>JAKCOX010000015.1:11535000-12768333 GCA_022605575.1 Laterallus jamaicensis coturniculus
GATCCAAGCCTTTCTCTTCAGAGAAATTAGGGTCTTTTAAGGTCATTGATCCTAGTTTGGTCAAGGAAATATCCACATGTGTCTTTTACAGGTTGGCTACATATTGGCTCAGTGCTGTGTGGATGTTCACTTGTCAGGCATAACCCTGAACAGGGGCAGCGCACTGTCAGAGGAAAAAGGACCTTATCTACTCCCTCTTCAGCAGTCCCCACACCTTTTCAGTAGATGTGTGCAGGAAAACAGCTGGCAAAATTAATATATTACCTGACTACTAGTTTTATGGCATTTTAGGGATGGGGAAATTACTTCAGTCCATTTTACCATACCACAGAAAATCATAAGCAGTATTGCAGGTGCCTGAAAATCTCCATATTTATGAATGAGGGATGGATGATTAAGATAAAAGCATCCCTGCTATTGATCACAGGCCTCTCCCATCTATTAAAATAATAAAACTACATAACACTGCAGCACTTAAAACTCAGTACTTGAAGAAGGTGACCGAATGCAAACACTGGTGGTCATGTCTCTACACACAGCAGAGTGCTCCGGTTGCTATCTGAGGGATCTCAGTGCCAAAATCTGTCAGAGACCACAGCTGCTAGGACTCAGCACAAACCTGGTTTAGCCCAAACCACAACCTTGCTGTCCTGGATGATGCCCACTGAAACTCAGTGCCGGGCTCAGAGGCACTCAGCAGGTCTTCACCACATCAAACCATGAGTATAACTTGTTGCATCAGGGTGACTCAACACCATAATCATCTGGATTTCCATGGGGATGGATTTTGATGTAGTAAAATTATGTTCTACCAGGCATTCCTTTCAGCAGGATGTCCCAAAGAGGTATTTAGGGCCGTGATCTTCCTTGGTACTAATCACCCCCCGTCCCAAGTAGGACATACTTCCCACCTAGCAGTAATTGGTTTCATAAGCTTTCCAAACCACTCTTGCCCTCTTTTGCAGCACTGATGAAGGACCAACACCACAGTTCCATGACATCTAGAGCTCCCACTGACAAGTTCCAGCACTGGGCTCAGACACAGCTGGTGGGTTTGTGCGCAGAGCTGCTAGCACCACCAAAACCTACCAGTGACCAGAAACCGGTCTAGCAAAGCACCTTCCTCAAACTATCAAAATACAGCTTTGTATAAAATATTTTTATTACATATATTACTATGGTTTTCTTAAGAAAAAAGAAGGCATTTTTTTTCCAAGTGAAAATCATGGGGGTTTAAAGGCAAAAGTGTCTTTCTGCTTGGCAGAGGGTGGAATATCCCAGTCACGCTGGAAAACCACTGTGTGCTGGCCTCATATCAGCCTGGATCCAATTAGAAACACTTTTCAGTTTTAACCCAGGTGGAATTGCACTATTCTAACAGCAAAAGCTTGTGCTTGAGAGGAAATGGAGAAAGTTCTTGCTGAAGAAAGGAATAAAGGTCTGTTCAGTGCTCCACAAAAATCTCACAGAAAGGAGTTGGGGCAAGAGCTGCTCTCAAACTGAAGATCAAAATCAGTTCTGTACCCACTGGTTAGTACAAGGTACTGAGGACTCATTTCTCTCTCCAGAAGGGGAGGAAGAACACTGGTTTTCCATCAGCTTCTCCAGACCATGATGGACACCATCCATACATAAAGAAGTGCCAACTGTGTCCTGGGCTGCATCAAGACCAGCGTGGCCAGCAGGTCAAGGGAGGTGATTCTGCCCCTCTACTCTGCTCATGTGAGAGCCCACCTGGAGCACTGTGTCCAGCTCTGGGGTCCCCAGTACAGGAATGACATAGAGCTTTGGAGCAAGTCCACAAGATGCCATGAAGATGGTCAGGGAGCTGGAACATCTCTCCTACAAAGACAGGCTGCCAGAGCTGGACTTGTTCAGTCTGGAGAAGAGAAGGCTCCAGGGTGACCTAATTGTGGCATACCAATACCGAAAGGGGTCTAAAGGGAAGTGGGAGAGGGATTGCTCACCAGGGAGCACAGGGACAGGACAAAGGGCAATGGCTTCCAGCTGAAAGAGGGCAGGGTTAGATTAGACGTTAGGAAGAAATTCTTTACTCTGAGGGTGGTGAGGCCCTGGCACAGGATGCCCAGAGAGGGTGTGGAAGCCCCATCCCTGGAGGTGTTTAAGGCCAGGTTAGATGGGGCTTTGGGCAACCTGGTCTGGTCAGGGTGTCCCTGCCCATGATCTTTGAGGTTCCTTCCAACCCAAAGCATTCTATGATTCCATGAAAACTGGTCTACCTAAGCAGCTCTGCTTCTCAGTGTTTGCCTGAAGCCAACCTTGTAGAAGTCCACCAATCCAACATGGTGTCTTCCACAAACTCAGACAGTTAGTACCAGCTTGGATAAGGGAAATACCAGTGGTTGCTTGAAGCTATTGACACTGTGCAACACTCAAGCTCGGGAGCAGCACATGCAGACATCATTTTGTGTGTGTACGTACAGCACTGACAGCCCCAGATCCTCCTGTGGGTCCCTGGGAAATCTGATAGTGCCAACAAGCTAATGACTTGCCTCACCAGTAAGTCAGTACTGGATGTAATTCCTTCTGAATTAAAAGGGGGGGGGGGGGGGGGGGAAAAGCTCATATAAGCTAATTACCCTGAAAATTTCCTTTAAATTAATCGTAAAACCATGAGACACATAAATCGTGTGCATCCCTGTGTGTGCACAAACCACCACCAAAAACAGTGCACTGCTCTAGAGCCTGTCCTTTGCTTCCAAGATGCTTTCAAGAGCTTTCACAAATATAAGATTCCTTTATTGAATGAAAATTATAATTCTAACAAAAGCACTGAGAGAGGTACCACGTGAGGTGACATTTGGGGTAGAATTAAGGGAGTCGGCAATATACCAGAAAATGCTCCATTCCACCTAATTCCTAAATTTTCTTATATAGTATCAAAGAAGAAAAATGTTTGGATTTTTTTCTGCATCAGAATCCCTCCATGGCCAAGACTGTCCTGTAACTACAGGATTCCATTTGCAGAATGTGAATTAAGAGACAGCTGTAGCAGGACAAAATTATGCAGCATAAACTACAACCAGAACCAGGTTTTTAAGGGTTAACAGCTAAGGGATATGGATAGTTTCTTTTTAATTACTTGCTGCAAACTTTTTAAACTCTTTTCCTGACCACCTTTTCCAGGTCATATTCAGAAGCAGATATACCAAAATACTCTACCATGTGTCCGATCCAAACATGAGGAGGGCAGGAACCTTCACAAAAGAAAAGGGAAAGGAAAAGATAAAAAGAAAAATAAAAACCTATCCTCAGAAGATACACAGACCCATATTAGAAATGCAGGAGGTTGAGATAGTTTGGATAAATGCCCAAAGTTCTGAGAGCTTAATCAAAACTAAACCAATGAATCCTCTTCCTCTTTTGAGATTTGCCCAGCAACAATTACGATCAGTTTTAAAAACCACAAGTACTTAATAAAAACTAGAATATTATAAATCTTCTGCCACATGAAGCTAATAAAAATAAATAATAATAATAAATTTTAATGTTTAAGGCATCCAGGCCCAAAGGCACTAACCTGTATTTGTGCCTCAAGTCAATGATATTAATAGCTCTAGAAATATGTGAATAACTAGTTTTTGCAAAAGGTTGGGTTTTTTTTATAAACTTGCCAGGTTTTAGACAGATTATATTGACTGCACTCGGACTCATAATGAGATTGTTTAGGGCATTATTCCATTTACATGGTCATCTGATGGTATTAAATCTCTATTTGTTTCTATCACAGAGAATTTAGAAATATGTTCCAGAGAGAGTGTTGTTGGCCACATGGACCATCAGCAACCTCATTCTCTCCAGTTCTATGGCAACGTTAACAGCATCGGTGCTGGCTCGCACCAGCTCTTTAGTCTGGGATGCCTTACAGCTAAACAGCCCCAGGCATCTCTTTTGGACCACAAAGAGCCATTTCTTTTGCTAGCCCTGGAAGTGATACTTCATGTTTCTCACTGCTTCATCCCACCGACTTTGCATGTTGATTTAAAGGCAGATGATCACCTAACACTGTGGTTGCTACCATCCCAAACCCAGCAGGTGTAGAACATTCCTACATCACCATCACAGTACAGAAAACATTAATTTTTAAGGAAAACTGTTTGGTTCATCTGATCTGGTTCTAGTGGGAAGACCAGAGGTAAAACATCAATCATCACTTTGAAAAGTTTGGGGATGATGACTAACTGCAGTGTGATTTCAACGCTGTGATCCCAGATTGTTCCTGAGCCCCAAATCTGAGCTCTTTTCTTCCTTCCATCCAAGAAAAATTCCCATATAAATCTTCCAGTGGCTTTTGCCAGGAGTAGGGAGAGGTAAAACTAAGCAAAGATATTTTCATTGCTTAAGTTAATAAAAATAGTGCACAATCAAGTGAGCACTGTCTATTAATGTTCAGGAAATGCACTACTGTGCTTTTCATCCTCAGGGGCTGGGTCACATCACCCCAGTGAAAGTGGAAGATAGGGTGTTCTCACTTAGCATCATTCATTTCTAAGACCAAAACTCAAAAGCATGCACACACATGAAAAAAATCCCATTTTGGGAATATGTTGGAGCACTTCTAGAAATCACTGAAACTGTTTTCATAATCCTTCCACTTGTAAGGCCAAATGCCTTAATTACCATGAGACCAACTAGCTACAGAGGGCTCAGAAAGAATCATAAAAACATTTGAGAGTAGCCTAAAATAGCTTTTCCTCCTCCTAAAAATAGAACAATGTACAGAGAAAACACTTGGACCCCTTTTTCAAGAGACTGAGAAGTGTGAGGCCAGCCCCAGGGAGAGGCAGGGATCCCCTAGCCCCAGCACCACGGCATTCTCCACTGCTGTTCTCCCAGGCCAAGATTCTCTGCCAAAAACATGATGCTGTCCTGTATCAAAACCAATTTCTAGCTTCTACTGAGTCTGACCAGCCTTGGGTCCTGAGCCAGAATGATTTTTTTGGGGAGGAAATTCCACATTTGGGAGGGAAAGGATGAAGCATTTAAAAAGGTCAGCTTGCCAGCACAAAAAAAAAAGGCAGTTATAGGAATAAAGGGGAGGAAAACATTTCCTGGGTCACTGAGTTCTGTCCAGCACTACCAGAAGGAACTAATTCATATATCGTCTTTCACAAACAGACCCAGGTCTTTGCAATGGCAGAAACATAGGGATCCACCTTGAAAACAGAGCAGCAGCCCCTGTGATGGCCAGTGCTGCCGCTGCAGCTCCCATCCCCTGTGGCTGCAACCTTTGCAGAGGTGCAAAGAGCAATAGAACATTGCCAAGATGTGTGATTAACCCCAGTCACATTCTTTCTTCTGTTGATTTTTTTCTCCTCCAAAGCATCTGCTGCTGAAGAGACACCTCAACAGAAACTTTTTGTTAGTTCAAAAAGACCTGGGAGAAAAAAACCCAACACAACTCTCCTGTCTGATGGGGACAAGCCTCCAGATCAAGGATGATGAGACTGGGTGCATGAAAAGACACTTGGACCCTCTCCTGCAGAAGGACAGGCTTCAGTGCAGTCCTGACACTGCTGGCTTATGAAATTGGGCAAGTCCTTCAACTTCCCTAACTCAGTTTTCCAGTCTGCAGTATGAATATTATTATTTACCCATCTTTGTAAGGGACTTTTTCATCTGTAGATGTACATACCCACTGGGACAGTCTCAACACTAATTTTCGTATCAGATTATGTCATCGTTATTAACCTTCCAGCTGCCAGCATCGAAGGGTCAAATCCATCTCAGCTTAGCAGATGGAGCTCTACTGACTTTAAGTCGCAACCAGTTACTCCAGGACTGGATTTAGTCCTGGGCATTTTTCAATTTAAAATGCACTGGGTAAGGCAAAGCCACCACTGCTCCTTCCAAGGGTGGTCTGATTTCATTTACAAGTATTTGTGCTGGCAAGTCCTCCATAATGTTCAGATGCAATTGTGCCTGAGTATTAAATATAAGGGGTTAGATGTTATGAATAGGAAAATGAGATAACTGGGTAAAGGAGGTTTGACAGCAAGAGTGAAAGAATGAAGATTCAACTTAAGCTGCTGAAAGCCTAACAAGATAAAGACAGGCAGGGGAGAGTTCCCTTAAATGTGATGAAAATAAGGCCTGAAGGGGTGGAATGATAGAGAGGCTGAGGAGTACATGCTTCAAGACAGAAGATGAATGTGCCCAACATGACAGTAACATGTAGCTAAATTAATCAAAGTACCCGCAGCACTAAGCAGAACCAAAACATATAGATTTATGCAGAAATCCCACAACAGGAGATGTGACACACACACACAAGGATGTATCTTTTCTATTGAAATTAATTTTCCCTGGTTTTGGCCATTGGCTTTTAGCATTCTGTGTCACCAGAAATGTTATAAACCTCTTGCCCACATTTTTAGCACACACCACCCGCTTCAGCCTTGAACCCCCAGTCCCCACAGCACACACTATCACACTTTCCCATTACAGACATCCCAGCATATGCCCTAGAGCCTGAAGCTGAATTACCAGGGAGTTTCCTAAAAATCACAGCAGCTCACCATCATGGGACAAAACCAAACTGTTACAACCACTAATATTTCATCTCAAAAAGTATCATTTGAAGTCAATTCCGTTTCCATGATTCACACTGGATTTACAGCCTGTGTTGAGCCCTGTGCTTTCCCTGGGCAGACACAGCCCGGCTACAGCCACTCTGCTCACCCTCACCACCTCCCCAGTCAGCTGCTCCTTTACCCTCCTTACTTCTCCAGAGGCTCCTCTGCTCCTGCAGCCTATGCAGAGGTTGGGAGCTTGACTTCTAGACCCTCTCAGCTACCAAAGGGCAGGCAGTAAATTTGGGGTCGTTGCCCCCCTGGCTCGGGTTTTAATCAGTGGCTGCCTGTCTTGCTCAGACAGTAAACTCCCAATCAAGGCAGCTGCTAGAGATTAAGTAAATTCAGATCAGATCCCGATTTCACTTGCTCTCTGAGAAATTACTCAAATTTCAGTGTAATTTGAGTTCAGAGCAGAATTTGGCCCTGGTGATCCAAATGAGCACCCAAGCCTGCACCATGAGCCCAGTGAAGGGAAAGCAAAGTAACCCCCTTAGGAAGGAAGACCACCTCTGCAACCAGAACACATTTGTTGTTGCATCCCAGGTACCTTCTGGATGCTGACTTGTTATCCCACACCCCCTTCCCTTTCAAATGCCCTGGGGGTCCATGATTTATGGAGGGAAAGCCAGGGTTTGGGGAGAGGGATGTCCTGGTGCATCTCACCTCCCCAGAGAGCAGCAGAGCGGGGCTCAGAGCAGAGGAGTTTCCCTGGTTCACAGCCCAGCTGCTGCTCCCAAGCAAGCAGCAACTTCCCAGCCTTTGTCTGACCTGTGCAAGGGGCTTAGGCTAGTTTTGTTCTGAGAGCCAGTGCCCTCCCCCTCCCCACCCCACACCACCACCAACCCTCTCAGTGGAAGGTGACAGGGATTAGAGGTTTGAATACCTTGCTTTATTTTTCTTTTTTGGTTTTTTTAAAGAACTTCTGGATGCCAAGATTACTTTTTTGTCTATGAGAAATTAGGCAAACCAATGTGAAGGGTGACAGAGAGGAGGACCCAGTCCTACCATGCAGGTTTCTGGGAGGACCAACCTTCACCTCGCTCTGCTGTTATGAACACATGGATCTGACATCAGAAAAGTCAGTTAGCTAATGCAGAGCAGGGAGCAACCTCAGTCCAAACAGCACCAAGCCGCCAACACACTCCTTATTTGCTTATAGGTTGGTTTACAGGATGTACAGAGTGAGAAAGAAGGGCATTGACTGGCACTAACACTCCCTCTATTGGAAAAAGAGTATTTTCCTATGAGTGCACATTATATTCCTGAGAACAGTGTGAAATAAAGTGCTCAGCACATAAACAAAAAGTCTCTTAATTTACTGAAAAAAGAGCTGGACAATTGAGGCATCTTCCACTTCGTAGAGAGAATAAAATACTATGCTACAGAAGCAAACCACACTTTAAAAGCCACCACACTAGGTAAAATACAGACTTGCAAAAAACTGGGGTCATTACAGAAAAAAATGCAATTTATTTGCAGTTCACTGCCTGATCTCCAGCCTCCTGTGGTCCCAGAAGCTCTGTTGATAGTAGCACAGGTATCTCCAGCAGCTATCGAACACGGTTTTCTGAATGGAGCTGCTCCTTTAGCCTTCTGCTGTGATGACACAGCACAAACCCATTCATCTGACATCATTTCCATGTAATACGTGAAACGAGCCAGAAAGAGCTGTCAGATCCCATAGGAAGGAGCAGAAGTGAGGATGAGGTTTCTTTGCCTCTTCCCTTCCTCTATGCTTTTTCCTATAACCGAATGGAGAATAGGGGTCTCTCCAGCAGGAGCTTGTGGCAGGACCATACACAGAAGCTCCTGGGATGAGATGAGGACCAGGACCTCTAGAAAGTACAGCAGATCTAATATTGTTCTGTCTATAACAAAATGGATTCAGAGACAAACACATTGCTGGTGTAAATCAGGAATGTTCCCCAGAATTCAACAGAAATGTGGATTTATGCCTGCTGAAGATTTATTGTCTGCAGGAAGATGATGAGGGCAAGACAGCCAGGACCTCAGTATACTCCTAAAATAGATTAGCATCACCTTTTTTTCACCAGCCAGCTCCAAAGACAAATCTTGGTTGAGGGTACAGCATCTGATCCCGCTGAAAGTGAAGGCTCCCAAGGCTGGGAACTGATTTGCCTCAGACATTTCTTTCACAGATAAGAAGAATGTTTCAAGCAGCAGGGATCCAACCGAGGATGCCACGCTCTCTTTCACCTTGCTCTCCTCCACTTTTTGGGGCATATTTAAAGCAAACTCCCAGGAGAGATGGCATTAGCAAGTAACTTCAATAGCCTGAGGTACAATCTCAAAACCTGCAGCTAAATGCAAAATGCTTCATGTCTGGTCCCATTCTGACTGCTAGCAGCGTTGGAAAGGCTTCAGAATGAACTCCCACCTTTGGATGTGGACAGCTGTACAAGCCAACTTTGAGCATTTAACATGAGTTTAACAGGTTTAAGCCTGTTTCCTCACATTAAGTATGGGTGCATACACTGGAAGAACAAGAGATTAGCACATGGTGCTCACTGGAGGAGAGACATCCACAAAGCTGGAGTATTAAGTAGGGATTTAGTAACTATTAGCTCTGTCCAAAAAAATAACCCCTATTACAGTTTTCCAGTACAGACCATGAAGCTCTCAGATCCTCTTAGTATGACACTCCTAATGGAATGAGGGATAGAAGAACCTAATTATGGGGAAAATGTTCAAAACCTGAAGGAAATTTCATCAAAAGGAATTTAAAAAAAACCAATTTGGTAATATGGGATTGGATTTGTGAAGAAAAGATAGAAAACAAGGACTATGCCAAAGGTGGGACTCCAAACACTTTTCAGGGTATTTGCAAATATTTTTTTACACATCTATCAAAAATCAAGGTGTGTCACAAAACACATGAAGGATATTACAGGGTTTTAAAGATAATATTTCATTTTCTTCTGAAAGACTGAAGTTTTCAAAGATATCTGCAGAAACTTTCTTTGTTGAGAAAAAATATATGATTCTTAAAGGAATGCTGCCACAACATTGCTGTTCTTCAGTTATCTCTGTAGACAATTTTCAAGCACCTCTGTATGGAGAAGCACCATGCTTAACCCGAGCATTGCCACATCCAAGCAGGAGATGGCCAGGAGAAGGAGCTGCCTGGCTCTGGCAAACAGGACCAGTCAAAATCCTGGAGGAAATCAGGGCAAAATTTTGCACAGAACAAGCCAGCTGAACTTAAGTAGACCTCACTAAAATCTACAGATTGCCATTTAGAATTTAAAGTTATATTACTTTCTTCTTTAGTGATCTTGTGATTTGTAACTCAGTCCCTTCAAGCCCCTCATGGAGCCTTGCTCTGCTCAGCCTATGTAAGAGATGTGACAGCCACACAGGACAAGGCAGAAAAGATGAAAGTTAAATTGATCACACTTTTTTTTCCTGAAAATATATATATATATATGTATATTCTTTCACTCCAGGCCTCACATAAAGCAGCACCACTAGCATTGGGTTTTCCTGAGACTCCAAAATAAATACACATCCAGAAGACTTATTCTCATATTTCCAGCTACAGCAGAGGCATCCAGGGTTTTGCTTCTTCTACCTTGGATGTACTTGTCTGTGTTGAATCAGAAGCAGACTAACGTATAAGACCTTAAATTCTGTATGACTCTGTGTAATGTAATGAACACCAACAGACTTTAAATTTCCTGTATCTCATGGGTGCATTTTATTGCATTATATGGCAACAATCCAAGAAAAAATTTGCAGGGAGGAAAAAAAAATTTAAAATGAAAAATACATTGCTACTGAATTTTCCAACAATATCACAGGAATGTGATCTCCCCTTAATATACATACTTGATGATCTATTTGGAATTCTTATCCACAGTTATGAAGAAAAAGAAAATGTTATTCCCTCAGAGGCCAATTTTCATCTTGCTCTGGAATTCTCATTTAAACATCTCAGAGAACTTCACCTTCTCTAGATATTAACTACTATTTGTCTCTGGCTCAAGGCTCATGTCTGTTACTGTATGAGCTACATGGAAACAAATGCCTAATCATATTTCTGACAAAAGTCTTCACAATCTACTTGGCTGCTGTGATCCCATTTCCAGTATTTCACTAGTAAAAATGTAGGAAAGGTTTAGTCTCCCCTTACCCAGCATGTGTAAGTCCCATTAAGGAGAGTTACCATATGTGTGCAGATCAAGGGAATGTAGTGTTTAAAGAGGGGAGTCGCACGGCAGGCGCTGCTGCCATGGCTCGCCTTCAGATCCCCAGGCCCAGATCCTCGGTGAAAAGTTTGCAATAATAATGCCTGGATCCTCCTCTCAACGCTGACACCCATGAAGATAGGGCTGAAGTCAGGCAGGGAATCCAGGAGCACTGCACAAGGGTGGAGAGCAATGCCCAGTTTCACCAAACGAATGGCTTTGATACCAACAACCACAATTCAGCTCCCCCTCCCTGCCCCGAGCCTTTCACCGCTGTGAAGGGCAGCATTGCCAGCAATGAAACCTTTACACCATTTGCTCCTACTTCACAGGGCACTTAAGCACGCTGGTGCTTCAGGTTTGGTTTCCTGAATTGCAAAGGCAATCTGAGTATGTTGGGTGTCATCCTGGTCTGGAAATGTTTGACATACGTGCCTCTGTCCTGTGGGCTTATGTGCAGGTGGCCACAATCAAGTTCATGTTTCGGTTGAGTTAGATGTCCAAGATCAAGGCACAGAAATTTCCTCAGTGATTTTGCCAATTCCTTTTACCTATATTTCCACGAATCCCCTCAGGATTGTATTGGATACAGATCAGATTCAGATACATGGAAGCTGTAACTCGATGCAGAAGAAACCATGGCCAGCAGCAGTCATTAAAAATTACCAATTCCTGATAGGTATGCTTCCAGAATGTCATCACTCTTAGATTGGGGAATAAGAAAGGTAACCTTCTGTATGGAAGTAGTTACTTGTTATGGTTTATCACCTCTCATAGGTGTGCTGGGACACACACAATGGGCTGGCTTGCTGAAATGAAAGGAAAATTTAGAAGACCTTTGGTGTATGTCTCCAGAAAGTCCACCTCAGGGTGTTCTGCTCTCTGTCCTTCTCCTGACACCATCTGGCTAAATTTTCAGGGTTTCAGCCTGTACCCCTTTCTATCCATTTTCCCCAAGTGACCCAGCTCATTTCAGCAGCTCAGAGATACTGTGCTCATTTTTGCCTTACCACACATCTCCGAAAGAAACCCCAGCACGTTGCAAATTAAGAAAACAAAGGAGAGCTACTATGAGCCACTTCAAATGGCTGTTTGAATGAGAGATAATGGAAAACGCAATCCTAATACTTTCTCCACATCTCTGCAACACAGATGAGCATTGCATTGACGACATCCCAGCCCATGGAAAGTATTACTGTGATGGGTTGCACACTGCTCAGAACAAAGAGCACACATTTATCTTCAAACTTGGAACCACTTGGGAGGAATACTCTAGACAGTGAACCATAACAGTCCATGATCCTTAACAAACCTGTAATTGAAAAGTCAACATTCATCCCATACAGCAAAACTCTTTCCTCTAAAGAGACCTAAACCTTCAAGCACCTCAAGTTTTGGGTTTTTTTCCCAAATTGCATGTAGGTATATTATCTCTATTCCTGCTTGAAATATTTTTCTTCAACCTCTCTATTTCCCTACTCTCCAACTCTTTTCACCTCTCAAGCCCTGTGTGTGGGTTCAGTCCCCAACTCTTCACAGGTCAGAATTTTTTCAGAGGAAGCTCTGCTCAGGTCAGGCTAGGGGAAGAGATCCTTGATGTACATTTTCAAGATCTCAGCTTGCAGTTATCCTTCAGACCATTAGCCATGTACCCAGCTTCCAAAATCATAATTAAAGCTTATCATCCTCAGGGTTTAGGTGGACACTTGAAAATGTGATTCAAGCACTGGGGTTTATACTGGGCATCTGTTGAGCAATACAAACCTGATTCTGCCTCCAAGAAGAGCAACAGTACATTTCTCTCCTACAGGAAGAACTGCGAGACTAAAGCTTTAACAGCCTGAAAGTAAAGGTCTATCCATGTTCTATCATGCCTACAATTATTTCTGTAATTAGTGATGATGTTTAGTGGAGGAATAGCTAAATCAATGGACATGAAGAAATTTAAACACAGATCTTGTATCAGCTATCCAGAGAATGAGGTTTAAGTTTTATTCATCACACTGAAGACATATCTACTTTTTTTCCTAACATCTGCAATTTGTCTGTTAAATGGGGTCTGCGGTTTTGTTAAGCTGGGCAGATAAGCACAGTCCAGACATGCACAGCAAAAGTAAAGTGCCAAATTCTTTATCTATGCAGGAGGTATCAGAGTACTACAGCTGCTGGCTACTTCCAAAAAATCAGGATAGCTGAGACTAGAGCAAACCTTATCTGTATCTGTATGCAAAAGAAAAGTAATACAGAATCACAGAATCACAGAATCACAGAATCACAGAATCACAGAATTTAGGGGTTGGAAGGGACCTCGAGAGATCATCGGGTCCAACCCCCCTGCCAAAGCAGCTCCCCAGCTCATACTGCGCAGATAGGCGTCCAGATGGGTCTTGAATCTCTCCAGAGAAGGAGACTCCACCACCTCCCTGGGCAGCCTGTGCCAGGGCTCTGTCACCCTCACTGGGAAAAAGTTCCTCCACATGTTGGTGTGGAACTTCCTGTGCTCCAATTTGCAGCCATTGCCCCTTGTCCTGTCTCCACTGACCAAAGAAAAGGGACAGGACAATTTCCCCTGCACCCCATACTTAAAATATTTATAAACATTGATTAGGTCCCACCTCAGTCTTCTTTTCTCCAGGCTGAACAGCCCCAGCTCTCTCAGGATTTCCTCATAGGATAGATGTTCCAGGCCCTTAATCATCTTCGTAGCCCTTCTCTGGACTCTCTCCAGGAGATCCCTGTCTTTTTTATACCAGGGAGCCCAGAACTGGACACAATCCTCCAGGTGGGGCCTGACCAGGGTAGAGTAGAGGGGGAGGATCACCTCCTTATACCAGGGCAATAGTTAAAGAAATTAAATGCAAAGGCCACAACTGGTGTAAGGCAGCATAGCACCACTTAGCCAACTGCAGCAGCTCCCATCAAAAGAGTAGAGATCTGTCCTAATAACAGCACTATTGATCTTTTCTTTAAAAAACCATGCGCCCCAATATACACGACATACTCAGCATGTCTATCCTCCAGGATTATTATAGAGCCATAAGCAACAGCAACAATTATAGCTTCTATTTAAGAGATGCAAATCAATATTAATTAAAATTAGACAACTGTTTGTGATGTAAGGGGTCCTTGTACTCAAAGGGCATGGTGACCATTAAATACATTAAGACTTATTACTTAAAAGATTTTAGACCAAGTCAATGCATTGCGTGTCCTAAGGGACAGTTCAATGCCTCGGTACTGTTGTACAGCATTTAACTATAGGTGCCACAATCAAAGGCAAACACAATTAAGTATCAAACAGTTAAATGTTACGTGTCACACTCTAAAGAATCTATATTGAAATGCTTAATTAAACTTTTTTTTTATTTAAAAAAAAAAAGGCAAAAATAATTCCAGAGCCCAGGCTAGCACCACAACGGGAGCTTAGTTAGTTGGTATTAAATAACCTGCATATTAAGTTGCCTGTGTTTCTCCTGTTCATTATCAGGAAGGCAGCATTTGCATTTCTTGATAGACTATTCCTGTTTCCTTCCCCTTTTTTTCTTGTCTTACATCAGTCAGTGGAAAGAGTGCCACCACAGGCCATCATTAACCTTCCAAATCTGCCTCAAAACAAATAGTACAAGAGCTCACTAATTTGAAGATCAAAAAGCCACTTGTCCATTATATAATTGGAATGAAAGGCAAAATGTTGCAGTTCTGAAGAGCACAGTAATTACTAGCTGTTAATTGCTCTCTCGTGGTGGCTCACTTTTAATTAAAAAGAACAGCTCGTCGCAGGCCGATAAGCAATGGTGGAGACCACTGGTTTAATCAACAAAGCAGAAAAATTTGTTTCTGCTGCAGCCAACAACAGCTTGAGAAATCTTCAGATGTCCAATTGAGATTAAAAACTGTCTATTTAGTGCAGTCAGATTTTATTTTAACCAAGGAAATGACTATTTGAAGTCTTCCAATGTGAGTGTCCCCACCACATCCCCGCTGGTGCTGCAGGGACTAATCACTGGCTTGTGGTTGTGATCATTCAAGTAAAGAAATTTAGCTACTTTCCTCTTGACTCCATCATTCTTGGGTAATTGGCCTGTCTGAGGTGAGCAGTTGTGTTGGGTTTTTTTTAAGAAAGAGCTTTAAAGTATGGAAGGCCCACAGACTGTGCATTTAATTACTGTTCATATTTCATGCAGTCAAACAGAATTTCATTTTAAAAGAAAATGATTTACGTACACATTAAAAAAAAAAGCCAACCCACACGCCCCCCTCCCCAAAAAAAAACCCCAAAACCCAACACCTTATATTCACCGCATCGGGTGTTTTGTTCTTTTTCCTTTGGTGGTTGTATTTACAGTGTAAAAATATATTCAACCCACAAAGTTAATCCTTTTAGAGCTTTCAGTCTTTAATTCTTTAATTTAAGTTGTGTTTGAGGTAACACCCCACCCCCACACACACACCCCCACCCCACTCCCCCCGCCCCCGTGTTGCAGCAAAGGTTTGTTTAGTTGAGCAGGTTAAGCAGGTTAAGTGGAATCGTTTTGCCCTGGTTTGCCTCATCTCTCTCTAGCCAGGAGCCAGTTTGCATCTCTCTGGCAGCTTTCGTCCATCCTCCCCTCCTCTCCTGCCCTGTTCCTCTCCCAAAGGCGTTGTACTCAGCCCTTTGCTCTCTTGTATTTATTTGCTCCTGTTGAGTGACGGGCTCTGCTTCATATTGCGCTCTGCAGACGAGGCACACATGTACATAAAGCCAAACCTGGCAAACCTTCTAACACTGCCTGTCTTACTAGCGCTGGGATATGGATGTCTGACAACTATGTACGATCAAATATAGGAAAAAAGGCATTTCCGTTCAACGGGCTCCAGGCATTATTGTTCTTTTCTACCTTATTCCCATTAACATCTGGAAACAAACGTGGCTATCTGCAGCTATAAGCAGCTTTGGAGTATTGGTCAACTCTGGTTTGAACTTGGAGACATATTTCTGAGCTGAGTAAACTATGACTCTGGAGGTTGCCAAAGAATATTTTTCTGTTTTTCTTCTCATATTGAGGAAAAAAAATATTCATTTGTTTTTCTTACATACACACATGGAGAAATATATATATACACATATATAATTATTTATTATTTGGTTTAGTCTCTCTGCAGACTGCTGGGAATCATTTCCCTCCCCTCCCCTGGGAACAGGTGGATTTTGGGTTAGTGGGGTTTTTTTATTTTTAAGGTTTCCTTCTTGGGCAAACCTAAAAAAGTGGGTAAAATTTTACTCCTAGTTCCCCTAAAAGTCACTGTCATTTGGATGTACAACCACTCCCAACAGAGTGTTGCCTTTCTGTCTTCCTTCGGACACAGCAGAGCTCTTGGGCTGGGGGTATTGGGAATCCCCATCCTATTGCTCACCTCTCCTTGGAGCAAAGTGGAACAAGAATTTGGCTATTGATTTCAATGGCAGGGTGATCTGGCTCCTCCAGCCTCAAAGTGCGGGGTTTAAAACGTTCAATGAATGGTCTGTGCTGTGAAGGATGTTAGCTTGGGAAACTGCCACAGTGTTATTTGAATTTCCACAACATCTGCTCTGTATAGTTAAGACAGAACTTGTCATATGACTTTTCATATATTCCCCGATTCATGCTCATGGGCACCTCTTTATTTCACACATAAAAAATGGCAATTTTGAAATTCCTAATGAATATGGAATCCAGCGTGGTGCAATAAACTCCAAGTGAATAAACCTGAAGCATTAGTGCTATCAGAACAATCCTTAAGCCGATGATATCATTTAAAACCTACAAGAAAAACATACCATAACATCTCTAGGCACACGTATGCCAAAAAGCAGCAAGGATGCTATACACTTTTTTCAATCGCTGTGCATCCATGAATATTTATCTAATATTAGGGTTATCAGAGAAAGTCTGCAAAAATAAAAACAGGAGGAGTATACCTTGAAACATACTCGCTTGTTTTAGGTAATGAAAAAGATTTTAAAGACAGGCGTCTTCCTCATCTGTGGGCAAACAAACGAGGATACTTGGTTTCAATCTTACTTTCAGTCAATTCTACTCTCAGCTATTTACGCACCAGTTTAGGGCTGCAAAATGAGCTATAGAACCTGGTTGGGGTATATGAAAGTAAATAAATAAATAGCCAAGCCAGGAAAACGTTTTTGTTTCAACTAAGAGTCTCTGTTTTGAGATATATACATGTGTGCGTACACGTATGTGCATATATACTTTACACTTGTACATATAATTTATGTGTGCATATATATATACATTTATATGTGTTTTAAACTTTGTCCAGGGCCAAATCTAGGACTAAACTGTTGCTTTAACCCTGCTGTGGGCACCTGCCCCTGCAGCCCCCACCAGCCCTGCCCCTGGGACAGACAGCATTTATCTGCAGACCTTCTGCACACTCATCTTCCTGTGCTCGCTCCAGCTGCCCTGAAAGACGATAAGTCTGCGACCTCTCCCACTCACCCCACCAAGAAGACAAGCTACGAAGACGTCTTGTCTTTGCCAGTTTTTCTCCCCCACACACCTTTCCTGTTCCCAGTTTTCAGTGGGCACCTGTCACCACAGTCTCGACTTTCACAGCTTTCCCCGGGTTCCCTCCGCCCCGCTCCGAGGGACCGGAGGGGTTTATCGGAGGAAACACTTGCTCTCGCAGGGATGGCCTCCGCACCACGGCAGATTAATCCGAGTTGAGTGCACTTCCTTCGGCCAGAGGACACCAATTACCGCGACGGCACCGGCAGCACAATGCGGGTGGACATCTGACAGCCCGGGTCCCGCCAGCTCCGCATTGTCCTCCCATCAGGCGCTGTCAGTTCCCAGCCTTAATTACATCCTGTTTACAAACACTCGGCCGGACTTCAGATGGAGCCTTAACAAAGGTTGACAAAGGTCAGGGCCACGTCACGAGGATGTTATCTGTCTGTGTGCTCTGGCTGATAAACGAGGAGGAGGAGGAGGAGGAGGCACAGGGCTGATTTTGGAGATAGCGCAGAAAAACGGGAGTCGGGGCCGTGTGAAATATCTAAGCTCTGGCCCCTCGGCCCAAGAGAAGCTCGGTGGTGCTGAGGGATGCACTCAGACCAGATCACACAGAATTTGGGTGTACACAGAATCACAGAATTGCTAGGTTGGAAAGACCTTTGAGATCATCAAGTTGAGGACAGAAAACAGCCATCATCAACCTCAAATGGCAGCAGCTGGACCTGACCCCTTCTAAGTGTATTTGCCTATCTCAAACTGTGTTAAAGAGCAGAAACTGCCCCTCAGAAAAGAAATCCTGCCATTTTGCCAAAATTTTGCCATCATTAAGAGCCCCCATCCTGCCTCCTGGAGCATGTGGCAGGGATGGGGACATCCTTCGTGTCTGTCTCCTCCAGCCATAGGGAACCAAGGGCTCAGCAAGGTCATACCAAGTTTGCCCCAAAACCCATATGATCCCCTACCCTACCCTCTCATATTTTCCTTGCACTGTGAACATGGACTCTCATGGTCTCTTTTTGCACCAGGAAGGAAAAATTTTGGTGAGAATCTTTAGAGCTTTCTAGATACACAATTAAATCAACCAGCACTAGGCTCCTACCTTACTTTTTCACTATCTGCACAAATACTCTGTTCACTGCAATTTCTTCATGTTCTGTGCAGGTAAGACCCAAAGGGTAAAACACCAAGGGTATCTGTGTGCAATGAACTTCGAACTCAGTATATTCTATGATCATTCTATGAAACCAGGCATCTCTAAGCCCAGACTGCCCATATGACATCATGTTCGTTCAGTACTTTCTTTCTCCATCTTGAGAAAGATGAGCACAGACACAAGTTCAATCTCATCTATAACTTAAGGTGGAGGAGTATATGCAGGAGTCTGGCAGCTGGAGCAATATAGATACTTGATATGAGAAAGTTAATAACACAGGAGCTCGTCAGCCTGATGCATCCCTTTAGCTGTTTTCAGTTATTGCCACATCCCAATTCATGCACCCCAAACCACACAGGGTCACACTTTAAAATTTAATTCTGTGTAATTGAAAAGAGGAAGAGTGTAAGGGATGACTTGGTGGGAAGGCTTGAAATATTTGACAATCTAAACATAGAAAAGTTGAAGGTTTAAATAAAGTCTGCGAGCTCACCGCTGATTACATATGCCCAGAAATATTCCTGGCTGGTCCTGAGCATTTCTGCTTTGCATGGACTGAGCTTCTCCTGCCTCACAACTTCTTGGGTGCAGAAATACATCTCAGTCACGCCATGCAGGGTCACAGCTTACATCCTCAGTGAAAATCAGCAGATAATAGAATTAGAAAAGACCTTGCGAGGGATTAATTATTTATCTATTTACTAAAATGGCAAAATAGAAAGGAAAAAGATCTCAAAACTTTGGGTTGGCATTTCTGAACCATTTCTAAATGGGTGGCTAAAGACATTTTCTTAGCCCTTATCTCAGCACCAGGAGAAGAAGTCTGATTTCCAGCAGTGCAGAACAGCACAGCAAGTCCCTCAACTTTATGCTTAGCAGTTTTAACATTAACCACTTGTTCAAGCCTATCCATAGGTACTTAGGAGACTAACCACCGCTGCCCATTTCTGACAACATAACTGTGTGTATCAAAAAAAACCCCAGGGGACAAGAATGAAAGCTTGGCTGACGGTGTTGCCCCTGCAGGCGCCCACTCTGCCTTCCCCAGAAAATCACACTGTGTGGCTCCAGGAGAGCTTCACTAATGCAATCAAACACAGTTTTGGAGTTAATAAAACGGCAGGCTCTTCCTTTCCCAGCTTTGTGTCAGTCGGGCTCAGTATGCCTCTTGTTCCAGACAACGTGCCAGTCAGCTGCTGTTGCTGCAGAGCTGTGCTTAACATCTTCTTAATTAGCCCAATTCCCTACATCTTGGCCAAGTTTTCTAGTGAAAAACAGCCTCAGGAACTGTACAACTCTGCATCTGGGAAAACCCGGTCATTAATGCACGTACCCAATCCAGCACATCTTGTTTTCTGTAAGGCTCACCAACACGGTATAGGAGTTCTATTTGGGCAAGAATACCATGCTCAAAATCACCTGCAAAAGCTGCCAGCAGCTCCAGAGCTGAAACAGCGATCCTGTGACTTTATATAACTTAATGCTCTGAGTTCACCACCAGCTCCGGCCTGAAGGACAACTCTGCTCCTCTGACTGGAGCCTCTTCGCCTCCATGTACCAGACATGAGTCAGAAAACAAATAAAACTGATTACATAGTTTGTATTTCTTTGCTCAAATTCATGAGCTTTGGACGTACCTAAACCTTCTGCTGCTGCACTGGTATAAATGCAGCAAAACATGACTGGTTTCATTGAATTTATCCTAACTTAAACCAGAAAGGGACCTGCCCCTTTTTTATTGTTATTATGTCACTATGCCCTCTCTTTTTCTGTTTTCTGTTCTCCCTATTATTGGTTTTTTTCCCTTTAAACTCTGCCTAACATTTTATAGACATCTTCCTCACAGCTTCCGGAAGGGTGCTCCATCTCAAACTCAACAGCAACACTGACAGATGGGGTTGATATTTTCTTTTCTTTTGCAAGTAATAAAAAAAAAGGGAACATTTCAGTTCACATGAAACCAGAGTACAGCCTTAAAAGAACAGTGTTTGCTTGGCTATAAAAACAGTTACTTTTTTGCCAGGCCCGGAATCAAAGCATTTGTATTTATGTTTCCTTTTTTAATAAGTAAATCCAATCTTTTTTAGGTTGATCAGTATTAGATTATTGTTGTTACAAGGATTATTTTCTCCCAAATCCTTTGAATGGTGCAGCTGTGCCTAGTCTGCTGGGCAAACCCCTTGACAGCATTACAAGGTAAGTCCATTATCATCTGCTTCCGTGGGGAACGTTAATGAGGCTGCAAAGAGTTAAACATGGAGTTGGCTGAGATATGTTTTCCTCCAGCATGGCATTTCATTCATGCAAGGGCGTCTTGCAAAGGTGTATCAGTTTTGATAACTTTTTTAGTTAAGGGTCTCTGAAATCCATGACCCTCTAGTTGCTTCTAATCAGAGAGACAGATTGAATTGAAACCCATGCTCAGGTGCGGGCGCTGTCATTGCTGCATAATTTGATTTTACAAACCTGTTTGCAAAGTTTTGGGTTGTTTCAATGCAGAACAGCACCAAGCTCTAAATCATTGAACTTGTCCTCCATTCGGCAACAGATAATCCCTTTTTAATCAGAAAGTCGAACCTGTCAATGCAATGAAGCCTTTACCAGTCACACCACAGATCCAGAAAACACTGAGAATGCAACTTCACTTTTCAGACTGGGAATAACTACAGGATTTCTTTTGGCATCAAAGGATACTGTTTTATATTTTTGGGTAACATTTTCATTCAGGTCCTGAAATCAAGATTAAATACAACACCACATTATTTCACAAAGCTGCCCCTGTGTTTGCCCACCATTCCTGAGTTGTGCACATTTGAAATGCAGGTTGATGTGACCGTGTTTCGGTCTTAGCCTGTTCTCAATGCCCCACTGGAAAGTCCTGCCCCAGGTGAGAGATAAGAGTGGCCCCCTAAACCAGATGTGGATCTCTGGGAACCAGATCACCCACACATGGGCCATGAACTGCTGTCACAGCCCTGTATCCTGCTCAGAGGCAATCCTTCCATTGAGATTTATTTATGACCCCTTAGCAGGTACCTCTGACAAAGGCACCTATATAAAAAAAGAGGAGAAGGGCAAACTCAATGAAAAACCACCACAGGACATCTCTCCTCTTTCAGTACACACTGCAATTGCCCCATCTCTCATGCTGAGGAACATATCATCTGCGGTATGAGCTGGATGAATACATTTGCTTTTCATTGCCATTTAAATCCCACATATTTTTTAAAAAGAAGAAAAGAAAAAAAAGCAGCAGCTCTGTCTGTTCCCAAGCCATAGATTGGCATCTTTGGGAAAAGCAGGGAAAACAAGGCGTGATCCCTCTTTCCCCTCCGGCAAGGATACCCTGCCAAAGGACCTCTCAGCTCTTCCACACATCTCAGCAGCGCTGGAGCCCAGCTCTCCTGTTTTGGCAGCAGCATTTCCCTTTCTCCATTTACCCAGGGGCCACCTCCATTCTCCCCGGTCCATCAGCTGCAAGAGGCAGCCTGGCTCCCAGCAGCCAGCGACTCCCTGTTTGGGGGGAGGCAGCATTCATAACCCAGGTTTGAAATATTGAAGTCAAGAGTGACTCAGAGGCACACTGTGTTCCAAAGGACATGATAACAGAGCAGAATTGCAACCCTGAAACTATCACCAGAGGATGACATCGGAGATAAGAAAGTACAGTATTACAGGGCTGCGTTAGCATAGGAGGAAATCGATTCAGGCAGACAAGCTAAATTTATTTACTTTATTGATTTTAAATTTTACATGAACTGCAATATAAGTAAATCTTTCATGGTAATTCTAAATCTTGAAACCTATTGTAAATAACTAAAAAAATGTCCAATGTTCAGAATAACCATTTCTTTGTACTGAAAGTACATTATTCTTAAAGCCCAGGACAAAATATTTTGTAATGAATACCTTAAATCTACCTTGGCAGTCAGTGTTGATACTTTTGTTAAAGTAAGAGCCTGCTTTTGGTGTACCTGGTGATTCAATATAGCACAGATATCTTTTTTTTCAGGGATGGGGGAAGGAGGAGGAAATTGTTACCGTTGTTTTACGTGAATACAGTTTTTTGACCCTGTGGTTTGCAGTATAAAGCAGCTGAGCACTAAACAACACAGGTAGGGCTTCATGCACAAAGAGTTAGCTGCACACACTGGAAAGGCTTGTGCTAGAAGTCTGGGATCATGAATCCAACACACAGGCTAATGCACCAAGCCTTGAAGAGAGAACAGGCGATGAGAAAAAACATGGGAACAAAATCTCCTTGCCTGATTTACACAAGAGGTCCAAGTCCAGACACCAGGACAATGGAGGCTGGAGGGAAAAGGCTTTATTTTGGGGTTTTCTCCCATCCAAAGAAGCCACTCACACCTGTGTCTGAACCCACCAGTGAGAAACTCAGAAGCATTATGACACACATGAAAAAATTTACTATCTCCTCTGATGCTCAACCTGATCAACAGAGAGGGAAATTTTTGTGGAACTTCTGGCCTGGAGTGCAACAGGATCCCTGCAGCAATGTGGAATGACAGGCAGTAGCCAGTCTGTGTGGGCAGGGCACCAGGACACCCAAAGCCTTTGCAGATGGAAGGGACTGCACAATGCCATAGACAGGGTAGGTGGGAAAATAAGCCCTGCAGCCTGGCTTTCCAAAATAACCCTCCCTGCACCAGCAACTTCACACTTCAGATACTTTATTAAATAAAATCCCAGAAACTCTTTCTAGCTGTTCCAGCCAGCTGAGCTGGGAGAGGCAGATTCAGGGCAGCACCTCTTGCCAGAGGCGCTCAGATTGTGCAGCCGTGGGCAATCTTACAGAAACTCAAGACAGACAAGACTCCCCCACCTCAAAAAAACATGTAAAACGTCCTCTGCCTGACAAACCTTCAGAAACACAATGGATTTGCAGCCCCAACATGATATCCCAGATAGCCACGAGTGTCTAGGAACAGAGACTACCCCTGCATCTTTTAACAACAGGAAAAAATACAGCAGTGTTGACAAAAGCACTCATCCAGGGAAGTTTTTTTCCCCTTGGGTATTTTTTTTCCCCCCTCATTGTTGTTGTTTTCTAAACTAATCCATATTACCTGAGCCTTTTGATTTCATTATGTTAGATGCTATTAATCTGGATATATGATTTCAACAGTGAAGAGATGGAATTTGTCATCAACAAAAGGAAAACATTATTTTTAAAGGAGTGAAAGATTAATGTTCCACCACGGACTACTTAAACCCTCTACAGCAACAGCACTATAATATTAATCCAACTTTGATGGGTTTTGCATAAGGCTCATAATTAAACATTTTCTTTTCAATACTTTATAGAATCCCCATCTGTTTTTAATGGCATCATTTCGATGTTTTTCTTAATAATTCTGGCAGCCTGTTCTTGAAGCTTCAAGCTTTATTTTTTGTTCCTAATGTCTTCTTCTACAGTGGCTGTATTGTGCCAAAGCTGAATGCAGGTTTTTGGAAATCCAGAGTGTTGCTGTGTCTCCCCACGCTCCCGGGCGGCACAAGGCTGAGCAGCACTGTGTGCTCTCCCTTTGCACACCGGCTCTCGTTAGCACTTATAGCAGGCACAGGATACTGTGGGAAGATTTGCTCCTTCCAGCCCTCAGCTGGGCAGCTGCCCTGCTTCTGCCATTCCTTGCCTGCCTGCACTGGGGTGTCTCCTCCCAGCTCTAGCTCCAGGCATCATTGCAGCACCAGTAAGTAACTAAATGGTTTACTCCAGGAAAATCAAACAAATCTTGGATAAATCATCGTGATGCAGCTTAGCCAGAGTACTTGGCTTTCCTCTCCAAGGTGTCCAGGGAAGGTAGGGATGGGCATCCCCTCCAACCTTTAGCTATTGAAATTGGGGGGTAATATCACCATAGGGCAAAAAAACCCACCCTGTGAGAGGTTTAAAACATCCATCAAAATTACTTGATGGAAACCTGGACTGTGAACCTGGCAGTGACTTTGGGGAGAAGCATGTGCTTTCCATGAGCAGCACTAGGATTTTATCAAAACAAACAAAATACAGAACGCTCCTATCCAGAAGTATCTTAAACAAATAAATAAATAAATAGTCAGGAAATAAAACCAATTTCCATCTTAGGCTTTTGTTTAGTTTGTTGGGTTTTTTTAACTAAATATATAATATATAATTCTAAATATATTTTGAATCGCTGCCCAAAACAGAAGTATTTTCCAACAGAACACTACGAAAACAGTATTTTCATTTTTAGCAAAATTTCAGCTTGAATTTTTTTTCTCTTATCATTTCTAGCTCTTAGACTACTCTACTGTTCCCTCCAATATTTTTCATTCTTTTATATTAAATGCATATTTGGTGACCTCCTGTGGTTCCCATGGATTAGAACGGAGAAGCAGGATGATTAATGACTTCAGTTTAAATATTTTATACTCTGTAAAAACAGAACAGACTGATGGATGTGTACCTTGCTATGTTCACTTCAGCATCGGGGTCTCCTTGATTACATTTTTCCCTTTATTTTTCTCCCACTATCCACCATTTTTAACAACTTTTCCCATAGAAAATGGACCCGAGGGCTCCTTGCTCCCAGGTTTGGCACAGGCAGGGCTCCCACACATGAACAGATACTGCCCTAATCGGGGCTTTCAACCTTGAGGAGCTTTTAAATGCTCTAAGTGTATTATAATGGTCTCCTGGTCTCAGGACAGACAGATGTGAACCACAAAACTGAAATGTTTCATCTTTTGGCGCCTTTCAGTATGTTCCATGCTGTGCTTCAAGTTTGCTGAAGGATCAGAATTACTTCAGTTCTAGGCAATATAAACGGAGTGATCAAAAACATTTAATTATTCAGGGTCAGCAAATCAGGAGAATCTAATAGTAACAGACAGAAATAACCCTTCCAACCACTCTCATTTTCATTAACTATTAGAAAATAGAGAACTGTTTAATTACCAGAAAATATCATAGCAAAAAGACCCAGCATCTTCCCAAGAGTCTTTCCCAGTCCATTCAAATGTATTTGGCATTAAAGCTTAATTTAATTTTCTGTAGATGTAGGTGTACACAGCCCCTAAGAGTTCAAACCCTTATCTCACGCCTCTTTCGGCCCGACTGCTTGAACACAGATGCAGCTTTCAACCTGCACCCTATAAAGAGACTTTCACACATTATTTCTGTACCTGTCACCCTGAAATGTGATGATGAGGATGATCCAAATGGAAATGACAAGAGAAATGGTTTCCCTATTATTTCCCCTCTTTAACTGCACGTTATGTACAGGTGCCTGGACAGCATGCTTCACAGTGCCTGGACAGCATGCTTCACAGCGCAGGGGCACAAGCTTCCCCCCCCTTTGGTTTTCCTTTCCCCAAGGAGAATTGGGTCCAGACACGTCTCCCAACACACTGATCTTTCTGTAGCAGTGCTTCTGTGTAAATAAATACAGAGCTGGTAGAAGAATATGATCTTACCATGACTACATGTCACATACAGCAACAAACTACACGCTCAGAATGTGCCCAGCTTCTATAGAAAATTATACAGGGGTTCAGGAAAATACAATTCCAAAGGGGATTCGGACACTGCAATGATAAATAGAGAGAGCTGGATTACAGCAGTGTGATGATGACACCCAGTTCTCATGAAATCACATTAATTGTGTTCATTATGTGTTAGGAAGCAGGGAAGTCCCACCAGTTAACACATTTACTGCTCTAAGGGATGGTTTTACAAAGCTGAAAACAATTATCGAACCGTTCAGTGGAAAAGGAGAAATTAAATAGAAGTATGGGAATGAAACTTGAGCATGGGTAGTGTTTTACAAGAGGTTTACAAGGCTTTATTCTAGACTTGAGAAAGTAAGTTGCCACGAAAATGTTTTTAAAAAAAATAATTTAAAAAAAAAAATGAGAAAACCTCTAAAACAGTGTCACTTAGAAGGGAAGTGGGAGTTGATACAAATATAATAGAAAAGAGGGAAGCTAACAGTCATAAATGTTAATTTGAAGCTATAAATTATCAAAATTTGCCAGAGGAAAATAACGACACCAGAAAAACTCAAATTCAGTAGGAACAAAAGTGATCTGAATTATGGCACCAGTTAATTGTCAAAAACATGGTACAAAAGCAAGAAGTGCTCAAACAGCTGCTTCTGCAAACTATATAGAGAAAAATGTCATATCCCACATACACTGCACTACAACCCAATCTCAGAATTAACCCAGAAGGGAATTAAACTACAGCTATGAAAGCCAGGGTTTTCATATTAACTTATCCAAACAGCTAGTGGGTAAGAGCTTTGAGACATCCTCTGAAATATGGATAAGGATTGCTGAGGAGAAAGGCTCAGGAAACCCAGCCCGGCTCTGGTGTCTGCAAAGGGCCAGAGGCAGCAGTCAGGTAAAGACAGACCAACCTGCTATCAGAGCAGGCAAACTACACTACAGTTATTTCCTTAACAGGGAGCTCTTCCTGAGGAATTAAAGTAATAGCTTTGCAGTTAATACAAATTGGTGTGTGTTTATAGATCATGGATCCTATCAAAGTAAATGGAAAATATATTTATATGATTAAAAGTTTATCTGACAAAGGTATTTCTGGTCACATAATATAGTTCAACTATTCAAAATATTTCCTGGATAATATTTATGAATTTATATTACGGTATAAATCTTGGGATGACATTTGAAAGCCTGAGATATAGAGAAGGCTTTACTAGTAATCACTAAATTTTTTCAGATAATGCAATCAAATAGAATCATACAAAATACATACCATTGAATGATGAGTTTCAGTGCAAGTGCAGAGAGAAAATCATCCTTGAGTAACTACAGTTTCCCAAGACTACTCTCAGATTCACTTTCTGGCATGACCACAGTCAGAAGTTTCAAACAACAGCAAGGAAGAAATCCCTGACTAATATTCACAACAGTATGGAGAAGGTGCAGGAACTGAAGTGCTGCGAGTAGGGAAGACACCAGGGCAGCAAAGGCATTGGGCTCTCCTGGAAGATGGGCAGCAGCATATTGTGCCTGGGCCAGTGATGACACTGAGGTGTCACCAATGCACATGCTCCTGGAAAACTGCCACAAGGTCTGGCATCTCCACTTCGAGAAAGAGTGTGAATTGTTAGAGAGCATTCAGGAGAAGTGAAATAAAAATGGTGAGCAGGTCAGAAAGCATGCCTTTGTGGTGAAAAGTGTGAGGAACTGTTTCATTAGCTTATGTAGAGGGTAGGGCGAGATGATGTACATGGTCTGACCATGGAAATCTCATGAGCTGAAGTAAACAGATGTATAACCTGAGCAGTGACTGGCAACTGGAGACACCACAATGGGGAATATGACCAAGAATAATAGTTAGGGAAGTTCACCAGACACTGTGCTCGCTCTGAACAGCATTGCTATGTGACACAGATTGTCAGAGTGCTGGTCCCTCCTGACCTCAGGACAGATATGGCCTCGGGATTGCTACGTGGGGTCTTACCCCACGCCTACTAAAAGAAACCAGAGGAAGGACACAGCATTATTAGTAAGCGATTATATAAATCTGGCTGATAATGGAACCAGCTTTCTTTGTCTGATTAAGATCTGGAACTCTGGCTGTGATTTATCATTTTTATACTATTCTCTTCCCCCAGGCTCCAGGTCACAGTGGTGGCATTGACACAATTTATAGCACAGGCAGCTCGGCGGAGACATAGAGCCTTCCTGACATTTTCTTATTTGGAGCACCTGGCTCTCCTTGTTTTTGCTCTCCTTTCTGCAGTGGTGAGGACTGCTTCCCATTCCCCAACATGAACATCTTTCATTTTGTAAATAAACTGAATAAGAAAAATGGAGAGTTTTCATGTTTTCTATTTTCCTATTAATCCGCAATACAGTGTGGACGGGAAACAGCAGCTCTCGTGTGAAACACTTCACTCTGATTATCAGAGAAGATAAAGCTCCTGCTGTCCAGCTTACATATGTACATCCTCTCCAAAAACACTTACAGCCAGGTGAGGAGCCCATCCCTCCAGCCACAACCTTGTAATCCCCCCTGAACCACTTAAGCTGCATTTATTTTTATCACCGTTTCATGGTGAAGGGGTTAAAGCACATAGAGAGTCCTGGACAGAGAATCTGGGCTAGACATCCCCCACCTCACCTCCGTGGACAAAGCAGTGGTGCTGACTTCCACCACTCAAACTCACTCAGCTACTAATACAGTTTCTATGTTTTTAATTTTTGGTTGGGGGGGGGGAGGTTTGCTGATAAAAACACGTGCTGGATTCTAATTATTTGCCTCTTTCTTTGGGAATGTTTTAGGCACACATTTTCCAGCTTATCTCTGCTACCACAAAGGCTGGAAACTTTTTTAAGTTTCAACAACATTGAAGTGACAACATTGTCACTTCATCACAATGCTGAAGGAAATAAGGCTTTGAGAAAATCACCAAATAGGGCAAGACTCATCGTCAGGATGCTGGTGGAGAACCTGCTCAATTCCCAGGACACCAATATGTTGAAATTCACCCTGGTGTGGTGCAACGCAGTCCCCTCTGCAGCATCTCCAAGGTCCAGCCCTGCCACAGGAGCAGGTCCAACACCTCGGATCAGCACCAGCCACAACCTTTTCCTACCTGCAGCCCAGCCTGTGGGTCATCAGTCTGCCAGCACAGCACAGGGTGGCTGAGGTTCACAGTAAACAGAGAGGTTTGAATCCCCCTCTCATGTTTTCTCCAAGCAAAGAGTTGTGGCATGTCCACATTTTGAAGGTGACTCTCACAGTAGCACCACGCTTCCAAAGTGCTCTTTGGATGGTGTCTTTCTCTTGGGATGGTGACCATAAGCAAGCATAAACACACTGCTCTGCTCAAAATCAGAGAAAAAATATTAGGAGAGGACTCCTTCCAATGTTTCTCATTGCTTCATTTTGTCACTTAAACAAATTGCTCCTCCACACCAGGCACACTGCAGGGAAAATCCATCCTCTGACTTCAGAGGGGATTAGACTCCGTTCTAAGGCTTCAGCTTTGCAAAGCACTTAAGCACCTGCTTAACTTTAAGCACATGCCTAAGTCTATCCATCTTTTTTTTTTTCCTTCGAGAAAAGCCCTGAAAGTACACAATTAACCATGAACAGGTGCTTAAGTCCTATTAAAGTCAACAGTGCTTTCAAATGTCAACGGAATTTAAGAACATGCTTAAGTGTATCATTGAATAGGAGTCCTAATGCGAGAAGAAAGAACGGGTTTTGTCATCGTCTTGGCAAAAGCCATAAGAACACACTTGCAATTCAGAGGATTTTCTTTGTCTGTGGCACTCTGCCTACTCCGTTACTAAAGAATTTGTAAAGAATGTTCCTGCATTACTCAACCCCTCTCACATTTATTGACCATATTTCCCATATTAATAATCCTTAGTGTAATTATACTCCCTCCCCCCACCCCCCCGACCTCCCTGCCACTCAAAAAATCTCAAACATTTGTTTAGTATCACAATTTCCCAGGCTGGAAGGAGGGAACAGGGAAGAACGTGGATAAAAGGAGGTAACTGAGGTATGTTGAAGTCTTAGGTTTGCATGAAGTCTCAGGGAGATTTGGGAAGAGTTGGGGAGAAGGTGCAACTGCCCCTAAACCACGGGGTCGTCCCTTTCCCTTGCAACCACAAAGTAAACTCTGATGACTGTTGTTTCTATTTGCATCCTCACCTCTACCTTTTTGCTCAGATTACTGCAATGCCTTCTTTATTGAGCTGCCAAATAATTCCTAAACATATACACATGGTCCACACTGTGGCTACCAGGGTGCTGTACCAGATGAGGCTGTGCTTAAGTGCCGTGCCCTGTTTTGAATCAGTCGCTTTGGCTTGCAGTCAAGCAACGTGTTACTTTTAGAAACCCTACAGCTTGTTTTTAAGATGGTTTCACTTTGGCTCCAGCTTCCCAATTAACCAGAGAAACCGTTGCCGATCCTGCCATACCTGATGTTCATCTCACAGTAGCCTGTTGCAGACCCCATGTGTTACAGGAAACATTCCCAGAGGACATTTCCTTGGAGAAGACTCTGATCATCTTTCCAGTCAAATGCATTGTCTTCTAAGTAGCTACTGCATAGGTAAGAGTGGCTGCGAGGTCATGTTAGAACTATCGTCAGCTTGTTTCAGTGACTACATATGGAGATATGTAAAATACTTGGGAAAACAGTGCTTTTTATATTACTGCCAGTAATATACCATATAAAAAGATATTAAAACAAATTCTGACCAACTGGTGGTAGATACAGTAACAGACTATAATGTACCCATTGTAAAGAATTCCCAGAGGAGACTGTGGAAATCTTACATTGATTGAGTCACGCTGGACTGGAGATACATTGAAAAACTTCCAAATGGTAAAATATTAGAAATACTATTTTGAAATATTTACCAGTTAAACACTAAAGTACTGTTACTGGCTGACCTTTTCACAGCAGTTGTTTCTGTTGTACTTTTATAAAAGCAGCCAAGAGTTTAAGAAAAAAACAAAAAATAAAAAAAAAAGGGGGGGAGAAGCTTATTTTCAGTCTAGCTACCACCCCTGACCTGTGCAATAACATCATAATGGAAGAATAATCATTGTAAACAATACCCATGGGGATTTGTTGGCTACAGCAAGGGACGAGTGCAGCCAACTTCACTGCTTTTCTTTACTACATCATTGCATTTTTGTCTGCATATGGATAAGAAGAAGGTTCCACTCAATCCCAGTTGATGGAAAGTGCTAATTGTTGACACATTAGCTAATTGTTTTGATTGCTGCTTAACAGTTTGTGTCTAGGAGTCCAGATTTCACCCACCAAAGTGTGAAGATTCTTTATAGCAACAAGTGCTGTGAAAACATTCACACAATGAGGTCCTAATCTTGGGGATCTCTCAACCAAGTGACAGCCTGGCAAACGTGCTGTCAAAGTGCAGACACTCAGGGAAAAAAAAAAAAGAAAGGAAGAAAAACTAACTCCCTTGTCCACCCCATATTTCAGACACTTGTCATCTGTTGTTATCATTAATGATCTGTTTTTACAAATAGAGTACCACTAAGGAAAACTGAGAGCAGGCCAATCAAAATAAACCCAGCAAAATCCATAATTGTCTACTGACAATCTGGGCTGCTTGGGATGTAAGATAATGTGGGTGTATTTATTGCAGAAATGCATTACGTGCCACGCTTTGCAACTGCCCTGTTAACTCCAGACCTTGATACAACACAGAGAGAGGCTGGGCTAATCATCACTGTGTTCTTCTGAAATGTACCTAAGCTCAGGTGCTAAAAACCCACATGCAGTAAAATCCTGGCCCCATAAAGTCCATGACAAAACACCTGTGATTTAAATGGGAAGCAAGAGTTTGCCAATGCTGTTGCTTTGGGAAAAAAAATTAAGCATATATATATATATATATTCTTTATTTAAACAGAGAAACGAAGGTCTGTAGTTCTTGGCAAACATGCGACTGGTGTGCAGAGCCTTGCTCCCACGAGCACAGCCTTTCTGGCTTGAGCAGTATCTTCTCCCATTGATGCACCCATCAAGGGCAAAAGAGACCAGGCATGTTCCTCCTCTTTATGCCAGAGTCACACTTTACGGGTTTACACAGGGACCAGGACCCTGTTGTGCCAAAGGCTGTGGATAAATAGTTGAAAGGCAGCCTTTGCCCACATCTGGAGGGCTCATGATGCTTTGCAACAGCACAGCTTCTGCTCTGCATTTCTCTGGTGGCTTCCAGCATGCTGTGGGAGATTGCTCGGCCCCCAACATGCTCCCTGTGCTCTCATTATCTGGCCTTATATACGGGATTTTCATATCCAGTAGCTTCTATCAAACTTACAGAAATTACATGTGCCAGGAGTAGAAATGTCCCTTCCACCCCACGCTTCATCAGAAATAACTTTTGTAGACACAAGAGAAATTCTTTATGCAATAACTTTTTGAACTGGCAAAGAAAGAAATCAAGTGATGGCCCCAGGTACTCTCAAGCCACAGATGGAGCAAAAGTACAAATGAAGCCTTGAGATGATACCTCATTTAAGTGGAAGACTCTTCAGATGGCACATTAATATCAGAGCAGGTTGTTCAGAGCAAATGGCTCTGTTCAGACCAAAATCTAATCGGCAGGTTTCCAAAGAGCTTGACATTATAAAGTTCATCTGGGCTTTGTCCAATATAACTCATCTTTACAAACTTTTACTATATTCCAGCATTAAATATGTAATACCTCTTACACAAGGGAGCAAGAATCTCTCTTCTGTCTCCCTGAGCCTCTTGAACTTTTGGGCCTGGCAAAGAGAGAACAAGCAGGGCCACTTGTCTGCTTCCTCCATCCCTGGGGCACAGCGGCAGGAAGCAAGCTGGGAGCAGATTACGCACTGGCCCGACTTTTCCCACTCGTTGGCCAGAGCTGCTGAATGAGAATGGGGGCAGATGCATATTGCTGATAAAAGCCTTCAGCAAATTCCCATCCTCTCCTCATGGGGAGGAAGTCGCAGGGCAATTGTAACTCCCAGCCGCCCCGAGAGATAGTGCCAAGCGGCTGGGACTGACGGTGTGCCCGGAGGAGGGCTTGCAAGGGCTGTGGATTACTCATGTTGCCATTGCTGCTTATCAGGTTGCAAAATCCAATCCTATATTTAAATGTTATTCTGGTTTTTTTGCATCAAATTGTTCCACCCTCAAACTAGGTCGGCCCACTCAGCAAAAGCTATAAAGGCCAAATGTTGCATGTGCAGCACTCTGCCAAAAGAAAAAAAATGAAATTACCCATTTACGTGGGCAATGGGAGATACAAAAACATTTTAAAGAATTACATTTTGGAACAGGACCAGAAATTTGCAAGTTATGAAAATTAACTTGATCTGAATAATTTTACCAGTTCTAATAAGAAACAGACGAGGGTTTCCAAGTACTTGTAAAAGCTACAGTTTAGCATAAGGGTCTGTGACTCTTGACTCCCATCATAAATGTTGCATTGCAGGCAAGCTGAGAGATTTTTTGATTCCTATAGGGTATTTCCTAAAGAGGGTGCAGGCAGAAAGAGAAGAAAAAAATCAAAACAGAGAAGTAATGAGAAAGACACCTGGGAAGTAGCGTGTTCTCACTGGGAAGCAGTTCCTGTGTGCTGCTGTGAGAAGGACCAGTGTCATGCCACAGGCAGCTGTGTACAAACCCTTCCAGAGGCAGAGAAACCACCCGGAGTTTCAGATCCAAAAAAGAAGAATCCTTCTCTAAGGCAAGAAAGCCACACATCTTCACAAAACTGCATTTTGCAAGCAAAACAAAACTGCCAGAATAGAATAGATTGACGTTAAAATGAAGGGAAATAAACCTATAAAACTCCTAACAGCATTTGCAGCTGCTCTTCCACCCTCAGCACATCCCACCGTGCCCAGGCATCAGAAGCACTTGCCCATGAACCACAATGCTCCATCCTGGGTGTGTCACCATCCCACACCTAGACACGGCAGGGCAATCCAAGGACAACCTATCAATCTGGAGTTTAGATTTCCTGACTTTTGTTAGCTTGGTCATAGTTTTAACATGACTAAAATATAGACTTTCATATGTTCATCCGAAACATCGTGTAGATGCCAGCCACTGCTCTGGTTCAAATGCTAATAAAAACATCACAGTGAGACCACTACTCCGTGGGACGATTGACTCATGCAATAGCCACGGCACTATCTGGGTCAGGAACAGCAAACAAGGTGAATGAGGTAAGGGAGGTCATACTTCGGAGCAGTGGTCTCAGGAGAACAGGAGAATCCAAAAATAAGAAATTTGTTGACTGGATGCCCTTGAGCTGGGAACCAAGCAGACCGGCAACGGAGCCAGCATTAGACATCAGCCTGGGCTTGCTGCTGCCAAGCAATCCCAGTAACCAGTGAGAGTTAGGGAGAGAGAGACTGTGTGATTTAATAGATTAAGAAGTAGGCTAGAAGCCAGTCGCTCCTGAGTTTTAATCCTGGCTCTGACATCAGTTGCACTTGTAACCTGCGGGTGTGAAATTTGTGCTTTTAAACACTGGTGGGTGCATTGGCTGGAAGGTGAAGCGGCTGTTGCCCCCCACACACGCTTCCATTCCAGGCCCTTGGCACCACCACTTGCAGTACGTGTGCCAGCACACAGCCCAAACCACAGCCCCCATCTCTTCATCCACGGCATGCCTGCATGAGACCTAAGGAGCAAGCCTGTATTTCAGACTTATTCTATCACTGGCCAGTGCATCCGTGTTCCAATGAGGAAAGCTCAGCTTTTGGAATAAGACACTTAAGCTCTGTTGAGATTATGGGAGTTATTCCAGGTTTACAGCCTGGCAGTCAGGCTTCCTACCCCTGCTTCTTTCAAATCCTCCTCTTGAAAGTCTTATACCAGCATTTGTAGGGGATCCCTTCCTCCAGCCCTGGCCTGTGAGATTGACTGCCCTGGGTGAAGCTCTTTAGTCATATAGATCCAGATGTGGCTGTAAGGCAGCGAGGTGCCACCTGAGGACACTGTTCTTCTGATTGGTACAGGTCTGTATTGGCAACTTGCTGGAGGCTGATAATGTCAGCAGGTTGTATTTATGACAGAGCAAAATTCTTTAGACTCTGACTTCTCTGAAATAGAGAGCAGTAGTTTTCTTGTTATCCATTTCCGGGGGGGGGGGGGGAATATTAAAATGTTTTGAGAGGGAAAATATTTGCTAAGCAAAAGAAAAATAAAATTGTTTTAATCATACCATAGTGATCTCCATTTTACTGCTTTGGTGAATGAGGTTTTGGCAGAGATGTGACTTTTGAAGGTGACAGTGTCCATTTAACTCAAGTTCACTACCTCTTGCTGTACCTGCCTGGCTTCTGTGTGTTCAGCAATCAGAATAAAAGCCAATTGATTTTCTGTTATAATGCTCCTGCAACCTTGGAGGTGCATAGAAAGGGAAAAAAAACTCCAGCACCCTCTGCTGTCTGCACACAACCTTCGCGGGGATCCACCACCGGTAACTCGGGACATTTACCAAAACCACTTCAGCTTCACACAGGCTGCAGAAAACACAGCTCTGGAAGGGACTGCTCAGGGGGCTCATTTCAGATGTCCAGTTTTAGGTGAGATGACATCCTACAATCTGTCTGTCAAGTATAAAGGAAATCTAAACAATCTGGTAGGTGTGCTCATAGATGCCTAAATCCCACCTTGATGGCCTGTGAACTAGAAGAAATGGAAAGCTTTGGCACAAGGAGGTATCACAGCAGATGGTCTCTTTGGATGTTGTGCCTGTGAACACAAAAACTTTGCTTGGGTTGCAGGGAACAGGTTCTGCTCCCTGGCAGCCAGAGAAAGGCAAGAAATGCCAAAGCACAACATGAACCGGAGCAGCCAGGAGGCCAGGAACTGCTATGCTGGAGAAGCACCGATTAGCTGTTAAATCTGAGCACCAAAAGCTTTGCTCCCTCCTAGCTTGCTCCTAAATCAGCCCAAATAGCTGAATTTTAGGAGTTACATTTTTGTTGTAATAAACCACTTATCTCCTCTCACCAATACATGGGAACAAATAAAACCTGCCAAGAAGTACATTATGGAGCTGTGACACTCACCGCCTGTACAGTACCCTTAGTAGCTCTAAAACCCCCAAGTACCCACCTGACCCTGAAAGTCCATGCTAAGGAGATCATTACAGAAAAAAAAACCTTGGAGGAATTAATGTCTTCAGCCAGGAGGCAGAAGGAGCGGATTTCTTCCCAAAAATCCATGTTTATGTCAGGGAGATGAATCAGACATTTTCACCAGCAGCAATTCAAATCTCTTCAAAGTTGTTGAAGAGATGCAACTCATAACTCATCTTGCCATTTTTGGTTATTGGAGATGGGAGTGAGTACTTTTCTCCATCACCCCTGATAGGGTTGTCTCTTGAAAATTATGAACTTACCCAAAGAAAACACAGAGATGTTCTTAAGTACCATCTGTCAAAAAATAAGTTCATCCACTGGCCCTAGAAAAGCACATATGAAATCACAGCTAAAGGAAACTTGTACTTTTAAACGAACGAAACCAATATCTCTGTTTATTCCATGCATGCCAGCAGCGATTTAACTTCAGAAAGCTGTAATTGCAAGCAGCTCCAGCTGCCATGATTCACCATTGTGAATGATTCTGCCTCTCACAGCAAACTGGGAAGTGGTGTGAACAGCTTATTTTCCTGCTCCAATACACTCCGACTCATCATTTTCCAGATTGGTTTTTGTTTCTTATTCGCCTCTGACATAAAGATAATCTGAAGAATCAAAGGAAAAGAACGGGAATGATGATCTCAAAGGTTATTTGGTCCTCTGCATCTTCCTGCCATCACCTGTCCACTGCATTGCTCCACACCCAAGTACGTTTCTGCAAGACAGAGCTTTATCTGTTTGACAATTACTCAAACACAGCAGAATTCAAATGCCAGATAAAACTGGAAAGCTCTGTTTTGGATGAGCTCCCACCTTGATTTTTGTTTCAAAACAGAAGTGTGAAGTAAAAGAGACATCATTTTTTTCCAGCAAAGTGAAAATCAGCTCATCTCAACACCCAGTTAGCACATCTGGGATTTGACCCAACTCATTTTTTATATGACCCAAGAAGGCTGCCAGCAAGTCTGTCTCTGAGAGCCCAGGGCCCAGGGAAGAGTTCCTCTTCAGCTGACATTGAACGCCTCTCTACATGGGCAGTGCTTCCAGGCTGTTTCTCAACAGGTTTTATTTTCCACAACCCACATGTCCAAAAATTCTCACGTGTGGTGATAAACACTCATCACCACGAACACACTCTCAGTGCTCTCTGTCTACTACATACATCAAGAGATTTTCAGCCCTACCTGAAAGAAACTACGATTTTGCTTCAAGTCCCTGTATAGCCATTTAACTGCTTTCTGCAATGGATTCCCCTTTGCACCAGCTGCAGAAGGATCTCCCGGAGTAAGCCACAGACCAGGGTTTGATAGAGACTGCTCAGCTGGCTTTTTCCAATAGGTGCATCTGGATGGAGACTTGGCTTTATTGCTACAGTTTACTACCAAAGCCTACAGCAAGCCCAAAGCTTGCACTGGCTGCAAGAGGGGTCAAAGTGAGCCCCTGAAGCATGCTACTGTCGGGCACAGTCAGTCCCAGGACATTCAGGGTATCCTTTGGGGTGAGCTGGGGTGTGTGCTCACTGCTGCAGCAGCACAGACATCCTGGCCAACGGAGCAGGAGCTCGCAGCACCTTTTACACTACTTGCTCTTCTGAACCTCTCTGCAGGCCACCTTTTCATTTAGGAAACATTGTTCATTCCTTTTGCACCCATTTCGTTAGCATTTACCACCCATACCTAACCAAGAGACCCTTGGCCACCTCACCACCAGTATCAGCTGGATGCTCCTCAGTGGGAATGAACATCTTTAGGGACCTCACAGTCTCCCCAAACAGCTGCCACAGATGATGAAGTTTCATACCCTCGTTGCGCTGTCCCAGGACCAAACGAACGCCTGTTTAACCCAAGCCTCACTGCTGCAGCTTTCAAAGGGGAAAATTACTACAGCTCAGTCTTTTCCAACTGGAAATGATTATGCCTTTGTTGCTACCGAGGGTGCTCCTTGGCAGGCAGCCCAGACACCACAGGTAATGGCCACAATAGGAGGTGCCGCAGAGACATTGGCATTTCATTGCAGGGGAGAAAAAGGGGGGAAATGCACTATCTGTGAGCCCGACACAAACAGCTCAGGGTAAACCCATTTGTCAGAGTGGCAAGTGACCTTTTCTGTTCACCTGTGATTAAGGAACCAGATTTGTTCATTAAGGCAAATAAACCAAATTAAGACGGCTGGGTGCAGGGGATTCAAGCAGCTTTTACCATCCCACTCCTTGAACTCATCTTATTAGAGCAGCCTGGGAAGTGGAAGGAGTAACTTGGGGCAGGTCAGGGCAAAGCAGCGCTAAATCTGTGTCTCTCGACCCGTTGTTAATCATCTATTCTCTTTCTATAAATGAATTTGGAATGTGGAGCAAATCATACTAAAAGATTTCTCCTCCTTACTGAATACTTCAGGAGCTTTAAGGAATTCAGCTCAGGAGCAATGCTTCATTCAGGGCTGTTGATTAGTTCCACCGTGGAGTGCACTAGACAAGACAATAAGTGGACGACAGACACAGTGATTCATAGATTACTCTGCTGAGAGTTGCAGGTGTTTTGGGATCGAATGAAAGGGAAGGAGGTTGGGTCGGTTCTCAAACCGCCTTCCTGTTAAAGGATTAGCACGGGTAACTCAAAGTTATTAAAATCACTCTCATAAATGTAAAAGTTGGAAGTTTTTCCTCTAAAATGTCTTTCTTACCCCCTCTCCCCAGCTCTTCCCTAGCAGAAACAACAAATAACTCTAGTTTAGTTAGCAGCAGTGCCAAACTGAAAGCAAAGAACAGGTCAGATCCTTGCCTGGTGTAAACAGGAAGAGTTTCCAGAAAACTTTGTGTAGAACTCCAAAAAACGGATTTAACCAAAGCCCTGAAACCTTTTGCACTTCCCAGGCATGGTTGGATGCATAAAACATGTGCAATTATGTAAGATACAGGTATATGGATGTAAGACCCTTTTCCTTTATCAGTATGAAGTATAAATACCGCAGGATAAAAGGATTCTTGTAAAGTTGGGGAAAAGGAGAGAGTATTATGCACCTTGCTGAAGTCAACAGAGCAGACTTCCTGCCTTTTCCTGAGGAGAACAGGAGCAGAGAGGGGAGCCAGCCTCAGGCCAGGGACACGAGGAGTGGCTCTGCCAGGTACCACAGCTACCTGTTCCCCCAACGGCACTTCGGTGGGAAGAGAAGGCAAAGTGATTTTATTCTCCAGAAGTGCAGCCAAGAAAGAATAACTATAATTTAGCCACATGTCCTGGTTAGCTAAAGCAGGGAGCTGATGCTGCTGCAAGAGCTCAGACACCCACCCCTTTGCTTGCATGGCCAGAGAAACCAAGTGCCACGCTCTCCTAAGATAAACTAAAGCCCACCACTCCTCCACCTCCTCCCACAGGATCCAACACGGACGCTGCCCCTCCGTGCCGCTCTGCCAAGCATGGCTGAACCCTGCATTTACGTACACAGGCCCTCGAGGAACGAGTCACCAACATACTTTTCAATCCAATGCTTCAAATGGGTATGCAAATCCCACATTTCATGCATCACGGGGTGTTTTACGCTTTGGCAAGAAATGAAAGTCACCTAAGAAGCAATTGCCATAATAGGGTGATGAGCACAATAGAAGGACGTTTACAGGGCTAAACATATTATCGGTGTGTCTGGTTTGACACAGTTTCAGTACAGCAAGACGAGCAGTTCACATGTCAAAAGTATATTTTCAGCAACTGTGATGTAGGCATCCAAAGTGCAGTACTGTTTTCTCTGGGGCTGCACAGGTGCTGTCTTAAACGTGAACTAAAAAGTATTAATTAAAAATCAATTTGTATATACTGTATATTATGAGCAAGGTGTTCTATTTGCCTGGGATTTTGCTTGAGGATATTCCAACCATGTAAAGAAGTACCAATAAATTTCTGTTGAGTTTCAAAAGACGCACTTAACAGAGTAGATAATAAGCAATAGCATATGGTTCAATGACCCTACCTGGATTTTTCACTTCCAGAAACATATATAAAACAGATTTCTTTTTATCTTTTATATTTGGGGGATTAGTCACTTTTAAATCAATTTTCCAGTTCTAAGATGCACATTATGGCAGCATTCACATTGACTGACACACTCTGTAAAGTACATTTTATCAAATATCCTTTACTTGCAAGTAAAACTACCTTTCTCCCTCTGCTTTTCCTTTTTTCTGATCTGCAACCATGAAAGCAGATTTGGGCTAAGAGCAGCTCCCAGCTGACACACTGGTGCAAATCTACGGCTGCCCACGCTCCCCTTCCCACCTCTGGTTCCTCAAGGGTGGGCGCTGGGCATCAGATGAGCAATCCTTGACTTGCACTTCTTGCAACCCAGTTAGCAAAATTTGCCAAGTAATGGAGGGTGAGCTAAGCTGGGGAGATCTGGAAGGAGATCAAAAGCTGAAGAGAATGCTCCAGGTCCAGTCAATGCCAAGCCTAGTGCAGAGACAAAGACCATAGCTGCTCCCCAGTCAACCCTCAACCAGGGCTATGGGGCAGCTTGCTTGCATGGTGGGTGGGAAGAACAACAACGTTCATTCAGCAAATGGCCTCAGCTTTTTCACTTAGGCTAGAAGGAAAATTCATGCCTGCAGACAACACCCAGGAACAGCTGAGTGAGATCTCAGCCACAACATCCATGTCAAGGATGTGGCCCTGCCTGGGAAAGGGCAGTGCTCCCCAAGACACCTGTCTGCTGTGCCAGTCCCTACAGCCAGCATGCAGGGACATGGCAAGAAGAGACAGCAAGCAGGTGTCCCCATGTGCTTCACCCCTAAGTCCATCCTAACAGCAGTTCAGCAGAGAGTTAAAGAAAACTGTAAAACAGTCCGTAAAGCACTTTGCTGTCTTTTGGGACAGAAGGTTCTGTACTGGGCATAGCAGGGTGACCTAATAGTGCTGGAAAGAAAAGCACTAAACACATTAAAAGGTGCAAGATCATTCAGTGCTGAAGTTCCTCCAGGCTGACTCAGGATATACATTATTTGTTAAACAGAGGACCTATACATATCCCAAAGATGCCAGGCAGGAGAGCACTGAGAGGCTGACATCTGGCCCCAGCTGGGCATGGTGTGGAAAAACCAGCATCCCGCCAGACCCCCGCTTCCTCACCTGCCAAACCCCAAAAAACCCTTGCTTGTATTTTCTCATGTCCCATTGAATTGAAATCTTTCATTGCCTGGCTGGGAAAGGATAATAGAAAGCAACATTTCAAGGTGATCTACCCTTTCAAACATAATCTTTAGCTAATTAATAATTAACTGACTATTTATTGGTCAGCTGATACTGCTCGAGATACGGAGTTCCAGGCAATGCACCAGTGAGATCTCACACAGCCATAGTTCTCCTAATTAAGCACAAGTGAAAGGATATTTTGGCTAGCCCTATCAGTGTGGAGAACCTCTGTGGTAGAAGCAACACGAGTGCAATGCAGATATGCAACCCAGCTGACCCCTCTAGGCTTCTCCTCCTCCTTTCCACTGTCCCCAGCTGATGGCACAGCTAATCTTGCCAAAAAAGCCACTTGTCACATTTTCAGAAAAAGCCATATGCAGACACCACTCTGACTTCAGGGACCATTTCCCTCCTGGTTTGGCCCACACTCGGGCACCTCTGCATGGCATCAAGCATCCTTCCTCCCAGGTACTCCTCAGCCTTCTGACTACTAATTCCCAGCATGCTGGCAGCCCCCTTGTGGAATGAGGTTTCCAAAACCACGCCAAAAAGAGGCATTGTTTTAATTTAAGAGCACGGATGAGTTATTTTTAGCTGCCACAGGGCTGATCCTGCAGGTGCCACAGGCTCCAGAGGCACCAGCAGTTCCAGGCACCTCTCAGGATGCACTGGAGCTACCAACAACGCAAGGGAAGAGCCCACTCTGTATTATATTTAAATACCAGCAAGACTTCTGCCTTGTTTCTCCATTATACATCAGCATGGGGTTCTGGTTGTGGTTCTTTTGTTTTGGTTTAGCCCAGAATCAGGGATTTTGCTTCATAAGATTATTTCTAACCCTCTGGTCCAACTCTCCACTCACTGCAGGCCTGGAGGTACTTTCCAGCCTGCGTGGCTGCTGCAGGCTGTCCAAGTGCCGTCCTCACTTCCAGCATTTCCCACTTGTGCTGGATAAAATAAATTACAAGAGATATCAAGTCACTTTTAATTCCACTTTCACTGAAAACATCTCAGCGCTCCTCAAGATGTTGCACCCATCAAAATCCTGAGTGGGATACAGGACCCAGCAAGTGGCCCAGGAGCAGAGAGACAGATTCGTAAGGCACTCAGTGAGAGAAGCACAATTAACATGTATTTCTTTCCAAGCACACATCTTGCAGAGCATAATATCAAGGAGAAAGTGGGGGGAAAAAACCCACCCTGTGGTGTTTCTAATAAACTAAGAAACTTTTTTGACTTTCATGATGTACACATGGCCGTTAATTTCAATGTCATATTATGATTTTTGGCTGAGCCAACAGTATGTATGTATGGATGGAAGCAAGCAAAACAAATGCATTTTGTATTCAAATTTATACAACTCCATACATTTTTATGCTGTTTATTTGAAAATTAATTTTGGCTTAGGCCTTAGAGACAGCAAATGTTGTCAAGATTTGAGGGCTACCTGAAAAGCCTTGGGGACAGCATTACCCTTATGCATAAGAAACAGCAAAATAAAATAAAAATAAATGAATTTCCAAATACGTCATGGCTAATCCCTTGAGCTGACCTGCAAATGAATTATAGAGGGTTTGCTACAGGACTGAGTAGATCTTGTGATTTCACTGAGAGATTTATCTTATTTTCCAACTTATTTTCATATCTTATTTCCTTTTCTTTTAGAATTAGACTGTAAATAAAAGAGCTAAGACCGAATGAAGCTCCCTTTCACTGCACTCATATTGGATTGATAAATTAAAACAGTGAGATGAGTTTTGTATGACCCATCCTCGAGGATTTGGGAAATTTAGCCGATGCAAAACAAGGCATTAATTTGGAGAGGCCTAGCTACTTACAATGCTTAGTATTCTGACAATGATGAATGGCATCATTCCAAGCAAATGGTAATTTCACTTTTTGTGACAGTACTTTAGAGCAAAACCGACTTTCTTCACACAAAGAATTTGCAATCCTATTGAACAGAGGCTGTACCTGAATATCAGAAATCCTTCATTGTTTAAGTATCATCTGATATTCTTGATTGGCTCCAGACTGAAGGTTGCAGTTGAATTAGGGAGAACTGAGGTTAAGTCCTAACCTTGAAAGATTTAGCAGCCATTGAAACACTGCCTTTGGGCACTTATTGGCCTGTATTTATCAAAAAACTTTTCAATTCAATGAGGGGAGGGAGAAAACACAAAACTTGTCACATTCATCAAGTGAAGCCACTGGAAAGACATCTACAGAAGAACACCCAAAAAGCATAATCTTTCAGAAGAGCTGATAGAAATGGTAATTGGATGGGATGAAGAATAATACTTCTAAAGCAGGGGTATAGAGAATATAGCTAAAAAAATCAAGGTCAGGAGAACAGAATGTATCCTTTTCAACTTAATAAAACTTACATTTGCCTTTTGTGTTGCAGAAAATATTCCAGGTACCATCTCTAATTTATTTCTGCACAAACACTTCTGAGTGAAAACAGGATTACAGACAAACTGGAAGCATGTTTTCTTTTAGCATACGTGCAAACATAAAAGCATTGTTAGCAGATACAATTAGGGAAAAAAATAAAAAAGAAGAAAAAAAACCAAAACCAAACACCACAAAACAAACTCCAGGACTTCCCTGTTATTTAGAAATGTGGCTCAGCCTTCAGAAACACAGAGAGCATCTTTAAAAAAAGCATCTCCCTAAGGCACTCGCGAGCCACCTTCTAAGATTGGCAAAGAGCACTGACATTGTCTCCCAAACAGGGAACAGAAATGATGAATCATAAAAACTTGATTGCACTTCTTCCTGCCTCCTTACTAACAAGCTAATCACAGAGCGCAAAGCGAGTGTCATGTGTAAACGGATGAGTTGTATGGGGATGCTATATTGTCCCATTTTTATCTTGCACAAACACCTCTGGCCTGAACTTTGAAAGCTTTTGGCACATTTCTCAGGTTTTGTATCAGGGGTCCTATCCAGCTGGCGAAGAAGGGGAAATACTGAACTGCTGTGTCGCTCTGCTCAGCGGAGTTGCACGGATGCAGGTGTCTCCTTACTGACGAAGACATCAGCTAAGGGGGAAAAAATCTGCAAAAGGTCAATATCTGCAGGCACGAAGCCTCCAGAAGACTCCCTAAACAGTTAACAGAAAGAGCACCTACTACCAAAACATCCCCATAAATAATTCCTGTAATGAAAGTAGAGATTAAAGCACTTGTTAATTTTCTGTAGTCTAGGGAATTTGGCTATCGATGCCTATTAATCCAGGAAATACAGTGATACATTTCTCAAGAGCTTCTCAGGATGTAGGGCTGGAGGAATAAGCTACAATTTGTGCTGACAACATTTTCTTCACCAGATCAGGCACTGTAGTTTAGGGGTAGGGCATGTTAAGTGATAGCACTGACTCATCAGCTCAGGGCTGTATTGCTCATCATCAAGGCTTTCCCTCTTCAAGGCACCTGAAAAACAACCCTTGCCAAGCAGAACCACAGGTCATCCCCATCTCAAAAACATCGGCCTCAACACCTGGTGGGAACAGGTTGGTGAAGACACACCAACAGGAAGAAAACAGCAACGAAAGACAAAAATACATAGCAGCAACCTGGAAATCTGTACTCTGCCATGAAACCCACCATCTGTTCCTCAACACCTTGACATCAAGAAAGCGGTTACGGGGATGCCCTGGTGTGCCTAGGCATTTGTGGACATATGGTATGTTTTAACATTAACTGCAAATTTCCTTACTTTTATTGTTTTCTGTCACAAGCACAATGTTTTCTTTAATGCTGATTTGTTGTGTGAACTTATTTATTATACTTCTCATGTTTTTTCCCAGCCACTCCCCACTTCTCAGTTGACCACACTGTGCCAGGGACATATCTTGGGGACACAGACTGCCCTGTGGGACCTCAGGCTCCCTTTTGAGCATTAGAAGTGCTCCATCCCATGACAGGGGTCTGCACTCCAGGCTTTGTGTTTTCCTTCATGCTGCTCAAAACCCCCCTTTAACTATGGGCAATGGGTGTGTCCAACATTTGTCCTCCTTAACACAGGGACCTGCCAAATCTCTCCAACCTGACCACCACCCTGCAGATAGCAAATCTCCTCAAGAACTTTCTCAAGCTTTTTATTCCCCTGTCCAAGCCAGATAGGATGCATCTTTGGCCAAATTTAGCTCTCGCACAAGCAGACCTTGCATTGCTCTCCTCTGCATGTACCATGTTGGGACTTCTTCCCTTGTTCCACCATCATAACCCAGGAAGAAAGCCAGCAACTCAAGGGAAAAGTCAGCATTTCATGTAATTCCTACATGGTCACAGCTGAGGCAGACCCACATACATACAACCTTGGTGTCTCCAAAAGAGCCAAGGAAGGACTTTTCAGGACATGGCCCACAGCTACAGATGCACAAACTAGATGGCCACAGACCACACAGTCATGCTATTGCTGATGAAAGAAGGATGTATTTACCAAATCAGTGCTATCAGGTAAAATCTGACTGCAAACAACTAGAAAGTTAAATATGTTAGCCATGAAAAGAAGAAGTAATCTCTTACATCCACAACAAATTCCTTGTTTGAAGGAAGCAGAAGTTGAGTAAACACCTCAGGATTTGGCCCTCTGATGTTTAGCAACCAATCTTAATTTAGACCATGCATTTCCTAAAACACATTAAAAGTGTAAGTTAAGTCCTTACTACAGCAGGCTCTGGGAATGCAAAGTAAACCGGGCATTATCTGTGGCAATGGTGGAGTGTGTGAATCCGCCCCCCCCCCCCCGCCCCAAAAAGGCTGGTTTGTGGGAAATCACTGACTTAATCGCTACCCTGCATAAAAGGGATATATTCTACAATGATTTCAGCACGCTTCTATGAATTTATTTATCCCCCTGATGCCACCTGTTTCGCTGCCGGTTCCTCCAGCCACATACCGAGGCATCGCTGGGAGGGTCAAACCAGGAAAATTCCTGGGGACCATCTGCTTATTCATAACCCCCCAAACCCATATTTCCATCTCGGCATCATATCCGCCCTTATCACGGGGCATTGTGTGCTAACAACCATTATTTAATTAACCGATGAAGAAGCCCTGAAAGCCGCGCCGGCAGATTTTGAACTTGATCTTCTCTCATTTGCTGTCATGCAAGACCAGATAAATGACAAGTATTTCGAGAGTCTGCAAAGGCCCTTTAGAACAGCTGCACAGGCTTCACCCCTTCTTTGCAGCAGGTTTCTCACTTAAGAAAAAAACACGCTTCATTACATCGCCTCTTACTTGAGCTGCAAGGGTCTATTCAAGGAAGATAAGCCTCTTAGAAATGAAGTAGCGTTGAATTTAGGTTTTGAGTGACAGGAGGAAGGTTTATCCATTCAGCAGACAATACTGCTTTCTCTGCATTAATCTAGGAGGCGGACAATGATCTGTTTTTTAGGCAGCATCTCATCTCTTTTCCCACAGCAGAAGGTGATTAGAGTTCGGAAGCAGGGACTGTGAAAGAAAGGCGAGCGCTATCTCCCCAGCCCTCCTGTTTCCTGAGCGAGCAGGAGGGAAGTTCTCGGCCAAGTACATCAATCACGAGGCTGGTGCTCAGGATGTGCCACTTGGTTGGGTACTGACCAGGGGCTGGCAGGTGAGGGCATGGGCACCCCAAAAAGCCCTGGGCCTGTTATCCCTGCAGATTAACACACAGGCTTGGCGAAGGGAGTTTCATAACCTTACGTGTCTTGCATTGGTGGCAGGGGGGGTATAACTCCCTGGTATGAGCCCAGGGTAGGTAATAAGAGTCAAAGAACATTTTTCGTTAAGTGGAGGGCCAAGGGACTGCTTATCAGCAACGTGCGTCAACGTTCTGGCTCAACCCTCAGTACTCACCAGCAGCTCCATCCAGGCGATCCCCCAACACTCACAAAGAGGACCATGCTGGTCCTGCAGCAGAGTGGGAAACCAAGTAACCAAGAACCAGATTTGTCCAAAACCACAGAATGATTGACCCAGAAATGTTGGCTCTCCCCTTCCTCCCTGGGACCTTCTGATGGATTACAAACAACTGAGGGGGATGGGAGCTGGCTCAGAGAGCCCACTCACTCTGTGCATACTCCCATAGTGACCTTCAAAAACACCTAAAACTTTCTCTGTCTCCCATCAGCTTTGTTTTCCACATTCAAGGAGCAACCTGCTGCTTCAGCTAACTCTCCAGCACGAGAGGCAATCTACCAGGAGGCACACGAGAGCGATGCGGTCGCAAGCTGCTCAGCAGCACTGGCATTTCTCTCTGCTTTTCTGAGACCTGTGCCTCCAGCTGTCAGGCTGGAGGGGTTTTAAGCACTTTAGTTTTTTCAAGCACACATGCATAGGCATGAACAGGCAAGGTAGTGAAAGAGGCAAATATACTGAACGGTAAATAAATACACTGCACAAATGCCATAGCTTGTGCTAGCATTCTGGACAAGCCACTGAACTTTCCAGAATTATTAATTATCCACATACACATCTTCCTATGTGGAAAATAACCTGCAGCTTCAACCATTTTCCTTAGATAACCACTATAGCACCTCAGTCTTCAAACGTTAATGTTACAAATACTGACTAACCCACAGAAATCAGGTCTCTTGACCACAGATGACAGGGAACCCAGTAGAGTTCCCAGAGAACCCAGAGAACCAAAGTTTGTTACAACCCACTGGGACTGAGGAAGCCAAGACCAAGGATGTCAGAGCTCCCAACCCCGGACCTGCTTAGAACACAGTGAGCAAACCCAAGTCTACATGAACTGAGCAGCTAAAAAATTGAAAAGAAAGAAAAAAAACCCCAAACAATCCATACACAAAAAACCCACCCACTAAAACAAAGAAAAAAAAATATTTCCTCAAAGTTTTCTGCCATTTTACATAATACCCTGTTCTTTAAATAAGTGAATCCTATGTAAGGCAAACAACATTTTGTATGTGAGGAGAACATTGTTGTGTCAAGACTAAAACAGTTAAAGGGAATCTCTTCTCATTGCCAGGACCCTCTGAATAACTTTTAAGAGGCAACACAGCAACACTGGCTCCTGTTAGCGACAGCCCACAGATCAAAATGTGGCGTGTTGCAGAGACACGGCAAACCTTCCCCAAATAAGGAGCGTATTGACACATTTTCTCTTCGCCCCTTTGTGCTAAGCCTGTGTAACTGCTCCTCAGTGAATGGCTTTTTTGTTATTCTTATCTCCGCGCCTCAAAATTCCTCAAAACACATCTGTCACGGCACAGCTTGAGAGCCAACCCCGAACAACTCCGGTGTCACAGCTTTCCTATCTCCCCTCCAACCTCCCAGGTGGGAAGAAGTTTGCACAGACATTTCTTTTGCTCATCGGAGCATGGCTGGCGTGCCGAGTCAGCACCGTGCAGACCCACGGCCTCCCCTTTTTTTTAACTTCTTCTTCTTCTTCTTTCCCCACCCCCCCCTTTTTTTTTTAAGGGACTTAATTGCTTCATTTCAGATGTTATGTTTAACCTCAGGAAATGGTACTATAGACATGGCAAACAACTTTCTGGTTGTTTCCAATCAGTACCATATTATAAAGTACAGCCAGTTAAGAATCCTATTCATTTTCTTACCCTGTCATCTTGATCTTATTTGAATGTCTGGGGAGCAGGAGGTGCTCGCTCGGCCCCGCGTTTCAGAAGTGGGGGCAGGAGCGTCTGTGCAATGTGTTAGAGACACTGAAAGTTTTCATTTTGACTCCTTAATGAGAGCGACCTTTGCCACGGGCTGATGAGTTCCATACCTGTCCTGGTGTGTTTTCTGAAAACATTTGACACCGCTCGCAGGTTTGACGGGGATATGACTAATGAAGTCTTGGTATAAAAATAATGGGCTGCAATTGCAAGTCATTTGTGTGAAACCAAACTCCTTAAAAACTTGTCTCTGCTCACTTTCTGTTTTCTAAATGAGTCAATAATATGAATCAGATGGCTTGAAGGAATAGACCCCCAAATATTTCCTCTCTCCCTTCTATAAATTAGCTGCCTTTTTGTGCAATTTTTGTTGCCTCCAGGCACGGTTTAAATTGGACTGTAGTTACTAAATTGCTGGAGCTATTGCAAAATGTGTAGGCTAATACATAATACCTTGTTTTTGTTAAATGTATAGTAACAGCTCTTCTTGTGAGGTCAAGAGGCCCAGGCTGCTACTACTTAGAATGCATAACAATTTTAAAGTAAAGTAAGGGGGAGGCAGGCAGGACTGTGTGTTTCTGCTGTGAGTTTTAAATGATAATAAAAAAAATGTATTGTTTTCACCTTTTTTTTCCCTTTTTTTTTATCTGCTGCAGGAGTAGAGGGATGCCTGTCACGCTCCTGTGCCTTGCCTTTAGTCCCTGCTGTGGGACTCGCCAGTGGGTCAGGAGACTCAGAGTCTCCCAGCCATATTAAAGGCCATTTCAGAGCCACATCCCTGTGGCTCATCCTCCACCATCAAGGTGAAATTCTCTATTGAATTGAATAGGTGCATCATTAATCTAAGCACCAGGGTAGTCAGCTTAGATTATATAAAATGCCACAATATCAACAACAAAAATATCCTGGAAACTGATGAACTGGAATTATATTTGCAGCACAACTGGGTGTACCACTGACTCGTCCAACTTTACCAACTGTACTGATAATTGCTGGGAGGTTTTTCAAGCATCAGCTCTTGGAGTCATGTGAATATTGGAGGATTTTAGCTCTATTAGAATCAGCAGCTTACAACACGACAGAACTCCCAAAATTCTCACCCAAGCAACCTTTGGAAGTAAAAACCTTGAAGAACAACAAAAAGAAACCCATGTGCTTTAACTTCTGTATTCCTCAGGCACTTGATTCATGATTTTTGATTTCCAGGAACTGGAAAACCTGTTACAATGGCTATGAAAACCTCTATCATAAACTATTCTGACTGCTTTTATTCCAGCCTGACCAGTGTTTGATGACAACAGGCCAATACAGGTACTAACTTTCCCTAACATATACATATATATATATTAATTCCCACATAAATTATTTTAAATCCCCTCTCCAGAAAGAAAGCAAAACAAAACCAAAATCAAACAAAAAACCCCAACAACATTATGTTGGCTAGAAAGAAGAGAAAATAAATATATGATGGAGGTGTAGTCACACATTTTAGTGCACTATGGAAAAGGTTTTATACCTTATGGCTTTAGATCCCACGTGGACTAGAAGGGGCCAGCACCAGGAGTTTTGTTTGATGTTGAAACACACAATCAAGTTATTTTGTATAAGATACTATTTTAGCCACATTTGGATAGGCAATTGAAAGGCAGAGGTCAACATTTTTTCCTTCAGTTCAGGGATATATATACACATCACACAAGTACAAACACACATTGAGCTCGTGTACGTGCGTATATACATGCAGGAGTGTTATGAACGTGTGGAAGAAATAACCTGCCCAGGTTACAGACATTTCCCATTACAACTTGCGAGTGTTCTCATTATTCCAAAGCTCATTTGCACTCAAAACGTGCAAAGTTAGGAACACACATAAACTTTTGCAGGACCAGGGCTTAAGTACACACTCAACTTCACCTTCCAGGTTTGGACATGTTGTTCTTCAGCCCTAGAACAAACGCAAAGCTTTACACGACTAAATATAGCCAGTATAGGAGAGATTTTGTTTTGTTTTGTTTAGCAGCTCCCCTGTGACCCAACAGAAGTTACGAAACCAAATGAACGTAATAGAGCGTTCATTCCCTGCTTATTGATGGTGCCTCGCCCTTGGGCACATTTGCAAAATTTCCTTCTACATAATAAAAAATGGCATGTCACTTGGGGTGGCCAGAGGGACTGCAGGCTGACACTAGTCAAACACAGAGGCTATTCGCTGTTCAGTGTCTGCTGCTCCTTCAGGACAAAGGCATTCCTGGAACCGGATAAAGGTGATACTCTTCTATGTTGAATCTTAGCGATGATGGTACAACGGTTTGTTGGTGGTGTTGCCCAGAGATAGGACAGTCTCTTTGCAGAAAGTTTGCTCACAACACAAACCTGCTCTGTTAAGTGAACTCCCAGCTACCCTGGGAAAGAGCCACGTGTCCCATTTCATCATCTTTTTTGCAGCATAAACAAACATCTACCGCCATTGATGTTTCCTTACCTCCAAACCCACGTGACTGCCCAAGGGACACACGAGAAATGTTCCCACATGCAGCTCAGCAGCAATAGCAAAAGACCAGAAGCCACAGAAACCATTTTTTGCTGTCTTCATTCAAGGATTCACTAATACTCATTAGCCAGACTGAGTTGCTTTGCTCCATTCCTCCCACATCCTGAATGGATACAGTCCAGCCCCAGAACAAGAAGACTCCAATGTCCAAGTGCTCCAGGACCCCACATCTCCTTCCAAGAAGAACCCACCTCACCTCCAACTAAGAAGGGGACCTGACAGACAGCAAATGCTCCTCCAGGAACCAACATTACACAAAATGAACAATAGCCACAAACTCCAGCATTTGTATTTCTATAGTGGACATCTTCTATGGTCCAAGAGCATCTCCAGCATTTTTAGGGAGGGCACTTCTCTGCAAATGGTCACCCAGCTTCTCACTGCAGTCCTCATGTTGGAGACCTCTCCCCACATAGATGGGATCAACATGGTCTTCTCACTGTCACCTTCAGAGGGGGTTCTGACTGCCTCATCAAGTTGGATACCAAATGCTCAGACAAGCTCCAGCTAGCCAAGATGAATCTCACCCTGTGTGGCAACCTACAGGGAAGTTCTCTCATCCCTGCCTATTCCAAAACCTCCCCTATTTTCTTTTAAAATACATGGTATCAGCTACAGCAGAGAGAGTCCTTGGCCAAATTGTCCAGCTCACTCTGGAATTTTCGACTCTCTGAACCCCGTCTTTGTTTTTGCTGGCTCACGCTCACTTATAGGTAACCCTGCACATATTTTTGCACTCCCCGTGAACCACAGTGTACATTGTAGCTAAACCTAATTTGCAGTTTGGGTACAAATGGGTAATTAGACATCCACTCCTTCCAACACTTGTGCCAGTAGTTTAAAGCGGGTACAGAATTACTAGGTTAAAGTTGCACCTTACACCTTGACACCAGCTCTGAAATGGCTGGTCCTGAGACCTCGGACATTACATAAATATATGCACAGCCAGGGGGAAAATGGTACAAGCCAGCCAGGGTTCTTTTTAATATATCTCCTTAATTCAAGGGGCCCATTATATATAGTGCTTAGGACGGGAAAAGGAAGACTTGTACCCACTTGGGGGGGGCGGGTTATGGTTTAGCCACCAACTTTCCTTTTTGCTCACACAAGGGCTAATTCATAGGTTAAGTGGAGGATTATAGATGATAGAAATGCAGCAGCCCTTTTCCTTTCCTCCCCATGCTTTTCATGTAAAGAGAAAGAAGGCTTCTCTCATCCCTTCTGCAAAAGTGTCGACACATTTCCATAGCTCTGTGAGAGGACCTGCCATTTCTGTCACTCCGCTACCCCTTGTCCTTTTGTCCCCACAGCATCTTATTTCAGCTTGGAGAAGAATAATTCGGGGCTTCAGAAGATAAGACCAGATTTCCTCGGAAATACTTCTGTAAGAAAAGCCCGGACTGTAACCATGTCCAGGATAACGTCAGCCCAGTCCTCTCTTTTTCATGGATTTGTGAGAGTTTTGCCACCAACTTTAAGAGAAGGAAAATCAACCCTTTGTGAGATGTCTCTTTCAAAGCAGCATCTCGCTAAGCGTGACAGCACCTGCAAAGTCACCGGTTACCTTTGAGCACGTTTTGTCAGTGGGAACAAGATGACAGTGTGGAAATTCAAGTACTGGCTACATACCAGCCTGCCCCCTCCTACCCAGCCCCATTGGAACAACTGTTTGTCTTTGCCTGGCTTAATAAAAACTAAATAGCAAGTAAATGCTTAGAGAAATTAAACAAATCGTTACGATATAAGGGCCTAAGGTTGCAAAAGACTCACACTGGAGACAAATGTGTGCATAAACACAGTACCATTGAAGCAAAATTGCAACCATGGGTTTGCTTAAAAGAATCCTCTGCGGGCTTTTGTCCTGAAATCATAGCAAAAGCTCCAGGCAGATCCCTTACTCATCTGTGCATGCCCTGTATCTCAGGAACGACATCTACATGTTGCACACTGCTGCACTGTTCATAGTAAATGATCTGATGTTGCTGAGCACAACAGTAAATAAAGCTCAGATATAAAATTCACCTAACTTTGTTGCTAGGTCTTCCCCTACTTTTCTAGTAACTTAAACACTTTCATTTGAGAGTTTCCCTTCTGTTTCTTTCCATTTTGTTTGTTTTAAAGAAATATTTGGAATTTTAGCACAAGATCTACAAGATGCCTTTTATTCTCAACTCCTCCCAGTTAAAACCTTGACTTATTTCTAAGTGCACAACTGAGACATTTGCTGGGTTCCCAGAGAGAAAGAGGAAACAGAGAAAAAAGTGAATTTGAAAAATGTATTTGGGGGGGTGGGATAAACGTGCATTCCACAGTTGTTCTGGACAAGACAGATGGGAATCCTACAAAAAAGAAGATCTTTGGGTTTTGAAGAGTGAAGTGAGGAATCAAAAAATGTCCTTTCATGAAAAAAAAATAAGTTTAGGATCATCTATACATGGTTTTTTCATGTATTTTCTATGGAAACATGGCCAGAGCTCACAGTTTCCACCTTAGGTACATTTTCCCCAGTTAATTAAACCCTCTTTCCCCCTATGACAAATGGGCCCTTCTCAGGAAAGGGCATGATTGCAGGAGCGGGTGAAGTCAAAGAGGGCATTCTTAGTGATTAGACATGAAATATAGACTTTGAAAACATCGAGATTTTGAATGTAAAGAGGGAATAACTTACTGCATCCTCAGGGTAGAGATAATTTATGCATCCTTTTCCTAAGTAAGTTTTCTCTATCTGTTTATTTTGGGTTTAAAAAGTCTATTTATCTAGTTGGGTGTACTTTTAAAAATTTACTTCCCACGGCTCTCCTATATAGTGCTCACATGTTTCTCAAGCCAAATTCATTAGAAATATTGCCTCGATGATATGTGAGCTTTCAAATGTGGCATGCTTGCAGAGAAAGCATAGACACTGGCAGGCTGAGTTTGGGACCAGTGGCTCTGACCGACCCCTAAAGTACCATTGCAGACTGCCAACATGCTGGATACAATAATCATGAATTATGAGAGGAGGGGAAGTAAAAATCATGAGATATTTTCTATTTAATGAGATACTGGACTTGGTGCTCCTGGCTATGTTTTCAAGCAGTGCTTCTCCACCATCAGTGCTGAAAACTCACTGCATTTCAAATGAAAGTTGGGGTTCTCCTACTTGCTTTCCCAATAGAGGTCTGAGCAGGAAGGTGTCACCAGCTGAAGCCTACAGGAAAATTTGGGAGGTTTCTTCCTTTTGTCAGGGAGGCACATTGAGCATCAGAAAAACAGCAAGAATTGAGCTGAGGAACTGGGGCAAAACACAGGACAGAGATAGAGAGATACTGAATATATTCAAGAGGTATAAAATATATTCAATTTCTCCCATATCCTCTAACTCAAGGACCACTTAATTCCTCAGCAGTGCTGTTTTTCCTTAGTTCAGATACAATAAGTTCCTCTAACTTAAATGGGGAACCAGAATGCGTATAAAGAAAAAAAAAACCCAACAAACCTATAAGAGACAGACTTACTCTTGCTGTAGCCCAAGTAACTTCCAAATAACTTGTTATACATGAGGGTCAGAGGGCACTTGAATTTAAAAAAAAAAAGAATAAAAAGACTTCACAACCCAGCAGAACCAGTGACGGACCATGGTCTAAGTCAAGTCCCTTGTATCAATTCCCCCATTGTGCAAAATGAGGCTGTTATAAAGAAGTTTCCTAGATCTGTATCACTATGGATCTGTATCAGCCTGTACTTCAGAAAGGCAGTGATTTCTGTTCAGGAAAGAAACGGTTTAGAAAAGCTCAGACATGTACTGGTGTGATTTTAAATTAAGAACTTCTAGGTGATCACACTTCCAGCTCTACAGAGAGAATAGAGAGGGAATAGAGATTGGTCATCATCAGAGCTGAGTCACACTACTTACCAGAGGTTTAATGTAAAGAAAAAAAAAAAAACCAACCCCAAAACAACCCCCAGATTCATCATACAACACAGGAGGAAACGTAGCAGAAGTTTGCACCATGGAAACAGAAAGGATTCTGGCTCAATCCCATTTTCTGTAGGTATCTGAAGTGATTTCCAGTCCATGATCAGCAGTGTACTCCACCACCTGAAGCACGCATGCTGCCCCACTCAGTTTTTCCAAGAGACCCCTGCACCTCTCATCTGATTGTCAGTTAATTTTTCCAGAGCAAAACACTGTCCTGCTTGTTCCTCACCCCAATTCATCCCCAAGCAGCCTTGCTTACACCTTCCATTGCAGCAATGAGGGCTCTCTGGAAACAACCCACCACTTGCACAAGCTAGCAAGAGGGATCCTAACTGCTTCATTCTGGTGACTACTGCTTACCAAGTGCTAGAAATAGGAAAAAATATCCCAAAGCCAGGCCTAAACCCAGGAATAAAACCGACATACATACACAGCTCAATTTGGCCATACCTTAGGGACTCTAAAACACACCAGCAAAATCAGGCCCCATTCCCACAGCCCTTATTCACATGGCAGCAGGACTACTTGCATGAGCTGGCAACCACTTACACAGCCAAAGAGCTGCAGGATCAGGTCCTTAATTGCTTAAAAATACACTACCCACCAATAGTTACCTAATTTAGCAGAATATATTACCTCTCTGCTTCATAAATCTTAATTAAAGCTGTTAGTTTTCCTATTATATGATCAAGAAATGCCCCATTAAAGTTAAGCAGTTTCTCCAAGTAATTATATACATTATGTGGTTTGAGTGTAAAGATGCATATAGCATTCCACTTCCAATTATTTTGCATACCCTGAAAAGCACTATCTATTAAATAAAAAACTTGCAGAATTTCATTAATGCCCGATTTTTTAATCTCCCAAAAGTCAAGGCTGTCCCACAGGAGCGTATATACTCTGTGTTGGCTCCTTATAATACAATTTAATGCTCACAAACACAACTAAAGTATTTAAGCATTTTCAGAGGTTGTCATAAGTGCTTTTCTTATTTTAGATCAAATTCAAGTCTACACTTAATACAGTTAACTGTAGTTATTTAATTTCAAAACTCAAGAATCCAACCTCAAAAATTTATAACAATATAAATTTAGTTACATTGATATAGGATATGTATGCTACTGGGAAACCATTTTTCAGTAAGAAGTGTAGAACTGTAAGATCTAAAAGGAGTTATTTTTTTAAAGTAAGCATTATTTCAAATAAACCTTGTCAGATTTCAAATAATATTTTCCTATTCGTCTGCAAAATGATTTCAGAATTTTTAGTGGTATATTTCAAGCCAGTGCTAAATGCTACCAAAAACTAAACATATTTTAATTAAGCTTTCTCTTTTGATGAGAATTTCATGTAAATACAAAACAAATATTGAATGTATCTTAAATACATTATTAACCAGAGCACTTCATTTCCTAGCAACTGGCTAGAGAGAATGAAATTTGGAAAATTATTCTTAGTTCCCTTAAGACACTGAATTTATTGCCTGACCACATTAACAATTAAAAGGTATATGCAAGATGTTAGATGTTAAAATATAATGGAAGGAACTTAACATCTGGTCATATAAGGCAAGAAACCAACTCCTGCCCTTAAAAGTAACCTAATTAGGCTTGCAAGAATGTAATGTTTTACTTTTAAGCAAAATATTATTCTCCAAAAACTGCAGAGAGTCGATCAGGCACATAAAAAAGGAGCAAAAAGAAAAGCACAGAGAGCGGCAGCCCCGGTTGATGCTGGTAATCTTTGATCCAATACAGTTTCATATCATCCCTCAGAGCTGACAGTACATTATTAATTGAAACATGGGGGCTGAACTATGTCCTCTTCTGTAGTAATCATAATATAATTATATCCCATAGGCAGAAATACTATTTCCACATCTGCCCCAGAAAAAGTAATCTACAAACCCGCTTAAAAATGTGTGAAAACAAGTAGTACAGCACCTCTCTATTTATGGTGTCAGCAGGCGAGATCCATAAATCAGGGTGCGTATTCTGAAGAAATAGATCAATGAAATATCAAACATGATTTTTACAGGACACATTACGAAAGCATCTTGGATAACTGGATTTCAAACTCTCTGGCAAGGGTTTTTTTTTATAATCTTTTTTTATTTTTCCCTGTTATTCATTTTTGCACAGATGTAGCTATATAAATAACAGTATTTCCTGGAATCCCTGAAACGTCAAACCAAACATATTTTCCAATATTAAATGATTGCATTCCATTGTATCATTACCACTTAGAATAGGCTATAAATTCATTGACTGAAGAGTTTAATAGCAATGCCTGATCTTTTATATACCATAGTTTCACTAATAGAAAATCGGCATCTTCTGAAACATTAGCACGTTACCCTTTCTAGTAAAGCATATCAAATCACATTAGTGAAAAAAGTTGCCAAGTCAAATGGAAGTTTGGTGCCAATTTTCTTTCTTTTTTTTCCTTCTTTCTTTTGCTCAAGAGGCAGAGAGAGCGAGCAAGAAAAGGGGGATTAAATTTCTTACTAAACTTGTGGCAGTGAACATAAAATATAATAATACTCCTTTAACATTCCTATCATGATTTTGGTTCTAGCACTTAAACTGGCTGAGGACTGAAGGAGTTAACGTTTTAACACATACAATAATTTGGTAAGATAGTTTGCATGATTTGCAATATTATTTTTTTCCTTTGCAAGATAGACTCCAGAGCAGACAGACCAACTTTGCAAAAAGAAGTAGGGGGGAAGAGAAGGGAGGGGGGCTACAACCAATCAAACCAAATGCCAGAGCAGAGGGCAAAGGGATGTGGAAACTGAGAAGATAGACTTCCAAGTCCTTTCCTGAAAGTGCTTGGATTTTGAGGAGAGTCCAACATCGCCTGACAAAAGTGTCTTTGTGCGGCGACACTGGGGAGAAGGGAGGAGAGCTCAGGAAACCTAATGAAAACAGGCCAACCCTTGTACATTAGACCCCATGGAGAACTTTGAATCATACGAGCTGCAGACAAGCACCGAGTATGTAATGCCGAATTAAAGACCACCAAATATGGACAGCATCAGAGCAGCACTGGGGCAGATGTGCTCATGGTGTAGGCCAGCGCATCACCTGGTGCTTCCCTCTGTCCATTGCCCTGTCCCCTGCAGAGAGCCAAGCACCCCAGGGCAGTACAATGTGCCTGCCCACAGGGACTTGTGGCTAATTTACCCACTAAGGAAAATAAAATGCATGGTTTAAAACCTTCTTTTGCAATCTGGTTGAATGTTAGCGGTGTTAATGTGCTAACAAAGAGGGTGCCGAACTGCAGCTCCCATTGCAGTCTCAGCATGGGGCTGACATGACCTCCTCTCCTGTCCCACACCTTAGCCTGCTTGGCTCTCCAGCACCACTCCTTCTTTGTATTTTCTGATAGGCAGTGCATTTCCTTGCCTTTGGAGAATAATCATGCTACTATTCATGGGACTCGTTAGCAAGGTGCAATCTTTGCAGCTCTCTCCCACCCAAAGCACGTTTGTCGCCATCTGAGTAGCACAAGCCATCAAATAGGAAACTCCTTGTATAGATGTTTCAGCACTCAGGTTTGCCATCTACCTCCCACCCACTTGTCCTTTCTCACTGGTATCATCACAGCACAACATCTCCTTCTTTCATATCAGGCAGGACTTGCTTTGCAGACCACCTCACTGTCTGTTCTCCCAGCATCCTTTCTGTACTATCCTCTCATATGAAAATCATCCTGATCCCATTAGTTCCCACTAGGGAAGAGCTTCTGAGGTCTCCATGGCATTGTATGGAGGAGATGATACAAGACGATGTGCCTAAGCTGCGCTGAGCTCATTATAACAGCGCTTAATAACGTCACAGCAAATGCTACCCTGCTTTCATGCAAATCAGCAGAAAAAGCTGTGATTAATTTGAACAGGAGCAGAGGAGGCCTTGTGTGTGCTTTTCCCTTTGAGAACCCATGCTCCTCAGCTCCTTCCAGTTTCCCCAACCTCTGCTCTCACCACCCACCGAAGGGGGGACAGGTGAGCAGGGGCAACCATCCCCAGCACCCCATGCTGCAACACAGGTATGGGTAGCCACCCATCCCCGATTATTTAGTTCCATGCAAAGACTAATGAATTTCACACTAAGCACACTGGGAAAAATCTGCTTTTAAATAACCCGAGTGCTCTACCCAGCACTCCTGTGCCAAGGAAAACTCCTGGGCACAGTGGGTGAGTTTTGTCCCCAGCAGCACTGCAGGAAACTTTTTTCCGGTGTTTTTTTTTAAATCAATTAATAAAAACGTTAAAACCTCTCCATTTTAAGAGCACTGCTAAAAAGTGGGATACCACCTCTACCAGCAGTAGGCAGGGGTGGGAGCCAGCAGAAAAGAAAGCGAAACAGAAAAACCTGCTGTGCAGGTGAGGGGATCAAGGGAGCTGCCTTTCCCTCCCTGTCACTGCCATGTGTTAAATGAAATTTGAAAGCACCAAGCCAATTTTTTGACTGATGTCAACTGGCACTGCTCCTTAGTGGTCAACAAAGCTAAACCTACTTGCAGGAGAGCATGGGGTTTGTCCCTGTTAAATCTAAAACGGTTGTAAGAAATAGTGTAGAAGCAGCTGGTTTGGAGTGGAGGAGAAAAAGGAGGGACAAAAACCAACCCCAAAAGAAAAAATTTAGGTGTAGCTAGAAAAGTCTGTCCACTTTTTAGCTCTGGATAACACAGCTGAAAAGAAACTCCCCTATATTTAAAGTAGCACTTCAAAAAATTACCACTCTGTTTCCTTCAACAGTAACCAAGCCAGCTTCTCTCAGGCACCTCAAGTGCAGAGCAACAGTAATCATGGTGAGGTTGCACTCTTGTTTGGTCTCCTGTGGCCAAACCCAAGGGCCCATACCTGATAGAAAGCTGGGGCAACCTCCAGCTTTGATGGGATTGCCCTGGATTTGCACCAGTTTTTCTAGGGGACACACTTGGCCCAATAATTCCTTAAAAACACAAAGCAGTTGGGGCTTTTCCCCCCCTCACACTGACTGCAAAACCTTAGTTAAGTCAGACTATAGATCACTGCGGGTTTTGGGGGACAGAAACGTCTCCACATTGTCTGTGTGTGCAAGGTGAGAAAATAATGAAAATTATTTTCATTTCCTATTTGAACACTGACAGGCTGGTTTGGTGCCGAAATCAGACTCGCCATTCTGATGCCCGTGGCAGTCTATACTGCTGCTATTTTATAAAGATTATTTTATCACTAGATGCATTAACAGCATAACCCTACAAGTTTTCTTTCTGCTGTCTGGAGTTAAATTAAAATAAACATTAAATAGCACTGAATAAGAAAAAATGACCATGATAATCCCAGACTCTACAGAAGCCTGGATTTGTCTCAGAAACTAATTAGTAGTTCAGGGGTATCTGAATCCAGCATTTTGACTCGGGTTTTTTCATCCTTAATACAAAGTCTGTTCATTTCCACTGTTGTTTACTAAATACTGACCGTACCTCAGGACTAAAGAAAGAGCAAAGACACCGGTGCCTTTCGCTTTGCAGGAGGGTGGTGGAAGACGGACTTCTCTGCTTGCACGCCTAACACCGCGAGGGCTTTCCGGTGCTGTTATTAAATCAATACAGAACACCAACAGAAAGTGTGCATCTCATTTTTTAAAGCTGTGTGTTTTCCAAGCTGCTTATTCAATCATTTTAACAATTCCAAAAGCCACGACTCACGCCGCACGTGTCCTTTCGTTGGGAGCCATAGGTGATATGATCAAAGTTAGCCTACACCTAATCAGCACACACGAAATAATCAAGAATCTTTTTTTTAAGACGTGTTCAATTCAGCAAAGGGCAAGGACTATTAGTCTTTTCCTTATTTACTGCAGTTTGGGTGAAATTCACATTATTTCCATTAATATAGCTCCCGCCATATCAATTATTAGAAGGTGCACTCAATAACGCAGCGCCGTTATACCTTGAGCAAAGTATCTTTCAGTGCGGTTTCTCAAGCAAACAAGATTTACATTCTAATGCAAGATACACGGCCCTACCAAACCAATGCCATATGTCCCTTTTTCTCAGTCATCGCCCCAGCGACATAATCTGCCAGATAGATTGGACATGGAAAAGAATGTCAGAAACTCCACACAGGAAAACAAGCACCAAAACAGAAAGTTGGATGGGATTGATTAAAGTGCCACTTTTAAGTGTTTTGAAGCAACATTTTTTTTTCCTATTGTGGCAGAACAAATCTGTCACAGCAGATTTAATCGTAAATTGTCCTATGGATACAGCAAGAGGAGGAGTCTCTTGTGGAAAGATTTGGTTATATATTGAATATCCCTAACCCGTGCCCATCAGGTGACCTAAACCAGCAGCAGCACCGTGTACATCTCTGTAAAACAGGATCTCTGCTTTCCCTTAATAGGAAATTCCTGAACACCTGGATGCTCCCATGTCATGAAATAAATGCTTGTAGAATAAAAATTTACAGTCCCCTACATGCATTAAATTTGTTTAAACACTTTTTCAAAGCAAAGGCCTTTCCCCCCTCTTTTTTCTTTCCTTCTCCCCCCCCCCCTTTTAAATGGGGAGCTGTATTTTATAATGGAGCGCCAGCTCTCCGGCGAGCCTCCATTCTTCCAGCCCTGACAGACTGTTTGTCAGCTAAACTCCCCTTGTCATGTATCCCCACCACTGCCAACTCATGCACGGAGACCTTCACTTTTACTGCTACCACTTGCACCCTGCGCAACCTTTGTCATTGATCACTGATCCAACCCAGTGCCCACATGTTCTTCAAGTGCCTACACAAGTAATGAGGTACTTGTGGTGTAAAATTAAACTGTCAACTGTCAGCGATTGATAACCACAGCGAGAGCTGACCTAGAACACCTGCACCCGTGGCCAAGACAGGTGTGACACGTTTGATCGCTGAGCCCTACTAGTCAGCGTGACCCAACGGTGTCCCTCCATGGATTTCGCCCCTGACAGAGACACTGTATTTCAGCCACGGGTTTCCAACGCTGGCGTGGGAGCAGCCCTCTCCCTGATCACCACAGACTCTCTCCTCCATTGCAGTGGCTGCAATGCAAGTGACACCCGATTTTGGTACTGACAGATATTTATGGTCATGGAGCATCTTTGTACCTCCCCACGATCTTGTTCCCCCTCCTCATCACCCCCAGCTCAGCAGCAGCCCCCACGTTTTTCAACACTGTCATCCCCTCTATCAGGGTTTTAGCAAGTGCCCAGGGCTCAGTCAGTGTCTCCGTTCCTATACGTGCACCGATTTAGGAACAACACTGAGTAGCATTTGTGGCTATTTTTGTAGCACAAAGCCTCTGGTTCTGCTTCTGCATTACTCTGTGTGGCAGGAGCACAGAGCTGAAAGTTGCTTTGGCGTCATTTAAGTGCACTTGGTCTGATGCTGTTGGGAGCACTGAACAGGAAACCTCCTTTCTTCCTCTCATCCTTCCCATTGCTGTCATGGAGAAACTCATCCTTCTTCAACCAGCAGTAATTTGTTTTAGCTGTGGTTACTACACAGCAGTTAGCCTTTGGTTCATATTTGAATATTTTCATTGTTATTTTTGAACTACTGTTTTTTCACTTTAAACAAAAGGGGCCTTTAAGGCACACAGTGTCTTTTAAACCCCCCTGAAACACATCAGAAAATAATGGCAGGAAGGTTTCTCCCCTCCCCTCCAACAGTTGCACTATATTAAGTTCATGTGATGAGAAGATAAAAATCTATTAACTTGCTGCTGACCTTATCGACACAAGGATCTCTGCAGACATTACAGGAACCATATCTCTTCTGACTTTCACATCCAGAACCTCATGCACCAGCGTCCCAAACCAAATATAAAATCTTCATGATGAGTGAAACAGTGACACATACTCCGACGCCGGTCCTGCCGGCTGGCAGGAGACATGGGGTCCTCCGGGGCCTGGGACCAGCCTCTACTTTCAATTTGACTTCAGGGGCATGTTTTTCGCCATATGCTGCTGGGGGCTCTGAATCAAAACAGTTTCCACAGGACCATATGCTACGAAGCAAATGTGCTGGATACAGGAAGGCTTTTTGCTCCCCCATATCACCATGATATATTGCAAACATAATTAAAGGTGAGTAACGCAGGCACTCCTGTTTGGATTAATCGTTCCATTTTGTAACTGAAGCTGGAATAAAACAACACAAATTTCAAATTAGACTAAAAGTCCATCTAAATACATATCGCTCACATACACCTCCTGTGCTTCCACAGGTGTACCAGGCTTCTCCCCTGCACAGACAACAGCTCTGGAAAGGCTTTAGGCTTTTTTCTTATTGTTAACTAAAAATTCTTATCTGCAGAGCAAGGACTCAAGCCTGTCTCCCGTGCGGCTCCCAGTCAGGGAGACTGGGACAGCACTCCAGGAGCTAAAAGACAGGGATCAGGCAATGACACGATGGTCTCTGAAATGCGATGAAGGGGTTGATGATTCCAGGAGGATGGCAGCAGCATTTGCAGCTCACCAGCTCTCCTGCCTGTGAGGCAGTGGGTTCCCATGAAGTTAGAAATAAGCCTACACAGGATGCCAACATGGCTGCACCCCAAACAGCCCAAAGCTGGGTAACATCAAATGAAACTGGAGTGCTGTAACACCATTAACCAGGTTCCACATGGTTTGCTAGTGTCACTAACACCTACATTCCAGAGGAATTTGCTCAACAGTGTATTTAAGGGGATTTTGCTTGGACTGGGACAACTCTCAGGGTAATTCAGATATCAGCTCAGCAGGTGAGGTGTCACACATGCCCATCACACACCAGAGGCAGGGCTCTGCATCATCAAAGATCATCATCTCCCAGCCCACAAACAGCCAACACACTACCCAGGTCCTCCATGCTTTGATTAAAGGGTAAACTCCTTTAATCACACAAATCACACAAGAGCCAGATGTTTTCAGAAGGTAGCTGGAGCCCCAGCTAGTTGTTCTCCAAGCTACGCAAACCTGAGGATGAGCCTGCAGAGCAGTTTCCTAGCAATTAGTCAGTGTGTGCAGTCATCATCTCCTCACCGGGGAAGTTTCGGTGTCAAACACCGGAAAGTTTTCTGGGATGTCCCATGACTCACGTCTCCTGCCCTTATGCCCTCCTCCAGCTACCCACCACAGGAGATGGCACACTGGGCTGGAAAGACCTGTGGTCTGACCTAGCACATATGGTTTTACATTTGGGAGTGTGCTCACGTAATTTTCTAGCAGTACCTGGAAAATCCTCAAGCGTGCTATTAATTTGAAAGGCCAGTGTCCCTCCAAAGCTCCTGGCATGCCAATGCAAACCGCCTGAGGAGCTCCAAGCTGGAACAGTGCCCATGCCCCATCCCTCCCCATGGCTCCAAACCCTCGCACACGTTTCACTCCAGAGAGCTCGGAGGAGCTCGTGGTTAGGATGAGGACTGGCCAAACCACATGCTGTATCCCCATTTCAGCCCCCCACGTTCCTCTGGGATCTCCAGGAAAACGGTTTCATTTCTGTGCACCCCAGTTTACTCTTATTTTACAAGACCAAGTAGCAACACCCATCCCACGGAGGTGTTGGGAAGCAAGTTGTGGTAGTTAAACATGCCTAAGCCACATTCATATCATGAGTAATAAAAATATATTACAAATGCCTAACAATAAAGAAATAACATGGCTCAAGCCACTGCTGGTTGTGGTTGTGGTTTTGTGAAACAAAAAATCTTACTGATGGGGAAAATTGCTGATGATTTGCTTCACAGAAAGAAAAAATAAACAAGTACAATGTAACATGGAACAAAGTTAGGGTTTGATCAATGATGCTCTTTTTATTAGCAACCAGAGCAGACTGAAAAATCTGGGTGCCAATTGAAACGTTTTCAGGGCTCAGAGATGTAACATAAAGCTCTGTGTGCTGAATGTGGCCAACCTGATGGGAGGTTTGAGAATAACTACTCTCCATCATCCAGTCCAGGCACTAACGTCTGACACTGAAACTACGGATTCACTGTATTCACAAGCAAACCCTGGTATTTTCATTGTATATGCAGCCTTTCTGTTGTTTTACTGCAAACAGGTTCTGCAATCTATATGCTAGAAGGAAAGCCAATATGTTGCTTCTCACTGATGCTCCCTGCAAGATACGCTGAGATCAAAAGCTGCAAACCAGCCCAAGGAGAGATCAGTATGTAAAGTATGTCTGGAGCACCACATACAGCTCACTCCAGAGTGCGCCATCGAGGAGAAATTAATGATACATGGAAAGCTCATTCCAGATGATCACAGTGACCAAAACTCTTGGACCTAGAGCTTCATTTTTTTTTCCCTCTCTGCATCCAGAGAGAATCCCTCTTGTTTTTCTTCTAATCACAGAGCTGACTAGAAAGCCACAACTTCCCCAGCCACCCAAGCGGAAGCAAAAGAGCTGATCTCAGGGCAATAAGGACAAAACAGAGTCCAAATTATTCACCTCCCATCCCATTCTGAAATCAAGAACAGTGCACACCTTCTGGCATCAACAAGAGATACAAAAAGTAAAATTCAACAGCTAAACTCTTGGCCATTCCTTGGGACAAAAAAAAAAAGTAAGCAAGAAGTGACATCAAAGATAGGTTGTTTACGTATCAGAGGACCTGTCTTCACATTGATTTTTACGGTACAAAAATATTATTTCAGTGACAAGGATGTAAACCTTATTCAAAACAGGATTTAAACCATATCCTGCAAGTGAGGCATCTCTTCAGATAGCCTGCCTGCACTTACAGCATACCGAAGGCATGCTGATTTTCATCCACAGTGTTTGTTAAGAGGGTCACAATATCAGGAAGCAGGAGAAGGCTCATCAAAGCCTCGTTGCTCGCCTCCACCGCTCATCAGCTAGACAGTACCTTGTTTTTTAAAGCGGAGCGGAAATGCATCTCCAGTGACCCATTGTTAGAAACTTCCTTTTGTCTTTAAGTTTGCTGGAAGGAGTATGGGGGCCCCTTTTAACTCTTTTCCAATAGGTAATTTCCCTTAATTAGGGCTCTCATTACAAGTGAAAATTTATCAGACGTGATTAAAGAAGCATCTTGTCTCTTTCCTATCGCCTCAAAAGGGGCATATTTTGATCTCCCAGCGTGTCTTGCAAACACAGATAAGCACAGGCACTGAGCTGAGAGATCACAGCAGAAATTTGGCCGGCTCAAAAAGTTCATGTTTGGATCTTGACATCCTCAGAGCTTCCCTCACTGTTGCAGGGTGTCAAAGCCGCCGCCACGGGGAAGTGGTGGGGCTCTTGGGGCAGGCATGAAGCCGGGCAGATGCAACCACAATGCTGAGCTCCAGGGCTTCAGGCGAGCCACGGCCCCTTAAAATCCCCACATGCACTGTGCATATCAGCTGCCTGATGTCTCTAGACTTCATTCCTTCAGAGCATCCATTTCAGAGGGACCATGCCCTCAGTATGAAAGGTTGACTCCTACCCATGCCCATGGGAGTTTAATGAAAAAAAATAATTAATATAGTCTTTTTGGAGCACCCCTAAATGCTTTTCTTCATGCTGCCAGCATGAGAACTCCAATACAGAGCTTGAGGAACCGAAATCCTGCATTCACATAATATATTCACTCTACAGGTGCAGCCTCCTCTGCTGTGGTTACCCTAAACAGTGGTCCTGCTCCTGACACCTTCCCCTCCACATCTGATCCAAGATGCTTCAACAGCAGCGGAAAATGTCCCATTGACTTCAAAGGCAGCTGGACTGGGCCAGTATGTTAAAAATGTACTTGTGCTCTCAATAATGTTGTTTACTTTTAATAAGCATGAGCGATAAACTCATGAGGCAGTGTACTATTTTACTGAGAAACTATAGAGATGCAAGTCATTTATTACTGTGAACCAGTCAAAAGCACCCAAATTCAGATCATAACAGCAAGAATATTAATCTGCAACAACAACAAAAAAGCTTTCCCACCTGCAGATAATGGGATGCACTTAATGATCTAGTATCTCCGCTCACATTGAGCGTTCATCAGACAATAAAGCTACAATGAGGAATTTTCCAAACATTAAAAACATTCATAACCTGTGAATCACCTACAATCGGAGGTGTCGCAAACATTCATCTCCATATGTGTCACCCGTGAACATCTGTCCCTTCTTCCCCTTGCACGAACACACATTCCATTCAACCACAGATACAATCAGGCTTTAATTTTATTTTTCTCACATAATGTTAATCAAGAGCTAAAAAGATAATTTCCTTCTACCACAAAGCAATTCCACTGTGGTGGAACAAACTGTTATCTTAAGTTTCACAGAGCAATTGTTCAATAATTCCTGTTTGTGGCTCTTTTCCAAATCCTTGAGAATAGCTCAGGCTGCCAACCCTTCTTTAAAAAAAAAGGAAAAAAAAGGAAAAAAAAGAAAAAAAAAAGAAAGGAGAAGGAGAAGAGGGGGGGGAAAAAAAGGGAAAAAAAAATCACAACAGAAGCCGAAAAGCACTTGCTGTCACTCAGGGGTTCAGCAGTGGCAGGCTCAGCCATTTCTCAGCAGAAACTCCAGCCCTGCAACTCCGACACGTAGAAATGCACTGTCTGTTTGAAGACAATTGCCTGGAAAGATATAAGCTCCCAAACTATAAATTTGTCACAGCACTGGCCCTCTGAGATGGTGTTATCTTGGCTTGGTGGATTCAGTGAATTGGAAGCTCCAGGAGGAAAAAAGAAGAAGGAGGATACTTGGCATTTCTGCAGTGCTTTCAACATGCAAAGCACAGAACGAGCTTTAAGCGATTAATGTTTATTAAGGAAGAATGGGAGGGTGTTTTGTTGCATGAAAGGAAACTGATAACATGGATTTCTTCAGCGAAAGTAATAAAGTATTCTGTTTCTATGGAAAAAAATCAGAAATAACAACAAGCCTTACTCAGAAAGCACCCTGCATTTCAAAATCACTATTAATTTTAGCCTGTGAGCTCACTGAGGAAGGGACAGTCATTTACTACAGCTTGTACAATGAGCAGCACAACAGGGCGCTGCCCTGCCCGTCGGTGGGAGTTACCATCAGACAAATATTAAAGCAATATTAATCATCGCAAGTGAAAGTGCAGCATTAAGCTGCCATTTCAAAGTCTCTGGGTCCAAGTCGAGCAAGTAATAGAGCAGGGAGGGAGGGTTGGGGGCTTAGCCCGGCTGGCACAGGGCCCCAAGTACAGACCTAAGCTGCAGTCTGACCTCCTCCAAAACATCCTGGTGTAATCCTACAGCATCCATAAGCCATTGGTCATGGCTTGCAAAAAGCAGTGCCTGCTTGTTTGGGGCAGTCCCAGCTGTTAAGCAAGTCTGGTGTTACCAACACCAAACTCACATCATGTTCAATCCTAATGCTGAAAGGGGCAGGAGGGGAGAAGGTGTTTTTCACTCCAAGCCGTAGGTATCTGCAGATTTAAATGTTTCTTTACATTCCTTTCACTTTAGTGTAAATGTGAATCCCAGTGAAGCTATTCTCATTCTGCAGCAGAGTGAAATTGAAGAATCGAGGCCAGACCCTTTCGTTTCCTTTCATCTTGGCTGGAGAAGAGCCACCACCCTCTGGTTAGCTTTTCAGGGCTGGAAAACACTATTTTACCCAGACTCTAGAATTTTTGGACTCAAAGAACAACCCGACCATTCTGAAAAGATGCTCTCCAGGCAGAAGAAGACAGAGATATAGATAACCACCAGCTGTAAAGGGCTTGGCTGCATCCGTACCTGCACACTGCACAAAGGCAGTGAGATTTAGGCAAGGTACAGCTAAGGTGAAAATGCTGCTGCAGAGCTGGTTTTCCACCAGCCCAGTACGCTGGGATTTCCTCCACCAAGAAAATATGAAACAAAAAAATGATCATGCAAAAATAGGCTTCCCATTAGCCTTTTCACATATTCAAGCTCACCAGTCAAATACAATGTATAGGACTGACCCAACAGTAAGCACCAGTGTGAGCCCCTTGCTGTGGGGTTAAAGCCCCATGGAAGGGAAACCAGCTCAACTTCCCTGCTGGGGGTAGGCCAGGCTCCAGCCTGCACAGCTCAAGGTCTCTGCCATGGGACAAGGGGCTTCTCCTGCTGTCCATCTGCCTGGGGTGAAGCTCGAGAAAAGCAAACCCAATAATGACAAGGAGAGGTGAGAAGCCAGGTCACAGCATATTTGCCGACATGCAAATCACCCATTATGTTTTGGGTGCCTCTGTGCTCAGCTGTGGATGTACCACATTGAACTAATTGTCAGGAACAAAGATATTTGTTAATTCCTGTTCTCTCTCACAGCTTGCCAGGCAAGTAGTGTTTATAAGTCCAGGTTCTTTCCACAAATCCTCACGCATAAATCCCAGTGAGATTAGCTGGGGTCCTGCACAAGCCTCCCAGACCATTACATGAACTGGAGACCACACCTCCCTTTCATCCCAAATCCAGGTCCCTACATTCAGTAGTTTACCTATTACATCTCACCAAATCCTCCTGATTTAATTTCACTGAGCTTACAGGGCCCTTCCCTGTAAGTTCCTCCTGGCTCAGAAATGCAGACTGGAGAAGGGCCACCCTGGGCTAAAACACACATACACACACATGACTTAACACCCTGATCCTCTGGGATAAGCTATGAGCCTGTAAATCACCACACTTCCAGAAAACAATAGCTACCTCTTGTTTAAATAAAACTGCACCTGCTATATTAACATACCACCAAACAATCGCTTTGTTTTTCACTAGGCATCCAGGCCGAAGCCACGCTGCTTCCTGACCCATATACTGGAAGACTTATTCTTAGAAGGGTATAGGGGTTTCATGCCTCAGAGCAGCGTTTCATGGTGATCACCTTCCTTCCTTCTTTTGTACTGGGGCAGTACATGGTTTTGTTTAGCTTTCAACAGGTTTATTTCCATCACAACCCTCCAAGACCTTGCAGTCCTTCTTTGGCAAATGTTCCCTCTTTTTGTTTCCTATTGCAGGCCATCGCAAGCTCTGAACTGCTATTTGGGCCATTTTGAGTCATTTTTCAGGAGATCCTTCTCCCATTGGAAGAGTTTGGGCAAAGCAGGTGCCAGCTGAAAATTTCCTTGCCAAATGTTCGATCATCACTAAATCATTTTGCTCTCCCCCCAGCAGGTTAATTACAATGCCCGTTTCAAGTTTATTTATCTTTACTCGATGCTTGTTTATTGATTGCGCCAGGACCCTTTTCTAATGGAGTTATTTTGCTCAAATAAGGTGCTCAGCAGTGATTGAAAAATGGACTGTTTGAAGAGGTTGGGTCACGGACGTAGGGAAGCAGTAAGAGTTTTGTAGAAGTACACTGTGGATATGAGAACCAACTCCTCTGCTTCACTGAGAAATGCAGTGTCTCCAGCAAGGAGCGCGGATGGGACATTGCTAAGCCAAAAAAATGTTTTATTCCTGAATCTGAGCCCAAAGCAAACCCAAATCCAGCCCAGCCAGCACGTTTCCAGTTAGATGTGCATCTTCAGTCCTGCAGGCTACCACACTTGAAACAAGTACCTCCACCCGCAGCTGGGAGCGCTTCCTTGCGACTGGCTTTCCAGGAATGCGGTGCCCGCTCCTCCTCGCATCCTCTTCCTGGACGCCTGCCCCACGCCACGCTTCCTGTTCATCCCACACAGCTCTCAGCCGGATCCGGCACCTCCCGGTTCACACAAGCATTTCCACTCTTGGCTGCCTGAAGCCAATGAACTTTGAGGGGAGCTGTGCTCCATGGCCCCATTCAACAGTAACATCAAGGCTTCAGCCATTTAAAACTACAGCTGGAGTTATGAAACACCATCTGGATGCAGACCATTCTGCCCAATTATTTTAGCAACTGTGAGAATATTTGTCCTGCTCCTGCAGGCGCTACCAGTAGGTTACTCCTCTTCCTTTGAATCTAACTACAGCACTGCAGCCTGAGCAATGGGTGACTTTTAGTACAGCAGCTCAGAATTAAAGAGAATGTTATCAAACTGCATTTCAAGGCACTATTTAGGGTTTCTGGTGAATCCTAGAAGCCAAGTTGAAAAGACGGTTTTCAATGGATTGATGACCCTGACCATCAGAGCAAGTGGGATTTCCTCTTACACAAAATATCACACAAGCCCACACGAGCATCCTACCCCATGATTCTTTCAAAAGAGAAACAACCTCAGTACACCTCATCTAGAAAGTCTCCATCCAGTCCACTTTCATTATTATTTCCTCCCAATCAATATATTAAATTATTTCTAAAAAGCTTCCACATGCAAGTCAGGACATTTCTCAAAGTCCCATATAGAGGAAGAAATTACCCTAAAAGCCAGGTTAACCTCCTGGTCCCTCTATCAGCAAGATGTGTCCCAGGGGAAGCAATTGCCAGCTCTTTTGAAGACCTGCCTTGGCCAGCACCTGCCCTACTGCATCCTTCACCTGTGATGTGATGTGGCCCCATCAACATCTCTGCCCAACACCTTGGCCAAAAACTCCAGCAGCACCAGACAGTTCAGCTGCATCAGCCCAGAGCTCCTGAACTGGGGTACAAAGCACCTGCTGTGCCTCATACCAGCTCCAGCACCCAGACGACCAGTGGGAATCACCAGTGCCTGCAAGAGCTGCACCTCTGCAAGTCTCAGCAGTGCTGTAAGTCTCAGTGGTGACCACAGCCACCCGTGTGGGTGCTGTCACCATGCCACAGGAGAGGCCTTGTGTGGGACAGCTGGGTACTGAGGCGCCTTTGCAGCCCAGCAGCAGCTTGGGGTCAGGAGAAACCAGTGCATCTTACAATGAAGGGAAGCTGAGCCAAACTCTGGACCAGCCCCTCCCCGAGACAAGGGCATTTGAAACATGGATCAAGAACAAAGCTCCCTGTTAATAACAGCTTGTTTCATACAGTGAAAAATGTGCAATATTGGGTTCACAAGCTGAATTCCAAACTGCTTGGCCATTTTCCCCTTCAACTTCCCAAATTTATTGAAGTGTGAGAGCTTGGCTTTCTTTATAGTGTTCAAGTGACTGGCACATCATTCAGTCATGGAGGTTCGCATCCCCCATCACTGCTGTGTCCAAGGGCAGAGTCAGCTCTTGCATTTGCACATGCCAACCAAGTTCAACCTCCACTTGTGCATCCGCAGGACAGCTAATTTCCTCAGAGCTCCCACTTACCAGCCTCCCTTTTTTTTGCTGCACTGTGGGCTCCCTTCGTATCTTGCTCCTTCCGAAAGCCAGTCAGTTCCATTGCTGACCCTCTCAAACACAAGCATCTCTGCAATATGGATATGGGGATGCCACTGCTCTCAGCATCTCCCAAACTCACCAGGGGACAAGAGGAGGCCATTCCCATCACCACTGGAGGCAAGAGAGAGAACCATCTTCCATGAGGATGATGGTGTTTGCTGACTATAGATACATGCAACATCTGCCAAGCAAGGGACCAGCTTGTATCCCCAAGGGGTAAAGAGAAAAGCAAAGGGGGAGGGGACTGTTCAGCCTCAGAGCAACGCCCAGGCAAAGCACAGCTCTGCTCCCTAGGCAGACCTTTGGCCCCCACACCCTTCTCCTGCTCTAGCCACTAGAGAGCACTTCTTCCCTTCCCTTTTATCAGTCAGGCTCACAGATTGAATGTTATCAATTGACAGCTTTAAAGCTAAGGAATTGTATAAATTAAATACAGTCTGCAGCAAATATACTGAGGAGCTAGAATTTATATACACACTAGATATGGGAGCTCTTAGTTATTACCCACTTAAGGCTATGGCACTGATGAATGTTAAGGCCACCCTATCCCTGAAGGCACTTTTCATTACCCACAGTATAGGAATATTGAGAGAGTGTGTGTATGTATCCAGCATGACTGCTCATTTCCATAGTTCTCCATCAGGTTTGCATTCAGTTTATAAAATAAAAAAATACTCCAGGGACACATTTCACTCATTCCAGAACCCTTTCTCTCTCGCTCTCTCCCCCAGCCCATATCCCAGCTGCCTCGCTCCTCCTCCCAGCTCTGATACTGTAACAATACCTTTAAATCTGATGGCGCTTATTAAATGAAACAACTTAATTACTATCAATATATAATGTTGTGTACTTCAGCCTCAACTGAGACGTCTGATCCCATTCTGCTCCTGACCTTTAATGGCCATCAAATCAAAGTAATTTTGGTCAGCACAGTACAGCTCTGACACATGCCCAGGTCAGGAAGATGAAGGGACACTAATCTACCATGTTACCCTGCCCATTGTTTAATACCTTTTTCAATAGAATCTAATAACTGGAGAAATGCCAGTTTTCTGTCTAGTTTGGGTTAAAACCTCTTTCGTAGAAAATAAATAATTATGGAACATTTTGAATAGCCAGGCTTTACATAATTGGTGCCTCTTAGACAGAGCAATATACTTGCCTTTGAAGTTTGCAAGGAGAGGAATTTAGGAATTCAAATCAGCAGCAGCACTCCTGAGTGCACTCCGCTCTCCACCTTGGAGGGGCCAGCGCCAAGGGAGGCTTAATTAAGGGAAGTGAAAACCACTTTCGATTCACCAAGGTAACACAACAAGTGCATTGCTTCCTCTGAATCGAGGGGAAAATAGCAGGAATGCTTCCACTCAACAGCAGCTATTCTGCAGGCTGAGACTCAAGACCTTTCGGAGAGGCAGGGGGACACCTATCATAAAATAACCACCAACACAGCACCCCGTGCATAAAGACAACAGGAGTGTTTAGGTTCAAGCATTACTATTTATACATATTGTTTCCCTAGTGCTAAACAAAACAAGTTTTCCCATGGCGAAGCGAGGGACGCTGCCAGGAGAGCTAGACACCCTGTCTGGATCGGACAAATAGCTTGACCTATTGATGGGGCAGCTGGATGTGGTGATATTTTATAGCAGGCTCACTTTGCTAATGCACTTGTGCCAGGCCACTCTCAAAGCAACCCCACGCTCTGGAAAAAACTAACTGCAGCATGAAAACAACACGTTAAGGCAGATACCAGGGACTCTCTGGAAAAGCAGCCCTGGCTGCATCAAACACGAGGGCAGGAAACTAGGGAAACGCTCAGGGATTGCCAGGTTTCAAATCAGCCCTGCCTTTGCATTTGTGAAAGAGGGAGGCTACAAATCATATCTGCCCGGCTTTTGAAAACGCCAGTCACGGAAGCTGAGCAGAAAACACAGAAGGATGTTTTTGTTAATTACCCGTTTCTCCAATACCCATTCTTTACCTTAAGTCATTAGTCATGTAACATAGCAGGCAGGTAACAAAAACCAGCAACTGAGATTTATGGGGCATCTCTCAACCCAAGGGTCCCACAGCAGTTTACAGGATTGGGATTACATCATGCCAGAGCTCTCTAAAGACTGAAGGGGCAAAATTGCCCTTGGTGCAGCCTCCATCACATCACAGGTGCTGCTCGAGGACACAGGCAGCTTTGTGGATCTGTGGGGACAGGCTTGATCCCTCCCAGCTCCTGCTCAGGGCGAACAGAAGCGGGATGCAACGGGCACCGTACAACTCAGCCTCGCCGTGCTGCCCAAGCAAGGGAAATGAGGAGGAATGCCATCAGCGCCAGGGGAGTTAGTCGGGTGTAGCTTAGAGCAGGATTTGTAATCAATCCTCACCCAGACGCTTACTTGAGAAGGAATTCAGGGTTTGGCTGTACATACACCAGAACCACTCCACAACCACTGAATACATTTATGGTGTAATTGAATCCTTTAGTGATTTTTCTTAAAGGGATCTCTTATCCATTTAGGGTCGATTCTGCATCATTAAAGTTAATAGGAGTTTTGTCACCTACTTCAGTGACAGTACGGCTGAAGAGACATGGGGCAGAGCAGATAGCTCTACTCAGTGAATCAGCAGCACCACTGGCTGTCAACCTCTCAGAGCCATGAGAAAAGTATTTTTCCTTTATTTAGGAGAAAAGTTTATTCTTAAATGGAATAAATACTGTGCCTTCATCGGAGCTCAGCTCTCATCCAGGCTGAAGTAAATCCAGAGGGAAGCTGCTGAAATCAATTGGGCTCCAGTGTCAGCCTCTGCAGCAGTCAGCACTGGACTCGGAAGGGTTTCTGCACTACTGTTATGTTCCTCCCCCACACTGGCTTTTCAAGAAAATAGTACCTACCCTCCAGACACACAAACCCGAAGCACAAAATATTCTTTTGATTCAAAAGTAAGCACACAAAAGCATTTTTCCTTATAAACTGCCATGCAAACCTTTTCCTTTTTCCCAGCCAGCCGTTCTCTGCATCTGATCCCACATCTGGTTGCCCTAAGTGGAAAACACTGGTGAGTTTAAATGGCGTGAGTCAACTCCCATAACCAAGAAGGGTACAGCCTAGACCACCGAATAGCAGCTTATGAGTCTTTCCTAGATCATTCCAAGATAAAAGATCTCCATTTTATTCAAACAGAGCCAAACCCTGCTGATACCTAATTTTCCTTCTATTACCTCATTAATAACCTACAGACATTCGCAGCTTACACTTCTTTATGTCTGCATTGTGGTCATCATACACAGGCATGAGGGCTATTTCTTGTTGTGTTTGTTTTGGGTTTAATTCCCAGTTCTAGTGGATGGGGCTGTCACCTTTGCAGGGCTGGGCTCAATTAACCCTTTTGTGTTTGCTTTGCCACAACCTGCAGCAGTCAACAAGAGGTACACCATTTTTTAACTGGTATTAATGCATCCATGTGAAATTATTCATTGACAGCTTTATGTAGTGTGGCAATCACTAAAAATGGTATTTCAAGCACAAAAGTGGCATTTAGCATTTAAGTGTAAAGGCACCTTCTCATGTAATTTAATCATAAACACATTTAATCTGTATTTGCAGCTAAAAACAAACCTTTATCTTTAACAAATATTTTTCATATTGGCCAGACTGATAAAAATGAAAATAAGTTGAAGTAATTTAACCATGTCAGGTAAACTCTTTTTTAAAAAATGTTTTAAATGAGGGATAAAACTGTTTACAAGTTTTTAACTGTAAAATATTCCTTTTCTTCTTGTATCTTGCCAATATCAATAAAGAAACAACATGTATAAATATATATAAACAGACACTTGGCATAAGAAGGCGTTTCATGAAATATGAGTAATAGAGCAGGAAAATTCAAAGTATATTTCTTTTTTACTGTATTGAATGGACAGGTTACCGTAAAGAATACATTATGTGCAGATGGATGAAAACACAAAGCGCGTGCAGGATATGTAGAATACGAACTGGGTGTTCATTTCCAGGTAGAAATGCAAACATTTTGGTTCATTTCAGATCTCACTTACACTGTGCTATTTGGTGTCATTTCATTGACTCCCATGTATTGGACTTTAGTCCAGCAAAGCACTTAAACACATGCTTAGCTTTAAGCGCACAATAGTCCCCTTGAAGTCAAATTAAGCACATATTTACGTGCTTTGCTGGATCAGGGCCATACTACAGATTTACACAGATGTAAGTGAGCTCAGATGAGCTCAAGCCACAATGTTTGTGTCCAGATTCAAATCCAATTGGCAAATGCTTTCAAAAGCTAAAGGTATTTGGATTAGGGGTTTTGGTCCAAGCCAATCTGTAACTTTAGTACCTGAACCCGCATTTCTTGTGAGCCCAAGACTCCCATCGGCATTAGCGGAAGCTTTGGAGGCACAAGAAGTACAAGAGCAAGACCTCTGGGACTAAAGAGCCAATTTACTTAAACCCAAATTATAACATTTTTTAACCTTTAGATTAAACCAAAGTCCCACCAGAGTTCAGACCTCGCTCTGTTACATTTCTCACCCAGCATTTGGATTTTTTGTTTATCGTATTACTATTGCTTTTGGCCAGCTTTCGCTTTATTATATAACATTAACCTAGGAAAAAACTAATGGGCACCATCAAATAGCTGTTAACATAAAGCACTTATAAACAAGTGCCGTTAGCGAGCCGGCAGAGAGCACAGGAACTCATTTACGTTCCGTCTGTTAGTGTTGGATAAACACAGATTTACAGTTTTTAAATGGCAAATGATGCCTCAGTCTGGTCAGAAATTAGTTTCCAGGTTTTTCCACAGACTTCACCAGTCTGGTAAATGGATGCCACATGCTGAACCCCCAGCTATGGATAAGCCAGCTAAGAGGTGCTAGTGCCCCCAGTGACACACACTTTCACTCACCAGCCTCTAACATCCCTTGCTCATTTATCTGGGGCATCAGGCATGCAAGTTCTCTTCTACATGTGCACGGGGGAAAAAAAAGTCATCTTCAAATCATCAGGACCAGAAGTTCCCACCTACCATTCTGTGGCTGTGGTGTGCTCTACACGGATCAACAGGTTCCTGCTTCTGGCATTGCTGAGACCAGAGGTGGCTGCTGGCTCTGCAAAGCTTGCGGTTCCCATAAATGTGGGAAATGCTAGCGCCGACATGGGAAATCCCTCTGGCCCAGTGCTGAGGGCAGCATGAGAAGCTGGAGAGCCCTTTCGGCAATTCCTGACCTCTCTCCAGAGGATGCTACTCAACAGGAACAGCCTCCAACATACACCTCACCTGTGCTGCGGTCAGCAAAGCCTCTGGGGGACAGCACAGCCTCCCTCTGTTGGTTTTATCAGACACTCTTATAGGATTAGCACATCTTTTTTTGTTTATTAGCCAAAACCAGAGTGAGAGGGTGCTATTTGATCACCTACACTGCTGCAAATAGAGCAGGCAAAGCTTTCTCCTTGCACAGAACACTGAGCTTTTGAGATACAGTGTCTGAGCATCCTCAAAGCCATCACCCTTCTCACACACTACTGCGCAGGGCAGCATGAAACTTAAAAAACAAGAAATCCACTGTCAGCTTCTGCAGGCAGAAGTTAGATTTTTTTTTTTCCCTTTTTTATATGAATTCTATACATTGAGGGAAGTACACAGAATAAAGCAGAATCACGGGTCTGGAAAAGGAAACAACAGAGGCACTAACACCCCTGGCTGCAGCAGAAAGTTAAAACGAGATGTGGCATCCAACACCTATTCCCATAACATTTTAGCTGTGGATGGAGGGACTGGCCTGGGAACAGAAAGGTTTGTCATTCTCCTGAGCTAATCTCCAACATCACCTGGAAAGCACACAGGGGAGGGAGGGAAAAAAAGTCTTCCTCCTTTTGCTTTGGGATTTTGTAACCAATGCTGAAAGAAAAAAGATCAATGCCAATAGGTGCCACACTGAAGTGAAATTTTTGCAGAAAAAAAAATCTTAGGAAATTCTCAAAAAACCAAAAATGATTATTTCTTATAGCATCAGCCCAAATTCCAGGGGTAATAACATTTTATTGAGACCAGTTCTGGAATGACACCATGGAAGTGCTATAATAGCACATAATGGCACCAAGGGGAGGGAAACAGCCCCAGCTTTAACTGCAGACAGCACTAGAGGAAATCAAAGATGCTACAAGACAGCTTCCCACCATGGCAAATCCCAAGAGGCACCCCAGCCCCTGGCCCAAACACCCCCAGCTGAGCAGTACCTGAGGTTGTGGCTCCGCAAACACACAGCCTGCCTGGAGCAGGGTGTAAAATACCAACAATGCTTTCCATAGTGTCCTACAGGATGAAGAGCAAAATACCTAGCAGGGACAAATATTGTCTTCTGCCCAACATGGAGCTGGCCTTCACGGTCATTAATTATCCTGTCAAAAAGCCCAAACAGAGGGCCCAGTTTCACTTCAATGCAGCCCAGCTGAGCAGATCTCTGCCCAGCAGCGTTTGGAGGGGAAGTTCAGGAGAGGCAGAACCTATTCTCACAAACTGTTTTTTCTTTGTGCTGAGTGATCTTCACTCCTATATCTCCCATCACCCCTACATCCCATCATAACTCAGGCCACCTGGCATGTAAGGTGTGGAAACTACCAGGTGGGAGGCTGAAAAGCTGAGAAATCCTGATGCAACCACAGGAAAAAAATCAGCAGCCTGGGTACTTGAAAGGTTGCAAGTCCCAGATCATTAGCACAGAATTATAAAAGTAGATGTCCTGCTCTCCTACTCTGCTATTTTTTGTTTGGGTATTGTTGGGTTTTTTTAATAAAATACCCCACAATTTAGTTAACAGCCTTTTCTCACTTAAATGCACAGGAAATCAGTGACAACATAATTCAAGTCTAATCTTTTGCTTCTCTTCAGACAGTGTTGCACATCTCAACACTGGTTTTTTTTTTAAAGACTTTATATAATTTTTTTAAAGCCACCAAGATCAGTGTAGCTGTAATACTTGGAAGATATCCTAAAAACTGATAATGTCACCAAGGGCTAGAAAACACAAGAGTGACTGATGGGTAGTCTTGATAATTCTGTATATCAGGAAGCAGATTGAGAGATGGATAGATAAAATAATGTTGTTATATAGCCATGAAAAATATCTATAAAGATATTCCCAGAAATTAAAGCCCAGGCTGTCTCACCGTGATCCTATGCTCCAAAACAAATGATGCTCATGGAAGAACGCAATCCCCAGGAACAGCCAGAAATCCAAAAGGGAGAGAAAAATCCTTATTTTAAAGAACTGTAAATATTTTCTGCTTCTAAGTGTTAGAGGCTAGGGAAGACCTTGACAGAGTGAGGATTGCCCTGCATCTGCTTTCTCCCCACCCTGGACGGATCCCAGGGCAAACAGCCAGCAGAGCCGCATTGAGAACCTGCCAAAGCGGGTTCTGCTCTCACACCAGTTTTACACCAGTTTAGCTCCGTATGCTTTGGGGCTCTTTAACATGCTAAGGGAGGAAAAAAAATCTCCTCTGCGCCAGCACTATCTATGTGGTTCCTGTAGCCAACAGAAGGTATGGCTGGGCAGGCCACATCTGATCGGCTGGGGAAAGGTCTGTCTGCTTCTGCTCCCCTGACAGTTGGGGGAAAGGTATCTTGGAGAAGAGAAGGATAGAAAACTCTGAGAGAGAGAGTTTGGCTGAAAACCCCACCAGTCAAGCACACTTTTACTAGTTAGCCTCCTGCAAAATATGTCTTCAAGCTATTGGCAGATTGAATGCATAGAACATACCTTTTGCTGAAATATTTTCTGCATCAAGATGATACAGACAATTTCTGAAATTAAGCATCTTCTTACGTGTTTTTGCCATATACTTCTATTATCTCAGCCCAGTGTCAAAATACAGCAGGAGAGGTTCGTATTTGGATGTAACTGTTTTTCTAGACATTCATATCACTTTTATTTCCTTTCCCTTTTGTTCTTTCCTTAACCTCTTTTTTACTGCTCTTAAATTCCTTGCTTCCATTTTTGCAGAAGTTCAGCCTTCCAGTCTGCTCCCCGATGCTGTTAGACATCAGTTCAGGCACAGACTTATTACTCCTGATATGTCACTCCGCAGGCAGGGAGCCTAAAGCAACACTGCTCCCTCCAGCCCTTGCAAACTTCAGCTGGATCTTCACCGACGCACAGAGCAACAGCTATTTCTGGAAAGCAGGAATCCAGGGGAAATATGTGGGCCTGAAGACCAAGCCCAGCACCTTAGTTCACATTGAATCTCTGACACAGGAGACTAAGAAGGAGGCCAGGATGCACAGAGGTGATTTAGCCATTTAGCTTGCTGAGCTCATGCACATACACATACAAAACCAGTATAGGACTGGGGAGAGGAAACCATGGAGAACAGGATATGCAGGGCCTATTCAGTATTTGAAAAACACCAATCATCTCTTAAATCAGATGTCCTGAATTACTTTAATGTTCCTGTGCAGAAAAGTGGCAGCAGAGCTGATTTGTTTGTCTCCTTTTGCTCAGGGGTCTGACAGCAATCCATCAGGCAGGTCCCCCCTCCTCGTCCACTCCCCCCCACCGTCCCTGCCTACCGTCTGGTCACTTCCATCTTATATCCAGTGTTCTTTTCCTGCCTACAGCAAGCGATATCCCTTTCCTTCCAGTGAAAGACAGAAGGCTGGCAGGATGAGTTGGATGCTTACTGACTGTCATATTCACAAGGTGCATAAACAAAGCAGGTAAAAAGACATCAGATATTTTCTCATTCTCTCTGCTCTGTGGCATCAGGAGGAGCAACTTTTTGGAAAGGAAATATAACCCTTGGAACCAATACTCCTTTTTTCTCTAGTTTCTGCTGCTATTGTTTCCTTTCCCACAGTGTTCTCTGCATTCCCTTTTCTCATTCAAGCTGCATAAATAGTATTGAACACTGATGAGGTCTAAATTCTGTTTAACCCCCCTGAAAGGGTTTCTAAGGTTATCTCCGAGTCCTCAGACCAGCTATAACTGGAAGAAGAAATGTCTGTGATTTAGTGTCCAACAAACAAACCACCAAAGTCATGATGGCATCTTCTCCCATACCTCAACATTTTGAGTTGTTGCATGCATCAGCAGTGCTACCTCTAATGCCTGGACACATTACTTATCCTTCTATAAATTACTTCCCAAAGAGAAGTGGGTGTGAATTATACATCATAAAAAAGATTTTTAAAATACAAACCATGCTAAGTGTAAAATAACAATAAAATTTGTGTGAAGAGCAAACATAGCAGAGGTTTATCTTGGGATTTAATCTTGGGATTAAAATCAATATCCTTTGTTTTGGAAGATGAGCATTGAGGTTGTAGTGATCACCTCACCTGTAAAACAGGGGACTTTTAAATGTAGTTCAAAATAGGAATGCTTCACCCTCCAAAAACGAACGTATGTTGCTCATCCTTGAACCTCAGTCAAACTATCCAGTTGACTTTAGCAGGACTGTTCCTTCCAAAGGCTACCCAGCTGTGCTGGGCTCAAGGCACATCTTTTCACAGCAGAGCTGAGTGCCACTGTCACGTCCTTCCCAGCAACCTGTTCTGAAAATCAAACATTTTGGGAACTAGGACTGCATGGGACTGCTTCCTGTGGCAGCTCTGTGTGCTGTGCACAAGCCTGTAGTGCCTTGGTTTCTAACGTGTCTCTCTGTTTACAAGAAATTGTATGTAAAACCATTGCACTGGTAACTAAATCTCAATCAGAAATTAGGAAATTTCTAAATAAAGCCCATTTTACTGCCTGACTTCAAGGAAAGCCATAAAATTATCAGTTCTCTCTTCCCTCGATATATTTTCCTCACAGTCTGTGATGCTCCATGGGGTCTTTCTCTATGTGAACTCCGTGATGGTTTGGCTTCAAATTATCCGAACATAAAACTGAGCTTACGAAGCCTCACTCAGAGGTTGCACGGACCCTTTTTATTGGCACAGGCTTAAAAAGAACCTTAATAAACCTTACAGGCTTGGGGGACGTTTTGGTTGCTGGCACTTGCCAGCCACGCTGCTCGCACGCATCTTGCAGCGCCCCAATGGAAAGCGGGCTGGAACCACAACCCAGGGATTTTATAGGGCTGGATTATCTGCTGGTATTGCCCTCTTCCTTCCCAGAGAATCTCAGAGCTATTTTCTTTGAAAGCAAGTGGGTGATGCTGCAAGGATACTCATAGCTTAATGCAGCTTGATCACCAAAGGTTACAGATGCAGCCAAAAATAATAGGTCTAAAATGGAACCAGGGCGGGGAGGGAGAGGGGTAGGCATTTGCTGGCAGGAGAGGTCTGATGGGATTAAAGCTGAAGCACATCTACCCATGTGAGAGCAGAAAGTCTAGCACTCTGCAGCCTTGACTCCATGAATTTTCCTCAAAGAATCAGTTTCTCCTCGCCATTTTATTACTGCCTCCAACGATGCTGTAATTGCACACGTAGGGCAGCAGGCCTGAAGTTTAATCTGCATTTCTTGGGCCTAAGATCTGTGCGGGCTGCCTGTGTTTGCACAGAGCTCAGCACAACAGGCATCCAGTCCTGGCTGGGTTCTGCGGTCGCCGCTTTAATTCAAGTCATAATAAATAATAATGTCAGGTTGGAAATAAATCTTCTGGGTTTGGTCCATGGCTGATCCTTCAGCACGGTGTGCAGTGAAATCACCAGTTAGGAAGCTTTGCTACATCCCATCCTGGGTCTAACTCTGTGCCACCCCTTCTGGCTCAGTCTCGGTTCAGCTTTCCTTTGGGGTATTTGTTCAGTACAGATAATTTCACCTGGTTTTTGTCGGGGGGGTTTTCCCTTCTGAACCTGGTCACTGATACTAAAGACACTGTATGGTTTTAATCCCTCAGATCTCTCTGATCTGCATCATATGAACTGGCCTAGTGAATCATTTCCTCATTTCTCAGTTACCTTGGCTTTACCCGGTATTCTGCATCACAACCATGTACCACAAACACCTGGATAGTAATTATTCAGACAGAGCATAAATGCTTAATAGCATTCATTCAGGTAGCCAGTGACTAGTGAGGCTGTGCTTACTAGTACATAACACCATTTTCCTTTTGCAATTAACAAGTCTTCAAAATGGCTGTGAATTATCATTATCATGACACAATGACAACAAAACAGAAGTATAAAGCAGTGTTGTTGACTCAGATGCAGCTGATATCCCTTTCCTTTTTGGGGTTGTGTATTCTTAGACCAATGCTCCATGCCAGTCCCTGCAGCCAAAAATAAATCAAGAGCCTAAAAAAAGTAAAATAGAAACATCACTTCAAAATTCTTTCAAACAACATGTTTTCTTTTCGCCCTTTATATGGAGCCACAAAGATTAAAACTCACAAAAAACATTGCTTAATTCCTCACCAAGGTGCAAGTAAATAAAACATAGTGAAAAAGCGGCCACAGCAAGTTCAAATCACAAAGAGTTTTCAAGAGGTTAATCATTTCTGTCAAATGTTGGAAATGTTAAATGGTTTTTAAATCAAAAATATAAGCACCACCAGTGACTCAAGCTATGTTTTAGACATGTTTGGGGTGATTTTTTTCCAGCAGTTAGTTCTTGTCTCTCACAAACCTTCTGTTTCCTTCTGAGATGAAATTGGGGGCCATTAAACAGGGCACGTAATGGAAGCACCAGGTATTTTCAGCAGTGAAGCTATTTGATTAGAAGGTACAAATTCAGGGTATTTGCAGAACCACAGCCCTTGGGGCATAGAGTCCTGCCATGCCTCCCCAGTGCCCACCGCAGCCTGCAAAGGTCCTCGACCCACCAGAGAGACAAAGAACACGGGGAACAGATGGAGCACGGTGGGAAACAAGTATGTGAAGTCACCACAGTCCCCCCATCAGCGGTGTTCATATTTCATCATAATGGCTAAAATGACTCTTAAATGAGTCCAGATTATAGGGCCAACCTAATTCACTTACACTGATGTAAATCCAGGTATCTGTTACAACATCGTATGTTGGGGCTCACCACAGAGCAAAAGCTGCTGATAACCACCCTCCCAAGGATGAAGGGAAGCAGATTCCTCCTGGCCAGACCCGATCCAAAGCCCGTTACCGTTGGTACGAGCTCCTTCAGCTCCAGTGGGTTTGGGATGAGGCCTGCGGTGAGTGCTGAGCCAGCTCTGCTGCCAAAATACAAAATCCTTTTCCATTGACTTTGCCAGTTTGGTGTTAATACATGTGTGAAGGAGGTTGGGGATGGGGGGGGAGGGGGTTGAGGGTTTTTTTAAAACTCAGGAATTATTTCACCCTTGCCAGCATAGGGACTTTGTGCAAAAGAAGGGGCAAAAGAGGGGGCAGATGTTTTTCTGAAGCCATCAGCTGCCTGTTGCAGCATCCCAGCAGAATGGATGTGTCCACCCCAGGGACCCCTAGGTCCCCAGGGCTAGGTTAGTCCCCACTCTCTGCTGCAGAAGGACAAATCTGGAGTCACAGCTGGATGCAGGTACAGAATCCCACTCACCAAACACAGCTGAAATAAGAGGAGGTTTGATTAAACATTGGATGCAGGAGGCAAAACATCCCTTGGGCACAGGTGAGACCCCACCCCAACATAACAGGACCTGCTGGGAACCGAAACCATTTTATCCCATTTTCTCTAGTAAAAAATGTTTCCCTGAACCACCCTCCAGGTTTCTCTACCATTCAGCTCTTCCCTCACTTAAAAGTTGGGGGTTTTGTTGCACACGTCCCATACAAGATGCTGTTGTCCCTTTGGCTGTTCAGGGGAAGCATTCTGCCTTCCTGTGGCTTTTGGAGCATGTAGCCCGGACGGCCTCAGAATTAGTCTGGGGCCTTTAGCAGGCTGCCACAGTATAAACAGTTTCAGTAGGGCACATGTTATACAGTAAGATCATCTGAAACCGAACATTTTCTCACTGCACACAATAAACATCCATAATAAATTGCATTATACAAAATATATTTATGGCTAATTTTTTAATTTAAACCACCTGGGAATTTTTTGTTAGATTGGTTGATATGAAGGTTTCAGTCTTCTGGTAATCTAATGATATCTAATAGACAAAATAGTATGATGTTACAACGGTCTCAAAGCTTTCATTTTCTGTAGCCCTCTCAAAGATCAAACTGGCAGAACTCATATTTTTTGAAATTTTATACATAATTGGTGATGCAATTGCCAAAAATAACCTATTCATAGAAGTCTTGCTCTTCTGGTTTCTAACTTACTGTAATCACGACACAGAGCAGCGCACTGCTTTGCAACGGAATATGGGTTTGGGTCAGGGAGCAAGGGCTACATTTGTGTGGCAGTTTCCATTCTGCAGATTATTTTACAGGCAATTTAAATTTAGTTTAGAGTTTAAACAGGGCTAAAAAGTAGTGCACCCATTCAGACACATGAGCAATTCTTTAGAAAAGGAATAAAGCTGTAACTTGGCTATATCTCTTTTCTGAACCAAACTTTTGCTGTAATATAACTTTTTCTAAACAAAAGCTGTTGGTGCCAAAGGGGAATGAGACCAGACCTGAAATCCTTCCACCATAAAACTCTCATACTCATCACAAATCAGCCAAGATTTCCAAAAAGACTCAAGACCATCACAGACCTTGCTGAGCCAGCCCCTCTCTGATCTGATCAGTACAAATCCCAGCCCAAGCCACGCTGTGTACTTGCAACAAGCACTGGCGGCTTGGTAGTTGCTGGACTCATTTTAAAATGCAGCCCATACCTTTAGTTACTTCCTCGCCTCCTGTTGTTCCTGGGACTTGGAGGCCATGTGGTACATTTCAGCCTTAACTTTGAATTTCCTTTATTTTGTAGATCAAACTTTGACATTCCCTTAAGGTAGTAGGGTTTTATGTCGTTGCATATATCCTAGTTTAAAAGATAATGCTTCACTGAAACAGACCACAGTATTAAACCCTGAAATAAAATGAATTGTATTTCACTTCCCAACTCCTATTGCTGGATTAGCTCACATTTCTTTCTCTTTGTTATATATTTAGCACTGAATACAATATTCATTGCAGGCTAGCTTCCCTCCTCCCACATGGCTCTGTGGCTGCCTTTTCTTCCAGCAGCACTGGAATATACCTCGCTAGAGCTTGGAAATGCAAACAAAAAGGAGGGAACATAAAGTCAGTGAATGATCAGATAGGGCTGTTTTATACCCTGATCATTTTATTTTTTTTTGATATAAAATAGCAATGCAAAGAGACAGGGTCCTGGGTATAACAACATCCACTTCTTAAGTTCTCCATCCCCTTCCCCATCTTGTTGTTTCTTATGATGAGTTTATCTGCCAGCAAACACCTCCCTCCAGCAGCCCCAGCAGCAAAGAGGGCCTGGGGGTGTTTCTGATGCTCCATACCATGCTCTGTACTGGTCTTATCTGGTTCCTGGTCTGAATGTTCAGAACTGCAATTGCAATTGCCCATTAACATGTCAAGAACTCGCTGGAAAAGCCATCACAGAGCTCAAACCTCTATGACTCCAGACCCCCTTCTCAGTGTCCTAACCTCAGCATGTACACCCCATTCCTCTTTCCCGTCTTCACAAACCCCATCTTTGCCTTTGCCCTTACACACAGGGACAGGGCACGGCTCTGGGGACACCCATGATACAGGTAAGGAGTGGTAAGGATGGAAAAGACTTTGAGCCAGACACCAGGTCCGCATTGTCCGAATTGAACCCAAGTTTTTTAATGGCCATTTAGTTTTTAAGTGCATTCCTGTGATCGTAGCCTTGAGCTTATGTCTCCATATGAAACAGCACTGCTTTAACTAGGTGCATAGATTATAAAACCAGGAAGAGTGGTCTGGTCTGCCCCTCTGTATAACACAGGCTACAGGAATTCCCTAAATTAATTCCTGTTTGGATTAGCTCATATCTTTTTAGAAAAACAGCCAACCTTAATTAAGACAAAGGAATTCCAGTGATGTTAAAATCCACCTAGCTCTCAGTAAATTGTTTTACTGGTTAAATACCTTCAGCATTTAAAATAGAAACCGTATTTCTAATCTGCATTTGTCCAGTTCTAGCTTTGTCTGCTGGATTATATGACACTTCTGTTAGTTTAAAAACCATGTGGGATTAAACCTCTTTCTGCTCTTCATAAGCCACTCCATGCCTAACTAAACTGAAATGATATAAAACTGATTGTATTAAGTTACGACAAAAGAGCACGGAGTTGCTCCAAAAATGACAGCAAACCTAGTGAAATTTTAAACAAACAAATGTCATAAATTCTTGGTTGGAAACCTAAGTGTCTGAACAAGCCCTTCCAAAGTTAAAGTACATCTGTCTAGAAAGTGGTTTACTGCAAAGCAAGGCAATTTCTGTGGACAAGGCTTCATTAGCTGAGATTTATAAAACTCCATCTGCTTCTCCTCTGCCCTTTCCACATCTACCCTGGGCTGGAGCAACCACTGACGCTTTCCTTTTTTTCCTCCTGCACCACATACCTGTCCTGGCAGAAAATTCATTCCACTTTCTCCTTCAGCAACTTGGATGGCTTTATCAGGTAGCTGCATTCCCCAGGACAGCCAGAAATACCTTCTCTGTTGAGACACCTTTACTTACATTGAAGTCAATAAATATTCAGAATGAATACTCCCACCACGGAAGTACACAATTAATGGTTTTGGGAAGCATCCCAGGGAACAACATACAGGCTCCTGTATATTAACTCTGTGGTCCCTATACGCATCCACATTTCAGAGCCTATATGGATGTGCAGAGGTAGATGCACAGGCTGAAGCACCCCAAAAGCCCGTGTGTACCACAGCCCCTCTCTAAACCAGTGTATACATTAATTATAATTGCAGATAGCAAATGTATTTCCTCTCTGTATGTGCATGCACATATATAGGTATTTTATAAATATATGTACACACATATATATATCTCCATGCATATATATATACCTCCATGGTACAAACAGAAAGGTATGTTACAAATGCACACGTATGCACACATGTATAGTAAGCACACATACACGCTTACATGCACTTAAATAACTAGGTGAATAGGTGAATATGAACACTAATAGCCATTTATGGCAACAACAATGAAAGCTGTCCCTGGAGCCCGCCTATGGTACAGCAGCCAAAATGATTGAGTATGTACAGGGCACCGCTGCAGCAATGGCACTCACATGGGCCTCCTTTTAGAAATGATTAATATTTAACCAACTTGGTGAACCTGGCTTTGGTTCCAGTTATGATTAGATAGCAGGGTGCACAGAGCTGTCTTGCTAAGGACGTTGTGGGATGTTCGAACAGCTTCCACTCGTGCTTCATGAGAAAACAGACAGAAAGTGAGATGAAGAGTGAGGGAGAGATATGAGGCAGTAAAAAAAAAAAAACCAAAAAAAAATTGCTCAGCTCCGTTTGTGTTTGTTTGAAAAGGAAAGGGGGGAAAGCAGCCTGAGAGACCGGTGTAATAAGATGCTGTAGCTTTCATGAAAGAGGTGAAATAATTTTAAACACAGACACACAATGAGTTTATTTATTTAGAAAGTTGTTAAATAGAGTCTGGGAATTCAAATATTCAATGTTGACATTGTACAGAGCTGGCAGGGAGCCAGCCCGGGCTCTCCAGAGGGACCCAATGGCCACGGCGCCCAGGCCCTTGCCCCTCCCAGCCCACTAACTAGGTAAAAGCCATTAGTTATACCCACAAGCAATATCTGAATCTGAGTCAAATAATGTTGCCTCAGCCAGCCAACTTCAAAGGCATGTAAGTGTGTTTGGCTTTTTAGTGCTGGAACTGCAGCAATATGTCACACTTTTGAAAGAGTTCTGTAAACAGTTCCTTCCCCTTTGTAGAAACATTTCTTAAGTTTCTTGTACCCCATGTAAACAGCATTAATTAACAAGGGGTACATTTTTCACTTACAAGCAGAGCTGTATTAATAACGAGCTTGCCGTTTGGACCGTCCTTTTCCTTTGTGTCCTTCCTCTGCCCTGCACCACGGCTGGCCCGGGTGTGACCGGGGAGCAGCTGGGAGACACCACAGAGCTCGGCCACTGGCTCAGTCAGCCCTGGCCAGTATCGCCTACTGTACCACCGCAAACTTGGTCCCAAATTCAGTGGTGGCTGTTAGCCTCAAGCAAGAGATAGTCGGAGACAAGTAGAAAAAAAGAGGAAGAGAGCAAGAAAGAGGGGAAAAGGGAGAAAGAGGGGAAAAGGGAGAAAAGAAAAGAAAAGAAAAGAAAAGAAAAGAAAAGAAAAGAAAAGAAAAGAAAAGAAAAGAAAAGAAAAGAAAAGAAAAGAAAAGAAAAGAAAAGAAAAGAAAAGAAAAGAAAAGAAAAGAAAAGAAAAGAAAAGAAAAGAAAAGAAAAGAAAAGAAAAGAAAAGGAAAACCACAAGCACACTCTTTACCCTGCAAAGGGTTAATGAAGTGCCTGGTGAAAATGTGCCCGGCATATAATGGGATCGTCTCGCCCGTCCCCGCAGCCTCCCGTGCCCGCACCCGCCTCGCAGAAGCCATCCGGGGACAGCGCCGCGCCGGGGCCGTCGCTGTGCCGGGCAGTGCCGAGCCGAGCTGAGCCGCACCGTACCCAAGGCCGGCGCTCCGCGGCCCGGTGCCGGGGCAGTGGCGGGTGCCCGGGGCGCTGCCGGTCCTCCGGCAGCAGCGCGGGGCCGGGCCGGACAGGGGGTGCGTGTGCGTGGTGCCGCCGGCCGCCAGCGCTGCCCGCCCCGCGGCGGGGCTGGAGGGGGATTGACACAAAGTGCCGGCGGCAGTAAAGGCGCGCTAAGGCAGAGGTAATGGTAAAGGGATGGCAAATATAAAGCGATGGCAAATAAACAGCCTCGTTGAAAGGGCCGGGAGCCTGGACATGGCAAACATTTCCCTGCTCGAAAACAAATTCCCGGACAGAGTCTTAAACAGGCAAATAAACTTGCCAGCTCTGTTTTTCAATCAAGCCTTTTAAGTACTAGACTGAGGCAAATTACAGGCACAGGAAAACCTGCTGAAACTTAGGAAAGTGTTATTTTACTATCTCAGATGGTTAGAGGGATCTGGATCTACCTTGGCTGCACTAAATTGCCTGTAAAAAAGTGGTGATAAAGTGTAAAAGTAACAAGTGCCTCCTTATTCACGTGTGTTCCCCTAATCTGATCACCTTCTGTCTCTTTATGAGGCTACTGGGTGGCTGGGGGCTACATCGGGCCGGCTGCAGGGCTGCGGCGGCCCGTGCTGGGGCGGGGGTTATTCGAGGATACGGTTTCACCAGGCGGGCACAAACCCACCCGAGTGGAAAAGCAGCTGCCCCGGGGCCCGGGGGTCTGTCCCGGCGCTGCGCGGAGCGGGGATGCCCGCGCAGGTGCAGCGCGGCTGCGGACGGCCGGGCCCGCAACCCACCCCGTCGGCCGCGCTCCCTTCACCGCACCTCGCACCCCTCTCCTCACCATTTGCCACCCGAAAACGTGGCAGGAGGAAAGACTTCAGCTTGTCTTTTCTCTTATTTTACAGATGGACATTGGAAATATTAACTGGTCATTCCCCGGGTGGTTCTTCGTGTTTCTTCTGATTTATTTTTTACCTTTTTTTTTGGGGGGGGAGGGGAGCAGCAAAACCTCAAAAATATTTTTTAGCGATTTTATACTGAGGTCAACAAACTGCGCCCTTCGGGTATCCCCCCATAATTAAGAGGAAAAAGCTTTCCTTGCTATTAGCGACAGTCACACAATCGGGGCGAATTTTATTTCACGCACAAAGCAGTAAAAGTGAAATCATAAACTCAGTACGCTTGATCCCGATCTACGCCGTTCTCCACGTAAGAGGATGAAGGCTACAAAATGTTTTCTATTCCCAACCCAGCCAGAAAGAACTGAGAAGCTGAAAACTTCTTCTCGAACGACTAAATTACAGGGGTCACCTCCAATTCTCTTTCCACTTGCCATGAAACTGAGACGTTCTTCAGTGGATGGGGGGGGTGGGGGGGGAAAGAAACCGCTTTTCGAAGCACACACACCCGAAAAAATATATATCCCTGCTTTTTAAATATGATTTCCTTTATGAGCGGATTGTAACCGAGGGATTATTTAATGCAACGCATCTGTCTGGGGGGGTAAGCGGGCGGAATGCCGCTGCAGCAGCGAAAGCCAAGACGCGCAGCCCAGAGCAGAAACTTTGCAGACGGTCGGATCTCGCCCGCGGAGCAGGAGCAGTCCTGCCTCGCTGCGCAGCGAGAAAAGCCGAGGAATAGGCATGGAAACCTGACGGATTTGGTAGGGGACGTGAGATATTTTTCTATAATTAGCTCCAAAGTAAGGATGGCAACCTGGACATTTTAACAACATATTTGTTTTCAAAGCGCGGGCGCTGGATTATCCACTTTAAATCACCTAATCAAATGCAGGTTGCTGCTGTTATTGTTAAGGTTCACAGAAAAGCTGATGATGATCCGGGGAGATCTTTCGCTTCCCCTTTTCCACGCTCCTCTATTTTTTTTCTCCTTCACAAATAAAAAGTAAATAAGCATCTGCTTTTTACGTCACGCAACTTATGCAACATTACATCTTTTTTTTTTTTTTTCCGCCGGCGCATTATTTTTTTTTTCAGTCGGGAATGTGACTTGCCATCGCCACGGATATCGAATGAAAGTTGCCCAGATGTGTCAGAGAAAATAAAGACATCAGCTGCCTTTAAAATAGGACGCGAAAGCAGGCGAAGTTGTGTTGTTGATTCCCTCATTAAAAACAAAACACACACACACAAAAAAGGGGGGATCGGGGGGAGAAAAGTCCCAACACTGCAGAAGTTAAAAGGAAAGATCCCTATCATAAAGGAGAAACAGATGGGGTGAGCGTAAGATAAATAATTAAATAAGTCGGGATTTGCGTGTGGACGGCCGAGCCCTGGCCTCGCGGAACAGAGACCTTCGGGCGGCCAAACTGTATTAAAAGTGCTGGAAAAGCGCCTGAAATTACAACATTTACATCAACTTTTAGCGGGTGACTCCAGCAGGCTGGGAACTGCTCCGCGCTGCCCTGCCGCTCCGCAGCTCACCCCCACCCGCGCGGGGCATCCCGGCCACGCGGGGCGGCTCCCGCGGCCCCACCCGCCCCACGCACGCCCCGCTCCCACGCGCGGTTTGGTTTGATGTGACCTGCTGGCAGCGGGTTCCATGGGGTGTGGGTGTGTGTGTGGGGGGGTGGGTTTTGGCATAATCCCGCGGCCGAACGGGGCAGGGCCGGGGTGTTGTGGTGGGGTCCCCGGTAGCTCCGCACCGGCTACCTGAGCCCGGGGCTCGCTGCCTCCCCCGCAGAGCTGCCGCTGCCCCTCCGTGCACACGTACACACACACTCGCACACACACCCCCGCGGCCCCCAGCCTTGCCGACAGACGACAGCGCCCACTATAGGGCCCGGAGCCTCTCGCACCCCCCCCCCTCCCCGACACCCCCCCCCCCACTCCAGCCCCCGGCAGCAGCAGCAACTTCCAGCGCTCGCCACTGAACTTTTCCTCAACTCCTTCCCCAGCTCCCGCCGGCCGCCCGCAGCCCCCAGACCGGCTCCGGCCGCCGCACCCTCCCATCCCCCGGTCGCCGCCGCAGCCCGCCGGGCCGAGCCGAGCCGACCCGGGCCGAGCCGGGCTGGGGGGGTGGGGGATGCTGCAGGTTGCCTGCGAGCTCCGCGCCGCATCAGACATGTCTATGCAACATGGCAGAGAGGAAGGGTGAAAAGCCAAGAGAAAGGGGTATTGCACCTACTTGCGGCCAGCTTCCTCGCCCTGCCTTTGGATCGCATGCTGCCAGTCCCGCGGCCGATGCTGGCGTGGGGTTGGGGTGGGGGGGGCTTTTTTTTTTTCCTCCCGGAGCTTTTCCTCCTTTTTCGCTCCCCCTCTCCCTCTCTCCTCTCCCTCTCCCGCACACACACTCTCCCTTTCTCTCAATCCCGGCTCGCTATCTCTCCAGCATTGTCAGTTTGGACACCTTCGCACATGCGCACGGGCGGCTCCCCCCCGCTCTTCAACATTTCAGCGCCGCCAAAAAAAAGTTTGCAGCGATCCATCACCGCCGGTGGGGACCCTGACAGCCGGCACCGGGGCCGGGACGGGCCGGGACGAGGCGGGCAGCCGCCTCCGGGCTGCGCGGCCGCGGGGAAGCCGCTCCGCTGCCTGCGCACCCGGGAGGGGTTATGGAGGGGGAGATCTGCGCTCCCGCCGAGACGGGGGCTGAGGGGAAGATACACGAAATTACACCTTTTTCTGCCCTTTTAAATTTTTTTTTTAATGGGATCTTACTGCTATTTTGGCGTCTGTGCAACATTTAAATAGTTTATTCTCACTCACCCGGCCGCAACTATCGTAGATCTCTGAGTATGTGTATATACAGAGAGAGATAATTTGACTGTATGTTTTATTAAGTATGCGTACCGCTAAATTGTACACTGCCCCAGCGCACACACTTTCCCCACCTTGAACTCGGCTCAGCCATCACCAGTTGGGCAGAAAAGAGCGCTTTTAAAACAGTAACACCGAGCACTCTAATCTGTTTTAATTACAGGGTTTGCCAATCAAAGAGGGAGAGCGCAGAAATTGGGAACTCCTTTAGGGGATGGCTGTGTCCGAGGTATGAATCAATCCAAACTACATATAGATTTTCCTCTGGTACAACCTCCTTGCATTAAACAGTTTTGTTCAATACCTTCCATGCGCTATTTATGTTCCCATTAATATCTGTTGCAAATCCTGCCAGACACCATAAAAGAAAATTACAATCTTTCAGACTCGGGGCTGCGCCAGTACATACACGCTGCTCAACTTTTTGTTTTAATAAAATCCTCAGCATCGCCCCTTCCCCCTTCACTTCCCCCCCCCCCCCCAGCCCCGACACACACACACATACACACACACACACACACACACACACACACACCGGCTGCCGGTGCTGCGGATCGGGGCCGCCCGCGGAGCCCCCGCCGCCGGCCTGGCTTCCCCCGCCCAGAGCCCTCCGCACCCCACTGGTGACAACCCCCCTCTCTCCCGTGCCGTGGGGCGGGGGCACCGCGTATCGCACGCTGTTACCCCAAACGCTCAGCAGACAGGCGCAAGCACTTGAACTCGCTCTGCAGAGCCGTTCTTGATGCCCGTCGTTATTTTTAATTTACAAATTGGATTTTTTTTTTAATTTCTTTTTTAAAGCCACGCAGCTGCTCTGTGCCCAACCCACACCCCCGTCCCCCAGCCGGACAGGGGTGCACCTAACGTCCCCGGAGCAAGAGGGGCAGAAGGGCAGGGCGAGGCGCAGCAGCGCACCCGCATCGAGCTCGGCCTCCCTCAGCCAACTACCCCTTGCACCCCCCGGGGTGCCCAACCCGGGGTGTCCCGGGAGGAATCGGGCCCCTTTGCCCCGGAGAAGGGAAGGCCGGGACTGCCGTCGAGCTGCCCCCCAGCTACGCGGGGCCAGGGTCCCGGGCTTCCCCCGGGGATCGGGGGCACTACTCGATCCCAGACCTCGCTCGCAGTCAGAGACTCTCATTGCGGTGCTGCACTGGGGTGTCCCCCAATCACACTCCCCGCCTCCCCCCCCCGATCCGCACCGGTTCACTTGAGAGAACCAAAAACGCCCGGGAACTTTGCAAAACTCCCCACACACCTCCCGACTCCCAGTTAAAACGGAGACCCCGGCAAAGCCGCCGCCCGGGCAGAGGTGTGCATCGTTCCCCCTGCCCGGGGCGCCCGCTCCCACCCGGCCGGCCGAGCCCGACGCCGCAGGGAGCACGCGTGGGAGCCCGATGGCCGGGCCGGGCGCGCAGATGCGTGTTTCCCGGGCGGGCAACCCTGACCCCGGCCGCGCCCGCCTGTCACCGCCACCTGCCCGCTGTCCCAGCTGCCCCGGGAGCTCGGCAGGTGCCGTGCCGCCCGCCCGGGGCACCCGGCCGCCGTCCCGGGCTGCCTCCCGGCCATCCCCCGCCGCCCTCCCGCCCGCTCCGCGGCCCTCGGCATCGCCCGCCGTAGCCCCGTCAGGTTCGTCCTCCCTCCCGAAAAGTCTCGGCCACCCCCCCGGGAAATCCGTTTCGTTCGCGTGGGGAGCTTCGTCCGCGCCGGCAGCCTCCGCTCCCTCCCGGGCGGGAAGCGGCTGGCTGCGGGGATGCGGGCTAGCTTTCAGCAGATCCACGGACAGGAATAAATATTTAAATGTTGGGTTGGATGTCTGGGGGTTGTTTCTGGGTTTGGGGTTTTTTTTGTTGTTGTCGTTTCGGTGGGTTTTGTTGGTTTGTTTTGGGTGGGGGTTTTTTGTTTGGGTTCGGTGTTGGTTTTGTTTGTTTTTGTTGATGGTTTTTGGGGTTTTTTTGATGGAGGGGTGGAATTAAATCTATTTCTAATACAGGCTGGGAGACCAAACGCACCCTCTCCAACACAGGTTTCAGTGCATTCCCCGTAACAGGAAATTTTCTCTTCCTTACATTATAATTGAACAAGCCCCGAAGCCTACTTGGAGAAAAGTTGGAATTCTTCATCGAGGTATTTGTTGTGCTATTGTCTTTGTGCAGTGAACTTTACATCGTGTTATTCAATCTCAATCTATATTCTCCTAGCTACCAGTAAGATTAATTTAATCATTGTAATGCAATTATTAATACTGTTTACCCAACGCTTGATTTCAGGTTTGCTGTTAAGAAATTAAGCTTCTTGCTGGGTGACCGAAAAAGCTATGCAGGGATTTTCAGTCCACGTTGAAATGAAACAGTCCTCTTTATTTAGTCTCAGAACTCCAGCTTTCAGCCACGGGCTCAATTAGCCAAAATGGAAACAATTTTCATTCATTGCAATAACTCACTGTTCTGCTGATCACTTTCAAAATATACACTTTATTATTATATGCTGACCTCGGTGCCGCGAAGTGGCAAGGCTAGAAAGAGGCAGAGGGATCTCTCCAGCCCCCTTGGGCTGTAATTATTAGAAATTAATTGGGTTCAGGACCCTGGGTAGCATGGGTAAATTAATAGCTTGTCTGGTTGTTTAAATCCGAATTCTCAGTCCACAGGAGAGCAGGGGAGGGAGAGCCTCCCTCCCCAAACCCGCCCCGGGAGAGCGCGGCGAGGGCTGGGGCAGCGCGGACCCGCCGGCTGATTTCCCTCCTTCCTTTCGCCAACGCATTGTTTTCGAGGAGCTATTTAGGGGTTAAAAATCAAAAATAAAGATCCTGTATACTTGGAGCTGTCGTGCGGGAGTAAAAGTGAAAAGGGAGCCTTAGGCAAAAGGAAATTACTGCAAGCCCGCGTGACCTTTCCGAGAGGTAATCAATCAAGTGATCAACAGGGATATTTATCATTGCTAGATGGGGCTACTTTACAAATGCACAGAAGGGAAGGGGGGCGGGGGGGGGGGGAAGTACACGCACACACAAAAGTTTGGATAGACCCGATAAGTCTGAAGACAAATACAGACACTTTAATCACTGGGAAGATTGCACATTTTCTTTTTCTGAGCTTTCGTAAGGAAAGGAAGGGAGAAAACCACTCCAAAGTTTCCCAGTAGAAAATGCCTCCTATACTAGGTGGTCACATGGAAGCTGTCCACTTTGGTTTGCAGTCCTGGGAAAAGCTGGGAAAGACAGATGTGTTTAAAAAAAAAAAGAAAAAAAAAAAAGAAAAAGAAAAAAGCACCAAATACAAGGGAAAATAATAGAGAGAGATTGAGGCTTTGATAATCTGGGTCGGTGTTTGGTTTTATGTAATGTGTTTTTATTTGCTGGCACGAAACTCGGAGGCTGCGGAGTCCAGTCCTGACTGCTTCTAGACCCCGAAACAGTTAACTTCGAAAACAAAACAATACAAAAAACCCTTCCCCATGCCCCCTACTATATGAAATCAGCGATCTGGTTCAATTAAACTTGCTCTCCGTAGCATAAAGCATCCACCACAATACAGGCAATGAAAACCAACAATAAAAGCCCATGCATTTTCTGCACAGTTTCCTTCTCCCTTGTAAAACATGCCGTCGTGTAAGCACCAGACATTTAATTTTGCTTCCTATAACTTACCGGATTCTTTAACAAACCTACTATGACCGCTTTTTTTATTCTCTTTTTTTTTTTTATTTCCTTCTTGTACGCTGTGCTTCACGCACAAAGCCCCCCTGTTCGTTCCCAGCGCTGTTGCCTTTAAACGACTTCAGAGGGTGGGGAGCAAACGCCGGCCCCCCGTGTCCCCCGGGTAACGTTACTCGCCCCATCTTTGAGAAGAAATCCGCGGCTAACGACTGCGCGTCCGCAAAGCCCGGCGCTTCGCTGCTCTCAGGAACAGCCGCGGTACCCTGCGGAGCTGCGCGGTTATCGCCGCCGCGGCTGGGCTTCGTCTCGGTCCCTGCGCCGCGCTGCGCACCCCTGCGCCGCGCTGCGCGGCACCCCGCGGTCTGCGGCGCCCCCTCGCGGCCGCGCCGCGGCACTGCAGGGTGCGGGCACCAGCGGCCGGGCGCCGGGAGAGAGGACGGGTGGACACCCCGCGCTGACAACCGTCAGGAGCGAGGAGGAGAATAAGCCAGGAGCGGGTTTTAACGGGATAACGTTCGGGTCTGGTACAGACGCTCTCCAGGAGGCGGGCGGTTGGTCTGGGTTTCCTACAGGCCCGGAGTTACCCGGTCCCTGGTAGAAGTGCACCGAAAACGTCGGGGCTGGGAAGAACGCAATGCCTCAGAGGGTGAGAGACAAGTGCGGGATAGCAGGAAGCCATGCAAAATGCTCCTCTAGAAATATTCCCTATGAAAACCGTACAAGACGCCAACTGTGAAGTAGTTTCTGCCTGTGGGAAGGGCTTGGATTTCCACAACATTGAGAATGAACAAAAGCAGAAAAATGAGCAGGCTAGCAGCGAGATTGAAAGCCAGGGAGGAGGTCAGCGTAGTGAATGGGGACACCGGAGGGCTGAATCGCAGCTTCTACTTGGTCGCAAGGTTACTTTGCATTGGCCTATCAGTCTCAGCATTCCTCCATCCCTCACCTGAAATGGAGAGAAGCTTCACCAAACCCAAAAGCTGAAAGTCTCTGGTTTAAGATGTCACAGTGGGGTCACTTTGTCTCTGCCACCAGTCCCACGAGAAGGTGGCAAATGCAGGACCATCCCCAAACATGCAAGGGGACTCATTTTAACTGAAACACTCGTTTACCAGTTTACCAGAGAGGTGCAATCAATATCCTTAATCCAAGTTGCTTCCCAAGACTTAAAGCATGTTGTGGCAAAAAAAAAAAAGAGTCATATCCTCAGAAGGTTACCCCTCAGTACATCTTGCTCTTAAAGGAGCATCAGTTGAGATGTAATTGGAAAAATTAAAGAGGAGGAGTGGGGAAGTAATTACAGGCCACTAGAGAAAAACAAACACGTTCTGAATGTAGACAAAACATTGAACAGAGGAGAATTAATAGTACTACAAATCAAAAGGGAAAAACGTCAGCAGAAATCAGCAGAAAGTGAACATCCTATTAAAATGAAAATCAAAATCACAAACATAGAAAGGGGAAGGAATTTGGAAAGCAACCTGAAATAAAAATAAAGGAATGGAGCAAACTGTACTCTGTACTCAGCAATAGTTAAAGCTGAAGTATGAAGGTTTAAAAACCCTGAAGCTTCACCGTGCAGGTGGGTCAGTAGGTGAGAGAAAGCCTCTGCTGATTAGACACAAGAGCTTTGTGATTCATACCAACTGGGCCAGGCTGGCTCCCACTAAGCAAAGTGAACTGGGCAAGGATAGAAAACCCCTGCAGAAGATGAAAGGAGGTTTCCTAGTATGTCCCATGGCCTTCCCCCTCCTCCCTGGCCTCCCTCAGTGGCTTTGCAGAAGGACAGAGCTGGGAACTGGTGAGATCTGGGCTTTGAGGAGTTGTTGTCCCCTTTGGGCACCACAGAGAAGACGGTACAGTAAGAACTGCTCGGGTCTGGTGGGTCTTACTTCACCCCCATGAAGCAGAATTTCTTTTGCTGAAGCTGTTCCGAAACAAGCCTGTCCAAAACCTTGAAGGCCAGGGAAGCTTTGGTTATTGACCTATTTAAAGGGGATAATATGACTAAATATATAAGGGGTGAGGGGGGAGGGGGAATGTAATGAAGTGATGGCAGAAAGGCTTCCAACAAGTAGCGCTGAAATAAATGAAATTTTGAAGTAAAGAGTGAAATAATCTGTGTCACGAGAGTAGGGTCGTGACCAAGGACTGTCATCACAAACACAGAGTTTTTCTTTGTTGGTGCTTTCTCTGCTTTCATTCAGAGTGTTACTACCAGGCAACGAGTGGGCTTCTTTCAGCTTGAATTTAAAGGAACCACAAAGGCAGGTTAACACATCAGCCTTTATAAAATCCACAAACCCATTTTTTCCCTTTAAAGCATAAGGAACACATTCATATTTCACTCCCATTTCTCTCCCATACAAAAAGCACAGGGTCGGAATTAATGAGTAAAGTATTTGTGTGACGTTTTATATTGTATTGGCATTTATATAGTGCTTTTCACAGGCTTCATGTCAAAACCCTTTACAGGGCAATAAATCATATACCTTTCCTGATGAAATTCTATGTAGGCAATTGGGCACCTATCCTGCCCTCAGCAATGTCCCACGTGCAAGACACGGGAAGTGTGATGAAACCTGCAGAAGTGGGTCTGAAAAAAATGGATGTAGGTCAAACCTTCTCCCCTTAATATCCTGCAACATGTTAAAAAGTCTTTAGAGCCCACTTGAACAGCCACAGGAAAGACCTAACCTTAACATGACAAAGCTTCTATTACAGTCTGAATTACTCAACATGCAAATTGAATCGTGGGTCGTACACTTAACCCCAGGTATTTTTGCCTCTGAATTTAAACAAGATGTCCATTTACATAGAAAATAAGGATTTTTTTCAATTGAGTTAAATTCTAAAAATGGAGTTCGTTCACAAGACTGAATCTAAGCACCAAATTTTGAGTCCTAGGCTTTCTGTTAGCATTCACAAATATCCCTCTTAACACAAAATTTGCAGTGCGACAACTCATCTCTCCCCTGCCAGCATTTGCTTTCTTATTTGCAGTTTTTCAGATAACGAAGAGTAATGACGTTCTGAGGACCATGCAACTGATTAGATTGACTCTTTTATACATTTACTTGCATTCCTGCTGTGTTTCCAAAGCCAATTTGGGGTAAGAAAAAAAGGGAAAGTCATTTCAAGCCTTTTGCGTTGGTAAGCAGGAGACAGAGCTCTGCTCCATAGTCCATCCAGGAGGATCACAGCACTTTGCACAGCTAAGAGCTTTTTGGGTTCCATCAGTGTCTCAGGAAGCTTTGCAGAACGTTGCTTCTGGCACACTGTACCCCCTACCACTTGAATGCAATCGCCCCAAGATTGCACAAAGGCAATGGCTGAGAAGCAAATGGAAAATCTTTGCAGTAGCTCAACACCATTTTAAAACCACTTTTCCACCTCCTCTATCTGTAACACACGAAAACTGATAACATTCTGCACATACTGGCTGACAGTTCCAATGCATTAGAAACCAGCCTAGTTATGATTTATTAGCCGGAAGAGCTGTTAGAATAATTTCTAAGTGTGAAAGAATACAAAAACATACTGTTCTCCACCAAACAGACATTTAGATTACTTAATCTAAAATCAAAGTAATTCAGAAGTAAAACAAAAGTAAACAGGTAAAAACACATTGCTCGGTTCCATTAACTGCCATGGGCTGTGTTAGAGGGTTCTTGCATCTTTCCAGAGGTGATTAATGTCCTGTGAGGTCTAAGCATTAGCTGTGCAGATGCAGTGCCATGTAACGAACTAACACTGCCTTTGCTTTCTCCTGAGTATTGTATCACAAGCTCTTAACTCACAAGAGCTCAAGTTCACACACTGTTGTGTTCTGAAGGCAGCCTCACATACTATCTCTTGTTCCCATCTCAGTATACAACTTATTTAGTAGTTTAAAGAATAACTTGTAAATAACACAGATGCATAGATCTCACTGAGATGGACGTCAATGATAATTGAAATGGTCCTTTCAGTGGGAGACACTATCAGCATCAATAGTTAAAGCAGAATTTTAAGAGTAACCAACACATTAGAGCCTGTAAATTCTATTCTTTCTGGCAGTAATACATTCAAGATTAAATTAGACTAAATGTTTGTTACAACAAACAGATTTATGTTAGCATTCAGAATTATGCTCCCAGTCAATGTTTATTATGCTTTTGGTCATATTTATTCTAAAGGTCTCATTTTCCTACTTCCATAATTTTTTGATCAGTTTTGTTTAAACTGGAAACCTTTTACTTTTCACTTTTAAAATTACTGTTTCTTCTTAAAACTTCTAGTAGGAAGAAAAAAGGAAACAAGCTAAAATAAATTACTATCTAATCTAACCCATCTGACTATTTCTAAGGTACCTATTATTGTGGTATCAAAGTGCTGGATCTCTGATAGCATGTGATCTTTGATCTTAAATTGGACCTCTGATAAATTTTTTTAATTAAATATCTTATTTGATGCCTGCATGCAAATAGCAACACATAAAGAACTAAAGTTACAAGAGCAGAGAAGAGAAAATGGTAGCTAGTTGTAGCATGCTTATTGTACCAAAACAAAAAACTCCATCCTCCACTCCCTGCTGAATTAAAATGATCAGGTTCAAAGACTGAGTAAAATCATCAAGCAATGAAAAGGGCTTTCTATCTATTAAAAGTGAAATAAAACAGTTTATCAGAAGCAAATTTGAGGTACTCACAAAAACAACTCAGAAAAACTATGATTTTTTTTTTGGCTTCCACTGCACTCCATTGCCCAGCAAGCATTCAGTTTTGTTGCAATTCTTTCGTTTGATACTTCCACACTGGCTGAGATAAACCACGTTTTGTTCTCTTTGAGTGGTATTTTGAAACTACTTCTTACATAGGACTCATTAGTATTAAAGTATGGCTGCACTGACAAACTTTATATGACTTGATTCAAAGTTGATTTGATAGCTATTTCTAAGAGACGTTAAGAAGGAAGCTATCATTAGAGCACTGCTATTTCAATTTGTCGAGGCGTATATGAAAGCGCATATCGACCAACACATTATATCAATACACGGCATACACCGACACCACTTGCAGCTGACAGAAGTCGAGTGCATTCAATTCCTTCCACATCAGATAGGAATTATTCCCTTGTATGTTATATGCTGCTACTCCTGCTTAGGACAGAAGTACAGATATCATTGCTCAGACCTTTCTGCTAGATATGGAATCCCAAAAGGTTTCAATCACACTTAAACCCAGCATATTTTAAAGCCCCACCGTTCTAGCTGAGAGTCATCAATTACACCATCACGATACTTTGACTACCAAGTAGTCCTTTTTCAAAATGTCTTTGAAAAAATTTCTAAAATATCCCCATTTGCTTTTCTATATTGTTTCTTTCATTCTGCAATCATCACCACAACATGAGCACGCTCTAATAGCACGCTAAATAGCTGTGTAACCATTTTTCCCCCAGCATCTTTCCAGAGGGAGATGAGTAAACTGTGTAGTGATTTGTAAGTTTTAAATTTCTCTTTGATACAACCCTATGTAAAGATACCACCACGAGTTCTCTGACAGCTCTGCAGACTAGATGAGTAGCCTCTTGGTATCAGCTGCCTAGAGGAAGGCAGAGTATAAACAGTAGTCCTCTCACACTTCTCTGAGATCAAAATTCAACCCTTTCATTTTCAACCACCACACAGATAATAAAAAAAAAATAAATTATAGCTGCAACTACAACAAATTATAACTGCAACTAAATAACAATCAATGCCAGGTTCCAGAAAGAACAACAGATGACATTTCCACTGTTTATTTTATAATGTAGTCAGCATTTCTAACTGCAGTAACCAAAAAAGCCCACAAGGGTGTAGAGCCAAGTCAATTTGTGCCTTCCCTTAGATGGCGCAGCTGGGGTGGTGTTCATGAATATACCCGGTACAGCAGAGCCATCAGAGCATTGCCTGCTCGTCCCTAGAGATGCCACAGCTCAGCGCCGGCTCAGAACCCCAGGAGACCGTCTCTGATAAGACAGCAATGCTCTGTCCTCATTTTCTGTTTGAGTAGGAGCAGCCAGTGTCTGCAGCAGAGAATCTGGCTGAAGAATGAATGACAAAACCCTGTAGAAGAAGCAGGAGAGCAAAGATCTAATTTTTCTCCTTCCCTACATTTCCTAAGGTAACTGTGGTTTAGCCTTTTGGTTTTCATTTTTCAGAAAAGTCCTTAAGCCTAGTTCACAGCAGTCTTTATGGCTGAGAGCTCATTCATCAAGAGCAAAATCTCAGATGCAAACAAAGTTCATGAAGGAGTGCTGAGGTGCAAAGTTGAAAGAGAAGAAAAATAATTATTCCCATCTCAGAAATAATTTCAAAAATTCAGAAGCATTCCCAGTTGCAACAAGATGAACTTAGAAGTGGGATTTGTTTGTTGTTTGGCGGGGGTTTTGTTTGTTTTTACAAAAGCACAGGAAAAGAGCACTCTAACAACATTACAGCCCAGAATTAGGGCTCTCCTGGAATTTGAAGACTTTGGGGGTTAAGTCCTTCTTCTCAGACAGGCAGAGCAGGGTTAGAGCACACTCCCTCTAGATTCTACCCTGAAAACAAACTTTTTATTACAGTAGTTTCACTAATACTGGCGTGTTCCCACAAAATGTTTCAGTGGTGAGAAATAAGCGTTCCCGAGTGCAAAGCACTGCCAAAAAATTCCTGGGCATTTCTAGCCAGTGAGCAAGCAAATGTGTCATTTTGCCATCAGTAGAGAAGGATTTCTGTGTCCCAGTGGTGCTGTAAGGTCATGCCTCAGCTTATCCCTAGCAACTGTTTTGTGCACCCACACTGGTTAAGTACCTAAAATAAAGTAGGGTGATTTTCAAATGCATTTGAGCAGTTTGTATCGTACATGCTTGTATAAAAGCAGTGAGCATGGCTAAGGGACACAGACAGAAAGCTACCGTGGCCTCTTTTCTATCCTTTTACAGCAATCTCTATTCTCAGTGCATACACATACACACCCAGTCACGATCTCTGAAGAGATTTTGGAAATAAATCTTTCACAAATATTTACTCTTCAAACCTATATGCTTCAAAGGAGAGGTGGGATCCAGCCTTCACCTCTGGTACTCAGCACTTGCCTTTTGTGCACATGTTGGGAGAGAACAGAAAAGAGAAGCTCTTACATTACCTGAGATTGAGTGCAAGATGATAACTGCCTGACTTGTCAAAACTTCCAAAAGTCTTTTTGGAAGAGAAACCCTGAAAAGAAGCTGGCTGACATAGCATAACTGCAGTCATTAATCTGATGGAAGGTTTGGTGGACACCAAAGCAAAGGACAATGTGAGTTCCCCTATCAGCTGAGTGCAGCTGGATGGTTTGTAGAGGGTACACTTCCCTTAACCAAACTAGTGGAGTGACTGTTTCAGAACTCAGGGGTGCTGAGTCAGCACTTCTAGAGACCTTTCTTGTCTCTATCACTTGTGAATATTGGATGCAGTTAACCATTTCATACGAACATCCCCATACGAAGTTTACACATGCTAACCATTATTATACTCAATCCATAATAATAGCAATGCTTTGCAGTTAGAATGCATTAGTAATCCCATGCTAACTCCAGCTTTTCCCAAATTCCTTCACTATCCCAAAACAAACACCACCTGCGATCATCTCCAACAAAGTGAGTACTGCCATAAAGTACCTCTACGTAACAGGCAAAGTAACACCTCAAAGGACTGCTCTCAAAATCCAGCAGAGCAAATGAAATCCTGCTTCTTCTCTGAAGAAGACCTTGCCTGTTCAAAGCAAACTTGAAAGGACAGAAATACTGCATATAATTTTAAATTAATTCTATCTAGACACACAGCAGTCTGAGAAGCTGTAGTGTTATATATAACCTCCTTATGTTCCACTATTTACATTGTGTTATTCTCTGGCTATTTCCCAACCTCATTCATTCACCCTAGAGATCAATTTATGCACCGAAATAAAGTATGATCTTATCTTTGCACTGTACAGAAAACCGAAACAAAATTTCTCATGGGAGGCAGGGGTTAAGACACTGGACTGGGTGTCAGAGAAGTGGTGTTCTATTCTTGGCTCTACCACTCACTTGCTGTGGGAGCTTGTAGAGAAAGATATAGAGCAGGAATAGAGACTCTAGCCAATAAATTCCTCCTCTGTAACTTTTCCTCTTTCATTATGCATGAGAGTGAGTTTTTCCAGCGTTCAAGCATACATCTGAAATCTGGAGAAACACGACTCAACCAAAATACCGAACCAGCAGAGAAAGAAAATGAGTGGAAAACATCAATTACAAAGTTTTCTTGGGCGCCTGTGAAGTCCTGAAACAGAATCTCGACTCACTGAGTGAAGCTAGAGGACCAAATTCAGCCCCAGGTTCAGTAGGCATAGCTCCAACTGTTGCACTGGACCTGTACGAGGGCTGATCTTGGCCTGCAGCGCTACTTCTCAATCCATTTTCTACTTTGGGCAAGTTTTCCGAGACAGCAAACAATAAAGACTCAGGCAGGACAGGGGAAGAGGTTTTGTTTTTTAAAAAATAAGAACCTATGCTTCAGTTTTTAAATAAGGAATGTGACTTTCAAAAAGTAAAAATAGAATTTATTAGGGTAACTTTGATTCAAAAGCCATAGCTAAGATTATAACCAGACCTGGAGTAGTTAACAAACTGCCTAAATTAAGAATGGCAAATTCTCAGCTAACTCCTACTGGAAGCAGTACTTCCATCCCCTTCAACCAGAACAGACCAGACGGTAGGTACTTCTTGCTTTAGGTAACAGCTGTGATCTAATGCATGAAATTGCAACTTTTTTCATCAGTTTGAAGCAAAATTAAGTATGTAAGTCACCACCTAGGCATGGCTGGGACTAGGCTCCTCTACCATTATTCCAGCTAACGATTGAAAAGCAAGATTTTTGCAACTACTTCTTGCAAAACAGTGGTATTCTGTGTGTAAAATACATTGCCATGAAAGTGATTTAACCCGGCCTTATTTGTTTTAATCGGTTTACCACCTACCCAGAGAATTTACACCACATTCTGCTTTGAGCCATATTCTAGATATTCAGTGCAGAGTCAACTCCTTTGCTGACAGCTTTACAGCCTGGTCTTGGATCCTTCAGGCTCACAGCAACAGAAGACTAATCTAGTTGTAGATTATTGTTCAATATTAACTTTTTCTTCTAAGTTTTGTATATGATATGTGGGAATAGCATATACCTTGTTTTAAAATTTTAAGAGTCATATGAAATCAAAGACTGGCCAACAGCCTCACAAAAGCAGCTCCTGTACAGTGTCAGTTCTCAAACACAGGTGACCCTGGTTCTGCTGCGAAACAAAATACACTATCTTGACCAAGATGGGGGAAAAAAAAAATCTTATTTTGACAATCTTTCAAAAAGCCAAGTTTTTAGAAACTTCTGGTCTGAAAGTCAGGCGCACTAGGGCTCCTTTAAGGTCACTAAATATAGGATATACCAAGTTGCTAGTGTATTACTAGATACACTAGCAGGGAACTCTGGTCTCCTTACATACAAAGGGGTTCTTCCATCCTCCCTTTTTAATGTCTAATCTCTAATATTTTTTATTTTCTGGACCCATAACAAACTGTCCCAGCCAGTTACTCAGGAAGGAGAACTACCTTCTTGATATGTAAGAACAATCCTTCAAATTTCATACCTTCTAAAATTTTCTATATTTTAATTGCTGAAATACTAGGTAACTGCAGTCTTTAATCTTTAATATGTGCAATGCACACTTTATATATAACAATTATTTCTTAATAAAATATAATTATGAAAAATTCAAGCCAGACTCAGAGAATGTGCAACCAAAACTGTAAATATACCTGAGGGATTATTTCCATGCCTTTGTATATTAAACACAGGATTTCTTGGGACATTATCAACAAATGAGAAATTTTTTTTTTTAAAACCTGCTTTTTACTGATTGCATTATCAAATGTCATTTTATTAGCTTGAATCTTCTGGGAAGGATATGATTTTAATAATGCATAAAAGCTTTCCTTAGTAGTTGGTTGTTGGCTTTTACTTGATACTTAATGTAATCTGTAATTACTATAGCAGCTCCTGTGTTGGCTAGTGTGTTAAGGTCATTGGGAAGCTATACAGCGTTGTACTTAGTGTACAAGAACATCCTTCCGGTGATTGATGACTACACCCTATGGAAATGTTTTTATTTTGCCCTTGAAGCATGCCTGTAAGGAATGCTGTCAATACGTATTCTTCCTCATCAAGCAGGACATGGTCCTTACGAATCTGTAGACAGCCCAAGATCTGTCTTTCCACCAATAAGCATTCAACAATGTCTCCTTTGGATTTCAAATTTGGTTCTCAAGTCTTCAACCAATGAACTTGAATATTTCTTATTTACTAGAAAGGGCTTGTTTAAAAGACACATTTTACCTTGCACAAGCATTAAGATGGAAAACACTCAAAGCCCTCACTATATTTTAATAACAACAACAACAACAACAACAACGTTGCAGGACTTGGCTTCAAGAAGGTGGACTTTCACCTTTTTAAATATTTTCACCTTTTTGCAATATTTTTTGCTTTACTCTGTATTCCTGAACTATCTGAAACACCCGGGGCCAGAACTTACAGCTGAGAAACACACCTAAACCATGTCTTGAACTGGCTTATATTACAAGACTAAACTGTATTTTAAAGAAGTATAACATTACTGTGCTGCAGCCAAGCCCAGTGACACAGCAGGCTCGCAAGCCAGCAAGTCATCTGCAGCTTCATGTGTCATCTGCTCCAGTGGTACTACCAAGATAAACCTGAAAATGGAAGCAAAGTCCTGGAATTATTCCAGAACTGCAGTATTCCCAAGCTTATTAAACTTGGACTTCATACTCACAAGACTTCCATGAAGTAGATTGACAACTAAAACTCTGGTCAATATTAATCACAGAATCAGCAATTTAACTATTAGTCTACATCTGTTTATGATCCTCACTGGATGTAAACCAACATTTTGTACTGATGATACACATTTGCTACATGGAAAGTGGCATTCCTGAGGGAACAATCAGTATGGAGAAACCTCTGGATGGAGAATGAAAAATTAACTTGTTAGAAAAATGGATAATTTTCAAAAAGCTGATTAATGGGCAATTTTTTTCTATGCTTCATAACAGTATCTGTATAAGAACATTACTTTGACATTTGATATATTTCTTTCATACAAACTGTTCTCTAGAAAGTTCAGGTGCTTTCACAAGAAAAACCAGGAGCAAGACTCCACTTGCCATTTCCCAATATTTACCATAATATTTCATAATTTCAAATTCATGGTTGCTGATCCCTCTGAAAGCAATGAGAACACCAATTTATGAGTCATAGGAATAGAAATCTGTAAAACACTATATCAGTAACATTTTTAATATTAAAAACACCAAGAAAGAATCCTTATCTTCACCTCCAATGAATCAAACAAAAAAGCTCCCCAATATGGCTTTTAAATATTCTTTTTCCAGTATGGAACTTCATGGGTTTGCTTTTTGGCTACGTGTTTTCTCAGTGAAATTAGTTCATATCCCATTCACTAAATGATCTGCTGCTCATGGAGATGGGTGTCCTCATCTCCAGTTCTGGCCAAGAGTGACTATGGGGTGTCTGTGCACTTTCTCATACTGGCAATGATGATTCTTCTTGGGACTAGCTGCATTTAAACTGTAGACAAGAGCCAAGAGGATTTTTTTAGATCAATCATCTTCGCTCTTATTGGAAGTTTAAACCTGCTGCAAGACCAACACAAATGGAAATGAAACATACTGTTGTTCATGTTGAATGAAAGAATAGGGAGCTTTTAAACCCTGCTCTCTGTAACTGCTACATGACTAGCATGTACAGACCAATAAACCTCTGCCTTTGCACAAGTCTTGTGATGACCTCTGCTGAAAATTAATTTTGTTGTACTCATCAGATGTGCTGCATCATTCCTGTCATCAGAAAAAAGACCAAACACATGCAAGAAACTGAGTAACAAAAGACCTAACATTTCTACGTCCTGCATGGGCAAGTCTCTGGGTTTATTTTTTTGCTATAAATAAAAACAACCTTAAAGCAATTTTAATATAGAAGAAAACTGCTATTCAACACATCAGTGAGAACCCCCATTACCTGTAAGACCACTACTGTAATTCCTGATAATTTCTGGGGATCAGAATCAAAGGACTATGGCATACAACTTCAAAAAAAAATCCATCCAGAATAAATAGAGAAAACATGAAAACAGTTCTTTTCTGGCACTCTGATTGAAAGGAAGAGTTAAATTAATACATGAAAAGATCCTATCAGCTCTGACTTGTCTGAGTTATTAATTGAACACCTTCTTGGAAACATGTAGATAAAGACGTGTACCTCAGAGAATATGAGATAAGAGCGAAAGGAAAGGGGGAGAAATTAGCAGTTTTGCCAGTTCACTCACTTAATTGCCAGGCTAAGGTTGTTCAAAGCTGCCTGGAGGAGCGTAAGATGAAATGGTAACTGAAGTGCAGGCTGATGATGCAGAAGATAAAAACTTCAGGATCATACTTAAACACACTTATCTTCAGACTCAGAAGAGGCTGTAAAGCCAGCTGAACGATATAAAGCTGTTCTAAAACAAGACAAATGTATACTCCATGTGTTATAAGCAGTTCAAGCTGCTTCCTGTGATGAAAAACATGGACTGTACGGTAGACATACTGCAGCTAAGTACAATAGATCCCATGATACAGTTGTTTAAAGGAATATTAGAGTGATGAAAGAAGTGATGGAATTCTGCTCTTTAGGAGGCTCAGCGGCTGAACCAGAGAGAAAAGGTTTAAGCATGCAGACTCAGTAAATTTTCCTGATCTGAAAGTTTGCGACCTAGAAGACAGTTTTATGCATGAAGAGCCTGGCCTCTCAGGAAACAATACAGCTCTTCGGGGCCCATTGCCTCGGGCAAAAGGAGAGGAGGATGGTACCGCTCAGCACTTCTCATCCATCTCCTCAAAAGGAGGTCAGCATCGTTATCACCATTTTATAGATGAAGAATCTAAGAAGCTCAGAAGGGCACATCCAGAGTCAGTAGCAGCCTTGGGACCAAACCCCCTTCGTCACTACATTTCTGTTGTTTTCTATCCTTTCTGCCTTATTTTCTCCCCCACAGAGCACAGTGAAGCATCCAACTGTACAGCTCAGATAATCCCAATACAGTAATACGAAACAACCTTATTAAAATACTAATTGCAGCACTAAAATGTTTTCTATGGAATGATCATAGCTGCCAATATTCCATCATTAATGTACAAAAGTCCGATTATCTTTTCAATAAAACCAGAGAAATGCTAGCCTTTAAACTCGTTATCGTTGCAAAACAGAGTGCCATGATAATGCAGGAGAACTTTGGTTTGCAGCTGTAAAATTCCCAAAAGTCCCGTGACTTGGTTATAAGTTTGTTACAGATTATTACCTCCCTCACTCACATAACTCCCATATTCACTTTTGGGAAACAAAGTATATATTCCACAAAAGCAAGCAGTAAATTTATTTTAAACAATGTGAAACAGGGAGGGCAGTTTATCCTGCAACATATTGCTGTAGGTTGGAAAGGCTAACACTCGCACGCCTGGTTTCGAATTATACACTGTGTCTGTAGGGGCAAAAGTAAATCCAAGGTCTGCAAATGGTGATCTCAGACACTATGTTCAATTGGGTCACTGTGTCAAAACTCGTTTGTCAAGGTGAATCCTGAAGGAAGTTTCAGAAAAGAAATAAAATTCTTTAATTTGTGTGAAGACACATTTTAGTATCTCACCCAAGCACAAACTGAAAATTACCACTGTTGTGAGCAAGCTTGAAAGGGAATAAATACCTAGTGTTAACCAGTGTTTCTGAATCCCTTGAGTTTATCTAGAACATGCATCAAAAAATGCATTTTGAAATACTGTTTTAATAGGAAAGACAATTCGTTATAATACCTCCCTGTGAATCTTAAATAGCATCTTTCAAATTCTTTGCTTTGAACTGGATTTTATTTTAAATACATTTAAATTTTATTTAAATACATTTAAGTATTTAAATTGTGAAGTTTTCTGTTTAATGGTGCTTTACCTGTATTTGAAAAACGAAAAAGTTTTTATAAATCGTTTCACTTCAATTCCTGCCCAGGAATGATCCCACTTGCACATTAAATTCTGTAAAGCACCGAGTTCTACTCTCACGTTTTACAAATGAATGACTATTGCCATCTACTGTTGGAAAAAATACGATCAACAGCACAAGCACACCCAGCAGACTTTCTCTTAGCACAGGTAAGATGTAGAAAAAGAATATTACACTACCCAGAGCCAAGCAGCTAACCCTGTCGAAATATTTGAAATATGATATTCAACTGGACAAAGAGAGGTCAAAAAAAAGTCTCTTCTATTCCTACACCACAATCATTGTAAGGTCTGACATAACCGGGAACAGCACATGAGTCCAAACATTGACAACAGTTCCTTTTAGACAGATCTGAGGGTGTGGGAGACACAGCTGGAATTGAATGCACACAACGTGAAAAACTAACAAATAAAATTTAATTTTAAGATACCAATAGGCCCAAGTTGCAAATCATGCCTCTTCAAACTGAAAGCTACAAATACAGAAGGTAAAAACCATCCCCCAGCTTTCTATGCACAGGCCAGGCAATACAGGACTCTTGCCTGAAGGCGGACCTGATCTGACCAAGCAGGTCGAAGTGACCGAGCACAGGACCAACACCTAGTGCTGTTCTCCCAGGCTCTCCTGTCAGAGGTTTAGCGTTGCCTGGGGTTGTTTTTTCAAAATTTCTTTGGGATAAAACAACTTCCCTGCTTGGGTCTGTTAAACTGAGTACAGAGAACTGGGCAAAGAAAGGCACAGAAAATTATTATGTGATTAAATCAGCTTTAGGCCACATTTTAACATTTACAAAGATTTGCATGGCTTTGCCATTAAATTATTAAAAATAATTGAGAAGTATGCTTCTTCCATTCCCTTTGCTGATAAATATCCTGAAATGTGACACCCAACCACATTTTGAAAGTACCCCTTGCTGGGGCAAACAGAATTAGAGTAGGGTTCTATTAATGTTTGCCAGACCTGTTGGAGGTTAAACAGCCTTTGAATTAAACCATTCTTTACTCTTTGATAATTATTATTTCTCCTTAAGACACTTTTTGTTGTCTCATAAGCAAGGTCAACTTGAACTGCTTTGTTAGACTCAGTATCACAGTTCAATGTTAACTCAGCTCACACTGTTCTTACAAAGCCTGCGCCCACTGTCACCTCTGCAAACAGCTTTTGGAAGTACTTAGCAGAATTTGCAGTAAGGGGAAAAACTCTACCTTTACTACCAGTCACTTCAACTACTTAGCAAATTGTACTTTAAATTTACATGCAAAGTCATACCAATATGTGAATCAATCCTAATTTACTTAGGTTTGTCCATCTTTGCATATAAACCTCTCAGACTGATTTAAATATTCCTGGCTTTGGTTTGTTGCACACTGGCAGATCACATATAACCCAAACAATCACAACTGTTTTTAAATTAATGCAAGAACATTATGATGTAAACAGGAAACTGCTTATTGACACCAATGTAAGATAAAGTACTGCTGCTTCTCTAGAGAGTAGAAAAGTGTTCTTGTTGAGGGGTGATAGTCTTGAGAGGTGACTGAAAGCAGAGTCTGAGGTAGAGCCAGGAGGAGGACATGGCTCAAGACCCCTGCATGCCACACAATGCCACAGCCAGGATAAGCCACAAGCTGAGATCTCAGAAATGTGCAATCAAAAATGTGGTAATGGGGAAGGAACACACACAGAGGATCGCCAAACCTGTCAGCTCTCAAAACCAGACCCTTAGAAGAGGACTATATGCACAAGCATAGTAATGCTGTACCTCCTGCTGTCCCATCAATTCTATGGGATCTCCCAAGGGATTTCATCCACAATGTGTCGGGTTGTTTTTTTCCTAAACTCCCCACAGAAAGGCAGCAACTTCCCACAGGGACAGAAAGAAAACTTGACAGGGTGTTTAGAAACAGCACACTGGGAATGCAACCAGAGACAAGGAAAGAACCCAGTGCACATGTTAATGGAGTCCAGTGAGGCCACTTTGTGCTGCTAGGGACAGTGAGGGACAGTGCTTTATCACCTTTGGCCAATGCACTTTCCACATGCTCAACTGACATGACGATTGTCATATGGCAGATCCCAGCAGTGAAAACATCTGCTCTAAGCAGACGTGAGCAAGACATCCCTCAAAGTTCACCAGCTAAACACTTGTTAGAGAACCTCCCGATGACTGGGCATTATTTCCTGAGCATCTGGTACTTTACAGCAAGTCACCCAGGGTGCACAATCCTAACTGCCAAACCTCCTGAATGGCAGCCCAAAGTATGAACACGGATAATGTGCTTTCATAATTTTATTGAGCACAAGTGCTCCTCTTCTCCCATACATCATCACCTCCCCCTGTATTGCTTTGTGTCACCTCAGGTAAACTTCTCTGTGCACACGAGCTTCAAACAAACCATTAGTTATTTAAAAACAACCAAATCTGGAGATATTAACAAGAGCACTTACGCTCTGTGGGGAAGAAAATCCACTTACTGCCAAGGGGAACAGGCACGGCACTGAAGCGAACGTGCTATCCCCAGCCGCTGACTCTCACAGGTAACTCCTCACTGCCAGCTGAGTTCTGCTTAGAGGAGAGCCGTCTGTGGTGAGCCATTTCTTTGACACATCAAGGCAGCTGCCACTTTCAAACATGGTTTTAACGTCTTCAGGGGAGAAATTGCTGAGAGCTTCTGGTTTGCTTCCTAAAAAGCGACAGTAGCACCTTCTCTGGACTGTTTCACTGGGGGCTGAAAGCAGCTGCAGGCTGTTGAGAAACAAAAGCAAGTTCTAGCAACCACAGCTACACTTGGTGTAGTTGCCACAATGATACCATATTGCAGAATTTTCCTTGCTGTCACAAATAAATAGAAACAAAAGTACATCGAGTTCTCAGTTTCTGAATATTTTTCTCCCCTGCCACACGGATTCTGCAGAACATATGCTTTTTCATGCACGTAGAAACTTGGCAGTTTAAGCTCTTCACCTTTTTCAGAAGTGACAGCAAAAAAAAAAAAAAAAAGAAACTTAAATGCCACAAAACCGGATCATGTTTAGGAAACAAGTCTTCTGATTGAAATAAGGCAGTTGTAAGACAAGGAGAGTTTCATTTGGAAAATGGCATACTAAGCACGTGAAATATCTTGGCTTTGCATGTTTAGTTGCAAATCTGAAATGAAGTACTTGATGCTAAGTGAAAGCTGTTGCTCAGAAACGAGATAAAACAACGAAAAGAAAACATGTGTTACTTTGAAACAAGCAAGAACATTGCCAGTGGCAGAGCCAGCACTTATTTTAGATCCAGTTTATTAAGCAACACTCTGCCCTGCCAGAAAGGAGCTGTACATCTTCCAGCGTGTGATGTTGGACTCTCCCGTTTCCACTTATTCTGGCAACATGAGGCTTCCTTCAGACAGAGTTAAAAAGCCCGGAGTACTCAAGTTCACCCCCATCCTCTGCGCAAGAAGAGGAAGGCGGCCACGAGATGGCACTGGTCAAACACTCAGGGAAACACCGGAGGGCCGGTGGAAACGTTGAGGGCATCGAGTCATGACCCAAGGCCCGCTCCTAGGGTCATGTCTGTTTGTTCCCCACTGGGTGAGACCCGTGGTGCATGCTCAGCTTCCATCGCAAACGCCACGCATGTGTGTCCGGATTTCTGGTGCAGCTTCTATAAGTGGTCAATGCTGGCTAGAGAAGCGAAGGTCTGTCCTATGGTAAGAGCCACCCATGGAGGTCACTGAGCATCCTCCTTCTGTAGAGGTGGGTGGCACAGGATGGGCTCTCAGCACTACTCCCCCTGGGAGATGGTGCTGGGGCTTGGCAGGCAACAGGCGGGCTTGCTGCGGGGTAAGGCCAAAGCCTGTGTGCAGGGAGGGATGTCTGGGGATGAGCCCGGACGCTTTCCCCCCTCACAACCCGTTCTTCCACCCCTCGGCAGAGTGTCGCCGGCTTCCCACGCTCCGAGGCTCCCGTGCTTTTCACAGACTCGACTCCGCGCTTCTAAACTCCATGAGCAGAAGTCAACGTTTCTTAAACTCGGCGAGTAAAATTCAATGTTTCTTAAACTCGGCGAGTTAAATTCAATGTTTCTTAAACTCGGCGAGTAAAATTCAATGTTTCTTAAACTCGGCGAGCAAAATTCACCGTTTCTAGGTTTCCATCGCTGCAGGGCTCTTCCAGCGAGGCCGCGCCAGCGGCAGGGAGCCCAGCCCTCCCACCGCTCAACCCTCCCACCGCCCGTCCTGCGGGCGGGAGGGAAGGCGAAGCAAATCTCGGCACCGACTCCAGGCGGCTCGCTTTATCCCCGGGGTCCCCTCCCCGCGGCGAGCCCGGTGCCCGGGCCCCGCCGCACCCCGCTCCCCTCAGCGGGGCCGGGCCGCCTCACGGCGGGGCGGGAGCGCGCGCGTGGGGAAGGGGAGGGGGGGCGGCCCCAACGGTCGGTCGCGAGGGGGGAAAGGGGTCGCGCGCCGCCCGCCGCGAGACCCTCCCCCCCACCACACTCCACGCCGGCGGGAAGCGCGAGCCCGCGCGAGGAGCCGACGCGCGTGTCGGAGCGGCGCCGGCCGCGCGCCCCACGGCTGAGGGAAGCGCGGCGGTCAGCCCGGGGGCGCCGCTCCCGTTTTGCTCTGCTGGGGTCCCCCGGCGCGGGGGAGCGCCCCTTCGCTCCCGGCCGCCGCCGAGGCTGACAGAGACGAACTCTTCGCGGCGGCAGTGGCGGGAGCCGGCCGACCACGGCCTCAAGGGGGGTGCGGCGGCGGGAGCCTCCGCGGCGGACCCCCGGCTGCGGGGGTCAGGACAAGGACCCCAGGGCGGGCCGGGGTGAGGAGCCCCCTCGCTGACGTTTTTTTTGGCGGCGGACCCCCTTCGTTCCCCCCCCCCCCCCCGGGCTGCTCCCCTCGTCCGCTGAAAGTCAGCGAGTAAAACAGCGGACGGGCGCGGGGAGCGCGGCAGCGGCCATTAGGGTTAGTGGCACCAGGGCTCCCCCACCCCGCCACGCGACTGGGGGGCGCCCCCGCGGAGGTCTTAAACCACCTTCGGCCACGCCCCCCGAGCCACCACTGGTCGGAAGGCCCCCCCTTCCTCCGCTGCCATTGGCTGCGGCGGGGAGAGGGGCCGGGAGAGAGAGAGTGGCGGGAGTTTGGAACGCTCGGGCTATTCGTCCCTTGGTCGCACCACGTGCTCCCGGGCGCGCGCTCGGCCGTGCCCGCCCCTCTCCCCGCCCCTTCCCCGGGCCGGGGGCTGCGGCTGGGGCCGGGGGTCAGGGCCCGGGGTCAGAGGTCAGGGCCCGGGGTCGGGCTTGGATGTGGGACCGGGAGCCGGGCCCAAGGCTTAGGAATGAAATCCGGGGCTGGGGCATGGGGTTTGGGGCCGGGCCGTGGAGCCTCGGGGCTGGACTCAGGGCCCGGCCCCTCGTTCGGGCCCTGCCCGGCTCGGTGAGGGCTCCTCGGAGAGGAGCCAGCCTAGGAACTCTCCCCAGTTCCCCGAAGCAGGGCTGCTATTCAGTCAGAAACCCTGCCTGCTCCCTACTTTTCATCGTCAGGCCATCGTCATAGGCAGTCTTCCCCACAGCTTCCCTGTCTCCCCAGGATGTGACATTCCCACACTCTTTTAGGTCCCTCCAGGAATCAAACAAAATGCAGCAGCACTGGACTCTTCCATCCCAATCACCACGGCAACATGAGCATCTCTCCTTCCATCCCAGTCTCCACGGCAACATGAGCATCTCTCCTCAGCCAAGGTGGTTGTTTGGGCGTGTCCCAGGTAAAGGACATTAGGAAGAAGCACTTAATTTACATTTATGTGTGCTGTTTTGGAAAAATACTGGGAAGATATTTGGCTCTTCCATGGGCCAGACTTCAGCAGCTGTGAGAGCTCCTTAGGGGTCAGAGCATGTCACCTGAACCTCCTTCTGTGACTGTGGCTGTCAAGCTCTGACTGAAAACATTGTTATATCTGATAGATATTAAATATTATTTATATGTTGTGTTTTATTATTTTATTTACAGTTATTAACCTTTAATCCTTGGGGATGGCTGCAGACCTTGCAGGAATGGGATGGGCGTCATTAATATGGGGCAATGCATGATTGGGCAGAGTTGTGGCCACAGTGTGAAGCTTTTCATGCTGGGTGCTACAACTGTGCATGGCACATCTTGTGACCATGGCATGCCACTAAGAACACTAGTGTATTCCCACAAGTGTTTTTCCACGTGGGCCTGAGAGATGTCTGCAGGCATGGAAAGATCTAGTAAGGATGCTGGATTTTCCCAAATGCTTTTTCATGGCACCTCCTGTGCAGATATCCTCATGGCTACTGGAAATCTGCACGGTGACAGCAGCAGGGGCAAGAAATCTTGCAGCTGCCACCACCAGACTCAACAGAATATTGTCACTGTTTGCTTCCAATTTGTTTCTTTCCCTTCCCTCTTGCCACTTTCGTCATTCCTATTCCATTGCTCTTGGCTTTTCTTACCCATCCTCCAACCAGTTGGGGTTTGACTTGTGCTTCCCTTTGCAAAGGATGGCAAAGCTAAGTTCCCTTCTTCATCTCCTCCCAAGATCTGGTATTTCAGTGCCTGGTGCAGTAGAAAATCCATGAGGATCAGACAATTCCTAATGTTCCAAACTCTGGCTGTAGCAAGAGGCCTGCAGAGGAGACACTGCCTGATGTGATGGACTCAGCTCCCATCTTGCCTGCATGCTCTGGGGGCTGCTTCACTGGGGTCCTGCCCTGCAAGACTCGTCATGCCAGGTAAGTCCCTTTCTCCTCATTGGCAGGGGCTGGCTCATTCCAATGTCTGGTAAGCACACGCTGAGTCTGCCCTGCTTTGTACCTGTGCCAGCTGCAGAGCATTACACCTCTCCTTGGCATCCCTGCCTGATTTGTCCTGCTCATCCCTCCAGCTTTGCTGGCACCAGCAGGCAAAGATCTTTGTCGTTCTCTGCCCCTCTCCTTTCCCAGGGCTTTTCAGCTCCTTTCGTTGGTATCTTTCTCTCATCAAAGCAGCCCTTCCAGTCCTTCCCGCCTCTGGATTTGGTACGGTGAGCCCGGGTGTTTCAAACTGGTGCTCTGCTGTGAAATGGGGAGCCAGGATATGGCTTTGTACCTACAGGCATGTAGACAGAAGCAGGGACTCAATCCGGCATGGCGGGGCAGGTCCTGTCAGGCCAGATCCTGTCAGGCCAGGTCCCGCTTAGCAGCGCCGCCGCAGAACCTCCACCAAGCGGCGTTTCCGTAGTGTAGTGGTTATCACGTTCGCCTAACACGCGAAAGGTCCCCGGTTCGAAACCGGGCGGAAACACGTTGTTGGCTGCTCCTTTTTACTTCACAGCCGTTAACGTTCCCGAGCGGTGCCGAGAGCCACCCCCGGAGACCCGCACGCATCTCCGCGCGGTTACCAGTACTTCTGCCCGAGCTCTTTTTAACCACAGCCACGGCCTCCTCCCCTGCCAGCCACTTCGCACCCGCTGTCCTGACCGAGACAGGGCGCGGAGCTACACCGCGGGACCTGCCGTAGGTCGCTCCCGCTCGGGCTCACGCCGATACGGTGTTACGGTAGCGCGCCGTAGCCCCCCGTCCCGCCGGCGCGGGGCGCGGCCGGCAGCGCTCCTACGGCTCACGGCCCGCACGGCTCACGGCCCGCACGGCTCCCGGCCCCGCCACCCGCGGGTCCCGCCGCGCCGCACGACGGGAGTTGTAGTCCGCGCGTCCCCGGTCTATACGGGCAGCGGTTCGCGGCACAACCCCGCCCGTGCCCTGCTGCGGGAAGGGCCGCGGCCGCGGCCCCGGCCCCGCTTCCCCCCGGGCCGCCGGTGCCCCCGCCGCACCCGGCCCGGAGCCGCCCGCAGGAGAGCGGCGCCGGAAGTCGCACCCCGGAAGCGGCGCGCACGGCGTCACCAGGACATGGCGGCCTGAGGCGGAGGCGCTCCGTCCCTTCCCCTCCGCAGGTGCGTGGGGCGCCGCCGCCGCCCTCCTCCTCCTCCCGGCCCGGGGACGACCTCACCGGCGACGCGGTGGCCCGCAGGGAGGGCGTGCGGGTGGGCGTGCGGCGCCCGGTCAGCCGGGCCCGGGCGCGGGGGTGGCGGGGCCGGGCCGGGCCCGGGCGCGGGCAGCGGCGGGGGAGGGCGCTGCGGGCTCCGTCCTGTCCCGCGGCGAGGTCGAGCTGGGGGAAACGCGGCTGCCGCGGCCAGCCGGCGCCCCGTCTGCTCGCTTGGCGCCGAGGCGGCCTTTCCCCCCGGGGACTGCTCGGGACTCCCCGGTTCCCGCGGCGGGAGCGGGGCTGCGCCGCGGGCAGCGCGCGGTTGGGTCCCAGGCTCGGGCGGCTCCTTTCCGCGGAGCGCTCCTCGGAGCCCGGTTTGGACACGGCGGCTCAGAAGCTTAGGCGAGCTAATCCTCTGACGCGGGTGGGGGGCATTCACGTCGCGCCCTCTCCCCCTCGGCCTCTCTAAAATTAGCAGCGCACGGAGGTAAGAAGGATCCCCCCGCCTCGCTGTACCTCGCCTGAAAGCGCCGCCACACAGGCGGACCCGCAGAATTCGAGCTCCGAGCCTCCTGCGGCCGTTAACTTTGTCAGAGGAGGGAAACAAAGTTCAGGTCTTGCGCCTGGATGTAGCTGTGGTTGTTGTTTTCCCAGATCAGAAGGAAGAGGCTGCAGCTCGCTATCAAAATGCAGTATTCCCACCACTGTGAGCACCTTTTGGAGAGACTGAACAAGCAGCGAGAAGCCGGCTTCCTTTGTGACTGCACCGTTGTTATCGGTGAATTCCAGTTCAAAGCGCACAGGAACGTGCTTGCCTCCTTCAGCGAGTACTTCGGTGCGCTTTACAGGGACACCTCAGACAGCAACGTGGTCTTGGATCAGGCGCAAGTGAAAGCTGATGGATTCCAAAAGCTCCTGGAATTTATTTATACGGGAAACTTAAACCTTGACAGGTAACATAGGCTATTAAAGGGGGAAAGGAACGTTGTGTTGAGGTAGTACGGGGTTTTGTTCGTTGTCATAGTAGCGGATGTGATGCATATTGACAAGTTGATTGTCTCTTTCACTGTGTGCAAAACAAAGCTATGTTTTCTAATATTTCAGTTATTGATAGTCTGGAGGGGGTTATCAGTCTGATGTGATCACTGGGAGAGGGGAGGATAAGCGTATTCTTCCCATAGAAGTTTGTCTTTTGCAGAGAACACACAGACTATATACAGTAGAGACTAAAAGCTGAGGAATGCATGAGGACAGGCACAATTCACCAAAAATGCGTTTGTTAGATCGTGTGTGATCAGTAAGTTAATATCCTGTATTGCAGTGTTCACACGAAGCCATGGAGGAAGTGTCTCCCCCATTGCTGTGTTGATGTTTGTGCCCGTTGCGTTGCTTCACGTTCCGTGAGGATCCTTTGCAGTGTTTTCTCTGGGCAAGAGAAGGAGATTATCCCTCATGAGGCATGTGAATTTAGAAGCATACTTAGAAGCACATAGGCCAGGGTTTCAACTCCTTTTGCAATGCCTGGTGCCACCCATACTACTTAAAAAAGCTTTGTCTGAAAACTCACACTCGATAACTTAAATAAGCAGGTGCTGGAGCGGTGGTGGTATTTTTTAGTTAGCGACAAGGGTTAACAGCAGCAGAGCAGTGTGCACAGCTGAGTGGTGGAGCTGGTGATTGCTGCTTTGCAAATTCTGTATGAGCACAAGTGTGCAGTGTTCTGGATGTCTGGGATGGCAGCAGGAGATTTTCCAGATTCATTCTGAGCAGTTGGGATCTCTGAAGGTAGAGGAAGGTGACAGTACTGTTCCCATCCAGGGAGAACTATTTTACCAAAGATGGTTCCTGTGGCTCTGCCCATGTGCACCTGTCATCTTGTGCTGTATCCTCTTCATTGATTGCTGTGACTCTCTGCACGTTCTGGGGTCTTCTGTGGTGGTGGGTGCATGCATGGTACTAGGAGGGTGCACTGTGAACTCAGTCCTAGCACAGGACAGGGTGCCACAGCAGTTGTATTCGTGTACAGAGGGTAATTGTGGCTAGAAACCAATTGCTTACTTGCATTTACCGTGTAATAGATTATCAGAATGGTGATGTTTACCATTAATCTCTCTATCAAGTACTGTAAATCCGTAAATGCATCGATGGCATATGTTGCTACCTTTTCCAGATCCATTTTTCCCCCTAAACCCTCAAGGGCTGTGTTGCAGGAACTGGAAAAACAAAGCGTAGCAATTTTGAGGACTTCCTTGGTGCTCACATTGTCTGTGTACCACTGGTACGGAGTTAAGAGCGTTTGCAAGTCGTTTCATAAAACAGGATTAATACCTGCCTGCCTCACAGACATGCTGAGCACTTGTGTATTACTTAAGACTTTGGGCAGAAGGATTACAGAACAGCAGTTTATGTGTTTTATTCTCCAGTGTTTCATCCCTTTGTGCAGTGATTTCTGAAGTTTTCTGGACCAACAGTCCCATGTCTGGCTGTACTACCTCACAGTTGGTCTTTTCACTTGAAATTGTGGAGAGGGGATGTAACTGTAAATAAAAGCCTCAGTTCTGTGGCTCTGCCGACCCTGCTAGACACAGACCATTGGCTTGGGAGGAACTGTCATACTGTTTCACAGCACGACAGCACTGAGAGATTAGGTCTTGTTCTGTGTGTTCTCAGCATTAATGTTTTCTGAGGGTGTAACTTTGCTGCAGCTCTGCTTGTATTTGATACAGTTGGCACAGAACAAATGTTGGCTTTGCCCAGAATATTGTCACCCACGTGTTGTTTTGTTGCAGCTGGAATGTTAAAGAGATTCACCAGGCTGCTGACTACCTCAAGGTAGAAGAAGTGGTCACCAAATGCAAAATCAAGATGGAAGACTTTGCTTTCATTGCTAATCCCTCTTCTACAGAGACATCCAGCATCACTGGCAACGTTGAGATGAATCAGCAGGCTTGCCTTCTGACTCTCCGAGATTACAATAATCGGGAGAAACCAGACACTGCTTCTGCTGAGCTGGTTCTACCACAGGCAAAGAAAGCAGCTTTAGAAAAGAAATCTCCTCAAACCAAAAAGCGAAAGAAGAATTTCAGCTCCCCCCAAAGCGTACAGAACAAATCTGTACAGTACCAGAACGATGGGACCGAGAACACGTCCATTGAAATGTTTTTAGATGCAAATAAACTGGCCACCCAGATCACAGAACAGGCTGCCCAGGGCAGTGATAACTCTGAGCTACAGCTGGCATCTGTGGTGGAAAGTGAAACGCTGGCAGCACAGGAGATCCTTGTTCAGACTATTGCAGCAAAGCAGAAACGGGGAAAGGCTCAGCAGAGCTGTGCACTGAAGGAGCACTGTATGTCCAACATAGCCAGTGAAAAGAACGCCTACCAGCTGGAGAGCTCAGCAGAAGAGCTTGACCAGAAGTACTCCAAAGCCAAGCCAGTGTGCAACACCTGTGGGAAAGTCTTTTCAGAAGCCAGTAGCCTCCGTCGGCACATGAGAATACACAAAGGGGTGAAACCCTACGTGTGTCAGCTCTGTGGGAAGGCATTCACCCAGTGCAATCAGCTGAAAACACATGTAAGAACTCACACAGGTAAGCCACTGGCCTTCCCTTCATGGGCTGTGGAGACCTCTAATCACAGGCTGGGAATGCAGGGCTAAAAAGATCTCTGCATTGTGACTCCTTCCTCTAGATACTTTGCTGCTGGTACCTGTGTCCTGCTAGCATGAAATGTTTAGTTGGTTTTGGGTACAGAATCATAGTTTGTACTTTAAATAGCTGGGGAGGACTTTGTTAGTCTGAGCATCTCATTTGTGGAAGGACTCAGAAGAGCTGGCTAGAGGGATGGAGTGCCAGGCACTGTTGCCAGTAGAGCATGAAAAACTCTTTGTACTTGACACCAGAATTTCAGTTAATTCTTTATAAACTTCTAATACAAGTTTGATACCGAAAGTGGGGAAAAATGCAATCTTGTGTCAAGTAGCTAACTTGTCCCATAGGGCCTTCACAAAAGGGAGGGGGGATGGCTGAGCTGCAGTAGCATTTGGGCTTTTATTTCGTAAAATTTGCAGCTGAAATGTGTGATAAAACTGTATCTCTGTCTTCAGTAGCATTACCAGAAGTTTGTGTTGCGTTAAGAGCTACAGAACAAACCTTAAGACAGCATGTCTGGCTTGGGTTATGGACAGCTGATTGCTGGAGCCTGGGAAGGTGTGTGGGAGAAGTGCTGTCCTTGCCTCTCCACGTGTCTTCCCTAGAGATGGTAGGCTCGATGTGGGCTTGGTTTGTTCTTCAGGTGTAGCTGCTGCTGTGGCATTGCCTTTGCTGCTGGTCTTAGCCCAGTGAGCAGAAGGACCCAGCTTACGTAGAATCCTGAAGTGACAGTGAATCAGATAGCAAAAAGTAAACAACAGTGTTCTTTTCCCCATTTGGAAAAACTCTGAGCAGAGGCCAGCAGTGGAATTCTTTCCAGGAAGCTGTGAAGATCTAAAGAGGTGAAGTAGGAGGTGTTGAGGTACAGCCGCGGAACGCCTCGCTTGCTGTGTAACCAAGGGAGAGAATTTCAGATACTGTCAGCCTGTGACTAACCAGAGATTTCATGTGTGAGATGGAGCTTGTGAGCAGAATTCAGAGACAGTTTGCTGGTAGGAATGTCAGCTGTGCTTTCTACTCCTGAGGTGTCATACTGGGAATTTTTGCATGAGTAGGTAGGGAATTTCACTGTCTTGGTTGCTAGATGGTGGGTTTGATGTCTAATACCTTTAAGTTTTTATGTACACAATATACTTAAGAATAGCTGAGTTCTTGGTTTGATTGCACACTGGCATAGTAATCATAGAATCACAGAATATACTGAGTTGGAAGGGACCCATAAGGATCATCAAGTCCAACTTCTATATAATAGATCTTACAGATTTAAATGTTCCAAACTGATTGCTTTGTTATCAAAAAGGAAGAGACCACAGACCCTTTTTGGAAGCAGCTTAATCAGTGAAACTGGAACCACTGAGCAATGTGAAATGGTATCCTTGGGTTACTTGGAAGTTGCACAGATCTAATGCAGTGGCCAGTTCTAAAAGTTCTTTGTTGTACTCATTATGAAAATGCAGCGATTGGCTCCTTTATGCTGTCATTTGAGCTGTGGGGTTGCAGGACCCATTACCTGAGACTGCTGACCACTAAGAGAACCTGAATAACCAGATCCCACAGCATTTATGAGCACGGGGCTGTTTGCTGAAGACCTGTTGCTGTTTGCCAGGTGAGAAAAAGCAGATGATTTCCTGGTTGTTCATCTTGAATATTCAGCATCATGAATAGAGATAACCAGCAGAAAGTCTGGAGATATAGTAGTAGCATTCTTGAAGTAATGTGGGGGAAAAGGCACCATGAAAAATATCATTGCCTTTATTTTTCCCCCAAAGGTAACACATTTAAAGCAGTGTGTTAGCCGCTGTATTCCTGGTGTGTTCCACTTCAGTGCACTGATTACAGGGTGTTCCAAGATGTTATTTGTAAGAAGTGTTAGAGACCAGACACCCGAGCTGTGGTCAGGTAATGCATCACAAAGCTTTCTTATGTAAATGCAGAGAGCACAAGGGTTTTATTTTTCACTAGGGGAGAAGCCATACAAATGTGAGCTGTGCGACAAGGGCTTTGCTCAGAAGTGCCAGTTAGTGTTCCACAGTCGGATGCACCACGGAGAAGAGAAACCTTACAAATGTGATGTGTGCAATCTGCAGTTCGCCACTTCAAGCAATCTGAAGATTCATGCCAGGTGGGCAGAAGGGGCATTTGGTAAAATGCTTACCCATGTGTCTGTTGAGCCAGAGTGATTTACTCCAGTGCGAGCAAGGGTTAATCATTCACGTAATTTGGTCGTTGCTTGTGGGTCTCCTCTCACACTGTGTAACAGTGTGGTTACATCTGGGTACTTGCTTGTGAGGGAAGCAATCTGTGATCTCTGAATGTTACAGCCTATGGTATCCTTATGGTAGCGACATGGGGTTTGTTTTAAACCGCTAGTAGCGTGAAAGAGGAGAGAGTTCCTTGGTGAGAAGAGAAGTGGAACAGTTCTCACTGTTCACTGCTGTCTGCACAGGGCTTTTTGCATTTCTGGCAGGAGCAGAGATTAGATTCCCTCGTTAGGAATCTTCTTTTTATCTTCTGGTACACAAAACGTCCCGAGTCCCTTTGTGGGATGTTACGTGTGCAGGGCCTGTTGTTCAGTGCTGCTGCTACTGATATCATGGGTGTGCTGATTCCCAGAGTCAGCAGACAGCGACTTTCATTCCCTGAGAAACTCCTAACCCAGACCCCAAACTCCCCAATAATGGTTATCCTTTCTAAATTCACAGAACATTAACACAAGGAACTTTGGGGACAGAGTACTAATTGAGGAAAGTTCCTCAGTGGTGGGCCTAGCTTCTCTTCCTGCCAGGAGATGAGGGCTGTCTGTGTCTGCTTACAGGAAGCACAGCGGCGAGAAGCCCTACGTGTGTGATCGGTGTGGGCAGCGGTTCGCTCAGGCCAGCACGCTCACCTACCACGTGCGTCGCCACACGGGCGAGAAGCCGTACGTGTGTGACAGCTGTGGAAAAGCCTTCGCTGTCTCAAGCTCTCTCATCACCCACTCCCGAAAACATACAGGTAAGGGGAGCACTCTGGCACCAGAACAGGCCTGGCAGTCCTGGGTGGATGGGTTATTGGCAAACAGTTCTTCACTGAAAGAGTTGTCCAGTGGTGGAAGAGGCCACCCAGGGAAGCGGAGGAGTCCCCATCCCTGGAGATGTTTAACAGACATGTAGATATGGTCCTTGGGGATGTGGTTTAGTGGTGGCCTTGGCAGTGCTGGGTTAATGGTTGGTCTTGATGATCTTGAAGGTCTTTTCCAATCTAAATGATTCTGTGGCTGTCTGCAGGGGGCTTGGAGGTGGGTAACAACCAGGAAGTATGTAGAATGGGAGTTCCCTCTGGAATTGTCATCCAGCTCCTTTCCCTTCCACCCCAGTTTCGGGAGCTCTTTCGCCTGTTGGACATTGTTTCATTTGGATTTGTTCTTTATGTAGATTCTGGTTTATCTATTGAAATAACAAACTCCTTGTGTTTCCTTTAGGAGAGAAGCCATATATCTGTGGCATTTGTGAGAAGAGTTTTATTTCTTCTGGAGAGCTCAATAAACATTTTCGGTCCCATACAGGTCAGTTCCCAGACAGGCTGCTTCCTGCGCTGTAAATAATACTCTACCTTTCCCCTTTTGCCTTTAAAATCCACTGTATTGTGCTGCACTTGAAAATAGCAGAGGTTTTTAATTTATGTATCTCTGTGTTAACATAATTTAAAGAAAATATATGTGGAATTGTTTTTAATTGCCTTCCTCAGACTAATACCTGTGTAACAGTGTAGGTGTTGACGTGTGATCGCAGCTTTACTTCTATCGTTGGGCTTGGGGTGTTTTGTTTTAATCTGTAATTCTGGAAACTTTTATTCTGAATACAGACAAAATTACTTTGAAGTTACAAGGTTCTGGTTTAAAATATAACTTTGAAGTCCATTATCCTACATGTCTAACTGTGTTTTCTTTCCATTTCAAGATTGTTTATCTGCCAGACCTTTTTTTTTCTCCAGGTGAAAGACCATTTATCTGTGAAATGTGTGGAAATTCTTACACAGACATAAAAAATCTTAAGAAGCACAAAACAAAAGTTCACACAGGTGAGTCTCAGGCCTAAAATTAGAAAAGATTTTTGGATAGCAGCTCTCTTCAGAGCCCCACCCAAGCATCTGCTTTAGAGGCACACAAACCTTTAAAAGCATGAAGTATCTGCTTTAAAGTAGATTCAAGACAAACTTTCAAGCATTGACGTTACTGTAGCAAACATGTTGAGCAACACACAGGTGGATTGCTGCCAACAGGAATTTCTCTGTGTGAATATTTACTTTCTTGTCCTAGTAACCTGGGAGAGCTTCCCTGTGAAGGCATAGTCTCAATTGTAGGAAATTTTTAGCCTCTTCTCAAGTATGTCTTTCCAAGGGTAGTAAGTGAGGTGAACAAGGTGAACTGGTTACAAGAATTACTTCACATCATGAAGGCCCAAATATTTTGAATACAGCAGTGAAAGATTTGTGTATACGTGCAGTCAGTGTTAATCCAAGTCTGGGCTGGATTAGCAAGCACACAGGATCAGAGATCTGGCACGATGTTCCCAGCTGCGAGTGCTGCTCTAAAAAGACTTTTCCAATGGATTCAATTTTTATTCTAGTTACCAGATTTTGATTAGAAGTTTGACATAAATTCCTTGCTTATGGTACAAAGAGCTGTTCAGGTAGCCAGCCTCTTTCAACACTTTTCTCCATGTGCCTCATTATCTGTCCATCTTTAAGCGTATTAACCATAATTCCCTTGCCTCTGTCATATGGAAAAAGGAATAACAGGTGTCTGGGTACGCCTGGGTTGGGAGTGAGAGGATGAGAAAACAGGAGTCCTTTGCAGAGGCAGCTTTGAATGTCACTAGTGTGAGAAGCCCTATTTGGGAGGGCCCCTATGCTGCAGGCAGCCAGCAGAAGACAGGTGAGGTGAGAGCAGCAGTGAACGTGGAGAGAACCCAGGCTGGGTGCTGGGGAAGCTGCTAAGGCAGGCTGACTCTTGCAGAGAGACCAAAGGCAGACAGGAATGCTGAAGTAACAGGCTTTGGAGCACACTTTGCTAGAGGAAGGGTTAAATCTCCAGTGTGGCCTAATCAAAAGGCCAGCCTGGAGCTGGGCAGAGGGCATTCAAACAGGCAGGCAGGGAGGAATCTGTTAACAGCGATTTCAGTCCAAAATAGAAAAGCTTTTCTCAAGTGACTGGGCAAGAGCTGTAGTGGGTCTGCCTGGAGTGGAGTTAATAAATCTTGTTTTCCCCAGAGATGTTTATGGATAAATGATACATTGTACGTTGTGATCTCAGTTAAAGGAGCATGCTTGGATGTGGCTGTGGTTCTTAGATCTTTCTGGGATGGAAAAATCTTAAGGAAACCTTCATATTTTCTGAAGCTCCTTTGTTCACTGTGAAGTTAAGGACTTGTTATCTTCTGTATCCTGCCAAGTAGAGATCAAGTTGGAATGAATCGTCTGTCTACTTGCAGCTTGTTCTGGGGTCAGACACATTAAAGCCACTGATAGCCCAGCTGCCCAGGCAGACTTTGACACACAGAGCAAGGGTTTGCTCTGACAGTCACTTGAAAGGGAATGTGCAAAATTTGTGCAGATTTTGAACATTTGTTTCTTCTCTTTTTTCCCCCCAGGATCTGAAACTCCCCCTGATTCTAATGCACTTGATAATTCTTTCAACGAGCAAGAGTCCATTCAGAGTCAGAAAAGTCCTTTATCAGAGTCCATAGATGTGAAACCCTCGGAGATGTCTTTAGCGCTTCCTCTTCCCATTGGGACTGAAGACCATCAGATGCTGCTTCCTGTGACGGGTAGTCAGTCTCCTCCATCAGAAACCTTACTAAGATCTGCTGTGACTGGATATTCAGAACCTCAGTTTATCTTCTTGCAGCAGCTGTACTGACAGCATGGAGCCATCCAGGTCACCTGGCAGTGATCTCGGGTACGTTGGTAAGATGAAGACGAGCAAGCGGTCATGCTTTTGGAATTGGACTTGTTCTTTTTTTATTTGTTTTTAATTCCCCATCCTGTGTGAAGACACTTGTATGGCATTTCCATTGTGTGGTGTTGTCTTTGGTTTGCGTTGCATTGTGCTAATCTACAATTGAGTTTCTGTTAACGCTGATTTCCAGGAGACAATTCCTTTCTGGCAGCACCTGCCTTAAGAATCTTCTGTTAATGTATTTTGGAGATCCCCTTCCATATTCCTGCTGATCTGATGTGCCCCAATGTCATTTGAGAGTAGCCATTTTAAGCCATATTCAATAGTTTGAGAGGTGTAAGGGGAAAATCCTGATCTGAATGTACTAACAAGCTTATACGTCGTTCCAAGGTGAGGGAAGAAGATAGGGCAGAGCTCTGGTGAGCTGCTTGCAAAGAGTGACTGCTGTCTGCCAGAAGTAGCTGTTGGGGCCTTCAGTTGAGGCCTGACCAGAAGGATAGTTAGCTTTGTGTGTATCTTCCTGACAAGGCAAGTAAGAGGGTTCATTTTACCTTTTTTCCATAGTGTGGTAAGTCCGAAGGTTCTAGTGACAGAGATCCCACTGGGCATTCTTTCCAGTGAGTTGCTTTTCTTTCTTTCTCTGCTTTATTTTAAGTTAATCTAGCATTGTTGTATCGTCTCCCAGATTTATTTTTCACACCCCTAAAATGGCCTGGTTGTGGCGCAGACAGCGAGATTTGCTCAAAAGGGGAACTGGAATGTGTATGTTGTAGGTGTGGTGAAGAGAAGCATTGACTTCATCGTGAGGTGTGAATCAAAGCCTCATAATCCTCTCGTCTTTTGACAGCAGTGCTGCTGCTTGTGTTAGCCAGTAGGTACAAAAGAGGAATTAAATCCCACTCTTCACTGTGAAAATAAGGAGGGAACGCTACATGAGAGGACTAAGAACGCAAGAGAGCAGACTGATACTCTTCTAGGCAAGGTTTTCTTAGAGTCTGACTAGTTCAACTGAAGTGTTTATGTATTGCTTTACCTCTGATGCCTCTTGTCCACAGTAACTGCACAAAATTGGTACCTAGCAAGACTCCTGCAAAACTGTGTCTTATTACTAGCAATGTACTTTTTTAAGATCAGCATTTTTAGTGTCTTGGTAGGGTCGTTAGTTAACAACTAGTTGACAACAGGAGAACTTTTATACTCCGTTTGGCCAGTTTGTGCCACTAACATAATGTAAGCATTATTTAAGTAATCCTCAAACAGTAAGGAAACAGTCACAGTACTGTACCAACAACACTTTTAAAGATACTCTTTGGTTATTTCCTTGGTGCTAGCATTTTATTTCCACTGATGCCTTGTGTCCAGACACTGATAGAGAAACGTAGGGTATAACTCTTAACCAATTCTGCTCTACATGGATTAATAATTAATCTTAATTAAATCGACTTGTGAAAAATTTCTTGGGGGAGGAATCTCATTTAAGTAATCTGCAAACAGTCCCTTGAGTCCTGAGCATGAGTACAGATTTCTTCCCCTCTCCTTACTAAATGCTTGTACTGACAAGGTACCACCTCCCACTTCTTTGCGTTCATCACCTTAGTATGTGGCGTGTTTAAAACTGGGCTGCTGGATCCTACTTTATACTTTAATATACAGCAGTTTGCTGATAATCTGCTGCAGCCAGCAAGGAGTGCAGCCATGTTCACCAGAAGCATTCTTTGTGCAGGCATCTCTAACTCTGTCCACTGAAGATAATTAGCTCCTTGCCTGCCTGCCCGTTATTTTCTTCCCTTGTCTATGCCAGGCAGTTGGGAACAGCGCATGCCCTTCCTAATGCTGGCAAAGGACAGTGGATTAAGTTCTTTGATTCTTTCCCTTTTCTGTTCATTTGGCATTTGCCCCTCTTCTCCCCCATTTTCTCTTTTAGCTGTTGCTGTAACACCTGAGGGATTCCTTAGCCTTGCCATGTAGGACTGAAGAACCCAGAGATCAGGATCTCGACTCTGTAAAAACCCAAACTCTGTAGCTCGCCCCAAGGTTCCTCTTTACTTTCCCTCTCTGAAAATAGAGCAGAAGTCTTGGGATAGACATAGGCTTAGTCCTGAATCCTGAAATAGAACAATGCTGCCCAATTGATAAATTCCATATTTGAACAGCTTTGGAAGATAAACCAACGACTCACTGCTGTTACCCTAGGGAAAGTACCTGTAGATTAACACATCCAGGATAAACAGCCACAGGAGAGAAGTAGCTCTGGGGAAAAAAATTAAAAATAATAATAATAATTGCATTCCTACACAGCAAATGCATTCCATAACAATGTTTGTTTGGACTGTTTTTATATTTCTAAAGTTAGAGCTTATTACTGTATTCTTAGATTTCAGACTTTTTTAAAAAATACAGTGCTTAGATTTATACAGGATTTGTTTAGATACTTGTAACAGTAACACTTGCTTTAGTAGTCATTTAGTTTTCTTTATAGACAAGAAAATCATTATTTTTTACAAGACAACGATTTTAACCTTTCTTAATACAATACACAGGCTTGTAGTTTTGTCTTGGAGCAATAATTTAGTGACCTGCACTCTTGAGTCCCCATCTGAGAGTCTTGATTTTTATCCTCATCTTTCACGAAGATATCTCAGCTGCTGAGGTATGATCTCTATGAACTGTATTCATTTACTAGAATATAGATTTTAAAGAAAAATATATATATATAAATATATATAAAAGACAGCATTTGTAGGTGTGTTCAGACTGGGTGCTGTAGGACCTGAAGACACAGGTCTGTACTGTACCTTTTGTCAATAGATGCATGGAAATCAGCTGCACATCTAATTCCTAAGATTAAGGATTCTGAGATTATTTTGGAGGAAGGAGGTTTATAACAGTATTGATGATTTCTGTAAGGGAATAATGGGGAAAAGCGTGGATGCCTTTTGGGCAGACATTTCCTCCTTGAGATCTGCCTGTGAAATGAGAGAGGGAACTTATTCCATTAACAGGAATTTAGATTTGTCACACTGTTGTTTCAGTCAGCCTTGCGCTGAAGGTGGTGCAAGTTTTGCCTGATTAGGTTATTCTGCATCTAGAAATTTCTGAGCTGGCTGTTTGGAAATCCTGTGAGAGTAGTTCCTTGTATGATGCTTCCAAATATGTTCCTGAATGTGGGCATGAACTATGATGACCTTTCTGAAATCAGGGGTTTCAAAAAACTTTGTGTTAAGGTTTTTGGGGCTGTGATCTTGGAGAGGCTATCAATAAGCCTTGCAGAATTAAGTTCAGATAAGGACTAATAACTGATTTTTTTGTTGTTGTTGTTGTTAAATTATTTTTAAAATATCTTTCATGTGTATATACAATTTTTCCTCTGTTCTCTGTATATAGCTCAACTCTCAATTTTATAATCCCCTGGGAAGGGAGGGAGTTGTACATATTTAGCCTGAAGTGGTTTATGTTAGACTTTAATAAACTTGTTTTGTAATTTTCCCTCACCTCATGTCTCCTGTTTCTAACTGCAAGGGGTAGCAAGAAGAACAGGAGGGAAGCACACCCCTGGCAGGGTGCATGGTAGCCCTTTTACACCTCACACTAACACCACAGGGGTTATGTTTTCTTCTCTACAGTAAACACACCAGATTTTTCTCATAGAAGATATTTTTGGTCTGTTCAAACTAAACCAAAACGTTTGTTCTAAGTACAGCCCAGTTTAATGACTCTTAGGTTCAGTTTCTTCCACTTGTTTTGAGGTGTTTGGAGGGGGTGGGTGTTGTTTGGGGGTTTTGTTGAGGGTTTGTGGTTTGTTTGTTTTTTTCCAGAGTGCTTTGAGTGTACTTTTAATGCTAAAGTTTCTTTATCAGAATTTCTATCTTATTTTTACCAGATCATTTAATTTTACAGAAGGTGGCATGTTGGCTAGAGCATGCAGCAGGACTTAGGGGACCTGTAGTGTACCACTGGTCTGCTGGATCAGTCGTTTTCCTTCCCTTTAAACTGGGGCTGAACTGCCTTTCAGCAAGGTGCTGTGCATTCTGGAAGCTGAAATGATGGGTTTTGAGCAGGATTATGCTTCCTTTTGCTACCAGAATAACCTCCTGAGAAAACCACAGCAGAGTCTTTTAGCCTATGTAGCTTCTCTCATCCCAGAGAACACAAGACCTATCTTTTAAGACTTTCAAGGCTGGGTTTGCAGAGAAAGGAAAGCAATAAGCCTCTCTGGCATGGGCCCCTCTAAGCAATATGAGTTTCTGCATCAACAATTTGTGTAGTGTGCAGGGAGCTGTTTATACCTAATTCAGTAAGAATTACTCTGCCACCCTTTGCTGTTTCTCTGTAAGAAAGTCATCTACCACACGAGCCATTTTCATGGCTTTGTCAGTAATGCAGAGTGCTCCTTTGGGCTGAGCATCTTGCTGTTAGGAGAGGGTTCAGGTAGGGTAAAAATACTTCAAAAACATGCTAGCCAGTTTGAAAGTAGATGCTATTTCTCCTGTTACATTTTGTGTATGACAGCCTTGCCACCTCACCACCTCTGCTCAGAATAAACTATTGCTGTTGGTAGAGGTGGGACTGACTTGGTAGATTTGGTTTCCCGTTACTATGGTAGGTTACCATAAATCCTTCACACAGGTAAATTAAGACTTGATTTGGGCAATGAAATTAGAATCACAGGCTGCTTTAGGTAGGAAGGGACCTCAGATCCCCCCCAGTGCCACCCCTGCCATGGGCAGGGACACCTGCTAGCCTAGGGTGCCAAAAGCCCTGTCCAGCCTGACCTTGAACCCTGCCAGAGATCCAGGGGCAGCCACAGCTTCTCTGGGCACCCTGTGCCAGGGCTTCCCCGCCCTTACAGGGAAGAGTTTCATCCTGAGTTAGCTTGAACTTCATATATAGGACAGGGGAAAGAAAGATACATGGACAGAATGTACCTCAATCTGAATCTTGTAGTGGTTATTCTGGCAAGAAATCCTGTCATTGGTGTCTCTCCAGCCTCTCAGAGTACAACCTGCAATGCTCCAGAGCAGCAACACTCAGAAAAATGCCAGCTTTGATAAGAAAGGCTTATCTAATTTTTAAAAACCTGTGAATATTCATAGCATGCAGATTCTTCTCAAGCAGTGATGTTCTGTCTATCCTCAACTTTTTGTTTTCATGGTTCTGTGCAATAGAGTTAAAATACAAGCACCTCTCTGAACAAGGTTTTCAGGGTGCAACCTATGGACTTTGTGCTTGACAAGATGACTGCAGGGTGAGATGGGCCCGTGGAGGTACAGAGAACAGACAGACCTGTTTGTGGGTCTGCCTCTGCGTCCTCTTATGATGCCAAGTGCTTTTTAGAGCAACCAAGCCAACTAATTTGTGTTTGGGAAGGGGACAGGAGGAACAAACCAGGACAAAACCCAACCAAACAGCAGCGAACCTCCACGTACAACAGTGAACACATCAGCCTGGTAAGGGATACCCATACCCCCCCCCTTCCCCCTCCCCCCACTATGATAATACAGAATTGGAACATTGCTGCTGCTTTGGTGTTATTGTTAAAAGTATTTTGACTTTTTCCCCTCATATTTCCACCTTGGTGGTGTTTTGCCTGCATGCACACACATTCCCAGCTTACTCAGGGACTCTGCTAATTAACAGGCACATTTAGCCAGGCAGAAGATTGTACTAGTGAAAGCTTTTGAGCAAACCTCTGCTGTCCTGTGCTGAGGAGCACAGAGCTACTCGCTGCGGCTCTGCTCGGACCTGGGGGTGGAAAAAGGAAACACGCTGAGTGGTTACGGACTTCACAGAAGTTTGGGATCCAAACCAGTAAACAGTGTTTAAGTGCCATGATGTGCACACACTGCCTTAAGCAGCTGTGGGAGTTGCCTAGTGATCCTAGGAGGCAGGAAGAAATGGTGATACCCAGTGTTTGTAGTAGAAGACATGAGAACATGCTGCAAGTTAATCAAAATACCATTTCTATCCCAGTAAACGAGGTTTGCTAGCTTTAAGGTTCTGGCAGTATGGTGGTGTAATGCTTAAGGGGGGAAAAAAAGTCAGTCTTGGAGAAAAATCAAAGCATGCAATTCCTCAGTACAGAGAAAGTAGAGCACAGTAACAGCAAACGAGTTGACCCAAACTCTTGGCTTCAACAAGAACATGACTCTACAGCACATGTGATTTGCTGTCAAGCAAAGCTGCTGCTGAGCAGGCGTCCTGGGTGTCAGTTTGACCTGCCCAAAGTCATGTTACCTGTGGGTTCCCTCTCCCTGCTACATGGAACCCTGACTGCTGATACCAGCAAGGGGAATGGCAGCTCTCCTGCTGCAGCAGCCTTGTGGAAGAGGAGCCTGTGGTCACGACACTCCATCCATTGGCTCTGCTACTGTGCTGATCACAGAATCACTAGGTCAGAAAAAACCTTTTTCAAGTAAGAAGCACTGGATAAAAGTTCTGATCTGAGAAGAGCTCCTGAGCAGGGTGGTTCATGCATCTGCACTCCTGCAGTCTAAACCTGTAGCACGGCTCTGGTCAGTGACCATTTTCTTGCCCATTACTGCTAACAGTACTTGGAGTCACCCCCAGGGTGCTGTGATGCAGTGAAAGTGTTTTCCTCTGAGCATGTCACTTCACTAATCTATCCATCACCTAGGAGCCCCAGAACTACACCTACAGAGAGCATGCCATGGAAACGACTGCAGGAAAATTAACACATTATTTAGCAACAAACACTGAAGCCATTGGTTTGCTATGTAATGCCATTTCAAGTGGGTTTAGATTCCCTCTAAAGGCCCTGAACAATCAATGTACAACAGCAAGTCTGATACTGATAGAATCTTTTTTACTAGAAGCCGAAAGGAAAAGTTCCAATGTGCAAAGCACATCAAGCTGCTGCCTCACTCACAGGAATTCTGAAAGGGCCACGATTCCCAGGCTGGCATTAGCATCTACATTTGTCCCCTCCCCACAGCTTGGTGTCCAGTAGTAATGCTTCTTAAGGCCATGGGAGAGCTCTGCAAGGTGAACGTGCCCATCCACTTCATAGGGTTCCACGTCCGTGCAGTTAGGCTTCAAGCGGCCCTTCTGAATTAACTCTGAAAATGCCTGAAAGGGGTGAGGACAAAAATCTGATGGATCATACTGCAGTGAAGGTTCTAGAAGATAACAGGTAAGTATTCGATCGTTTCAGTACGCTGAGTCTCAATACAGCACCACAAACTACAATTCTTTTAAAAAACACTAAGTTCTTGTAGCCCACTGTAGCCTTCCCAATGATGGTAAAAAGACACTAAACAAACCCCAACCCTCTTAGGAAGAGTTCAGAAGCAAACACTCACCATGCAGGTGGCTTCATCAAATTTGTTTCCCCAGATATAAATATAGGAAAGTTCCATGTTTGTTTTCATTGCATCTGAAAGAGCTACAAGCCCTTTGCCACTTATATTGTTGCTTACTACTGACAGCCTAAGAAACAGAGAAAATAGTTAGACAAGATGTGTGCCAAACCCTGGAATTCTCATCTATTTTTAAGGGTTTTAACTAATATATAATGATAAAATATAAAATAAGTATCTATCATATATATATATATATACATATAAAATGTGTCTTTGTTACTAATCATACAATTATTTGTTTGTATCAAGTAATTCCTACTCTAAAACCCCTTTCAGGCTGCTAAAGGCAGTTTGGACTACAGGCATTTCCACAACCCGTGCAAGCCAGGTTGTTCACCACTGAGTTCTTCAGCGTCAGTGACTTACTGCGTGGTGGCCAGGTCTCATCTCTAGCCTGCTTTGAAGCCCAAACTTTGGCATTTATCCAGGCTAAGCTTTGATCTTTGTGGAGTGGCAGTTATTTTTATATTAGTGAACCTGGAAAGCTTTCAGAGACACCTAGCAGCTGCCACCTCTTCAGCCTGCTACTTAAAATTAATGGCTTCAGGTAACACCTTTGATCAGCTTTTACATCCTGCTGGCCTCGATTTAACGCAGGCTACAAAATACATCCTGATGGAGAGATTACAGCTCTTCTGGGTTCACCCAGAAGCTAACTTAAACAGAGGCTTTTCTTAAGTGTTGAAGATCAGAATCAGCAAATATAGTGCCTTATCCCTGCACGGAATCTGATTATCTTAGTTCTGAAGGTGTACAACTGGGTTTGTTTTCACCTGTGCCAGGCAGGGACCTATGCTTTAAAGATGAAAAAAGAACCAGGAAGGTCTCTTGCCTGTTGCCTTCTCTCCCACCACACACCCCTCGGAATGACTGTAAACCTGTCAATCACATGTAAGATGAACACTCCAAGTGTGATCTCGGTGTTAACCCAAAAAACTCGGAAACTGAAGAGCAAGGGTACGTCAGGCCATGCAGCAATGGATCCAAAATGAAAGAGAAGGGAAGTAGAAGGAAAAGGGGCTGAGTTATGAGTAGGCCTGGCAGCATGGGAAGGTGAACATGAGGTATTCGCACACAGAACTGAACAGCATTTCCTCTCCTAGCACATGATATTTCAGCTCACATGATGCTACAGGGGACTTAATTCAGTTACCCAAACACAGGGCTCCCGTGCCAACTGCTCTGCCTGGTCACCAAGGTGCAGGGCTCTGGAAGGGCCTCTGGGCCACCTGTCAGTGCCTGAGGGTGTCCCATAGGTTTTGGGGCATCTCCAATGGCAGGAGACACCTATGTTTAGGCAAAGGAATCCCACCCAATCCATCAGTCGACTGAAAAGCTCAGAGCTTCCTGACTTGTCGGGTTTCATGGATCACATCAAAGCACACAGCTGTGACATCAGTTCAGCCACTGCAGTCTGAGCATCTTATACTCTGAGTTGTTACACCTGCAGCCAGTCTCTGGGGAAGGTATGTGAATACTGACGCCTGCAGAGTCCTGTTGCACCAAGCCAAGGCCTCTCTCAGGTAGATGGCTCCATCATCTTCTATTCGGTTTGCACCAAGATCAAGGATTTCCAGGGTTTGATTCTGTTTTAGTAGCTCTCCCAAAAATTTGACACCATCAGAGGTTATTTTATTGCTGAAAGAGAGATGCACACATTTATTTTTTTTAAAGGGTGTTAGGAAAATCAGTGTGTAACATCAGGGCTACATCATGTAGTGACTTACCAGCTAAGATCAAGGTACCTCAGGCTGGTGTTTTCATACAGTGCCTCACACAGTCGCTCCACACCAAAGTTTTTCATCTCATGCTTGCACAAATGTAGTTCCACAAGAGAGGAGTTCCTTTTTAACATCAGAGCTACATGAACTGTAGTCTCTTCCTGAAAACATATGCCCAGTTTTATTATGCTGTATTTTAGGATAAGAGATGGCCTTGCACATCTAACAGCAAAGTTTGGCTGTCAGTAGTGATCTTCCTGGTCATTGCTCTTAGACAAACAATATCTGAGTCAGTCTTCACTGCCACTAGGAGCATTTTGTCATGACACTAAGCTATTATTTCATAAAAAGAAATAGGATTGCTATGGGAAAAATACGTCCTGTCAGCTGCAAGACAAAGTAAGTTTGAAGCTGTCACATTTAGATGAAGGAAATAACCAAAGAGAATACTGTGAGTCAGAAATAAGGCAACGACCCAGCAGCCTCAGAAAATGATGGAGCTGAAGGTGGGATCAATGGCTAATGGATTCTCCCACAAATACAGCTGGCCCTTACTGATCTGTGCTTGCAATAGCAATAGTTTGACTTCTAAAACTGGGTTTAGTCAGATCAAGCACCGGCTTATTAGAAAAGAAACAACTAAAACTCTGTTTAAACTGCTAAATTAACTTCTGGTGTTTTAGGAAGATCTGACCTTCACGACAGCTGAATTTTCTCATCCTGCCATCCAGAAAATACCATACCTATCACAGACCCCTTACAGCTGCTGCTGGCCTGTGAAACCATCACTGGAGCCAACTCTGTAGCCAAGGCTTCAGCAGGACCAGTGCTGTGCAGAAGCAGCAGGCACGCCTGCAAGGAGAAGCCCCTGTACACACCCAGTGACCTGCGGTGCTGCCCTCAGCAAACACTGGCTAACAAACCCATCATAGGTTTTCCACTGATGAGGTTCATTCAGTTGTTAAATTCATGCTTCGAGATCCACTAGCAAGACAACAGAACCTCACAGCCCAGAGACTATGGCATGCTGAAGGCTGCCTTCCTCCTTCAGGCTGTGGCATTGCTCACAGAAACTGTGGTGTTTTGATCTTCCCCTCACTTCCTGCTGAACAGGATTTCTCCCTCAGTTTGGGAAGGATGCAGAAACACCTGTGTGCTGTGACAGCAGGAGGAACACCTGGTTCACCGACACCAAATAGCCCATTCTTTAACACATGCATATGGACTCAGAAATCTTGACAGAACCAACCTAGTTAAACCAGGCAGCCTGTGACTGCCCAAAACTTGGTACAGAAAGCAAAGAAGAGGTTTCTTCTGCACCTTTGTAAGGAAACTCAGCGAGCCATGCAGTCAGGCTGTCCATAAATACATCAGTCCTGACTTTCCTTACCCCTCTCTCTTTGGCTGAGCTCACACTTACGTACCTCTTGGCTGTACAGCAAAGGGCGATTTAGGTTTATTGCTTTGACTGACTTGTTCTGATTCAGGGCTGTGGCTATGGCTATGAGACACTGGGTACCCTGGAGAGGAAAATAAATTAACTCTTTAGGGAAGCCCATCCAACGTACAGATCAAGCTACCAAATTCCCATGACTTAGAGTTGGTTGTCAGAAGATCAAAACCATCAAACAGGCTCAGAATGGAAATACCATTACTCCCTGCTCCACCTGCTCTGGAGAGATGCAAGTGCAGTAGGCAGGTGCTTACAGGCATGGGGTGTTTTCTGCTAATACCAGTGCTCACGATGGACTAAGAGTGGATTAGAGTAAGAAGTACAAATGACCAGGAAATTTGGTAACTTGGAAAATAAAAATCAAGAATAAATCCTCTCAAAGGTACTTGTCCATTTAATTGATCCTGCTATTTTGTTTTCCCTGATTTACGAATTAAAATCAGCTTGTGTGTGTTCTCTAAGGTCTTTGTTAAGTCTTATGTAACTTTTATCCACTAGGTAAATTAGTATTAACTGTGAATTAACATGGTACAGAGCAGTGAGAGTCTGCAATACAGGCCAGTTCAGATTTTTGTACTTTCTTCTCATTTGCTCACTAATTTATATTCACATTATTTTCCAATTACTTTGGTCTATACCCAAAGCTTTTAATTTAAAATCAATTTTCTACCAAGCATAAATGTATTAAGCTTCCAATAACAAAAATGAGCAGCAGAAACAAACCTCAGGGAAAGGGAACTTGAATTCCCAAGGACACGGTGGCTCTAATATATCACCAGTTGTGACTTCACAGGTGTTTCATCCAACACACCTTGGCATGTCTGCATTGCTACATTATATTTTGCCTTACCTCAAGTTACCAAAAAACGCAAAATCAATAGGAACAGGAGGCATTTCCCCTTAATTAAGCACTGCAGGACCTTTGTAATACCCTTGAAAGACTTACCTCCTTGCCAATAATTTTACTGCTTTACTCACCATATCAGAGTCTCCAAGATCCAGCTTCTCTAAGGTTGAATTAACTTGTAGCATTGAAGCAAAGAACATCCCACCTTTGTTTCCTATTTTGTTTCCAGTCATTCTCAAATGCACAAGTGTTTTATTCCTCTAGACAAAATAAAGAAGAAATCAATTCCTTTTAAATAGCCTGAAAAGTAACACTGTCCTTCATGTGAATGCTGCTGGTTGTCACACCAAGACAAAACATGCCTCTAGAAGAATCGTGTCTCAGTGATAACACTGACTAAGCTTAGGCTCCCCTCAGTGGAATCATGAGAGTCTAGAAGTCAAACTCAAGCATTTAAAACCTTCTGTTTCTCCCATGTTCATAAATTTCCCTCACAAAAATAATCCAGGCAGATATTTCTGCCTAAACTGGCAGCTGAAATGCAAATCATATCAAAACCGATTTAAATCTGGGGAACATATTTTAATCAAGAATATAATTGGTTTCAGTTTTCATAGTCTTTTAAATTACAGGAGCAGTCAAAGCTCAGGGCAGCCAGTCGCTGTCAGCAGGACTCCGTGGTGCAGAGGCAAAGCAGTGTGTAAATAAAAGGGCTGGACTAGAGACTTTGCTGGGATTGTAAAGATCTGATCAGAGGACTAGAAAAGTCAAGATCTTTCCCCTCATCCTCCACAGGGTTTCAGTGGATATGAAATATCTACTCACTGTTAAAGCAAAACAGGTAGTTCTGTATTTTTAATTCCTTGGTACCACTGTAATCCCTCATTACCAGAGGTAATTGATTAAGTAAGAGATTACAAACCAAGCAGTTCTCTGAGCAGCAGAACTAATGAAGCTTGGTTTCATATGGCTTTTATGTTTTCCACATGTCCCCAGCATCCCTTCCCCCTCAGTGGTCCCTTGCTACAACACCTCCTTCTTCTCTCTCCCCCCCTCCCTCAATACCATACCCCCTTCACCCCCAGACCAGGTCAGCAAACGCTGCCAGGGGTGCTGCACAAATAGCTTTGGGGGGGCTGTTTGCAAGCTTGGGGTTGTACAACCCACAGTTAAAACCTCAGCATTTTGGAGGCCTGTCAAACTGAGTCGAAATCGGTTTCAGAGTTCAAAGACCAGGAAGGAGGAAGAAAGAGCTCAGAGTCTCATTTCACAAACACAACAAATCTTACATACAAGCCTCATTTCCTTGGGAAACCACATTAAAAATAACAAACTTGTTTTTATGCCGCTGCTGTGAGGCAAAGTTTTGAAAACATACCCCAGGCATCTTGAACCAAGAGAAATATTGACATCAAGGTACAGACAAATTTAATATATTTTAAAAAGAAAAGGATGGCATTATATAACCTCTAGCATAGCATCAAATCTTTCACACAGCAAAACCCAGCTGTGATAATTAAGTGTTAATGGTAGCACGAGGCAACTTTCTCTTGTGTGAAATCTGATTTCTGAAGCCTGACTTGGGAAAACAAGCAATCCCTGTGACACAGTGAAACGCTGAAGGGACTGAAGACAGAGGGCTCTTTCAGCCTGCTCCCATGTTGGCAGGACAGCCAGTACTGTTCATCAAAAGCAGAAGTATCCTGCTAGATGCCACTGTCTCCCAAGACAAATACTCACGTGGAGTGCTCTTGCTATCAGCTCTGCTCCGCTTGTGCCAATGTCATTAGACATCAGGTTAAGGTACCTCAGGGTGGAGTTTTCCTTAGGAACAAACAAAGCAGAAAGCAATGAGGCCTTTTCTTCCCAAGCATCTTGAATTTTTCAAAAAGGAGATGTGTCAGACACATACTTAAAGCCTCTGACCTTGGCTGTGTTTCAGGCAGCCCTGATTTGTAGCAGATAAAAGAGTTCCAGGGTACGTCAGGCCATGATGGAAAGGCAGGAAAACATGTAGTGTGTAGGTGCTCATAGGTCATGAAGAAGCCACGTGCTTTGCATGACCACACAGGGCAGGTGGTAAAGCTCAGAAGCAGATCATCAGGCATTTTGTGACCTTAGTGGCAATCCCTGAGCTCCAGGGACATGGGCACTGAGTGGCCACTCACTATGTTCTGTCTGAATTCTGGTGTTTACAACAACAGAAAGGCAGCGTTCCAGTTTCCCATGTTTAGAACTACTGAAAGACTCACAGAGGTGATAAAGGATCTAAACCAAAGGCACACTTGACACTACCATTATCACCTTTGCTGAACTCAACTTCAAGCCTAGAAGCTTCACAGTTTATTCCATCACTCTTTCTTCATGACAACCTAGCCAAACAACCAACACTTTTCTACCAGAAACCAAAAAATCTCCCCAGAGAACACAATCAGAGATTCTGGTGGGATGGATTTGGATGTAAAAGTCAAAAGGAATTGAATTTTGCCAAACCAATGCATTCTTGTCTCAGATTTACCACAGCTAAATATTATCACAGCCAAGTAAGTTATGAGTTCCTGAATGATACACATCATTTTGGCACCTGGAGGAAAGTTGCCACGTGCTTTGCTCCAGCATCAGTCAATACATTGCACCTAAGATCCAACCCTGAAAAAGAGGAACAAAAAATGTTGCAGATTCATATCTACAATTAATTGATCTACAAACAAAAAAAAAAAAGATGATCTAAGGCTGAAATTGGGACTGCTTATGTTTTCTCATGTTAGCACAGCAAAATCAAACACACATGAAGAAAGCTCACCTGTGACATAGCCAGTATTCTGTAAGACAGAGAGAAGAACTTGAAGATCTTCATCTGTAACTCTCTGCACAGGCACCAGATGATTATTTCCAGCTATTTTTAGTGTGACTCCTTTTGTCCATCTGCAGGAACACAAAAATGTAAGCACACAGGGAGAAGTAAAACAACACAGAAAAATTCTGTCTCCAGATAAGACACGTGTCCGTGCTTGCCCTCCCTGATGCATCTGCACACAGTTAGCTGCTGCTGCTACTTTTGGTAGCACCATGACAAACATGACCCACACTGCACCTCAGCACTGTCCTTTCTGATCCTCTAAAGACACTGCACAGCTGCAGGACCCTGCTCAGCACACATGCACAGAAAGATGAGCATAAGACACAAGGAAATAGAGGAAACTATCCTGGAGATTACCTCATCTTCTCCTTTCTAATTCTTCCCTTTCCTTTATTTACTCTACCCTGCCCTTGGGGTCAAAACCTAACACAAATCTGGGCTGTCTCTTCTCAGGTTTTCTCTGCAAAGGACAATTAACTCAGACCCCAGGAGCATCCAGGAGAGGAAGCCCTACTCAGGCACATAACCAGAGACAGTGTGAGTGGTTAATACCTTGGCAGGATTCAGGCGCAGCTCAGGGGAGCATCACCTGCTGGAAACTAGCTGGATGCAGCTGAGGCTTTTTAAACAGGAGTGAGAGAAAAGGAAGGGAGTTAGGATGACTAGACACTGGCTTTGGCTTCTCTAAGGGACATTAAGGCACCATCCTGTATATTTGTCACTTTTTTTTAAATTTCAGTGCTTGTAAAGCTGCCCAGAAGGGATATCTAGCTACAAACGTCTGCCAACATGATGTCAAGATGAGTCAAACCAGAACTTCTGCAGTAAATGCTAAATATGATTTGTGTTTAAGCCTGAAACTGCATGGACTTTCTCATTGTTTAATTCGTTACCCTGCTATCTGGTTTAAGGCTTTCAGAAGCAGCTGAAACATGCTGTTTGTCATTTCCTTACATTTTATCATTTTTTTCAGCTTCTTGAAGAACACGAGCAACAAAAGGGTTTTCAGGTTGGCCCAAGTTTTGGCAGGACCCCACGTAGCGCTGGTGAAGATCTGAATGAACCGACATGACCCCCTGGAAAACAAAACAAAGTGTGACTGCAGCATTTCAGCAGCCTAGCAACACCACCACGGACGCAAGCGCTGCTGTGCTGGGATCTGGAGAACAATAAAAACAGGGTTGGTCTGAAAAGGGTGACAGCTCTTGGAATGCAGCACAAGAGGAGCAGAGAGAGACAGAGGGGGAAAGCTGGAGGAAAAGATGCAGACTTGCAGACGTGTTTCTGATCTGCCATCACGTAGGATTTGAGGTAACAGAACTAGGATTCATACAGACAGGTCCCTGTAAAGCACCTGGGCTCCCGATCTACGCACACCTACCTGAGCAATCGACACCTGCACCCTCTCCCCTCATCCACCCACGGCGACCGGCCCAGGGGGGAGCTCTGTGCCGCGGCTGAGCCAGGCTGTGCCAGGTAATGGAACCTGTTTCCATGGAGGGCCCTCCGCTGACCGGGAGTGGGTGAAGGGAGACAGGCCCAGCCCCTTGCTGAGCCTATGCAAACATTTCTGTGGTACACGGAGCAGCAGTAACTTCAAAGGTGCCTGTGCTGGTCCTTTCCACTGAATTTCCTCCTAGTGACCTCACTGCTGCCCTTGTTCACAGGAGAGGGTGGGTGGGAGGGTGGGATAGCACGCCCTCCTGTCCCAGCATGCAGGGCTTGCACCCATGTGCTGAGCTCGGAGCCAAAGGAGGTTTGTTAGTTCTAACACTAAGTTAGTTCAAACCACTAAGGTGGTTTGTTAGTTCTTCCTTGTCCTAGAGACACATGGAAACCACCCACCTCTGCAAACGTGACAGCCTTCAGGCATGGTTACTGCAGCAGAGAAAAGGGACGACTGTGGGGGACGCCTGGAAGCTGCTCTGTGACCTCCACTTTCTCTCTTCTCTCTTAGCCTTCCTTAAATGCCAGCAGAAAGCTTTCTGCTGTACAGACATCAGAGGTTGGTCAAGGAGTCACCCCATTTCACCTCTTGCTCCTTCACTATCCACAATAGCACAACTTTGAGGGTTTATCAAATATCAGATCTGCTGGCATCTCTCTGGCTCAGAAACCACAGAGTTACAGAAGAGGGTGCCACCTTTTTACAAAAAGACTCTTGCAGTTTTACAACCAGCAGAGCTGAAGCCAGATCTCAGTCAGTGTTTGTAAATACAGGCCTTCGAGACTCAAGAGGTTTCTCCATCCAGCTCCCCTGACTCCACAAGGTCACCTTCCTAATTTGGCTGCTGGGGTGCTTCAGGATGCACCATGGTTCAAACCATCACATGCTGCAGGTTTTGATCTCAATGAACACAAGCAGCTTTTTGCAGGAGTGCAACTAAGAATTGTGAATTCTTCCAGTCTTTATTTAACGAGTGCTGCTGGGGTTTAATTTCTTTTCTCTTCTGAAATTAAGAAAAAAAGGAGCAGAGATGTCTTTGTCTCAGCAGAGCCAGGAAGCCAGCACAGGGACCACACACCGTCCTAAAGCAGAATCTGTTGGGCTTGTGGATGGCCACAATCAGACTGCACAAGAAATCCCAGTGAATGAAGTGCAAAAGGATGAAGCTCTTTCTTCCATGCATGTCACAGACAGGATATATTTTATTGATTTAGCCAATAAGCAACTGAGAACCATCTCACCAGAGGTCTTGAGTCTAGAGTATCTGGAAGAGCTGCACATGGAAAAGAACCTGATTGAAAGCATCCCCAGGGACATCAATCGCCTGAAGCACATGAAGGTCCTCTACTTGGATCAGAATAACATACAGGACTTGTGTGAAGAGCTGGGGGAGCTGAAACATCTTCTGACCTTAGATTTAAGTAACAATCCTCTCTCCTGTAGCGCGCTGCCAGTAATCAGCAAGTTGCAGTCCCTCCGTCAGCTCAGGCTCTATGAAACAAACTTGCATGAAGTCCCAGTGGAGATCTGTAAAGGCCTCCACCACATTGAACTGCTCGACCTTGGTGACAACCACCTGCAATGTCTGCCTGAAGAAATAGTGAACCTGAAAAAACTCAAGGAAATTGACCTCCAGAAAAACAGATTAGAGATTTTTCCCAAGGAGCTTTGTCAACTTGCTAATTTAGAAATAATAGATCTGGAACAGAACCTAATCAGTCTCATTCCAGAAGAGGTAGGCTTTTTGACAAATTTAGTTAAGCTATTTATAGCTTTTAATAATTTATCCTCCATTCCTCCTACACTGAAACGCTGCCAGAAGCTGGCTGTGCTGGATCTGTCTCATAATCTCCTGCACAAGCTTCCCCCAGGTTTGAAGAGTCTCACTGAAATGAGAGTACTCAGACTGTCTGCTAACAGCCTGGCAAAGTTCCCAAAGCAGATCTGCTGCTGGACATCCCTTTCTCATGTTTATCTGAGGAACACTGGACTGCACACGGTACCTGGGTCCTTCACCAGATTATCCAGTGTCAGGATTCTAGATCTGGGTGAAAATTGCTTTGATGAGATTCCTGAAGGAATATGCACTATGGAAAGTCTGGAAGAACTGGCCCTGGATGGCAATCAGATACAGAAGGTATTTTTCCCTTTGTTTTCATTTTTATTTTATTCATACCTCTCTAAATTCACCCTTACAACTGAGTGGCCCCTCTCCCTACTAGAGTGAGGATGTACCTGAGCCTGGGTTACTGGTTATCACTGACACCTGAGTATTCAGACAGGGAGAAAAAAGCAAGGACATGGGAACACTGACTGACCTTTGAGTTAAAAACGTCCTTGGAGGGACTGCTTCGGTCTCCTCGGGTCTTTTTTTTTCCTTTCCTGCATACACTGGGAAATAGGAGCTGCACTGGCTTAAAATCAACACGTCACCAACTGAAACAAAGCAGAGGGCAATTTAAAAATGGATGTGCTATTGTTAATGACTTTAACGCCATTAACATTCACTGTTCATTTGGTAATGAACAATTATGTAGTTGAAAGCTGTGCTATTGTAACAGCATCCATGAATGTACTCATTTGAGGGCTCAGAATACACCTTTCTTTTTATATAATTGACGCTTTTTTTCCAAGGAGATTTTCACTTGGGTGATTTTCTTCTTGAAGGTTACAATTGCAGAAGTGTAATTTATGCAAAGGAATCACTTTCAGATTTCATTCCTTTAAATGACTCCTTCCTGCCCTGTGCAAACAAGGGAAATGAAGCAGCAGACTGATGTTTTTGCTAAGTCATAAAATTAACCCCCTTAAGAAATCTTTACGACATGGATTTTTTGGCCAAAATCTCCACCATACTGTGAGGCATGTTACATTAATAAGCAGGATATTCTGTGCTCATCCATCAGCAGTAATGCAGCTCCGCAGCTTTTTCCTAGAGGTTTTTCTCTAAAAAATAAAACAATCCCAAAGATTACTGTTTAATTGACATAATGAATCTTTTTAATGACCGTGCCTAGATACCTGCGGAGGTGAAGGAACTGAGAAATCTGAAGTGCCTTAACTTGTCTGAAAACCAATTCAGTATCTTCCCAAAGGAAATCTTTCTCCTGGAGTGGTTAGAGAGATTATACATGGGACAAAGTAAAGGAATTAAATTCACAAGTCTGCCACAAGACATCAGAAAACTGCAGGTAGGAGCAATAGAAGGGGGGAAATGTTGGTCTTGTGGGAAATATTTGAAATGTTGCTTTTGCAAACCAAAATGGGTGGTTGTAATTTTTGTACTGACTTGTAAAATGGAGAACTAAAAGGGAGTATTAAGTTTTGCTGTTATGGAAAAGAACCATTCTCTCCCATAAAAGGTAGCTGGGGGAGACAAAGCTCAACCAACAGGTTTATCTAAAACCTGTATCGAGCTTTGACTTCCCTCAGCCCTAGGCCATGTCAGTTGCCGGGAAGAGTTAAGATAAGAACAAATGTTTGCCAGTAAGCAGTTGTCCCAGACAAAGAGACTCATGCATTTTAAATCTCTTCACCTATCACCTATGGGAAACGGGAATCTGCCAGACCCCTGATGACCACCATGGGATGCAGATGCGATTGGGAGGAGTTTATGGAAATAATTTCCTAGAACTCATCTTAATACGAAGCAGGACAAGTAATGAATAATGTACAAGAACATGGTATAAAAAGGTTGCGGGCTCTGACCAAAAGTGTGCCTACTTTTTGGGTCACCCGATCTTGCAAGACTGTATAATAAATTACTGCTTCACTAATGTTTCTACCTGGAGTCCTTGGTTTAGGACCTTTTGTCATTTCTAACAGTCTGCTGCAGCATGGCGCTTCTGTGGACTTCCCAAGTGCAGGTTTCCTACCCAATCTCATCCCAACAGCATCCTCTGCACTTCCTGATATCCAGGAATTAACAATTAAAGTTATGCATACATATCTTCCAGAATCTGAAAGAACTGCATATGGAGAGTAACTGCCTGGAGTACCTGCCTGCAGCCATCAGCTTGTTGACACACTTGGAAATACTCGACTGTCGCAACAACCTCCTCAAACGGCTCCCAGACTCTCTATGCCGAATGCAAGGTAAGAAAGAGCCTTGGCAGTGGTGGCCTTAAGGACACAAGTACCAGTAAGCATTTTAGAAGAAAGAGGGAGGGGAAAGAAGGGAAGGAAGGAATACAGAACATCTTCAGGGTTCATGCTGAAATTGTAAGGGAGACAAAAAGGATGAAATTTTGGGACTGGGAGGGTGGGAGAAGTGCTGTGCTCAAGCCAAGTGGACAGGAGGTCTTCATTCATGACCTACCTCAACCTCAGGGCCAGGGGAAGATGTTTCCCAGAGCTTAGCTTGAAGCAGATCCCCTGATGTGTGAAGACCCACTGGGCCAGCATCAGTGACTCCAGGGTATCCATGAGGAACTGTATTCTCTCTGGGGGTGCTCCCCAGCCAAGCCTTTCCACCTTCCCCAGTTCTCCATCACATCTCCATGTGGGTAAATTCACTAGCACTGCTGGTATCCCAGTAAGCAAGACTTTTGAAAGCTGAATTTGGCCACCTGGTGAATAGTCTTCACCCAGCAAAGGAAAAGCTTTGATCCTATCCTATACTTTGAATTTTAAACACTCCAGTAAGATGTTCAACACACACATCCATTACATGCAAAGACCAAATTGTTTGTGCCTCATGCACATGCTATTTACAGGGAGCACACAGGAATGCTTCACATCATCTGTTCTTTGTGCTGGAGCTCTTTGCTTTTGTGTGTTCAGGTCTGCAAAAGCTGCTCATGCAGAACAATCAGCTGTCTGGGCTGCCCAAGGATTTGGACAGTCTTCAGCAGCTGGAGCTGATCTGTGTGGATGGGAACCCTATGACAGACCCCCCAGTTGAAGTGTGCTGTCAGGGGAGATCTGCCATCTGGGAATACCTACAGGACAAAAGGCAGAGAAAGGCCAGGAGATTAAAGGTAAGGGTGTTAAGAAAGTCACTGCAATATACACACAAAGCTGTGGGTTTAGTAATAGATTCTTTGCAGAACAACCTGCATGGTACTCTCTGCAATGTCAAAAACCACCGTTTGCATCAGCTGTGGCAGAGCAGTGCTTTGTCACTCATCACATTAAGGTAGGATACAGGGAACCATCCGAAAATACACTGGACTTCATTCAAAAACCTTCCAGCAGGTTGTCACTGCCCCACCAGTCACAGTCAGCAGGCACAGAGCAGCCCTTGCAACTCGTAGTGGAGCGTTCCTTAGCTCCTTGTCCAGTGGAAGGAGGAATGATCAGTGTGTCTAAAAATGGGGCAGATCCTCTAAGTCAAGGCAATGCTTAAAGATGGAAAGAACCGCGGGTGGCACCTTCACTCTCACTGACTGTATTCTGACTGTAGAGCATTGAAGATCCGTTGAACAAAACAGGTATTTTGTGTGTGGTGGTTTTGCTTTGGTTGTGTTGTTTAGTCCAAAAAAATAACAGTCTGTAACACTTGGTGGGACAGGGAATTAATTTGCATAGAAAAAATACAAGGCACAAAGGAAGGAAAGGCAAATCCTCAGTCCTTGATTCTTCTGCACCTAAGTTATTCTCTTTCTATAACATCTCGAATTTCTTCATGAATTACTGTGCTTCTCTCAAGCTGTTCTTCTGAACTAAAGGGTGTGGCATTTAAGGATTTGTAGAAATAGTCATTTAATACTCTAATCAAAGTGCCTGCAGAACTACAGCATTAGCATTCTCCCTGGTAGGATACCCCTCTTGAACAAATGAATACCCAAAGCAAAAGAAGAGTCAGCTGGCTGGCAGTCTCCTAGCTGCAGTGTAGTCGAATACAGAACAAAAAGGAGTTTTGGAGACCACAGTGTGCCTGTTTTTTTGCATCAACCATATCCACCAACAATACTGTTCCACAGGACTGTTCACTTTTACCTCCAGGCAACCAGATTATTCTCTCTTTTTCAGGTCCAGGGGATGTGGCGTGGGTTGATACACCACAAAGGGATGGAAAAGGAGAAACCAAAAGAAAAAGGAAAGGGAAAAGAGAAGCCTGTGAAAGGATCAAGCACCAAATAGTGATATTTGGGCAGTAAATTGCACAGAGCTCTTTCCATTTACAAGAAGGGCAAACATGAGCAGAGATAAGCACGTAGGAGACAAGCAGTATTAAAGCATTTAACTCAGTGAGCATTTCCATGAAAACAGATGATTTTTTGAGGTTTGCTTCTGGTCAATGTTGACTCCAGCTGAATCAGGCAGATTCTAAAACATTCCTGATGTCTCACTCCGAATGCACATTATCTCAAAGCATAAAGGCAGCTGATTAACTGGAAATTAATTTTATTTGTAGGAGGCTGGTGCAAAGCAGTGTTCTGAAGTGTTCTTTGTTCTAAATCCCAAAGCATTTCACATGTAATTTTTAGAAATTAGTTTTCCAGATATGGCCATATCTAGAGTGAAACCATATTTGTGGCCCCACCCACTAGCAGTTATTTAATGAGTTTTACATTCAGAAATGATCAGTGCTTTGTTTGGAAATAAGGAGGAGGATTCCAGGTAATCAGAATGTATGTACATCTACCAGAACCTGCATTACCTCCCTGTCCAAGAGAGGTGCAAAAAGCTGTTTTGAAAGTCTCTCTACACTTCTGCAGAAGTGTTCACTGATGTTTTGACAGTTCTGCAGTTACAGTGTGTTTGAATGACTACAAGCTGTCAAATCCTTAGTGTTAGAGCACAGTTCTGAGATAGCTTGGTGACAGTTTGTAAAATGTCTCTGTACAACAGGCTTATTTGAAAGCAGCCTGCAGAATGCAATATTCAGCAGTGATTTTGGGTCCTGGGCTGTCATAACACCTCTGTTACTCAGAAGAACCATGACAAATACTCCTTACCCTAATTCTGGCATGCCAAATTTGTATGCGACCATATCTTTCCACAGCACATTGCAGGTAGCTGTTTGTCCTACACATCTGATGTCCTTGTCTAGTTTTTACTCTGTAAGGCAAAGAGGAACAGAGAGAAGGATGATTCAAAGGAGGAAATCACTGTAAGAGAGATTTCTGGGAAGTCTGGCAGGTAGAGAGGGTATTTAATAGAAGTGATTTAATAAAAGCTTTTTAGTGGCACAATAGGTATGAGAATCTCAAGAGGGCAAGGGACTGAGAGGGGAATCATGAACAGCAAGTGGAGAGGTTACCAGCACTGAGTCCATACTGTGTTCTGGAGCACAGAATGAGGAACCCAACCATGACAAAGCAAGAAACCCCAATCCTGAAGTTCAGTCCAGTCAGTAAGATCACAAGAGGTACTGGACCTTAATCGTGGACCAGCTGTTTTACTGAATTAGAGGGAGAGGTTCAAGCAGGAACAGAACGACTCAGAGAGAACAGATAAGGGATCCATTTCCCAGTTCGACCAAAGGCAGGTTTGAGGAGGAAAGTCTCAGGAAGGCAAGTGATTAAGAGGCTGGTGCACTGCTGTTAAACAGAGATGATGGTACATCCACATCAGAGTAACTCTCCCGGCTAGAGTCACTGCTTGAAAGTCTCTCATCAGCCATGTATGAAATAGGGGCTCTCTGCTTCATTTCAGAATATGAGGATCTCTGTAGAAAATAACCAATCCCACACTGCAGCAATTCCCTGCTACCTCTGACCAAGACACTCCATTTTACGTTTCTCAGAGCTGTGGGAAGCCAAGTGCCCTTCTTGAGCAGAACAAACTGGAACCACGAAGTCCATAGAGACCCTCACATGAAAACATAGATTAAACAATCAAGAGGTACCATCATGGCACAGTCACCTGCTGGCTATAGCCCTGATCAGCCAGAAGTTAGAAGGCTCACCCAAACTGAAAGCTGAACATTGATCTGCATCTGCAAGGGAGAACTTGCTGAGAGGGGTCCTAGCAAGTTAGGAAAGTGCCACTGAACCGTCCTGTTGTGCCTCTCCTCCAGGAGATTGCTGCAGCATGTAGATATACTCAGGGCTAATTGAGCAGTACTTGATCCCTCAAGCTGCCTCAGGATTTCTCTAAGACTTCTCACTCAGTGGGCAGATCTAATATCTTTACTTCCTAAAATACCTTACCAATGAATAATCCCACTGCAGTCTTTGAGCTCACATGTGTGGGTTAACATGCTCCATGACACGAGCGACTGTGCCAGGGTTTGGGTCTGTGTAAGCAAATACAACAAAACACCAAGTACAAAATAATCACACAGCAAAAGGAGAAGCCACTTCCATGTCCCAAACTGGCTCTTTTTCTAACAACTCTAGGGTGTAGAGCAGGATGCTCTGCTCTTAGCCAGAAGCTGCCCAGTGGCTCTGAATAATAGATTTTGCTTATTTCCTTCATCTTTAAGGTAAGGATAAGAACACTGTCTATGTCACAAGGTGTTGAGGTTAATGGATTAATCCTGAATGCAGGAAGCATCAAGGCATTGCAGGGACTCCTGCTGGTTTTCCTATGTCCTAGATTAGACTCTTAGATCTGGAAGTTTAATTCTGTGCTGCATGTCACAAAAGGGTCTGTACAGAAAGTGCAGTCTGGGTAAGGCTGAAACAGATCAGAATGAGAAGGAGCATCCCTGAAGTATCCTAAAGTCCCTTGCCCCGAGACCTACAAAGACACCAATCAGCTGTTTCTTACCTTGATTTTATGCTGATTCTGTATACTGGACTCATCTACACTACGAGATGGAATCAAGGGCCAGGCAGAGGCAGAACAGCTCCTTCTGTATTCTCCTTACAGGACGAATACATAATCCTGAGTTGTTGGGATGCTTTCCAAATCTCACAGTTATGTAGATTGAACACATTCACAAAGAGACAAAATGTTTGGGGAAGAAGACACTAAGATTTAAAACATAGAGGTTTCAAGTCTTTTCAGATTAGAGGCATTTTCCTTGTGTACATGATGCCACACTGACACTGCCCACCCACCCACATTAGCACAGACCCCAGTCGCTTCCCTCCACTGGCAAACCTGCAGTGTGTCTGTCTGAAACCATCACAGCTCTTTTGACAGCACAAAGAGTAAATGTTATATTGTAGTGTAAGCATGGCCCAGAGGAAATGAAAGACTATGTTATTCAATTGAATGATCTACGCATGCAAAAGTTAAATAACAGTTTTCCACAATTGTGGAGCTATTTCTAGAGCTCTCATGAAATTACTAAAAACCGGGCAGTCTAATAAGTCAGAGACATGTAGGATTTGGTCCATGTCCTGCTTGTGAAAAGCTTTCCAGAAACCTTCAGTCTCCATCAACAGTCAAAACGAATGTTTCGTTGGTTGTCTTGATTAAGGCTTTCCAGTTGTTTCCTTTGGGATTCTGAAAGGACCCATCTCTGCATCCCCAGCTCCGCCAAGGCAGGCAGCTCTGTCAGCGCCACTAGCAGCTCGCTGAACCACCTCCCACAGTCACGGCAGGACGATGGACGAAGACTGACATCCAGCTCTGAGAGTTCCTTGAATACTGCTAAGCCTTGACAGAAAACCACCCACCCTTCATCAGAGATGTTGTTATTGTAACTCAAATCCAGCTTCCGTAATCTGGCTAGGTGGCCATCCTGCGTCAGTAACGCTGCAAGAAATCACAGACATAAACACAACTAATGTATCCTGGCAATAGCTTTAAAAGCTTTTAAAGTAACACCATGTTATTTAAGGCCTTTCAGCAGTCAAACAGAAAGATTCAACTCCCCAGCAACATAAAATCCCTTGCTGTTGATCCCAGAAAGATCGTTTTCTCACTGTGGAAGGAGCGCACGACATTTAAAACATGGGAAATTCAGAAGGAACAGAAGTACTGGGTTAGAATTGTACAGTTGGAAGGAGGTCTTATCAAGGGCCAAGTAAAAGAGGCAGACAGGCTTTATGGGGACATTTAGAAAGAGGAAAACAAAACTACGTGAGGTTGCATGATTATAACATCCACCTCTTGCTGCGGGAGGGTAATGGGCCTAATACACCCTAAGGGCAACTGGAGTCCTTAGTGTATGGTTAGCAAGGAGACACCCATCAAGGGTGATGTTTGTAAAGTCAAAAATATTCAGGCTTCATCTCACCAGCCTTCAGATTACAGGGCCTTTGCAGCTGCCACGCTGCTATTGCCCATCTCAAACACTCAAAACCCAGGAGTCGGGCAGTCACAAGAATGACTATAAAATAAACAGGTTTTTTAAAGGATCCCAATATTTATTCCTTCATTGGGTTCCCAGTTTCCACTATTTCTCAGCAGCTGCTAAGAGGTGGGCTAAAATATTTCTGGTTTAATTCTCCCATAACAGTTTGACTGCAGAAACATGGCTAAAGGACTGAGAGCTGGTAGTTCCTGTATTACTGGCTGTCAGCACGTACATTTCCCATAAATTGCTGAACTCAAACCCAGCAAAATAAAACTCCTCAGAGCTTTAAATATCCAATAGAAAAAACAGATGCAAACCCCACATTTTCTAAGTGCTGCCTTTTCATATTAATAGATAAAGCTGCTAAGAGATTCTTTGCATTTTTATCCTTTTCAGCTTTGGCACTGCACATGTACAGGACACACAGTCTTCAGCAAAATGAAACCTCTTTCTGGGAAAAATACTGCTATATTTTCCATCTTTTAATTTGATGTGCTCAACCCATGGAACAAGTCCCTTCTGAATTGTGGTCTAAATGCCCTGGCTCCTTGACTGCTAGTAAATACCATGTTATACGTACTTAGAAGTGCCAAATCTTCAGCCACCAAGTTACAGCTGCTCAGTCTTAACACCTGAATCTCCGTTGCAAGCTTTAGTGCTCCCAAAAGCAGCTTTAGGTTCCCACCAACGCACTTATTCCAAGAAAGGTCTAATATCTCCAGTTCAGGAAGGTGAAGGGCAGCCTCAGCTGAAAAGATTAAGACCAACAACTTCTGCTTACTAAGAGGAAACAACACGGCCTCAATAGACACCTCACCAGCAATTCACTCGTAATAGGCTTCCACAGGCTGCCTACTTGTGCTTAGAATAACTTTTTTTATCTTAATAAAAGTCAGTCAAAACAAACCTCCTGTGCTCTTTAAAGACTATAAGAAGGGCTCGCTTACAGAATCTTTAAGGACCCTGTAGAGCAGCTTCTTGTCTTTCTGGTTTTATTATTGGCTTGACCTTGTCCCACTGAAGTCAATTTAATATAACAGTTTGTTTTTAAACTGGCTTATGTCAGTTTAAAGGCAGCAATTTATTTTTCTGTGAACTCACCACGCGAGATGAAATGCTCTGTATCTTTTGACACCACCAATTTGCATGATGTCACTCTTACATAACTGTATTGATATAAATATAGTACTCTTCCTGCAGGGACCTCAGACCAGTTTAGCTTCCTACTGCTTCCGCCGAAGGCAGTTAAGTTTTACTATAGGTTTCAATGTCACTAGTAAACAGCACAAACTACATTGTAAATGCACGGTACGCGGTAACTAACAGGTCCCTCTGCACTTCACGTGCCATAGGGGACACCTATCAAAGGGACAGTGTAGCTGATAATCCATGGAGATTTGCAATAAGAGGCAAAAGAGGCTGAGTTTACATATCCTGTGTTAGACTGGTCTTGTCTTCACGGCTGTGCAGTATCTTTTCCCCTCCTCCTCCACTGCCCCATGATTAACTCTGTCCCAGGAAGTTTCTACTGAAACTCACCTGCAGTGAGGTGAAAAACATTCAGTGAATATTTTGCCCCACTAAGCTTCAAATGCAGAGTTACACCAAAACTGTAATTAAGTTAGCAGAAAGCATAACATGAAACCCTATTTTGCTTTCTTTTCCAACATCAGGGAGTATACGGAAGCTCACTATCAGACAAAGGACTAAAAGGACTTCATCCAGTCAGGTATAAGAAGGGAAAACATAAAACAGTCCTCCCTTACAACCAGGTCCCATGAAGCACTAGTTTCCTTCACTCAGGACCAATGGAGTAATGTAACCATGAACTCTGGAGCTCAGCCAAAGGAGAATGCAGTGCTTTGTCCCTCAAGGATACACAGAAAATAAACACACTTAAAAAAAAAAATTCCTACCTAGTGATGAAAGCGACTCTGTGCCCAAACCACAATTGCTGATGGCCACAGATTTCAGCTTTGGCAAGAACCTGAGCCTGCCCAGAAGATGGTCAGAGGAGGCTCCTACGTTTTTATTCGAGGATAAATTCAGCTCTTGAAGACCAGAGAGTAAAGGGATCACCTGGGCTATAAAACATGAAGTATTTATTAGACAGTCACCAATCCAAAACAAATATGTAGTTTTATATTTGACTGAGATCATTGCTTTTCTTTATAAATCAATCCAAATGTCAAGGCCAGGTTTTGGCACTCAAATCCACAGTGAGTAATGCTTTAGGCCATAAATAGCCTTGTCATTCTCAGTAGGAATGTTTAAGAAATTAGGTATTACATACTGTGTGGAAGGTTGTCAGAACATGGCTTTCTGTTGAAATTTGCCAGGTGAAGTAGGGAATTTAACATGAAATGAGACAGGGGTTATTTCCAAATGTCTTCACTTCTAACTGAGACTCCTTTATATTATTATATTGGTTAAGAAATTAGAAACAAATTATGATTGCTATTACTAATAGTTAATACTTCCCAATGCTTCATCAGCAGCTTTTCAAATGATCTTCTTTATGATGGAAAATAAGATGTGGGCAATATAGGTTTTGAGTTATGGGATTTTTTGTTGTTGTTCTGAAGAGTATAAAACAGTGTCAGAGAGTTATGATAATGCACACAGGAAAAGAAACTTCCTCACTGATTGAATGGGAAATGCCTTTTTGTTCCTAATAGTGTTTAAGAATCAGATCAATTAAACCCAAAGGCTGTAGCCTTCAGTTTTACTATAAAGCACAGAGCAGCAGCAATGCAAGATCTCCAACATCACTCTACTTGACTTGGAAGTTCACCAAGGGAGTTTTAGGCAGTTACATTTACATGCACATATGCACCTTGGACCTGTGCCAGTTTATACCAGCAAGAGAACTGCCCCTGGACACATCCAAAATTAGAGATTATCAAAAATATCCATGCCTGGTGGCAGTTCCTATATTCCCATAATGGATTTGCTGATTCAGTTCTTTAGCTCCACATGGGCTCAGACACTACTGAAATTTGCCAGGTGAAGTAGTAATCCTTTAGTGAGTAAGTCTATAATAATTTGCCAGACACTGAGATTTCCCTCGGTACAGCACAGAAAACACTCTATATTGATCAAGAAAACTATCCTCCACCCTGCACTTCCAGAACTGCCTAATGCAAATACACTGAGATCTGAGAGACCAGGTTAGGCAGAACCTCTTCTGCTTTTGAGATACATTCAGAAGTCAAACCCCTAGGTTCTTAGTGGATTTCCTCAGCACGTCCTTACACAAAGCGGTCACGTCCTCTTCTGTAACACAGCACTGGTGGAGATCAAGGACTTCAAGGTTTTCCAAGCTGGCCAAATGAGCTGTTGAGTCTTTAAAGCCACCGCCAATCTCTTTGTTACATGATATGTCTAACTTTCTTAGCTCAGCAAGGTGCTGTAAAGCAGTGTCTGAAATGGAAAAGGGAGCATGCTGGTCACTGGCTGTTGTAGCACAGGTCATGGCTTTAGCCTTTATTTACTTTAATGTCAAAGTTTGCACAAGGTATTGCAGGCAAAGCTCTTAGACTAAGCTTCAGTGTATAATCACAGCAGACATGCAGTAATACCGCAAAGCTTCCCCTCCATGCAACTCCATTCTTCTCTGAAAGAGCAGGTGAAGGTGAGGCCAGCTCATCCCCCAGATCCATTCAATCCTCAGCCCTTTGCTGAAATGACTACTGGATGTGCTAATTAGTGCCAGTTGTGGCTAAAACCTCCACTAGGGAGAGACACAGATAAGGAGCCCATTTCGTAGGGCTTTGCTGGGTACTCATTAAGTGATAATGGTGAATTTGGATTCCCCTCAGAGTAGGATTAGCTTGTTAAAAGTTAAGTCAGCCTGTCTGTGCCCTTGTCTGTGTTCTGTCTGGGGAGAGAGGAAGGATGTCCAGAGAGCCATTAATCTGCACTAAAATGTGTCTCAGATAAATGGTGTAGAGGGTGACCCTCCCCATTGACTTTCACATGCTTGAGCTCAGGGAAGATAAATGCTACTCCTGCTGAAAGTCCCTGTAGTCTTTTATCAATCCTCAAACAGCAAATAACGATTGCCCATTAATACTGCCAAAATCCCACCTCACTGCCTTTCTTAAATGGTTTTCAGATGTACAATTTATTCAGAATGAAAGTCTTTCTGAACATAAAGTCTAACCTAAGCTCTGGAGGCTGTCTTGCTTTAATCCACACATGTGCAAGTTTAACTCTTTCAAGCCAGGCACATTTTTCAGATCCTGAGCAATAACCTTCAGGCTGGGGCCAATGTGTTTGTTGATAGAGAGATCTAATACTTCCAGGTTTGGGATCACATTTAGAATTTCAGCTGGGAAAAAAGAAAGAAAAGGAGATTTGGTGATTGTGTGGAATATTTATAGATGAACCATAGAAAAACACAGCACTATGACAAACAGGAAAAGGTAGGCTGGGTTTGCCTATACGTGTGGTTTAGGTTTACTAAGTTCCTGTTCTACCTAAAAAAATTAAGCAAAACAAAGATTGGATAGGAATCAAGAAAATCAGTGAAAAATCTGTACGAAAATACAGCTGGAATACATAGTAATAAATATATGGGGGAATAAAAAACAGGAATATAAAGAGAAAGAAGTTTTATAACAAAAAGATCTAGGACTTCATATTGCATATGGGCCATGTTAGGCAGGGGAGGTGAGAACACAGGGGCTTGTCTTTAGGGAGAAAATGTATTTTAAACCACAGAATCAGATCAGAAGAGAACACAGGATTAAGCTATGGTGAGAGAAGAGGGAAGGGGTGTTCAGTGCTTGCTGATTCACCCTAAATTCCCATCTCTCAGACCTTCTTTCCCATCCCATGGCAAACTATTTATTCAGCAATCAAAATTGGAAACTCTGAAACACATGACGTGCTCAGGGCCTCAAAGCATCCAGCAACCTGGGACCACTAAGGCAGCCAGGCTGTAGTTTAGATCTAGCTATTCTTCTCAGCTCTACCTCACATGATTAGAGAGCAACTTTCTTCTTTGGAAGAAAGTGCATTAGATCCCAATACTGTATGGTAAATACTACTATAATGCAGAGCCTGAAATAAACTGCCTTCCAATTTATACTGAGTTCAACACAGCCATAATCTCAGTCAAACAAGTGAATTTCTGTGAAGCCACTTTCTCAGTCCAGCTGTGTGGATACACATACCAAGGGATTCTCCATCCTTTGCTGTCAGGTTACAGTCTGTAATTTTCAGCAGTTTTATCTTGCATCCTTTATGGATTTTCTTTGTCAGGAGTGATAGTTTTCCACCAATGTTACTGTTCCAGGATAAATCCAACTCTTCAAGTTGGGGTACAATTTCAAATGCCTCTCCTGTAACAAAAGTCTAAGATGATTCATTCCAGGTATCAATTTCAGTGCAAGACAAAAAAATACAGGTATTGAATATATTAAAGGGGAAGGTTAGCCACTTAATTCTCAAATTACTGTATTTTGTATGGCTTGCCAGGAAAATTGGGTGTATGCTATGAATTTTTACTGCCACAACGTTGTATAAATTCTCACCTTGTCCAAGGGGTAATACAGATCACAACTCACTGTCACAGCACACACTATCATTGTAGACCTGTGCCAGGACCCAGAAAATCTAGTCTATAGGGAAATCAGTACAAGTGACAAGTTTGAATTTACTGTCCCATATAGTTCTGCTCTGTTTTATCTGGCAAGCTTCCAATGTCCTCTGTACTGTGTCCACAGGTCCTTTTGGAGGAGATGAAAGAAGTCCCAAACTAACTTTCCCAAGATTTCAAGGCAGACAGCACCAATTTTCATTACATTCAGAAAAAGTAGCCTTTTCCAGGCTTGATGCACCTGCCAGTGTCAATTGGCAGTGCTTCTTTGTAATAAGACTAGCATCCCACTGCAAAATCCAGCTCCCTCACTTTCTTTAGAGGGATGCAGATGTATACTTGCCTAAACTCATTCCCAAGAAGGATCAATTAGACTATATGCCAATGGAATTTCAAAGTGTGATACACAATTTTTTTATCTAAAGTCCCATCAACCTAATCATTGAGAGCTGAATTCTAGCAATAAAACCCTTTCATGTCTATGTGTTTCCATAATTATTCCTTCACATAAGATTTAGAATAGAAAAATAATTATTTCTGTTGTAAGTGAATAACCAGGTTTGAGAGAAAGGACATGTCTTCAGTCTTGAATACTGAGCAATAAGCTGCAGTTGGGAAGTGGCTTTGCCTCTGCAGCATAGCCTGTTTCTGTTCCACATGGGGACAAGCATTCCAGAAACATTTTCCACCCAGAAGATAAATAAAGGACTCCAGGAGTGGTTTCCTACCACCTCTTGCAGTCACAGCTCTGAACAATCACACAGGAGAAGCTGGTATTAAGGTTATATTTGAGGTATTGATTTCTAAATAGAATGCACTGAGCTCACAGTGGCCACGTTTCCACAGGCAGATGTGGACACAAACAGGCAGTATTGACCTAAATATGCATGCTACTTTCAAAATCACAGGCAAAAATAGATCTAAACTGATTGTTGCTATTCCACATGTCAAGGGAAATGTCCATTTTGACTGGAAATTCAAGTCCTATGATCAGTCTTGCATCTGTCTCAGCAGAGGTCAAGCCAGAAGGGGGAAGGAAACAGCACAGAAGAACAAGGCAGAAGAAACCAATTGGAAATATAACCAATAAACATCAAGAGAAAAAGAAGTATGAGAAAAGGGTTTGGAAAAGAATGAATTAAATTTGAAAAAATCTGATAGAAAATGAAACACAGAGTTTTACCTCATCAGAGACAGGCCAATTATTTCTACCAACATTTGAGAGAAGCATTTTTCCTCCTCAGCAGATAGCATGACCTACTTTGAGCTACTATCATATAGGTAATTTTATTTCTGAACCTTTCCCCAAAAAAAAACTTGATAGGAATGACATGAAATCCAGCTTTATAACTCAAACTGGCTTTCAGAACTTGCAAAATAAGCAGCAGGTTTTTTTAGATTTCCTAGCTGATTGTTTGTCCTCCTTTTAGATACATATCACAGGCCCATCCCTAACTAAACTCCAGGCCCAGAGGTGAGTCAGTGTCACAAACTGAGTGCATAACACCACCTTTAAAACCTTTCAATCTCATGCTTTGCAGAAAGCAGGGTTGCAGGCACTCCTAGCAAAGAAGTACACAAAAGAATATGCTGCTCCCAGATCAGCAAAAGCAAGTGATAAAACTCCAAAGCAGTACTGCTTTAAATCTCAAAAAGATCATCCATTTTTTTGTGCTGAGCACTGCATCTGTCCTGCTGCATGAAGCCCTAAGATGACCCTATTATGACTAACACTGTTTCAGTTCTTCCATCTACTGTTAGATAGGAAAGCTAGCAAATAAACCCACAGCAATCCAAATTGAAAACATGCTTTCCTGAAAATAGGCCTGAATTCTGTTCCCTTCTGAATGTGAAACCTCCATGCCCTGAGGAATGAACTCAGCAGAGCTACTCAAATGTGTAAGATCACTCACAAGCCCAGGTTCTTCCTACTGTTTAGCAGTGGGTGTTTACACTGCCCAGTGTGGAAGCAGCAGGGGTAGGACGTTGAATGAGATGAGCTGGATTACATTAGACCCAAGCTGTCTGGAAGTAAATGTAAATGAAATCCTGTACCTAAGGAGGTGACATCCTCAGTTGTCAGCCTGCAGTTGTTAAGCCGAAGGACTTTTAACAGGTTCACATGATGAAGATGAACAGTGAGAGCTTTTAAAGTCCCACCAACACAACCATTCCAGGACAGGCTGATCTCTTCCAGCTCTGGGAGAAACTGCAGTAAGGAAGCTGTGAAAAAAAAGGTGTATTCTGTTTGCATGTTATCTGCACACCCTGGATGTCACTGCATGTTAATACACCATCTACACCAATACAGCATTATAAAGCCATGACAGTTTTCTGAGTGTAAGAACATTCATTTGCTTCACAAACTGGTATGATTTTTATATTTTCTAGATATTACATAAGTTATATAATTTATTAATTAACATTTCTTGGGGATCTGAACCCACCAGATGAAATGGGAAATAAAGCCAGGCCTGTGTGTAAGAAAGGGAAGGGGAAAGAGGAGAGTGAAAAATTGAATAGGCAAGTAAGAAGAAATGTATGGAGTGACTAGTTGAATAAAATGTGTATTTACCCAGCTCTGTTACATCTGCAGCACTTAATGCACAGTTATTTAGATCCAGATTCTTGCTGTTTGGTTCCTTTCCCAGTTTCTGCATGAACTGGTTAAATCTCTGCTCCCCAGATGGTGACTCTGCTTCAGACATGTCATGTGAAAGTCCATCTGGGTAACAGAGAAATAGGACCCTGGTTACCTCTGCTACCACCACAATGTGTAAAACCACTCTGGGGCTGTGGGGTGAAGATTTTGGGAAATGAACTATATCTGTCAGTAAACCAGGCTCTACTTTTGATCAATGTGGAGCAATAACCTTAGTGACCAGATCACTATGGATCCCATCACTACAAAGCTCCTTGTGCAGAGTAGGAAAAGGATCTCTTATCCCACATCTCCACGGTGCCACCTTATGCCAGTCACTTTGGCTATTGGCACCACCACTCCCAGGACACAAAGTTCACTCAAACAGCTGAAGTGCAGCTCTTCTGGATGCAGGAGTCATATGACCCACTCTGTGTGCCTGCTCTGTAGCCACAGTGCTACAACACAGTCTGTACTTGATTAGTTGGCACCCAGGGGCCCAGCCCTTGTGTGGTGAACCTGCTGCTTCCTTCCTGACAGCCTGTGCTCATTTTTATACATTGTGTAAAGCAGGTCCTGCTTCTCTGGGCTTTGCAAAGCAAGCCCCACTCACTACCTTCTTCCATGCAGTCTGAACAGAAAGGAAAATTGCATATACATTCATTGCTAAACCTTTTAACAATCAATAATTTCATCTAATGCCTATAACTGGAAAAAAGCAGCCAAAAATGACGAAAAATAGCAATCCCTCCCTTGCAACTGTCCCCTAATTGGTTCTCCATGTAGATCCAAAGCTCTTAAGACAAAGGATGGGGTTCTAAGTCTTACCTTCCAGCTCCTTTTTAATAACAGCATTATTTTCTCTAGTGAGGATCTACAGAGTATTCTTGTGTGTGCAAAAGAGCATACATGATGAATTTCCACTCTCTTCCCCTCCCCCTCACCAGTGTGAAATGGTAAGAAACATCTGCTCCTGTTGTCTTCAGATTGCTTTAGCAGCAGGTCAGACAGAGACACATCTTAAATACAAGCCAAGCTACTACTCAAAGCTTGGCTTTGAAACCAAATGAGCTCAGCAACTAATGAGCTGACTCCAGCACTGACCTCTCACATTGGAGATCAGGAGAGAGGTCACCCAAAAGCTTTATCCCTCCTCAGCAACATGGATCCCATTCCTTGATTGGCACCCATCAGAGGGCACAACCTTGATAATGTTCCAACCAGAAGCAAATCCTGGCTAAAAGATAAACTATAGGCAGCAAAATACAGAATTTTGACTATCAAGCAAATTATTTTCTAGAAAATTAAAAAATATACAAATACACATTGTGCCAGCATTACCTTCTACAGAGAGATCTTGCTTCTCATTCTGATCATCAGGTCCAGAGCTGTTTACTTCTGTTTCTTCAATTTCCCTTCTGTCTTTGCCTTCAGACTTCCCAAAGTCAAAGCCCCTGAAGAATTTTTTGATGGCTGAAGGTTGCTCTTTTCCTTTTCCAGAAGAGGACCTCTTCCCTTGGAACTGTTTTATAACAAAATCAAATGGGGAGCTCTTTGGGATATCCTCTTCACACTTATCCTGGCAGCTCTGGATGTCATCTTTCAGGGGATCAGCAGACACAGAAGGAATTAGTTTTGGTAATGTTTACTCTTTCATAATGGCAGATGCAGAGAGAGTTTTTACCTTTCCCTCCGCCGTGTATCAGAAGAGCACTCTTCAGTGCACCAGACTCTGAACTCATTTCTCCTTCAGAAAGACCTGGCAATGCTCAGTATTTGCACAGCAGACTCAGTGGTCTCAGTTCTCAAAGGTACAAACATCATCACTCTCTGCTGACTTGTGAATGCAAACTGCTCCTAAGCACACCCCACCCAGCACTGAAGGGCTAACCTGCTGCTCCCCCTCTCAATCCCCAGGTTCAGGTCAGAAGCTTGCAGCCACATTAAAGAAGCAAGGCTGAGATGTCCCTGTTCTGAGGGGAAAACAGGTTTTATTTGGGACCAAAGATGGGGCCAAAGACCAGCCTAACAGTCAGGAGGGTGACAGGAGGAGCTGCACAACAAGGGCTAGAAGGACATCCCTGCCATAAGCTCCCCAGCCCAGGGTGGAGCATGCAAACAAAACCTTAGAGCAAAGCAGAAGTGATAGAGCAGAAAACAGCCAGGTATCATAGCTATGAGCATTGGGAGTGTGCCAATGCTGGAAGAAAAAGCCCCCCAGATAGCTTGTTTGGAAGAGTTCAGTACTATAGTGACCTCAACTTCAGTGGCTAATTCACACTTTATAATAATTGATAGACATTCTTTCTGTATTGCTCTTTATACTACACAAGCTATAGTATCACCTGGTGATTCTGAAGCCTCTTCATTTTTCTCTAAACATTAATTTATTGCTCTTCCTTTAGTTCTTCTTCCTCCAGTACAGACCCAGACCTCATTCCATAATTCTCCATCATCCATAGAGCACACAACCTCAATCATTTTAATAATCATCTGTTATATATAATATCACTGACATCTGCTTTCCAAAGCAGAGAAACACCTGAAGAGGCATCAGTTGCCCTATGATTTTCACAGACAGCTTTCATGTTACTATAGGAAGAGTCATGTCAGGGGGAAAAATGTCAAAATAAAGCAAATCTAATTTTTATATACACATACTTCTGTGTGTGTATACATATATCAGTATATATACCCCATTTATGTATATCTATGTGTGTATATACATTTTCTTACTGTGTTGGAAGTTACCTGCCATGATGCAAGTGTTCAAGGGCAGAGCACTTAACAAGAAAAGCTGATGCATTGCCTAAAGTCTTGCTCTTGATAGCCTGTCACAGCTGTATTCCTTATGAGTAAAGTGCAAAAACTACACCCAACAAAGTAGTAGGACAGAACAGGAAGATCATTTACTGAGCTGTAAAGCAGTGCTGGTTGCCTTGCTGTTTTCACACAGAATGGTATTAGTTTAACAAAGCAGCATACCTGTCTCTTCCATTGGTTCACCTGAGGATCTGTTTCACCTCGTACCGCACTTTCAGGGCTTGCAGGAGAAGTGAGCCATGACACACAAACAAAACCTCTCTTCTTGCCTTAACTGGACTTCCCACCTACTTGTATTTCAAGAGTTTGTGTCTTCATCAGTTTGAAAGCAGCAGCTCTGCCCAGGTGGTTTGGGGTCTCTTTCCTGATGCCTCTCTTCCTCCGCGCCGGCTTCCAGTGTGGGCCCGTTGTCCCTGGCCTCTCTTCCCTGGGGGTGGTTCAGAAGCCCATTTAAATGCTCTGATCATGTCCCAGCTTAGATCACTCATAAAGCAGAAATCAGGAAGTGGCAGAACAGACTTCGATACTGCACACTAACCACTGCATGGCCCAGAAACAGCTGTTGTTAGAAGAGGCTGAGTCACCTTATAGATCAGGTTACAAGACTACCTGAAGAAAAGCTCTTTGTTTTCCCACCCCTTTTGTCCATACTGGCCAGAAATACTGCTGGAGGCTGAGCAAAGCTGTGCTGTCAGCACAGCAGGATGTTGCACAGTTCAGTAAGAAAAAGGAATAGAGGACTATGGCACTCATGCTCATTTCAAGGCAACAGCAGATATGAGAGGTCCTACTGCATCAACCAGCACAATCTGCTTGTAGGCAACAGCATGATACATTACAATATGATAATTTGATAATCATATCTCTTTAGCTTTGATGATTTTTTTTTTAATCTATGAGGTCTCCACTTTAGAAGGAGAAACCAACCAAACTCTTCTTGTCTCCCCTCACATGGCAAACTCTCCATTTCCTTCATTTCCTGCTCAGCGTTGTCTACACTTACTGTAATATACTTTATACTTCCTTAAACACAAGGGACCATCCACTGACATCTATACACTAAAGACATCTGCAAACTGGAGTGCTCTTGGTGGGGCATGATAAAGCTGGTCAACAAAACTGACAATTCCTTTAAAAGCAGCTGAGCAGACACCAGTCGTGAGGACAGGCTTGACTCAGTGTGTCAACACACAAATGATTCAGACAGGGTGGAATAAGGCACCAAGTGCTGCTAGGAGCAAATGGGATAAGGTGAAGTGAAGGGAAAAAAGTTAACATCAGGAAAATCCCCCTGCCCATGAGAATTGCCACACTGGGAGACATTCACAGTTGGGAAAAAATGCACAAGAGCACTGCAGTGAGCTGTGGTTCCCTGCACGGCACATTCCCGTGCCCAAATGGAAAGGATCTCAAAGTTGGCTTTAGAATTTCCTGATACCAGGAGTGGCTGTCCTGTCCCTGTTTCTGAAACTTGCATGTCACTGCATACCTGTATCCACCAGGAAAGATCAGTTCCCTGTGAGCTAATTCGCTTCACAGTGTTCAGGCATGTCTGCTATGCAGACAGCCCCAAACCCCAGACATTTCTGTCAGTAAGGAACTCATTCAGTTTGACAGCTCTTTTTCACTTTACTCACTGTGCTGAACAACAGAGTGGGCAGGGATAAACAGAGACAAGGCAGCCCATGTTTGTGAGCATGTGCTGGGATGTCCTGGCCCCAGACACTTGATGTCTGCTGCAGTTGAATGGGAATGAGGAATGGGAATATCTGATAATCTCTGCTCCCTGGAACCAGGGAAACCCTTAAGCATGTTAAGCACTGATTACAGTGGTTGGGCTGGGCTAACTTAAATGCTCTGACATCAGTGTGTTAGGTGATGTGTTGCCCATTCAGAAATTCTATCAGCACTTTAGGCAGTTGAATGACAGTGAAAATACCTCATGGCACCATGACAGCATCCTGTAATCCGGTGAGAAGGGAATACTGGTTTCACAGCGACCTAGTTTCCACTTCCTAGAAAGCAAATCTTTTCCTTTCTTTATAGCAGCTTTGAAAGAATAGGGGACAGCAGGGTTATCCCAAAGCAAAGCAGAACTAAAGTAAGGCAGCTGCACAGGGCTGAAAACATGGCCGTTATTTTGTGATAGCCCAGGCTGTGCCATGACCATGTGATATATCACGACAGCGAAGCCCACTCATGTCTCTGTTAAATGCTAGACTGGCCCTCGCTGTATCAGCTGCTGTCTCCTCCATGACATACTCCTGAACATGTGCCCTGCTCCTGCCTCACAGACCTGAGCATCTGCTTCTTGTAGTACGTCATGGACAGCAAGAGCAGCCTCAGCTTTTGGAGTTTAAAAATAATAAATGCCTTCCCCTTTCTATCCAGTTAAATGGTCTGTGACCATCTGCCGAGTGCTCAGTGTCACCCTTGTTTATATCTGCCCTTCCCTCTGTGTAGACCTGTGGCAAGGTTAGGAACAGAACCAATTTTGGAACAAAATAGTTAAGGTTGCATCCCACACAGTGTCCACCAGGGAGAGATTACTGTGGATTTTTGTACTTTGCCTCATTGTGACTCCTTAATCCGGCATATATTCCAAAGAAATAATGCCATTAGAGGATTAGTGCCACAAGTTCATTTGAAAAAAAGGATTTGCAAACACTGAAATCCTATATTCTATGTACTTAATCACTGAGTATCATTTTGGGGATTTCCTCTCCCTTCAGTAGTGTCTCCTTCAATGAAACCTAAGCATAGTAGCAACTCTGTTTGGAAGGCCCTTATTATCTATTAAAGGAAAAAAAAGCCCCAAGCATCTGGTTAAATTTATATAGGATCTAAACACACTGGACTAAACCCATCCTTGCTGTTGTTGTATAATCATTCCAGTTACACCTCTCTGGATTTCCCTTGCTTGCAGGCTTCCTAGGTGAAGTGGGCAGTTGCACTGGCCAGGGAATTGCTGGGGGTGGATAAATGCTTCCTGCCCCACTGCTGACATGGCCAGTGCCAGGAGACTTGCTCTTGGGCTGTGCTGACTGAATACCTGTGCCAGGAGCTGCTGCCAAATGAGGGTAGGGGAAGAGTGGGCTGCTTCAGTACCAGGCTTACTGCCCCCATCTTTCCCAGCCACGTACATCAAACAATGCCTTCCACAGCCCACTACATCCTTTCCCTCCTGCCCTGTCCCTTCCCTTCTGACCCCTTATAACTGCAGCAGCAGAATTCAGCCTTGCCTACCAAGCTGAGGAGCCTTCAGCTGGCACTGGTGGTATGTTGCCAATGCCACAATATGTGTCATCTTTGACTCTCTTTACGCCCAGGCAGTTCACAGAGCAGTAGGGATTGGCTTTAGGGCCAGACAGAAATCTTCAGAAGAGGCTGCACACATGATGGGTTAGAAGAACCACACAGATGAACAAATAGATGAGGTGAGATGCCCTCACAAGGGGGAGTGCTCAGCAGGGTTAGGAGATGTTGCTTGGGCTTCTGGGTAGAGTTCAGTAGTGTGCTGCCACCTGGATAAACACTTTTTTCTTATGATCTCAGAAATACTGTGCAACACTGACAGTTCCTGGAGCAAAATCTCTCCAGACTTCCCTGTGCTGAGATCAGCGTGCATGCCTGAGGATTCCATTTGGTCCAAAGTATCCAAGTATCCTCATAATTTCCAACAAAATACATATTCAACCTTCTGATTTTAATAGATCATCAGCCTACATAACTCCTGAGGCAGCAGTTTAAAATTCATTGCACAGGGTTATGAAAACTAAATCCAACACCCCCATTCAGTATTTATGTACAGCCAAAGACTGCTCACAGGAGGGGATGGAAGAGGCACTGAGAACATACAAAACCAGCTAAAACTCTCTGTTCAGGAAGGCACACGCCCTTGAGAAACCTTAAAGTCCCCTAAACCCAGTGGAATTTTTCATGGGTGGAAAGGCTGAGGAAGGTTTTGACATTTCATTGCACTTTTACAGTTTAAAACATAACAGAAAGTAAAGTTATGAGACTCTTGTGCTAGCACACAAAGGTGGGCTCTGCCTGACTTGGCAGGGCTGTCTTGCAAGTGCTTGTGCTGGATGAACTGGTCACGAGCAGAGGTGTATGATGGCCCCAGTTGCCACAGATTCATTATAGTTGTACCAATTTCAACCTCACATACACCAGCACGAGCTGCTAAACATGAACTGCAGGATTCTAAAACATACTTGCTTTCAGGAAGCAAGAATTTACCTTACCAACTATAAAGCAATAGCAATGGTAAGTAGATTTTTCCAACTATTATCTCCCATTGAATATGCATTTTGATTTCCATAAAGACAATGACTAAAAGATCTATTGCAGCAAATATATATTTACATCCATAAGGTAAATGTAGTTTTAAAACATTTTTAATCAAGTAACTTTTTAAAATGGAACTGCACTCACACAAACTTAATGCTTAATTCTCTGTTACAATATACTAGCCTGACAGAGAAGATTTTCAGGCTGGAAAATTCTTTTTGGTTGAATTTATGGCAGGATTAATCCCCTTTCAGTTAATCATTTACATGAATGGGTAATCTGCAGAGTTCATGCAAGGCCTGCAAACTATATTAATTACTAGAAACCTAATTAGACATCAACAGAGGCAAAGGATCAGTGTTACTTCCATACAGTACCATCTGGTACAATGGGTCTGGATAGTTCAGCAAGACTCCCCGTTGCATTCTGTGGAACCGAATACATGTTGCCAGAGAGCACAAGTTTATATGACATATGAGCTGGTTGTAAAGCATCTGAGTCCCTGTACTTGTATTTGTTATTTCAAAAGTTAATTGAAATAATCCAAAAAAGAGTATTTACTCCCCAGTTTTCTTTTTGAATGTGACACCACTGCAGTCACCATTTGCCTTTCCACATCCAAAACCACTCTAAACCCATACACAGGCTAATGAAAAGAATCCCCAAACAAGCAAATATGAAGCTATGCCATAAAATGGTTTAATTAAAGATAATAAGTGTATGTATTGTCATTTGCTTTGTTACTTAATATTCCAATGTAAAAAGGCATGTCCAGAGTGAAATTCCATAGATGACACACATTAGAGTGCAGCTTTCATTACCTCTGGTTTGCATGTGTGAATATGATAATATAAGTTTACCAACCGATTTGTTCTTTCAGCATGTGACCAGTTGGAATATTTTGAGCAAATTATTTCAGTCTTGGCAGCCAAAAAAACTATATTTAAAAACAATTTGAAAATTCAATTGATAATAATTTGAAAATTCTATTGATAATAATAAATAATAATAATAAATAAATAAAATAAATAATAAAAATAATCTGAAAATGCTTTGAAAATTCAACATGTATTGTTTTAAATCCTGATCTTTCCAAACAATTTGATTCAGGGTCGCTACTACTCTAAATATTTGGGGGGAAACATGGAAGAAAGTGATGTCTAGCTGAAGAATCTGACATATCTGGAAACAGATTTCATTTTTGGAAAAAGGGTGATCTGGGATAAAGAAACCATTTGCCAATTTCTGTATTAGTCCAGCTCAGTTCACCACCCAGCAGTAAGTCTCCACTGAAGTGTATCTTGCTTCAGTGAACTTCATTAGGAGAAGAAATAAGGATTATCACTCTTTCAGAGTCCTCACTTAAAACAGTGTTTAGAAACAGTGGATTAAAACCTGCTTAGACTCTTGTTTAACAGGTTCCCTGCTTACACAAATCCATTCCAGCACTGCAGTTTAGTAAACAGCATAATTTTTGAACTGTAATAAAGTGGTCTAATATAGGGGTTTTTTCCCTTACATTTCTGAAGACCATAAGTCCCATCAGCTGAGCCATGTCTGTCCTTGACCTTGTCAAAAGGGAGCAAAGAAAGTTCTGACTGAAATCTCTGACAATGGTAAGGCTAGTTCTACCTTTGTGCATGGAGCTCATTACATGCTGTTAAACCCTTCTGACAGTTCAGGAATTGTGAAAGATGAGAATAGTCTCCATTTCTTTTGAAATTAATTGAGAAAGAGAGCCTCCTTGTCCTCAATTCAGCTTCAGAATAGTACATAAACTGCCAAAACCTGTTGGGTTTTTGGTAGCATTCTTCTAGCTCCTTGTAGTCTCTGATGAAGCGATGCTCTCTTGGGGCATCCTGTACTGGTTGGGTCAAGTCAAGTATTCAGATTTCTGCACTGCTTGCCATAGAGCTAACCCCAGGCAGTAAGTCTGGGTAAGAGGGCACAAAAGGAGGTGTGACTCCAATTTCATCTTTTGCATCAGTGTGTATATGGTGTGAGTTGCTTAGGCTACAAACAGCAGATACAGGGTGGGAGCTTTCAGGCTACAGTTATCCCCTCTGCACAGAGGTATCTGAGTGTTGGTGTTTCCCTGCTCTCAGATGCCTCTGTGCAAAGGTGATAACATGAGACTGCACTGTCCTGAACCATCTTGGCTAACATCAACACTGACAGGCCAAGGCCCAGATCACTTTGATATACTCTATGTTGCCTGTATTACTGGCTGTCAGCACGTACATTTCCCATAAACTGCTGAACTCAAACCCAGCAAAATAAAAAGAGCTTTAAATATCCAATAGAAAAAACAGATGCAAACCCCACATTTTCTAAGTGCAGCCTTTTCATATTAATAGATAAAGCTGCTAAGAGATTCTTTGCATTTTTATCCTTTTCAGCTTTGGCACTGCACATGTACAGGACACAGTCTTCAGCAAAATGAAACCTCTTTCTGGGAAAAATACTGCTATATTTTCCATCTTTTAATTTGATGTGCTCAACCCATGGAACAAGTCCCTTCTGAATTGTGGTCTAAATGCCCTGGCTCCTTGACTGCTAGTAAATACCATGTTATACGTACTTAGAAGTGCCAAATCTTCAGCCACCAAGTTACAGCTGCTCAGTCTTAACACCTGAATCTCCGTTGTGATACTCTATGTTGCTCTGTTCTATTCATAACTCTTCTCCTATGTCCATCTCCATCCTTCCTTTGCTCCTTTGCCATGTTTCCTACAGGTGAAGGTGACTGGCAGAAACAGGACTGCTGAGAGACAGGAGTCAGAAGTACACCCCTGCCTGACATCCCTGAAATCCAGTCAAGGACAACCATATCTTCTCTGGAGAAGGACTGCTAAAGCATTTTTATGAGTTGTGGTTGTCACACTTTGCTACAGTGCACAGCAATTCTTCTGTGCTAGAAACCAGAGGCTAGATGCCAGGGGCCTTGTAGCATGCTCTGCCTCCAAACTTCCCTCATTAGGTAAGACAGGGGGGAAAAAAAAAATTAAAAAAAATATTTTATTGCTGGTTTTATTTCTACCTCAGGAAATCATTTTTCCTGGTATTAAACATTTTGTGGTTTTCCTGAAATGTTACTCACGTGGACTAAAAGAATCTGATGAAAAATTGATGCTGATGCAAGACTTTGCTTTTAATTTGTTTGGGCAACCCCATATTGTACAAAGCTTCAGCCTCACCCAGATAATCTGGAAAAATCCCAGCACAGGAACTGTTTCCAACTGTTTCTACTCAATATATTACAAGTCACAGGCTTCTATAGGCACTTACAGACCAAGTGGACTGAATACAAGCTGGAAATTATCTCTAAGCTTAGAATGATCCTTCAATTCCTTGCCTGGCTGCACAGGCAGAGATTTGGACAACCACATCAAAATTATTCTCAGGTTATTTCAGCTGGTCTTTTTGCCAAAGGAAACCCTACATTATTTTCTTTTAATTAGTATTGGATTTTTTTAAAAAACCCCAATGATTCTGGGTGTGATTTTCTTCTTATAAAGAATGTCCAGACAACAACAACATAGCCATGACAGCGTTTACAATAAAAATATTTCAAAAGTCACAGTCAATTCTAAAAAAACATATTTAAAAATAACCCCACATTAGATGTTATACATGCATTTTCTGTTATAAAAAACAGCTTGTTTTCTGCAAGGACATGCTGAACTAAAGCAGAATTACATCCCTTTGCCAATGTTAACACTTCCTTGACAGTGACGTTCAGTAGGCATGAGTCCATTTTCTCCAGGTTTAGGCAATGCAGCATTTGAGAGAACAGGAGGGGCACTTTGTTGTTGTTGCAGTGAGCACTTGGTGAGCAAATAGAAAGGTTAACAAATACTGACCCTGACAACTCATCAGCTGATACAGGTATCAGAAGAAATTCACTGGTCCCTGATATTTTAAAATGTGCCATTTACAAGGCATTCATTCTGAGAGTTAACTCAGCCACAGTGAGAATTAAAGAGTAAATTGCCAGCTTGAGCAGTATAACCATCTGATCCCTGTGTTAGCCTCACAATATGCTTAACAGAATTGCCATCTTCTAGTTCTCCCCAATCCAATTGGATACACAGTTCTGGGATAACACAGTTCTGGGACAACTGTTTGCCAAAGGCCAGAAGTATGCCCTTTCTAAAAATCAGAATAAATAAGCAACCCAGAGTGTGAGAGCTAGGCAATCGTTAACCTTCTCTCATTTTTCTTGTTGGAACAGGAAGATTAAGTGAATGCATCAAGCATCTTAAAAGCTAACAACAGCTTAGCAGGTTAAATGTGAAATAGGTTTATCAGATCAGTGTAGTGCTCTTCTTGTAATTATGTTTTTACAGCCTGGATAGGGGATGGTATTGGAGAAGGGCTTGTGATGTCAGAGTGGGTAGGGCTTAGAAGCAGGGATGAGGGCTAATCAAGATAAGTTCAATTTGTATTTAAGGTAAAGTCAGCGTTAGTTAAGGCAGTTCTTGACACGTTAATCTTGATGTGTTTTAAAAGCTGCCAATCACATTACTGAGGCAGCTCGGAAGGAAGACTTACAGTGAAGGCACACACTCTTGGATGCTCATGGTGTCTTCATTTTACCCAAAACTAAGGTCTTCACTATAGACGTAAGTACACATGACATAGAAAGTACCAGTTTTGAATGTAAATGGTGATGCAAGGACTGCTAAACAATACCAGGAGGCACAGGATTTCTCAGATGTTGATAGGAAAGACTTATGATAGGAAGGAGTTAGACTTGATGATCCTTATGGGTCCCTTCCAACTCAGGGTACTCTATGATTCTATGACTTCATCATGTGTTTTTCTTTAAGAGCAACACTGGACTGCAGAGTAAAGTTTGGAATAGACAGGGGTGATACAGGAAAAGTACTGTGATTAACAGTGTTCTGGTTTCTCAGCAATCTGCTATATGCATTCTTTTGGATAAATAATCCTGCGTATCCAGGTGGAAATGCTGTATATGCTATGACATAAACTTGATCATTTGGAAGCATTCAAAGATTTATTTCACAGAGGGAGGATTTTACTTTGGGAAAGCTTGTCATTGCATATTGGGTATTTTTTCAGATTGAGTTGCTTAATGTACATGCACAAATGTTTCACTCTCTTGTCTAGCTGTAACAAAATATTCTTAAAGGCTAACTGGCTGTTAATACATACAGCTTAATCTGTGTGCTACTTCATCTTTTTAAAGTACTGATGCTTCCTGAAGCACTGATTTTTCTAAACCAGTGAGAATTAATCAAGGCTATAAACACACAGATCTGTTTGGCTGGTTTAGTCTGATCTACCTACACCACCAGATTTTCCTAATTTTGCTTGTGTGCCAGTGTAACCAACCCCAGTGTTAGCAGCTTTGAGGAACACCACTGTATGCAGTGTGATACAGTTTGTAGAACTCATATCATAGTGTGATGAGGGTTCCTTACATCTTATTACCTGAATATGTGGGCAGAATGAACCGTAGCCTGAGAAAGGCTTGGGCACTATTGTATTGTGCTTGGAGCTAAAATTACAAGTTCTCAGTTACAGAATCTATGAATTTCCATATCTCCCTGGTGTCCCAGAGATACAGGAAGAGGGAGGGAGGCAATCCTGACTCCAGGAATTTTATCATGAGCTGATCCTGCAGACTGGAGCTGAAAATGTTGTCTGTTCAAAATGCTGATTTATTTTTGAGTCTGTTTACAGAGTCAGGAATGCAATTTCACATGTTAATCTCACAAAGGGAAAAGGTTTTAATACAAACTTGTGACTTCATGTATGAGTTTGGAGAAATAACAGTTGTTTTAGTGGCTGGTATGTGGGACTTAAAAAATATTTGCAGGTATGTTAAAATATATGTAAGACAAGCACGTGCTGTTTTTTGCTTTGTAATAAACAAAGGTAACCTGAAACAATTCATGCTAAAAATCCACACCATCTTTTTCTACCTTGGTGGTATAAGACAAATCAAATGCATTTTTCTGTTTTATCAGAGGATTTGAGGGAGTCCAAGGGATACTGCTGCAGTATTTAACAAGCTAACTGAAAAGGGAAGGTACTGAGGATTCAAGTACAGGTTTTCTAGATTCAAACCCTTATTTAGGCAGTGAAGTTAATGAATTGTTAATAAAAATAGCTTTAAATAGCCTTCCTAAAACCTGTTCCTCTTTCTACTGCCTGGTTTCATTTGACACCAGGAGTGCACTACTATTTCATGTTAAAGCAAAATACAAATCCCACTAAAATTCAACTGCATTTCATTTGGAAATACCAGCCTTGCTCTCCAGTCACCAGAAAGCTTTCCATCCCAAGACTTCCATTTCCTGTACTTAAAAATAACAAATGAAAAAACTTCTTTTCTATGCTTTAAAAGTAAAAATTATTAAAAAGTAAAAAAAAATACAGAGTCTGGTTTCCTTTTAACTGGTCCCACTCAGGCCACATTTTGTAATCAGTAGGCTTCTAAGCAAATCAAAGACAAGAGGATAATGTTTCAAATGTCATCCCTAATTATGAAATAAATCCACAAGGAAAACAAATTACATCATGCTTTTATCTCTGTGTATATAACCAACGTAATAGAGAGACTCATCCCTTGTAAACAGCTTCTCCATGTACCAGTTTGTCAGGATACACAGGGTCTGTGTACAACCTTACACACACATGTGCATGCACACACTTGCACTGCTATAGCCACTATTTTCCTTAGCTCTTGCTTTGTTATTTTGCTGAATTTACTAAAAGGCATAGTTGGAGCACCCAGTGTGATCCCAGTTAGAGCCTTTGGGTGCTGCTACAAATACAAATGAATAATAGTAGCACGATGGTTCTGCAGAAACCAGTCCTGTGGTCACAGCACTGAGATGAATGAGAGGAATGCTAAACAAAATTCCCACCTCAGCTGCTTACTGTCCTGTACCTATGTCCCTCCAACACCAGATCACACAGCAGGGCTGCTTCTCTTCCCTCCACCATCTGTCTCACCTCACAGGCTTTGAGGGCTCTTGCTGCAGGTCTGTGCTCAGCACAATGGATCTTCACCTTTGGTTTTAGCATTAAGCTGTCGGCTGCCTGAGCAGCACAGGGGAAAAAGTTTCCCCTTGCTCCCAGCCATTCCAGGGGCAACAAGATGAACTTCCATTATGAACCTTAGTTCCTGAAGGACTGAGTTTGCCAATACTCAGTCTTGATTCCTTTCCTGAGACCAGTGTGTTTTAAAAAATTAAATGACCTGGTGCTTGCACTCTTACCAATCAGCTGCCTCAAAGATGGCGAAACACCCGTGTCTTCATTTCAGGGTGAAGGCAACACAAACTCTCCTGGCTGCCACCCACAGAATAAATATAGTTATTTTCCTTTCTTGAGGGAATGTATCGTTCTCAATCCAGTTTTAGGATTACCCTGTAATCTCGGTCTCTGAGTAGTCTGCGCCCACGTATCTAGGATTAGAATGTAGCCCTACAGCCTCTCCAATGGTCCTTTACCCCAATTAAGATGACATATTTCATGCTCCTCTATGGCATAATGTTGGTATAATTGCTTCCTTGCTTCCCAAATATCATATATTTTGCTAACTGTGGGTTTCTGAATAGGCACAATCTCTGACTTTATGACTCTTAACAGGTGTAGGGTAAGAACTCTTAATACCACAGTTAATAACAATGAAGTATTAATAATAATAATAAAATTGCTCTACTTTTGAAACACCATCTGATACCTCAAATAATCAGTAGAGTGTTTTCTAAAAAGGGAGACAATGGGAATGAAAAGGAGTGTGCATGGTATTTGCCATGTATTTCCCTCAAACACATATAGTGTATGTTTACTGATTTCTCTGACACAGATGTGCCTGAGCATTTTAAATCATACTCAGATTCTTCCACTCTGTGGATCCACTGCAAAGGTATATTGAACATGGCTTTTAAAAAATGCTAATTCCATGTGTTTGTTGTACATAAAAGCAGATATTAATTAGTTAATGAAACCTGAATGTACTTGCTAAAATAAAGATTAAAAAACCTCCAACAGGTCTATATGCTACATAACATTATTAATTGCATTGGCAAAATACTATATAAGGTAGATACATAGACTGCTGTAGACATTTTGAAACTCCATATAACATGATTAGATCTGCAAATGCTTCTGTTTCATGAAGTTTGTGTCTTGCCATTTCTCATCTAATAAATTGAGACAGAATTAGTACTGGGTGAGTGGTTCTGCCTGCTGCCAAGAAGGGTTTGCTAAGGGTAAGACTCTAAAGGTGGAGATTAACTTGTCTTCATCCCTGTAATGTGCTGTACAGCCAGGATTTGTGCAATAGGATCAGAGAAGAGCCATATATGAATGTAACACTGGACAGCTGGTGTGTATGAATTTATATGAACCCTGATGCAAGATTTTGAGCTACTCTCAAATCCCAGCTAATATACGTGTCAGAAGTATACTTTCCCTGTTCCCTCTGAGATCTCTTTTTCTGCTGATGTTGGTTCCTAATATGCTACTTGTTATGAAAATAGTATAAACCTTAAGTACCCTAAATTTGGCCTGCAAGTCAGAACCCCAGCTAACAAAAAATGGTGTCTTTCCAAGTGGAATAACATAGATTATCTAATTCAGTATCTCCTCCTGACACAGGGTTACATACAAGTCTTTATATTAGGTTATTAGGCTAACTATGTATCTGACCTGATCAATTCAGTACCTCCCTGACCCTGAAATTCAGGGAAATAAGTCATTTAAAGCCAGTAACATGCACATACAAAATGTGTCCTTTAAACAAGATTGATATGCTAACCACAAAATTGATATTCTACCATTCAGCTAGGGAAAACAGATTAGAATTTTAGTGGAAATAACATCCAAAAATTTTAACCACAAATGCCAGAGTTATTTCTATATATCTGAAAAGAAATCCAAGATAAATTAGCTAGGATTGACTGGCACACCATTGAAAAAACCCCAGTATGACTTCATGGACCAACTCTAGTGAAAAACTCATTAAGGAATCAAACCCTCCTTCTGGCTCACTACGATTCAAAAACTGGGTCAGTGGAAGCAGTAAGCTACAGCTGTAGTGGAAGAAGATACCATAAGCTACAGCTGTAGTGGAAGAAGATACCAATAAACTTTCAAGTCATATTATCCCATGATTTTTTTCCATACTGTGTTTTTTCCATGTCAAATGAAGAGATCATCTAGTCTGCCTGTGCAAGGATCAGGTGCTTATGAGATGCATTTTATGGGAATTGATGAGTGTTGCCTGAAGTGATGCTCTGTGAATCCTTGTTATCCTTTAGATGACAATCTGTCAATAAATACAGATCATGTCCACTATGGATGCTGCTGTATATGGCTCCCTACATTCAGTGAAAATACTAGTGTTAAAATAAAACCTCACTTTTAAAAATAAAGATTTTAAGAATGGTCTTACATAGCTTCTGGCTCAATTCTGAGAGACCGCCTGTCAACAGACAGTATAACAGTTCAAATCCAATCCAAAATCTAGACTCATTTTGCAAACTACCCACAAAGGACATCACAGGGATACTGGGGACACTGGTTTCTAACCACAGTTATTGCCATTTGGTTGTTGCTGAATATTTGTCACAACAGGCAGGGTATATAGGATCCCATGTGGAGGTGGCAGATTTGGGTCAGAATTCTATAGAAAATTCTTTTCCCACTTTTTTCCAAATGTTGCTATTGCCAATAACAGTTTTCATTATTATTTCCATGATTTACTCAAATCAAAAGGTTAAAACCTCCCAGTTTTTTCCATTATGTGTATCTGAACATCTGCTGGTTGCTTTGTACCTTCGTATTCTCTAGTGAAGTGCACCAGGCAAAAGCCAAAGGCCAAGACATGAGGAGGTTAGCATGAAGTTTAAAACTGCAGCGTTGTTTTCCAGAGTATTCAGTACTTGATTACTCATCTATGAAAGGAAACTATCTAAACATCTCACTGCACCAATTTGGTATGGCAAATACCATCATCCCAGTTACCATCTATTTTTTAAGCTGCTGTAAAGTTTAGTTCAGCACTAAATCGCTTTAGTACTGAGCTTTAAAATGCTTTAGCAGCTCAGAAGCACTTTGGCAGCTCAAATGCTCTTCATGAAGCACCCAGCATCCTAAACCGCTTTAAGTCTAAAGCATCCTTAAAAAAAAGAAGGCAAATGGAAACATGTCCAGAAGCACATGTTCAGATATGTACGTCAAGAACAAAGGACACAGTGCCTTTCTGGGATTTGACATGGCTGGCTGCTTCTAGAAAGACCCGAGTCTTGGCAAACACAGAATCTACCACTTACAACATTTACAAATGTGAAGAACTTTTTATTTTGAGGGGGTATCAGTAGTGTGGCCCAAGTATAGCCTCTACTCTCAGTCTGAATGGCTGAAATGACTAACTGATCTACCTTTCACAGAATCACAGAGTTGTAGGGGTTGGAAGGGACCTCCAGAGATCATCGGGTCCAACCCCCCTGCCAAAGCAGCTCCCCAGCTCATACTGCACAGATAGGCGTCCAGACGGGTCTCGAATATCTCCAGGGAAGGAGACTCCACCCCCTCCCTGGGCAGCCTGTCCCAGGGCTCTGTCACCCTCACTGGGAAAAAGTTCCTCCGCATGTTGGTGCGGAACTTCCTGTGCTCCAATTTGCAGCCATTGCCCCTTGTCCTGTCTCCACAGACCACTGAAAAGGGGCTGGCCAATTCCCCCTGCACCCCATACTTCAGATATTTATAAACATTGATTAGGTCCCACCTCAGTCTTCTTTTCTCCAGGCTGAACAGCCCCAGCTCTCTCAGCCTTTCCTCATAGGGGAGATGCTCCAGGCCCTTAATCATCTTCGTAGCCCTTCTCTGGACTCTCTCAAGGAGATCTCTGTCCTTTTTATACCAGGGAGCCCAGAACTGAACACAACACTCCAGGTGGGGCCTGACCAGGGCAGAGTAGAGGGGGAGGATCACCTCCTTAGACCTGCTGGACACACTCTTCCTGATGCACCCCAGGATCCCATTGGCTCTCTTAGCCACCAGGGCACACTGCTGGCTCATAGCCAACCTGTCATCAACCAGGACCCCCAGGTCCTTCTCCGCAGAGCTTTTCTCCAGCAGGTCAACCCCCAGCCTGTACTGATACAGTCGGTTGTTCCTCCCCAGGTGCAAGACTTTACACTTGCTTTTGTTGAATTTCATTAGGTTTCTCCCAGCCCAGCTCTCCAGCCTGTCCAGGTCTTGCTGGATGGCAGCGCAGTGTTCCTGTGTGTCAGCCACTCCTCCCAGCTTTGTATCATCGGCACTTGCTGAGGGTGGATGCTATTCCCTCATCAAGGTGTCAATGAAGATATTAAACAGGACTGGACCCAACCCCCACTTTTGGAAAGCTCATTTTGATGCTGAGACCATCTTCACCATACCAAGGAAATGGCAAATTCCTGCAGCATGAGAATTAGATTGATTGCTTTCCCCCCCCTTTTTTTTTTGTAATTGATCAATAGGTCAAAGGTAACAAAAGGAGCTATAATGATTCATCTAATTTCTAAATTGTTTGGGTAACAAAATAAAGGATTTAGCTTCCATCAGATTTTGGATAATGACCAGTTTTTAAAGTTTGGTTCTGTTTTGTAGAAGGACTGGATGTGAAAAAGGGAATTTTGTCTGTCCCTGCTCAGTATTTCTAAGGAATTCTGTATCCTAGGTGGCTGGTTTAAAGACAATCAATCTGTCTTGTACTCATGACAATGCTAACATCTCAATCTGTGTTTGATCTCACTGATATCCATACCACACCACCACCTTGGCAACAGTCATATACACACACTTGGTTCCACAGCTGGATTTTATCATGGGAATCACAGGCATTAACTTTGTACGGCTGGAAGCAGGGGCAACAGAGTATAAAATTGAAAATGTTCTGTCCTGGAAACCAAACAAGTTTGGCATAAATGTGAAAACACATGAGAAAGACCCAAGTAAAAGATACTTAGGAGTTCCCAGAGATGGCTGGGATCTTAATAGCATCATCACAACATGTTAAAGACAGATTGGCAAGTAAGCCATAAGAAGTCAGACCATGCCAGCCTTTGGGTGGTTTGGGCCATTTGTGCTTCAGAGATCACATCTTCGTGGAGTGATTAACACAAATTTGGCAGCTGTCAGGACTCAGCTGAAATGGAAGATAGCTGCTGTCAGGGAATTTGTCAGTGATGGTTTCCCTGGCATGGTACTCACATCCCAAACTAGACCCAGAGGAGGGGACTCTACTGCCTTTGTGGTACAGTCAGTCCTCTGTTTCTTAGATCTTGTTTCTCAATGGTTCCTGTTTGCCAGTTTTCATGCAAAGGTTCAGTGAGGCATTGATTCACTTCAGCTCTCATTAGCTTTTGTAGATTCTGTGTTTCTCTCTTTGCTTTTCTAAGGTGTTCCTCACTGCTACCTATGCCAAAAGCTGCTTGAACCCATGGAACTGTAACTCTGTCTTCAGGATGAGAACACAAGCATTGTATTTTCCATCTTTTAGAAAAGAAAAATAATCTGTTTCATCAGAAATAATAGGGATGAAAATTCAGCTCCTTCAACTTACTTCCAAAAAATTAAGAATAAATGATTTTCTGTGCAAATCTAGTTTGAAATGAATATACAGATGCCCCTGTTGCCTTTAGAACTAGGCTGCTCCCTCTACTAACTCCTCAAAGCATGCCACACCCGATAGCTTTTTAACATCCAGGTGATGTGTTACAGGATTTATTTCTTTTATGTCCTATCCCACACAAACAATCCTGCTGTAGATCATTCCTCCCACATGCTGAGCAGGGCATACTGTGGTTATTCATTCCCCTGGTATCAGGATCATTTGTCATCTAGTCACCATCCTCTTTGGACAGACTTAGAAATGCTCATGCAATCCACCTCAGTGACAGTAGAGATAATCAGCTATGCATTTGTAGTGTATTAGGTTGTAGCCCAGGTTTCTACTCTTCACTTTGCTTTAATTATGCATGTATGTACATGTAAACAACCTAAGCATCACCTCTTTATCACTGTTTTCATCACTGCAAAGCATGTTTTTTACTTCATTTGGCAGTCTTAAGATACTGATAAAATTTGAAACCTCTTATTTTGACCATTTCTTTCCATCCATTTGACTAATTTTACACTAGACAGGGCTCCAAACTATTACAATTCTCAAATTAAGCCAAAGATACCTGCCTTTCTGAGCACGCCACTGTTCTCAGGGCTGCTGTGATACACCAGGGGCTGCAGGCAAGTGACTTTGGCTTAATGAGAAGCTGATCTTTCCTAACATCCTGACTTTCCTTGCATAGTAAGGCCCAAGGACACTGAACAACTCAGGATAAACAAGGGCAAAGTTTGTATTGTCCTGAAAACTGAAAGTTTCTGTATGGTGACCAATACAATCCACAAGCACCGAACTGGCAGAAGTTCCTGCTTATCAGAGAAATAACTTGTATAACCTGCTCTGTTTCTTCCATTGTTGAACACCTAATTGTTTTCTTTGAGCTTGCTGGTTGAGTTTTTTACAACAGAGAAGTTGCTGCTGTCTCCTTACAGCATGACTCCACGAGATCACATGAGAAAAATGTCTATTCTGGGGGAACAAGGAGCACTAGAAGAAAAGCACTTATACCGCTTAGCAAGTGGCATGGCAGCTGGAGGTAAGCAGGAAGAAACCTAACTGCCCATTTTGCTTATAGGGCTGCTAATAACTGTACAACTTAGAAGAAACAGCCAGCAACAGGTTTAATGTCTCAAATTTGTCTTAGGATAATTAAAAGTTAACATGGGGGAGTCTAAGCATTCTGAATTTGAGAGATGCCAAGCATCTGGAAGAAGAGTCAAGGTCACACAGGAACTCAGCAAAAAAAGCCATAGCTGGGCATCATGAGGTTCTGTCTCACCACTGCGGGCTCTTCTTTCAAGAGCTGCTGTCTCATGACAAGGCAGGTTCTAGCTAATAAGATTTTTCTAAAAATAAACCTGTATTAGAAATGAAAACTCTCTCAAGCAGGGAACTTAACATTCATAGCTATTCTCTTCTGTTTCGTAGCGATACAGGAATATTGTGATTGTAAATTGTCCTTTTCTACACTTGACTGTGCACATCCTGTTTAATTTTACTGCAGTTTGATTGTATAAATCTGCATTATTTAAACAAAGTGCTTAAGGTGGCAGCAGAAGCATCTTCCTTTTTAGTTGCTGCTATTAAAAAAAAACAGTGTGATTTGCTAACTCATACTAAAATGCTGCCATTTAAGAAAAAAATATTGTTTTCTGGTAAGTCCAAACTGCAGACAGAACCAATTCCTAATGTACTTCATTGACACCAGAACTGTCTATGCTTTGTGTCAGAACTGAGGCAGCGGCAAGAGATGCTGATGAGGAATCAGTTGATGGCAGTAAACCCTCAGCTAATGGGCGCTGGCCAGCAGAGAGTGCAAGCCATCCCCTCCCAGTTTGAGCCTCGCCTGGTAGACAGGTATTTTGCACCATTTCTCTATGATAATACTGCAGCTATTCTTTAACTGTGCCTGTGCTTTACCTGAGTATATAAAGATCTTAGATTACTCTTAAGTAAACAATGTCCTTTGCATATCTGCATGTATTTTGTTGTCCTCACAGAGATCTGTTACCTCCGACTGAGATGATGGCATCAGCTGACCCAAGACAAATCCACATAGCATCCCACCTTGGGCCCACAGTCCCACCACATGCAAACATGCCAAATATATTGTCCAACCGTGTTTACCCAGGCCCAGGTAAGGAAGCATTCTCTGCACCCTGAAAAGTGAAAGCAAACTGCACCTACTCACTAGATTTTCATAGGTTTATCAGTCACATCAGTAAATATTTATTCTCTTTGGAAACCAGTCTCACTAAGGGGAGGCAGTCTGCCTACCAGCGATTCTAAACTGTGCCAGTTTAAGTCTAAACACACCCAATTTAGCTTTTGTTAAGCACACTGTTTTCAAAATCATTTGCATGTTTGTGTTCTTTTCCTTTTGTGTTTTCCAAGCATTTTCACACCTAAACAGAAGGCTGTAGCTAAACAAAGGAGTGAAAGCAGTAACAGTTTCTGATACCTTTAACTCTCGCCTATGTATGAGCATCATCTCTTTTAGAGGACTACTTTAGTGATCATATTCTTTAATCTTAATATCAGATGCCATTTTACTCATGTAGAACAAGTAGGAGTCCTTTTAATATATGCCCAACCAGACAGGGCACATCTCTAAAGGCAAGGCTGGGTGTCACAGGATGGCAACACAACTGTGACACACACTATGCTGCACATAAATTTACACATCATTTTATATAAAGAGGTCACATCTGAAGGTTCCTTCTTTTATAAGGGTGAATAAATTCTCAATGCCAGAGATTTACAAATAGGAATTTCTGGCTTCAGATTTCTTTCCCCCTCCCAATGTGCATCTCAAATCAGATTCCCTTAAGAGGAAATGCAAGTTAAAATTACCTGGCATCTAGGCTGAAAATAGTCTTAAAGGAGCGTATTTACTTTGGTTATCATCACAGAATTATTCATCATAGAATCATCATAGAATGGCATGGGTTGGAAGGGACCCCAAGGATCATAGAGCTCCAACCCCCCTGCCACAGGCAGGACCACCAACCTCCAGGCCTGGAGCTACACAAGGTTGCCCAGGGCCCCATCCAACCTGGCCTTGAACACTTCCAGAGATGGGGCATCCACTACTTCTCTGGGCAGCCTGTTCCAGCACCTCACCACTCTTTCTGTAAAAAACTTCCCGTAATATCTAATCTAAACCGTCCTTCCTTTAGTTTTAATCCGTATTATTTAGGTTAGAAAAGAGATTTAAACTCAAGTTCAGCAGTTAACCTAATACTGACAAGTCCAGATTAGAAAAAAACTCAACCCCAACAAATACAACAAAAACCACCACACAAAAAACCCACCCCCAAACAAAAATACCAGGAGAGAAAGTATTTTTTTTCTCTATCCTTTGTGGACAATGGCAAGTATACCTAACTACAGAGCTGATCCTGCAAACACCTGCAGGACTTAGTGTTCCTACTACATACTCCCACCAAAACAATGAACACAAACTGAATTTAACTATAAGCCATATCAGCTTCCTGGTAAAGCACACATTTCAAGTCTTACAAAGCTTTTTTAAGTGCCTCTGCATTGCTTTGGGCTATTTGTATTTGCTTGAGGAAACAACTGAATTGTGAAGATAATTTTTTTTCCTCCCTCCCTTTAAGGATACAGCTTTCTGCAACCAGAATCCATGGAAGCTGTGGCCAGAAGACAGGAACTGGTTCAAAAGCAAAACATTGCCAGGTAATCAATAGTAAGCTTTGCCCTGAGGTGCACACCAGGATTAGGGCAGCAAAAGCAGCTGGAAATTATTAAATCACAAACTTCTTGTGTGTTTTCATTTGCAGCGATTGAGATAGTCTGTCTAGTCGCCCAGAGCAGCAGAGGGCTCTCAGTTAGCCATTATGATCTGAAGCTACTGAATCTTCCTCTTGCCCCAATCTGCTTTTAGCCTTAAAATGATACAGGAAAGAGAAACAAATCCCTCACCTTGGTTAAAGAAACAAATTTCAGCCCTTGCCTTTGAACTCTGTATCCAAACACCCTGAAGTTACAAAAAGTCATAAAGAAATTCAAACTTGGTTGGCTGCATGCTATCCCACACAACCTTTTAAGTCTCTACAAATGGGCCTTTGATATGATGAGCTACCTCTCTACCAGGATGGACAGCTTTCCAGTTTAACCAGTCTGAAAGTCTCTACAGAGTCCAGTTACTTGTAGCAGTTTCACATGTAATCAGTAGCTGATTAAATAACCACAGTGCCCTCCCTCACAGCCACACTATTCCCATAGAGGAACTCTAACCTCAACCACCCCCATACCGGGCCCTGGCACAGTGCTGAGTGGCAGCACCCTTCACACAGTAAGACTAAGAGCAAAGAACATGTAAATTCTGAGTAGGCATCTCAAGAGAACTGTGATAGAAGTGCTCAGAGCTCTTCAGCCAGCAAAGCCTGATTACTGAACTTCAAGCACAAGACATACACAAGCTTCTGCCACACAGCAAAACCCCCAAGGAAGACCAGTAAAAAACTAGCAGCAAGCAGGGCCAGCACATACCCCTCAGCCTCACCAGAGCTGGTCCTGCCTGTTCAGGCTCTTCTCTCAGCCCATCAAACTCAGGAAAACCTCAAACCAAAAGAACTCAGCCTAAATCCATGAAATAACTTTTTACCTCAGACTTTCACAATCCCAGCCATTTCCACTAGTTTCACACTGCTTTCTGCAGCACTCATCACCCTCACAGCTGCAGCAGCTCCTTTCACTCTTCATAGGAATCAGGTGCTGGCAAACAATTTTCTGCACTTGCTGCAACTGTGCTGCCTAGCACCCAATCCCAAATCCTTGTTCTGCAAGGGACTCTGGCTCATACAAAAACTCAGTGATTCCCTGGCTTCTGGTCCTTGGAGGAGCAGACTATCTTATCTGGAGGAGTAGCCAGGAATGTAATTCTCTTCGCTGTTTATCTCCACCTCAAGAACTGTGACAATTGGGCAAGATGTATAAAGACATGGTACACAGACAAAACACTTCCAGTGGACCTCTGAAAGCAGAAAATCAAGAAAATGGAGGTTGTTGCAGAGATGGAAAGAGGCAGATAAAAAAGTCCTGAATGTTTTGGGGTGACCAACTAATTCCTCCTCACAGCAGTCATCTGAATAGATACGTTCTGCCCAAACTGTTCCTCTGGTAATTTTACATTATTGAGAAGCCTCCTAGAAGACTCTCACTGACCTGTTACCCTCATTGCAGTGTTAGGAAAGTGCTCATAAAAGACTTGGCATCCCTCATAAGCCCTTTTCCAATGAAGAATATGGAAGTCCCACTGAAAGCTTCTCAAAGCAAAGAAGGCAGGCTGAACCATTTCTGGTTTCTGTCTGCTAGATTGACTCTTCCCACCTCTCTGCTCCAGCTGAAGCAGTGGAGCTCTAGGAGCTGTAGCTTTCTGCTTATTCTGAACGTATACACAGGTTCCACATACAATATAATTCTAGTTCTTTATAACTTACAGTATCGCTTTTGTTTTCCAGTTTCCAGTATAATTTTCAGACCTGTAATGTAAACCAGTTCTTTTCTTTAGACTTTGACTCTTATGACCCTGGAGACAATTTTCCAAATCCCAAGTGAGCACAGTCACTGTAATAATGCCTGGATTGCCAATAGACAAATAACACTTTTTGTCTGAAATATTACCCAGAGACATCACATGGCAGATACATGTTGTCTTCCTTTTAGTTTACCATATGTATCTGGCAGCACATTAAATATAGAGCCAGGTTTGCCATTCCACCTGCAGTGTGTGACCTCTCACACATAGCAGTATAGGTGAGGGAGAAGGAAAGCAATACTCATACCTCTTCAACTGAGTTTTAATCTGCCACTGAAAAAGAAGGGGTGATGAAGGAATTGAGCTGTCCTAACCGCTTGTGCTCTGTGTGTCTTTTAGAATGGAAATGGAGATGAGTGCTATTTTTCAGCAAAAAGAAATGGAGAAAGCTCATCGGAAAGGACTACTGGGCCTGGAGCCCCCTCTCCTTTATCATGGGATGCCAGCTAGCCCCATTGCTTTCCGTGGCAGGCACAGACTACCAGAAGGCCACCTTCCCAGTGACTTATATGTTCATCGTACCACGCTCGATGAAATTCATGGCAACACTGTGCTCATGGCAACCAGCCCATACCCTCCAGTCAGCACTCTGCAAAGGGAGAGGGGGCGTCGACCAGGGAGAAGAGCTGGAAACCACAAAACTCCAGACTGTAGTGCCAATGGCACAAAGAACCAGGCTGATGACAAAACTACTGACCCTGCCTCAGCTGCAGGGGATGATGAGAAAGAAGACAAGAAAGAAGCAGAGCTGGAGACACCCAACAAGCATGAACAAAGCAAAAACCAGACTGAGCCATCTGCAGTGGCGAAAAACTGTAAAGACTTTGAACAAGGCTTGAGAAAAAACTCTGCTCCTCATGAAATTTCTACTGAAGCCAACAGCTGCAGCAATGCAAATGAGAAGGAATCTAACAGCTCCTGTGCTGCCTTTGAAGACAAGTACATGTACCCTTCTGCAATCCCATTCTCAGCGTTACCATATGGCTTTCCAGTACCCAGCAATCCATTGCTACCCTCAGGTTTGTCAAGTCTCCAGATCAGTTAGAGTAGCATGTCGATAATATTTATTTTTATTAATTGGTTTTCTTACTTCTCCCCTCTGTTTTAAGCAAATTTTTGGTATGATAGAGTCATGGCAACTAACCATAGCACTCATATGTTGCAAACAGTAATAACCTGGTAAATAAGTCAGCAAAGGTAAAGTGTGATTTCTCTACCTGCAAACTGTGCTGCTTGCTGGCGTAAGGGAGGTTTCAGCATCTTAGGCAGCAGTGCTTTACTTTGCAGGACAATGCAATTGCACAGCAAAAAGTCACAAAGCAGCCTCCTAACTGCTCTGTGCCATGCCCCACCTCACCGCAGGGTGGCATCCCTTGTTTATATCAGTCCCTGGAGACAACACACTTGTCACCCCTAAACTGCCTAGTGAGCAGCACTTTGAAGTTTAATTAAACAATTCTGTTTAATTTGTTACATTCCGTCCTCTCCTTCTGGTGGCTGGGGGGAAATGTAGCAGCAGCAATATGCTGATCTAATACCTGTGTGTGTCAAAAAGGAATTCCCTTAGAGACTGCTCTCATTTAGGAACAAACTCCCTAAGACTTGACCTCTCCAAGAAGAGAGCATAAGAAGACTGTGGTGGTTTAAGCCTGGCTGGAGGTGAAAAAATTCTCATGTTAATAATCGATTCCTATTGACTTGCCAACAAAGTTCTATACACATAACATCTGTGTTTCCTCCTCAAAGGAGCACATGGCCTGATCCTGAATGGAGAAGACATTTCCTCCATTGAAGACATTCGCAAATGGACTGTCGATGATGTATACAACTTCATCATTAGCCTCCCAGGCTGTTCAGATTATGCCCAGGTGATTATAAAGATTCATCCTATTTTCAGGTCTTTAGGACCATCTAGACTGAGAGGTCATCAAACCAATGTAAATGTTAGATGTTAACTGGTTACAAATGTAACAGAAGTTTTCATTGTGCTTCAACAGAAGTCTCATGTTCTGAGGGGTTACATGCACTTCTGCTATCTGGAGCCACTGGTCATAACACCTATCAACAGCAGCTTTAAAACAAAAATATGACAAAAGTATCCTAGTTTTTTCACTCCACATGTCCTGCACAATTTTTATGCAGGTTAAAGCAATTTTGCATTAGTGAATATTGGTATAACCCATGTACACCTGAGCTCTTACAGGCATCATTCCATTTTAAAAATGAAATATAGAATCATAGAACCATTTAGGGTGGAAAAGACCTTGAAGATCACTGTGTCCAACTGTAAACCCAACACTGCCAAGGCCACCACTAAAACCACATCCCAAAGCACCATGTCTACACATCTTTTAGATACCTCTAGGGGCAGTAACTCAACCACTTCCCTGGGCAGCCTCTTCCAATGCGTGACAACCCTTTTGGTGATGTTTCCTAATATCCAATGTCATCAGAAATGCAAAGAGGTTGAAATCCTGTATATTCCTGGTAAAGCCTTGCTAAGATGAACACTATTCTTTCATTCATAGCAGGCTGCTCATTTCCTAAAACACCCCACAAGAACTAAGTAACACTGAAACACCACAAAGTCCCCACTTGCCCAGAACAAGCAGATACACTACACGCTAGCCATACACCTAAAGAAGAGACCTCACGCTGCAGTTAAGAGACAAACATGAAGATAAACCACTAAAATTATTGTTTCTTCCTTTTATTGCATAAAATAATCAGGAATAAGCATAAAAAAAAATCAGTGAAGTCTGTTTTAGCACACCATGATGTGTTTTATTGTTTCATAAGACATTTAAAGACCACGCTATTGATGGAGAAACCCTCCCCCTGCTAACAGAGGAACACCTCCTGGATACAATGGGATTAAAACTTGGACCAGCATTAAAAATCCGCTCCCAGGTATGTTCATTAAATTTATGCCAAAATGGCAAGTTGCAGAGATATGAGAGAGTCAGAAGCTAACAGGATGAGTTATTTCCAAACTAAAATACTTTTTTTTTTCTCACTGATAACTTCCATAATATTAGGAGAAAGGAAACTATTCCAGCATAGTTTGCTTTTGCTTCCCTGCATGTTACAACAGCATGCAGGGTGACACTAAGGGGAAGTTAGGACTGACAGCATGAGAGACACTTAAAGTGAAGTCAAGATCAACAACACTGGGGACTACACTCAGGTTTGAAATGGAAAAGACAAGTTTGTGAGGAGATTTTTTTGGAGGAGATTTTTTTTTCACTGTTGTTAACCACTGCTAATGCTTTGAGGTGGTTGGGGTCTCCTGGATGTCCCTAGCATTGCTACACAACACTCAGTCTTGATGTTTAATGAGCTCAGTGCTATCTAAAGAAGCAATTGCTGCAATTATGTTCTTGTCTTTAAAGGTTTCCCGACGCCTGGGGAATGTGTTCTACATGATGAATCTCCCCCTGTCTGTGCCCCTGCCACCTGCCCCAGGCAAACCCTCTGACCAGCCCCCCGACATGGCCTCCCCTCTGCACTGCAACAGCAGCGGCGACACGCTGGATAGTCCCTGCTCCCAGGACCCTGAAACTTCAAAAGCAGTGGAACAGATCGTCTCAGAAAGCAGAGAGAATCCATGTGACACAGCTGGATCTCAAGCTGACTTCCAGATGATCACCTTCCAGAAAAGCTGAGCTAAGCCCAGGCCATAGCATGCTTTTAATAACACAGGAACCTCTGGTTACAAAGGGTTTGACAAGATAACTACAGCCTGAAACCTCTGTGTGATTGGGACCGAATGAAATAGGCTGCAAGTGCAGCATGAGGAAGTCTGGTATCTGTTAAAGCATTAAAAAAATGCAACTACATGTTAGTGCAATTAGTTCCAAGTGCAATTCATTGAAAAGAACACCAGTACAGTTAACAGGTAAATTTAATTTTTCATTAAATTCCACTGTCATCACTGAAATCTGTCAGAGACTCAGAATGTGCTGTCTGTTTTACAGCAGTTGTTTTAGCATGAAAGCTCCCTTTTCTCTGCAAAAATATGTTTCCCCCTCACTTCTGCTGCTGGTGATTCATTACCTCACAGCAAACAAGAACCACAAAAGAGAGTTTTTAGCTGGGGATAAATCCCCAGCATTTTATTGTGATTCCTGTGCAAATTATATTTGCTCCTTCTTTAGTGGTTGGGTCTTTCACTGAGGCTTCGGAAGTCAGTATACTTCCACTCCTCTACTCCAAAAGACAGACAAATATTTTTGATAAAATTAAGTGCTGTAAATTGAGGTTGATAGATTGCACATCTGCTGTTTACTGCTACTTTAGATTCTATCCCCATAGTTTAGTCTGTGTGGCCTCAGGTACTTAAAAATCAAGAGGCACACTGCTGTTTAGATGGTGAGTGTGTAAACACACGAGAACAGGGAGTATTCTTGTATTCTACACTGTAGGCACCTGTTCTTTTACTTCAGCCTGACATAAGCTATTTTATATCTTTGGTGTGTTTGTGAACTAGATCATACATGCTTAGATATTTGCAACAGCAACTTAAGATGTTCATCTTACTATACAGTCCAAGCTTTGCAGCCTTGAGAAGGGCAAATATCTATAGTACTCTTTTTATGAGCCAGCAAAGTCTTTCTGTAAAAGGAATAGAGCCTGATTCTGCTTTCACTACAAACTGCCCCTGACACCAGTTACAGGAGTTTAGGGCTCTGTGTGTGTATCTCCAAATACTGTAACTGGAATATATGAATTTAGGGTTAATCAATAAAATCCTGTAAGGCCTGATGCAAAAACGTGGTATGCTACACAGCAAATACTCCAATGGTGTGAACACACCCTGAAGTAATCCCCACCTACTTGAAGTGCTGACCTTTATGTCTGTGATCTGGTGAAATAAGGGGAGTCTTTCTCAAGAGTTTGGATTATGTCTTATTTTTCATATAGGGAACTACTTACTGAATACTGACTAGTGTTAAAAAAGGGCAAAATTATAACCTGAAGCTGGAAAGTTCAAATATAATTCCATAGAAGTGTTTAAAAGATGTACAACATCAATAGTAATCTCGGACTGACGGTTAGTTTGATGTTCACTTTCTCATAATTTCAAAAAGTGTTAATTAACCTCTGTTCTCTTCATTAACTTTTCTACATTTTTTCATGACTTGAAGAGTTTTATGTTAAATTTGGTAATGTAAACGTTTTTACTTTTTCAGATTTTGTTTGAAACACAATTTTCTAGGTAAAAAATATGATTCTGTTTGAAAAGCTTTGCCCTGTTATTTTAACACGTAACGTCTCAGAGTGGTTACACAAGAAAAATGTTTTACTTTTACAGTAGATTTAATTATTGTGATTTTTTTTTAATGTAGACTGTTCAAATACCATGAGGGAAAAAGAATATATTTTTATATAGAAAAAGTGTTTGTTAAAATAATAAAAAAAGCCAATCAGGGACACCAATTCTGTTTAGCATCTGAAACAAGTTCTAGCTTTGGGGTTTTTTGTACAATTGACGATCACGCTGACAATGTCACTTTTCGAAATAAACAGAGTTAATGAATTGGTTTTCATACGGCATCCTGTATGAAATATTTGACTTAGTCCACAGGAGACCTTCTCCACTCTGGAAGAGGAATCCCTGACATATATCCAGGTCAGTGAGGCCACGAGATGTCGCTGCAAAGCTACGAGAAGTTAGCTACCACCTCTAAAAGTGAACTGCGGCACCCTTGAAATACAGGTGTGGTGGTTTAGCCCCAGCCAAGGGCTGAGCCCCACACAGTTGCTTGTTCTTTTAACAAAAAGAAGAGGGGAGGGGCAGTTGCGGGGGGGGGGGGGGGGGGGGGGGAGGAGGAAAGGGAAATGTAAAGAGGGGAAAAAAAACCAAAACAAAAGCTAGAAAACCAAAACCCCGCGGATTGGGATATGGATAGTTTACTAAAATAGCAGAAAAAAAGACCGAAAAACCATACAACAATGATAACCTGACTTTAGAGCACAAAATACACGGAACTGGTGATACACGATGCAGTGTCTCGCCAAACCACACAACTCCGGCCGTACAGCCCAGAGCCGCCCCGGAACCCCACCGTCCCAAGGAAGGTTGTTTTTTCCCTTCTCCCAGTTCCCCCCTTTAAACTGAGCATGACATAATTGGCATGGAATATCCTCTTTGGCCAGTTCAGGTCACCTGTCCTGGCTGTGTCCCCACCTTTCTCCTTGGGAAATACGAAGACCTGAACAAGTCCTTGATTGCTTGGCAACAATTAGAAACATCAGGGTGCTATCAGCACTGTTCTCTTTCTAACACCCAAACATGGCATTCCATCCACTGCTAAAAAGTAAATTAACTCCATCTTAGCTGAAACCAGGACAACAGGTGGCCTGTTAAGAGCAAGGATATGAAGAAACTGAACTTGTTTTTTCTAAAGTAGCAGCAGAACTGAAATCCCATCTGCTGGGGAAGGCGGAAGTCTGGTTCTGAGGGTGACTGGTTTTGTAAACGGCTCAGGCACAGGCAAGGCCAAAAGCAGAGAAGACTGGGATGCAGGCTTTGCTGTCTAGTACTACTTGTGTGATCCTTCACACATACTGGGCTCTTCTTCCCAAAAAGACAGAAAGAGTGACTTCACAGCTTCCTGTGCTGGAGGAAGATGTGCCAAAGCAGCCAAGGTGCTGTAAGGCCTGGGCTGCTTACAGCTGGAGAGTGAAATAGGAAGGAAAGGGGTTTACCTAAACACCCATCAGCGATTCTGTTCCAGATGAAGGAAACACCACTGGTAATGAATGTTTCCTCTCATACAAACACTTCAGAGGGAATGAAAAAAAAATACCAACCCCCCCAAAAAGGTAAAAATGTAAAAAAAAAAACCCCAAACATAGAATCAGTGGTCAGACCCATATTTTCAGATTTTGATGTGTTTTCAGGAGTTATAAGTAAACATTGAAGCCTTACTGATTCTCAGCAGCTACATATTCTTTTTTGACTTCTAATGCTTACACCAGCTGCACAGGGGTGTAGCTACCAATCCCAAGTACATGTGAAAGCTGGCAGACTTGTGCTAGTGAGTAATTTTCTGGTGCCTAAGCCACCACTGCACTCTTTTTCTTTGCTATGGCACTAAAATCCCAATGGGATGCAGGTGATGTCTTTTAATAGGTGTGGCAACACTAGAAATGTTTCGCTTCACATCTATTTCTGTAATAGGTAATGAAGAAGAGAATGGGGTTTTTATGAGATGTTGTAGAAGTATCTGATTTTGTCTCTATCTGCACTGAATGGGTAGGCTCCTAGAGACAGGAACTTCTATGTCTCTCTCTTTTTTTTTTAAGGGCCAAGGTTAAAGACAAGCTAAATAAAAAGGTATAGAAAATGCATGTGATGAGTTATGTAGAATATGTATTCACACAGACCTAAACAGATCATTCTCTGTTCTATTTCCTGGGTGAAAAAATCTCTAAAAGAATGCTATGAATACAGCTATGTATTCTGTTAGGCAGAATTCCCACCTGGTCCAAGTCAGGCAGTTTCTAGCCACACCACTAGCCACTTTATAAAACTTAGAACTGTGAATTCTCCACAAAACAGTTTTCATAATGTAATTTATCCTTTGAGCATGAAACGGAATAATCACCTCCAGTTTTAAAAATCACCTCTATGTTTATTTCTAATTAGAAACTTCTCATATTTTAGACTTTCCAAATATGCTAATAGAATGCTGATTACTGTGTAGTGTTTTGAGTCACCTTCAACAGCAGGCATTTTACAGAAAAGCATCCAAAGGTAGATACAGCACTTGTTTTAGTTTGTTCTGACAAACTTGTTTGCTCTGACAATGACATAAGTGTCCTAAGCCCTTTATTGTTCACTGAAAATAACAAGTTAGCTCTAAGAGGCTGGATGTTCATCAGGGTTCTCCTGAGGGTTTTGATTAAGCCTTTCATGCTGTAATAAATAGCTATATTGCTATTGTAATTTCAGTATAAGAACACATCTTCTGGTAAGGGAAAACTCACCTCTCCTTTTTTGTTTGTTTGTTTGTGGGTTGGTTTTTTTGTGGGGGTGTTTTCTACATTATCTCCTTTCTTTGGGAAGCCTCTGCTCTTATCACCTATATTGAAGCCATAAGAACTATTCTGTTGATTTGGCCTTTATGCATTCCTTTCTTCATCCCATTGCCAAGACAACCTAAGCCTGTATTCTTCCAGGCAGACATTAGTTCTGCTACTATCTACATGTTCTTCTTGAACCAATAATTTCCCTGCTGGTGGGGATGCAAAGTCTTTTACCTAAGCAGAAGAAAAGGGGAACCTACTGTCTGCATTGTATAGAGAATGATACAGTGTGCTTTCCTACAGTACAGCAAAGACATGAATAGATGTTTTGCTTTATCAGAATTTTAACACACATATATGTGGCACCTGCATGTGTGAAGTACTGAAGTAGAAACCAATAAACCAAAACAGCAAACAGAAGAAGCACTGCTGACCAAGGGGGAAAAAGAAGCATCAAGCCAATCTGGTTTTCATCTTTGCTGATTACCTTTCAGGGTTCAAACAGCTGGGGTAGAGAGAGTGCTGTGCAGTCTGTGATTCATGGGCCTCCAGCAGCCTGTAAACAGTCTGCACTGAAAGATGGTCTGTAGAGCAGTCAGCAGCTTCTCCTTGAATCTGTTAATTGGAGAGATGTAAACTCAAGAATCACAGTTTTATATAACAAGTATTTTTAACTCAAACACATGTAGTCATAACAACAAAGTTATGATTTCATAAAATAATAACTTCCTAATGCTACATCCTTAAATATTACTGTTCTTCTCCTCCCCTCCTGCCACTGTCAAAAAAGAGATATACAAGAAAGCCTTTTTTTATTTTTCTTCAACCAAAACCTCAGCTGGCTCTTAAAAAAAAAAAAAGGATAGATGCAGTTTCCATTTAACATATTTATGTATCCAGGTACATCCCCACTGCATCCAGCGAGGTCTGCTGGACTAGGAAAATTGATGGTGGTCTTTAGGAAGAGCTACAGGTCACTCTGCATCAGGAGAGTCATTCCTTTATCAGGGTTCACCAGCTATTGCTAAAGTGAAAAAGTATTCTTGCAAAAAGCAAAGCTGGTATTTGAAATAGATGAAATTCATTACAGAGGGACTGTAATCAGGGGAAATTCATTCTTAGTTCAACTATGGCTTTTGTAAGTTGTATGTATCAAATAATTCTGAGTTGTATAGAAATGAAAAGGAGCTTGCAAGAGTGGAAGTATGTAAGAAGCTTCTCAGTGAAAGATAATTCTGGAGGTTTGTCTAATGAATCTTTGTTGTTCTGCTAAATTAAAAGCTAAGTGGCTAACTAAATATTTATGAGCTTCTGAGATGGAAGTGACTCAGGATATGTCTACACTGGAGTGTGCTTCTGAGTAATGACTCATGTATTTGTGGGTGGATTTTATCTAAACCTGCCATCAACGCCTGTGTTGCTGTACAGCACAAGGCCTATATTCCTGGTATTTTGAACTGCAGCTGACTGGATGAAATGGGAGGTCACTCCAGAGCCTGCAGCGTGCTACCACCAGTGCATGATGTTGGAAATGGCTCCTAACTTATCACCAGGCTAATTTGCCTACCCTTCTTGGATCCCTCCATGGAAGGTCTTTCCTTCTTTCCTTCCTTCCTACCTTCCCTCCTGCCTACCTTCCTGCTTACCAACATCATAGTTGAGGCAATTGTGATTTGTGTTCTCCCCTCTGTTCCCCTGAAGACAGAAGGCTCATCCACAGGGCATTGGATAAGGTTCTTACAAGTGAATGGTTTGTTGAGCAGAACTGACACTTGTTCAGAGTTCTAGTGTCACTTCAGTTTCTGTATTGCAGATGGCAGTGTGACTCTGGAGATAATTTGTTACATGCTTGCCAGTAATTTGACTGCCAATGTGTAGCCTTGCACTTCTGGCACCTATTAACTATGTCACAGTGGTAACATCACATCATCTTATGGATCCAGGATCAGTGACACCGAGCCCAAAACAATGAGACTACCAATAGTACAAACCCTGGTAAATCACCAGGAATAAGTGAATATAAGGGTATGAGAAAATATGTTCCAGAAAGAGCAAAAAGCCACCTAACTCAGGGACCTCCCTCAGATGCCAAAAGAGGATACCAAAAGCAGAGTATAAGAAAGAAGCAAATGTTGCAGAATACTCCCTTTATCTTCAGAGAACCTTTCACACAACCAACCAGAGGTGATTTTTGTATTTGAGAGCTCATGATGCCCTTTTGTTTTGTGAATGTATCCAACTGGTTTTTGAACTAATTTTTCAGCATCTATACTGCTGTATTAGACCACACAGCTGGGTAAAGAGCAGAGAGAGAGGAGAGAAAAGAGACAGATGAAATGCTGTCGGTTTAGCTTCAGTTGAAAAAGGAAACCACTCCACTTGCATGCAATATCCTTCACAACAGTAATCTGAGTGGTCATGATTCTGAAACCCTACTCAAAACAAAATGGCAGTTGGCACTTAAGGGGCTGTAACTTTACTGCATGGTTCTGAAACACTTCTTTTTGCAGCCTGCCCTACAATTCACATAGACACTAACCTTAAATGCACTCAGTTTGAACCTTCACTTCCACTCCCTGGCTTCCTTGAGATACAACCACTTGTTCCTTTCCAGTTCTCTCACTCTGCTGACAACTGTAAACAAGCATGTCCCATGTAAGATTCAGTCTTGAAAGGCTCTGTGCTCCATAGTGATAGGAAGTTCACCACCCAGTGCCTCACACCGGACGGCACAGTCCCTGGCTCACTGTCCATCCCTCAATCCTTTCCATATATCCTGAAGTCATAGCGTTGTCCCCTGTGTTGCATACTGATCTACTGCTGCACGTCCAGCTGTCCTGGGAAAAGCTCCTGCAAGTTACTGTTCCTCATGCTTCAAATGAATTAAAAGTTCTGTGGAAAAAAAAAAAAAAAAAAAAGAGAAAAAGAAAAAAAGATAGATTAACCAGAAATCCAAGGTGCTTCTCTGGCAGCAAATAGCTTTAAATAGCTTTATGTACGGCAGTTAATATACCGTGCAAAACCCCCCCCCCCAAAATTAAGAACTAAGCATTAAAGGTGGATTTATGAATCAGCAGTAGATTCCAAGACACAGAAGACATATAGGAAGTAAGGGCTTTAAAAAGCCTGAAAGTAGAGGTATAAGGGATGTTGCTCTGGAATGGGACTCATCATGTGGCAATGGCTCACTTCTCAAGGAAGGCTGTGGGGAGACAGCAGTGCAGTTCCAAACAGCCTCTCCCATAAAGCAGGGAGGAGTTTTCCAGCTGAAGTTCAGCTTGTGCCTATGCAGGGAGAGCAGAGGGGCTCTGAGCGATGCTGTCCTGGAAGCCTTACTGCAGGCATTGTGTATTATTAGCAAGCCATGAGCTACAGATGGCTGAAACTTCTTCCGCATGAGAGCCTCTAGATAAGACGTGCTTCTACGTTGCTGTAATTTAAGCACGTGAAATAACTGTTAAAATTATTGGCAACTTAAAAAATGTAATTTTTAACAAATGCAGTTTGCATACGTTTTAGGAGACACCGTTTTATTGTAACCATAACAACTTTTAATTCCCTATACCTACAATTTCATCTTCTGAATTACCCTTTTACAGTTCATTCACTCTGCAGTCAGCCAGCTTAATTTGTAACTTGTATAGATTTTCTGCCCAACAACAGCAAGAGGAAAACATTCAGAAGAAAAATACGTCATAGCAGAAAAAGCACAAAAACCTGGCACAGTAACTCAGGAGCAAATATGCTGCTGGAAACAATGTTAGGTTTTTAATCACCTAGTTTTCAATCTGAGAGGTTCCAAAACGGTAGGAACAGGAGGGGGCAACAAGATTTGAAAGGACTGGACAAGATGATACAGCGCTGTACGTACTTTTCCATCCTGAAGTGCCAGGGTGTGGTTTCAAAGCACAGAGCCAGGATAAACGACTATAGGCTTTGCTAATTTGCGTGACCTCATAGGGAAAGCATGCAGGACACCCACGGACAAAAAAACCCCAACGCTTTACTTTTTATAGGTTGAATTCTAAATCAAATTCCATAGGTATATGAAGTCTGTGCAAGCAGAGCACATTTAAATAGGTAATAGTGAACAAAGGCCTGCTTTTAAGGCCAAACACCTTACTTAAGAGTACCAAAACTAAACATGTAGCTTTTTACTGCCAAGGAGCTGCAGCACCTTCATTCCAGTGGGATGGGGCAGCTCGTCAGAGGCCAAGTGAGCCCTCTGAGCGCCAATGGGCAACTTTGGCCTTGTCCAGCCTGCAGAAGACATGGCCAGGCCACGGCTGGAGCGCTGCCTCCTGCTTTGGGCAGGCCCTACCGCACAGCCACAGCCACCTGCGAGGGAACCAGGCGGCCAGGGGCTGCAGGACCGATTTGGGAGTTGGATTTAGCCGATGGGGCCCAAGCACGGCGGGGTGAGGCCCGGGCACAGGAGAGGCTGCATCTCCTCCGCGGGGAGTTTCTCATTAACCAGAGCGCTGCTGGGGGCCCTGGCAGCGGCGCCTTTGAACCGGGGCGGCCCACCGCAACGGAGACCCGGCACAGGGATGCCGCCAGCGATCCTTCCCTCGGAGCTCAGCACCGCCCGGCGATGGAACTGAGGAGAGGAGCGGCCGTCGAGGCGGCATGTGGGGCCGAAAGAGGCTGCGAGGCTGAGGCGACTCCAGCTCTTCCCAGGCGCCGGGCACTGTGAGGGGCTGAGGAGGCGCGGCCTTCCCGCCCCTCCGCCGGCTCCCGCCGCCTCTCGCGAGGCCGCCGCCACCTCTACCCCCCTCCTCGCTCCCGGCCCACGTCACCGGCGGAGCAGACGGGGACAACATGGCGGAGCGGCGGAGGCACAGGAAGCGGATCCAGGTAGCCGAGCTTCTCCCTCCCTGCCCAGCCCGCGCCCCATCCCCAGGAGGCAGCTCACCGTCCTCAGAGCGGCCCGGCCCCAGCGGGCGGGCTGCTCCGGGGCGGCTCGGTCACCCTCCAGAGGGGCTTTCCCTCCCCCCCTTCTCCGGTTCTGCGGCCTCCCCGCCCCGACGCCGTTGCGAGGAGGCGGCGGCAGGCGGTGCCGTGCGCTGGGGCGGCCCGCGGGAGCCGGCGGTGAGGGAAGCGCTCTCGTCTCGGCCGCCGCCGGGGCAGCGGGAGCCCCGCAGGCACCAGGGGCGCGGTGGGGGTAGAGCGCCGCAGCGGAGCCCGGTGAAAGCCCAGGCTGGCACCGGAGGGACAGGCTTTCCTCAGAATTTTCTAGCAAACTGGGAAATCCTAGTAAATACTGAGGAAAGCTGGGGCCCGCTGCGCGCGGAGAAGCGCGGGTGGGAGCGTTCGGGGAGCGCCGTTGGCTCTACAGTCCCCACGCACCCCCACAGCGCCGGCTGCCGCGGCGGGGGGCTGAGGGGCGGCCGGCTGGGTGCCCTGGCCCGGTACCCCGGCCCATCCGATACCCCCGGCTTCCCACTTACCCGACGGTCTCCGGCGGTTCTGCTCTCGTGGGGGTCTGCGCCCTCAGAAGTACGTTCTGTTTCTCAGTGACCAGAGAGTGAGATTTCCAGCTGTTACCTATTTGTAATCGCTGTATTATACTTGGGATCTCACCCCTTCCTTATGTGGAACGGTAGGCTGATGTGGTATAACACCACTCAGAATACCCAGGTGAGCAGCAGCCGTAGCCAGGAGCTGACACCCAGTGTGTCTGTTCCAGTGGTTTGTAAGCAAAAGACGTGGGACAGATGGTATAAGCATCTTAAAAACTAATGTGCCCCAGCCAGGAAATGATGTGGTAAGGAAAGGAAATTTGTTTTTAGAAGACATAAACAAACAACAGCATCTAAAAACAGACCTAATCAGCTTTGAGATCATGTTAAAATGTAGTAATAATTATATGGTGTCACTTAAAGCCAAAGTTAATACCGCTTAGGTATTTTCATGTATCTCCAAGTCTGGATTTCTGAGTGTGTAACTTTGGAAGTGAGTTTTACAGAGGTTTTAACGCATGTTCTGGGCATAGCTACAGCATCAGTTACTATAATGCCTGTTGCTGGTATGTATTATTAGCACTAAGCCTAAACAGTGTTTGCTTGGGATTCTTTGCTCTGCTGCAAGCAGAGATAATATGAGAGAAATCAATGTGCACTTCATATGTCATCCTGCTTGTCTGCTCTCTCTTCTTCCTCATCCTTTCCCTTCCCAGCCCCCCAAAGGATGGAGATGAGCCTGAACCTGTAATGGTTCGTTTTTTCCCCTTCAATTCAAATTACTGAGGTGGGGAGAGAAGGGAGGAACTCGAAGAGCAATGAATCAAAGTTTTATTAAACCGTATCACTGGCATTAATGAATTATCATAAAACATTACAGCATTATTCTGCTTTTGTAATTGCTATAGTCTGTCCCTTATCAGGGATGACAACAGCTCAATAGAGCATCCATCAAACCCAAGTTAAATGTAATTTAATGTTTTGTATAATACCCAAGGCTGTGGTCTTGTAGGCACTTAAACATATGCTTCATTTCCAGCCTGTTAGCAGTAAAAGTATTTCCCGGGTTGTTAGTAATTAAATCGATGCCTGGGTGTTAACACTTGAAGGTTGAAGATTGTGGCCTAAATTTGTGATATAATTATGCAGATAAATGTGTGTTGCATCTTAGTAATTTCCCCCTGTATGTCAACAACAATGGGAAGACAAGACAGAGAACAAAAGGATGCTGTTGAATGCCCGAAGGGTGTTCTTAATTGGTCAGCGAATAAAACTGCAAGCATTTTTCGTGGTAGTTGTTTTGTTGTTTTGGGGGGTTTTTTTAAGCATTTTGAACTTTATTGGCATAGTTACAGTATGATTATCTTGTTTCAGGATAATTGTGCAAGTTCTTTTAAAAAAGAAGCTTGGGATTTTTTTTATTTCTAGGTGTTTCCAGTGCTTTAGAAGTGTGTACTTATTTTAGGGTGATGTGTATCCCTTAATAAAGAGACTAACATGCTGTATGCAAGCTTGGCATTTGAGTACCCCCTTGTCGTTAAGCAGAGCTCTATTTCTTGACAAGAATAAGGTTCTTCAGAGGAGGCAGTGTGTTTACCTGTGGAAGAGGCTAATGTAGTGGAGTTGAATTGCAAATACAGAACCTGGGTTCTGAATAATTTTCTAGGATTTTATGTCTGCCATCAAGATTGGAATCTTAGGTCAGCTAGCTACACAAGAGAAATGGTGAAAAAAGTTTCAATAAAATAGTTCAAAGCTCTGTCAAGCCTACTTTCTGTGTTTTCTACCTGGAGTGCTAACAGGAAGGATGTGTTTTATAGAAAGCATTTTCATGAAAAGACACATTGCCCAATCTGTATTGCTTAGCTTAGACTCTTCCTTTGGCAACGTGTGGAAAGTTATGGAGGTTGCAGAAATCTTAACTTAAAAAGTTTGACTAAAACCATTTTAGATGTAAAGTTTTCAAAGTGGTGTTCCTGATTGTCTTTTAATTGTAATAAACATGGAGAGAAATAACCTTCAGATGCACTGTAGTGAAAGTCTGTAGGATGCAGGTTGCTCGAGCCGCTGGGCTCACACATGATTCAGACTTCTGAAGTCAAGAATGCTGGCTGTATACAAGGGACTCATGGAAGGAAAACCAACATATGTTGTCTAATGCCTACTTTAATACTGTTTTCTTCAGACAGATACACCTGAAAAGATGGCAGGTGTCTTTACATGCCTATTACTCCACCAGCCTGATCAAAGCTAGTTAATATCTTGGGAAAAAAGCCACAAATCCATACATATCCTGAAATACTCACTTAAGCACAAAACCTTCAGAGTTGGTAACTTTGACAAGCATTCAGCAGGGTAACACGTGGCACTTTGTTGGCAGCTCTGCAGTCTGACTTTTAAGCAGGCATTATGTTTTAATTACCTTGGCCGGCTTCCATTGTGCACGGTTCTGTTCCCCACATGTGAAGTTTTGTTTATCTTTGCGTTGCAATTAATAACACTTGCACAGCACCTTAGTGCTTTGTCCTCTGCTCTGGAAATGTTATTGCCTATAAATACTGCTCTTATGAGTGGAGACAACGGTTCTTAGGCAAATGTCTCACTGCAAATAGAGCTCTTGAATCACTGAATTCAAGCTTCGAGATACTCCTGATGAAGGACAGCTACTAATCAGTATTAGTACAGTTCTGCCGTGTCTTGACTGGGGCTCTGCTAGAAGGAAAATATGCAACAGCATCATTGCTGCTTCCTGTACTGCAGGTTTTTTATGAATGAGTATGAAAAGGATCTTCAGAAATGACCAAGCAGTTGTTTTCTGGTAACACGGACTTGTCCGTTTGTCTTTATTTTCTCATGTATTCTAGGAAAGCTGAATGGGATGCTAGCAAAGGGGCCTGGCTGAATGACTCCTTTGAAAGTGAATGTTACCAGGTGATAGAGAAGGAAATAACAAACACTGGGGTGGGGGGGACATTAAAATAAGAATGATAAGTAGCAGTGCCACTTGTCCTTAAAACAAGAATTGCTGTCTTGAAAACGTGAGTTACACTTTTGGAGGTGGGAGAGGGAAAAATCAAACCATCTGGCCTGGGGTTAGAAGAGGACTGACTGCAGCTGGCACGGTTTGGCTTCAAAACATTGTACATTGCTTCTTTGATATGTGTTTTAGAACTGTTTACAGATTTTGCTCAAAAAATTTAGTGATGGCTGAAAAAGAGAAAACAAATACTTCTATTTTTATAGGATGTGTATAGGACAAAAAGAAAATCTGTTCATTTTTTTCTGTAAAGAGAAATTTATGTCCTGTAGCTAGCACACAGCCATGCTAATCCAGAAGAACTGGTTTCTCTGCATGGTTCTTTTAAGAGACCTCAGGCAATCCATGTACTGGTCATCAGTGCAAGAGTTGGACAATTTTAGGTTTATTAGTCACTGAAGAAAACATACATAGAGTCCTAAGAGCAGCTCCTGAGACCCTAATGTTTCCTTCTGCATCTTGATTTATTTTAGGCAAAGTATAAATGTTTCAGCAGAACATGAGGAGTACCAGCTTCCCTGCCACTGAACATCATCTGAGAGTCAACAGGGATAGGAAAAATTATAATCTTGTGATTCAGCCCAAGCTTTGTTGTGCACAGACCATCTTCAGAGACGATAACACTAATAAAGTTGTACTGTGAGGAGAGGTGTGAGGAATGGAGCAGGACTTGACACTGTCATTTTTGATGTGTTCTCTCAGCTTGAAAAACAGGCTGCATGTGGCTGATGTGTTTAAATTTCTTCTTTTCCTTGGCTGAAAACTGTATAAATTAATCTGCTTCAGGAATCCTCTGTGAAGGGACGGTGTTCTGAGCATCTCTCAGATGTAAGAGCAAAGAAATAAAACCAGATATTCATGTTATTGAAATCAAAGAATTTTGATGCTCCTATCAAAGAGGAGCATTGATCCTTGTAATGTGTTTGCACATGAAATAACTTGTTAGTCATAGTCATCACTTACTCTCTCCTGATTTTCTAGGAACCTTGTGTACATGACAGTGTTGTGGATGGAAATCATCCTGTCTTGGGTCACACTGTCTTCTCACAGCTGTGATGCAAAGGGAGTGACATTTCAAACCACAAATATGATCTGGTCTTTTGAGATCCATTGAGTGGTTCCAGGAGTAAGAGAGCCTGAATAAGTCGTAAGTAGAGATGAGAGGGAGAAGGAAGCTCATGGGCACAATAATCTTAATAGCTCAGTTCAGGTGGTTTTATTTTTGCTTGATACAGGCAGCTCTTCTGCTGCAGTCCAGCTGGAGGCTGAATTAACTGGGAACTACAGCAGTTTGTTGACGGAGGTTCAGAGAGCACTATGCTATGCTTTGATTTGGGAGATATGTTAAAAAAATAATTAGATTAAGGTTTTCCTATTGCTTCAGCAGGTCTGGAAGGACACTAGAATAGAAAACCTCAACTTTGTTTTATGAATTCATTTAAGGCAGGGTTTTGATAGCAATGCTTGAGAATTATTCTTTAAAAATTTAAAATACCAGGGCATTTCTAGTTAGTAGGCATGCTGAGCACTGCTTTTCCTGTCTTCCAGTAGATGGAGTTCTTATGTTTAGATAAATAAGAAATAGGGTTTGATTTTATTTTTAATGACATTCTTCCAGAGATTGTAAATTATCAGGGATCATGGATCTCCCAATTGTACATTGCATGTTTTGATATTTAAAATTGAAGTAGATGCAAGAGTCTAAAACTAAATGTAGAGCAGAAGAATTTGGAAGCTTCATACTATCCTATTTTTTTTATTAATTGAAAAGAGTTCTATATAATTTTAATTGAGAAGACATTTTATAGCATTCCAGAAACATATTGCCTGAGTTGTTTCTTGAATCTCTCAGCCTTTCCTATAAAAGCAAATGTTAAATATCAGCAAATTTTCATATGCATTTACAGGCTGTTTCATCTGTTAAAAAACTATAATTTATGGAGAACCATCCCTTGATTCATTTGTATAATCTTTTTCTGAATGTATAAGGAGGCCTAAAGTGCCTGGGGCTTGGCTGGTTTTATAACTCAACATCAGGACCAGATGAAAGGCTTCTTTAAAAAGTAGAGCTTAGGATACTGAAAGTTTCAGGGCTTTTGTTGATTTCAGGTTGTGATGAAATGTAACACTCTGTCAGTCATCTAATGTTTCACGAGAAGCCTGGCTTTGCAAATAAAGGGATGAAAATAGGATGAAAAAATGGGGATTAAATTGCAGGGCAAACTTTGTCAGAACGAGCTCGGCTAAACTGTGTCCGTCTGTCTCGCAGGGAAGCTTGTTGGGGATGTTATGAAACTATCCCACAGAAAAGGACAAAGCAATAGATAGGAGGGAGCAGTGAAAAAATAAATCCAGTGCCAGCCTCTGCCTATACAGCACATCACACGACCTAGCAGAATCATGAATATTTTAGGAAGAAAAAAAATAATCCTAGAGGGGAATTCATGTCAGGGTGAGTATCTGTAGTTTCGCTGACAGCTTTACTGTCTGTCCCATGAAGGTGTGCCCTGTGAATGGTGCTAAGTTTAATTTTCTGGTAAGAAATACTAGAAAAGTGTTATTTTGAAACACAAATGCTGCATGTAGCCATCAGTCTCCACGGTACCTTATGTGTGGGCCACATGGTAATGATGGTATGTGTTCCCTCTTTCCTTTAAATGCATTGTACCTTGTTTTGTTGCTATTAAACCAAATCAGTTTTGATACCAAACTTGGTAGTATCATCAGTGATTTACAATTACTGGTACAACTGTACCATATAAGGGGACATCAAACTACAGTGTGTCAATTACATGCATCCCTGCACTGCCAATTAGTGAATAGTTTTCCATGAGTTATCTGATGTTTCGTACAGATTCTCAAATGGAAAGAAAAAGGAGGGGGAAGATTGAGCACAGAGACAGAGCTCATTTAATCTATATGAGGGCTGTTAGGATCATCTGCCTTAATTTTTGGATGTATTTTTGAAATAACTGCTGAGTATGAGAGCATTTTTCTGCATGTATATGAAGTACTCAGGCTTTAAAAAAGTCAATAATCTCAGAATGTGAAAACTGTTGAGAGCTTTTGGCATTTGGGTATCATGTCTGTATTATTCTCTTTAAAATTGGCCTCCGGTAGGAAAAGCAATGATCTCTAGAACTAGAATTCATTACCCAGTTGATTTTGAAAGTTGACTGTTTAATAACTCTCACCACCTAAGTTTTTATCTGGTGTAACAGCATCTGTCCGGCCTTGAATTTCCACTTAACGTGCTGCTTGTGCTATGATTATACATCTGGAAAGCAGTAATGGGGGTTGTAGATGTTTATTGACCTTTAGAAACATTATGTCTTTAAATAGAATCTTTGACTTGTGTGTATTCCTGTAAATCACCAATCTGTGGTGTGGCTTCTGTGATCTATTTCTTTGGCTGGCATGACAAGGATGGGTACAGAAGAGGTACTGCCGGGCTGAAAAGGTGTCCTGGTGCTTATGGATCTGCAGGTAGCAGGAGGATTTGGAGAATTATTCATTAAAAGAATTTACAGAAAGGAATTTGGAGGAAGTTTGCCTGAGTCTGTGTACTACAACAAATGTTGGTTCCAGATATGTTTTTGTGAAGCAGCAATGTTAGAAAGGTCTTCCTTTCCTGCTTACAAATAGCAGGTCCTAATTTTACATAATCGAAAATGCCCCTCTCCATCCTTCTGTTTTACACATCTTTGAGTTCTGCTGCTTCTCTGCCAGTTCCTACCAGTACAAAGTTTATGAATGTGTGCAGGCTAAGGGCTGCCTTCTCCTCAAATGGCTGTTGTGGCCTTCACAGACTTGGTTCTGCTTCATTCTGATGTTCCCCATCTCTAGATTGGAACAATCTCCCTCTCTTCAATGCTACTCTGAAGTTTATGTCACTTTGTAGCGTGCAGTCGTACTGACATTTTGTAGCCAAATCTTTGGACTTCCTTTCAGGCTGGTTTTCTCCACCCTCACATGAAATTCAAGCTGCTTTGTATTCTGTCAGTATGCCTGCACTGCTGTCACTTCATACGTGCTCGCTCCTTGCTCTGTTGTTTGTCTTTCAGCTTCACAACTCTTTTCACCCAAGCTTTCGTGCCTTCAGCAGCTTTCCCTGTGCCCAGGGCTTTCCTCTCACTTCCTCCTTTACCTTGCTGTTTTTCACAGAGCTGTTAAGTTCACAGTTGCTGCCTTCAGATCACCTAACTTCAGAATTCCTGCTTATTTTATTTATGTAGACAGAAAGTTACAGGGGGAAAACCCACTTGACCGATTTGCACATCTTTGACATCTTGTTTGTTCATGCATTGCCCTACAATAATGAAGACTTTGAGACATCTGCTTTTTGAGCCCAAATGAGTATCTTTCCCATGTGTTTAAACCTATTAATTTTGCACTTTTGCTGTTGCAGGAGGTGGGTGAGCCATTCAAAGAGGAGAAGGCTGTTGCTAAATACTTACGTTTCAACTGTCCAACAAAATCCACCAACATGATGGGGCACCGAGTTGATTATTTTATTGGTAGGGTCACTTTTAACTGGAGAATGAAACTTTCTTCTTCTAACATTGTACTTTGGGGGGTGGGAGCTCTTTTGTTTTTATTATTAATGCATTAATAAGTACTGATCTTACAGAAAACCTATCTAGGCATTAGAGAGCCATAAAATTAATCTTATCAGCCTGAAGTAAACACAATAAACTTCACTCTGTGATTTAAAGGTATATATTTGTCACAAATGACCTACAGCAATAAACATATTTCCAAAGAGTGACTAATCTTACTTCAAAGATTGAGAGAATGTGGAACATCACCAGAACTGACTGACTGGCTGGTGTTGTTCAAGAAATGCAAACTAAATGTTAAAATAAATGTGATTACTTCTAATGCATTTTTAATTAATTTTTAATTATTTTTTCCCCCTCTAGCCTCAAAAGCTGTGGATTGCCTCCTGGATTCTAAATGGGCAAAGGCAAAGAAAGGAGAAGAGGCTTTATTTACAACACGAGAGTCTGTAGTTGATTACTGCAACAGGTATGACCTAGCCTAATTCATCAGTTTTATTTATGAGTACAGTTGTAAAGGTGTTGTAGTTATTTAAGAGCCAGTTTCACTTGGGCTTTGTGTATTCTAAAACAGTTGTGGTTGTAGGTAAAATAACGATTGTAATTTATTACTGTGTTTGAGGGTGCCATAGCAGAAGTGGGAGTAATGAAGTTCCATCACCTTTATCCTCACAGCTCCCTCGTGTTCATTCTGCTGCTTGGGGCAGCAAGAGGAACAAAAGGATTGTTGAGATTTGATAGTTATTTTACATTAGTGGGGTCAGTGCCCTCCAATCTCCTCCTCATGGACCTGTTCTGCCATCATGGACTTTGAGGTTCGGTTTATGCCTCTCAGATTGTCTGTGCTGCTTTAGGTGGAACAGCATTTTGATACATCTCATTTGGGGCATGCTCATAGGGTTAAGGGGACCATCTACACTTGGAGAGTTCTGCCAGAGGTATTTAGGGATGAAGAATATGGCTAATATTTTGACTTTTTTTTTTCTTTTTGGCCTCTTTGATATAGCTATCCAGCAAGGTGGGATTCTTTTCCCCAGTACCAGGGCTGAGGCAGGGCTGATTCTGTGTTTGAATTTTAATCCTAGTGCTGATTTCTTTAAAAAAGTTCAGAAAAGAATAAAAACCAACATTATTTTAATGCAAGCAGAAAAAATAAGTTTTCCCTTCCAGAGTTTTTGGACTCTGTAGGAATGTGTGTGTTTGTTCTTCAGTTACAAAAACATCAAGTGAGATGAAGTTGAGCTCCAGCAATGTAAAGAACAGCTATGTAGTGTGCAGAGAAAATCAGTTCAGCCTCTGGTCTCTGGCGCTGATTTTTCTCCAGTGTGTAAGGTCTCCCAGTATACTGACATACTGATCTAAGTTCAGTAAGTTTTCTTTTGAGAGGGCTTGTCACAGATGAGCTACAGCAATAAAGCTTTGTCCAGCAGTTCTGCAGAGGGTTTACAAGTCAGGAATCAGCAAGCGACCTGCACTTCATTATCAGCGTCAGGGTCTGTCCTGCTTCAGGACCTGGCTGTTGGCTGCACTGCTACTGTGGCTCCATGCTCCAAACAGTGGGTCTTTCCCAGTCCCATCGTTTTGTATTCCATCAGAGACAGAGGTAGCTCCTGTGAGTGACAGACCTGTCCTCTGGGCTGTTCGATACCCAGAGCCCCTGGACTCCCAGCTGTGAAGAAAAGTAGTTTCCCAAACAAGTGATTTTCTGTTGCTAGAAGGAGAACCCATGTCAACAGTTGTCCAAAGAAAGATTTTATGATTTTTCATCTTTCATAAAAGATCTACATGAAAGAGCTTTGCTTGATAGTCAGCATGCATGCAGGTTGAATTGGTAAAGTGACTTCTCTCTCTTCAGCGAGTTTTCTTCATTCAGTGAGCAGTCCTGCACAGGGATGTGGGCTGCAGCAAGCAATGTAAGAAACTAAGGACAAATCAAATCGATTTGGAAGATGGGACCAGGATTTTCAGTGTGAATGAGTGCTTGGATTTCAGGCCCTGCTGCTTCGTCTCAGTCTGGAGAGCAGTATTGTGTACTGTTCTTCCTATTCTGAATTTGGCTGTGATCCTTTCAAGGATATTACTGTTGGTGACAACCTTAAGACTACCAACCACTGCTTCCTGGTGCCCAGCTGGCCACAGCTATGCCTGCTCTAAGGTTTGTTTTGTAGCTGGTATGAATGGGATGCTTCCATATGCACCACCAACAGGGTGATTTTATTCATCACCCATCTCTTACCAAGGATCTTGATAAGCCACATGTCCACTTCCTTACCTTTGCTATGAAATACACTGCAATGAACTTGAAAATAAGTCTTGGTTGGAGTTGCATTAATGGGAAAGATAATTAAATTGACCTGATGGCCTCCCCTATCCTACATCTTGTGTATTCATTTATATCTGTGCAAAATGCTGCCACAGAAAATAGGAGTTTTACCCAGTTTTGAACAGATATTTAAAAAAAAGAGCAAAGCAAGAGGTGAGGCACAGGATAATTAGGTCTGGTTTGTTTCGTTGCACGTAGAGCAGATGATGTTGGCCTCTGTCCTTTAGTCCTGCTATTCATTAATATCTTAGATAGGCTATCTAAACTGGTATCTAATAATAACACAATTGAGTATAAACATTATTATTGCAGCCTCACTTAAATGTATAATTTAAATTTGTTTTCATTTTAAGACTCCTGAAAAAACAGTTCTTTCATCGAGCATTAAAAGTGATGAAAATGAAACCTGACAAGGATACAAAGAAAGAAAAGGAAAAAGGAAAGGCTGAGAGTGGGAAAGAAGAGGAGAAAAAGAGCAAGAAGGAAAGTGGCAAAGATGAAAAAACTAAGAAGGAGAAAGAAAAGGAAAAGAAAAAGGATGGTGAAAAAGAAGAGTGTAAGAAGGTCAGTACTATCTGTAAGAGAAGAGCCAAACCTGTAATAGAGAATACATTAACTGATTGTTAAGATTACACTGGCCTGAAAACATGGTTGGTTGTTCTAAAATGTGACACCTTTCTTGCCTGTTTTCGTCTCTAAAAGATACTTCTCTTTTTAAGAACTTTGGAGCTGTTCTGAATTTGGTCTAGATAAAGAAAGAGGCTTCAGTGGGTTCTTTGTGTACCTCATCATCTTCTAACGTGGACCAAGTTAATTGAAAACAACTTCTCTGCAGCTGCAATGGGCATTGCTGCTTGGCAGTGGTTAGCATAGAGTGACATAGGTTAGCACAGAGCGACACAGATGCATGGATCTAACAAAGCGGGTGTGAAACAAAGCCAGTCCTGGAGGCTTTGATGATAAGAATACCTGGGATTTTATGTTGGATACTTGGTGCTTGTCAATAGCTCTGCAGTGGTGGGTGGGTTTCTGTGTGACACCTGGTTTTCACACTGTTCCTGCCTTTGAACTTCAAACTGTTCTTACTGCACAAGTTTCCACATGTGTTTTCTTTCCTGATTTCTGTTGTTAGCAGAACAGAATTCCCAAAGGAAAATGTTAGGAATCTGCAGGAGAAACTTGATGAAGGGCTGTGGGGCTTTTCTTCTATATCCAGTGAGCATTAGCAGGGTAGTGCTCAAAAGTCAGTATTCCAGACACCCCTAAGTGAAATAATGGCACATTCAGTGTACACAGCCTGGATCTCAGAAGAAAGCTATGGGGCTAATAAAAGAATTCTAAACAAAACAATCTTGCTGGCAGTCCAAACATAGATGCCAGTGTAACATGACCTAACTGGAGGTACTTTAAAACACCAATTATGAAAGCTGTGAACTGATCCAATCCCCTGTCACTGGGAGAGTTACGTTATTAATGTCATGTTAATTTTTAAACTAATCATTATTTATTGAACTGATATTTTAATGCATTATATAAACCAGTGGGAAGTAATTTGAACAACGACCCAGGACACAAATCAGAAGGTTAATTTCAAGGGAGGAGGAAGCACAAGGTTCCGGAAGAAATTGAGGAGGATGAGAATAAACAGCAGAAACTGATTCTGACAGGATGCCTGTGTGGTGAATACAGGGAGAGGGACCAGATACTTCTAATAACATTAGTGATTATGAAGTGGTGTGTCCGGCCCTTGATCTTTGGGCAGACTTCCTGTTGGTATCAGCAGAACTTTGCTGTGCATTTGAAGACATGATGTTATCATGAAGTCACAGCCTAGTCCTTAGACACTAATTAAAAATAACATTTCTCTTTCCTTAAAATTGACATTTATTTTTTAAATACCCAGTTGGTAATAAATGAGAACAGGAGGAAATAAAACATCTTTACCTAAAGAATAAAAAGAAAGAAAGCGATCCTGCCTGTGAAAAGTCACCAGACTCAATATATTAAAACACTAGGCATTAACCTCTTAATTGATTATTTTTCTAATTGTATTTTTTCCTCAGGATGATACCCCAGGAACACCCAAGAAAAAGGAAACTAAGAGGAAATTTAAACTTGAGCCACATGAAGACCAAGTTTTCCTGGATGGAAATGAGGTAAGATTTAAGGTACTTTCTAAGTTTTAGCATCAGTGTCCTGCTGTCAGCTACTAGTGTAATTTACTGGATGTCTGCAAACTCCTTCTAGACCTGTTGAAAGGAACGTTCATGGCAGTGTGATGGCTGATCTTGAAACACCAGATTTTTCAATATTTGGAGGGAGGTTAGAGGAAGATAAACGTAGGACAGTGACAAAGAAAGTTTACCTGTTCGTTGCCATGAGGTGAAACGTTTGACCTGGAGCTGTGATGGGGTGTCAGAGCAGGCTGCATCCTCCGTGCTCCCCAGGCTTTTGTGACCAGGCAAGGCAAAGCCTCCAGTAAGCTGAGCTGGCCTTGCAGCTGGACAGAGACACCCAAATTATCCTGAGGCTGTTGTCACACTGAAATGTTTCTAAACAAAACAGAAACCTTTTAGAATAGGAGGGGAAAGGAAAAGTTTCTGCTGCCCAGAGGCTGTCTAACCTTGTGAGCCAAGCAGCAAGGCTTAGGCATTCCTCACCTCTCCTCCTGGCTTTGTCACTGCTGTTTGTTTTGCTCTCCTCATCCAGTTTTCTTACCACCCACCTCACAGTCCCACCACATACAGAATCACACCGACCTCTGATCCTCCCTGTTGTCTTTAATGGGGAGTAACCAGAATGGTGTGCAGCAGTTCAATCAATGGTGCAGTACTGTCTTTGCAGAATAACAGTATTTACTTTCTGTCTTAGCATTGTTTACTTTCTCCTCAATTAATGAGCACAGGAAGTTCCACACCAACATGCGGAGGAACTTTTTCCCAGTGAAGGTGCCAGAGCCCTGGCACAGGCTGCCCAGGGAGGTGGTGGAGTCTCCTTCTCTGGAGATATTCAAGACCTGTCTGGATGCCTCTCTGTGCAGTATGAGCTGGGGAGCTGCTTTGGGAGGGGGGTTGGACCCGATGAGCTCTCGAGGTCCCTTCCAACCCCTACAGTTCTGTGATTCTGTGAGCTGACTTTAAGAACTGCAGCTTTCAAGATCTTTCTTAAGTAGCACCTAATTTAGAGCTGATCTTGGAGTACTTACTTTAGAGCCATTTCTTCTTTGTTATTTTGCCCTTAAACACTATTACACACTACTTTGTGTGTAATTGCTCAGTCATCTGTCATGATCTTCAACTTGTTGGGCCCAGAAAGTAGCCTGGCAGCACACCTACACCTGCACAGAGACAGCTCTCATGCCCTGTGAGAGACAGAATATTAAATATCATCCTGCATCACCCTGACTATTGCTGCCTCTCAGGTATCCTCGTGGTGGTTCTTATTAACTCACCCGATACATGAGGGTTCCTGGTCTCTAGCAGTCAGCATCTTTCACAATTAACTGCAAAGATTAAAACTGTTTGTTTTAGAAAGAAACAAAAATCCTGGTTTTTGTCATTCAGAAAATCCTGTGCTTTACCAAGAAGGGGTTTGGGTGGTTTTTTTAAGTAAGGCAGTGGAAGTCTGCTTCAAACGGATGGACAGTTCTTGCACAGACATTCGGTTCTGAGTGTTGCAACTGCAGACATTCTCTGAAGGGAATCTCTTCCCAGCCAGAAGCATATTTTGTTACTGCTTGGTGGACCCAAGAAATGCTTTGGGTTGAGTTTTTGGGTTTTTTCTCAATAGTTTTTCTGGCTTCATGCTGCACAACACTAATGAATAAAGATAAAACCAAACTGTGATTCAGTGAGGTTTCTGTATCTTTAATTTCCCCATTAGTTTTACTGTCAGATTGCTTTCCCCAGGTTTTTACATCACCTGTATGTTACTTTGAGTACTGCTTCTTTTAACGAATTCTTCCAGTCTGAGATTTTTCTTATTTTTCTCTCACAGCAATGGAAATTCCTTCCCTTCCTCTTCCCCTGCTAGCTGGGAGCTGCCAGCATGGCCAGCCCAGCGCTGCCTTGGGGCTCTGATTGTCATCGGCAGGTAGCTAGGACAGTGCAGTGTTGGGCACGCAGCCCCTTGCCTGACTGGCTGGCTCCTTTTGTACCTCTTTCACTGGCAGAAACCTGTTTCAGAGTATTGCTCTGCCTATGCTGAGTATCACAGCATGGCAGTAAGCACTTGGATGAGGGAATAAATGAAATTTCTCAGAGAGCTGCTTTTCCAAGCGTAAACTGCGTTCTTTCTGTTGTAGGTGTATGTGTGGATCTATGACCCTGTTCACTTTAAAACTTTTGCCATGGGACTTGTACTGGGTAAGTAGGAGCTGGTATTAGTAAGCACATTTGCTCTTCAGTTTCAGCATGATGTACTAGGATGATACTCAGCATGATACAGGTGGTATGACATGAATTTTAATCTCCATGTGGAGCAGCTACGCATGTTTAAAACAAAACCAAACCTGGATCATGCCTTAGCAAGTATCTGAACTTGCACAGGGTTGCAAACTGTTTATTTCCATTGCTTTCAGCTAATGAGTAAGTCACCCAAGAGGCAAATGGGTTGTAAACCAGGGATTTGTAGTCCAGATGGTACCAAAGGGTTGTGTAAAACGTGAAAGATGTAAAAGGAATTATTTTACACTATGTGTGATACCTTTCTGGACTTGGATTTGTGCAGGGTAAACCAAATCAGCTAATTCTTAATCTAAATTAGTACTGAGGTTGTCTGACTTCAGGGGGTACCTGTGCCTTGCAGCTTCCTCACCTGAGAGAAGTGGCTTTCCCGAGAATCTGTGACACCCCTCAGGGCCACAGTCAGGCCTTGTGCCAGCCTTTGGGGCCACCCAGCTCCTTGTGCCTATGTCCTGCCTGCGTGGCCCTAGGCAGCTCCCCACTCCCCTGTTTGCCCCTGCCCTCTCCTGGGGGCACTCGCTGGTGAAGCAGGGTGGCTTGCTCTGAAGCAGTCTGTGAATGGGAGCAGTGAACCTAGACTGGGCTTCGCTTGAGGCCTAAAATCCTGTCAGCAGCTCGTGCTGTGCTAAGCCAGTACCTGGAATAAATGGTGAGCCTAGAACCTTTACACACGTACCAGGAAAACTGATTGTGCTTCTCTTCTTACCTTTGTGTCTAGTGATTGCTGTCATAGCTGCCACTCTGTTCCCACTCTGGCCAGCAGAAATGCGGGTTGGTGTTTATTACCTCAGCGTAGGCGCGGGCTGCTTTGTCGCCAGTATTCTCCTGCTTGCCGTTGGTAAGTGTCCCTCATCCTTTATATTCTTATCAGCGGGTGAAGCGTTAGAAGGGCAGGGACAGAGTCTGCTGCTTTAGACTCCCGGAACCGTGGTGAGAGGAGCCAGCCTGATCCCACCTACACCCGTCCCTCCTGGCCGCTGGGTGTCAGAGGCGTGCCACGGCACGGAGGAGCAGCGAGCTGGCGGCACACGGGTGCTTCCTCCAGAGCAGGGATTGGGTTACTGCCAGAGAAACAAAACAAAAGGCAAAGTGAACCCCTGCCCGTAAGAACAGATCCGGCGGTGAGGATGGGGAAACCGGGCTTTTAAAGCTTTCTCTGGTACAGGGGCTAAGGAGTTGGAAATAAGATACGGGTTTAACAGGGTGGGGGAGCATGGTAGGAGCAAACTCTTCCATGAGGCCATTGCAGAAGGAGAGGTTCCCCCCCAGTCATGCTGTCCCTGGCTTTGGGGGTGTTAGCAGTGGGTATGTGTTACACCACAGCTGCACAGTGGAGATGTTAAATTAGATATTAGGGGGAAGTTCTTTACCGAGAGAGCAGTGAGGAGCTGGCATGGGCTGCCCAGAGAGGTGGTGGCTGCCCTGTCCCTGGGGGTGTTCAAGGCCAGGTTGGATGTGGCCCTGGGCAACCTTGTGTAGATCCAGGCCTGGAGGTTGGTGGCCCTGCCTGTGGCAGGGGGTTGGAGCTCTGTGATCCTTGTGGTTCCTTCGAACCCAGACCAGTCTATGATTCTGTGATATTTATAACAGAACCCTGAATTTTTCCTTTCCTTTTTTTCTTGTATACAGCTCGCTGCATCCTTTTCCTTATCATCTGGCTGATCACCGGAGGAAGGCATCACTTCTGGTTCCTGCCAAATCTTACCGCAGACGTGGGATTCATTGACTCCTTCAGGCCCCTGTACACACACGAATACAAAGGACCAAAAGCAGACTTAAAGAAAGAGGAAAAATCAGAATCCAAAAAGCAGCAAAAATACGACAGTGAGGAGAAATCAGATAGTGAGAAGAAGGAAGATGACGATGGGAAAACAGAAGCAACGAGGAACTCGGGAACAGACGGCTCAGGGGGAGAGCGACATTCAGACACTGACAGTGACAGGCGTGAAGACGACAGGTCCCAGCACAGTAGTGGAAATGGAAACGACTTTGAAATGATCACAAAAGAGGAACTGGAACAGCAAACAGATGAAGGAGATTGTGAAGAGGAAGAGGAGGAAGATACCGAAAGTAGGCCTTCACATGAAAAGTCGTAACTCACTGTGGTTTTGGGACTAAGTATGTGCAAATGGTTGGATTTTCTTTGTTGGCTGATCACCAAAACATAGACCGTACCGTAGCATCTTTGTTTGCTGAAATACACGTTACCAAACAGTTTTATATCTACTTCCTTCCTTTTTTTAACCATTAACTTGATTACTTGGTACTATGTTAATCATTAATATCCATTTGCAGGAGTTTTATCAATCTGACAAGTTTTCTATTGATTGATAGATTGCCCAGATCGTCCTCAAACATACTGAAAACCATAGTTTTCTGGTACTTGCATAACCGGTCAATTAGTTTAGCTTCTCAAACTTGCTTTTGTAAACCACATAAAAGTTGAATGACCAAATCTCAGATTATTCCTAGTTACACTCATGTGATAGCTGGTTACTAGAGCCCTTCTTACCCACAGTTTTCTTGATATTTTTCTTGATTTTATTTTCAAAAAGATTTCTGAAGAAAACTTTAGTTTTAGCAGAAGTATTTTTTTGCTGAAAATACAAAAAAAATCTGGTAGTGCTGAATTTGGCTGCAGTGTTTGCTCTTTCTCCAGACTGTGTGTGCCAGCAACTGAGGAAATCCAAACTGGTTTTGTACATCTGGTTCAGAGAAAGATGTCATCTCCGGCAGGCGAAGGAAGTAGCGCCGTTTGGAAAGCACGGCTGTTTTCTTTCTCCTGCTCCATCTTAATTAAAAAATAAAATAAAAAATAAATGTATTCTGTACATAATTTACAAATAAAGCAAACCATTTACTTTAACTGCTACTTATTATTTAGAGATTTGATCCAGTTTGTATTATTAAAGCCATTTTGTGGTGTATCTATCAGAGAAATGCAAGTCAAGAGGACCTCACAGAATATTTGTGTATGATTGGTAGCTGTTCCACAAGAGCTTTAGTTCTGTGCCAACATTCCATGTATTTGAGTCAATTGATCTTTATTAAATGAAAGCAAACAACATAGCTGTATGTATGCCTTAATGTGAAAACTGTCTGTATTCTGGAACTGGAATACTTTTTAAACTGAAGAGGCAGCAGAGTCCTCATCTGTTGGGAAATGTAGGTAACTTGAAGCTAATACAAAGTGACCATTAATAATTTGTTTATAAATATCTCGGAGTAGTTTGTGCAGTTCCTCTTACGCATCCCCTCCTGCTGGGTGGTTGGAGGTTGTACCCTGGGTTGGGGCCGACTGAGCATTGGAGAAGTTATGGCATCGTTCCTCAAGATGGCTCTTACCAGTAACTCTGAACCTGGTCGTCTCCCAAACGCACTCAGAGAAGAAAAGGGTAAGCATGACCTTGGATTAACTGACTCCTCAGAGAATGTTTTTCCTATCCTGCAATGCTTCCCCTTCCTTCCAGCACCAGCCATCTGGATGAAGATACTCATTTTTCCGATTGTGCAAATATATGCATCGTAATGGGTGCGTTGATAAACAGTTCATGGGTGTGGTGTGTTTGCTGCTTAAATCCTGAATCTGTACTCCTTCAGGAACAGATAAATTGGATCACTTTTTTTTTTTAATAGCAAAAAATTAAAAGCCCGTTACCTAAACAGATTGCCTCCTGGACATCTATGTTATTGCTGATTAAAACAGCTAACAAAGCAGTCGCTGCCTTCAGTCCCTTGCTGTGATAGGCATTACCTGACTGCAAAGCCTCTCAACCAACAGCTGCCTTTGGCTCAAGTCGGCAGCTGTGTAGGACACTTCACCCTGTGCTCCCACGGAGGCCGTTTCCACCTCACACCCAGTGTTGAGAACAGCCTGCATGAGGTGCTGATGCTGTACTTACACCACATCTGACACAAAGAGCTTGTACAGCAGTGTCCTCAGCAATTTCCTTCTTACCCCGCAAGTGCAGGGGTACAGAACTCCCTGTACCAACGGGAGCCTTGCAGTTCCTGAGGTTAGATTCCTGATGATTCCAATGGGAGCCAAACCGAGGGCAGCTGACTGACCGTTTGTGTGTGTATCTTGTGGAAACTTACAAACTGGCACTACTGCACACCAAATGCCTGCTCCTGCCCTGTGCTGGCAGTGGTTCACAGCTCAGCCTGCTGCCAGGGTGGGAAGAAGTTAATGTGGTGGATTTCAATCAGGTTTCAAGTGTCTTTCCTCCTAGAAGTCAAATAACATCTTAAGGACCTTGCTTGGAAATTAAAGTTGAAACAGTCAAGAAATTATTTAATAATGTCATCTGCTTCCTGTTAAGGGGATGAGTGTGAGAGGCCAGCACCACCCACCTCTGGCCTGAAGACAAGTGTCTGCATCTCAAAACTGACCATCAAAAATCTACTGTCACCTTACTAGAGCTGCAAGCTGACAGCCCTAGAAACTGCATCAGCCTTAAAACTCTTCCCCTTCACCTGCAGTGAAACTCTGAACCTTCTGAGGTAGTGGTGCGAAGACAGACCTTGTTGGAGCTGCTCAGCGGTGAAGGGAAGGGCTTTGTGACCTGTTGCTGTAATTAGCATTTTCTACAACTGTTCCCCAAATACTTCAGAATCCCCTTGGGATGAGACAATGAGGGAAGCACAGGTGTGAGTGGATTTATGGTATCCTGAGCTAGCTATTAAAACGTCCTTCCTGAAATAAAATTTTGTAGCTCTAGAAAGCTTGTATCTGCATTGAGTCTAAATTCCTCATGGAGCTGCACTGGGATAAGTTCAGAGTATATCCACAAATGTGCAATGTGCAAAGCCAGGACAGGAGCTGGCCTCTGCTCACAGGGGTGGTCAGGAGGGAAGGAACGCTGGCGCAGGAGGTGCTGAGGTGCATCCTCAGACCACGCTGTTTGCCCACAGCTGTAGCTGTTGTGGGAAGGAGAGGGCTGCATCGCTCGCTGCTCGGCTCACACTTCATCCAACTCCTTCTCAGAAATGGTTGAATCTTGCAAGTTGGAACAAAATTCTTCATTATGCTATTTTTACCAGAAAGTATCAAACATTTCCAATATCAAGAGCGGTTACGATGCAACTTCTGAGGGGCTGTAATGTACGACTGACCGTTTGGTGTTTAGCAGAGAGACTGTTGCTGGGATTACTTTTAAATTAGGCAACTCTTAGTAGGAATCCTCACCTATCCTGTGAAACACCTACTTGCCAGCACAGCTACCTGACAGAGCATTGACTCTGACAGAGATTAATCCTTTAGGGAAGGGATGGGGATATGGAACTCCATCAAATGAGGCTGACCCCCAGCTCACTCCAGAGCACTCCTCAGGTTCCTGAGCCATTTTATCAAATAAGAAGGGTTGCCTGAATTGAGACTCAACCTCTCTCATCGATCCCTCTCTAGCAAATCAGAGTAATACAGCAGCTCTTTACCTGCTTCACCACCGTGCTCTAAGGGTGTGTAAGCTGGTGTTGGCAAAAGAGGTAGCTGTAAGGCTGCTTCCCACAAACCTTCACAAGTCACAGGCACTTGACTGTTGAGCGTGATTTGTTTCTGATACTGATGAAATGCTTCAAAGGGCACTAGCAGTAGTGGTATGAACTGGCCCAAGGCTCTGCTGTACACTGGCATGGCACTGGGGTTCTCACTTGGAGCCTCAGGAGAAGCACAAAACAATCCTATCAGTGTAAATGAACTGAGACTGAGCAGCTGCTGAATGTTTTCAAGAGGCTTCCTGGTAATGGCTGGTACAATTTCATTAGGGCTTCTCATTTTATTTAATAAAACATTGGGTGAATTTATTTGTATTAGAGCAGCAGGTGCAGCAAAACAAAAGGCACATTTCCTGGTGGTGGCCACAAAGAGCCCATTACTCACTGGCTGGCACAGCCAGCATTCGTTTTGCCATGTGTATTTCTTTTTAATGTGAAAATAATAATCACTGGGAAAAATAATTGGATTTTGATAAAAGACTTTTGAGAGGGGAATTAGTTTAGAGTTAGAAACAGCACTATGCAAACAGTTTCAGTACAAGGTGAAGTAAAGAGAGAGCTAACAGTGCTCAGTAAACACTGATCATGCTTTAGAGGTAAAAGTATTCTCTACAGGTGGTAACCATCTTTAATCCTCATCATGTAAAACAGAAACCAAACACAAAGAGGGCTAGGTGTACGATCCCTGAAAGTACTCTGCAGCCTGGATCCAGTGAAGGATGAAGCACTCACAGGACACTCTTACACTTGGCCCTAACTAGTTAACAAACACAGAGAATTGACTCTCACTAGACTTACAGTTAAGTTCATATGTTCTCTTTCTTGTATATGAGTCTTCACCCAATAATTAAAAAAGGTTGTTTGCTGGGAACTAGGAGGTGGAGTTTTGAATTTTTCAGATCAAGGGTGGGATTGAAATCACATTCCCCCCTTTTTAGCTTCCTTTTAAAGGAAAGTGCCATCACAGAATTTGGTTAAAATTGAAGTCTACCAGAAGGTGATAAGATACAGAAAGGTTACAGAAGATCAGAGAATCACAGAATCCCCTGGGTTAGAAGAGACCCTTTAGATCATTGAGTCCAACCACAGCCTAACCCTGCCTAGCCCACCTCTAGATCATGCCCTTAAGGACTTTGTCTACACACCTTTTAAATCTCTCCAGGGATGGTGACTCCACCACCTCCCTGGGCAGCCTGTCCCAATGCCTGACAACCCTTTCAGTACAGAAATTCTTCCTGATATCTGACCTAAATCTCCCCTGGTGCATCGTTTGCTGCTTGGCTCACACATAAACCAACCACTACCCAGATGTTTTTAAAACCAAGCCTAGAAATGTTTGAATCATGCCAATTTGAACAAAATCACTAGCTCTTCTCTCTCTTGCTTTGTTTTTGTGAGCAAGTGACCAAGAGTAAGATCACACCTTGCACATCCTGTTGGCTTCAGTCTCAACATTCCTGGTTTCTTGTTGCAGTGGCCAGCAAGCTGTGAGTTCCCTTTCATAACTTACTGGTTCATGCAGTGTAGTTTTCAGAGCTTCTCATCGTTCCTCTAGTTCTGATTCTTTATGACAAAGACATCAGCCAGGTACTGCACTGACTATAGATTTTCACTGAAAAGGCAGAGTTAGAATTCTGTAACAAGGTGCCTTCAAATTAAAATCCCTGTGGAAATTTTTACAGTTTCTTCTCAACAAGAACTTCCTAAAAACAAACCTGTTGCTTCCAAGATGAGCACCTCAAATCATTCCAATCAGGATCCAAACGCACATCGTCTGGGCTTTTAAAAGCTTCCTGAAAAGCAAATGAAAACACCTTGTAAATGGGACACAGGTCAAGCGGTGTCTTCTTTAAAAGATAAAGTTAGTTAAGTATTTTATTAAAAAATTAAAATCTTCATAAAGTCTGTGCTGTTGGAGACATGCAACCTTTCAGGAACAGCAGCTCCTCAACCACTTGCTCATCAGCCATTGCAAAACTCAGGTTTCTAATCCGTGCTGACAGGGCTCAACATCTAACAGGGCATTAAACACGCTCAGCTAGGCACCACCCAGTTAAAGGCACATCCAGGCAGAAGAAAGTGACACAGGGAAGGCTGCATCACACTGGCACTCATCTCCATGTGTAACTACATTACAGGGACAACGTTCTGCACTTGCCACAGTCGACTGCCAGCTCTGCTCACAGGCTGGGGCTGATCAGCCTTGAGAAGACTGAAAGGGGATCTTATCAATGCTTATCAATATCTCAAGTGTGGGACATAGGGGGAAATGGCCAGCCTCTTCTCAGTCTCTGTGGGGACAGGACAAAGGGCAATGGCCTCAAGTTGGAGCACAGGAAGTTCTGCACCAATATGTGGAAGAACTTCCTCACAGTGAGGGTGACAGAGCCCTGGGACAGGCTGCCCAGGGGGTGTGGAGTCTCCTCTGGAGCTATTCCAGCCCCATCTGGGTGCCGACCTGTGTGACCTGTCCTAGGGACCCTGCTTTGGCAGGGGGGTTGGAGCCGATGATCTCTGGAGCTCCCTTCCAACCCCTACAGTTCTGTGACTCTCTGATTCATCACAGCTCAACTCCTTGATGCTCAGGATACTGATTTTTCATAGTCATTTTTTTCAGGACTTCCCTTTGCAGCATACAGCTTTCCCCAGCCATGACATCAAAATGCACAAAGAAACTCCAGGCCCTAGATGGGGCAGCACTGAGGATGAAGCAGGATGCTGTGCTGCATACTCTGGAGATCACACACTCGTTAAGATTTTTATCAGCAGAAAAACAATGTTTAAGCCCTTCCCCTCCCCTCCTGGTTGCTCATTTCTACCACCCAGGTACCTCCCCACCCAGGCTGTACAGCAGTTTCTGCAGTCATAAATTAAGTCAGAAACAAGCAAAACCATCAGAAAGAGATCAAACAACTCACTGGTTATCACTGAGAAAAGCACTTTTGCTACTTCAGGTTAGAACTAAGCAGATGAAAAACAGCTACTGTTGAAAGCATCAACTTTGGATACCTGGGAGTGGGACCAAGCTGTAGCCTGGGTGCTCAGAGTGTAAAATACCTGTGTCAGGAGTTAACATTTTCTTACCACATTGCAATTTGTACAGCAGCCCTAGTAAGAACTCTCTGGGTAAGTAAAACGTGTGAATGCTGCTTGAGGAGATTACTTCAAGCTCTTAGATTTTTTTTTTCAGACTATAATACAGATCATCTTGGTTTTCTACAAAAAAAATAACCTTTTGGGTTTTTTCTCTGAAGTTACTGAATCCTTGAAATGAGCCAGAGAAGGAGAGGAAAAGAATAAGAAATGGAAAAAAATTAAAAAGGAGAAGATTTGAAAAAGGAAAAGAAAAAGTTCTACTTACATCTGAATTTAATTCCAGTGAGTTCGCTGCTTTCAGATGTCCTACCAGCCACTTGATACTTTTTGTGCACACAGGTAGATCAAACATGGATTTGCAATCTGCCCTGCAAGAAAACCAGTGTTTCCCTCCCAACAGACACCAGGCATGGAAAAAGGTCTATGATTAATGGTTTAGACCCAACAAAAGACAGGGTAAATTGAGTAACATATAACAACCCCCAAAAAAGCTCCTGAAGGCTTACCTCTCCTCATTAGGCCCCAGAAACCAGGTGTCCTGCCTGAACTTCTCAGGCAGGAAGCATCCCAAAGATGCCACTTATTCCCAGCAGTACCTAATTTTTGAGAAAGGCAGGATGGATGTTCAATGCTACCTTTTCCCAGATCATCTAGTGCAGTGACTCAACTGGCAGCTCCTGTTCAGCAATCCTGTTGGGATGGACAACCTTGCTGTCTGTGGAGGCAGAGGAGCAGCAGTACTGGTCTCTGGAGTGCTCAGCACAGGGCAGGTGCTGCAGCATCCATCTCACAGCCTTCTGGGCCTCATTTTAGATTTAGCCCTAAATTAAAAAAAAAAAAAACAACATAAAGGGGAAAAAATAAAGATGTCATAACATTACAGCTCTGTTATCTATGCGTAGCAATCAGGAAACTGCTGCCAGTTCACCTGAGAAGCACAGCTCATGTCCCTCAGAAAGCTACTTCCTCCTACCCCACATGTGTTGGTAGATGGGAATTAAAACAGCAAATGGAAAATTAAATTAGTAGTTTGATCTGGAAGAAGTGGAAAGCTGTTACTGTGAATTTTTAAGTTCTATTAAGTAGATTGCTACAGGGCAGCTAAGCTAAAAGGCAGCCCATTTAGAAGGTTTCATACTTATTCTCAGTATTATCTACTTTAATTCATCATTATCTTAAAACAAATAATGGCTATTCCCTAACCTCTCTCCCAAACTTTTCTTAATTGTTAAGAATCTCTGAGCAAGACAGAATGGAGAGACCCATTTGTAAAAAATCTTTTTGCCAAGATAATATTTACAGTAAAATATTCCTTAACATTTCCTGTACAGGCTTTGAACTGTATCACTGTCAGAAGGTAGTTGTCCCTTAAGTTCTTGTGTGGAAGAGAAGAAATATGCAGTATGGGGGGTGTAGTATAAATTTGTGCTGTATTTTGAAGCCAGAAGTGTTCTGTAAGACCATTAGATGATGTTAAAGATGTGTGCTGGGCTGCAAACACACCACTGGCTGGCTTCTTGGTAACTCAATCCGTGGTAATGGTAGAGGTGTGCTACAAAAAGCTGGCTTGTAGTGTACTTAGAGGTACGTGGTGTTCAGTTCATGGACACCATGTGCGTGTGAGCCCACACACCCAGGGCACTGCAGGAGCAGTCACGGCCGAGGTGGCCCACACGATTCCTCACGGAAGGCTCCATGGATGGGGCCAGGAGAGCCGCTGCCAGGCTGAGCGGACGGCAAACACCCCCACAGAACGTACTGAGAGTCCTTCCAGCTGCGGGAGCAGAACAGAAGCAGGAATTAGTTCTTCCAGCATCTGCCAGGTACCCCAAGGGGCATCTCTGAGTGCAGATCAGCATCCCAGCTCCTGGGCATCAACTCCGTCTGCGGAACCCATGCCTGCTTGCCATCAGGGTTACCAGTGCCCAGCCAAGGTGGTGGGCGAACACAGGGCTCTGTGAGCCGACACCTCCCCACTGCCACGCAGCACGTCCCTGCCGTCCCTGCTGCGGGCCCTGGCTCTCACCAGCACCAGCTGCAGCACCCTCAGCACCCTGCCATCGCTCCGCTGCCTTCTTTCCCCACGTATCACACGCGTAGAGCAGAAAATGTTTATCCATCACGTCTATAACGTCGTTATCGGCCCTGCGAGGGCTGCCCCGCTCCGGCCCCGCCGTACAGGTAACGCCAGGCGCTCGCCTCCCGCGCCCGGAGCCGCTTCGCGCCCCTCTGTCACGGGTGCGGAGGGAGCCACCGGGCACGGCGCCTTGAACCCCCTTTCCTCAAGGCGGTGATGTCTCCCTCACCGTGGGCCCCTCACCGCCCTGCCCGCTCCGCGGCCCGCCCTGAGGAAGGGCCCGGCCCGGGTTGGGCGCTGAGGCGCCCGGGCGTCGGCGGGAAACTGTCGGGCGCCGAGTGGCAGGACCGGCTCGACTCGGTGCGGGGCAGGGCAGGGCAGGGCTGGGCTGGGCTGGGCAGGGCGGGGCAGGCCCGGCCCCGCGCGGGGAGCCGAGCCCTGCCTTTCTCTTCCCCGGGTGCCCGTGCGATGGGGAGGGGCGGAGATGGCCGCCGCCTGAGGTGCCCGCGGGCGGCCGGGGAAAGTCCCCGCAGCACACGGCGAGGAGCGGCGCGGAGGCCGCGGCAGGTGGGTACCTGGGGCCGGTCCGAGCCAGAACCCGCCGCGGGAGCCGCTCCTTGCCCGGGAGTCCCCTCGGAGCCCGCCCCTTGCCCCGTCCTCCGCAGCCCGGGGACCCTGCCGAGAAGAGCAGGAACGCGGGGAGGGCCGAGGGCTGCCCGCGGGGAACCCCTCGGGGACGAGGGAGGCGGCGGCCCTGGCAGCCCTCGGCTGCTGGCGGGAGGGCGTCGGGGAACGCGTGTGCGGCGGGGCAGCGACACGGCTCCTCCCGGCGCCCGCGGAACGGGGCTGTGCGGCCGCGCAGTCCCTCCTGCCCCTCGGCCCGGGGCTTAGCCCGGCGGGCGGGAGGCCTCCCCTGCGCGGGGCTAATGCGGCGGGATGCGCGGGCTCGCCTCAGCACCGCGGCCCTGCCTGGGGTACAGGGGTCCTCCCTGCTGCGCGCCGAGGCGGGATACAGGCGGAAGGGGCGCCGTGCTGGGAAACGCGTTTGGCTTGGAAGGATGAGACCTGCGGCTGAAGAGTGAGGCGGCAAAGGCAGGTGGGTTTGTAACCGAGTTGAGTGGGTACATCTCAGGTTGTGCCGCCGAGTCCTTCTGAGCGTTCTTACTCTGCTTCTCAGGAGCCGTCGGCTCAAACAGTCACTGCCTCTGGTGAGCTAGTAACCAAACAGGCCCGTGAGTCACTGTTAACAGAGATCCCAAGGGGGGGATTCCTTTTGACAGCTTACTTGGCTCCTCACCTTTTCTCTGCGGACACCATCCTGCTGCTTTAGCCCCTGCAGCCTTGCCTCATACCTCTTGCTGGCACGCATGAAGCCGTCCTGTGTTCAGTTTCCCTAGGAATTAACAGGTGGAAAAGGGTTACCATAAGGAAACTTATGGAAGACAAAGGGGAAGACCAGCTGTTCAGAGGCATCAGCCACTGTAGTGCCTACATAGCTAAAAGATGAACAGAGAATGCCCAGTCAGCTCATGAAGCTTGCGTGCGCTGCACTGCCGCAGAGTTCCCAGTTTTCAGCACCGAAAACGGATGAGTTGGGTTGATGCTTTTTCTGCTCTCAGGGTATTTCTGCAGTCTGGATACGCATCCTAGGGGCGTAACAAACTGTGAGCCTGTACTGTAACATCTCCCCTGTCTTGTACAATTTCTGTCCTATGTGGCTATCAAATTTCTTCAACATACGTAGGAGGCCTGAAACATCCATCCCTCTGGACAGACGGACCCCCTGTGCTTTCTAAAGGAGACAAACACAGCCAACCTTATTTCCTCAACTATTCCTTAGGAAAGTAACTGGAAAAGTAACAGTGTTGACCTTTTAACTCTCAAGGGAATGTTATTTGAAGAAGATAAAATTTAGTTGCTTCTTGACAATTAAGTGATGTGTTAAATTAAGCTATTTACTTTTAATTAAGGAGCCTGGAAAAATAAAATGTAAATTTAGTAATTGCTGTGATAGAGAACTAATTAATTGGGAGAGAAACCCTAGAAATAAATTTTACAGAGTTGTTTTGGGTCTTTTTTCCCCCCCAGAGATGAAGCACTGTGCCCCGTGATTCTTATTTTGCTGGTTCATACTGTTGGAAGATGGATGCTATACTCTGTGAAAATTGTTCTGGTCAGTACCTCTACACCCAGGTCAGACAGCCTCTTGAGATCAGCTGCACGTTGCTCCTGATTATGCTTGGAAAAGTGTTCCTTGATTTCTTCATGTTACAAGCGAAGCAAAAACCCGTGAAAGTCAGTTTTATGGGATACTTCTGTGTTTCACTGGCACTTCTCGATTTCATACTGCTGACGAGTTTGGTTTTCATTTTCTATTTTGAGGACTTTGCACTCTGGGGTGTGAGGTTTACAAAATACCACATTTGCCTGTTCACTCAGATAATTTCTCTTACCTACGGCATTTTGCATTACCCAGTCTATTTCATGGCTGGTCTGGATTATTACATGACTATAGCCCAAACCTCTCAGTTTCCTAAAAGAGGTCAGAGACTGCTTTATGTGTTTGCTGTGCTGGTCATATGGATTTCAGGGTTTTTTTGTATTCTGAAAGTTCCTACTATCCATGAAGAATTAGCCATTCAGAACCATTTTTCTCCTTATCGGTGTCCTCTCCATGCCAGCATGCAGAGCTACTCTGTTTCATGTGCCATGGTGCTACTCATAGGCACAGCTCTCCTGGCTTGTTGGAAGGAAGTGGTAGCCATGCTGGTGTCTGTCAGGGTAGCTTCCTTTGCCAGCCAGCCTGTCCTGATGTTCTCCTATGTGTCTAACAGCGGCACTTGCTCTAAGAGGCAGCTCCTGACCAGACTCCTCATCTGTTTCCTTGGCACTTGGGCACCTTTTGTTTTTCTTCAAATTATCCTTTTGTTCCTGAGTGTTCAGATTCCAGCCTACGTGGAGATGAATGTGCCCTGGCTGTACTTCATCAACAGCTTTCTCATCGCCCTAGCATACTGGTGTCGCTGTCGTGATGTTCAACTGACAGAAGAGATGTGGTGGTCTACAGATCCATTTGTCAGCTGGAAATTCTGCTTTATGCCATTTAACAATGAAAACACAGAGCCAGCTGATAAGCCAGGCACAGTAATTGTTATCCGTTAATGAGGTGCTGACTGAAAGGACTGCACAGAGGTGCTGTGCAATGGAAGTGCGTATGTTCTCTGGTGTTCTCTGACCACCTCCTTACAGTAATGCAAGGAAACACCTCCAGGTTTATAACCCTTGGAAATTATTTAATTCCACCACTACAGCAACAAAGACTTGCACCAGAGCTTGGGACACACATGCCCATGCTGGGTCCCAGTGGGCAGTGAGCACCTGCCCAGGCAGAGACATTAACTCAGCAGTATGGGTTAAAGAGGAGACCACTACTTTTAAAAAAAAAAAAAACTCACAGTTAAGCCTGTGGTTACTACTCGAGTTTCACACTTGCTGTAAGCAGAATGATCTCAGGTTTTATAGCACAAAATGCAATAAAGTCTCCTTCAAAGCCAGAGCCCCTTTATCGCGTCTGCCTACTGTCCAAGGTTCAGACAACGCCAGTGAGTTTTTGAAGTCTATTTCCCTGTTAAAGTGTGACTTTGTCAGTTAGATTTAAGGTAAGGGCTGTTGTCTGATGAGAACAATTGTTCTAGTTAAAGGTACAGCTACAGAAATACAAACTTCATTTGCATAGTACAAAAATAGCACAGCATGTGCAGCTTTCACAACACTGGGAGAAGCTGGGATGTTCCATTACTTCTTTGCTCCTGGCACTGAGCAGCAAGGTTACTTGCTATACATGAATACACACCCAAGGCTGAAAAATGCCTTAAATGAAAGCAGAATTTATTTTTAAGCCAGAATTACTTTGAATTTAAAATAGTTACTTTTGTGGAAGTGGGACTGCTTTGCTAGGGAAAGGATCAGTGTCATGGGTTAAAGCCCAGCAGGGAGCTGAGCACTACACAGCCACTCTAGCAGGAAGAGCATTCTAATTTTCCGGTTCTTATACATGTTTTGAAGGTCTTAATTTATCAGAAGGGAAAGAAGTGACACACAAACAAAGCAGACAAACGGAAGTAGCATTTATTTCTGAAGCACTGAACTCACAATACAATGTCGTATTGAAATAGAAACTATATAAGTAAATGATGCTGCAGGTTGGTTAATCATTCACTCAGACCCACAGGGAACAATGATACCACACAAGAATACTTATTAAGAAAAATCTGCAGATAACAAAAGGTGCAATTACAAGCAAGTTTAAGCAGCATAGTATAAGGTGCTTCGTTTCAGCATTTATATGATGAATTTACCCATTAACAGACAGATTAAAGAAATTTCACGTCTACGGAGCATAACAAATGAGAGAATCTAAAATTCATTCACATGCTAGTTGGCAATAGGAAAGTGCTTTTTAAAAAAGTGATTCACAAGGTGAAGATCATATTTTTTACCTAGTTCACTGTGTGCTCTTCGACTTTAAAGTTTAATTTTGGGGTTCTCATTTACATTATTATATACCAATTACAGACATAGATGTAATGGCAGAATTTAGTGCTACGTGGGCTAAAATCTCTTATAAAAGAATATTCCAGTATATACCTCCGTAAGAATACACAGTCACATCTCAATCATATATTAATTTTCCATTTCTACAATATATCAAAGTCCAATTATCAGATTTATTACTTTACATAGTGCTTCTTTCCCCCAGAGCCTGTGGTACATCTCTGTGAGAATGCAGTGATGTAATCAAGAGGACAAGAGCATTTTTAAGCAGTAGAAAATGGTTGGGGGGTGAAATCCATTAAAAAGGCCATCAAAAGGACAGTAAACGATCAAAAACTGGATTTTAGAACTAGTGCAATAAGAGGATGCAAGGCTTAGCAACACAGCCTGAAGCGTTTGGCACCACAAATTATTTTATCCTTTATGCTGGAACATGTATTTGGAGGAAATTCTGTTTCCACCTGCAAAGTGGGAAAGCACGTGCAATGCTAACTGGAGAAACAGCCGTGAGCAATCACCCCCTGCTCCCCCAAATGTAACTGCTGTTATTCAGCACTTGAGATGCTATAGGATAAACCATGTCTGAGCACATTAGTTTGACACAGCATTTCTTCAGGTTTTATATAAACTGGATACCTACTGAAACGGGGTTGACAAAGTATTTACAAAACCCAATTCCATTTAAAAACCAGCAAGTATCTCAAATACAGTAAATGCACCAGGCATTTCAGAAGATGAAGTAGCTAATCCCTACAGACTGCAGGCAAGAGAAAATTAATTTTAAATTGGGAATATAAAACCAGACAAAGTTATTTTCAAGAACATGCATTTCAGTTGCTTCTGTGTTCTGGAGTTAGCCTCACCCTTCTGATTCTGTAACGCATTCAGAACTGGATTGGCAAGAAGTTGGGTAAGGCTGCTGATGTGTTTTATTTATCAGTGTGGTTCAGCTTCTCATCTGGTAACTTCATGTTTACACAACCCCATCTGTCCTGACGTGGCAGAACCCCCGTGGGTGCTGCAGTGCCCCACAGCTACTTCTGAAATTTTATTTGAAACAGGAAAGGCCTAACAGGTGACCAAAGCACAGCATAATGCACTGAACTTACACCACTGTATTGCTACCAAATTTGTTCTCTGCAGTCTTTGGGGAAAAGCACCAAAGACCATCAACCTTTGGGGCTGTCACTACACCCACCTGGTAGGTAATGGTGGCACTCAGGTCTTCATAGAGCATCCAGCTGTGGCCTCTGCTAACTGTTCTAAAATACATCAACAGTAGCTCTCTTTCTAGACCTGCTTTTATCCCCGACCTTTTATGGCAGGAGATACCAGCTGTGAAATGATCGTTAGCCTATCTGCCTCCTAATGACTAAGCCTCCATGTGTTTTATCTGGTGCTTCTGGGAAGTCCTTACCGCTGAACCTCAAGTCCAGCCACACAACCGTAAACCATCCCTCTCTGCAGAGCAGAGTTACAGTTTTGCTGCCAGACAGGAAGAGGAGAGAAGCTATGCTAGGATTAGGAAGGTGGCAGAAGCTAGAGCTTCTGCCAGGCACTGCTGCATCTCCTCTGGACACCAACTCGTGCTGTGCCAGCAACTAATGGCCTTACACTGTTCAAATGCTTTACTGTCTTTAATTCCTATAGGATTATTTGATATTAATGGTAACAGGGGCTAAAGCCTTAACCCTTTATGACAAACTGCTGTACTTTCCTCATATAAAGAGCTCCTTAAAAGCCAAGAGAAATTTTAATGAGATACTCTATGTGTTTTTGACTCTAAATAGTATTTGGCACTCATTAACAAAACCCTTTCCTGATCAGTACTGGTTTGCTAACACTACAGCATGAGGAACATTAAAGCAAACTGGTTGTGCAGAATCTCTCACTGTTCTTCAAACATCAGCTTCACAAAAAGCTGCTGGAGGACACCCTGGCTGCCAGTTCAGTGCTCAGGTAGTGGGGGACAACGTGAGTCTTCCCACAGGTGACCTGATTTCACCCACAAAGCAGTTATGCCTCATGAATCAGTTATAATTGTGCTCTTAGCCTAATCCCATAATCAGCAAGGATACCTGGATTTAGTACCTGTGAACAATACTATAGGCCTTTCAACAACCCTACCTAATAGTACTTTGCTTTTTATGCACAATTAAAATGCTCCTTAAGTGTTATGTATTGCACTTAAACAGTATTTGTCATCTGTATTCTCTCAATGTACAATTGTGCTCAGATTATTAGTCTTTCTAGATGGAAAAGCATCTTTACATCTCCTTTTTCTAGCTCCTTACTATACACAGTCACTCTGGGTAACTCAGCAGGAAGCTAATACATACTGGAAGTTTATGATTTTTTTAATGTGAAATCTGCTCTTAACACTGACTCCCAGAACTGTGCTGTGCAAAACTCAGATCGAGGGTTACAAAAGCCAGACTACAAATTTACTGCATACCTTCAATTACAAGCACATTCACACCTCTGAATTTTTTCCTTCCACTTCCCTGTAAGAGCAGGGTAAATAACACACACCTCCTCCAGGGAAACAAGGGTGCTTGGGAGTTTTAATGCAGAATACACAAACCTATGCAGCAGTTTAGGATGGGGGCCTTGAACACACGTGGAAGTGCTGACCATGAGACCAGGACACAACATGCTAGAGCCAACACTGCTGACACCCAATGGGGCAAAAAGCACAGTTAGAAATCTGTATGGAGAAAATGGCATGTGATAGAGCTCCTCTGGGAGTTAGGATGGTGGTAAAATCCAATCAGCCTCATCCTTACAGATTAGGGCAATGTGTCCTAAGTGCTTTTGTATCCAGCCTGTGTGCCAGGCTCAGACTGCAGTGCACAGGTGTCCTCAGCCCTCGGACCACATTAAGGGCAGGTTTTTGAAAAAGAAAGATGTAGCATCTACACAGCAGGCACTTATCTGCACCACAACTCCCATCTCATCTTTAAACACCACTATTTGCAAAGCCATCCAGTGGATCCAACTACACAGAGCCTAAATTCCTTTAAAGCAAACTTAATTTAGGCTCAGCTTAAATGAGCTAAGCATTAAATGAGTTTACATTCCTTTTTCCTCAGTATTTTCTGTCAAACTACAGCTCACTATGCAAGGGTGACTTAAAAATTAATTCACTATGAGCAATTAACACTTCATGCTGAAATGACACATTTCTCACTCTGCTCACACCTGTTCTGACCAGCATTCAAGAGAAACCATGTTTAAAACAAAATACTTTAAAATGTTAGTTTTCTCTCAATTTCTAATAAACTAATTTGGGGAATGTTAAATAAAAGTATTCTAAATTGACTTTTTTACAGAGTCATTATCTGCAGCTTAGAACAACAGGTGAGTAAAAGTCTGGTTAATGAATGACAACTATAAATCCAAATATATGCTAACAGACCCCCCACCCTCCATGCAATCCTGCTAAGGAAATAACTCTGCAAACATTTATACACTTATCTGATTTTAATATGGATAGTCTTGATACAATCAGAACTACTCATGTTATAAATCACATGGATGTCTAATTCTTTACAAAACCAGGCCTCACAGTACAGCTGCCACTGAATTCCTTGATCAGAGCAAAACATCTGTCAGTGCTAAGAAACTGCTTAAGGTACTGAGCTGCAAGCCCTGGCATTGGTATTGTTGTACTAAAAGTAGCGTGGTCATCCAAAATGGGCGTTAGTGTTCACTGGTATGCTGGGCAGTGACATGCTACACCCAGCAAAGCCTCACTACATCATCTTCCACTCGAACTACAGTTCAGAAGCTGGTTTATACCTCAACATTTCCTCACAGCTAAGGTCAGGACAGAGAGGTGAAGCAAAAGCTATTGTAAACCTGCTCAAACACTTGGTTTTATCCCATTCCTTTCCTCTTGCTGCCACATCTGCAGTTATGATAGACTATCTGTTCTATCTTAAAGGCTGGATGCCCACCTGTCCAAAAAGAACCCACCTACTTTCACAGGAAATGAGGAAATGGATGCTTGCAGGACATAAACATTCTATTTGAGAGATCTCCCTGACAGAAACCTAGAAAGGTTTTACCCTCCATCGAGAAATTCAGTTCTGGAAAAAAAAATAAATTCTGAAGGATTAATGGGTAAACAAAATGGATTTACAATGCAGTCTGTTTAATAACCCTTCAAATATTCTCTGGTGATGTTAGACAACTGTCAGTTTAACTCAGTAAGATGGATAAGCAAGGTGATAAAGTCTTAGGAATGTGCCAAATGTGAAGCAGTATGTTTGGCTGGGAGAAGTTTGCAATTCCCTGTTTTTGAACAAGGAGCAGCCTAGAGCACTTTGGAGGTGGCCGAGCTTCTGAGGGCTGCTGAGTGGCACGGGCCAGGTTAAGCAGGGAAGCCTGTGTACCCATCCTGATCATTCGGAGCATTTCTTTAAAACCCCAAATAGACTCTGAAGCTGAGACAAATGTAACAGTTATAATTCTATTGGAAGAAATCCTGACAGCCACATTTAGCCCTGAGCTAGTGCTGCAGTTTGCATTAGGGATTGGGGTAGGATGGAGACCAGTGGAGAAAAAGGAAGGGAGAAAGCTATCCAACGTATCTCCCTTTTGAGCTAAGATCCTACAGTGTCCTGTATTCTTTTCTGTAGGAACTGAAACATCTTGGGAATTACCATGAGATGTGGCCCACAACAGCAGCAGTCTGTATACAGAATATAAAACTCCAGGAAATAAAGCTAATGAAAAGGATTTCTTGTAGACACATCCAGAGGGGGGCAAGGGGGAATAAACAATCAATTAAGATCTGCAATACTTCCTCTTTTGCAAGAGACTCTAGCTTAATTGGTGGGGAAAACAATGAGAAATGTAGTATAAACCTGGGAAAACCTCACTAATCTGAGCAGAAACAAACAACAACTGGTACACAATGGTTCCAGAGGAGTATTACTTCAGTACTATATTGCTTTAAGGTCAAAAGCTTCTGAAGGAGACTTCATTTGCACTTGGAGGTCTTCCAGCCTGCTTTCACACATAGGTGTGATTTTTTTTTTTTTAAACCCCTTATTTTATTGACACAGCTATACTGGCACACACTCCAATACGTGTGCATGTCTACCCACACAGGTTAGCATAGCTGTGCCTGCTTTTTAGTTCCTGCTTAATGCCAAAATCAGTGAAGGAGGAAAAAACCCCTTTCAATATGCATAAGGCCCACATTCTTATTTGCTGCATTCATGAATATTTAAAGCGTAACTCACTATCTGTGGCTCTCCTAACACCACAGGAATTGTAGTGTACCAGAAGAATCAGAACAGACGTGCGTTCATCAGGTCTACTCTGAGCTCCTGGCATCTGCCAGTGATTACATCTGAGCTGTGTATCAACACTAGCTGTAGAAGGTCTCTTGAAAGCTGGCTTTCAGGAGCAAAATTAAAACAGCCGTGAAGTTCTCATGCACGTAACAACACTGTGATTAACTGCAGGTCTAAGTAAGACTCATAACATAAGTCCACATCTTCAAATATGTCTAGAGCCATTATCAAATCAGACTGACACAAACCTACTTTTTACATTGCCAAAGAACAGTACAATCAGAAGACAGATTAAAAATTAGCCAGTGAAATTTCTGTATAAAAATAATAAAACTTTAAGACAAAAGCCAAAGGATAAATATCTAAGATATCTTTAGTCTTCAATTAGCTCATCAAAACAGAATGCATCCTTTAGAACATATGTTACAGATATGCTACACAGTGTATCTTACAGAAATGCTACAAATGGGAACCTACTGTCTCCATCATTTGAGTATCTTTCAAGTGAACATTGCCAAACACTGAACCTTCAACTGAGAAGTTTATTTGACAACAGTAACTGAAGACAGAAGAAAAAGAAAAAAAATTAGAAAGTGCTTAGGAACTTCCCTCCAAAATAAATCCAGACATGAATTCATTCTCTAAAGCCTTTGGTGCCGTTTGGATACGGGTGCTCACCACACACGAGCACGTAACAGCAATGGCTTGTCCTAAGGTGGAGCTTCAGTGGTTAATAAAAATATTAATAACATCTGCTGTTAGCAGGCTCAAACACTTGTCATTAAAAAACAGTGATTGTAACATTGATCTCTGGAAGATAACGGTAGAAAGTCTGTTAATAGAAGCAAAGCAATAGTCTAACTAAAGGAAAATGAAGCACGGATTTTTCAGTAATCCCAGTTTACTCTTTAAGGTCATCAGTTAAATAATACATATTAATCTACCTGTCATAAACCTTCCTTTCAGCCAGTGTATGTGCATTGACGTCTTTTGATCTAGGTCAGCAGTTCTCAAACTTCAGGTCAGCTCCTCTTCAGGAATACTTTAGAGTCCCCCCGGATATCTCCCTACACAATCATATATTATGCATTAATTTGCATAAAATTTAAAATAAGTTATTTTCAGACACATACACATATTTAATTCAAATATACACAATGATTCTATCAGCACACATGCCCTTCTCTCCCTGCAGAAAAGCTTAGGGATTTAGGTATCTACATAAGGGGAGTGGAGCTGCAAAAGGGCGGGAATAGAAGGTACAAAATACATCCATGAGCATCCATACATAGGTGATGGGGAAGCAAAGGCTGAGAAGGGCTGCTGCCTCAGAGCTCAAGCAGCTTCGGAGTGTAAATGGGGCAATTTGTTTCACATAGGGCACAAGAAAGGGAAGACAGAGACAGACACTAAAAATCCCACCGCCTGGGTCCTCATCATCCAAGTCAAAATCTCCTGAAGCAGGACAAAACAGGGTCCCTAGAGAGTTGTCCCTATGTTGCTTAGTGGTGGCACTCCTCCTGTCCACCTGCAACTCCCAGGCTCTCTCAATGCAGCCACAGCTGCTCCTACACCCAGCTCAAAGGGCCTCACTGAGCAACCCACTGTGCTCCTTCCTCAGACTACTGCAAGCCCAGCTCACGCTAGCCAGTGGAGAAATAAAAGGTGCTTGGAAGCTTCCAGTGAGGCACTGGGAATGTACTGTGAGGAAAGACAAGTTACAAGAGGTATCAAGAAAAACAGCAGCTGACCTACACCATCCCTTCTTTACCTCCAGTCTTTAAAGTGTGCTCATCTCAACATGAGCTAGCTCTGACTGCAATTTTCAGCCCCTCACACCCACACATTTGGGAACCCAAACCCTGAGTTCTCTCACACCTTCTCAGGATCCGCTCTGAACTGCTCATTTGAGAACTGCTGGTCTAGTTTAACTAGCAGCATGCAGAACTACAAACCCAACAACTTAATGCCCTCTTAGTGCATAGCAGCATACAAAGAGTAAAGTAACATGTGCTTCAGTTACCTCCGGCCATCGTGCCATCACATTTCAGTAGCCTGATGATGAGGATTTTGATGAGTCTTCTACATGGTTTACAGTATTTCCAGAAAATACTACAGTGGCAGGGTTGAGGGTAAGCCTACACAAGGAAAACCACCTGCCAACCTACCCCTTGCAAACAATTTGCTCAAGACTAAAAGAAACTCAGAGAGCACAACTAAATGCATAGCATTTTACTGTTACTAGTGCTTCCACAGGGTCTGTGGACACTTCTGTTATTTCAGTCCAAAAACTGCTGTACATGGGAAAAATCTTTCAGAATACAGCAACACAATTTAATGGTGTTTAGATTGGGGTGGGTGCTGGGGTGTTAATCTTAAACATGTAAGATAAAGTACATGTTGGGAAATATTTAACCTATCACAGCATATTTTACCTCATGTTTTTCCATGAACTCCCACTTCAACTCAATGTATTACTCAGGCTTTACTATGAACCTATTAATTGTCAGAAACTACAGAGGACTACCTGGTGTAATCAAAGGAACATTTTAAAGTCTTTATGTGGGGAAAACCCCCTGTATTTAGCAAAACATCACAGTAACACTCGTGCCACAGTAAAGACATTGGCATATTACTGTCAGTTCTGTCACTGAGAGACTGTTGTTTAAACCTTCACATTCACCCCCTAGGATTCTTTCAATGAATTGATACGTGCACAGATTTTCAAGGCAGGCCCAAGCTTAATATTCATTGCACTCATAAGGTGATCCTCCTTCAGCAAGAGGAGAGCTTGTCCATCTATTTCTTGTGCTCTAAATTCATCTGCAATATCTTGACAACCTACAAGGCAAGAGAAGGAAGAATTACAGGGTTAGAAATGTGCATTCTTAGAGGGAATGGCTCTTGTCCACACTAGTGCTACACAATTTCCAATGCTCATCCCTTTAGCTTGCACAACCAAAGGGACATTCAAGAGTTCAATATTACAATGGGAACTTCCAAGATAATCTGAAAGTAATTTTTACCACAGCCTCTAATTACACTGTAATTATTGGGGAATTCAAGTCTCAGCAAAGACAGCTTCTCATTTCACTAAGAGGAACAGTGGCCATGATCTCACAATTGAAAGGAACTCGCCAACCACCACTGAAACAGCAACTTAGAAAGAGAATAACTCAAGTAGGTGTTAATTCTGTCTGTACATTACAACCAACAGGTTAAGTAAATAGAGTTTTGATCTATGGGCTTTAGCTTAACTGCCTCATTAAGACATTTATCATTAGTTACCTTAGTGACTATTCTACAGACAGCAGAAACTCACAAGCGCAACTTTAAACTAGTTGGATTTATTTTTAAAATAACTCAGGTTATTGAGCCTGCAACAAAAGAACCTCTTAATCAGCTGGACTGTCCCAAGTAACTGAGGGCCCCTTTCCACTGAAGGACACTGTGGCCACAAAAGGTTCTGCAAAAGTTGTTCTGGACATCTGTTGCGCAGAAACAGTTGTTATGCCTGGCTGTATGGCAGCTCTGTTACACAGACAAACGTCTTTTAGCAGTGTGAAAAACAGCACTCTTTGTCAGTTGCTTATTTGAAGCTTCTTTACTTATACCTATGTTTTTCATGGGTTTTATTTATTTGTGTTTTCAAACCAGTGGTCTCTCCATCTGAGAGCCTTTCAGATACTTTTTAATTTGGGCTTCACCTCCCATTCCTATGTTCAATTATTTCTCAGCCAAACCTACTGTCCTGGTTTCAGCTAGAAGAGAGACAATTTTCTTTCTAGCAGCTACTATAATGCTGTGGTTTTGACTTTGTACGAGCATTTCTTAGCAACAGCTAAAACCAGCAGTGTGCTGTCAACATGATCCTCATTTTCCCTGTTCTAAAAGCATACTATTACAGAGATAGGAAAATATTGGGAAGAACTCCTTTTCCACCCCAGATGACAGCAATTAACTAATTCAAAGTCCTCTTGTGTGTTCAGATTTAAATTCTATATAGGACACTAATTTCCTGATGGATTTACAAATGTGTAAGAGATAAATAGAAAGGAAATGTGGAAGGAAGTACAACATTCAAACCTTCATTCATTTGGATTATTCTGTGTAGTGGTTGTAACATTCAAGATTGGAAAAGTTTAGCTTCCACAAAGTACAAAGTATGATTTTTTTTTTCTGAATTATCTGTTAAACAGACTTGGTGCAACAATTAGCTGCTGCTTTATTAAGGAGAGGGAAAAATTAAAGGATAATTTGAAAGCAGAAAGTTCTTACTATGGGAATTTACTGTAGCCTCAGGACCTAGCAAAAGAAGTGGGAATAGTACTACTGACATGGGATTTGTGCTAAAGGAGCAAGTGGAAACAAATCACGGTCCAGTTTTTATCACTAATTAATGAGTACACTAGTGCTGTTACTACACCACCTGCTCACTACACTGATGCTAAAAAGCAAGGAACTTTACCATAAGTAAAGGAAGCAAAGGAACAAGCTATTGCACTTTACATACCAGGCAAAGAATGTATAAACGCCCACACTTCTTCAACAGTCCATACTGAGGGGTCAGCTTGCACCACTGGTAACAAGTCAATGCTCTCTGGCATTTTCCTAATTCTTAGCTCCCTAAGCTCCCGTTCCCTCTCTCTTTCACTCTGTCTTCGCAGACGGGTGGTCATGGCAGCTGGAACAGCATCATCATGAGAAGCCATATCTTCTTCTGCAGATGGATAAGTACTTGGAAGCTGGAAAATGTAGTACAAATACACTACAGTATTATATTTTACTTGTAATCCCCAAAACAGTGCCATAGTTTCAAGCAAATATTCCACAGACCTGTCTATGAAAATGATCTCGTGACGCCCCATCAGGGCCACTCGGTCGACGCCCGCGTCGCCCAAGACTTTGGCTTTCTGACTTCCGATTCCAACGGCTGGACTTGTCTGATGCAAACAGCCCGAATTTCTTAGTGCAACTAAGGCTGTGCCTGAAGAAGTAAGATATATTGAATAATGCACTAACAATATTTTGGACTGAATTCAATCAAGAAACCATAAAATGACAATGTTGTAGAAATGCTGCCGAACTAAAGATAACAGCAACTGCCAGAACTACAAGAGAAAGGTATCTCAAAGGCTATTCACTCAGTCCCCTTGTCTTGATGCAAGATCAAGTACATCTAAATTGTCCCTGGAAAATGTCAGTCTTGCCCATTCTTTAAAAATTTCCATGATAGAAATACTTTTCTCATTTTATCACACACACCTCTCTCTAAACCAGACAGTAAATAATGTGACTAAAGTCACAGTGTATCTTTTGCTTCCATTTTCTCTACCTAGCTGATACCCAGTCAAAGGAGGATGGAGGCAAAAAAAATCCCAATTTAAAATTTAGGAGCTAAATACCTTTTTAAGGTATTTTGCTGGTAGTGTCCCAACAAATACCAAGGCAAAAATATACATTTTCACTGCATAGAATGGGAATCTCTCACATAGGGTATTAAAAAAGTAGCAGTCAGAAGAGAAAGGTGGTCTCTGGGAACACCAATGGGAAAAAAAAAAAAGAACAAAGCAGTGATTAAAAATGGGAAACTATTCCCCATTCCTAAAACATTTGGGATTAAATATCCATTTCCCATCTGTAACAATGGAAGATTTTACTTTCAGGTGTTGACTATCAATTCTTCCTCTTCTAATCAAAACCAAATTAAAGCACCTACTAAACTCAGAGAGGAACAGAAACCTGCCATTTTTCTCTACCAATAATGTTCAAGCAAATGGCATCACTTATTATTTTCAGGAAAGGAGAAACTTTAGGAAAAACCAAATTACTTATGTTTATGAATATTTCTATTTTAATCTACACAAATAAAGTTTTTTTTTTTACACTGCTACTAAAAACATTTAAGAATGGGTTTTGTCTGTGCAGCATTTCAATTATGCCAAGATAAATTCAGTGGGTTCTTCTTTCCCTGGCATCACACAAAACTGTAAGAAAGCCCACCCAGCCCAGCATTCTCTCTCTGATGTTGCTAACATGAAGTGGAATACGATTTGTGACCCATGAACCTCTGTGCCAGTTTCCAAACATTTAGTAACCCTTAACAGATTTCTCTTCCACGATACCCATTACATTTCCATAAGGCAAACACCATTCACATCACCCCCTGGAAGCAGGTCCACAACTTTGCCACAATTCTCTTCATAACATATTTCAAGATGTCAAACGATCTACCATAGTCTTTGTACCCATATATTCTACAAATTCTGGTGATGGTTTACCATTTCTTTATTTTTCAATATCAGACACTATGTGGGTGCTATTCCATTAACCAGACAGTAGTACACAATAACCAGACAAAAGATACCTTTTGGCACAGGATGTGGAGCAGAATCTTTTTGACCGTAGGAACTTATTAGAATATCCCATTTTTCCGCAAAATTCACACTTCAGAAGTTCATTTTCCATTTCATCCAGTCCCTCTAAAGGAAGGAGTGAAGCATAAAGTCAGTTTCAATGACAAAATTAACTTCATATTTTTCATCTCAAGCAGGTAGATTTTGAAATACCTAATGCATTTACATAACAGAAAATTAAGCAATGCTAAAGCAAGTCACAGATTTCACTCTACAGAAACAATCTTGAGTCAACTGAACCTTACTGAACCTTCAGTTAAGCTATTCAACTAATTTAACCAGCTTTTTGCTAAATGTAATGCTATCAATGAGCCAGCATGCCCTCAAACACAGTGATCAGTTAAAAAGGAGTGTTCCAGTCCTCATGAATTGCTTATAAAGAGTTCATTAAGAGATCTGGGCATTCCATGGTCTGAATTTGAGCTCTCTTATTATTACATAATGCATTCACCTTTTAAAACACTTTCTGTGAATAAGCAACTATCACAACCAAAGGACTTGCAAAAGCAAATAAAACATTGAATCTTGTCTATAAAGATAAGCTGCATATAAGAAAGAAAAGGATTACAGCATCTACTGATTTACAGGCTACTGTTACAGAGTATTTTTGTTATCGGTGAGATGAAGAGGAGCTTTTATGCTCCTTATGAAGAACTCAAACACCAGCTGAGAGAAGCAAAAATGAAAGAAAAAGGAGAACAGCCCCAAAGGAGGCAGTGCAAGGCATCAAGGCAGCACACCAATCACATACTCAATGTCCATGCTCTCTTCTGCTTGAAGTGTATTTCATGAGTACAGCGTGGTTTGTACCTACTTTAGAGTAACTCCGCTGTATCTGCAAACTAGCTTGACTTCTGGCATGGGAAAAACCCAACCCTCATCCCCATGCACCATCTGTGAAGTATGTCATGAGGAGACTGGCACGAACTAAAATGCAGCATTTTGTCATTGTTCAGGTTAAAAGAACCACATGCCACATGGCTGTGCTCAGGAACAAAATACATGACTCAAAAATTCAGACTAAACAAACGTTCATTTCTCCCATTTCTCATTTACCTGAGTCACTGTTTTATATACTTGTTATTCACCTTCTGCATTCCTACTTTTACCTAATGAGTTGCAAAAATGGCAAACTAGCTTTTTGTCCTAATCTCTTTGTTAAGCTCTGATGCCAGCTAATGCAAACGCAGGTATCAAAGTTTAACTGAAAGTTTTTAACTATGAATCATAGCAGTTTGTTATAGCTCTGTCAACTAAACTGCTTACTGATGCTAATGTACTAACAAGATAACAAGAAGTGCAGCAAAGACCTGAAAATACTAAAAAGGGTGTTTAAATAACAGATCTGATGTATCAGGACTCAAAGCCATACCTAAAGCCACCAAATCCTCTGGTAGCATCAGACAAAATTACCACGTCGCCTGTCTCCAACCTCCTAAGTTGGTGTCACACAGGAAGTAAAAATTGGAAACTGGAAAAAACTGAATCTGATTCAACCTTGCAACTGGAGTTGGAATACCAGAGATGCACCCTTCAAATAAATCATACACTCTCTAAAAAAAGCCCTCACTCCAAATACAGGTCATGCTATACAGAGAGAAGGAACAACAGGATGAAGCAAAACCTGATGCTAAGAGCCTTTTCTGCTTCTTCATTTCAATAGCTAGACAATTACATCACAACAAAAAAGTTAGTTACAAATCAAAGCACTTCAAATCCCTGCTGCTGCCTAAACTAGGCTGTTAGAGCAAAATGAAGGAGGACTCTGGACTATACCAAGATATACCAGTAAATGTACTCTCATAACCAGCCATAATTCAGGAAGTTGGGTTTTATGTTTCATTTTCAGGCACTGGTTCCACAGTTTCCAACTTCTTTGGACAGATGTTAATCTCAGCACACAGGAGGACTGCAGCCCACCACTCTTTCCTTTCAGTAATGTGCTCCCAAGCTATACCAGCTGCTAATAAAAATCAGTGCTATAAGTAAAAATACACTCTTAATTTTAAGCAGAGATACATATTGTCTGAATGGTAAAGTAACTCAGCTGTAAGCAAAAATTCTGACCATATTTACTTCATGATCAAATAGTCCTCTTGAATTTACAATGCTTTTACCATGTCTGAAATCCTTGACCTTGGTCTGACCCACTACACTTAAAAGTAAGGGATATAAATCACACAAACCTTCTGCAATCATATCCTCTATCTCTGTGTCTGATGAGTTGTCTGCATGTTTTGTGTTCTGCAAATCTGATTCAACACACACAACACTCATGATCTGACCTTCCATTAGCAACTGTTTTTCCGCAGGCTGTTCTACCAACAAAGATGAACGACTTACCTGTTGCAATATAAAAGCAAAGCAACAGTCATTACCTGAACAATGATAACTGAAAAGAGTATTTGCAACTTAGCAGTTGTAACAGGGTAGAAGCACAATTTCTATTCTGCATTAATGAATCATTATTATATAGTGCTAAAGCCCTCAGTCTCGCTCTTGCTCTGCAAAGTTTGTAACTATATTTAACAAAAGCAACACACTGTATCTGGAGAAAGGAAGGCATGGGAAAATTAAAAACATTAAGCTAGTTAATAAGACAGACTGCTAGGTTTTAAACTGTCCATTTATGGATTTAAAATTTTCAACAGTAATTCTTACCAGACACAGTACTAACTGCACCAAGCTCAGTACGGGGCTTGCCAGTGCTTTAAACAATGTAATTTCAACATTTTCGAATTTTAACACAGGTTTAAATTAAAGTATGACTTAAACTGAGGTATCTAAGAGACAAACACAAGACAAAGTTACTGCAAGCAATAGCCTAAAATCACACTCTGCTGTTATTGCTGAATATAGCTTATCTACTCAACTGTGCCTCTATTCATTCAGTACCCTGACATCCAGTGATACTGGTGAGCCCAAAAGTAGCATGAATTCAGATTACACACACAAGACAGTACAAACAGTATAGTGGAATATACAGCATAAGTATAGTGGAATACTTTAACAGGTTAGCAATCAGTGGGGAAAAAGGTGAAAACCAACATTTCAAGTGATTCAAGATCTACATAGCTACTAGCCACAAATAACATGATCCTTAAGATTAGTAGTAAAAATTTCATAGTAACTTTTACACTTACAGGGAACGGCTCTAACCCCTCCTGAATCACAAAGCCTTCAATAACATGGGTCAGGATCTGTGGTTTAACAATAGCCTGTGGAGGTTTATTTTCTAGGCTAGGAATGCTACTGGGCATTGAGATGCTGTTGCTCCTTGTTGTTGCCGCTGGAAGCAGGAGAGGTGGTGGTGGAATAGAGGCATGTGAAGGATCAGATGGGGATTTAATTACTGAGGCACTGACTGATGAGGTCATTGAAGGTAGCCCCCCGTGTTCTGAAAAAATTAACAAATGTTATCTTTTCATCACTTGGCTCAGAATTCTAGAAGATGTGACAAAGACACCCATCTCTGCACCACCAATCTGTAACACAGGCTCTTCCCTAGATTCTACCTGGAAAACAAGATGTTTTTCCTTGATAGACTGTTCTAAAACCAAACAGTTCTCATAAGTATTTTCCTTTACTCAGTACCTACTAACTATTGGCACAGTTGGCCATTAAATACTTACACACATCCATAAATCAAAAGCAGAAACTGGATTCTCAAGACTAAGTAGCTGAGGTCTCTCTTTAGAAATAATTTATTTTCAGGGATGCTTTAAGGCTCAGTAACTTGCAGGGTCACAAGTATATACAACATCAGACCACTAAGCATGCAGTTATACATACAGCATATATATATATATGCACTATACTATTGAGGGTGCGTATAAATTTGTGTATTTAGCACATAAGGGAAGTTACATTAGTTTGCAGTATGAATATTGATAGAGACATGTATATACTTCACTGAAGAAAAGTTTTAATTTATCGTTTGGAACAGCTGAAAAAAATGGTGCCAAGAAGAATCATACAGTGTAGCCAACCATTCTGACAGCAACTTCTGATTGCTGACCCTGATTCTGAAAATCAACCTCCACACCAGATCAAGTCAGCACGTCTTGCTCCCGTCACACAGCTATCACTTGAAAATGGAGATTAACACTACCCTTAAGATTTGAGTATAGAAGTATATACTAAAGAGCTCAAACAAGCATTTGCTGTGCTATGTTATCCAAATACATATATAAAATACACCTTTGGGACTATCAAACAGATTCCTAATACATTTCATGTAGTTTATTTTCCCTAAAAAAATTATACCACTGAATTCTAAAAAAAGATCAGAATCACAGATTCCTATTTTAAAACATCAATAACTAGGAGTTTCTAAGCAGAACAGCTACCTCAGTACGACATTTGTTCTCACCTGACAAAGGATCTTCTGAATTAAGTGACTCTCCATTCCCCAAGGTTATGGCTGGTGGAGACAAAGTGGGTGGTGTAGGTGTTCTAGCCATATGGACACAATCTGATTCCTCGGGCATCTCTTCTTCACATACATTCTCCACTTGGTAAATCTGCATCCAACAAACTATTGCTTTAGAGAGATTCCCATTCTATCTTAATACCTTAAAAGAGTTGCATAAATACAGTTTTTAAAATAAATTACCAGTTACTATGTTAAAATATGCTAATCTCCAAATAAAATGCTAGTTTCCAAACTGTATGCAAAAGAATGAACTCTGGGGATGTCACAATGTCCATGAGAGCAAATTAAAGCGTTCTGTTACGAATTAAAAAAATATAAACAGGCACAGTCCTCCTATCAGACCAGAGAACTCGACTTTTTCAATGCCTTATCTTTATGTTTACTGTATTTTTAATTACACACACATTTGTAGCTCTTTAAAATGCTTCTGCAAAACACAAGCCTTGTAACATAATGACAAGTTGGCAAATTGTTCTCTCTTATGCAGCAATGCCATCCTAACTGTCAGCATTATTTGTAGAGTTTTATTTCACCGAACATGATTTTAGTTCGGTGTGAGTGAAGCTGAAACCTTCAGTTACAAACTGCAGCCGTCTGACACTACACTGAACGAAACTAAAGGGCAGGGAGGGCATATGTCAAGACAGCACCAAAATTTCCCCTTTTATGAAAAGGGTCTCTTTGATGTTAGTACAAAATTATCCAGAACTGTATTATCTGAATAATGGCTCTACACCTTTGCACCTAGCATAGAGATGACATTCTCCTACTCGAAATTTCGATTCACTATATTAATGTAATCAGGTAAAAGCTTTCAGTCCATATGGGATCTTTATCAAAATTACTGCAACATAAGCATTTACACATATTTACTTGCTCTTAACTTCAGATACGCTGCAATTTCATTACAAGATTAGATTTTTAGGTCAAAGCTGCATTTTCATGATTCTTAGCTGATATATTCTTGACTGATGATCCATTACAAAAAAAGCAAAAAACAAGATCAGAGGAAAATGTCTATTGTTTTCTTAAAACTAGTTTCTGTAATCAACAGGTTTCTTTTGATCTAGCAGCTGGCTTAGCTCCTTCTGAAGTCAATGAGCCAGACTTACAGCTCTTTAGAAAGCTGAGGATAAAGAACGTCAATATTACCACTTACCACAGGAGTTTCAATTGGTACTGATGGCTGCACTTGAAGATTTACTGCAACAGTCTGTGGTGGCGGAAGAGTTTGAAATGGCAGCTGAACCAAAGCTTCTGCAGCAGGAAGTTCCTCCTCAGAAACCAAAGTGTTTTGAACCAAAACCTGGCCCTGGGACAGAATTTCAGGCTGCACTTGTAAAGACTGCACAGACTGCAAGGGCAGTTGTTGAATCTGTGTTGAGGATGTTGACAGTTGGGGAGGAGCTGCAAGAGGGATAGGTGCGGACTGCAAGGCTGAGTATTGCTGGTGTGGTGTTGGGGACACGATCTGTTGACCTGGGGAAACTAAGCTGGGCTGGTCTACTGACCCTATGTGTACAGCAGGGGAAGATGGCAGTGGAAGATGCGATGGAAGATTGAGCGGCTGTGCAATCGGTCGCACTGGATTGGTAGTAGCTTGCTGAGAAGCAGTCTGCTCAGGCTGAAGAGCTGTTGGGACAAGGGAGTTTGCCTGCGACTGAATAAGTGCTTGAGGGTGAATAATTATTGTGGGTGACTGACTAGGCGAATGAGAAGGTGGAGGGGACACCACTACTGACTGCTGAGCTGACTGGGATGGAGTAGGAGATAGTGTTAGAGGTGGAGGATGGATGTGAATAGGTGAGCAGTGAGACTGGACACTGCTGGGAGCTGGAGGAAGATTGTGGCTTGGGAGCGGTAGACAGTGCTGCGATGGAGGAGGTTCCTGACCCGAAGGAGTCTGAAGCGCAATCGGCTGGACCTGCTGCTGCTGCTGCAGTATCAGCTGATGATGGGAAATCTTTGGAGGTGGCGAATGAAGTGGGATCTGCTGATGTTTTACTAAAGAATGAGGTTGCAATGGAGAATATGAAGCTGTGAGGGGAGGAAAAGAAAAGGACAATTAGCATTTATTTCTTTCAGGCCGGAGAACATGATAAGAATATTACAAGACAGGAAGTTTTACTTCAAATAAGAGCAGCACAACTTTTTCAACCCCTTGGAACTATGTTTAGAAATAACTTATTTGTTATTATGTGAATATAGTACACAAGAGCAATTTAATCAGTTTCCAAAGCAAAATGCAGCAATGAATAAAGGAACATAGCCATGCTTTTTACATATATATACACACACATACACATACATGTACTTTCTATATAAAAGTATCTAAACTTATCTTTTTGGTGCTAGTTCTAAGATTATTGCTGATCCAGCCTTCTCTTACTTAAGAATTTCATGCAACTTTAAATGGGTTTAACCTTTGCCTTGAAACAGACTGGAACGGAAGAGATAAGCATGTCACCATCAACTGGATGTGTTGATAACTACGAAGTTAAACCTTAGGTAATGTGATTTTAAGAAACTGAACAGAATACCAAGAGTTCAGTGTGAATTAAAACCTTTCCAAGTATTTGAACTTGAACACATAAACTGAAAGGTACTAATCTCGAACCCTCCAGAGATATCACATCACCTTCCAGTGAACCAGTGACTCACTAGTAATTCTTTGCAGCATGCACACGCACATTTACCTCCACATGCAAACCTCTGTCTTTTCCACTTGAGAAACTACTCATTTATTTTGTCTTTTCTTATCTATTTTATTAGTGAAGATGGATTTTTTTTCTTTACAGAAGGGAGCACTAAGAGCAGAAGGGCTCAATACCTCAAGATCTTCTGCCTTGCAGACTTACTCCTCCTCTAAAAGCTGCCATTAAGCTAACCTAAATCCCAGAGGATTCAGACTAATTGTCTAGACCACCCTTACTCTTTGAAAATTAGGAAGCTAAAAATGCAAATACATTGCATGCATTGTAAATATCCAACTGTGTGCTTATAATCATTCATCACAATACAAAATACTAAAATTCTGAGGGTTTATAAAAATACTTGACATACGAACGTTCTGATGACACAGACATGTACACACACAGTAAGAACCACCAACAAAATAGACTTTGATGAAAGCAAGAGGCTTGAGGTCATTTCAGCCCATGCTTGCTTCTCAGAGACTGGGAATGACATGTCCTGACAATGAGCATACAGAGAGACCAGCAATGAGAGTCAGGTTTGTAATGTGATTCAAGTGTGCATTGCAATTGCTGTATTGTGCTTCTATCGTGATTTAAGAACACTGCTAAAACTAAACCCTGTGTAACATTCAATATCAACAAATAAGTAAATTTACTATTAAATATTAAACTGTATTCATGCAGAATTTCCAAAACAACCTGGTCAGAGAGCAGTGCACCCTCACAGAATCATAATGTACAAATTAATCACTGAAACAATTTCCTTATAGCTCCATTTTCATCCTACCTGGTGTTATTAAGTGATGTATGCTTGATGTCCGTGTGACTGGGGTACTCCGACACTCTGGAGTTGGGCTCTCACCTTTCCTATTGCTTTCTGAGGGGTCTGGTTGGCTGCCCTTGGAACTGGTTACAGGTTTATTAGGACACAGAGCCAATGACTGGCTTTGACTGCTGCTCTTTGGTGGGCCATTCTGTGAACTTGACAATACACCCAACTTCTGACTGCGCAATGTCAAGTTCTGAACCTGGGAAATGAGTAGAATGTGGTAAAAACCCAAACCATATAAACATGTATGTCACCCATACAGGCAAAAATAGCAAAAGCAAAGTTATGGAATGCTTCTCATCCCATCTGATCAAAATATGTAAGAAGTTTAAAACCTGCATATCAAAATATCTCTTAAGCCACAGAATTCAAAGACTAGGGTTCTCTAATTACTTCAGCAACAAAGAAAATATGGGAAACCTTTTTCTTATTCAACTTTTAAAAGAAATGGAAGTTGGTCATTACACTGAATTAAAACTTGCATTTTTCCCCTCTTTCATTGTGCCTTCAAAGTGAACACCACAAAGCATCTTAGGCAACTGCAATTTTATTTTTTACACAGATGCTGCAGAGTTGCAGCAGTCTGTAAATACTTCCAGAGACTAACATAAACTAGAGCCTTGAATAGTCAACAGGACCAGAATCTGCTGTATGTTATCCATGAGCCCTTTAGTTCTACAGCACTATCAATGTACCTTTTCAACGTGACACCTCCAATGTCACATGCAACAAAAAGTTTGCCTTCTGAAATGTAAATCAGTCAGTGATTATTTTCACTAATACCTGTAAAATCACAGCCAGATTCCAGACATAATGATCCCAGCTTTCCAATCTGGCATGCTGAGACAGAATTTTATTTTCAAAAATAAAGACTATCCTTTTATTAACTAGCCTTGCCTACTTGCTCAGGTTAGCTTATATGATACAGACAGACATTTAACTCTTGAAGGAGCAGTGTGTCTTTTCAATGAAGGCTCAACTGATACATTGTGAGCTTGCTCAACAACATCCCACACAAATACACAGTTGTACATCAGCAAACTCTGCCCACCTCACATACCTACTGGGAAAGCAAAGGCCCTCAAGGCAAGCCCCAGTGACTGACCATTATCTCAGAACAGTGACATGTCTTTAAGGTTTTCAAAGCTATTAGAATCTTCTGAAGGGGTCAACAAACAATAGGGTTGGAAAGCACTCAACTGGTATAATTGGATTTCCAACAGGTTTCTGATCAAAGTCTGTTTATCAAAGGCTTTTAAAGAAACTGCTAAGATGTAAGTGAAGATCTGTCTTGACAGCATAAATTTCTTAGATAAATATTCACTTTTCACAGCAAAAGACTAACATCTTTAGTAGATATTTGCGCTGTGCTGTACTGGTTTTTTCCAGATGATACAGAAATTTATTGAGCCGTGAAAAGGTGACACAAGTTCAGCTGACAACATGAAGTTATTCAAGGTAATAAAGACAAGAGCTAATTATGAAAACCTAAGATATCATATCCATGATCCAAATCTTACATATAATGTGATCACCCCTAAACACGTGATGATGACAAAGAGAAGACACTGATGGTGAAGATAATCAGTACCCATTAGTAGTTTTTATAAGCAAGTAAAACTTAAGCACAGCGTTCTCTTACCTCTCTGTTCTGTCCCACTCTGCAGGACATCCCTTTAATAAATTTCCACAAGCTCACCTGAGTAGCTGCAGACTGACAGGAAGATGAGGATGATGATGAGACAACAGGAATGTCAGACTGGACAGCAGCCACAGTGGTCGCAGGAGTAAAAATAAGCTGTTAAGCAAACAAAAGAAATCTGGTAACAGACTGAAACTTTAAAGTATTACCTTTCTTTCATGTGTTTTCAAAGAGAGATATGTAACTTACACATAGTAATGTAGAGCTGCTAAGATTACTTTCTTACTTTTAGGAGAATTTAAAGAACAATTTATCATTGCAGTTTAAGTCAATAAAACTAAAAGATAAATGATGTGAAATAAAACCAACTTATTTGTAACATATATTGAGAAAATTATTTCTTATACAGACAACCCTGTCATCTGTCACACAAGAATTTTAAAGAGGACTTTCCCTCCAACCTTACAAATGAAACAATGGCCAAAAAGGTCAAGAGCGCAGCCCAGTATCTACTGTATTAAAGAAAGAGAGCTTAGATCTTCCAATCTGTCAATGTGTTATTTAACAAGCAAAGCTGTCATACAAACTTTAACTATGCTAATTAAGTGTCACAGAAAGAACAGATATCCTACAAACAACCTGAAATTACCAGCTTCAGAATACAAGCACACCTAACTATCATTCATTCCTTTATGGGCAATGTAGCCAAGACAAGCTTCATGGAAGGCTTTGAAGAGAGATGATTAGTGTTCCATACTGACGGGTACCTGAGCATTCATGTACACCTTCAGTAACATCTATTAAATCCCACGCAGATCATAAGGTTCAAGTCATACAAAAGTCACTAAAGTATTACATAAATACAACTGAAAAGTCCCCAAACTGCATTAGGAAATGGAAGCGCCACATTGACAGGAAACTGCAAGAATCCAATGAGATCCACGTGAATCCAAAGAGATTTAAAATTATGTATCCCACACAAATGCTACAGACAATAACGCGAAGAACAATCTTAGGTAATATAAGAAAAACTGAATCCGGAGTCAGAACTCTGAATGTTACCAGGGCATTGGAAAACAGTCTACCTTGAATACAGACAAACTCCAGTGTGCCTCCAGTATATCTACAGGTGTTCTTATTCTATTTTCCTTTTGTTTCATCAATTTAATTACTGCTGTATGACCAGGCTAAAAATACTTGAGCAAACTTCACTAGAGAACTAAGTTACAGTGATCCTTTAACTTCTGATGTTCACAGTGCTTCAGAAGACACATATTCACAAAAGACTGAATTCTCAATGCTATCTGAAACTAAAGAAAAATATTTACAAGTAATTTATAGAAATAATAGCTGAAACAGTTAAGACTGAGAGTTGTTTGTTTATTTTTGAGGGAGACAGATAGTGATGACAACACAGGGGCAAACCAAAATCAAGCTTAAGAACTGTAATCAAAGCTTACCATTTGAGCTCGTAGATACATTTGGGCCTGGCTTGCACTCAGGGTTGGAGAGGTGCTCCCCAGCAACATAGTCTGTTGGGTAATACTGCTGCTGGTGGTGTTGGAGGTCTGTGAACGGCTTATTATCTGTGCAGGTGTAGGAGAGGTGGAGAGGTTAATCTAAGGAAACAAAAATATTGCTTCTGTCATGGAAATTCATTCATCCTAGGGCCTAAAGCCAGAAAGCCTTTGACAAAATGGCAGGGACAGTTGAAATCTCTGAACTGTAAACATGTCAAAAATATACTGAGCCAATCATTACAAAACTGGATTCTGGCAAGACTGTACACTTTCATTCCTCAATGGCAAGTAGCCCTTTGGCAGTAAATAATAATAAGCAGCTACAAGTATAGAGACTGGTATTATGAAGTCTGAAAAATATATCTCAGAAATATATTCCAGAATACGTAGCACGAGCTTGCAATAGAAAAAAACCACTAAATTTTAATACTTAAGCATCTTTAAATGTTCATATTGTCTGACCAGGCTGATATCTTCTGTTATGCTTGTTACACAACCTTATCAGGAAGCTTCTTTGTTCATCCTATACATACTCTGATTCCTCATTCTACATATGTGCATTTAAAAGTGACTGGAGACTAATACTTTCTACAGTTTCATAATAAATGCTCCTCAGAGATTCTCTTTACCATCCTCTCAAACAAAAGCTGTTGTAGTTTGGGGTTTTTTCTTGTGTGGGGTATTTTTTTCCTAACCAGTCTAACAGAGTTAAGTGCCCAGCTCTTTTTCACCACTTTCTCAAAAGATTTCCTTGAAAAATTATTCTGTTAGTTTAACATCAGGCATCTTTAAATATTTTCCCTCTTGAATTTAATGACTGAACCATTTTACTTCTAACAACTGTAAGCCAAAGCAGTGCTATGAGAGCTTGAAAAAAATATACAGTTAAATCACCAAAGCTATGCACTGAAGTGATGAACAGCTTGAGGGCATGATAAAAAAGCAGGATGTCCATAGGACTAACAAAGTCCTACTCAAGACAACTGTAGAACTGTACATAAGAGATGGTGCAAATTACACATCTGAAGATGCCACTTAAAGAAATACAGCATGAACTAAACACGGAGCTGCTTATAACTGAAGCCTCAGCACACACCTAGATATAGATAAAGTAATTCTAAGTGCATAGAAGAAGCATGATGAAAGATGATAATCAATAAAAGAATGAATGCTGTAAACAGTTAATCAGTTTAATATGTTTATGTGAGCACTGACTTGGTTTCTTTAGATTTGGTGCTCTCTGATCACCTGATATACAGAGTGATGATTTTAGCCTACAGCAGTCCCCCGAATAAAGAAACTAATGGGAAAAGTCAGTAAGAAATCATGTAAAAGATGAAAGCTTAGTGAGTGACTCTTGCAGCGGCCTGAACAGTCAGTAGTGCTTTTGGAGTGAGCTGCTGCCCCTCGGTGGGACGGGGGAAGCCTCCAACCCTGGCCAGCAACAACAGCAGCAGCTGGCAGCGTGCATCAGCATAACTGGCAGATGCTGGCAGCACAGTCAATGTTTACTTCAGAGCCATCATAATTCTATTTACTGTTTCAGTAATACTAGTTTTAACCACACAGATGTAAATACTAAAATCTTTTCTGTTTCATTTTTTGACGTTGTTTTTTCCCCCCAAGTAGTTATGTAATAAGCAAGAGGAGTTGAGCATGGATGGAGGGCTTTGTTCAGTTACCTACCGAGGTCTGCGACATGCTTGACTGCTGAGTGACACTCCCAGTGGGGGAAGTACATTGCCTCCCACCTGACAGGCTTGCCTAAATAGCAAGAATATGTATCAAATATTGAAATCAGAAAGTGTTTAAGTGATGTTCATATTATTGCATAAACCATCAGAAACATCCCTCTCTACCATCACCTTATCTCTGAGTTAACAGTAAAAATGCTTTACTTGGTGGAATTAGCTCTCAGCCAAGCGTACTCTGTATGGAATGCTATCTGCTAGGTGCTAAATGCCTTGAATTCCTACCCAATTTCAGGCATTCTTGCAGATTAAAACTTGAAAAAACCTGTTAACAATGGAGCTAGCAAATCAGGTCACTACCTATGATGCTCACCTTAAAGGGTGACATCATTAAAAACTCATTATTAAAACACTAATAATTTTTATTATGATTAGAGTCCTCTAAAAATTAAACAAACGTTGTAAATGCTGTAAAGAACACCCTTGTGTTCTAGAATGACAAGTTATCTATGCACATGTAGTGCCTGTAACAGGACACTATTACAGCCCTTCAGATGAACGCAGGAAGGCCAATTTAGATTCCTGTATGCACAGACTGCTAACCCAAACTTCTTTGCTTTCCTCAGTCTGATTTTCCTTGCTCTGTCTCAGTAACTGTATATGCACATACAAACCCATCACAAAAAAAAAAAAAGACAATTCAATGTATCACCACAATCTAGTGGAAAAGTTATAGAGGAAAAAGCCAGGAGCACAGAAGAGTCAGTCCCAGTTCTAACAACAAACAGCTACATCCCTCAAGTCTTTAACCCTGTTTGAGCATTTCCATGTGTAAAATCACTAACCACCACCTAGCTCTGCAAGTCTCAATCCAAGGTCAGCTGAGGTCATAGGAAATCTTTCCACTGCTTTAGTTTTCAAAACAAGTCTCTTCCAATGCTGTTGTGTTAAAAGCTGTGCTTTCCAAAATGACATGCCATTTACTTCCTACGTTTCCACACTCGGAGTTAAGACTGAATTTTGCCATTACTTATAATGCAGCCAGATGTGTGGCAAAACACACTAAGATACCAGATGTTCATGATTTTTATTTGATTTCACTAAGATACATTGATATTCACTGCTTTTGCCATCAACTTTTAGAGAAAATCATGGGATGAAGATTGAAGTAGTCTATTTTTAACATTTACTTTAGTACTGTTTGATGATTTATATGATGCATCATAATGTATGCAATAAAAGCATGGAATGGTTGCCTACTGGAGCATCTGTAACACCAGACAAAACCCTCCAAATAGTTTGGAGGAAGATACAATTTAAAAGTCATTAAAATATAACAATGAATTATCGAGGCATTAAGCTCAGGCACTTAAGCTGTTATTATGCTTGACAATGCTCTAGAACTGTAGCCCTGCTCTAGAAAGTAGCACACCATTCTTTTTCAGCAATCTTCACTCTCACCTGTGGTACAGTTGCCAGACTCTGAAATTGGGTACTGCTTAAATGCTGCTGCTGCAAAGCAGCAGTCTGCAGCATTAGATGCTGCTGTTGGGCTGCATACATCTGCTGGAGGTACTGAGCAGCTGAGCTAGGAGGGCGATGCAAGGCCTGCTGAATAACCTGTGACGAATCAGTAGGTAATTAATTACAATTGCAAAGTACACACCATGCTGACATGATGCTGAAGTTTACCTTAACAAGGAAATAAACCCAAATAAATTCTTTTCATACCGATTACGTAACACTGAACTTGCTCCATCACTGTTCTCAACCAAGTCACAGAACATAGTCAAGAAATATATTGTTTTCAAGGAAAACCTGACAATCAGCTGGCAATACAGCAGCATTCACAATGCAACAGCCAAGCTTCTTAAGCTCTTGTCAAAACCTACATAATATTTGGCCTTTTGAAAGATCAGAATAGCCTGAACCTGAATTATCAAACCCAAAAGAATGGGCCACGCAGAGTTCAGGGGAATAACTTAAAACAAGAGGGGGCTGGATCCAAAGCAGCAGTTACACACACAGAGATACCTCTAGATCCCTGTAGTCAATGTTGGTCAAACCAAGAGCTTTCTGTTATTTTGTAAAGGCTTCTGTTAATAATCCATACCCTTGGGGAACAGCAGTAAAAACCCAACTTGCTAGCACTGCATTTCCTCCTCCCTTATTTAGGAAGCAGGCCTGTATCCTGCCCTATTCTTAAGTGGTCTGATGCCCTTTGGTAAACAATACATTCAGAAAAACACTAGGTCAGATATTGAGAAAGAAGACAGCAATTGAGAAGGGGAAGTTATTTTTGTGTAAAGTATTGTTCAATGCTTGCATTTCAGAGCCCTGCACAGAACAGGAAAGAGTATCTCATAGCCCAGTACCTGGACTGCATGCCTGTCAGAGCCACTGTAGACAGATATCTGTGGCAGCTGTGTCCGGGATGTGGAGGTGGTAGTGACAGTAGTTGTAGATGCAGAACATGTTGTTGTGTTCGGTTCATTCTCCATAGCTGTGCAGTGGTTGTCCAGCCTAGCAGAGTTGAAATAAAAGGGGACAGAACAACAGACAATTTTAAAATGGAAAAGTTTGTAGGATTTGCTATTACTTGATGGGATTCGTTGAGAGATGCAGTTATAATCCATCAAGAGTAGCAATAGGTGACCAATTTAGGAACACATGCAAGATTTCCAGCAGGCTACACAGGAGCACTGCTGCATCCCTCTTCCCCACAGCACTGAAACCGCTGGCTTTCAGCAAAACATTCTTACAAAGATCACTGGTAGCATGCTCTGTTTGGAAAGAGATAGAAAAGATGTAGGGAAAAATGCTTTTTTACAGCAATACTTCCTAACAGGAAGAAACTATCTATTTCAGCATCTCCAATGATTCTTCCCCCAGCCTCATGAGACTTTCCTCTGCTGCAGAGTACAATCTCTCTCCCAAAATGTCACCTTTAAAATGGAAATGAATCATACGTCTCAATATATGAGGGGTGTTTACTTTTATTTCTTTCTCAGTATTAGTATTACTATTAACAGGAAATAGCAGAGTTGCTGTTTGTTGCTTTGCAAAGGATGTTTAAAAAAGCACAACAGGTGTGGAGAAGATGGGTTTCCTTCTTACCATACAGGGCTCAAAAACCAGTAACTGAAAGTGCTACAGAATACTGGGAAAAAAGCAGCACTGGGAAGGCGCTTCACAAACCAGCCGTTGGATGCTGCACCCGACAGGAACACAGTTAGGGAATTGCAACTCACACAGCTGAAAGCAGAAAGCAGCCAGGCTGCCACCTTCACCCCTCAAAACACAACTCCCTTGCAAGCAGAGAGCTGCACACGATGCCGGGGCTCTGGATTACTTGGAATTCCTAAACTTTAATAAATACATGGCCACCTAAGGTCCTTCGGCAGCTAGACAAAACAATGATAGGTGTATCTTTAGCCATCAAAGAAAATTCATGGCAATAAAGTACATTTTAAAGGCAGAGCACCCTGCTATTAGAACTGAAGAAAAAAAATATGGCTTTGTCGTTAAAAATTCAGACCCATGGTGCATTATTGATGCCATTTGTCTACTCACAGTAGAGCAGAAGTTAGCATACGGCTTAACCACTTCAACTACAATAAAGATGGCATCACTTCTAAAACCACTTTACATTAATTTCACATAATGGCAATGAAAAGTGGCTTCAAAAAAAAAGTTGTCTCCTCTAGAGGACATTAAAAGCGCATCAAAATATTTACACCTACAACTTGTCTAGCTAGTTTTAGCAGAGAGTTATGCAACCAGTTAAATTAGCCTAAGAAAACAACACTGGATTTTTAATTTCCTTCATTCTCAGCCATGTTTTAGATACAGTATTGGTGAGATGTGTAAGACATCCTACTCCATCAGAAGTTCACCCTAAGAGAGCTGAAATCCTTTAGCTGAAAGTGTCTTATTTTCAAATGTCATTGCCCAAGTTATTCCTGCAGCAGCCGTACAACAAAACCAGGAAAGAGCTCCTCAACTTCTGCTCAGCACAGCTTGGCACTGAGATGCATCTCCAGTCCTTCTCTAACACCTCACTTGGAGCTGGTACGAGATGCTTACTTACCCCTCAGTCCTAGCACAACACTACCACAGCAGTAACACGCTGAAATAGCGTGCCCTCTCTCGGCTGAAGGAATAGTAGTGTTTCAACAGATGATACCTGTTAGAAACCTCTCCTCTCGAAGTGTGAAGTGCAATGTTTAAGGGAGAAGAGGAAAGACACAGAAAGCAGTTGGTTTTAGCACGGAAATGAAAAACCCGTTGCAATGTAGCTGAAAGATATTTTATGACAGAAAGCATAAAACCCACTAGAGACTTAAAATCACGCTGCCTTTACAGCACTGCTTTCATTTATTTTACAATGTTGTATATAGAGGCTTATTAAAAAAAAATATCTCAGCTACAATTGACAACAATCCTCTGAAATTGTTGAGTACTCAACAACATCAAAAAGGCAAAATTCCTAACTTCCAGTAAAACTACTTGTTTTATGTTTGACAAACACCTTAGAACGATTCTGTATGGGAGCAACTTTAACTCAAAAGAAACTGTCATGCAAAGTTTTAGCAAATGCACTAAACTCCAACTTTAAACTGCCATACACATTTAGGCAACCCCAAAATACAAAGCACAACAGAAAACTACATAGAAAAGAAGTATTTATTCAAGTAATTACAGTATGAAAACCCACATACTTCCAAATTATACTTTCTGGTGAAAGTGTAAATGTTCAGAAGTTTTGTTCTCTTTATACTTTTTGGCGAAAGTGAGGATCAGAAGAAATACCTGCTATTCTGTACCACTAACGTTAAACTCTGTTCACAGCAGACACGCAGGTCACCACTCACATTTTATAAAGTTTAGCTTTTGGTAGATGTCATGGCAATAACATACATCACCTAGGATCTGCCAACATGCCTGGCACTTGAAAACAGAGTTTTGTGGGATTTTTTTTTTTTACATATATGTTTTATTCTTATTCCTTCCACCCATGACCTCTCTGTGAAATTCCAAGGGTACAAAACACAGGCAACAAATGACAATTTCCTCCAAGTCGGAGCCCTATGGGCAATTTCTGTACGTGACTGGGGGCTCCAAAAGAAACCCTCTCTCTTTACCTTTCTCTCTAGCTACAGCACAGGCCAAACCTGACCAAACCTTCAGGTTCTCTCTTTGTCTAAAAAATAAAATAAAACACTTAAAGCTGCACTCTGCGGAAACACAACCCACGCCACGCGGTGCAACTTGCTCGTGAGGCGGCAGAGACCGACCCAGCCCGGGGGCTGAACGGGAGCGGCTAAGGGAGCATCGGCTGGGCCCCTCCGCGGCCGCTGCCCGCCACAGGCCGGGCCCTGCGGGCTGACCCGCCCCCCTCAGCCCTCCTCCCCCACCCCAGGCCCGCTTCCCCAGGGCCGCGGCCTCGCCCAGCCCAGCCCAGCTACCACAACCGGCAGGCTTGCTGCGGCCCAGCGCCGCCGCCCCCCGCCCAGCTGCCCCTCAGGCACCAGCTGCCGCCGGGGAGGGAGGAAGAGGGGGAGGGAGAAAAGGGGGGCGGGAGGGGAGGCACCCGCTCCCCGCGCGGGGCCGGGCGGCCCGCTGCCGGGACGCCGTCAGGGCGCGGGTCCCCGCCTACGCGCCCCGCCCCACCGCGGCCTGGCCGGGGCCTGCCGCTGCTGCTCCCCCTCCTCCGCGCATCCCGCCGGGAGACTCGCCTCGGACAAGCTGCTCACTTCGCTTCCGCCATCTTCTCGCCTCCCTCGGGGGGAGGTGCCGCGCAGGCGCGCCGCCTCCATCGGGCACGTGACGGCCCCCGCCGCCATGTTGCCGTTGGAGTGTGGCCTCGTCCGTGAGGGGCGGTGGTGGGGGTTGGGTTGTGGGGAATGGGCCTGGTCGGTCCCGGGGAGCTTTCCTGGTGGGTGGCTTTGTGTTAGCGTAGGAGAGTTGTGGCTCTGTGGTGAGTTTGCCCCAAGGCCTGTGGTGCTGTGCGTTTAGCTGGGCAGCGGCTGTAGTTTTCCTGTGGGATCAGCAGAGCTGAGTGATGTGGTGCTAAGGCCTGCGGTAAGTAAGCTTGGCTTCTTCTGTGCTTCAGCCATGGTGGAAAGGTAATGCTGCTGGTGAACTTTTAATGCCTCTGAGGAATGTGAAGCAGCAGTCTTTTAACTGCAGTAATTTAGTTTTCATTTCCTTCATACAAAATGTTTTGAGCCTTTCTTTGCTATGAGGGAGACCACCTCACCCTCTAAATTAGCCATAATTGATCAGAGTCGAATTAGGTTAACAGTTCCTGTCAGGAATATGCAGCTGCTGTGTATTATGTGGAATAGATGAGCAAAACCCAACCTCCATAAGGACAAGTAGCTGCTATGCCACAGGGGCCTAATTCAGATCTTGTGGGGGACATCTTGACAAGCTCAGCACCTTGCTCTCTCGTAATGAAACATGTTCCCTGTGATGAAGAAGCATCTTCTGTAACAAAATTTCTAGGTGTAATAGTATTTTCAAAGAAAGCAGCTCAGGGCAGTGAGAGTTAGGTAGAAACTGACAGCAGTCTGCACTCCATGACTCCTTAAGTATTTAATAGGGAATTGAGTGTGAATGAAAATGAAATTGGTTGAAAGCTTGATAGGAGCAATAGGAACAAATAGTGCGATGTAGCTCAGCAGTTTGAGCAACTGATAATTGGACAGTAAGAGAGGAAAACCCTCACCAGATGTTTGGCAGCTAGCTGGGGTATAAGTACTCTGCAGAGAAAAGAGTCTCAGCAAGTGCTTTACAAAACTCAAACAACCTTCCAAGGCATTGTAGCTGAGTTTAAACTGTTGAAGGGTGAAGCAGTTACGCTGAACACAGGTGAACTGCCTGTGACAAGTAACAACTTTATCAGCTCTAATGGGAATGCCTGCATTCTATGAAAGATGATGCGATTCAGTAGGGGAAAACAGGACTTTTCATAGGCTACAAAGGAAGGTGGCATAGGGAGAATGAAGACTTGTCCAGAAATAGTCTTGGAGATCCAGGAAGAATTAGCATGTTGGAAGGCCTGGCGCAAGGTATGGGTGAGTTCAGATACTGCGGTGTACTCCTGTTGTACAGAGAGGGTGTAAGAGTGTGTGGAAGCTGGGTGGAGAAAGTAACTTCCTTCTGAGGGGAGAAAAACCTGAACCACCACCACCACAGAAAGGTCAGGTAGCAGGAAAATAAAATTCTGTACTTTGTAACCACATGGAAGGTAGTTCAACAAATAAGCCCTTAAGTTATCACCAATATGAGAAGCAGCAAGGTGTGTGCATTGAAAAGTGCCCATCTCTTGTAGCAGTCTGGAAAACTGAGCAGGAAAAACATTGAACTCCCCCCTGCCCTAATACAAACATCAGGTGTGGTGCAGGCTGAATCTTGGTAGCAGAGGGGGGGTAAAAGGAGTTGTTTTTGCTGTAACAGTAGAAAACAAAGTTTCCCAATTTCCTAGGGTTGTCAGAAACATTAATCTCTTCAGGAAACATTGGGCAATATTAGTACGTGTTATTGATAGGCAAACCGGGAAGGAAATGCTACTTGCAGTGATAAGGTGGCTTATGATTAACAGTTTTAATAAAAACCCCTTTGTTAACTATCCTCCTTAAAAGGCATCCTTCATCTTTCTTAAATATCTTAATGGTTTGATTAAGTAATTAAAGCTTCATTTGAACCGACGAGTCTGTCTTGCGAGCAGCACACATACGTGACAATTCTCACAGAAGATACTACAGCTGGCAGCTGTGTGGAAGGCGTCCCTGCTGCTTCTGAACAGCTCCCCTCGCCTGCTGGCTCTGCGCTGGCTGCTGAAGGGCAGCCACTGCTTTTGCGAGGGTTTTATGTTAAAATCCTGAATTTCTTGTGGCACGTTTCAAACCGGCTTGGTAGTGAAGATAGTAGTGAAGTCTCGGCTGATCGGGAAGGAGCGTGGTTAGACGCGTCCGAGGCTGTTTTTCTGATGCTCGGGCCGTGGCGATAGGTGTGGTTCTACCTAAAAGCTTGGTCAGAGGGTGTGTCCGCTGCGCACCGACAGCGGCTGCTCTCCACGAAACCACTGCAGCCCTTTCCGGCTCCTTAAACCGAGGGGGAGGACGGTCCTCCTGGTACCCCAGTAAAACGACGGGTTTTCCCCCTCCTCCCCCTCCTGAGCGCAGCTCTGGCTGTGGAGAAGCCCCGCTGCCAGAAGCGGTCAGGCAGCTGGGGCTCGGAGGGAGTTGCCGGGCCTGGCCCCGCAGCTGCCCGGTAGGCGAGGGAACGCCGCGCTGCCGGTGCCTCCCGCACCCGGAGCGGCTCCAGCCTGCCCTCGCCGTGCCGGCGCCAGGGCCGCGGTGCCACCCAGCCGTCCCGGCGTGCCTGGCGGCGGGCCGTACCAAGCGGCGGGGAGAGCGCGGTGCGGGCCGCAGCTCCGGGCGCGGGGAAGTCAACGTTCCGCTCCGTGGGTGTGCGTTGGAGCCCCGCGAGAAAGAGCCCGCGTAGCGTGCGGAAGGCGGGCGGACACACCAGGCGTGGCCGTCGCCTTCCCCGGGCGGCGGAGCTGCTGACCGGCCGCTCCCGGAACGGCCCGTCCGTCCTGCTGGGGGAGGGTCTGTGCTCCCTTCCTGTGCCGCCCCGCGCTCTCGCCTGCCCGGTCTTCGGTTCTCCCCCTCGCTCTCCCTGTGGTCCCGCCCGCCCCGGGCTGGCGCCGTGAGGAGGAGGCGGGGCCGCGGCGCGCTCGAGGGACGGCGGGGCGCTTGAGGCTGCGGGGCGCGGCGGACGTCGCGCAGCCGCCGCCTCCTCCTTCTCCCGCTCCGCCAGCCCTCCCCTCGCCCGCCCGCCACCCCGGGCCGTGCCGCCCGTCGCAGGGGGGGGATGCCGACGCAGCGGGACAGCACCGGCAACAGCACCATGTCGGCTCCGGGCGGTGGAGGGGGCGGTCTCGGTGGGGACAGCGCCCACCAGGTCCGGGTGAAAGCCTACTACAAGGGGTGAGTGAGGGCGCGGAGCCCCGGGGGCGGTGGGGACGGGAGGTGGGGCCCGGGCAGATGGAGAGGCGGCGGCTGCCGGTGTGAGGAGAGGCTTTTGGCGGCGCGGGGCGGAGCGGCGTGGCCGGGCCCGGCGGGAGGCGATGGGGCCGGCGCTGCCCTGCCCGGTACCGCGGGTCCCTGGCCTCGAGTCTATAGGTGTCCCCGATTCGGGGGCTGGGGCGGAGCGGCGGCCCTGCGGTGTTCGGGGTGCCCGGCATGGGCTGCCCTGCAGCGGCGGGATGCGGTGGTTGGAGAACATCCCCGGCTCTCCGCCGGTGGCTGGAGTCAAACGCGGCCGGCCCTCCTGCGCCGTGTGTCAGCGGCGGCTCTTGGGGCGCGGTGTCTGAAACTGCCGGGGATCCGCGCATCCACCGCCGCGTTAACAGCTCTGGCCCGGGTACCCACCCAGCGTAGGGGAGAAGACACGGCGGAAGGAGACACCCACCCCGCAACCGGACAGCCCTCTTACAGTGCCTTTCACGTGTGCTCTGAACGGGGGTGAACTGGCAGGACTTGTGCTCGGGGTCGGGTTTCGGCGGGGCGCCGCTGGGCCGGGGCGGGGTGAGCTGGGGGGGCTGACGGGCCGAGCGCCGCCGGATCTTACGTCTTCCTCCGGTGGTCCTGCCCGTCAGCAAAGATGAACCTGAGAGGCCTCCTCTGCCCTGCCCTCCTGCCTCCCAGGCAGCCCGACGCCCTGGATGCTGACCAGCAATACGTATCCCTACATAATACTTTATTGGGGGGGACGCATGCCTAAATTAATACTCAGTAAATATGCTCAGGGTCCAGCTTTGGCCCTGATCTCAGTGTGTTAATACTCAGATCTAAAGAAAAAGGGTGTCTGGATGAAAACCTATTTCATCGGTTTTAAAGTTGTTTCCTGGGGACTGACTGGTGCATCTGTCAATTGTGCTTCCACTGTGAAGAAACAGAGAAATACTTGAGGTCTGCACGATGAAAAATCTCGGGTTTGCTGTTAGTGGCTTTCCAACAATAACATACAGAGCAGAAATGTTCTGCTTTGTGTTCACAATGCCTTATTAAATAGTAACAGTTACAGGACTCAGCTTTTAAGAGTTGGAGTGCAAGGGTTGACAGTGGTTCATTGGGCCATTAAGTCTGAGAGGAGGTGATCTAAGCAGAAAAAAATGTAGGTTGTGTTTTTGGACTAAGATTGAACACATGATACTCTCAACAGCTTCCTTCAGTTACCTGTGTTAAGTATAAGATTTATTTCATTTACTCTAGCTTTATCATTTTTAAGGAGAGATATAGGAATGTTGCTGAGCATTTGGTATTTGCTACAAGTGTTTGATTTCTGGCTTTTGTCTGCTTTGGGGCTTTTCTTGATAAAAATCAAGTGCTGTGGAGATGGGCACTGTCTGTGGCTTTAAAAAACGTGTGAAACACTGTCACAGTAATAACATGTGAAGTTCTAAACTTGTTTTACAGTCCCTTTAATTCAGCACTTCTTAAGGACATGGAGCTGCCCCTGGCTATTAGCTGGCAGAGGTGTTCATTTGGTCAGCCAGTGAACTAAAGTGGGAACTGTTCTAGGTTAAACCCATTTATTTTTCTTCTGCTGGGTCAGTTTTAATCTTGATCATTTCCACATGCAATCACACGAACTCTTGCCTTAGCACAGGGAGGCTATGGTGCAAGATCAGAAAGAAAGCAGCTCAGGGTTGTGGGAGTGAGGAAGAAAATTGCTGCACTGAACAGGAATGCTGGCTCACGACACTCTAAATATTAGGTAATAATTTCACAGACACTGGAATGTTTCTTTTGAGTCTTGTCTATTGACCTTTATATCTATTAAAGCAATTATCAGTTTGCTTTTAATAATGACACTGAGTCATACAGGGTGTTGGTTAACCATTGTGAACACCGACCAACTAACTAGCTGAATGCCTTAGTCATGATTTGTTTTGAGATCTAAACAAATTATTCTCTCCATGCTGGCTTCCCAGGCTGGCACTATCAGGAAGTGGGTATCGAAGCAAAGCACTTCACCTGCACTTAGACCGAAATGGCTTGGAGACTGAGGATCTAAATGTTGATACCAAAGACAGAGTTTTCCCCTTTTGTCTCAGATTACAGCTGGATAGAGGATTTAATGGGAAATAGTGTTAATCAGGAAACGTTAATCTCTTTTAATTTGGTTTTAATAGAAGCATTTAAGTGGGTTGTAGAAGTTATTGTGAGTGCCTTGCTGGGAAGGTCTTTTCAACTTCCAAAAGGAGTTTCTGGTTTGAGGGGAAAAAAAAAACCCAACCCAACAACACAGAAGCACAGATTTGTTCTTAAAACAGTTGAGAATCCAATAGTCAGGATATTCGCCTGGGGCTGAAGACACTGCACCTCTGGACTGAGAGCAAAGACCCAACCTGAATCCCCAAAACATCACTTAGTCTGGCCCAGAGCCTAATTGCATTTCTCAGCCAAGACAAAGACTTTCATGAAGAACTCTTTGAAGGGTGTTTCAGTTGTGCAGTGGTAATTCTTAAATTGACAAAATATGTAAAACCACGAAGGAAAATTTTCCTAAAATGAGCAGAGATCATGAGAATAAGAGGATGGGAATTCCTGAAGACTTGGGAATTGGGGCATTGGGTTGAGTTTATCCAGGTATTTCCCTCTCTCACGTAAGCCACAGTTACCTTTCTCATAGGGCTGGTTGTTTAAAACACTGAAAATAGTCTTATCTATTTTAAAGAGTTACTGTAATCTGTGCAGTGTATGTGACAGAGGATTCTGAGTGTGTGCTTAGGAATTTGCTCTCTTACACCAACTGCTTACATACTTTTTATTGATGCCCTAATGAAACGAAGCACCTTCAAATGCATGGCACTCAACAGCATCTGTAGCAACAATCATTTCAGCTTTCTAATATTCAAAATTTACCTCATCTTGCCTAATGTGTTGTAGATGTTTTTTGTCAGTGCTGTACAAGAAATTAACACGTATTGAGGAGGATGACATTGTAGCAATAGGAAACAGGTAGGAATAATAGCCTGCTTATGCACAAGGAATCCTGCAAATATTCTTGCTTAAAAAAAAAGACACAAAACCAAACAACAAACTTCAAGAACCATTTTAATGTCATGATTAATAACTGCTAGCTTGTGCTCCTTCAGTGCCTGACATGGATTTTGCACTGTTTCATCTGCATAGGCCACAATGGAAGTTAAACTTTTAATATGGTTACAGACTTGGGCCGGAAGAATCCCAGACATAGATACAGACTGGGAGAAGAGCTCCTTGAGAGTAGCCCTGCTGAGAAGGACCTGGGGGTCATAGTGGATGAGAAACTTAACATGAGCCAGCAGTGTGCTCTTGCAGCTCGCAAGGCCAATGGGATCCTGGGCTCCATCAGAAGAGGGGTGGCCAGCAGGGACAGGGAGGTGATTGTCCCTCTCTACTCTGCCCTCATGAGACCTCACCTGGAGTCCTGTGTCCAGATCTGGGGCCCCCAATACAAGAAAGATGTGGAACTGTTGGAGCGGGTTCAGAGGAGCCACAAAGATGATTAGAGGGCTGGAGCAGCTGCCCTACAAGGAGAGGCTGAGGGAGCTGGGCTTGTTCAGCCTGGAGAAGAGAAGGTGGCGGGGGGACCTCATTGCAGCCTGCCAGTACCTGAAGGGAGCAGAGAAACAGGAGGGAAATCAGCTTTTTAAAAGGCAGATAATGGCAGGACAAGGGGGAATGGTTTAAAGCTGAAGGAGGGAAGGTTTAGATTGGATATTAGGGGGAGGTTTTTTACAGAGAGAGTGGTGAGGTGCTGGAACAGGCTGCCCAGAGAGGTGGTGGATGCCCCGTCCCTGGAGGTGTTCAAGGCCAGGTTGGATGGGGCCCTGGGCAACCTTGTGTAGCTCCAGGCCTGAGGTTGGTGGCCCTGCCTGTGGCAGGGGGTTTGGAGCTTTATGATCCTTGGGGTCCCTTCCAACCCTTGCCATTCTATGATTCTATGATTCTATGATCAGTTCTTTGCCCACCAGTTTGATTTGGTTCCAATGCAGAATATTCCTGACAGTCCTCTCATAATACATGTTAAACTTGCTTCCTAATTTTGATACATTAGCACAAGTGGGGAGGAAAAAAGTTCAATACTTTTAAAATCAATATGTACCTCAATAAATATTTCCAGGAAATTAATTTCTTGAGGATTTTTTAGTTATCAGATCCTTTCTTTATGTTTTTCTTTGTCTTGAATACTTCATCATCAATTTTTTTCAGCTCAGCCTCTTTCATTGTCTGTTAAGGATCAAGTCCTGGACAGGAGAGTGTTCACTTTAAGAAAGCTTTGGTTTAAACCTAAGACCATGTTTTAACTCCTTCCTGCAGTTTCAACATGGATTTAATTTTCTGCTGATACTTTTTTTTTTTTCCAGAAAAAAAAAGGCTGAAGGAGTAGGCAGTTTGAGACCTCAGACTTCCACTGAGGAAAGATACGCTTCATTTTTCTGAATGGCAGTGCCTGCACCTTGTGGTACTGAAATGATACTGGAACAGCAGCATTCTCCAGGAGTCTTGTATGGGTTAATTTCAGTGAGCTACAGTTAAACATTCTTAACAGTTTTAGTTACTGACCCAGGTGTGATAAATATGTGAAATATGTAGATAATCATAGAATCATAAAGGTTGGAAAAGACCTTTAAGATCATCAAGTCCCAACTGTTAACCCAACACCACCACATCTACTAAACTGTGTCCCAAAGAGCCACATCTGCATCTTTTTTTAACATCTCCAGGGATGGTGACTCCACTGCTTCCCTGGGCAGCCTGTTCCCATGTGTGACCACTCTTTCAGTAAAGAAATTTTTCCTAATATCAGGCCTAAACCTTCCCTGGCACAACTTGAAGCCATTTCCTCTTGTCCTGTTGCTAGTTACTTGGGAGAAAGACGAACTCCCACCTCACTAGAACTGCCTTTCAGGTAGTTCGAGAGATCGGTAAGGTCTCCCCTGAGCCTGTTCTTTTCCAGAGTAAACAACCCCAGTTCCCTCAGCCTCTCCTAATAAGACTTGGACTTGGTTCTCCAGACCCGTCACCTGCTTTGTTGTCCTTCTCTGGACATGATCCAGCAACTACATATAATTTTGTATATATAATATGTGATAGTTATATTAGGTTGCAGGTGGGAAAACCTAAAGCCATAGTCTCTGATCTTAGTGGATTGTTCTCTCACAGAAGTTTAATGTCAGAAGTGAAAACAAGATACAGATACTGAATTGCATTTAACTCTTGGCATTGGGGTTTGTTTTGTTTATTTGCTTGGGGGTGTGTTTGTTGTTTGGTTATGACTCTTGGATGATCTGTTAATGAAAAGGCCTGAGAAAAGCAGCTTGATCTCAGTAAAGGTGGGAAAGATAGTGATGAGATTCATGGTCTTCTAGAGAGATTGAAAATCTATTCTGTAGTGTTCGTGTTTAGATTTACCACTTGCATTTTCTCAGCCTTCCTGTGGTTTATCTGTTACTGATCCTTATATTTGCAGGGTATTAATTTAGGCAAGTCTCTTACTAGCATGAATAAAATGATCCTTTATTAATATTTATGAAAAATATGAATGACAACATTTTAATGGAAAGTAATTCAACACAAGTATTCTCTTGTTTATTTATATGTTTCCTACTCACAGGTCCCTGATTAAGACCTATTAGAGTAGTACCAAAACAAATTCTGAAAACCTTGGTACTTCCATAGTAAGTATCCAGGTGTGGTGATGCAGAGGGTGTCGTGAAGAGACAAGTAAGGATATTATATCTTAAATAGCTTTATAACTTATTAAAAGCAGTGTATAAGCTTGTCTGCAGCAGAGCAAAGGGCTATTGTCAAGAATTTTTCCCCCACATCTTAGTTGAAGGAGAATGTTCTGTATTTTTTTCTGCAAGGCAGCAGTGGTCCACATTAACTGTTTTTAACTTAGCCTACTAACTTTGGTCTAAAATACCAATTTTTCTTACCAGTAGAGTTTAACTTCATGTCTTCATTAGAACAAGCTGTATTCACTCCAACTGTCTCCAGTGCTGTTAGGTGCAAGAAGTGTGAAAAACACCATACAGTGTAAAGGTGTGATAATGGAACCACTCTGAGACCTGTCTCAGTAGAAAGTAATGTCGTTGATATAGTTAAAATGGCAAATTAAAGCTTGTAGGAAGACTGTAACCTTTCAGTTTGTGTTATGTGAAGCTGGCTTTAGATCACTAGGAAGTGTGCTAGGTGTTGCTTGTAGAACCTTATTCATACTTGCATACTTCTTTTTTTTTAATGTTGCTATTAACTAAGGTTTCCCAAAGGACTGAGTGGTGTTTGTAACAAGAGATATTAAGATCTTCCAAATGTATGTAATAACTGTCTGACACATCACAGAATCACAGAATTTTAGGCATTAGAAGGGACCTCCAAGGATCATCGAGTCCAACCCCCCTGCCAAAGCAGGTTCCCTAGGACAGGTCACACAGGTCTGTGTCCAGACAGGGTTTGAATATCTCCAGAGAAGGAGGCTCCACACCCCCCTGGGCAGCAGTAGTAATTTAGAGAACTTGCTGAAATTCTGAAATAATTATACTCTCCTCTTATTTAAAGAGCATCTATTTTGCTGCTTGAAAGTAGCAACAAGTAGGAAGAGATTTTCCAGTTTTTCAGTTGGTACCAGCTTTTACTTTATAGATATAGAAGGATTCTTGGGCTGTTCAGTACCTCTTAAGATTGAGACTTATTCTGTTCAATGTAGTACAGGTTAATTAATTTTAAGTTTGAATTATCAAATCTGAAAACCTGCTGAATAGTTTTTGCTAATTATTTTTTTTTTCATCTTCACTTTTTGCTAGAGCATCAGTGATGACAGTCTCTTGAGATTGTGGTCTGTCACCTAACTTACTCTTTCTGCTTGCCTGGCAATAATCTTCACACAGTGACTGTTTCTTTACATACCCTCTCCCATAACTGACTAGTTCAATCACAAGATAAACTGCAGTAGGTGAAATTCTTAACTCTGACTTCTCAGCACCCTTCAGAATGTAACTTTTTGCTTAAGAAAATATTCCAAAGTGAATCTATCTGCGCTGAGAAGGGAATAAATGAAGGGATGGTAAACTTTAGCACAGAATCATCGGTGGAGCTGCTAAGTAAGCAGTGCCCGATTTCCTTCCCTGAAGAACAGGAAATACAGGTTGAGCCTTTGCCTCCTCATCCAGCCTCCTGGGTTGATGCCCGTGTGTCTGTAACAGTAAGGCACAGCTCAACCGCCTCAGTTGGTGGGGACAGGTGCTGGCTTTCGGTTTGCAGCTTGTGTGTTCTGAGGGAGGATGCAAAGGGAGAACTTTGGGAGTGGACAGGGTTTGCTTTGTGGGATGGGCACAATGGGCTGTTTCAAACGAAGCCCCATTCCCTAAAGTTCTCTACCATTTCTAGACACAGGGGTTTGTCTTGCATTTTGTCTGGTGGAAAGGAATCATTCCTCAGCTTTATTCAGATGATTGAACAGGTGTCGCTGCACTATCATAACCATTTACTGGAGTCTTTTCCCTAACTAAACTACTCTGATCATGCTCATAAATCCAGAAGTAAGCTAAGCTGTTCTTGTAGAGTGCTCAGAAATTGCTGGTTTGTTTTACCCCTGCTGCTGAACTTAAACCAGCCTCGGGCAAGCATGTTCTCTGCCACTTGAAAGTGGTTCAAGCTCAGTGACCACAGTGTGTTGTGTTAAGTCACCTTCTTGATAGCACTCTGCCCATGCCCAAGATGATTTAAAGACGTTTAACTTGCTGTATATGTGTGCTTCAGTCTGGTAGGCATGTTCATGTGAATTTCCACCAGATATAAACCATGTTGCTTCATTCATTATTTTATTGCTTCACCAGATAGTGCTGGCAGCTGGCACCAAGTGAATCAAATCCCACCTAACTGAAGTTTTTATGGGAAGATTAGTCTCAAGGCTAAAATGCTGGGCTTAAAGGATGTGATTGAAGAGTAGCATTGTAAACAGCCTGCTCTATTTCCTCCATCTCCCTCTGCACTATATCTCTGAAATCCTTTGTTTAAAGGACTAGGATCCTGAATCACCTATTCCCCTTTAAGGACCAGCAAATACCAAGACAATGGGTCACCAGTTTATGTTAATGTATTTATAAAACAGGAGGTTAAGTAACTCTTAATCTTAATTATAACAGAAATGCTTGTTCTGCATAACAGTAAAGTAATAAATTTTAATTATATCTGTCTGTCAGCCTTCCCTGTCATTGTGGTAAAGCATCATGGGTCTCTTTTCTAAAGGCACTTCCAATATTTGTAACACAACCCCTAATCAGCTAGGAACCCTGCTTAATATTTTTTAATTAAGTTTTCATAACATTTGCACAACCAAAATTTAATTGGGAGAAGGTGTGTACATTCTTACAGCATCTTGATATCTAATAGCAAAACAGCCATGAAAGGGTGGGCAAATCCAGCCATATGTTAATAATGTTCTTCAAATTTTTTGCAGCATTGAATTCTTCAGTTTCCACTGTTACAATATATCTCATTTCTGTGTGTGGTTAATATCTGTTGCAAGTCACTTTGTAGTTATTTGGGCATTTAAATCTTAATTTTTCTTAAGCAAATACCTGTCATTAAAATAACTTGGAGCCTGACTTTGCTATAGGAAGGGAATTTCTGTGCTAAAGGATTGCTATCATTACTTCAGTGTTTTTTAGGGGACTGAAACAGGGATGGGGTTTGTGTGAGTGGAGTATGAAAGGCTGCTAGAGCTGATGATGAAATGCTACATACTGTGCTGTAACTGCTCCAATTTGTTTTGCTTTTACCCAGGGACATCATGATAACGTATTTTGAACCTTCCATCTCATTCGAGGGACTGTGCAGTGAGGTTCGAGACATGTGCTCCTTTGACAATGAGCAGCTTTTCACCATGAAATGGATTGATGAAGAAGGTAAATTGATGCTTGGTCTCATGACAGATACTCCATCAATATGTTCCTCAGCTGTCCAGCTCTTCTTTCCCTTTCACCTTTTCTTTTCTATTCTGTCCAGTTTCCTTTCTATTGTGTCCAGTTCTGGGCTCCATGGTTTAAAAAGGACAGGGATCTCCTGGAGAGAGTCCAAAGAAGGGCTACGAAGATGATTAGGGGCAGACCTGTCTGGACTGAGTGATATGTCCTAGGGAGCTGCTTTGGCAGGGGGGTTGGACCCAATGATCTCTTGAGGTCCCTTCCTACCCCTACAATTCTATGATTCTATGATTCTTTTCCCTCTGCTTTTGTAAGATAAGTATGTTTTTAAAAGTGGTAAATCTGACTCTAAAAACACTGGTTATCCAATGCCTTTTAAAGTATTTCTTAATGAAAAGGTTTCAAATAATTTAGTTTTAGTGTGGAGAGTATTATTTTTTTACCAAATAATTAAAAATCAGTGATTATCAAAATATGAATTCAATGTTGACATTTATTAGGGAGGGAATGAAGCACATGGTTCCACTTAAGTCTTAAATCTTTGAGAGTTAAACTAACCTTGAATGATAGAGATTGCAGTATTTTTCTGCAATATTGATACAGTGGGATACATAGTTATGATGGGTTTGGTTTGTTTAGCTGTTACTATAGCAACCTATTAACACATAACTCTTGGTAAAACTTTTTCTAACTATTGAAAGAGAAATTGCTTGTCCAAGTAACTTTTCATCAAACTGTGGTAGTAACAACTTTGGCAGAGAGCTGTCATCTCTATGGCTTACGTTAGCCACCTTGAAGTTTACCTTGGATGAAAAACGTTGAGTCTGTACTCCCTTTACCTCAACAGAAGGAAACATGTCCCTGCTCTGAGCTGTGTGCATGCCTTGGTAACTTTTTGAAGGGGTTATTTGTAGTTCCTATTTTCCTTGTGCAGCTGGTGTATTCTTGCACATAGGTTTTGAGCTGCACCAAAGAGATGCCTGAATTATGACATAGCTGTTGAATTATTTTAGCACTCTAATTACTCGATGCAGTACATAAAAGGCCATAATGTGCAGTGATTTGTTGGCAGTGAGTAGTATTTGTATGCAGTGATTAGCATAAATGGTGCTGATAGGTCTGGTTCCTCCCCTTCTCACAGTTTTCCCATTCAAATTTGGGCAGTTTATTCAGAGCTTAAAGCTAAACATGGACCAAAGCTGATTTTTGGAAGTGCTGTATGGGTAGGTGTGTTGAAGATTATGGTCTTGGGAGCAAACTTTCTCTTTTTTTTTTTAATTTCCTCTCATCATTCATTCCCAAGTTATTTATATCAGGCAGATGCATACAGTAAAACGAGCAGTGTTTCTGCTTAAGCTGTGCACCTATTTTCAGTTGGTTGTTTACTGGTTGTTTTGTTTTATCTTGAGGAAGATAATAGACTCCTCACTGAAGAGGAGAATCTGGAATGACAGTAGGAAGTACATCTCTCTATTAATAAAGCGTTTTGAAGCATTTAGAAGGCTGCAGGGGGACCTCATTGCAGCCTTCCAGAACCTGAAGGGAGCAGAGAAACAGGAGGGGAATCAACTTTTTAAAAGGGTAGACAATGGCAGGACAAGGGGGGATGGATTGAAGCTGAAGGAGGGAAGGAAGGTTTAAATTAGATATTAGGGGGAAGTCTTTTACAGAAAGAGTGGTGAGGTGCTGGAACAGGCTGCCCAGAGAGGTGGTGGCTGCCCCATCCCTGGAGGGTAAACTTGTAATTTGCTTTCTTGGAAAACTGCTATATGGCATCCTCTTTGCTGAAACTTGACTCTTTAATAGTAGCATGAGGACTGCTCCTTGTTATAATACTACTCATATTTCTATGTACTCTTGTAGTATAAGACAAGATATAGTGTCTAGGCCATCTCTTCACTATTTCTTCAATAAATTGCTTTATCAGATGTGTGACTAAACTGGATTTACTGAGTCACTAAGGTGTTTTGTAATATGCTAAATGTCTTCTTAACCTCTGCTGGATTCAGAGCATCACATGTAACTACTTCTGTTCCATAGGGGTAGTGGCACACAAAGGCAGACCTAATTTAGTTGAGTGGAATCAGTTGAAAACTGCTCAGATTTGACTGGAAAATAGAATTAACTTGTTCTGATTTTAGAAATATTTCTATTTTATCTGTATGTGGTCAGTTCATCTTACCTTTGTCTTCTGAAACATCCTGTAGGCTTGACCTTATGTTTGTGTTCAGCTTGTTTCTTGCTGTATCCCTCAAAAGTAAATATATTACTATGACATTTATCCTAGCTGTCTTTGGACACCTGCAAAATTTGTACTGCTCTGAGCTTGTTGAAAGACTATGTCTATAAAGAAGCTTCTGTTCCTAGTTTGAAGCACAGAGTATGTTCTTGAGACCCTTCTTCTGCCAAAAAGAAACACAAAACCGTTTGCACAGGTGTCAGAAAACAAAGAAAAGCTGTTTTGTTGATTCTCATGGTGAGCCTGAATAAATGTGGTTGTTCCTTCTCCTCCACCCTGTGCTCTGCCCTGTGAAAGTTTGTGCTGTGGCAGTTTGATGTCTGGATAGGTTAATTGTAGGGGAGAAAAATGACTACAGTAGGCTTCAGAGACCTGTTTAACAATTATGATATACAGGAATGAGTAAAGCCATGAAGCTGCAAATGGACAGTTTGAATTTATTACTAATAATTTAGCAATAGGAAATGTTTTGTTTCTGATGTATCCAAATTAACTGGGAAAACTTTTGTAGGCTGAGTTTTAAATGCCTTCCTGCCTACTAAGTGGGTGTTTTTACTGAAAAGCCTTAGCAATTCCTTTAATTTTGTTACCTTGTAGTACAAACCAAAACGAAAAAGTTGATAGGCTGTTACTAGTTAGCTTTCAAACCACAGTACTGACTGAAGACTCCAAGCAGTAAAACTTTCAAATTGGGTCCAGTTCAGCTGAGACAGAAATTGTTCTGCTTTCCTCCAGTTCACTTACCCACAACCAGTTTATAACTTATGGGTGTGGAAAGTATTATTTCAGTTAAAGATTGGCATTGTGTGACAGTCGACTTGCTTTATGGCTTTTTTGGTTAGAAAGAAGCTTGCTCTGCTCACGTGATGCCATATGAGCAGGCAGAGAGAAATCTCATGTTCATGCACAGGACATCTTCAGCCTGGAGAGGAGAAGGCTGCGGGGGAACCTCATTGCAGCCTTCCAGTACCTGAAGGGAGCAGACAAACAGGAGGGGAATCAGCTTTTTAAAAGGGCAGATAATGGCAGGACAAGGGGGAATGGATTAAAGCTAAAGGAGGGAAGGTTTAGATTCAATATTAGGGTGAAGTTTTTTATGGAAAGAGTGGTGAGGTCCTGGAACAGGCTGCCCAGAGAGGTGGTGGATGCCCCATCTCTGGGGGTGTTCAAGGCCAGGTTGGATGGGGCCCTGGGCAACCTTGTGTAGATCCAGGCCTGAGGTTGGTGGCCCTGCCTGTGGCAGGGGGGTTGGAGCTTTATGATCCTCGGGGTTGCTTCCAACCCATGCCATTCTATGATTCTATGATCTTATGTAGGTGTGGGGGAGTTGAGCTAATAACCAGAAGTATTTTCTTTCTTTGGGGCAGTGATGATTAAGATTCAAAATTGATTTGAAAGTGTTTAAGTCATAGAAGTAGTTTGCACAAGGTTTCTTCTTTTAGCAGGACTTTTTAAATAATGTTACTAATCTGCTAATCTACAACACCAAGAAAACATGTTGTTGCATGGCAGTTCTTTTCAGTCTTTATAGCAGACTCCAAACACTGACAGACATGGGAGGTCTGTTATCAGATGAAGTCTGATTGTGAGAAGCAGGTAAAGTACAGGTGGTGTGTCCAAAGGAGTGTGAACCAAGGCTAGAATTTAATGTCTTGCTTGCTTCTGCTCCTGAATACAGCAGATCTTTAGCTTGATCTCCTTTGTTCTTCACCCACCCCTCTCCCTAGGTTTTAAACCTACCTATATGTCAAAATTGTCCTAATGTAATTAAATGTCATTTCATGAATCTGAAATACTTTTAGAATCATAGTTAAGTTGGAAGGGAACTTTAAAGGTCATGTAGTCCAACCCCCCTGCAGTGAGCAGGGGCATCTTCACTAGATCAGGTCACTCAGAGCCCCACCCAGATTTGTTAAAGCAGTTGAACACAGTCTTGTTGGAGAGACTTTATCATACTGTGTTTGGTATGTTGTTTTAATCTACTCTGTCTCAAATGGTCAACAAAAGCTGTAGTTGTTTTATAAAAAAAGAAGAAAACCCCCACAACAATCAACCCACACTTATTTCCTTCCTTGGTGCCCTTTCCATAGGGAATTTTACTTCAAATAGTCATGTGAGTATGAAAGTAGTAGTTTAAAATTTGAAAAATGGGGTATTTTCACTTAAGATGCACAATTTTTCCAGGGTCTTGGTTGAGCTTTGAGGAAAAATTAAGAGGTCTGACTGCTTTTGCACCTCCTGCTTAAAGTCTTGGCAATGTTAAAGCAGCTGTGAAAATGGAATTGACTCCTTTCTAACTAAAGATTCATGAAATAAAATGGTGCATTTTTAGGTGCATGAAGATAACCTGCACCTCCCGTACTGAAATGATGTGTAACCATGCTTGTGGCAGATCAAACCAATGACACTTTGTGATTCTGATCTGCTTCCTTCTTGGGAATATCCATATTTTTGTTTTCCCTGAAAACATTGAGTATGACTATTTTCAGATGCCTTCTCTGAACAGTGTTAAAAATAAATCCTACCACACCTGTGCAAATTCTTCTCTTTTCCTGCAGCAGTGACCATGAAACTGACTAGGAGGGAACCTTGAATGCACAGAACTGTTTGGATCAAGCTTTGTATTGTTCTCTTCTTCCTGCAGGAGATCCATGTACAGTTTCCTCTCAGCTGGAGTTGGAAGAGGCCTTTCGCTTGTATGAACTAAACAAGGATTCAGAGCTTCTAATCCATGGTATGGTGACAGTTACCTGTTACTGCTCATGCTTCTCCCTGTGAAGAAGGGGAATGTTTACCTTGTGTTACCTATCTTTTGCATAGCACCTTTAAGGCCTGTTGTGGCATTCTGCCAGGAGGATGCTGAAGACCATGGCAGCTTCAATGCTTCTTAGCTGTCAGCACTTTGTCAATATGCTTTATTAAATTAAAGAAGATAAAAATACTTCACTGCTGGTTTATTAATGAAAAACAGCCCCTGTCTCCCTTACTTATTCATCCCAAGTGCCTTCAAACACTTGCTGGCAATGAATGGTTGAAGAGCTATACCACAGTGTCCTACACTTCGTTATTGATAAATGCTTTAAAGCAGCATCTGTATTAGCAAAAGATAAGTTGATGGGCACCATTTGTGATGCTGGATTAGCCAAAAGTTTTACTTTTCTAAAATTAATATCGTTCCCTTGATTGATCTCTAAATGTTCCATTTTTTTCAGGCTTGCATGCCTATTTTAGTAACTTCTGCAGTATATTTTTCTTATTTTTTAGAACTGCTTAGAAGTAGAAGATAGATTTTAGTGGGTGTGTTACATTACTGTGTCTTAATGTGGCCTTCTAAAAGGATGCAAAAAATCTAGTTAGGGCTACGAAGATGATTAGGGGCCTGGAGCATCTCCCCTATGAGAAAAGGCTGAGTAAGTTGGGACACTTCAGCCTTGAGAAGAGAAGACTAAAGGGGGACCTAATTAAAGTCTATAATTATCTGAAGCAGGGGATGCGGGGGGAATCAGCCAGCCCCTTTTCAGTGGTCTGTGGAGACAGGACAAGGGGCAATGGCTGCAAGTTGGAGCACAGGAAGTTCCACACCAACATGCGGAGGAACTTTTTCCCAGTGAGGGTGCCAGAGCCCTGGGACAGGCTGCCCAGGGAGGTGGTGGAGTCTCCTTCTCTGAAGATATTCAAGACCCATCTGGACGCCTATCTGTGCAGTATGAGCTGGGGAGCTGCTTTGGCAGGGGGGTTGGACCCCATGATCTCTCGAGGTCCCTTCCAACCCCTACAATTCTATGATTCTATGATTCTAGTTCACCATCAGCTCATTTGAAGGGGCAGCTTTTCAGCTTCACACAAAGACTTTTAAAAAGTGGAAGAATGTAATCCATGTCTGTATGTTTTTCACTGTTTCTGTATATATTACTTCAGGATGCTTTTTGATCTGCCCTTTCTCTATATATTTTTGTGTTTGATAAGCTCCTATTAAACCAGGACTAGGGTGCACTCTCCTCAGGTTTATGTCTGACAGGTACTGAAGCTAAATAGTCTGGTTGCTCTCTTTAGGAACTCACTTGGTTTATTCAGTGTTTTGCTCATACTTCTCATGTTGGGTTCAGCAAAGGGTTTTTTTGGGCAGCATTTCACCTCACCTGCTCTTATACAAGGTTTTGTTAAATTACAGTCTGTGCTGTCGTCCTAAATGACTGAATACCTTGCAAAAATGTTGTGTTTAACCTGAAGATTTAGCTTATGCCCAGAATAAATATTAATCAGAAGTTAATCTCTGTCTTGCAGTATTTCCTTGTGTACCAGAACGGCCTGGCATGCCTTGTCCAGGAGAAGATAGTAAGTAGGCATTTCAGTTCAGAAGTACAAAAAAGCAGATTTCCTGTTGAAGAAGGTTTTTATATCCTATGATGTATGCTTATGAATATTAATGATGCAAATATCTAAAATTTAAATATTTTAAATTAATAGGAAGTTTTGCTAAACTTACATGTTGTTTGTCATTTCTGAATCACTGTTAATAAGCATTTGACATTCCTTTTAACTATCCACATCACTCTGCTTTCCTTGCTTCTGCCTCTTCTATTGTGACAGTTGTTTTATCCTATTCCCTGTTTTTGGAAGTTGCCAGATTGCTGGCAGGCTGATGTGGACAAGACTTGTCATCACCACTTAGATCTACAGTTAATTAATTTTAAACTGATGTTTAGGTACTATTAGGAGTATTCTCTGAGAATCTCTTACATATATTAGCTAATGTACAAGACATTAAAGAGGTAATTTTCTCTCTGCCTTAAAGTTTTGTAGAAGAGCATGTGCATGTTATACACACACACACCTGTGACCTCGATATCCAAATCTTAGACAAATGTAAACGTGCATGCTCAAAAGTTAATTTTGGCAGTATGGGTAATGCTCCTGGTCTGGGAAATATAACAACCCCAAACAATGGAGTTGCAGACTGAATCTGAAATGGATTTGCAACTCAGTGTAGTTTTGTATATTCTATTTTCCCATTTTGGTTCTTGATGTGCCTCTAAGAACAAAAAATGAAAGAACAACCAACCAAAAATAAATGTTAAGCAGCCATGGAACACTGGAGGATTTGTGCAAGCAATCTTATAAACCAGGGCATGATCCTGAAGTTCACCACCTTTCCTCCTTCCCTTTCCCCACATCTCCTCCCCAAGTTTAGGTTAGGTCAGTGCATACTTGGCACATAAGTGTTTGTATTGTTTGAGCAGTCTTTCTTCTCTTGATTTCTTGTTTCTTTTAACTTTGGAAAAGCAGCATTAGCTTTGACCAGGATATTCTACTTCAAATTTTCTCCAAAACTTAAAAAATTAAAGATACTTGGAACGTTACTCTGCGTTTCTGTAAGGTGCAGGAGTGAAACCTTACTCTGCAAATCACCTCACAGAAACGTCTGTGAGAAGGTGTTGTAGTTCTGTGTTTATATTTTCATGGATATAATCCTATGTTTTTCCTCTTAGAATCCATTTATCGCCGAGGCGCCCGCCGGTGGCGAAAGCTCTATTGTGCAAATGGTCACACTTTCCAAGCCAAACGATTTAACAGGGTGAGACTCTTGTTGGAAAACCATGATACAGGGATGTCTTACTTTCATAATTACAATGTCACTGCCTTGAAAAATTGTAAGGTAGTTTTATTCTTATTTTTGTTGTCTGTCTATAGTATGTAGACATTTGGTAACCCTGTACTTTCTGGAAATTAATTGTTATTAAATTATCAGGAACTTAGAAAAAAATTGGTTGCAATTTGCTTTACATATACTTTAAAGCCATGATATCAATTATATAAATGCTCCCGTGTTCCCTTCAAATCTTCCCAGAAGGCAACGTTGAACACTGGCATTAGATGACTATGAGCTGAAAGTACAGTTTCAGTTCTTTAAATTTTGGGAGTAGAAAGGTCTGAACTTGCTTATGATGCACAGACTTTTCTTTCATGGCTTTTAAATGAAAAAAAGATGTTTCTCCAAACAGCCTGCTTATGATGGCTTGTAATCAACTGAAAATAAAAAACCATTTATAATATTTTTCAAGAAGCAGTGTTCAAATACAATTAGCTAAGGACCAGGAAGGCTATCTGCTGTATATAGAAAAATGAACAGCAAAAACCAAACCCAAAATATTTGATAAGCCAGGTTCCTTGACAGCTCAACGATCTTTCCTTTTCTAAGCTTAGAGTTTTGTGTGCTTAATGCTTGAAATTCTCCACTAAACTTCACCCTGAGCATCCTTCATACCTGATTTCTCACCTTTTTTTTTTTTTGTTTTCTTTTTTTTTACTTCTTCCTGGTCCAAGGCTGTCAAGGCACCACAGTTTAATCGCCTTCCACTCTTGCTTTTGTAGGCACCCTGTTTTCATGGTTCTTACAAGTTGTTTTGTGAATGTCCTTCAGTGAATGGTGATCTTCCTGTTTCCTGTAATCTGGTGGTTTAATGTGTTAAGGGTTTTGCTCTTCTGCCTTCCTACCTCCATACTGATGGACTCATCTACACAGAGGGATGATGAGACGTACAGCAAAATCACCTTGGTCACAACAGTCTGCTGATTGAGCTGCAGTGCTTTTGACCTGGAGTTGGCTCATGTCTTTCCAGCTTCATGTGCAGCAGAAGAGGCTCTTTGTGCCTGCACCTTTCTGTGTAGATGCATGCTGTCTGTTCAGCACTCGCTGCTTACTGTTGGGTTGTAATTTTTGAGCTCCTCTGTATTGTAAGTGCCTCTTCTTAAAGTTTTCAGATAGATACTCTTGGTAGAGTGGAAGGTTCAGTGGGATCTCTGATCTCCTATCCTACGCTCTTTGTTCATGCAAATGTGCCTGGATAGTGCTTACTGGTTTAGCTTTGCTCTTTAATTGGTTTTATTGCTTTCTCATTCTAGAGAGCTCACTGTGCCATCTGCACTGACCGAATATGGGGCCTGGGTCGCCAGGGATACAAATGTATCAATTGCAAGCTCCTTGTTCACAAGAAGTGTCACAAACTTGTCAATCGTGAATGTGGCCGTCATACACTACAACCAGTAAGTAAAATTTACCTGAAAAGCTGTCTTTAAAAAAAACCCCACCAGCCAATCAAATAAAAAAAAGCCCATGTTATTACCAACAGTTTTCAAACTATAGTCTGCAAATAATCACAGTTGATGAAACATCATTCTTTATGGTTACTGTGACACTTTGCAAGAATGGGAATCATTTAGATTGGCAATTCTTTTGGCATGGCGATTTAGTGGCAAGACTTTCAGGTCTGATACTTTTTCCTGTATCAAATAGAAACAAATACTTGATATGTGTCATTCACAGCATTGTTACATAGTGCATTGATATATATATACATACAGGCTATTTCACACCTTAAAGGTGAATTCCCTAAACATCTGGTAGATTATTAGACTGTTCTCCATTTTACAGAAAAGGAAGATGAAGTGCAGAAATTTTGACTTTTCTCACAAGAAATTTAATAATTTTTAGTTCTTCAGTATCGAGAAAAATTCAGATGATTACTTCTACTGGTTTTAGTATTGAATGCAGACAGCTACAAGTCTCTGTCTTGTGAATTCATTTGACTAATATGTACTGCTGAAGTACTTGAGCTTTTCTGTCTTGTTTCTCATCTGCTATACTTCTTTTCTCTGTTGTACTAAGTTGTCACTTCAACAGCTTCTGGGAACGTGTCCTAACTTCTGGAAAATAGGTAAAATAAGGACTGCAGTGGTTTCTTTCATTGTGTATGGATTAGAACAGTAACTGTTGATTTACAAGTTAAAAAGTAGCTAGATTATATTCCTCAGGGATAATTTCTTTCATTCATTGCCTGTTAAAAGACTGTTTCGTGCTTGGACAGTTTATTACAAAAATCCTGTGCATATTTGCAGGAACCAATAATGCCTATGGATCCATCATCAGTGCATCCAGATAACGTAGAGTCAGGTAAGATAAAGATTTTTTTTTTTTCCTATAAATTACAGTTAATTGTTGAAACTTGAACTTTGGGTTTGAAAATGAAACAGAATAAGTAGTTTGTTTAAAAGCCCTTGTTTACTTTTGCTCATAGAAGAAAAATATGACAGCATCTTAATGCTAAGAGGGATATAAATATAAAAATTTAAGAAACTTGGCTAAAAGGGAAGAGTTTAGGCTCTCAGTTACCTTTTCTCTTCATCAGTAAAATGTGTACTTGAAATGCCCCAATCAGACACTGCACTCTGCAAAAACTTACGCCATGTGAGTTGGGTACATTGGACTTCATCAGGATCAGTGGGTAGCTGCAAATTGTCAGGGTCATAGCAAACCATCTCCTTACCATTATCCCAACCCTTTGTGCCATGGTTGAGCACCAAAAAGGACTGCCTTGTTTCAACCACACGCAGCGGCTGAGAACCACAAGCTGCTCGCTCATCTCTCCTGCAGGGAGGAGAAGCAGACCAAAGCACCCGTGGGTTGGGATATGGGCAGTTTGCTGACACAGCATCACAATAGGGGAACAACAGAACCCGTGATGGAATACACACACAGTGGTTACACAGAGCACTTCACAAACCTGACAACCAACTGACTCTCCATCCACTCTCAGACCACTGCAGATCCTTGCAGATCCACCCCTCCTCAACTGTCCACCTTTATGGGGGTTGCAAGTTCACATGGTATGGAAAACACCCTTGGCCAGCTTGGCTTGCTTGTGTTGGCTCCTTGGGAAAATTAACTCTGTCCTAGTGGAAACCAGGACACTTTTGTGTGGAAATTTTAAGGCAAAAGAAAATAATGTGTCAGCATTGGTCTAACATTTTTTCTTGCACCTCTAGTGATTCCATACAATCCCTCAAGTCATGAGAGCTTGGACCATGTTGGTGAAGAAAAAGAGGTAAATTATCTTAACCAGGCTGACTGTATTCAGAGACCTTAAAGGCTTTGTCTCTCTCAATTTTGAGATTTTTAGTAATTTGTCAGAAACTGAAAACTAGTCCATAAAGCACCCTTGAGTTGCTTGCTCAGGTGTATGCATGTATGGCTTGCAAGCTGTTTTATTTTGAACCCCGAGTTGAGATGTGCTTTGATTTAGAACGTATTCCAAACTCCTCTAGTTTTGTTTGTTTTCTTATCTGCTGTGTCTCCTGTGCCTCCTTTCTTTCCCCTCACATTCCTTTCCAGGACAGTGCAGGTTTAAGGACAGCAAGTGTTAACTGAACTCCTTGTTTGTATTAATTTTGCTCTTCTGTTTGAAATGCTGACTCTTGTTAAAATTGGTAAGCCTGATTACTAACTTCAAAGTGTCTTTCCCAATAGGCAATGAGCATTAGAGAAAGTGGCAAAGCTTCCTCCAGCCTGGGCCTTCAGGATTTTGATTTGCTCCGAGTTATAGGAAGGGGCAGTTATGCTAAAGTACTGCTTGTGCGACTGAAGAAGACTGAACGCATTTACGCAATGAAAGTGGTGAAGAAAGAGCTTGTCAACGATGATGAGGTAGGCAATCCTTTTATTGGTGAACTGGGCAACTCTTCCACAGTGCTGCTGTATCTACCACAAGGTGGGAGCTGGGCTTCTGGATTGGCAGCACTAATTGCAAATGATATATGCAGTTTCTTATGTGTAATATACTATAGAAAGTTTGCAAGATAGATAACTGATTTTGAGTTCTTCCTTGACAGACTGGTAACTAACAGCCACTCTCTTGTGCCAGTGGGTGCTGTCATGACCTTTGTTGTCTCTGTTGTCAGTGTCTCCTTTTGTGATCAGCACTGTCTGCAGCAGTGCCCCTGCAGAATTCAAGTTAATAAGCCCAGCTTGCTCCGTTATTTTGGAGCAATATTCCATATTTCACCTACAAGGCTGGCTTGCTGGGCTGAAAAAAAAATGCATGGAGTCTGGTTTTCAGATGTTCAAGTGTTAAACACCTCTTGTTGCTGAAGATTTCCCTTGTGCTGCTTTTGCTGCTCTGAAAAGACTTGAGTGACTGCAGTTTGCTATCTAAGAGCTCTTGCATTTATTACTTTATCTGCCGTTGATTATCTTCTGCATTTCTTGATGCTATTTTACATTTGTCTGCTCCACTTTATATTTATACATGATTGTTTTTTCATTCCCCAGTGTAGTTACACAATGAGGCTAACAGTACAGGACTGTCAAGGCAGGAAGAAGAGAAGAGTATGCTAGTTTGCTAAATTGTCTTGTTTCACATTGGAGAACGATGTAATATTGAATTTCTTGCAAGTAAAATGAGGATGGCAAAACACTTTAATATCTTTCTACTAATTGTCATTAATACTTGGCCTAAGAAGTGAAACGTTGCTTTTTCTTAAATAGGATATTGACTGGGTTCAGACAGAGAAACACGTTTTTGAACAGGCTTCAAATCATCCCTTTCTCGTTGGACTACACTCTTGCTTCCAGACAGAAAGCAGGTAAAGGTCATAAGATAATAAGATTGCCTTATTTAAAAAATATTTCATACTGTTAGGCACCCAGAAGGCCCATCTAAAGCTTTAAGTGTCAGGTAGATAGTAAAGTCAGTGTACTGTAAATCATTGTAACATTTGATGAGCAAAAGGCCATGTTCATCATCTGAGCTTTTCAGATTGGGTAGATGCAAAAGGATGCAAAGTACTGATCGGTATAGTGGGGAGGATCCTGGACAGGAAGAGAGGTGCAGCTAGCAGAAGAAAAGGCTTAAGAATACAAGGTAGAAGACAGAACCTAGAATGGGAATAGAGAAAAGGGTTTCAGGAGAAATCAGAAGTACAAAAAAATTGAGGAAAATTCTCAGGCTTGCATGGACTGTCTGAAGATGAGCAAAACTCAGAAATAGTACCTGAATTTTTAAAAGGAAAAAGGAGTAATAGAGATGACTATTTTCATGTGTGTTTAGAAGAGATTGCAGTAGATTAATAAATCAGTTCAGTATATATAAGATACAGCTACTGTATATTTAAATAGAATCCTTGCTGTTTGAAAAGGAGACTAGCTGGTGAGAGGGAAGTGAGAAAAAAGAGGATTTGTAATATACTAGCAGTGTTACTAACCACTGTGCTGGTTCTGGCCAGGCCAGAGTCAACCTCCCCAAGCAGTGAGCTGAGCTGAGCTGAGTTGGCCCAGGTGAGCTGAGTTAGTCCAGGCTGTTTCCACACCACCTGACATCACTCCCCCATCAAAGGGGCTGGTTGGGGAGGAGTGCTTTTGGGTGCCTCCAGGGCAGTCCAAGTGGGGCTGGGGTGGTAGTTTGGCCTTTGCATCATGCAGCACTCTGTAATTCTCAGGTTGGTAAAGTACTCTGTATTGAGTGTAATTGGTTGTTATTACTTTCACGGTGCTTTTGTCAGTAGACTGTCTTTATCCCAACCTGTAGAGGCTCTGTCTGATTCTACTCCAGGAGTGAGCAAGCAGCATGTGGTGCTCAGCCACTGTTTGGGGCTAAACCACTACAATGACATACAAAGGAGATTAAAAGGATTGGGAAGGAAAATTAGATTTAAAATTTTTTTTTCTGTGCATGGAAACTGAGTATATCTGATTAGGAATGTGGGAAGGATTGTCTACTTTCCTTCAGCAATAACAGAATTATCTAGAGAAACTTTGGGTACTTGATTTTTCACTTTGAAAGCTTATTTAAAGGGAGGGGAAAATGGTGAAACCAGCTACGTTACTAGAGAGGTGGGAGGAGTTGAGATGATTTGTTAACAGACCTGTAATGTTTCAAACCTCTTTCACCCTTCTATATAACTATTTTTAATACACTACTGTGTGTTTCAGGTTATTTTTTGTGATAGAGTATGTAAATGGAGGAGATCTAATGTTTCATATGCAGAGACAGAGAAAGCTGCCAGAGGAGCATGCCAGGTATGTCTTATTTCAAATTTCATGCTTTGAAACAGTGGGTTTTCTGACACAGTACAGTAGTGCAGAGATTATGATGATCAGCTAGCAAATCCCTTCCAGATGTTGAGGATTTAAGAAATGTGAAGCTGCATCCTCACTTCAATGCTGCAAGCTTACCGTATTTTTGTTTCAAGGAGGAACTGCAATAGGTATTGCTTGCCTTACCATTACCCTAGATGGCTTCAGTCTGACTCTGATTATATTTTTTCTAGAAAAACACTTTGTGGGGTTTTGGGGTTTTTTTGTTGTTTTTTTTTACTATCTAATGATATCAGTGTGTTTCTCTTAAAACAACCACTACCAGCTGTCCAGGCAAATGCTGAGTGCTTGGTGCATATGCTTCATCTCAGATGGTGAGATGAAAGGGATTATTTCAGTAGACATTAATGTTAATTAAAAATAATTTTTCAAGTGACTGTGGATCAAAATGTTTGTATGATTATAAACAACTTATCCACTTCCCTGATAAAAAATAATAGAATACATGGGATTATATTTAGAAAAGCATCATAGAACCAAGACTATATTACTGTGGTTTGGGTTTTGATTACTTGAGTGATCAATATATCTTTCTACACTAGGTTTTATTCTGCTGAAATCAGCCTGGCATTGAACTATTTACATGAACGAGGGATCATTTACAGAGATTTAAAACTGGATAATGTGCTACTGGATTCTGAAGGGCATATTAAACTTACAGACTATGGCATGTGCAAGGTAAGCTCTAGTTGTTTGCCAACCAGTAAAAACAACAATTAAGGAATTGGTATAAACTAAAAGTACAGAGACTTAAAAATGTGAAATGCATTATTTGTATGCAGTGCAGATCGGCTGTGTACTCATTTCACTTCTACAAATGTTCAGCCTGGAGAAAAGAAGACTGAGGGGGGACCTAGTCAATGTTTATAAATATCTTAAGTATGGGGTGTAGGGGGAATTGGCCAGCCCCTTTTCTTTGGTCAGTGGAGACAGGACAAGGGGCAATGGCTGCAAGTTGGAGCACAGGAAGTTCTGCACCAACATGGGGAAGAACTTTTTCACAGTGAGGGTGACAGAGCCCTGGGACAGGCTGCCCAGGGAGGTGGTGGAGTCTCCTTCTTTAGAGAGATTCAAGACCCATCTGGACACCTATCTGTGCAGTATGAGCTGGGGAGCTGCTTTGGCAGGGGGGTTGGACACGATGCTCTCTCGAGGTCCCTTCCAACCCCTACAACTCTGTGATTCTGTGAAATGGAGAAGAGAGAAACAAATGCCAAAGTGCACAGACTGCACATCTATATATATATATATAGTATATACACTGTTTATGATTTTATAAAGCTGCTGACTGGGAGGGGTAGGCTGAAATAGTCAAGAGAGCTTGGTTTCAAAAAGAGCGGGAGGCTGAAATACATCAGTCACACATGCTCCCATTTGGATTCTGTGACACTTCCCATTTTTTCTAGCAAAATGGTCACTAGAAAGAACAGCATAATGGCAATTCCATGGCAAAGTCAAACTTGTGCTCTGGTGTCTATCAGAAATGTTTTAAATGCTGTCATTTTGACTAAGGGGCTGAAAAAACACAAAATACACTAGGTTACAAAGGGCCTCGGGAAGCCTAATCCACCCTCATGCCCATAGCAGGGTAAGCTATAACATCAGGCCAGGTTTCAGTGGGCTGTGTTCAGTTTGGTCTCGAAAACTTCCAAGGATGAAGACTGCACAGCTTCTTTGGGTACCCTCCCTGCAGTCTGTGTCCTGTGCTCTTCTCTGAGAAGCATCTGTCCATCGCAACACCCCAGCCACGTAAGCTGCTCCACCCTGCTTGGTGGTTCCTGTTTGCCACATTGGAAATGTGGTAAAGCTTACAACCTAAAACCTTAAAGATATTGTAGGTATGTATGTGCCATCCTCTTGAGCCTCTAGATGCAACCTACTGCTGAAACAAGTAGTGGTTTGTATTCATTTACATACAGATGTAACTATATTTTTACTAAAACAAAAAGAGTTTATTCGAGATGCTTAACTCAAAATGATGTTCTTGGCAGTGTGAGATCTTTGGCAAACTGTATTTTCTTCACATCTTTTCTTAAAGGAGGGTCTGAGGCCTGGTGACACAACCAGCACGTTCTGTGGGACTCCAAACTATATTGCACCTGAAATTCTCCGGGGAGAGGATTACGGTAAGTCGAATTTTTCACTGCTCCATATAACTTTAACCATGTCTCTTCCATCTTACTTGAGTGGTTAAGCAGTAGAAAGTATAAATCCCCATTGTGATCAATCTTAATTCAATGCCCTGTCTGAAAAAGTAAATAAACCCTTCAAAGGAGGAGCAGAAAACATCACAACTGGCAAATGAGATACCTTGCCCCCCACATTTCAAATAATTTTACTCAGTTTTGAAGAATAGCTTGAGTGTCCCCAATTTATTATTGTTATAACTGTTTCAGATGCTACTAGTGATGTACTTGTAGTCTGTTGAATTGAATTCTGTTTGGTTGTGGAGCTTCGTATTTGGTAGCAATGAAGGCATTAGATGCAAAAGCATTGCAAAGGGCCTAGGTAGTAGATATCCCTTTGGCACATCTCTGGGTTAAAAATGAAGTTGTCTATGCAATTGCTTGTTCAGGAAGTCTGCAAGATTCCTGAAACAAGGGGTGCAAGAGAGGACAGAAGACTTGCTGTGTGTGTTTCCTATTCCTTATCCTTTTTTCCTATCCAGTACTTTGCCAAGCAGATCTTTGAGCTGTTTCCTTCCCTTAAAATTGTAACAAGTTCTGCAGTTCGTTCCTATATATTTCTAAAAGTGTATATATTTTTAGAGTCTACCATTTTATTTTAATTGAATGTTTCTTTCATACTGGCTTCACGTCTTATCACAAACTTGCTAGGCCAACCAGACTATGCCAATCATAGAATGGCAAGGGTTGGAAGGGACCCCCAGAATCATAAAGCTCCAACCCCCCTGCCACAGGCAGGGCCACCAACCTCAGGCATCCCTGCCTAGCTACTGGGAGATCTTTTTCTTCAGCAGTGAACAGCAGAATAGATATGCTTAGTTCCATAAATGACTCTTTCCCTACTGTTAAGAATCACATACTTCCTCCTTGTCCTTATCTGCTGCCACGGATAATGTACTGTTGGCTAGTAATGACTAGGCTTAAATATTATCTAAACCCCTGTTAAGGTCCTAACACCAACCTTTAAACTTCTTGCATTTCCTTTTCTTTGTACAGCATTTCTTCCTGCTGCACACGTAATGAACCAAGTAATGTCTGGTACAACTGTTATCTCTCCTTTATTCAGACAGCCAGAAAGACTGGCAATACTTACATTTTCTTTATTCCCTAAATATGCCTGGTTTTAGCCCCAAAAGTGTTGGCATTTTTTCTCCAGAGTATTTTCAGTGGTGGCTTTTCCTTTGAATTCTAGGCTTCAGTGTAGACTGGTGGGCTCTTGGTGTACTGATGTTTGAAATGATGGCAGGCCGGTCGCCATTTGATATTGTTGGGAGTTCTGACAATCCTGATCAGAACACAGAAGATTATCTTTTCCAAGGTAAGTACCATGAGTGTTCCTACACTTCTGTGCTATGTTTCTACTTTAAAGATGCAAAAGCTGATACAAACTTTGTTTTCTTGCAGTAATTTTGGAGAAGCAGATCCGAATTCCCCGGTCCCTTTCTGTTAAAGCAGCAGGTGTCCTGAAGAGTTTCCTTAATAAGGTAAGAACTAAAGGGGACTGTTTAAGACTTCTCAAGAGCAGCTGTCCTTTTGACTAATTAGTGCATAGCAGGCATAATTTATCTGCCATATGCAGGAACATGGTAGAAAAGATGTGAGCCTAAAGGAGAATGTCAATGGGACCCGTTGGAGAGATTTTTAAGACAAATCTGACCCTCCAGATTCTCAGGTTGGGATCATGAGTTTAAATTTCAAATTGAAAAGCACAGAAATCCTCCAAGTGATTTCTTCAGTCAGGGAATTGGACAAATTTCTCACATTTATTTTGGCTCTTAAAGAGAAGCGGCTCAGCAAATCACTTTGACAACTTCTGATGACTTCATCAAGGGAAAGGCAGAGATAGGATGCGCTCAGTGTTGGCTGGCGGGTCACTAGCCGGAGAGTCAAAACATGCGAATGTGGTAGTGGACTAGTCCAACCACATCCTGGCCTTTATTTAGTGAGTATTACAAGAGTAGGGAGAAAGAGGTGCAGGAGAAAACAGTTTTGGTTAAGTTATTCCAGGAAAATGATACCGTTTGTGATAAGTGTGTCTGTTGGAACTGTCTAGTAGTGTTAACTACACACGCGAACATGGGAATGGAATTGTCTTGTTAAAACAACCTTCCCTTCACCCTGCTTATCAGTAACCTGCAATTACCACCCCTGCCATAGTCAGTCTGCTCAGGGAGGGGCAGGGTGGAGAATCGTATTCACTTCTCATCTAACCAAGTTTGCTCTGAAACATATGGTATGCTTAACCAGGTCTGAATAAAAATGTAGAAAGGTGGCACGGTTGTTTATATTAAATTCTGTTAAAGGCTTCCATATACTCATGGCTATTTCACAGAACCACAGAATTACAGGGGTTGGAAAGGACCTCGAAAGATCATCAAGTCCAACCCCCCTGCTAAAGCAGGGTCCCTAGGACAGAAAATTTGAACAGTTTCCAAAATCAATAATGCTGACTTGGTTCTTCAGTGTCCCTTGTAACTCTGGCATTTCATTTCTCAAGGCATTTGTAACATGGATGTTTTTATTCATGTGTAGGCCATGGCACCCATTTAGAAATGTTTTCCTCCTTGCACAGGATCCAAAGGAACGATTAGGCTGCCACCCTCAGACAGGATTTGCAGATATCCAAGGACATCCATTCTTCCGCAATGTTGATTGGGATCTGGTAAGTGAATGCCCACTGCCTTGGCTTACTTGCTCTCCATACAGTGATGGCTTGACAACTTGTTTTGAGCATAAGAGGCGATATGTAAACTTCAGAATCCTTAAGGTCTTGTCTTATGATGTACCATTATGAAAATACCAAATCTTTTAACTCTTTTACACCTAGTAAGTACACTAGATTAATAGAATGATTGTAGAAAGTATACTAAAGAAACTTGATGGTAACTTCCAGCTTTGTTTAAAAATAATTCAGTAGGCTGTGACTCACTAAGTGTGTTTATTCTTAGATGGAGCAAAAGCAAGTGGTGCCTCCATTTAAACCAAATATATCTGGAGAATTTGGTCTGGATAACTTTGATTCCCAGTTCACCAATGAACCCGTGCAGCTCACTCCAGATGATGAGTAAGTACTGTAGATTTTGGATAACTCAGTGAAGGAGTTACAAAACTTGGTTAAATAGTTGCAGCACATAGAGTATGTGTAAAGCAGCAATAACATTTTCTTATATTAGTTCAGAGAAAGTTCTGTTATGTGTCCTCATGATACACTTCATATGGCTGGACACTAGGTATTGTACTCTGGCATGATGTAAGTATCACCCAGCACTGGGGAAGTTGCTCTAAAGGCTCTCAGTTCAGGGAAAGATGAATAAGTGCTATTTTACAAGTTTTAGTGGTATTATCTGCAAGAAATGAATGTGTGAAGGAAAAGACTTGTTTTATCAAGTGGTTTATTTTTGCAGTACTTTGTCATCGTATTTCTAGAATGTTGGGATTTATCTTGGATGCTCTGAACAAGAGAAGATGCTTTGCTTGGCTTGTTTGCATATTTTAAATTGTTAGCAGTCGAGTGAGATTATGCTGGCTGAAAAGCCTTGATAAAATGCATGGCAAAGCATTTGATTTTAGTAGTGGATTTGCAGTTCCTTGCTCCTGAGTGCCCCTGGTTTGGGATGAAAGGGGAAAAGCCTTTCTAGTTTGACTGAGCCACCACTGTGTGTTAGGATTTATTTATTTTTTTTTGTGGGGGGAGGGGGTTGTATAATGTTTTTGTAGCCTGTAAACACAAACAGTGAAAATTAAATGTTATATAGGCAATTTAATTAGGTCTGAGATCCCACTTCCTTCTCCATCCCTTTGTAAAAGTGTAACGTACAACTAAGGTTTAGAAGAGTTGCTGATGTAGGCACAGTATCTGTCACATCCTGGTGGTTTTGTACAAAACTGTTTTGGGAAAGTTTTAAAACTGCAAACCTTGCAGACTGCTTTGTGGGGGAGAATATGTGCATGGGAGCAGCTCAGCCACTGCTCCTGGGTGGCTTTTTGTTTTGTGTTTTGTTACCATTCTGAGAGCTAGGAAAAAAATGTGAACAAACAACAAAATGTGTGGCAACTGCAAGGATAGAGAGGGACAGGAGTGAGAGGGGAAATGTTCTCAATTGCAATCCACTGTACAAGCCTAAATTGTAAGACAAATTATCAGTTAATAGGGTGGCTTTCATTTTTCTGAACCTAATGACTGTTTTTTAATCTTAATAGTGATATTGTGAAGAAGATTGACCAGTCTGAATTTGAAGGCTTTGAATATATAAATCCTCTTTTGATGTCAGCTGAGGAATGTGTCTGAATGCTCCAGTTCCAGATTGTGCCAATTGTTCCTCTGTTTCTGTGTGGATAAACACCTCTTCATGTGGATGCAGTTGCATAAAATGAGTACTGAACATCTTACCCTGGTCACCTAGTGTGAATTACTCCCTAATTATTTTTTTTTTTTTTGGTGTTGTCACCAGGACAATTGTTACCCTGAACCTTCAGCTGCCGGATTTAAAGTGTTTAACTTCCCAACAGTCTTGCCAAACGTGAATTTCATGTTGGCCCCTGGGGCTTCTAACTGAACAACAGGGTCTGGCTGTAACCTGCCAATACAGCATTCTGATAAAGGAAAGGGTTGTTTCTTACTGCTTTAAGAATACAGGTTACATTAGGGGACACGATATAACGTCATTAAAGGACTTCTGTTTTTCCAGTAAGCCAAGTAAGACCTTATGACTTGTGTAGTTCTAAGTATCTTCTCTCTAAACATTTGATTTCCCTGTTGTCTTAGACATGGAGCTGTGTTATTGCCCTTCAGATTGAATTGACAGCAAGAAGAGCAGCTTTTTAAATGGAATAGGTGAATTTCATAGGGTGTATTGATCTTACCCAAAAGGAGGTGATTGATATTGGAATCAATAGACTCTGCTCCAAAATGGCACACTAGAAACTGTATGCTGATGGAGACAGTGCCTTTCTGAGCCCGTCCCTTTTGCTGAGGGTTGTATGTGGTATGAAGTGGCTGTTTTCGGTGAGTACAGAATTCAATTAATACTTTAAAAAGTTAAAATCTGCAAAGCATAATTTAGCAGTAGAGTGCAGCTATTACTGACAGCTGCAGAACCTCATACTGCTATTTATTGCTTTTACACTTGCTGTCTTAACTGTATCAAAGCTGTGCCTGTTACAGCTATGGCCTAGATAAGGGCATTGTTTCCTTTTTATTTTAATCTTACTGCCATACTCTTGGAAATGCATTTGACTTTGCCAATGGACAAAGCACACCTAAAAAAATACAAATAGGTGCTGTCCACAACAACTCTGAACTTCTCCACTTACAGACAGTGATTTATAATCACAATCAAACCTTAAATGCTGGTAAGAGACCCAAAGTTAATAGTAAAGCAATCGGAATAAATTGAAAGAATGGTTCAAACTAGGGCTTTTGGGAGGTGTGACTCGTACATTTCATGTTAGTTAACAGTGTATTATACAACATAGGTAATTCTTATTTTTAATGTTTAAGGAATAGTTTTGAATGTCTTAGGCTGAAGAAATGCCAAATGTACCACTTTTTTATTTTATTTTGGAGAAAAGGGATTAGGAGACGTATAAGAAAAGCATCTGTGTTACACAGGAAAAAACTGTGAGGCTAGCTAAGGGTTACTGAAAGCAGATCTAAATATCTGTAAGCACAAGTTAGCAAACCTTATCTGAGGCTTTTAATAAGACTTCTGCTTCGTCAGTGTCTCTCCTTGAAAATCCTTGTGTGGCTACACTGTAAATTCATAGCACAAATCTTCCAATGTAGGTTTTTTCACTTCCATGTTAGCTTCAGGGAGAGAGATCGCACAAATACACTGTAGTATGGTGTTCAGTTTGTATTTTTCTTTGCAACATGAGTAGCAAACTCTTAACTATTGGGTTGAGTTTTCAGAACTGGTAGTTGGAAGGGCCTCAATTTCAGGGAAGCTTTGAACCTCTGCACTGTTTAAAAATAAGGTTCCCTAAACTCAAGTTTTATGTTTTCAAATGTAAAATATCAGAGTAAACCTGATTTAAAGAGTAGCTAATAACTTCACATTTAGTTTATGTCAAGTGAACTGCTCGTATGCAGTTTCAAAATTGTGATTAATCGTTTAGCCTCTGACTTCTACACCCATGTGACTAGGCATCAGGACTTAATTGGTATTAAACTTAGAAGTTACATAAAGCAAACTAGAAAAGCCTTGTCTCTACAATGGCTTAATTTCATATGAGGTATTAAGTAAAATGTCTTTATGTAAGGAGGACATTTCTGATGTTTGTCGCAGAAAAGTAATGGAATAAAACTTGTGCTCAATGTTTTTTTAATAATGTCACAGAAAAGATACTTTTTCTGTTTACATATCCAACCCTTAGGAATATCTCCAAGTGACAAACATCTTCACTGTAAATCCATTTTTAAACTTTCTTTCTCTCCAAAGTGCCATGATATTAACAGTTATTTTCCACTGGTAAGCATACAGCAACTGTAAATATTGAGAAGGGACACTGGGTGTAAGCAGTTGAGTGCAGTAGGCCTTGTCTTTCAATGGAAGTGTCTGCATCAGCAGCATGATGTATTTATGTGGAGTAGCCTTTTTGTATGCGAGTTGGATTCTTATGGGTGCTCTTCTAGTTAATATTGTCACTACTGTTTTCCTGTTTCATATGGAATATGGTCTTGAACATTGTTGTGTAATCATTCCCTTTATTTGTGCACACTTTTTACTTTAAATAAAACATTTATATCAGGCCTCTGTATGTTAACCTCTAACAAATACTGCAAAATGCTGGGCTTTGCTTGGGATTGTCATCTGACACGGAACTATCCAGGTCTCACCAGGGTGCTGTTCTGATCAGAGAATCACAGACTGGTCTGGGTTGGGAGGGACCCCAAGGATCACAGAGTTCCAACCCCCTGTCACAGGCAGGGCCACCAACCCCCAGGCCTGGATCTACACAAGGTTGCCCAGGGCCCCATCCAACCTGGCCTTGAACACCCCGAGGAATGGGGCAGCCACCCCGTCTCTGGGCAGCCTGTTCCAGCATCTCACCACTCTCTCTGTAAAAAAACTTCCCCCTAATATCTAATTTAAACCTCCCCTCCTTTAGCTTCAATCCATTCCCCCTTGTCCTGCCATTATCTGCCCTTTTAAAAAGCTGATTCCCCTCCTGTTTCTCTGCTCCCTTCAGGTCCTGGAAGGCTGCAATGAGGTCCCCCCCACAGCCTTTTCTCTTCTCCAGGCTGGACAAACCCAGCTCACTCAGCCTCTCTTCGTAGGAGAGCTGATCCAGCCCTCTAATCATCTTTGTGGCTCCTCTGAACCCTCTCCAACAGTTCGACATCTTTCTTGTATTGGGGGCCCCAGATCTGGACACAGGACTCCAGATGGGGCCTCATGGGGGCAGAGTAGAGAGGAACAATCACCTCCCTGTCCCTGATTTTATAATTCCATCTAGAAGATAGCACTGGGATAGACCAGAGCAACTGAAGAAATACCTTCCTCAGCCCATGTTCCCCACATTTGTTTTGGAGCAGAGGTCCTGCTCCAACGTGGTCCAACAGCCCTACAGTCACCGTACCCTGTAGAGAAAAAGCATCCTCGTAGGTTCTGGGTTTGTTGAAACAAAATTTGTTTCAGTCAGCCATGCAGGTACAGAAAGCTTCAAGTGAACCGTAAAACTGCAATCCTAGCTTGCTGGACCAAGGACCTCTTCCAGCTGGAACGTGTGAGCTGGCGTCTCAGCTGCGCTCTCATCTGCTGCGCTTGCTTCTGCCTGATTTCTTCCTTTGTTTCAGCTCCTCCTCCGCATCCTTAGATTTCCCACGCAGAAGGCAAAGGCATTTACCTTATACCTGTCTCCTGATGCAGGATTTGAATGTATCTGTATTTCAGCATCTAAGTATCTGAATTTTCAAAGCGATTTCCTCCTGCGATCTGGCTGGTTATTACAAATAGGTATCAGCAGTCCTAGGCAAATGCTGCAGATGGTCGCATATCTTAAATACTTCACCTCCCCCCACGCATGCTTCTTGTTTCTGTTCAGTTTGGTGGCCAACTGCTCTAGGCTCAGTCTGAGCAATTGTTTATGTTAAAGACACTCTAGAAAAGAAATTAATAGCTTGTATAATCTATATTTACTTGCTACCTTAACTGCCAAGTAGGCATCCTTGCTTCGTGATGGACAGCAAAAGCAGTTTAAGCGAGGAAGGTATTGATTAATGATCTCTTCCTAGGAAGAGGGAGGTAGGGACCAGAGCTCCTTTCAGGAAAAAGGGGATTTTATCATATGTGTGTGTTTTTGATGAGTGCAATTGGGCTTTATTTTAAGACTTTCCCCCCGCCCCCTGCTTGTGATGGGGGATGTGAACTACATGCTTGCAATGTGTGATCTTACCATTATGTGTTTAATTGCCAATGATTTAAAGGCAGAGCAGCATCCACCTCTGGGATCTGTTTGGCTTTTGTGGCAGGTGGCCTTTTTCAGGCATAAATAGAACCAGAAATCTGTTGCATCTGCATTTGCCTTCCAAGCTTGACCGAAGTGCTGGGGTTTGTATCACCCTTCTGATGGTGGTGAAGCATCCAGCTGAACAGCTCGATTCTGTGATTTTAGATGTAGAAACTAAGTCACAGCTCAGGTTCTTCATTAGCTATTTTGTATAGAGCTGTTTCACTTCCAAGGTGCTGTGTCCTCTTAAGATGTGAAGCACACAACAACCTACCGCCTCTGCCTCTGTGCTTACAGCAAGACCTCTAATAGGGTCTCTAATACCATCTCTTCCGTGTGACTTAGTCATAGGAGGGATCACAAGAGCAGCTGTAACTATTACAATTTACCATTAAAAATTGTCACTAAAGCTTTTTCTTTCTTTTAATGTGTAAACTAACATCTTCAGAGAAGAAAGCTAATGTTTGTTCTCTGATCAGTGTTAAATTGTGCTGTTTATCACCTTCACCAACTGTACATGGGAACACTCTTATAACCAACACTCCTTCTCTTCCTGTAGAAAACCACCCCTTGTGATTAAATACACATCTTGAAACAGTCACAGAGCTGTGACAAGGTTCTCTGCGCTCTGAGCAGTATGACATGCAATGCTGTCACTGCATTAACCAGCTCAACTGCTAAATCACTTTGTTTTGGCTTAATGCAGTATCTGGCACTTTGCTTTACGTGCAGTGAATGATTTTTTAAAAATGTATTTACACTTAGAAATGCAGATTAGTTTGTCTCACTTGCCCCTCTTGCTGACGTTGCGAGGGGAAGAGGCATCAAACCCAGAGGTGCCCTGCGAGGGACTCGAATGTGTAGGGATGACAGGACTCATGCTTTTTTTTAAACACCCTTTTTTTGTTCCTTGATAGTTTGGAGGTCTGTATTTTTTGAAGTGGGTCCTGCTGGTATTATCTTAGAAATATATGAAGTAAAATTCTCATACTTTCTTCTCTGGAGCTTCGTGGTTTCCCGTATATTATTATGTGTCCCTCATCTTCTACTTTATCTGACAAGGAAACTTTAGCACTCACCATTTAAAGCAAGAAATTACTTTTTAAGTAATAACTTTTCTTCCTCAGAGCTGACTTATAGAAGAGGAAAGACAAAAATTCTGCACAGGCTGCCCCGGTGTTAAACCAAAGGTGCTGAAACCAAGCAGAGAAGGTGCTATTTGCAAACTACATTTTAAGACAACCTTAAATGTTAATTTTTGTAAGCTTCCAAAGAGTGCCAGCACTTGTGAAAATTCAGAGGCATTAATAATAAAATCATGATTCCTCTTGTGCTGTTAGTGCAACATCTTGCACAGGTCTGTAACTTGGGTTTTAGTTGCCTGGCATCTTTAGAACTGCTTTTCACAGCCTGCTGTAGAAGTTGTAGGCAGAGGTAGCATCTTTTTTTAGACAATCCTCTACCTACCACCTTTGTCTCACAGTGCCTGAGGACTGTAGCTCTATAGCAACACTATCATTACAGCACAATAGTTACCAGGATTTCTACCTGAAATGGAAAACGCACAGCAGAACTTTCAAAAACCCAAATCAAGCAATAACTGAATTCCTCAGCCTCCATGACAGCAGTAGGTCTAATAAAAGATGTAGTGTCTGCCTACAGACGTTGCCTTCTTGACTGCCGAAAGTCCGGCTCTGAGGCTGTACATCTTGTATGTTCTTGAGTGAAGTTTAAACTGGAACTATGATAGCATGTTTCCCCTGAGTGGTAGTGGAAGAGATTTTTTTTTTCATTAGATCCTAAACTAGAGGGTGAAGACAGAAACAGTCACAGGGTCAGGATCAGCTCCAGAAGCTGGGAGAGGTAGAAATAGGTTTTTTGCTATGATGGTGTGGCTGTTAAGCAAGCTCCCTAACTGCTTAATAAAGAAGTATGAAGTGTTGGTATTCACAAAAGCATTCACTTTTTCACAAAGCTGTTAGTTACTGCAGAAGAATAAAGAATTAAAACAAAGTTTAAACATACAAGTGAGATCAAACTGAGTCCTATGCAAGTGTGCTGCAGCAGGCTAAAGAACAGCATTCATGAAAAGCAGCAGGGCTCTCTGCACAGCTCTCTGCATGGCTGTGCGATGCTGGGATTCATTTCCACATTTGTAGCAGTGCTTTGAAAAGCTCAGACAAAAAGCTGAAGTAGGAAACTGCATATTGAGATGGAACAACGGTTTATTGACTACTGCATAAATTAGGTTACATGCTGTTGAATGCAAAGATGGGCCAAGAGGAGGTTTATGGTCCAGTACAGAAGCATTAGTCCTGATCGTCCTTCAGGTCATGAAACTTAGTGCAAAGAGCCTCTACACTTTGGCTGTGACTCCGCTGCTGTGGAGGAGTCACACAGATGGGGTCTGGAGAAAGGAGCTAGAAGGGAATAGGGTAGGTGTAAGGAAGGAAGATGCCCTCCCTCCCCATAGCGGTTGTGGTAAATGCTCCCTAAGGAAAGACTGAGTTAGCTTCTAGTGAGTTACTGTAAAAACAGAGAAAAAAATGAGGGTGGAAAAGGACAAATACTAGCATATTAAATGGGGGCAACTGCATTTCTTGTGGCCTTCCCTTGTATAAGTCTTCATTATGTTTTTTGGGAAGTTTTTACCTCTGCTTTGCCCTGCATCGAATGGAAGGAAGGACTTTATGCCTTCCCTTCTGTTTCCTCCAGCTTCTGAAAACAGAAATTATGACTTCTCCGTAAGCCTTCTATGACATACCTCTTTCAACCAGACACAGGAAAGAACACAGTTTCAAATGATTTGGAGGCTTACATCTTCAGCAAAACAAAGGTTCCTTTCTGGTACCTCTTTGTTTGTAGGAAAGCCTTTTGGCCTGAGCATGCTGAGGGATGGCAACGGTAAAACAATGATCCTTGTTCCAGCCCCTTCCCCTACAGGTAAAAATTGAAGTAATGGGCTGTTTCAGTGTCACAATTCCTTCATCTCTACCCGAATTCTTTAATAATCAAAATGTGAAGTGGTTTGGTTTTAAAAAATAAGCACAACCGGTAGCCTTTGTGGGCAGAGTCATTGTTAAAAGCCCAGGCACTGCTATTCACAGTTATCCTAAACCCTATTGTACTGAACCGTCAGCAGTGTTTTATTTTTGCAATATGGAGCATCATGGGCCCCAAAGCTTGCACCAGCTGCTGTGCAAACACAGAGTAGGGTAGTTCCCACCTATGTCTGAGGTTACCACCAGGAGCAAAACCCGCAGGGGGAATAACATCAAAAATCCCGGATCTCTCCTTGCCCAGCATCATCAAAAGGACACGTCGCGGGTATCACAGGCATCACTGTCGATCTTGCAGCCAACGTGGCGGTGTAAAAGCAGAGTTATGAGACGACTCCCACAGCGGTGATTCTCAAGGGCCCCTCCACCACACCTAAACTAGTAGTACAGAGACTGAGCAGCCTCTCGACAGCATCTCCCCCGCCCAGCACTGAGCCTGAGGCGGGAGAAGCCCCTCACGCAGCTGATGGCACCTCGCCTTACCCAGCCGGGCTCGGCGCCCGGCCGGGAAACCTCCCCCCGCCTCTCGGCGCCTCCTCGAGAGGAGAGAGAGGCCTGCGGAGCCGCTCCGGCGCGCAGGCACCGCCACGCTCCTCCGCCTCCTCCCGGCACGGCGCTCCCAGCGCGGGGCCCGCCGCGCCTCAGGGGAGCCCTCCGCCCGGCACAGCCCGGGCCTGCTCCCGCTGCGGCTCTTTCTCTCTGCCACAGCCCGTCTCGCCCGCCCCAGGTGCGGCTCCGGGCACCGGCCCTGGGCTCCTCGCCACACGCCGGGCTCGGCGCCGCCTCTCCCGGCGCCGCACGCCCTCTCGGGCTCTCCCGGCGGGGACAGCGCAGCCCTGGCCCGAAACACCGCCTCCTCCTTCCTGCGGGGCTTTATTCTCCCCTTTTCCTGCCGGGCTTCCCCGGCGCTGTGGCGGCCGCAGCCGGGGGGAAGGGCGGCCGCTCCCGCCGCTGCCCCAGACAGTGGGCGGGGCTGCGGCGGCGGCGGGAGGGAGGGGGCGGGGGCGGCGCGCGCCGCCGGCGGGTTCGTGCCCGCGCGCCGCCGCCGCCGCCGTCTCCGTCTCCGTGGCTGTCTCCGCCGCCGCCGCCGTCTCCGCAGTGAGGTCACGGGTGGGCGGTGCGTGCGCGGCGCCTGTTCCGCTCCTCGGGCTGCCGGAGCCCCCGCGGCGCCGGGTGAGGAGCCGCGGAGTTACCGGGGGGCGCAAGGGGCGGGAGGGGGGCGCGGAGGGGGCTTGGGAGGGGGGGACACACGGACGGACGGGAGCGGCCCCGCTGTGGGGGAGGGGCGGGAGCGCCTGAGGGGGATGGGGCTGAGGCGGGGGGGGGAGGGGCGCGCCGTCCCCGGGGGGAGGGAGCGGCGGCGGGTTGGGGGAAGGGGGGTGCGGGCGGGCGTACCGCGGGGGCGAGGAGAGGAGTGACCGAGGCGGCGGAGCGGTGCGGAGCGGAGCCGGCAGCGAGGGGCGGGCTGCACCCGGGGGGAGCTGGGCAGCGCGGGGGGGGACGAGACCGGCGGCGGACACGGGGGGTGTGAGCCGAGCCGAGCCCTGCCCGGAGCCGTGCCGGCGGGGCTGAGGTGAGTCACGGCGCGGGAAGGAGGGTGCGAGCGGCTGGATGCGGCGTCCCGGGCCCTTCCGGGAAGGGGCTGCGGGGCGAGGGGCCGGGTCCCGGGCCGGGAGGGGATGGAGAGCCGCCCCCCTCTTCTCGGCGACCCCGTCCTTCCAGGCTGTCGCGCCGCTCCGGTGCCGCTCCCCGCCCCCCGCCTGCCCGCGGCTCGCCGGGCGGTGATCGCAGCGCTTCGGGAGTTGCCTGCTGCCGCCAGCTTCCCCCATCTGCCAGGCGCCGGTCGGGGCTCGCGGTTCTAAGGGAAAGCTCCCGGCTCTCCGCATGAATCGGGAAGCCCGTCCCTCCCTCCCTTCGGCACGGCAGACTCGGCGCTCTGGGGTTGCTTACGGCCGGCCTCTTTCCCTTCTCGCAGGTCACCTGGAAGGGCTGTCGGGACGCTGCTAGCGCAAGACGTGAGATGAGCCCATGGCCTGGATCTTACCCCTGTTACTAATATCTCGGGGTGGGAGAATTCTGACGCATTCCAGCGACATCCGTGCTAAAGGTGACTCTCTAGGGACGTTCGGTTTTCGCCGGCGATCTGGATCAGCCTTAATTTATTTGTGAACTGCCATGGTAACTCCTCGCGGCGGTGGTGGAGGTGAAGTCATGAAGTTGGCAGCGCAGTAAAGCGAGCCCTTAAGATCGTGTTTGATCTCCCAGGAACTGAAAGTGCTGAATAAAATTTTCATACAACTTAAACTGCCTTTTTTTTTTTTTTTTTTTGGAGCAGCTGCGTTGAGATCAACGTTCTTCAAAGCGACGCCGTTTTTCCATTTTAATGCTTAAACAGAGACTTAACTTGAAAAGACAGTCTGTTTTTTAAAGAGGAGAAAAAGAAATCAAGGGTGGACACTCCTGCATCAACTCAGTCATTTTTTTACTAGGTGGCTGTACGAGACCGCTGCGTAAAGTAGCGGGCAGGGTATGAAGAAGAGCCTTTTCTATATGCATTGCAGTGGGGTTTTTATATGAGAAAATTGAACAAATAGCTATAAAACTAAAAAAAAAAAAAGGAAGAAAATTGTAGCCTCTCCATTATTAATTTTATGTTATTACATGCAAAATGGGTTACAGTGTATACTGCTGGAGGCAGAAGTAACGTTTTACTTGAGAGCAAAGCTTGGTGTGCCTGAGGTACTCAGGATCACTTGACTTTTACTTTTTTTCTGTATGAACAAACAGGAAAATGCACATCCAAGACTTAGTTAATTAAAGTTCTGGAGTTTAGCAATGGAAAACCCACAAATAAATTTCCCTCTCAGTCTGGTTTCAGACCAAAAAAGGAGTGGGATCCAAGAGGATGGAAGTCCCCCGTTAAAAAAAGCAATGACAGAAATGCATGTAAATAGCAAAGTACGAGTTGTAATAAATAAATTGCCAACAATAAAGAAGGAGAACTTGGATGAATATGATGAAATGCCTGTGGAGGCTGATGGGGAAACCGCCAAGCCAAACAGTACTTCACTATCTGAGCCTTTGAATTTGAATCCAGGTCTGAAACACACATTGGCACAGTTCCACTTGAGCAGCCAGAGTTCGTTGGGTGGACCAGCAGCTTTTTCAGCTCGTTATTCCCAGGAAAGTATGTCACCCACTGTCTTCTTGCCTCTTCCGTCGCCGCAGATACTTTCTGGTCCGCTGCTTATACCTCCGGACAGCTCCACAGAACTCACCCAGACTATACTGGAGGGGGAATCTATCTCTTGTTTTAAAGTTGGAGGAGAAAAAAGACTTTGCCTTCCTCAAGTGTTGAATTCGGTTCTCCGAGACTTTTCCTTGCAGCAGATCAATACAGTTTGTGATGAGCTCTATATTTACTGCTCAAGGTGCACTTCCGACCAGCTTCATATTCTGAAGGTTTTGGGAATTCTTCCATTTAACGCTCCGTCCTGTGGGCTGATTACACTGACTGATGCTCAGAGACTATGCAATGCTTTACTACGTCCTCGCACTTTCCCACAAAACGGTGGTTTTCTCCCTGGTAAGAATACCTTGGCCCAACTGAAAGAGACTGGCAGTGCCTTTGAGGTAGAGCACGAATGCCTGGGCAAGTGCCAGGGGTTGTTTGCACCTCAGTTCTACCTAGCACCAGATGACCCGTGTATCCAGTGTCTAGAGTGCTACGGGATGTTCTCGCCCCAGACGTTCGTCATGCATTCACACAGATCCCCGGACAAGAGGACCTGCCACTGGGGATTTGAATCGGCCAAGTGGCACTGCTACCTGCATATTAACCAAAAATACTTAGGGACGTCGGAGGAGCGGGAACTGAAACATCTCTTGGAGGAGATGAAGGAGAAATTTAGCGAGAAAAATCAGAAAAGAACTCGGTCCAAAGTAAGTGCACCTATACTCTTCTAAAACTCCCAACTCTCTCTCTGCTCACACATGAGTACCTGTTTCAGAAGCATGTCACTTGCTTTTGTAAACAGGAATGCTTGTCAAATCAAGCCTGTGTTAAGTTTTTGAGAGAGCTTCACCATGGAAATCCATTAGAACGTGCAGTAATTTCTGTCCTCCTTGGGCTACAGGGAACCTCACTGGAGCTGGTTTGGCTCTGTTGGTTCTTGTTCTGTTCTGGAGTCTCTGGAAAACTGAGAGCTATTGTGGAAATTTTCATTCTCCTGTTTGACCTTTGAGTGTGTTTTATGTGGCGTGCGCTGCAGCAGCTGAGCAAAGCAGAAAGGAACTTGAAAATCAAGTATTACAAATTAATTCTTCAGTTACTATGTTTACTCCGGCACACACACGGGCCATGGGTGGCCACCTGGCTTGCTAGCCAGCCATCTCACGATGGGCAATGGTACACTGATACATTGCTGTTTAGAAGCCCTTTTGCAGCTATAGCTTTCTGTTTAAACTGCTTGTATAGAGAAATATGCCAAAAAGAGGAGGTTTTAAGTAACCCAAGTAATGAGCTGTGGGCCGGTATCTTGACAATGGTTAATAATAGACAGTGTATTTTTTCCTAAAATACTTCTGTGCGTCTGCACTGTGGTTCAAAAATACAGAGCTTATTTTTCCCTCAGAAAGCTTCTACTTTAAATAATAAGATGAGCAACAGATAAATATTGAACATCATAGGGGTTTCTGTTTGTGCAATGTGCAATTTTTGGGGTACAGTTTAAACTTAAGCTGTTTTTAAAGGGTTCCTGCCCCACCACTATGTTTCCTTCCAGTGCATTGGGCATCTTTCTGTCTGTCTGATGGCTGCAGGTTGGATTATATATCTGTTTAGCCCGTTGGATGTTTTGTGGTGGATTTCAAAGTAGGACCCAGAGCAGTCCAGATGGTTTGAGCACAAGAGGGTGTGCTGTAAGTTTACACCTTTCAGCGTAAACTTCCAAAAAGTTAGTATTGCAGAAAGGCTCGTTGCAGGACCAGGAAATTTTGCAGTTGTGCCAGCCTACAGTAAGGGATTTTAGCAGAAGATACCCCCCAAAGTCTGCGTGCTTCCATGTGCTGCCTTAAAGATGCAGGTAAATTCATAGCAAGGAGACTTTGCTTTTCATGTGATAAAGACATGGCAATCTTTATCCTTGCAATACCACTGCAAGTAATACACTACAGTACAGTGGAAATAGTCTTCCATATTCATACATGTAGTACTGCTTCCCTTTTCAGAGTAGCATATTTCAGACCATGAGATCTTTCATTTTCATGTGAACAGATGAAAAAACCAGCTGAAATTAGCAGTAACAGTAATTTGGAGTGGATTGGTGCAAATGAAATGCAAAAAAAACTTTCTGGAGGCTTTCCTTGCAGACCTGCATATCTCTTTCTTACAATCCAGTATTTGAAATCAGAATGAGAGAGCAGCTGAAAACTTGAGCAGAGATAAAATGGTGGGAGAGGGATGGATCTTTTTCCCTTTTTTGTTTTGTGTGTGTGTTTCATGGATATTCATCTGGAAAGACAAAAGATTAGTTTGATAGCAGAGTGTTTGAGCACAGGCTCCCAATTCCTTCTCCTGGGGAAGCTTAGGCTGCTTCTGTCATCTTTGCTTTCCCTCATTGCAGTGGTGTGAGGGAGGTACTAGGTACATCTAGGCATTCCCTCTTCTTATGCTCCCAGGGAAATTTATTTGCAGGATGTTGCATTTGCTGTTCTGTTACCTCCTTACCACCTCTGCTGAGTCAGGCCTGGCAAGTGCCAATGCATCTTTGAGGTGATCTTGGAGAGCACAGGAAGAACAGTTGCCCTTGGCTAGGTCTTTGTCCATCCAGTAATAATAAACTATTAATTAAATCTCATAGTCCTCAGAGCATCCTGGTCCCTGTGCCTTGCCTTTCTCCTTAGCATTTCACTCAAGAGTTTATTCACCTCACAGTGCTAATAAGCTTTTGCTTTCAATATTTAAGAGCAGACAGTGTGCTCACAAGGTTAATGCCTTCCAGTTCTTTGTGCTAGTAGGAAAGCTGCAAGCTGTATGCTTCATTGCCACTGAGTTTCCCATTTTCCACTGAGTTCTAGGCTGCAATGTAACATCCACCTGCTCTTCCTGGGAACAGCTGTCACTAAGCCTCTGCTGATCCTCATTCCCTTTGACTTTGCAACAGTTTCTGATAATTGCTCTGCACTAAAATCTTGTCTTGCTTCTCAGGCTGAGTCCTTGAGTTGGTCACCGTGTGTGGGGGGAAAGGTCGTGGTGTAGAGAGTTAATGCTTCTTCTGAGGACTTCTGTAAATACCATCTCTGCTGAAACTTCCCGCTTAATGATTTGGCTGAGACCACTGCTTCTCCTCTCCCTCTCCTCTCCCTCTCCTCTCCCTCTCCTCTCCCTCTCCTCTCCCTCTCCTCTCCCTCTCCTCTCCCTCTCCTCTCCCTCTCCTCTCCCTCTCCTCTCCCTCTCCTCTCCCTCTCCTCTCCCTCTCCTCTCCCTCTCCTCTCCCTCTCCTCTCCCTCTCCTCTCCCTCTCCTCTCCCTCTCCTCTCCCTCTCCTCTCCCTCTCCTCTCCCTCTCCTCTCCCTCTCCTCTCCCTCTCCTCTCCCTCTCCTCTCCTCCTCAACAGCTTTGTACAACTAGCTTTAGAAGAAAAATAAGTCATCTTTTTCTTGTAGCCCTTTAAAACAGCTTAGGTAAAAGTCATTCAGTTTTAAGTTTACTCCAATGTGTTTTGTTTATAGAATTATCTAAGAGCATCTAAAGGAAACAGATTGTTAGGTAATGAAATACACTTGTATATATTGAAGTGGATATTTTATTACCCTAGATGTTGAGGAAGGAATCATGTTAGAAGAAGACTTCATGTTTGTTTATGATTCATTTTCTTTCCTGAGTAAAAACTTGATTGCAAGTTACGTAATTCATTTGTAAAATGCACACTCACGGGTAGACAGTACAGCTGGTTTCCATTTGAAATGGGTGGGAATGTAGGAATCTGACCTAATAACTTGAAAATACAGATTACCTCATACATAATTTAATATGTAAACATGTTAAAATGTCAGTCCTAAAACATGGGCAAGATGTGAATCAGAAGTTAGAATTGGATTAGTGTGTACTAGCTGTAATGTAAGTAGAAGAATATATATGCATTATTTAAATTATTAAAATGATGTGAATAAGTAGAAAAAAACTTGACAAGTGTCAGGGTGTTCCTCTAGAGATTATTTGCTGTATTTCACATCTTTTGCTATTTAAAGGCTTGATTATGAATTCACTATTCTAGAGCTTCCTTGTACCCACCCTCCTTTCTATCTGTGTTGAAACTGATTTGAAGAACTGCAAGGGTGGAGTTGAATTTCAGTTTCATTGCTAGAAATGAATTTAGTGGGCTGGAAATTTTAACCAGAACATCATAGATGTAGATTTGGTCCCCCTCATGATCAAGTGGCATTTGATTCTGCAGACTTTGGTACAAGCCACACCTGGGTAATTGGGTGCTCTCTGTGTCAGTTTATTTCAGGGTGTGTAAATATAAACTTTCCTGATAATATATCTTGTACACAAGAAATTGTGAAGGTACTGGAAGGCTTGGGGTAGCTTTCAGTACAGGAAAAAAGAAAAAAAATAATAAAAGCAGCCTGAAAAGCTAAAAATATAACAATATTTTTAGCTTTTCAGGCTGCTTTTTTTTTTTTTTTTAAATTTAGCAACTTTCCAAAGGTCCTGGGTCTGCCTGGAATCATAGAATGTGTTAATGGATGAACACAGCCTGTATGGTGCTGTGCTTTGGCTGTGTGGCTGAAACAGTGTTTGCAACGCACCGGTGTTTTGGCTGCCACCAAACCCTGCTTCCTTCCACAGTGTTGATGCCTTCTCTGTTCCATGCTTGGCCCCTGCAGCAAGTAGGCTGGGGGTGGGCAAGAGGTGGGCAGGGGACACAGCCAGGACAGCTGGCATGAATTGGTCATGGAGATGTTCCATACCATATAAGGTCATGGTCAGAAGAGGGGGAAAAAAAAAAGAAAAAGGAAGGGGGGTTTTGACGTTCAAGGTGGACGTTGTTCAGAGACTGGCTGGGAGGGGGAGAGCAGAATCATAGAATCACAGTCTGGGCTGGGTTGGAAGGGACCCCAAGGATCATAGAGCTCCAACCCCCCTGCCACAGGCAGGGCCACCAACCTCAGGCCTAGATCTACACAAGGCTGCCCAGGGCCCCATCCAACCTGGCCTTGAACACCTCCAGGGATGGGGAATCCACCACATCCTTTGCTTCACTTGTTTGGTTTGGGTTTTTCTTTCCTTCACCTATTGAACAGTCTGTATCTGGACCCACGAACTTCCTTCCTTTGTCCCTATCCCATGTGGGTGCTTGGTTACTGGCTGGGGTCACCCAACCATACCTTACCCCAAAACCTGCCTCCCAAGGCTGTTTTAATACAATGAAATCAAGAATAAATTTCTTCAATACAAGTCCTGTTTAAATACATGAAGAGATATCTTTCACTTGAGATTAATAGCACCTTTGCCGTGGAGCACCAAGTATCACCAGTAGCTTTGACTAAAGAATAACTGAAAAAACATTTCTGAGACAATCAGAACAGGAACTGCTAACCACACACAAAATGCACAGGAGTTCTTTAAGATGGTCTGTTCTGATGCTCCTGAATTAATTTGGTTTGTTACTGCAAAGGAAATGGAGTTGTCATGTTGCTGCAGCAGCTTTGCACTCTAAAGAAAACTTCTGTCTCTGGAACACCAGTAATTGTTCCATTTTATTCACAGGTTTTATTTTGTAATAAAGTATCTGGCAAGTGCTTCCTACAATGTTTATTGCAAAAGGCTCCTACAACCTTCTGGGTGTCCTAGGTTTTGCTTTCTGTTTCTCCCAAACATTTTCAGCATGTCCCTGGCAGAGTTCTGGAAACTCAACAGAGCTTTTAGAATAGGTTTGTAAAGAGATTTTACTTTCAGTTTCTCACTACTTTGCCCATAATGGCAAATTGGAGAGAGAAGACACTTCCATGGCTTGTGGTACCATGTATCAGTGGTGTAAAGATTGCTCTGCTGAGGAGTGTGTATGAAAATGTAAGCAGCATCTTCCAATTACCAATTTATTTTGTCTTCTTTAGGCAGATTCACAGCAGAGCCTGGAATTGCCACAGTGGTACCCAGTTATAAAGCAAGAAGCAGAAACTGATCCGCAGCCATCCTCCTTTTTCCACCCCAGGTAAGTCATATTTCCTCTGTAGAGCTGGAAGTGCTGTATGTACAGGTTCTGAAATACTTTCAGCTATCTAAAGATAATTCAAATTGAGAAAAAAATTTCTTGCAACCTGAACTGTTAGGAAAACACTGGGAGGTTGCACAGGAATCATTGCACACTAGCTTTTTGTGCATTTCTTAGTGTAAATATTAAATGCTTATGAGTGGGCTCTGGTACAGGACTCGAGCTGTGATCTCTGAGTGTTCTTCAGTAGCCAATATGATTGAAATGTAAGCAGAATTTCCCTTTTCAGAGCAGAAATGACAGGAGGTAATTTTTAATCTTTGCTAGTATAAAATGCATGTGGAAAGCTGCAGAGCACTTATTTACCAAAGGACTTGTAAAAGGTGTTAGAAGGCTTTCTTCCACATTCAAGCAGTGGCTATGGCCGTCTGGCTGTTGATTAGTTTCCTGGTTTTAGAAACCAAGTGCATTTCCTTTAACGTTGCAGTAGGTTTGTCATCTGCATCAAGAAGGGAAACAGTTGTTCTCTGTGTACCTCTTAACCCTCATCCCCACGTGGTTCTGCACTTACTGTGTGAGGTCAGGATCCGCTGGCAAAGCCGCACATCTCAAACTAGTTCCTGTGCAAACACGTGAAGAGTGGAACTTCTGTGATGGCCCCTGGGTTTGCTGTTTCTCTTGGTGCCTGCCTTCAGGACTAGGAGAAAGGAAAATATTGGAGAGAGGAGTGTTAACTCCAGCATTGAGATGCTGATTGTCCTGGCACTGACCTTAGCACACCTCCCACTTTACTACTAGACAAAAGCTGAGTGGCTAGGTTGGAGTGGTACAGAGCGATGCTCCCAGGAGTCCAGGAGCTGTGAAAATCCAGACAGATTGTTCATTGTCTGGGGGAAAAAAGGCCCAACACTGATCTCAGACATGCCCCAATGCTGTCAGTACACAGCTTTGCTATTTAAACAGCTATATGCTCCTTACCACAGCACTGATCTCTTCCCTCATCCTCCGTTGCTAATAGAAGGATTACAAAAATGCTGGAGTTTGGATTCAGTGGCTTTCTGATTTCACTCTTTGCTTTTAAATGAAGACTTAATGTGATTTTCTATATGATTTTTTTTTTTAATCAGCCACGGTTGAAAAATCCTCTTGTTTGATAGCCTCAAAACCTTATCTAGATAATCTACTCAGTAAAGATTAAGTGGGTCATTATGATTTCCGTTTGCACAGGAAGAATTTAAAAAGGATGTGCTTATTTTTCATGGAAATTTTACAGTTTGAAAACAGATTAAATTAAACCTCTGCTTTCTACCAGTCATCATTATGCCTTACCTTTCGTTCTTTTACTGTTCTGCTGTTTCAGTTACTACCTTTATATGTGTGATAAAGTGATTGCCCCAAATGTATCTCTTGCATCACAATATAAGGATGTTGCAAAAACAGCAGTCAAAGCTTCAGAAGTAATTAAATCCTCACCTGGACAGCCAGAGAAGAAGTTCAGTAGTGGAAAGCACAAAAAAGCTGCCTCCTACCCAGAGCTTTCTCTTGAAGAACAGGAAAAAATTGACTTGAAAACTGGTGTGGAGCAGCATAAACATTTAGGTGAGTAGTGAAAATTGTATCAAAGTTTTTTCAGTGTTGAGCTAGTATTTTGTGATGTCGCTTCAGTTTTCCAGAAATTCTTTTAACATTTTAGTAGAAATCTTCAGTTTTATCTGAGGGGTTTGTTTGTTGTTTTTTTTTTCATGCTGCAAGTTTTCTTTCTCTGTGATTATTATGCTGCTCTTTTTTCTATAGATCAGCCTGTACCAGCTCGTTCTGCCAGAGGTGGAAAACCTGAACGTGTTTCTTCCAAAGCCACTAGAGACTCCAGCCGTGTTGAAGTAGGCAATGAGATGCGAACCTTGTCCCCCACTCTCATGAAAGACATCAGCTGTGAAGATGACAAGGGGAGGATCATGGAAGAAGTAATGAAAACCTACATCAAACAGCAGGAAAAGCTAAATACCATTTTGCGGAGGAAACAGCAGCTTCAAATGGTCAGTGTCAGTCTGAGTGCTGTTCCCCTTCCTCATCGGGAAACTGACATGAGCTTGTCAGTTCCAGAATGAATAATCACATTCATTTAGAAACACCAAAGCACACAGATAACTTTCCCCCACAGCTTGAATCCAGACACTAAATCCTTAATATCTCTTATGATCATTAGGTTTGAGTCCATTAATAACTGAGTAACTGGTGCCTTCAGCTTACAACTGCTGTGTTCAAGCAGCTCCTTCTTTTACTTCATCCCAATGAAAATTACTTCTTTCACTTCAGAATGTTTTCCAAACATTTAAGTATTTTGGAAAATATAGTTCAGGTCCTCTAAAAATACTCAGTTTTCAGGATTTTAAAGATGCAGACATCAGTGTTCTAGGAATGGTGTTATCACTGCCCTGTATAAAAAAGCATACTAACCACCTTCTTATTTGATAAGCCCTTGGATTTAGGGGGGTCTTATTAGTCCATTTCAATAATGGATGACATTAGAAGCTGGTGTTCATTTGTATTTTGCCTCATTTCTGTTTTCTGCATTAAGTAAAAAACTGTCTTTGCTGATTCTTGATTTCACAGACCAGACCTAATTTTTTATTGCATTTTGTTTAACGTTGGGCTTGTCCAGCTTGGAGAAGAGAAGGCTCTGGGGGGACTGTATAGTAGCCTTCCAATCCCTGAAAGGTGCCTGTAAGAAAGCTGGGGAAGCATGTGGCAATAGGACCAGGGGTAATGGTCCTCTTAGAACTAGAAAAGGGGAGATTTAGGTTGGCTCTTAGGAAAAAAATCTTCAGTATGAGCGTGGTGGATCACAGTATGAGGGTGGTGGATCACTGGCACAGGTTCCCCAGAGATGTAGTGGAGGCTCCACCCCTGGAAATATTCAAGGTCAGGCTTGGGGCTCTGAGCGACCTGATCTAGTGAAGATGTCCCTGCTCATTGCAGGGGGGTGGGACTAGATGACCTTCAAAGGTCCCTTCCAACCTTACACATCCTATTATTTCTATGATTAAGCTCAGAATCTGTGAGGTCAAATGGGGGCCTAGAGATCATACTTTTAAGTTATTCTGCTGTTGGAGGTAAAACTTGTAGATAAGTTAAAAAAAAATCAACATGCTAGTGGAAAAAGAAATCAAACACATTTATTCTGTTTCCTGATCTTTCATCTTCAAAGTATTTTTTAGTAAATCAGTGCTGCTGCTTTCTGAGGTTCACTGCTGGAAGTTGTGAATCTGTTTCTGGAAGCTCTGTGTACTTGAAAGTATAAATAATTTTTTTATATTGAAATGCTTGCTACAGAATTCCAGCCTACCACTGATAAGTAGACAAATACTATTATCAGGCTTTTTTTGCTGGTAGATAAATAGGTGCTTTTTGGCCTTATCATTTCCAGATACACATTTGAGTTCATTTTTTCACTTTTCTGGTTTTAGAAGTAAAAAGTTTATGTAATTCTAATTTTTTTTTCTTGACAGGAAGTGGAAATGTTAAGCAACTCCAAGGCTATGAAGGAATTAACTGAAGAGCAGCAGAATTTACAAAAAGAACTTGAATGTTTGCAAACAGAGCATGCTCAAAGAATGGAAGAATTTTATTTTGAGCAGAGGGACTTAGAGAAGAAACTGGACCAAGTGTTGAAGCAAAAGTGTAGCTGTGACTCCAATTTAGAAAAAGACAAAGAAGCTGAATATGCAGCACAGGTGAGAAGGGAAGGTTTATTTCAGACCAAACCATATTTAATGTGTCAGGGAACTGAGAAGCTGTTGCTCAGCAATCTTAAGGTTTCATCTTCTCCATGGGTTCTGATACTATAGACTGATACCAAAATAGGCCACAGTGGCAGTAATGTTTCCCTGTCCCTTGATGGAAACTGAGGTAGAAAGCAACTTAGAGAAACACTTCACCTGCTGAGTGTTACAGGGTTCTCTTTTCAGATATTTGCATGATGTTACTGACAAAATACTAAATTCTATTACATTGTCATTTAAAACAAATCTTCTTTTTCATGTGTGTAAACTTGCCCATGTTAGGGTATTAAACATTCTCATTTTAGTTTCAGAAATTATTAATCTTTGTTTTCCTTGTACATTAAAACCTGAACTATAATTCAAACCTCTCAACCACCTTAATGTCAGGTTAGTAGCCTGCCTTGCTGCTTTTTGTGTTCCTTGGTGGTGGAATCTTCTGCACTATCTGATGAGCTCTATCTGTGCTCTATCAAAATGTTTGGTCAGGAGTTCCCTTGGAAATGAAAACCATACTTTTCTTTATTATATGAGCCTCTTGGGCTCATATGTCAAACCCTATGGAGATACTTTCTCTTTCTTTTTAACTTTTACTACTTTTTTTTTCTATGTTGGAGGTTATTCATGTCATTCCAATGGGAAAAATCAAGTTAATGCCAAGAGAGCCTTGGAATGACCCTTTTTAAAATCAGGTGAAGCTATGATTAAATGTAGATCAATGTATTTTGAACTGTGTCACAGAAAAACTCATCTTCACAGGTTTTTTTTAAAGTAAATGAAATCGGAAACTTTAACTCGGTAAAGTTTTGTGGTCGTTTGATCATGGCTGTATCTGTTTCCTGTTCCTAGTGTCTCAAACCAAGAAACAGGCAGTACTTGAGAGACAGGTTTTGGTATTTTTGGGGAGTAGGGCAGAGACTAGCATCATAAATCCTTCTCATGAATTTAATTTCATGACATCCCACTCCACAGATTCCTAGCCTTTGCTGCCAGAAATAATCCTCTCTGACTAAGGCCTGATTTACTAAACATCTGGTACAAGCCCTATTACTGCAAGTAACAACATGTTCTAATTTAGGAAGATAATCATGTATAGCATGTTTTATATGGCTTGTGTAGCTTACTTTCTTTAGAGGGTAGAAAACTAGACTCTTCCCCAAGGAGATTGGTTGACTTTCTTTTGAAGTTAGACTTTGAAAACTAGGCACATTCCTTGCATGGAAGTTTACACTGGCATTACCTGTGTGGCAGAGCTATTCACAACATATAATTTGAACCTTTTTCTCCATTTACCACATCTTACAACAGCTTTTGGACCCTATGTTCCAAGCAGTTGTCAGAAGTACTCAAGTTAAACAGAGGTCCTGGCAACAGGTAACTTCCCCAAGCTGTGTATATAGCATTTAAGAAAAGCCTTAACCCAGATGGCTTCTTGAAGCAGTTGCCAGGCTGCCCTTTTTCTCTGAGGACTGTGGACAGGGAGGAACCCTTTCAGTACATTAAACAAAATTCATCATTTGGGATACAGAACTCGTTTAAATGTCTGTTCTTCTTTCCAGGCCTATCTGAAGGTGCACAAAGTGTCTTCTCCCCCTTTTTGACTTCTTTATTGAACCGTCGGGTTGCGTTACCCTGTCAATCACAATAGGGCGGTATAACCAGTACTGGAACCTTTATTTAGAGCTGGAAATCAAAACTAGTGCAGTACGTGCTGTGACATGCAGGCAGTGGGCATTGTCCTACTGCAACAGTTCACTTAAAGTCATCAGAAGACTTGCATTCATTTGCAAGCGAAACATCACTGTCTAAGAACTGCTCAAATACCTGTGATTATGCCAAAAACTGTTTAAATATTTCTGAGTATACCAGTGGGGATGAAGATCCTCTGAATGTGGTGTTTCTCTAAAGTCAGGGCAGCAGTTTCTTTGCCCAGTATGTTTTATAGCCGTCAGTGAACACCAGCAGTCCTGTGTGTTCCTGCTTCTTCCCTTCTCATCGGCTGTCCTCCTCATTTTCGGAGAGCTGTATGCTTAGTGATGATTTAGGTCAGATTTGATACCTGTCATTACAAAGGCAGATGGATTTTTTTTAGATTGTAAGGTCTTTTTATAAGAAACAACCCCTTAAATCAGTGGCAGAGAAGGTGACATATTTCCAGCCTCCTCCCTGTTGTATCTGCCAGTACTATACATATAAGCAAGTTTGCAATAACCTTTCACACTTGAAAAATTCATCAGTCATTTCCAGATCTCACAGTAAATAAATTTTGATGACACTCCAGCATGTTTGATTTTTACTGTGCTCCAGATATGAGAAATGCACTTAATTTCACAAAGTTCCTCAGAAAAAAATTGAGGTTGGCTCATATTTGAACAGACACATAAATGCACAGACACTTATGTTCAAGATTTTCTGAATCTCATTTCAGGTAATTCTCTTTCATTTATATTAAAGGGTATCAGAAAACAGCATTAGTAGTTCTGTTTGTTCTAGAAAAGCATTCAGGCTTTGAAATAAAGTAGTGTTTTGGCAGGTAAGAAAAATGAACCTGGGAAATGAAAAGGTGCTCTTTCTTCTGGGAGTTGTGAAACCTCTGATGCAGACATCATCACAATCTTCCTAACAGCTTGTCTCTGTTATTGAAATGGCCTAGTGTGATGGTTCATGTAACTACAATTTATACATAGTTAAAAATTAGACTTTGCTATTTTTTACCATAGTATTTTATGCAACTTTGCATCTTGGTGTAAATTACTAATGGTATAGAGGGTAACTGCCTAATTCTTGATAACTGCAGAAGATAAGCTTATACATACTGTTGAATTTAAATATTTTTATCTGATGCAGAGGCTGATCATCAGTGGTGTCTTGAAAGGAATAGCTGATGTTTACAAAAAAGTTTGCTAAAATGACTCTACCTCTCTGTGTCTCCTCTCTGTTTTACAGCTAGCAGAACTGAGACAGAGATTGGATCATGCAGAGGCAGACAGACAAGAGCTTCAAGATGAACTGAGACAAGAACGAGAGGCAAGGGAGAAGTTAGAGATGATGATAAAGGAGTTGAAGCTACAGATCCTGAAGTCTTCAAAAAATGGAAAAGGAAAATAGAAATTGGAAGAGGAGGCATTCCTGCGTCCTTCAAACAGGGTGTTTTGCTTTTTAATGAATTGTGAGCAGTTTCTGTGTGATAAGAAAATGTGTTCTCTACAGATTTCTATTTCCCAGACAAGTCCAGGTGAAGATATATATAAATAAATAGATAAGTATACCTTTTTAGATTTTCCTAACCAATGAAAATCTACATTTATTTCTACTGGTGTTTTTCTCAAACGATGAAAACTAAGAAACTCTTCCTTTAGAGTGACCAGTTTCTGTCCATTTCTAATGCAGTCTCAAGGACTCTATACCTTTTAACATTGTCTGTTAATATATATGTGGTGACCTTTATTTTGCTATCAATTGCACATCCAGTTATAAAAGTACATTAAAAACAATTCGGTCTTTCTCAAGGTCAAAACCAGTTTGGGTTTCAGTGAGAACTACATGTTCTCCAACTGGGGAAAGGAAAGGCAGCTCTTCACCTGTAAAGTAATACTCCAGATTGCCACGGTGATAGATGATTGATCATCAAAAGTGATGTACCTGCATGAATTTCCCCCATAATTTCATTGTGTGGAGTCAAGCTGATCCTTGCGGTATTTTTTATTTATTCAGCCTAAAGAGTTTTAGAGCCAGCATTTACTTGCCATGCTGGAAGAAAGAAAAAAAAGTTTCTTTTTGTAAATTAAAAAAATGACAGTTACAAAGGAATCTTTGGAGATTAAAAAATATTTTCTGTTGTTTTCTTCCATATAGTTTGTATGAAAGAAACATTCCTTATAGAAATCGAGGAAGTTTGACTTAACTGGTTTTCAGATCATGATGCTTTCAAAAAAGACTATTTATTTAAAAGTATCTATTAGTTTCTTTAATACCCCAAGGCTCCACACTTTGAGGTTCTTGCCCACTTGTGGATGTTTCCTTCATTACATAGAACAGGCCTTAACTGACATTGAGACAAGAGCTTAAAAGTTAAAATTCTGAGATATGGCACTTTGAAAATAATTTTGATAGTCTCTATATTTGAATGGCATGGTGATGTTACCATGAATTAAGAAATACAGCATGTTTGTTAAGCTATAAGATTTGAAAACGTGTAATTGTACAGAATTACTGTTTGATGTATATATGATGTTTGAGAAGTCTGGTTCCTAGTGGATTAACTGCATGACTACAGAGTTGGATGAAGATATACTTCTTTTGCACTTCTCTCCAGAAAGTTGGATGCAACTGACAGCTGTTAGCTGATTGTGGCAGTGACTAGGAATATTTTAGGAGTTCTGGTATTTCACTACATAATTTTAACCTATGCTTTAGCTTCTCTTTTTGAAGTGCTTAGGTTTATTATTCCCCTAGTAATTCAGTTAATTCTGAATGAAACCACTAGTAAAAGCTTATGTTGATTTTTTTTCCCCATAACTAGTAAAACTGAAAACTTCTGAGTTCCTTTTTGTCTCTTTTACTGGTGTAACAGGACTGAATATCACAGAGAAAGATAAAATTGCACATATCTTTAAATTGAATGAGAAATGAGGTGGTAAATTAAATGTCACGGAGTCATAGAATGATTCCTTTACAGCTGTGTATATTTTTTTTATGAACTCTGTCATACTTACACTGGTGATTGAAGGAGCTTAGATGAAAAAATGTCAAAGAATTTTTTTGTCAGTGTCAATCAGAAAAGAGGACCCATTCTTCCCTTCAAATCCATCTCCAAACTTTTGCTTTAAAAAAGAACAAAAAAAGCCTCAAACTGGAAAGCCTGTCTTTGCAGCATGGTTTGGAAGGGAAAGTGCTGACTATGAATGACTCTGGTTGTGTATCCAACACTTGCTTTAAAAGCACAGTGAATGTTTTACTGTGGCAGCCCCCAAATCCGTGACTGTAGGGAGAGTAGGCAAGAATGTTGATAAAAATACAATTGTTAGGGAATGGAGCTTGAAGTAGTCCAACTTGATTGACAGAACCTATGTTGGATTAACTAAATGGGCAAGTCAGAAACCACCATCCTGGGAATCTGAAAAGGATGGAAAGGCATTATCCCAGGATGGAAAGGTCCTGTTTCTAGTTGCTTTTCAGAGCCAGCATCCTGAAGCGGGCTCGCTGGGCTGTCAGTGTAGGTAAGGCCGTGCAGACATGTTCGGTGCAGCTGCAGTAACTGATTTACCACAGTATTTATCGCTTAGCCATTGAATGTATGGAATCCTCATGGGATGAGGGTATTAGAATACTGTATATTCCATTTTTCATTTGGGTCTTGTCTATGTTACGTGACTTCAGCTTAAATGTCCCCTTTTGCCACCGGTGGCAATTGCAGCAAGGTACTCGTCCAGCCCAGGTTCCTCTGCTTCAGCCAGCGCTGCGACCCTCTCAGCCAGCTCTTACCTGGCTCATGCTGTAGGCTATTAAAATGCTGCTGGCCATAGTTTGTACTACTATTTTCACTCATGCAAGAACTCGAGCAGCTCTATGACCTTGTAGCAATTCCAGCTGCAGATACGGCCCCCTAATTGCTTTATCACATCTGGCTGGATAAAAGCTAATGGAACGTGTATTCAAATGACTTTAAAAGTAGCTTTGTAAATACTCCATTTAGTTAATCTAAAGTTAGAACGCATTTTAAATTATTGTAATCCTCTTGAAATTCTTAAATATTACTTTCAGGCTCTTGACATAACATAAATAATTTTCATAATGTGTAGACTTAATTTTATACTGATTTTAAGTAATAATGTATAGATAAATGTGCCATAGATTTTGTGTGTTCATAGTCTTTGAAAGATAGTTTTTTAGTAAATTGTAAATAATACTGTATAAGTTCTAGAACAAATATATGTTGACCTTTTTTCACTACCTTCTACTAGTTATATTGAAAGGTTTATTTCACAGCCTACGGTAGGAACTTGGAATGCACACTTAAGGGCCCTCGCTTAAGTGCACACTTAACGATAGAAATGCATTCTGTCATTAGGTCCTTGCTTTTAGTAATTTTACGTACAATTATTTGGTTTGCCTTCAGTTATTGCTTGCTGATCTTTCAGGCAGGACGTTGTTTTCCCAGATAGTTCTGACATGAAGCCGTTAGGGAAAAAAAAAAACCAACCCTTGTCCATAACTTTGCAAGTTGCATTATTGAACATCAAGATCAAAATTGCCTTGTGCACCTTTTGGAACAAAGTACGTGGGATTGGAGGTACTTTGTTCCTGTACTTTTTTTAGAAGAGAGCTTCCACTTGCTTTGTGTACTCTGATGAACAAGAAAATACACGAGCTTAGAGAGTAAAACTCTAGTACTGATTTTGGTAGTCTGGAAGTGCCCTCATTGCCAGTGTAGCCATGTATCCCTAGACAAACGAGATTTTTATCTAAATCTCCAAACTTAGACTAAGTCTGTGTTTTAGTTTTTGTAAAGCATATCGTTCAGCTTGAGTACTTAGATAAATGTAGTTATGTTTTGCATTCTTCAACTAATTTTATTCTATATTTAATATATTAATAGCTTAGGTGTAAAATCATTTGTATATAGTAAAGGCATAATGCAATTAGTGAAGTAGGAAGAAGTTGAACGGGAACGTAAAGCTACTGGTGGCCTGAAAAAATAAGGCTTGGCCCATATTTTAGAATTCACTGCGTTTTATTCATGCATTTTTGGTTTATTTTGGGGAGGGGATAGCTAGAATGTGTTATGAATTTATTTTTTTTTTAAAAAAAAAAAACTTCCCTAGCATTAGTCATGAAGTTGGCCTTGAAATGCTGTCAGGGTCAGCTTTGTTGAGTTCACCTGTTTTGTAGAGTATATATTTTGATTGTCGGTAAAAATAACGACTTTGTATTTTTTCTGCACTTAATTCGTGTAATTAATCCACACAACAGAGTTTTCTATAGCACGGTGAAGTCGGCAAAAGACGTAATTACACCTACCTGCTAATCTGTGCTTGTGGTATTGCAGTAGTTTCATTTAAGCTGGCACTGGGATGCAGCAGAAAGCTGCAAATTTCAGTCTTCTTTCTGCTCATCACGTTTGCGGCGCGAGTGCTCATCGTTTTTCAGTACAGAAAGCTTGCAGGATTTTCAGTTTGTCACATACTTCTGTTTCAGAAAGACATCGGTTCTTCAGCTTTTCTGAAAGCAGTTACTGCTTACAAATTGCATGGCAATTTTGTAGTGTGTCTCCATTACCTATAAAAATTAATCTTTTTTCAGGGTTAGCGGTTCAGTTGGAAAATGCTTGAAAAAAAAAAAAAAAAGAGTTTTAAGCACTTCATCAAGCACAGCAAACTAAGGGTATAAAATGTCACTATTTGAAAATCAATTAAATGTAACAATATCAATTGAATTTTTTTTTTCTTCAAATATAGATACCTCACTTAAAGGAAAGCACAGCTGTACTGTATGTAAACTACATCTAAGAAATCATAAAAAGCTGGTCTAAAATACTTGGTTGCCATTAACGTTGCTTTCTGTGATTGGCAAAATCAGTTTGTGTTTTCATACTCACTCTCCAAAGTATTTATTGACGTTGACATGCCAGTATCATCATCTTCAATTACAGAAAGTAGCTGCAAAACGACAAGAGTCTCTGTTAGCTCAAGGCAACAGGGTGAATGACGATTCTGAAACCATAGTAAAAGCCGGTGAAAAACGATCTGTGCGCTCAATGATTTGTAATACTTTGCCAATGATGTACAGTCTTCTTGTTGGAGTTGCTGTGGTTGCATTACATGACACACAAAACTGTCCTCTACCTCACGTGAGATTTAACAGATATTTTATATGGTTTTAGTAAACAAGATGCATCTATCTGGTCACTTAGTTTACAAATTTTGAATTATATTTATTGAAACATGACATACTGTGCTCTTAGCTTATACCTCAATTGTATTTTGTGCTGTTCTCCATTTTCATGCCTTGTAAATACCTGTATAGATTGTGGATTCGAAAACAAATAAAGAACTGTAATGTCAGAGCGCACTTGCCTGTGTAATATTTTTTGCTACCGACTTGGCTCTTTGGAAGGTAATTAACAAGGGTGCTTTGCTAAGGAGGACAGAGTCTTCCCTGCTTCGATTGGGGTAAATTGAAACCTAGTTACGCTGTCAGGACAACTCTAAAGGGCATTTTTACAAAACCTGATAGCCTTCCCTCAGCACGAGTCCATTTTCTAAAGCTTTTACAGCACTATGAAGGTAGTGACACTGAGGTTTCTATGAATCTTGACATAAATTTGGGGTTTATATGTGTAAATGCAACCACTTGTCTATTTGGTATGTCCTCTGGTGTGCAGCTTTTGTTGCTGCTTGACTACTGGAGTGATGTTTGAGTTGCTCACACCTCTCCTTAGTCACACATCACCGTAGAAAATGCTGAGATTTATAAAAATATATAGATTTATTAAAAAATTAAAATCAGGAATGAGAATCATACTTCATTTGCTGATGGAAAATATGCCCTACAGTGACTCAGGGATTCTTAGTTTTTGTAAATCAAATGATGACTTGCTTAACATTTTTGCCTACTGTTGGGAAGCTTCAATAGCAGAAAATTCAGAAGAGACGAAGGAGGCAAGAAGAGAGAGCTGCTCCTCTGAGCTGTGTGTGAATGGGACTGGTGTTCAGGTTGAGCTCCCACTGCTTGTGGCAACAGTTTATATTCTGTTGGTCACTTCAAAACCCCTTAAGTTGTAGTAAGAAAATACAGCTTGTCCAATAAGGAATATTTTGGAGATTTTCTAAGTGGTTTTTACTCAAACTAAAGGGTTTTGACAGATAAGCAAGCACAGTTACATACACATATTTAGATATCTATTTTCCCTGCCCCTCAAATCAGAGCAAGACTGATTTGTCCTTGTTTTAAGGTATCCCTCTGGCACGTGGGAAATCTGGTGATGTTTCAGACTGTTGCAAACCCTTATTGCTCCCCTGTGCTTTGCCTGTGTTTTGCAGCTGAAGAGAGAAAGGAGCAGTGGGAACCAGGACCAAGACGAAATTGGTGATATCCTGATGAGCTCAGCCTTCCATATGGAAGAAACTGAACATCCAGCTACATCACTGGAACCTGTTTCTTTCTGCATCCCGTGTTCTGTTTTTACACTGCTGTATTTCCGAGCGAGGGAGAAGCTGTTGGGCTGAAAACCCTGCACAGAAAACACTCAAGGTGAGTCATTTGTACTAGAAAAAGTCATGGAGTGTTGTGTAACTATGACTCACGTCCCGCATGGCATTCATCAGAGGCAGTGGTGCTGATCAAGCAATAACTGCTTGAGCAACAGGGTGAAGTGTTGGGGTTTTAAGGTGCTCACCCTGCTGCTGAGATCACTGCATGTGGTGTGCTCTAAAAACCACAAGCTTTAAAGAGGATCACACTGTTTCAGGTTGTTGGCACAGAGCTGGGAAGTCATTGGTTGTTTCTTACTTTACCAATCTCATGAACCATCGCTCGCTTGCAGCACGCTCACTTAGAGTCACTTAAAAATTGGTGGTGGTATTTACAGCACTGGCAAAATAACGAGAGTTTCCTGTCCCAGTCGACATTAATGAAGTAATTCAAACCCTGCCCTGTGGGCACCAGACCCAGCACTGTTAAACAGTACCGTTCACTGGAGCGTAGCTTTCACCTCTTGTCTGCTGAGTTGCTGCACACTCCTTGGCAAATGGATTTGTGGAGGGAGACGTGGCTGTGTAAGAAGCTCCCATGCTTAAGGAGACAGTAGCTGTAGGAGACTGAATAACAGTAGGATGTGTCCACAGCCTGTGGGTTCCTAGCTCACAGCATCTTAAAAGAGACAGGGTTTGTGTGTTAGGATGCCCCTGCTCTATGGCCATGTAAAACACTCCTGATTTCAGCCTTGGGCTGAAACAAGATATGAAGATACTGCAAAATTTTCTATTTTCAAGAAAATAATAAAACACTTTGAAGTATATTAGAAATCTAAATATTAGTGTAGAACATTTATGGGTTCTAACCTCCAGAGGATGGTGTGGTGGGAGTATCCTTAGATGATCCAGGTTGGGATTGGTCATCCCAAAGTGGTCAAGTATCCTTTTGCCTCGTATTAATCACAAAGCTGTGTGCATTTATACTGAACAGATCAGGTATTTAACTTTATAAGGTTAGATGGAGGACTGGGAAAATGCAAACTGAGCAGGGGAGAGGCAGGAACGTGTTTGTTTGTCAGCTCTTCTCCTTCGAAATTCCAGAGGAGATGCATGATCTGTCCAAGGCAATTCCGTGATCCACAAAGTGGAACGCTACTGGTTTCACTTGAGAGAGGACAAGTTTATCTCCTGAATAATAAATAAACGGGAATATTGTTTGAGGAAAGACTAAACCCACCTAGAACTGAACCCTGGGCAACAAGAAAATGGTGGTTGGATATAAGCAACAGCTTGCTGGGCCTGAAGTGGGTGCAGTAGGATAAGCTTCGTTAAAGGTGGGATCACATCAGGAAAGTCAATGGCAGCATGGCCTCACAAAAATGCCATACACCAGATATGGAAAACCCCTCAAGGAGCAGCCAACAATAGCAAACACATGTGAAGACAACTATTAAATACCTATTTATTATAAAAGTCCTGCATCAAAGATAATTTTCAGCTGTTTATGTTGTAACTCTGGTGTTCAGATGAAGCTTTGACAAAACAAAACTGCAGCCTCCTGCCCTTGATTTTTAAATCTAAGGAGCACGTGACTAAGCTTAGGATGCCCCTGTTCACGTTTTTCCCTTTATTTGCTAAAAAATACTGTTGGTTGGAGAGCAGGGTATAGTTAATTCCCAGCACCTTAATCTTGGAGAGCAGCTCTCCCTGTTTGTGTTTCCCTGGCGGCTCCAGGAGCGAATCAGGTTGGGGCTGCGGGGTTTTCCAGCCCGGCTCTCCTTTCCCTGTGCAGTGCGCGCAGCATCCCGCTAGTGGTCTCTCCAGCCACGGTTTATCTGCCGGCACCCAGCCCTTCCCTGGCTACATCGGCAGTGACGAAATGCCTGCAGAGACGAGCTGGCACTCGGTGACATGGATGCGTTTGTGAAAACACAGATAAAGTTCGGGAAACATCCCGCCTGCCGAGTTGGGAAGTTGGCTGCTGCTGGTTTTTCTTGTGGCGTTCTGAAGCGGGGTGTTTCTGACTCTGTCGGGCAGACAAAAATACACACCCCTCCTCAGTCTGAGTAAAAACCTGCTCTGTCTGAAGCATAGCATTGATAAGTTGGCATAAGGTGCTGTTAAAAAGCACATTTAAGACTCCTTGCATGTTACTACTTTTGAAAGCCTGGGCGCAAGCAGAGCACGCAGCGTTGGGTCTTGGATGTTTTCACAGTTACTGAAAACATCAGGAAAGACCTAGGGCTGATTTTGTCCTTTTCCTGCAGCCTTGCTGATGGCTTTGGTGAGATGATCAGTTCCACATCTTGAGTAGCCCTGTCCCCTGCGTTTCTTGCCCTGTCTTCCCATGCAGGGGTGGTACTGCAAGCATTTCTCTGCAGCTTGAACACACCGTCTTAACTTTCCTCTCTTGATGCTTAGTTCTGGATAGTCCGGCTGCCTGCATCTGAATAAAGCAGCCTGATTTGTTTCTCAAGCACGGGTGGGTGTAATTCTGCCTCTCCTACTCTCCACACCCTCCTCCTCCAACTCTCTCCATGAACTGGCAGAAGTTGGGGCTCCCTGCTCGCTCCTCCCCTGCACTATGGGGCTGGAGGCAGCTCTGACCCCTCCCAGGGAGGGACCTGGGCAGAGGCAGCTGAGTGCTGCAGCTGAGACTGATCAGGGACCTCATCCTACCAAACCCTGTCCCTTCTGCTCACAGCTTGCAGTAGGTCCTGGTGCCCGGGATCCACAGCAGGGAACTCACCGTCCGGCTTTGCTGAACCCCTGCGGGCGCTCTCCTGCCCCACCGAGGGATCGACATGGTGGCCACCTGCCTGCACCTGGCTGGATTTGTCTGCAGCTTTATAGGGTGGATCGGGGTGGTGGTGGCAACAGCCACCAACGACTGGGTGGTGACTTGCGGCTACACCATAACCACCTGCAGGAAGATGGATGAGCTGGGATCCAAGGGGCTGTGGGCAGACTGCGTCATGGCCACAGGTCTCTATCACTGCAAGCCTCTCGTGGACATCCTCATACTGCCAGGTAGGTGCCATCCTCCCCCTTCCCACACAGAGGTGAGGACTGGAAGCTCTGCTCTGAGCAGGGCTGGTCCCCTCTGCAGGATGAAGTGACGGTGAAGCTCCTTGACTTCACCAGCACAGGAGATGGTCCATTAAATACGCTACAAAATGTGAACACTTCTAATGTGATTCTCATTGAATCTCTTTTAATCATACCCAGGTACAGCATTATCTGCGACTACTAAAGCCCTGTTAATGTTTAATCCTTGCTCTCAGTAAGCTCTCATGGGAGAGATCTCACAAGATCCTTTCACGTCTTGTACCTAGACTGCGTTGCCAGACATTTATAGTAGGCTGAGGTGTACCAGAGCGCTTTGAGGTTGCTTTGAGGTGATGAGGAGCTGTTACAAATGTTAAGATTCTTGTCCCTGAAATGATTCTGAGGATAACGAATCTTTCAGCATCTATTATTAATGCTGCTATGGCTTTTAATCTTTGGGAAAATCATCGTTAGTCTTTGATGGACTCGTGCTTCCCACATGCTCAAAGGCAAGATGGGAGTTTTACATGGCAAACAGATGAAACTGCATTTAACTTCCCTTGCTAACTTCTAATGATACAGTAATTTTCATCTAGTTTACTGCAAAGCATAAAATCTAGCAAGGTGTTTGATTGGTGTTAATGCATCATTAAACCTGCCAAAGCCTTGTGTGGTCTTGTCCCTCTAAGTTGAGTTTATGATCTTATCTGTTTCCATCACTGTTAACTCTGCAGTGCTGCTTTGTTCTGCTGTTTTGGATTGCACCCCCTTCAGCACTTCAGAGATGCCTCTTCTGAAGTCGACAGGGTAGAAATAACCATTCCCTGCAGTTTGCTTTCATGTTGCCTTATTTCTTTGTTTAAACTGTTGTGAAAACAATTTTGCAAGAGGTTAGAAAGATTATTCCTGATTTTTTTCTCTGTGACAGAGTCTAGTCTGTATCACATCCTGCTTAGGAATATTGAGTCCCTCAGGCTGGCTTCTATTCTCCCTTTCTCCCTGTGTGTATCCCTCTATTTTGGGATATTATTGCTGCTATTGTTCAGTACAGTCCAGCACAGGAGACAGAGAAGAGCCTTGCCCCAAACAAACATTACTGAATGAAATTTAGTAAATTGGTAAATAGGTCTTTCAGCAGCACAAAGCAGTTTAAAGTCTTACAAACAAATGTGTTTGTATTCTTGTTTAATTGGGATGGATTTCACTGAAACACTCTGGGCATTGCTTGGGGTCTCGGTTTTTACCCTGAACCCCTTGGGTAATTTTTCTGGCTAAGTTTCCTCTTGAAAACAATCAAGTGAGTATCCAATATATGCAGAGTCTGCATTTCCAGGAACAGTAAAATCCTCACTCCCGGTGCATTACCTGTACTGAGGTCCCATTTTTTGGTGATATTGTCTGAGACATCATGAAACTCCACATCAGCATGTGGCAGCTTCACTTTGCTAACAAGAGGGGAAAGAGAGCCAGGACATTCACTCTGCTGGGGGCTCGCCAGGCACGGGGGCAAATCTGACACTCCTCCTTTTGCCTTTTCATGTAGGTAAATGACCTTGTTATTTACATATAAATTTTATATAGCAGTTTACATATAAGTTTTCTATAGTATATAACATATAGATAAAAAATGTATATAATTGCATGTACACAAGTATGTAAAGATGTATTACATTATTCTAAACAGACCCTCACAGAGTGGTGGGACAGTCACGGCCCTGCCCTGCACACCCATGGTCCCTGACCCCCGTTTCTCCTCACTGCCTCCTGTTAGGCTGGTACTGGCTCCTGTTAGGCTGGTGCTGCCCAGGGCCAGGAGAGGAGTGGTAGCTCCTGAGATGCCAGGGCATCCCCTGGTATCCGTAGGGACCCGGAGGAGTGACATGGCGCTTGGTTATGGAAACTCAAGCAGCTCTGTGAAGTGCAGTCATTTCTTCTCCCCTGGGAAGACCCGTGTGTACCCTGAAACCCTGCTAGCAGGCTGGAGTCTGAGGGGCAGCATGGGTGCTGGTGAGGGTCCCTCCTCCTCTGTGGACTTGCCTGTTTCAGAAAGGGTCTGCAACTCTTCAGCCTACCCCTGGGTAACTCTGGGCCTCCTTTGCTCACAGCAAGCTGCTCTTTTAAAGTCTTGTTGCTTAATCAAGGCTGTCTTTGTGAGGATACAGGGAAATTCCTCCCTGGCTGTTTCTCTTATTTTCCCTTCCATATTTCCCAGTTTAGGGTCTCTCAGAGTCTTGCTAGGAAGAACTTGTGTTTTCCAGGCAGCGCTGCTTGTTCGTTGGAGGTTTTTCAGCTTGCACATCCCGTGTCCATGCACTGTGCTACAGTCTCACTGCCTTAATTGTTTACAGGAAGGATTGAACCCGTGTCCCGCACTCCGTGCAAGCACTGGAAGCTAATCAAACAGAAGCCTTTGTCCAGAGGTCTCCTCCTCTTGTGCCGAATAACCAAAACCCTCTCACTTTGCCTTGCCAACAGGGTATGTCCAAGCATGCCGAGCACTGATGATTGCTGCCTCCGTCCTGGGTCTTCCCGCGATCTTCTTGCTGATAACAGTCTTGCCCTGCATCCGAATGGGTCATGAGCCTGGAGCTGCCAAGTACCGGCGGTCCCAGCTGGGAGGGATCCTCATCATCCTCCTGGGTAAGGTGCCCGCCGGCCCCATGTGTGTGTGTGGAGCTGGAGATCGTCTGCTCCGAGATGGTGTGGTGTGAGCTGGGTGAGCACGTTCACCTGAATGTATGGTTGTCCAGGCTGGGCTGATATTGAAGCTCTTCAGCATCACTGCAGACTGTGGGGGGAACAAAAAAGCACCAACTGGAGTGGGAGGACAAAAACAGGAGGCAGGGAGCAAAGCAGGGTGAAGAGGGGAGGGCTGTGAAAACGTTGTCTTGTGGGGTCCCCAGGCATGGCCACTGCCTGTGTCCATGGGAGAGTGATGGCTGTTGCCCACAGCCACCCTTGCCTGCAGGCAAGGGTTTTGCTGGTTCACTGTGGAAGTGATGCTGTTTTTGGAAGAGGGTCTAAAGTCCCAAGTTGCTTACTGGGAAAGGAAAGGCTCCAAATTTTCCCTAGGTGTCGCAGATGCAGCCAGGTCCAAGTAAGCCGAGGTGTGTGAGACGGGAAGCCTGTGGCTGAGAGGGTGCTGGTGCTGTGGGGAGGGAGCAATGAGGTGGCATGGTCCTGGGAAGAGGGGTGGCATGTTCCCTGTGCCTCCCAAATCCCTCTGGCCAGCCTTGCCCTTGACCTCCAAGTTCCCCTGGGAATTTCTTCGGGTCCTCAGTGCCCACAGAGGAGATTGTTTTGAGCAGTGCAGTCTGTGGAGCTCATTGTCCCCAGTGCAACACCTGCATGTTCTTGAAGCCTCGTCATCTCAGCAACAGGCTGCGGTGCCTTGTTTTTACCCGTCTGTGTGGCAGAGGAGGAGGGGTGAGGGAAAGTGGCCTCTTTGTGTGGCTCTGCTGGGTGCTGGCAGCCCGTGCTGACATCATGCCTGTCTTCTTTCTCCTTCTTCTCCTTATTTTTTTTTTTTTTCAAGTGGGCACTGGATATAGCTGCCTGCTCAGAGGGACTGTCCTCTGGATGTTCCTTCCTTGCATGCGGTCCCTCCTCTGGCACCTTGGTGAGATGTAGGTGGTATGAGCTGATACATCTGAAATCCAAGGGAATGAGACCAAGTGAGCTATGGCATCTAAGGGCACGTTGACATAGCTGGAACTCCTAAATCCAGCTTTATGTAGGGCCTGTTTAGGACATCTCAGTCATGAACAGTCACATGAGAAACTTGTTGGAACATCCCTGTCCTGAACACTTCACTCATGTTTGGGCTTGGCAAAGGGAAAGAAGAAGTGGAGGTTTTCTGCCTGTGACTGATGTTTTAGTGCCAAAGGAGTTTGCTCTGCCGGATTTCTCCTGTCTGGGATGGGGGAAGCCCATCAGGGCTGCACGTTGTCACAAGCAAACGTGAGTTTTCTGTTCCCATGAAGGAGAACCCTGTTCACATGGCTGCAGACATGGAGACAAGGGTTTTACCCCTAGATCTGCTTTGCCAAAGGGCTTACAGAACCAGCACACGAGTTGCAGCGATGGTGTTGGGTAATGCTGTGCTGGGATAAGTGAGTTCCCGTGTCTTGCAGCGTTGCAGCAGGGTTTGGGGGCTCGGGTGCCACTCACCCATCCTTGTCTGGCTGCGTCGTGACACCAGGGAGAGGATAGATGTTAAGAGGATGAAGGAAAGGACTTGTGCTGCTCCAAAAGCCGGGCTCCCCTCTGCCTCAGAACGTGGTTTTCCCACTAAGTAGATCCTGTGAGGAACAGAGACGTGTATTTACCCAGGCATCAGCAAATGCTCTCCGGAGCTCGACTTCTTGCTCAGCTTTACCCTGTGAGTTTGGCAGCATTTACAGGTGAAGAGATTTGCTCTTCTTGCTGATACCCAGAATGAGCCAGGCTGGGGACAGCAGCCTGGGCACAAAATTTTGGTCACAATTACAATAACACTCTTTCTGTCAGACCATGAATGAGGAATTAAAAAAAAAAGCTCCTTTTGCTCTTAACTTAAAAAAAGAACCCCAAAACCCCCACCAAAACCCACCAACAAAGCAGCCCACATTCATTTTTACAAACCCCATGTTTTTTCTGGGCTGGTGAGCAAGGCAGTCCCATTGGAAGGAGAATAACCTGCAGAGCTTGGGACTTGGATGTTATTTAAGCTGATGAATGGTCTGTTATTTGCAAAATGAGGTGTTATCATTCCAGAGCATTTAATAAGCCTGAATCAGGCACCCAAAAGACATAATACTGATTTGGAATTCATTATAATCTGAAAGTAATATGCCCTGGACTGTTCTTATTTGCCCCCTGGCCACTGAAGTCTCGTTTGTGGTTTTCCCCAACCACACAGGCTCCAGCCTTTTCCTCTGAGCGGAGACCAACTCCCAGAGCTCCAGTTCAAAGAAAACAAGCCCCAAACCCCTCACTAACACAGCAGGAATAGAGTGGAGATGTGATCAGAGGAGCTGGCCCCACGGCAAACTTTACTTGTTGCTCGGGGAAGCAGGGGCAGTTTGTCACTGAAACACATTAAAAAGGAAAAACAGGGGTTGAAAGAGTGTGTGTGTGAGGGGAGAAAAATAAAACCCACAAACAAAACAAGTTGAAAACTTGCCAGGAAAACAATGGGTTTGGATATTCCATTGATTCTTCTGTCCGCTGATAACAGCAGAGTGTGACCTGTGTGCACACCCTCCCGTCCTGCCTGCTGATGTATTTATGGCTTTGCTTGATCCCATCTGTCCCCAAGAATTGATTTATGGCTGAAAACATCCGTCAGTGGAGGTTTGCTCTGAGCCAGCGCGAAAACATTTCATGAGCTCGTGTTGATGGAAAAACCCTGGCCCATCCCCTGTTGTTGATACTAATTTGGGGGACCCCGTGCTGGTAACCAAGTGGGTATTTTCCAAACGGAGGTGAGGGACTGGAGAGACTGGAAAACACAGATGGAAGATGCATTAGTTATTGGCAATTGCTAAGGCAAAATGATCACATTCGCTATTGCACCCTAAAGAAAGGATATTCACAAGTTTTTCTGGACACTGCATGGGATTTGCTTGTAGAACTTTAGATATGAAGATAAGGAATTGCCTTGAACACAGGAAAAACAATCACGGGTGTCTGTTATTTCAACCCAATGCTTTGAAAGAGAAATCAGTGTGACTTTGAGTCAGCAACTCAGACTGATTAAATTTAACTGTGAGAGAGAAGTATTCTTTTCCTGCAGAAAGCCTCCAGCTTACCGTTAAGGAATTTGGCAGGAACTCGCTGTCCTTGGGGTTAGAGTAATCCTGCTTTCTCTCCCCCACCTCCCCAAGCACCTTCTGTGCTTCTCTCTGTGTCCTTCCATCTGATGTCCATAACATTGGGTATTAACAGCTGCAGCTCAATGGATCGAACCACAGCAGGACCATAGTCAGAAAGGATTTAGAAATACTGGGAGCCAGGGATGCATCCCTGCAGACTCACGGTAATCTGGTGGGACAAGGACAACCCTACCCCCTATTACTGAGATGACTTTTGCAAGGTAGAGGCTTTTACAAGACTGCCACCTCCAGCTGCCAAAAGCAGGCAAGCTTTCCAGTGTGTGAGCACCCCAAAAAACTCCTCTTTTGGGGATTTTTTTGCAACACCCCAAAAACCAACCAGTTAACGGAGTTGATGAAAATATTCCTTGTGTTTGCAGAGTTTCTTTTGCCTTTCTGCTAGCTTGTATTGACTATAGCAGCTCTACTCTTTGAAGACATTTGTATCTAGAGAGAGGCAAAGAGTCTCTTGGTGTCAGCACAAAAGAAAAGGGGTAATAATTTCTGTTCAAAGGGTTAATCTTTATAGACAGCTATTTTAGCACTGAAAATTACCCTAAAATGCCTTTTCCAACCCTTTATTTAATCTTAGTGAATCGATGTTTTTTCACCCTCTCTCTGTGGTACAACTGGACCAAAATCTGAGTCCAGTGAGGTGTTGCAGGCTGCCCCTTTCACATCCTCCCAGGGGATTTACAGTCCCATCTAATCCACACAGAGCGATGAAATCCAGTCCTGTTTCAGGGCGTTCCTCTTGCTGGGGAACGGGGTCACTGGTGACTGATGGCAGCTGGTAGTCTCCGAAGACAGAGAGCTCCAACCAACCCACGCAAAGTCCTTGGCTTGTGTTTCACAGCTTTCTAGTATTGTCAGCAGTAAAATAAGCTGGTTTTACATGTAGCTGAGCCACATGCACAAGAGGTGCCATTGTGTTAGCCTCCCGGAGAGCTCTTCTCACCCCACTGCAAGTGTTCTCTTCAGTGCTATGCTGGGGGGGAGGGTCTGGGTAGATAAGGCTCTTATAGTCCATGGACATAAACATATATATATATATTTACTGCTGACAGAAAAAGAAAAGATGATTGTGTTTTTTTCGGACAACAAAGAAGCTTTTTTTCCCCCCAGAGCCCATTAGAATGCTTTGTGGATTCCCAACTGATCCATTTCTGGTTTAAAGCGTTAGAGGGTCATGAGCTGTTTGCAGGGCCGATCCACACACAGGGGAAATGCTGTTCTCCCCTCCCTGCTTTCTCCAAAAATTCCTTCCAAATCCACGGGGTCCTTGCTTTGAGGAGGCCCAAAATTATTACTGGCTTTATTAGCATCCTTCAAATGTTCTTCTCTTTTCCATAAGAAAATATTTTCTCTCACAATAGCTACAGCTATTGAGGATGGGTTTTCTGCCATACCGGCCAGTTTGTTCTTCACTTTAACTAAACAATTTTATTTTTAATCTCACCCTCTCCCCTTTTTCCCCCCACCCCTTTGCAACCTTAATTTGACACTGCCTCCAGATACCTTTTATAATGCAGTTGGTGGAAATCTGTACCGCAGCCACGGTCCTGTTATTGTTTTGCTCTGATTCTCTGATAGCCACAAGGATGGAGTCCTGCTCAGCTTGTCCCCGAGGCAAGTAAATATTGACAGATTCATTCCTCTCAGATGTACAGCCCATAAAGGAGTATTGTTTTAGGACCTGCTCCTGTGAGGTGATTAACACCATCAACTCCCGTTGCCCTCGGTCCATGTGGGGACTTTGCAGGATGGAGACAGGACCCTTAGTGAGGGCAGTGAGTGTGACCTTGCCTAGCACAAGGAGAAGGCAGGGCACATGTTTTCTCCCTGCTTGGAGATCCTGGCTGCTTGCAAAGTGCTTCATTGGAACCCGCTTCACTCTCTTGAGGGCATCTGCTTTGTATGTCACCAGCCTATCCTTCCTCACAGCACCACCGTGGCAGCCTGCCTGCTTTTCGTGGGGAAAAAACCCCAAACCTATGGAATTTCCAGCAAAATTTGAAGTCATTGGTCATTTTTTGACCCACTGCAGACTCTGGGTAAAATACTGCTTCCCCTTCAGATCAAGTCCCATCTCTATTCAGGTTGATAGGTTTCTGGAGAGCCTTGGTGTGTTTCTCAACATCAGTTGATATAGAGAAATTTCCCATAGGGAATTGGTCCTACTTTCCCAAGTTGCAAGACCTTTCCACTTCCATAACCCACACCCCAGCAGTGCTTTACTGCGACTTCTTTTGTCCCTGCCCATTTTCTGCTTATGCTTTATAAACCCTCCTCTGGCTTGCCAAGTGCTGGGGCATTTCATTGATGTTTCTGCGACCATTCAAGTAGAGCAACTGCAGTGATGCTGGCTGACATGGGCTGAGGCCGTTGCACACAGGTTCATGCAGAAATAGTGACTTAAAGCAGTGACTCTGGGCCACCAATTTGGCTGTCTCACTGAGACTTTTGTGGTCTTGCTTTGTATCTAATCCATTCCTTGTTCTGCAGCTCTCCAGAGCATCCCTTTCAGGGATGACTTTAATTTTCCCCCCTTAGAGATATTTCTAGGGAACAAATCTGTTTCACATGTAATAAATATATCAGATTCTGCCAAGCAGCGTTGTTTTTTTACTTTTTGTTTGCTGGTGCCCAAGAGAGATGGCTGTTCTCTCCTGATCTCTCTCCCTGGGGAGCTCCCATGCTTACTCCTGCTTGGAGATCTCCTAGACAAAGCCCCAATGCTGATCATAGAATCATAGAATCTTAGTCTGGTCTGGGTTGGAAGGGACCCCAAGGATCACAGAGCTCCAACCCCCTTGCCACAGGAAGGGCCACCAACCTCAGGCTTGGATCTACACAAGGTTGCCCAGGGCCCCATCCAACCTGGCCTTGAACACCTCCAGGAATGGGGCACCCACCACCTCTCTGGGCAGCCTGTTCCAGCACTTCACCATTCTCTCTGTAAAGAATTTCCCCCAATATCTAATTTAAACCTCCCCTCCTTCAGCTTCAATCCATTCCCCCTTGTCCTGCCATTGTCTACCCTTTTAAAAAGCTGATTCCCCTCCTGTTAATATGCTCCTGGGCCCCACTTTGGGACTACAAGGGAGGCTTCCTCCCTGTCCCCTGTCCTGAAGAGCCTTCCCTCCCCTTCAGCATGCTTTGTGGCAGGGTTATGTGCTGGAGTGACCTTTCCTTTCCCTCTCCCTCCAGCCATGTGTGGCGTCGTTGCGACGATCTGGTTTCCCGTGTGCGCCCACCGCGAGACCACCATAATGAGCTTCGGCTACTCCCTGTACACGGGCTGGATCGGCTCTGCCCTCTGCCTCTTCGGAGGCTGCGTCATAGTCTGCTGCTCGGGAGATGCCCAGACGTTCGGTGAAAACCGTTTCTACTACGCCTCAGGATCCAGCTCCCCGACCCACGCGAAGAGCGCTCACGTGTAAGCGCCCCGGGGAGGCCCCACGGCTGCTGTCGGATGCTTTGGCTGGTGGGTTTGCGCGCCCTGGGTTTGCTTCTGCTGACATATGCTGGCTCCCAGGGGAAGATTTAGAAAAGCGGCACAAATGTCTGATAGTTTGAAGTGTTTTTCTCCCCATCTGTCGTCCCCCCCTTTCTCTAGAAAAGAAAGCTCCAGCCAGCCCTACCTCCTGGTCCTTCCCATTTTGCCTCGACCGGTCCCCACCACTTTCTTGCAGCCAGGGTGGCTCAGATGGTTTGGGGTTCTCATGTGGGTTTTAGGGGTTTTATTTTTGTTTTCTAGCTCCCCTGATTATAGGAGAGTGTAAAGCTGTAGAACAGAAATGAGAGAGACACTTTCCCACTGTTAGAAGGACTCAGGAAGCTTCTCCCAGCACGTAAGGACTTGTGTTCCCCAGCTCAAGGCCGCTGCCCTGGCACGGCGAGCGCGTAGGGAGGAAGGCTGGGAGGAAGGCTGTGCTGTCCAACCAGGCAAATGTTTCTCTTTTGGAACAAGAGATGGGGAATTTCATTCTGCCTTTCTCTGTAAATACTTTTCTATGGGTTTGATTATATTAGTAACAGTATTTCCCCCAGCCCCACAGTCATCAGTATGAAGGAAACGGAACCCAAAGGTCCTAATTACACAGTAGATAACGGTGCCTTTTTATGTAGTTTTAAACGACTTTGGGGGCTCTAATCCCCATGCTCTGGTTTGGTTTCTCTTTTTCCTTTGTACAGATCAGTTACTAAAAATCTATTTTTACATATTTTTTTTTTATACTCCTTGCTTTCTCCCTCTAAGTTTGTGTTCTGCCTTGCAGCATTAAAGCAGCACAATATAACACAGAGTATAATGTACCTGTTACAATTCTGGTGAATACTGATGATGCCTTTGTACTTCCAGTGAAATACTGTACAATAAATAACAGAGTACCTGCAACCACTGGCTTCTTTTTTACCTTCCTTCCTGTGTGTTTCCATAGCTAGCTCGTCCATGACAGGGGTTTCCCAGTGATTTTCATGGTTTATTTCTTTAATAGCAGCTCAGGATGAGAGACACTGCTCTGCCATGAGATTGAGTGGGGGTTTTTTTTGAATATTTAAAATATGAGTAATCTTCCTGCACAGTACTGCTGCCCTATTCATTCGTTCCTTCAATGTTCCCAGTAGCAGCTTGGACCAGAGGTATGGAGTCGTGCTTCTCTTCCCATGGGGGAGGCTTAGAAACTCACTGAGGTGGTGGAGATGTACCCCCAGCACTGTTTGGGTGTGCTGGAGTTCGTAAGTCATTTTGCTGGAAGTGCTTTCAGCTAAACTAAGAGTCTGATCTGGGGTCATCGCTCTATTTGATTAAAGCCACGTAAGATCAAGATCTATCTCTGTCCTTATCAGAGGCTATAGCAATTTAATTACGCTGATACAAAATCCCATCTGTTCCCAGAGATGTTAACTCAGTTCAAGTCATTTGTGTAAGCCAGGCTTCAGGAGCGGGAAGAGAGGAGTAGCTGCTGTACAAGCATGGACAAGGGGGAGAGCCAGGTGATGTTGCGTGTGGGAGGAGAGGGGACTGAGTGTGTAGAGGAGGACCAAATTGTTTGGGATGATGGGGAGTAGCTTGAAAACAAGGCTGCTGGTCAAGCCTTGACAGCTTAGGGACTGTCCTCTCATCTTTGTCTACTTCAGGAGAATCCAGGCTGGGCGACGCACCCATGAGCAGGGATGCTGCACCTCCCACACCTTGCCTCCTCCACGTGGGGAACCAAGGTGGAAGGAGTGAGTAAGGAGGCTCCAGGAGGAGCTGGTCACCCCTGCACATCACCCCCCAGCTCCAACACGCAACGCCAGCATCTGCCTTTAAGACCGAGCAGCCTTGAACGCGTCTCTGTTGTGCAGGCTTTGCATCGCTGCCATCCTATACCATGTACCCGGGGCAGGCGGCGGCGCGGGGCTGGCAGCAGGACACTTGTGCCCATTACATCACAGGCAGGGCACAGGCAGTTGTTGTACGCGCTGGAGAGACGCTGTAAGTGCTGCCATTGATGTGCGGGTGCCACGGGCGAAGGGGCGGCGCACAGACGTGCCAGCTTGTGCAGGCTGCAGGGGGATTGTGGATTGTGCGCCGCTGCCCGCGGCTTCAGCCAAGCGTTGGCTTGGATGGTTTAACCCCAGGGCTGACGGTGGGGTGGGACACTGCAGGGCAGAAAGCTGCTGGATCGCTGCCCTGCAAACGGCCCTGGAGCAAACCAGGAGGGAGAAGCACAGGGAAACCTGTCTGAGATGCCTGGTGGGGGGGTTGGTAAGGTCTGGGGCTGGCGGAGGGGCTCGGGGCAGCTGTGTGTGACCCAGTGAGGGATGGGCACTGCCAGGCAGAGCTGAGAGGGTTTTTTTTTCTGCCAACACCATTAGGTTGCAATGTGAACATCTTCAGGCACGTGGGGCTGGGGGCCCTGTGCAGGGGCTGGGGTTCTGCCCACCCTGCCCACCATCACAGGCAGCTGATCCCAAATCCAACCCTTGAACAGCACCAGGCAAGCTGCTCAGACGAAGGAAGGAGCTTTAGTCCAGGGAAGAGAAGAAAAGTCCAAACAAAGCAAAACATCCCTGGAGCAGCTCTGGAGGAAACGGACATCTGCAACCATGGGGCGTGAGGACATGGAGCCAAGAAAGGGACAGGGTATTAGTGCTGGCACCACAGAGGGGAAGTGCTTGGAGGAAGCACAGAGAACATTAATCCCTTCTAGTCTTTAAAGGATTAAACCCAAAATACCTGCTTTGCACCCACGCAAAAAACCCCATTCCCCCGCAAGGTTCTCCTGGGCTTGGTTGGCTGCAGCACTGCTGGCCCTTGGAGGCCTTTGGTGCTTGTTTACTGATCCAAAACCTCAAAACAAAGACAAATGTTGCTCTCCCAAATGGAGCAGCTGCTTCGTGCTGTGTCTAATTCCAGCTGTGGAGTTGGTGTGAGCTCTGATGGTCATCCTGGCGTGGAGGCAGTATTGGAATCCTCCCCAGCTCCATCAGGACCAGCTATTGCCTCCCATCATGGGGAGTGCACCCCCATTCCCCAAATATTCTCAGGAAGGAGCCCACACAGAGACACTGGTAGCCCTGAGCACCCCAAAAGGGAAAGGTGGCTGTGGCCCCACAAGCAATGCCTCCTTGCAGCCCTATGCAAGAGAGGGGGGTGAATGGTGCAATGACACCCCAGTTACCCTGGGAAAGGTGGGTACAAGCAGCACTGAGAGCAGACTGGAAGACATCAGTGCCCCCCAGGCCTCTGCACTGCAATAGTCAACCTGCAGTCGTTTTCTTTGGGGGGGGGGGGGGGGGGGGGGGAAGTGTTCTTTTTTTTCCCTTTTATTTTCTCTTTTTTTTTTTTTTCCTTTTTTTTATTGTGCAAACCAATAACCATGTTTTTCACAACAATACAACAAGTCAACACCAAAGTCAGCCCACTGGAACGGATCTTCTACAGAGGAAAGCTTGAAGCATTTAAGGCAAGATTTGTTCATCTCTCAGCTTCAAAAATTGTATTTCTAGCATTGAAAATCCATCAGACCTTCAGGTACCGACCGATTTAACAAAATCTACATGGGATTTAAAAAAAAAATTTGTTATTTTTTAGTTTAGGCTTTCATCAAAAAGATCTGCATTACTATGGAAACTGATACCAAAACACATTTGTCTCTGGCTTTCTTTAAAAATCCATTAGCTCCTGTTGGAGTTTTCAATGTAAAGGCACACACTAAAGCTTTATGCATTTATTAAAATATACAGATTTTGGTAAATTTAGAATCTTTTCTTTTTTTCTTAGTATCTTGATTATATATATATATATATGTATAGTTGCCAACAACACAATCATTTGAAAATAAAAATCACTCCATAACATATCTGCATATTATTTTTCTTTCTCATGACACACCACAAGATCCCATTGTACAATGCATCAATGGGCTTTGGAATCCACAAAAAAACCCCAAATAAATATAAAAAATAATTAATAGAACAAACTTTTTTTTTTGTTTGCCTGTTTTTTTAAACAAATACACCAATTTCATACCAGAACTGCAGACAGAGAGAGAGATTTGTTACACCAGAAAGTACCATCTGCAAAAAAAAAAGCAAGATATACATCAGAAAGACCCAACAAAATGAAGTGAAGGTCATTTAGAAGCTGGATTTACAGCATCCCATGTCGTTTGGGGTGCAATTTCTCTGCCACGTAGAGGATGCCGCTGGCGCGCTGGGCCTCAGCTCACTGGGCCTTGCTGCACTGGGCCTCATCACCCAGTGCTTGTTAACCGTGTGGAGTGAATTTGTGGAGGGACTGAGATCCTACAGAGTCGGTCTGGAAGGTTTGAGGTATTTATGCTGCATCCATATCATGCACTGGGTGCCCCAGGGGGTGTGTGTTCTGCGGAGGGAGGTCAGGCATAGGGGGGGGCTGTGGGCCTCTCCCCGGTGGTACTGCTCTGCCTGATGGGTCAGGGGTGTGAGAACCTCCCCGAGGGGGGAAAAAGGCTGGATTTTGGGGGTGACAGCAAAACAAGCACTTGCACCTCCTCCCAGTGTCTGAAACTGCCCCCGGGCCAAGCGGTGATGGACACGCCTGAACATTTCATCCTTTGCACCTTGTGTTTGTTCCCACTGAAGACCCCAACAGCCACTACAAGGGAAAACACCTGAGCTCCCAAACCAGGGCTGAACCTGAGTGCCCCCGCCCCAAGCAGGGTGGGGGAGACTCAGGCAGGCTCAGCTGCCTTCTCCTTAAGTTCCAGTGTTAGGTGGGATGTGCTGTGCTCAGAAGGAGGGTACGGCTCTCTCCCCCTGCCATGGTGAGGGCTGATGTCAGCCTGTCCACACCAGACAGTGCTGGGACATCAAACACTGTTTCCTGGTGGTCCTGGGGACATGGTATGGCTGTTCTGCCCTGGCACTTCCCCAGGTGAACAGGAACAAAAGCAGCTGAAGATCTTCACTCAATGCACGGCTCCAATGGAGAGGTTCCTACAGGCACCAAAGAGCAAGGGATAAAGCCCTCACCAAATTATACAGCATAACTAGACTGGACATGACAACAGACACTGGTACTGGTAACTGCTCTGTAGCAAGAGTTTAAGGCTGCAAGTTTAAGGATTAACAGGCTTTGATTCGACTCAGGCATGAGTCTGTAGTTTAGCAGACGCCTAAATACCGTGCGGAAGCAGGACGAAGATGACTACCTTGGATATGGTACAGTACAAGAGCTGATAGGAAAATAGCATCAATCTTTCTCCCTGAAAATGTAAAGCCAGACCTGTGAGGTGCCATCTCTCCTGGGTACTTCTAAGGCATCGAGGATGAGAGCAGCCAAGCGCAGGTGAGAGGTGACCATCGGAAAGGTTTTGCGAGCCAGCCTATGAGTGGTGCATACACTGCAAACAACTTTTCAGTGGGTCACACTTGGGGTGCCTACTTGTGGAAGCGTGGCAGGGGCAGGCAGCAGGAGGGGATGCCAGAGCGAAGCTTGCAGGTCCTTTTGCCAAACCCTCACTCCCATCCATCCTGAAGCCGTCATGGAGGCCAAACTTCCCTTGGCTTGCCTGGGATGCTCGGGATAAAATTTGCAGACTCAGATGCTCTTCTCCACAGGGAAAAGGACTGTACTTTGGAGCTGCAGGTGGGAAACTTGCAGCCATGGCCAGAGACTCTCCATTGAGCCCTTGAGCCCCGGGAGTGATGGGGATGGGTGCGAGTCCAGGCATCCTCTGCTCCTGGCAGCCCCCTTGCCCACAAAGGGTGCCAGGCTGCCTCTGCACTGTGTTTTGGGGGAGGCTGATGGTACTTCTGGGGGTCATGGCTACAGCTCTAGCCAAACTGGAGGGGATAACCATGAGAAACACCTACCTCTTGACTACCTCTGCCCTGCGAGCCACCAGCTCTGTTCGGTTTCAGACTGAGATACGGACACTTAGAGGACAAGCATCATTCCAGTGTTTTTCAGAGAGCATCCACCAAGCCAGGGTCAGAAACAGAGAAGTTGGTACAAGGTGGAGATGGCAGCAGGGAGGAAGATTTCCGCAGCTGAGTCCTCTCTGCTTGCCACATGTGGCCCAGTCCTGCCAAGACATGGCTGAGCTCCAGACATTGCTATTTTGCAGGGGCAGGGACACAACCCTGAAGTACCAGTGAGAGAATTATAACGTGCTCATTTTTGTAAAAGTCACGACATGGTGGAAATAGCGCCCAGCCTCAGGCTAGTGATGTTCAGAGAAACAGCGCGTGGTCCTTGTTGGCCATTTACACACAAGGTGGTTTCAGCCAAGAGCAGGTCAGAGACCTTGCTGAGACATGGAATGGGACCAGGCTCTGAACCTGGATGTTTGGGATGTTCAGCCGTGCTGGGATTTCAAGGTTTGAGACATGGGCAATTTTGAATTGCAGTAGTTGGGACACTTGGATTCAGAGTGTGGGGATGGACATGGGTGTGGCACTGCTGTGCCATGGAAACGCTGTGTGATGGGACCAACATCCCCAGATCCACCTCTGAGTTACTCCCTTGAAAGAGGTTTGTTCATCTCCACTTTGTACCTACCTGCCCATCTGTCCCTCTGGTTCAGCTTTTACTTCTAAGGTGGTTCAAAGAAAAAAACACACGTGCTAAGAAAGAGCCAAAAAATGTAAGAGTGGCATTGCGCCACTGCGGCTGTTGGGTGGACATTCCCTGGGGACAGCTTGTCTCATCCCCTCATGCGGCTCCTTCCACCAGTTTGGCACGTCTCCCACTCCACCACTTCTGCTGGCACAACTAGTGCCAGGAGATCAGCTGGTGCCGGGGGATTGGCCGGCATCCACCAGAGTGGGATCTGACCAATGGAGCTGAGACGGACCACGGGTGTGTTTGGTTTGTGGTCAACGGCAATCGCAGAGCGTGTCCCAAGGACCAGAGGTGAGCAGGGTGGTGGTGGAGGACCTGGGGAGGATGGGACAGGACAGGGGGAGCTGCAGGGACCCTTCCTCATCGGCTGGGCGGCATGGCGCCCCACTGCCCACCCCACTACTCAGGCGAGTAGTCCAACTCGTCATTGGCAATGAGAGCCTCCGATGGCGGTTTGTGCCTGCCTTTGCTTTTCGACCTGCTACTCGTCCGATGGCTTTCCTTTGCTCCTGCCATTTGCTGGTACGAGAAGCCCTTGTCCTCGGAGGGACCCCAGCCCGGGAAGCCCTCACCCTCAGTGGCATAGGAGAAGCCATCATCCACGGAGAAGGGGTCAACGTCCACGTCGTACCGCTGGTAGGTGCTCTGGTGGAGGGCCTCCTCACGGGCGCTGATCTCCAGCGTGCTGTTCCACATCCCATAGCCAAAGTAGATGAGCAGACCTGCAGCGGGTGAGAGGGAAAGGGTTGGACCCCAGCTGCCCACACCTGCCCCACAAGCCCAGATAAAATATTGCTATGAACATGCCATGCCCCCAAATAGCACCCGCGCCCCAAAACCCGTAGCAAGGGTGGGTGGGGGATCCAGTCCAGCTCACTGCCAGCATCCTCCCATCCAGCGCTGGGCTGGTGCCAGCTGGTGAGGGTTCAATGTATCTAAATACACCTCTATTTTTCAAGCCAGTGTACTTTGCAGCTGATGCCTGCTCTTCAAGCCCACTGAGTTTGTGTTTTCGGGCTGCCAGCTGTGACCTGAGGGCTGCAATGTTTTAACATCGGCTGGGATAGCTGCTGGCAACGTGACTGTGCCATCCACAACTGCAGTGGGACAGCAGCTCCCAGCAGACATCTGGAGGCTCCCAAGTGCCGATAACCCATGTCTCCACCCTGTTACCCTCCAAGATGCCCTTTGCTCTCTGTGGCTTTCTTATGCTCTCAGGTCCTTCTGGTGGTCACAGCCACATGTGCTCCTGGATGAGCGTGTGTGATACTAAAGCAGCTCTGAAAACCCCTATTCCTGTCTTCAGGAGTTTTATTTCACCTTCTCCCTCTGGCCCTACTTGATCTCACCTTCCTGCACCAATGTTTTCCTCAGAAACAAACATACCTAAAGATCTAATTTCCCATGGATTCTGGGACTGACCTACACCAGGCCTGTGCATAGACAAACACAGACTTCCTCCTGTGCCATGGCCTGGCTATGGGGCACTGCTTGTGAGGCTAGACCCAGGTTTGTGTAGCACATCCCTGCACACCTCTGCCAGAAAAACAAATGGGTAGTGCCTCTCCCAGCAGGTGAGCAGCTGTGGATGGAGTCCATCACACCTCCCGGGAGTGGCTTAATTGACTTGCTGCTATAGATAGCAGCTGAAGTGGTATTACATGTCCCCACAGGGGAAAGTATTAAACCACGGGGAATTAAATGGATGCTTTGGAGTCACTTTACTTCCAGACCCTGGGTCTACAGTTTTGTCAATTGTCTTTGAGGGCCAAAGAACTCCTGAGTGTGTCTTTGCCAGCCCAAAGGGTACATGTGGTAATTACTGCCCAATGGCTTGACTTTGGGTTAGGGGGCTCTCAGAGATGGAGCTTTGCTCTGGAACCTCAGTCTTGCAGGACAGACACAGGATAGTTGCTGTCCTCACCATGAAGCAAAAGTGGGAATGGGAAAATATAGGAAAGAATAAAAAATGTTGCAGCAACTTCCCCCTGAAGGATGGAAACCGTGAGACTGCTCTACGTTCTTTGAGATGCCAAAGGGAGATCTGAGGCCTGTTTGTGTCATCTCCTCATTCTGCCATCTGAGATGAAGCATCAGGAGGTGCCTGAGAAAAGCATGAAGTCTGGTGAGCCCAGTGTGGTGACATGTGCCTTCCTACCCCTCCTCCAGGAAAGGTGGCTTCTGACTTTACGGGAGGTGGCTGCTGGCTACAACCTTTGCATCAATATTCATTCTCTTTCTCTCTCTCAACACAGGACTCTGAACCCCGCTCCCAGAGGGGAGGGCTGCTGGTGGGATACTTGGCCAGGAATGATCCTTTCAGGCACTGACACCATGCTCAGGGTCTGTTGTCTGCACCTGGGTCTCCTGTGGACTGGTTACCCATATTATGAGGGATAGTATTTCTCTGTGAAGAGTCCTTGAGCTTGATAGTGTCTTGTTGCTTCAATTCTCTACAGAAGGCTTGAGAGCCTTCAGGAGGAGCTATGAAAGCTGCTCACTTTCTCTTGGGTTTGTGGAGTAAGTGGGTTGCAATGTCAAGCAAGGGAAACTCTGGGCATATTAGGCTCCTGTCTATTTGCTGGTGTCCTGGGTTCAGCCCAACAGCTGGAAAGCCTAAATTTGGTAAAAAAAGGGTCCATAACAGAGCCTGTGAGTCCTGAGATCCCCCTGCCACAAAGTTAGGGACTTAGACCAAGAGGAGGTCACAGATCCCTTGTCTTTGCCTCTCCCAGGGCTGTTGGGGTTGGGCAGCTCTGGGCTTTGGAAACAGTGCTGAGATTTGGGTGTGGGCTGCTGAAGAGCTCAAGTGGGTGAAACAGTAAAAAAACCCAGTTAGATTTCTGTAGGAATCCTGCCTGCAAGGCAATTTCCAGAACCCACCTACTTTGCATCAAAAGACTCGTCACCTTTGCATGGAACAGTTTACTTCCATCAAAATGACATTTTCTGGAGGTGTGATTTTCCATTTAGCTGTGTTTCAGGGGCTTGGTTAACCGAGGTGTCGAAGAACTTCAGGATGACAAGGGGCAAATGCAAAGGACTGGGTATGGCCCAGCTGAAGAAGCATCAGCCTAAGCACGCTAATTAGGGAAGTTATTAATATCCTTTCAAAAGGGTGTCAGTTAAAAAATTAAAATAAATGTATCTTGGACTCACCCACAAAACACCAGACAGCAAATCGGATCCACGTGACTGTGGAGAGCTTCAGCATGAGATAGATATTCACCAGCATAGCAAAGGCAGGGACGAAGGGCAGGCAAGGTGCCATGTAGGGCAGCTTCTTGGGGTTTTCTGGCTGCTGCAAGATCACAAACACTAGCACGACAATGAGCAGGATCATCAGCACGACAAGGAGGACAGCCCACCAGCTCTGCTCGTAGATGTAGTCTGCCCCGAAAATGATGAAGGAGCAGAAGATGAACATCAGGACAAAAAGCAGGAGCACGCAGGTGGTGACTGTGTGGCCAGTGGCCACTGTGGGACGGTCCATTTTCCCTGGCAATCCAAGGTGGATCCGCATCGTGTAGTAGCGAGGGCCGATCAACTTCTTCAGCTTGATGAGGTAGATGTTCTCAGATTCATCTGCCTCTATCCCTGAGGTCATGTCAACAGTGCCATAATTGGGGTGATTCACGTTGTAGGTGGATTTATCAGATTTCCCAATTAGCATCTCGTTATCCCCCAGCGAGGGCAGGTTTTTTGCCCCACATGTGTTGGTTGGTGGGCCAGCAAACTCTTCTCCCTCGCTCCCTGGGGAGCAAGCTTCCTTCTCACAGTCGGCCAGGATGCCCTCCTTCTTCTTGGTGTGCTCCTCGGAGAGAAATTTAACAAAGCCATCGATGTCACTCTCAGGCTGGTATCGGAGGAGCAGGACACAGACAGAGACCAGGGTGTAGGCGAGCAGCGTGCCGATGGACATCATTTCTATCAGGTCCCGCAGGCTGACCAGCAAGGAGAGCAGTGCTGCGAGGAATCCAGAGACGATACAAGCCACCACAGGAGTTTCTGTGTAAGAACTGATGTGGGACAAAAATCTGGAGAGGGGGAACAGTTGCAGAAGGTTAAAATGGCAGTTTGCAGCAGTTCCCTGTTACAATCACCTTACCCAGCCGGAGGGACCAGGCTCAGAGCGGTGAACCCTTCAGCTCTTACCACTCTTTGGACCTTGGACTCCAGACAGATGGAGAGTGGAAATACGTCTGAGGCTGGATCTGGAGCTAGATCTAGGTTTAACCAGCTCTGTGCAATCTGAATTGGGCACTGGGACACTTGGAAATAAGTGCCAAAATTTTATGCAAATAAACAGCTCTTCTTTGTGAGTAACTCTTGAATTCAGTGCTCATCCTCCCACATGCAGAACCTCTCAGTGCCAGCACCAAGTGAGAAGCTTTTGCATAGACCAGTCCTGATTTCTTTTCTCCCCAGGATTTTGCTTCGGTGTGAGCCCTGTTCTGCAAGCACTGAGCCTCTCCTGCTCTCTACCATGATGGCACCAGGCTGTCAGGGTGCAGGACAGTCCCCATGCCCCTCATCCCTCAGCACTTTTTCCCTCTGGGTCCCGAGGGGACAAAAGTAAATGCCATCATAGGCATGACTGACCTGAAGAGTAGCCCATCACCAGCCATGGCATAAATGACTCTTGGCATGGGGAAGAGGGAGCCCAGCAAGCTGACAGTCAGACCGGCCACAGACCCGATGGCAACGATGAACTTGGCTGCGTAGAAGCCGTGAACCACGAACATTTCCATCAGTGGGGACTCGGTGTCGATGGCGTCATATGGCACCATCAGTGTCAGGATGATGCTCACCTGAGGAAGGCAAGAGGAGCAGGACACGGGTGTCAGCAGCAGCTCTGGGGCTGATGGGGATTCACAGGGGGCAGGGGCTGCTCCTCAAGGGTGGAAAGCCAAAAAATTTCAAGTCCAATGGGGAGGGAATCCCAATGGGGATTCCAATCCCCTGTGGAAGGGACGTAAAATGCTGAAGGTAAGGCCTGTACGTGCTTTGCTGTGGGGTGGCTAACCCAGGGGACTGCAGGGCCTTGGTCTTTGCAATCTGAAGGCAGGAAGGTGACACCTTGAACCTTGCTGCAGTGGTGATACAGGATGCTAGTGGGACTTGGTGGGGTTAGTAATGCACATCAGCCATGTTTCTCTGCAGGGACAGCGTGGCGCAAGTCATACACTCTCCATGGGACAGAGCAAAACCCAAGAAGGTATCTCTGGGGGGAACACTCTGAACTTACTTGAGCCAAAGAGAAACTGGTTTTGGGAGAAACCCACCATGCTGCATGAGAGGCTATGGGTGAGTTCCATGAAATAATCAGGACAATATTTTATTCTTTTTCATGGCTCAGTTCTGTTCTTTTACAGGGAAAAGTCCCTGAGTACAGGCACGCATTTACTGGGGTGCAGAGTGGCTGGACACTGCTGCTGCCGCATCCCTTGCATGATTACACCTGCCCATCCTTCCCCTTCACTAGGGCAGTGCTGCTTTTACAAAAACCATGGAGAAAGTTTGCTGCAATCCTTCATCATTACAAATATATATATATATATATGCAGACATATATATTTATGTATAGCTAGTACTTACGGACACATATGCTGTCAAGCACGTGACAAGGGAGGCCGTGATGGCATAGGGGATAGAGGTGTTGGGGCTCTTTGCTTCTTCTCCCGTGGTTGCGATGATGTCGAAGCCAATGAAGGCATAGAAACAGGTCGCAGCCCCTTTTAGCACCTGTGTGGAGGATCAAGAACTTGAGCACCAAGAGGGAGACTGTCACTCAGCAGGGGAGAGGGAAATGCATGACAATGAAGGAGCCCAGTTCTGCCTTGTCTGAGCTCACGGGTGACTGGGGCAGGTCATGGGGGTGCACACGTCAAGTTGGGTGTTCCCATCTGGGGTCTGATCCTGGCAACACCCAGGGCTCAGTGACCTGGTCAAGGGAAAAGATTTCAGCGTGCAGCCCGAAGCTCTGGGGGCATATGTGGCTCACTCATGGGGCACCACAAACCTGTGCAGTGCCCGAATCCTCCAGGAGATCCTGGCAGTGCCAGAGGAGACAATTAACCAACTTCAGGTTTGCTTTCACAAGACTCCACCCCAAATCTGTTTATATTAGTAGGGTTTTGGAGCATGTTTACACATTCCAGCTTAGCAAGATGTCTCTCAGCTAGCAGAGGAAGCAGAAGAGTGCAGCGACAGCCAGATATGCGCCGCCTTCCAAACAACCTCTGTTTTCCTTGGAAGCTGCAGACAGGTTAGGAGCACAAGCTGGAGCACTTGGATGAGGAATTATTTGTACTCCTCAGTTGTTTTTTTTAATGTGATTATTTTCAAATCGACAATATTAGCAAGGACATGCACAAGGGAGAAATGCTGAAGCAGGCTAAAGGCTGGATGGCTGTAAGGAGTGAGTGGATTTGCAGTTGGAAAACCCTTGCGTGCATCTAGGCAGCTTGCTGGGTACCACCTGTGCACCACGTCTCTGTCATCTCAGCTCTCTAGTGATGGAGCAGACAGTAAAATTCACCTGTTTCAGAGGACTAATCATAATTGCAGCTCAGAAGGCCAATGGTATCCTGGGCTCCATCAGCAGAGGGGTGGCCAGCAGGGACAGGGAGGTGATTGTCCCTCTCTACTCTGCACTCGTGAGGCCCCATGTGGAGTCCTGTGTCCAGATCTGGGGCCCCCAATACAAGAAAGATGTGAAACTGTTGGAGAGGGGTCAGAGGAGGACATGAAGATGATTAGAGGGCTGGAGCAGCTCTCCTACAAAGAGAGGCTGAGGGAGCTGGGCCTGGAGAAGAGAAGGCTGCAGGAGGACCTCATTGCAGCCTTCCAGTACCTGAAGGGAGCAGAGAAACAGGAGGGGAATCAGCTTTTTAAAAGGGTAGATAATGGCAGGACAAGGGGGAATGGATGGAAGCTGAAGGAGGGAAGGTTTAGATGAGATATTAGGGGGAAGTTCTTTACAGAGAGAGTGGCGAGGGGCTGGAACAGGCTGCCCAGAGAGGTGGTGGCTGCCCCATCCCTGGGGGTGTTCAAGGCCAGGTTGGATGGGGCCCTGGGCAACCTTGTGTAGATCATACCTGGAGGTTGGTGGCCCTGCCTGTGGCAGGGGGGTTGGAACTCTGTGATCCTTGGGGTCCCTTCCAACTCAGACCAGTCTATGATTCTATGATTCTATGATTAACCTTTTTAAAGTATCCCCGATGCTCCCAGGGGGTCTCATGCTTGTGCTGTGGTAGATTTATTTTTACAAACAATTTGGGAGACAACCAACCAGCTGGAAATGATGGGAAGGCCCCGATGATTTTGATATGCTTTGGATATGTGCCTTATAAAACCAGGTATTTTTGCCAGGAGGTATTTGGTGGGTTGAATTAGAGCAAGATACCGATTTTCTACCTGCTCTTTTTCATTCCTGTTGTATGGCATAAAAAAGCCAAGCACAATCCAAAGGTAAATACGACCTCTGCTCATAAATGGGCCTCAGTGCTCCTCTCTTCACTGCTGCTCTCAGTCAGAGAGGTATTGATTTAGTGCAGGGTGGTGCAGGGACTGCATGGCAGCTTGGGACCCTGTCAGTAATCAAGACTCTTGATTTACTTTATTTCCTTGCTTATTTTTCTGCACAAAACCCCGATGGAGTCGAGCAGTGTAAATCTGAGAAATTATCTTGGGTTTAGGCCAGATGAGATATTTTCAGTCTCTGTTCATCCTTGGATAAAAACCAGTGCAAGCAAGCTAAAAAAGCCAAATATGTCCAAATTCTCAGTAAGCTTTGAGGGAACATCCATAAAATAAGTACTGGCAGGTGGCATTATGAAGTGCTCAAAACAAATGCTTGAGAACATTGTTGTTGAAAATCAGCCAACACAAGTATCTCCCCCTCTGCAGGGGCTGAGCCAGCTCCTCCTGAGCTCCCTGTCTCGGATGGCCACTGCATTTTGCTCTGTTCCCTGGCAATTGGTGACATTTCCTGGTCTATACTTTCTACTTGGAGTTTGGAGGACATTTTGGGAAAGCTCTGATTTTATTCTATGAGCTGGCAGGAGACCTGTGCAAAGAACTGCTGTACCCTTTGGGTCTGGTGAAGTGAGGTCTGGATCCAAACCTGCAGTGGTGGAAGTTGGAGGTGTCTGGGAAAGCACAGGTGGGTTTGGTGGGGTTGAGATTTGGAGAGGGCAGTGGAAGTAGAGTGCATGTACCACGAGCAGAGCTGAGTGCGTGGCACCACTTAGGTGCTCCAAGTCCCTCCCTGTGCCCAGGACTTACCCCTGGCCATCCAAACGGCAGGAATTGCCCTTCAGCCCAGTTGTCACCTTTGACATAGAAGAGACCAGCAATCATGATGAAGATCCAGACTGCCAGGTTAATGACGTTGAGCACGTTGTTCAGTCCCACCGAGTTCTTCACTCCCATGGCCACGATGATGGTGACAATGACAGCAATGACCAGAGCAAGAAGGTCGGGGTATGACTCCTCTCCTTTCCCTGGGTAAGAGAAAAAAGGTGTATAACACTCCATCCATAGCTGTGGACAGAATCTCCAGCAACTCCAGGAGGGCTTTTAAACATACTTCTCAGACTCTGTGGCTTTGCAGAGCTCCTCATCTCATTGCAGAGGAGGTCTCCTGATGTCCTTGCTTCCACTGGCTAAAGCCATTTTTTTAAGGTGATAAATCCTGATGCCTCAAGACACTGTTAGGAACTTTGGGAGTGCCACAAACAACTGAGCAGGTCCCACTTTGAGTAACATATCCATCAAGTACTAACTAAAAATCAATCAAACACTAAGTGTTCATGACAAAGGCACACCAGATAGCTGTTTTACTTACTGGTAGCAACAGTGGGCTGCTGCTGGAGCAGCTGGTCATATGGGACCATCACATACCCGAGTTTCTACACGGCAGGACTGCAGACATTAGCTTGCACTAACAGGGCTCTGCGTGTGCCTTACTGGGACCCAGCAGAGTGCTGGCATTGGGGGGAGCATTCCCACACTGCTGTTAGCCTCTGACATTCAGCTACATTTTATGGGTGCTTATTGCCCCATCCCTGGGGGTGTTCAAAGCCAGGTTGGATGGGGCCCTGGGCAACCTTGTCTAGATCATGCCTGGAGGTTGGTGGCCTTGCCTGTGACAGAGGGGTTGGAACTCTGTGATCCTTGGGGTCCCTTCCAACCCAGACCAGTCTATGATTCTGCTAAATGCCAGCTCATCCCGAAAGGTCTCAAAGAATCCTGTATCCCACCCCCCTGAGTCCCACCAGTGAACCAGGCTGCAAAGCCAAAGTTCCAGAGGCAAGACGGGTGGTAAATAATGAACGAAGCCCAATATCCATGTCTGGCTTATGATGAGATTCCAATCACTTTCCAGGCCTGAATTAATGCAGTCAGCTATGCAGGACATGACGCACCTAGCCCATTCAATGTCCCGACGCTGTTGATCATCCAGCGGCTGATGGTGTGGTTGGCCAGCGAGTCGAACATGCTGCTGAGGGCACTGGCACCCGCGGCCGTGCCGATCAGGTACTCCAGGATGAGGTTCCAGCCAATGAAGAACGCCACAAACTCCCCCACTGTCACGTAGCTGTAGGTGTAGGCAGAGCCCGTGGTCTTGGGCACCCGCACGCCAAACTCGGCGTAGCAAACGCCTGTTGAGAGGAATACAAAGCAACGTAAGAAAAATGTGCTTGGAAAAGGAAAAAGTATAATTGCATTGGTCCCACCTGCCTGGAGGTGCCAGGAAGGGCCTCAAGCAACATCGGAAGGACCTCAGAGACATCATGGGGGGGCCACAGTGAACCTCCATGCCCAGCTGTAGCCCAGTTCCCCATTAAAATCAAGCTGCAGTGGAATTTTTTTGAGGATACCCAAACTTTACAGCCTGTAGAGTACAACTTTTTAAAAGGGCAGACAATGGCAGGACAAAGGGGAATGGATTGAAGCTGAAGGAGGGAAGGTTTAGATGAGATATTGGGGGGAATTTTTTACAGAGAGAGTGGTGAGGTGCTGGAACAGGCTGCCCAGAGAGGGGGTGGATGCCCCGTCCCTGGGGGTGTTCAAGGCCAGGTTGGATGGGGCCCTGGGCAACCTTGTGTAGATCCAGGCCTGAGGTTGGTGACCCTTCCTGTGGCAGGGGGGTTGGAGCTCTGTGATCCCTGGGGTCCCTTCCAACCCAGACGATTCTGTGATTCTTTCCTGTGTGTTTAACACTGGTTAAGCCCCTGCCCTGAAGACCACAGTTCAGCTCGTAGGGTTTAGGACTGTTATTAATACCATGTAAACACGTAGTAATTATTGAGTTCTTTATCAACTATTTTCCTCTATTTAGAAGATAATAATAGCTTCAAAATTGCGACTGGCTCAGCATAGAACATTGAATAATTTATTAAAATGTTACAAAATCACTGCTGTTGCTGCAAGTGCAGTGTTTGCATGATACACACACGGAATTACTAAGTCCCTGCACTAGGTTTGGGTGGTGCTTTTGGAGGATTTGTATATTCCATTCACTGTTTAACGTGCGTGCATGACGCTGGCAGTGCTTCTCAGTGGGACTCTTCAGGACTTGATTTCTGTTGAGCGGGCCCAACAAGACATCTCCATCATCCAGCCCTACAGACAGCTGTTATTCAAAGCTGATGAAAAATGTATGCACTCAGCAAAGGCAAGGCATCCACAGACAACTATAGGCCTGAATGATTTATGAAATGGGTGCTCTGATAGGGACAAGTATTGAGTTTCTCTCTTTGATGGCCTTAAAAATCATCTAATCTTTCTTGGAGGCAGCTCTGCTTTTAGCCAATGACAAGAGAAGGTTTAAAGAGGATTGGTTTTGATACAGAATGATAACAGCAAAGCAAAGATAACAAGATGCATACAATGTTTGAGTTTTCAATTACTCTACTAGGATCCCAAAATAGAAGAGTAATCTTTCACTGTGCATTACATACAGCAACACCTTGGTATCTGCACAAGGTATCAGCATATATTAAGAAAATAAACTGGTTTTTTATCAAAGCATGCAATATCCAGTCTGGGGGACATGACATGCAAGATCTGCCATCCATCCCCTGATTGCCACTGGCTGTATCAGATGGCATGAATAAAATCACTTTGCTTTGCAGTGTTTCAGGACCTTCATCAGAAACAGGGTTCACAGCACCTCCCTCTCTGCTTAAAAAGGAAGGTAATATAATTTATCAGGGTGCAGATTTCATCTGGGTGCAAATAATATCATAGCTTATGAGGGTGCAGACTTTATCTCACTAATCTCTGCTGCATCATCGGTGTATCATATTATTATCGTTGTTGTTGTGATATTATTATTGTTGTTTGTTGTTGTTATTATTATAACACAACTGCACAGTAAAGCTCTTAGTTTACTGCTCAGCAGCACCAGGTATTTGGCACCTCATCCCTGGGCATCCAGTGAGATGCAGCCCCCAAGTGCTGCTGTGCAGCCCAGCCAGCTCCGGGAGCGCAGGCAGGATCCCTGCACCACAACCCTCTGAATTTGGAGACAGATTTCTTTCCCCTCCCCAACCAAGAGTGATGGCAAGCTTCTGCAGAAAACAAACCATCACTGTAGTTGTTTGGAAGAGTAGTCTTTTAACAGGAGACCATTTCTTTTCCCTGAGTACCAGCTACACTGTGTAATTGGTGTGACAGTCTTTCCGCTGGTGTAATTGAACAGTTATAGACATTATTTAGAAGGACATAAACACAGCTGAGTGGTTTGGTCCATGACATTGTCTCTTCCAAGATGACATCTACAGAATGCTGGTTTTGGATTTCATTGACCTCTCCATCCTTCGGTTCATCATGTTTGGGGGTAGGAGGTGAGACAGGCAGCAGCTTTCCATGCAGTGTCTGTATATGGGTTAGATGGTTTTGTGCCAGTGGTGGCTCGGGGTCACACTGGGCATCCTGTCCTGCCTGGTGGGGTCTTTTGGTGGTGAGCAGTGCCTCAACGGGTTGGGAGGAAGGACACAAAGTCCTTGCTGGTTTCAACCTCAAACTCCAGCACTGCAGCAGCCACTGGGCAGCAGAGTGGTACAAGGGACTGGTGAAAGTGCCCCAGTCAGTGCATGCTCTTGGCTGCTTTTGGTGTGCCATGGTGGTGGTGGCTATGGGGTGGATGCTGACCCCCTCACTGCCACCTGGCATGAGGACACAGAGGAACTATGAGACCTCCTAGAGCAATGGGAGTGATGTTTCAGGTGAAACAAGCCTTTGGGGAGGGGCTTCCACCAATTAATTCATGCTACCACGCAAGAGATCCAGAGGGAACAACCTTTGTTAAACAAGAGCAGCCAATTTATCAAGGTAGGTATACAGCAAAAATCCTACTTCCAGCAAGCACCTGAGGTCACCTGTTGTGTTCCACAACCCCTGTGTGCAGATCTGTAAAGGCAGCTCTGTAAATAAAACTTCCTTAGCAAAAGGACTCCCATTGCCTCATTGCCCCAGCACCACCTGAGCAGCTCATGACCAGCTGTAGCTCCTCACTCCAGCCCTCAGCCTGCAGCCAGGTAGCACCTGAGGGACATGCTCAGCTCTCCCCTGCTCCCTTGTGCAGCTTGGTTGTTCCTGAGCCTCATCCTGTGTGGGTACCAGGTAAGACTGGTGATGTGGTCTGAAATTATGCAGTGTGGTGCTGGGAATATCTACCATGGGTTGCCTTGGGCTCATGGAGAGGAGTTTGCTGGGTTACTTCAAGAAAGGAGATTGCAAACAGGGCAAGCAATGTCTGGTTATAAAGGCTGTGGAGGGAGTAAAGGGGCTGGGGAAGATGTAAGCTGCTGATTTCTGCCAGGAAACAATAGAAATCCCGGTGGTTGGGGCTGCTGGAGGGATCCTGTGGTGTCCCCCATGCTAGAAGCTTTGTGGGGGGGAGTTGGGCAAATGTTTCTGCTTCAGAGCAGAATAAAAGTGGCAGAATTAAAGGGGCTGATTGAAGTTACCTGTTTAATCAATGCCATGATGTCTGCAAGCACCTAGCCAAGGCACACGTTGCTTTTACCCAGAGGAAGGCACAACTGGAGTCTGCGAGGTAGATGAAACTGGGCAAATTCCAATCTGCAACCAAGCTAAACAGCACAGAGAGATTGAGGGATTTCTCTCTGGTGGGACCTGCCTGGTGGGGTTTCTTTGCAGCTCTTGCTCAGGGGAGATGAGTAGCTTTCTGGAAGGGACTTTTCTAGGCAAAACCCTCCTGGACATACTGTGCAGGCAGTGGGATCTGACACTGTACATTGAGGGAAAGCAGGTGTGGTCCCCCCTTGTCTTTAAAATGCTGAGAAACTCCTCAAAAACTGTTTGTGCCAGTAGACTATGATGTGAGAGGTGAAATCGCTTTCCCTGTGAGCCCAACAGCCCGTCCAGCTCCTGAACCCATGCTGGGTTTTACTTGCCAAAAACGTGTTGCTGTTATAAACAACAGCAGCGCTGATGATGAAGTGGAGAAGCAGCCAAGGAGACTATCCAAACACCCCATCCTTCACAAAACACTTTCCCAGGGCTACAAAAGCAAGCAGAGATGAAAGCTGAGCAGGAAGCGGCGTGGGCTCCTGTGGGCCAAGGCGGGAGGAGCCGCTGCGGGGCAGGGCTCAGGTCTGGGGTGAAAAAGCCCCTTTTGGAGGACAGTGTGTTGTTTTTCTTTAGATGAGACCCACCCAGGTTCTGTTTGCTCTTGCTTTGCATCGTGGCCAGTGAAACCCTTGCAGAGGAGAAGAGAAGCGGGTGGTGGGAAAGGATAAAGATGCTGATGCTATCTACCATGTAGGTTAACAAAAAAAATGGGTGGTTTGGTTCATTTGTTGTGTTGGGATCTCAAATAAGCATCATTGCTGCTCTCAGCTGTGGTAAGTGCTCTGAGCTGTCATCACTGGGGTCTGACAGGGAGGCAGGACCATCAGTGTGGCGGTCCTGAGACACTTTCACTGGGATCTTTTCATGGTATGGTTTTGGGGAGAGTGTGATGCTCATCCCTGTGCTGCGCCAGGGTCATGCCTCTGGGCTGCAGCAGTGTAGGGGGTTCAGTCCCTGGTGGGATCTCCATGGAGCAGCATGGGAACCTCCAGGGAAAGGCAATGATGTGTTCCTCCTGCCCCTACAAAAATCCAGAGACTTGAAAAGCTGAGCTGGGTCGTTTTGCTGTTTGCTGTTCCTGCCTTCTCTCAAAGCCCTTTGCCATTTACTCAAGTCTCCTTACCCAGCCTGCAGATAAAAGCTGGGTACCAGACTGACACAGCATGCAGAGTCCTCTGAGCAGGGAGAACAGGAACATCACATCATCGTGTTAGCACTGATCTGGAAAGGACAAATGCCAGCAGTACTGGCTTCATGTGGAAACCGCAGCTCGAGCCATATGCTCAGCTGGGTTCCTAGGGAGGAGATGGAATTCACCAGTCCCTCACTAAAATCTGTAATTCACCCCTCTCTGCGTGTTTGTTTGTTGGGGATATTTTGTTTGAAAATCCACAGAGTGATCCTGAGTTGATAAAATCACCTCTAAAACTAATCAAGGAATTGTTTAGCTTAGCAAAGTCCATGGCAAAAAAGCAGATGGTGCCGGTGCTACCCAAACCACCGACACCCTTCCTGTTGAAATGGGGCTGCCCATAACCCATGCTGTGCTCTTGCTCTGATGCTGCAGCTTGGCCATGCTCTCTGCCTGTGTGTGACACGTGCTGCAGAAACTCTCCAGTGTTTCAAAACATAGTGGTTTTGTATCAAAATTAGTGTGGCCAGTAGTTCTGGGGAGGTGATTGTGTCCCTGTACTTGGCATTGGTGAGGCTGCACCTTGAGTGCTGTGTCCATTTCTGGGCCCCTCAACCACAAGAAGGACATTGAGGTCCTCAAGTGTATCCAGAGAATGGCAACCAGGCTGGGGAAGGGACTGGACGGCAAATCGTATGAGGAGTGGCTGAAGGAGCTGGGGCTGTTTAGCCTGGAGAAGAAGAGGCAGAGGGGAAACCTTATCAGCACCTACACTGACCTGACAGGAGGGTGCAGAGAGGTGGGCAATGGTCTTTTCAGCCAGGTGACAGGACATAAGACAAGGGGAAATGGCCTCAAGCTGTGCCAGGGCAGGGTCAGATCAGATGTGAGGGAAAAGTTCTTCACTGAAAGAGTTGGGATGTGGAACAGGCTGCCGGGGGAAGGGGGTTGAGGCACCATCCTTGGATGTGTTTAAAAAAAGGGTAGATGAGGTACTTAGGGACATGGTTTAGCACAGGACAGGAACAGTTGGACTCGATGATCTTAAAAGTCTTTTCCAACCTTGTGATTCTGTGATATTGGCCGCAGGCTCCACCCTTGGGGAGCCCATCAGCAGCTCATCGGGGCAACTATGCTCAGGCTGCTGGCTCTCACTATGAGGTCTGGTCTGATATCTGGGCAATGAGAGATGGTCCACCCCATGAGCTGGGTAAGTCAGGGTGAAGGAGTATTTGAATCTATGGGGAAGTTATTGCCCTCTCACCGCTTGTGCTGCTGAGTGTGGGTCCTGCCAGGTGTCCACCCACGAGTGGAACCAGAGGATGCAGGAGATGGCATGTTACTCAAAAACCCACCTGCATGACTCACCTGAGAGGATGGAGGCAACGGCAGCAATGATGAAGGAAACAATGACACCAGGCCCTGCCATCTCCTTGGCCACCAGGCCAGACACCACGTACATCCCGGTGCCCACGCAGCTCCCGACGCCGAGGGAGATGAGGTCAAGGGTGGTGAGGACCTTGGCCAGCCTGGCACCCTGGGCAGTGGTGGTCCCTGTGCCCTCCAGCATCGACTCCACGGGCTTGGTGCGCAGGACGCGTGTACGCAGGGCATGGCCCGCTGCCCCCCACGGCACCCGCCGTGGGTCTAGGCGTGAGAAGAAGCCGCTCATGGCTGATGTTGGGCTCCACAGAGGTAGGTCACAGACAGCTTTGGCAGTTCCCACTCAGAGCTGCGGCCGCATCCCCGTGCCCTGGCTCTCTCCTGCACTGGCAGCCTGGCTGCAAGAGAGAGGAAAAGTGTTTTTTAACTGAAGTAGCAAAGAAAGAGGGATGTGCTCCCCATGAAGGACTTGAGACGGCCCCTGTGCTGACTTCTGGATGAGCTCCAGCCTGTACTCCAGTGTTGGGAGACCCCTGGGGCTGAGGGGAGCTTTGAATTTGCAAACAGGGCCGCTCTGTAGAACTTTCCTATTTCCATCTCAATTGTACTATCAAGCAGAGATGCCCTGCCCCCTTTTATGCTTGTCTCCATGGTTTTAGTCCCAGTTTTACAGCCCTAAAAGCTGCAGGAACCTGATATCCTCCAAGTGCCCATTACATGGCTCAGGTACTACCAAAAGCGATGATGGCTATGTCTAACTGCGGGCTGCTGGGGGTACTCAGCCCGGCCCCGAGCAGCACCACAGCATGTCCTGGGGGTGGGGATGCTCCTGTGGGCACCATGAGTCAGCCCACCATTGCTGTGGCCACGCACAAGGGACCTTCTGTGGGACATTGCTGTGCTCCATCTGCACCACAACCCCCCAGGTCTGGGACTGTAGCTCTGCTCCTGTCTGTGGTGTTGAGACTGATGCCTGCCTGTGCCGGGCTGGCTCTGGGGCTTGGTCACCACCAGTTGGCTCTTGCAGGGGCAGGTGATGGCTTTGAGGCTATAAAGTTGACTCTTACAGGGCTCTGGCTATTGTTGTTGTTCTTTCTGTGTGCTTCTTGTTCAGGTCCTGCTGAATCATGCAGTTAGAGAGTCATTGGTGTGGTTTCTTCATTCAGTTTATCACTACATTTTTGTAGTTGCTTACATACTCTTTTAGGTGTATATATATTTATATATTTGAATTAAGAGATGCTTTTCTAGAATAATTGCAATGACTTTTGGGGTCCAGCTTCTGTGCAGCTCAAGCAAGCTGAGAGAGGAGCTCAGCAGAAGCATTAAGAATGTCTTAAAATTGTCTTGTGATTCCAAAGCATGAGATTATCTTAAAAGTAATTAAATTATCTTGTTTTGCTCTTTCTCTGCACTTTTTCATTTGAGATAATATTTTCAAGAACTATTCAGCACTGCAGTTTTCCACTGCTGTTTAGCAAACCACGTAGTTCTTGGGCGAGCTCCTAATACCAGCAGTACAGACTTCCTAGTGACATGTGATGACTTCTTCACTTTGAGGAAAATAAGAAGAATTGACAGTCTCTGAATGATAATATAAGGGAATAGAAAAAAATAGTTAATTAAATGTGAATTCTGGCGTGGAAGCTTCCTTCCTGTTAATACAGAAATGTTGGGTTTTTTTAATTGCCTTGAAGACAAAACAATTATTTTTCCATCTTTACATCCAAAACAAATTACATTGTGTCTACCAGGCAGCCTTGTGTTGCTGGAGTTTATTTAATAAAGCACAGCCTTCATTCCATGCTTCGGTTGATCACAGTTCAAATAATGCTGGGTGGGTTTTTTCCTACCCTGAGACTGGCTGTTCCAGCTAAGAAGGGTAATAAGGAAAAACTGTTACTGCTCTGGAGTAAATGCGCATCTTTGGGTTGAGAGAGAGCATGTAGAGAGGTGGGAGATGGTCTCTTCAGCCAGGTGACAGGAGATAGGACAAGGGGAAATGGCCTCAAGCTGTGCCAGGGCAGGGTCAGATCAGATGTTAGGAAAAATTCTTCCCTGAAAGAGTTGTGGGGCTGTGGAACAGGCTGCCCAGGGAGGAGGTTGAGTCACCATCCCTGGGTGTGTTTAGCAGATGGGTAGATGAGGAACTTAGGAGTGGTTGGACTTGATGATCTTACAGGTCTTTTCCAACCTGGTCATTCTGTGATCTGTTTTGGCTTTTGGGTTGCTCATGGAGTCATCTGGTTTGTGGTGTGGGCTGGGTCTCAGGTTAGGTTTTACTTTAAATGAAGGTTTGCATTGGAAAGGAGCAAATAAGCTGGAGCTCAGTGGGTCTGCCCCAGCTGGGATGAGGCAGGGCAGCCCTTGGGGCAGCGTGCCCAGATACCAGAGCCTCCAGAGAGGCTCTGCTTCACCAGGGCAGGGTTTTGGCTGGGGGGAAGTGGGGGGAATGTAACTTCTCTAATCAAAGTGATCGCTACCCAAAATGTATCCTACTTTGATCCAGAAGAAAGCATCTCTGAAGCACAGGTTGGCAAAGAGCTCTTGCTGCACTCCACCCAACCTCTTCCCACCCTTACAGGGACTTTATGGATGCTCCAAATTGAGTCTGAAAGACTCAGGTTGCTATTCTTAGGCTTGTACCAAATTGACTTAAACTAGCCCAGAAGCTCAGCAAAATTCTGTCTGGTGTTTTAGCTGTGATAATCTGGACTCTCTTATTTCTGCATGATTTTCTCATGCTGTTTGTACTGTAAGGAAATGTACTCCCAAGTGAGCACATCCTTGTTCTATTCATGCCCAAAACCCATTGCAAGGTGAAAAAAAGAGTAGCTGCTAAAGAGCTAGCTCTCAGCTCTTGAAAGGAAAACCATAATGGGAATTGGTGGCTGGAAGTTGAGACTGGACAAATAAAAGTGGGTGATTTGACTATGGGAAGAGATGAACGCTGGGGATAGCCAGTTTGTCTCTCTTGATGTCTTTATACTACTTCTGGATGTTTTTGGGAAGGCTGTGCTTGTCACAGAGGAGCTGCTGGGCCACCAGAAGAGGTGGTGTGGCAAGGGATGGAGGTGCCAATGCTGCAGGCTGGTCCTTGGCCCCATCCTCAACCTTGTGCTGTGGTGTGGGAGGATCTGCCCTGTGTTTTAAGGGAGTTGGGGCCGATGTGGTTTGAGATCAGCAATTTTGCATTCCCCTATCTGTGGGGTCCATGGGGGGCTGAGGAAAGGTTTGGGACGGTTGGCACATTAATTACTCAGGTCTTGCTGAAGGATCCATCAACCATCCTGGAAAAATTAGTGTGTGACACCAACTGAAGAGAGTTGAGCATGACTGATCCAGACAGCCCAGCTCGCTCCTGAGGCACGTCAGGGTATGGAAATTACTTTCTCACTAGCATTACAAAGAACCTCAGGGGAAGACAGGGCAGCCTTGCCCAGGAATAATTTTAAACTGCTAAAATAATCTTTAAAACTCAAATATTTGTAAATGGTTTAAATTTAAAGGAGAAACTAGCTGGTGGGTTTGTGATGTGCTCAGATTTAGGTTGCTGAGCTGTTCCACCTGCCCAGGGCCAGGGTGAGACCAGGTCCTCCTGCATGGCTGCCCATTGCCATGGGGCAGTTCAGTGTAGCCCTGGGATCCATACAACTCCTCCTGAGTCACTAAGGGAAAGAAACCTCCAGAACATCTGAAATGAAACAGCTCTATAATTGCCTCTATGTTCAATTAAGGCAATCACTCGCAGCTATTCCAGATGTTTAAGTGAGATCAGCATATTGCTGCTCTGTAGCTTGGAAAACATCCTTTCACTTCACTGGAAGCCATACAAAGTAATCTCATAGATGGAAACCACGTACATGTGGCAGCCATGGCTTGTTTCTGCTCTGCCTCACTAACCTTTGTTAGCCAGAAGGAGGAGAGGAGAGGAGGGGGTTTATCTATGTTTTTTATCAGTTTGCTTCGTTACAATGCTGGGAAGCTCAAGGGAGCTGCAGCTCAGAGTGGGCAACTTGACTCCAGGCACTGCAGCCAGGTTTTGGAGCCGTGTGGTTCTCCATCATCCAGCAGTCTGGGTGGGTTTTCCCTGGCTGTTGCCTCCCTGGCTGGCACTTGCTGCTGCCACCGCGTGCTTGTTAGCAACCCCTGTTTGTACCGAAACACTCTTCTTCATTAGGGTAAATTAACTAAAACAGCAATCAAGCCAGGAGGAGAGGCCTAGGTATTTACATGCACAGATCTCCCTTGGCATCTGGGTTGGTGCTGAATTATTCCTGGTGTGATGCTGCTTTACTGCTGGCTGGCAGCGTGGTGCCCCCCAGCATCGCCCACCCTCCTCACCCCCCACACCTCCAGCTTGCCCATGCCTTGTCTGTGCTCTAGGATGGAGAATTTGATTTTTTTTCCTCTGTTATGACTCCCCTCTGACCAGGAGTTTGTAGGGGTATCCTTAAGGAAACACCTCTATTTAAAAATGCTGGGAATGCAACAAAAAGCAGAATGCTGATGGTGATAAATGCAAAAAAGAGAGCTCCTGTTGGCATGCTGATGGAAAGCCAGGCAGGGGCACTCATTAAGAGGAAAAGGTTGGATTTCCTCTGGTTTTCGTGGCTCACCAAAGCAATTATGATAGAGAAAAACTTGGTGATGCCCTGGCAGCAGCTGGGTCAGGATGGCTCTGGCACCGGGGACAGCAGTGCCCAGTTTGCTGCAGGAGTTTTTAAGGGGAAAGCTCCTTCCTCCTTGCCTGGGGGGTGATGTGCCCTAGAAATCTGGGGTTGAAGCAAGTTCCTACCAAACCCTGAGGCTGTGCCTGCTGCAGACCTCAGAAATAGCCACACAGCTGTTTACAGTGCAGGAGCAATAACCCCCAGACCCTCTGCCCACCCTGCGTAGGGACTGAACACCCAGCTGGGCTGCAGCATCGCCCCTGCCAAAAAGGAGCCCCAAAGACTCCAGGGGATGTGAGGGGCAGCTCCTGGCAGCGAATCCACAGTGATCCCAGGCAAAGGACGAGAGAAAGAGGAATAAACATGCTATCCTGGCATCCCTGCTCCCCTACCCCTGTTCATTACTAGCTGGGTAGCAGTGAGGTGGATCTGTGTGAAGAGGCACCAGATACTGAGTTTCATTACAGCTCCTACAGCAGGCAAAGAAATGACGTCAGTGCTGCGATGCGGCGGGAGTCAGGCAGCAGCTTCGGTGGCCGCCGACCAGAGGGATGCCTTCTGTCGGGGCTGCTCGTCACGTTAATGTTTTCATAGCGAATGTAATGTGATTTGGAGTTTCATGGCTTGTTTTTACAGTGTTGATCCCCAGCTGGGCTGCCACTGTAAAAGCTGGCTCCATCTCCCATCATCAGCCCTCCTTAAAGGGATTTAAAAGCCAGGCACAGAGCCGAGAGCGAGGGCTGGTCCCTGCTGGTCCCAGCGCTGCTCACGTGGGTCCAGCTTCAGCGATCTGGCCTTGTGCCTTTGCTGTTAATTTTGGGCTCTTTTATTTTTGATCTTTCCATTTTTACCCCTGCTTCAGCAGTTCGAGTAGAGCTGTAGTTCATTTAAGCTAAAATTCTTGCTAAATGAAACTACTGATGTGTTTCAGGTTTAAGACCAACTTTCTGTGTTGCATCAACTAAAAAACCCATGGGTTCAGGGATTATTTTTTTCTTTCTCTGTGTCTTCAGAGCAAAACAGAAGTGGAGGAGTCGAATGGCACATTTCTGTGCTACTTCCATCTGTGTCACTTTAAGTGCTTTACCACCATTAGCACTGCTCTGAGATGGCCAAACATCATTGTGCTCTTTTGACAAATAAGCAAGATAAAAGAGGAAATATTAATATATTAAGGCATGGGTCTCATGCATCCAGAGCCAGCCCCAGGAGTCCTCAAACTTTGTATTCTAGTCTCTAGTGCAGGAGTCAAAAGAACACAGACATGCAATCCAGTAGAATAATTAGCATGTACACAGAGATTACTCTTCTTGGCCATCTCCAGCCTTCAGAGGGGTTGTATGGTGTGGTGTTTTAACCACTGCCATCTCTGGGGAGAGACTCGACTGCCTGAATAACTGGGGAAAAGGTGGAAATAAGGATGGGAGGGGTGTTAAACCTCCAGCTGGTGGGTCCTGTTTCCACAGCTAAATAGGTTTCATGTTTGAGTGCCAGTCCTTCAAGTACCATGCTCATGGGGGTGAGCAATGAGGAGGTTTAGGTGGCTGGGTGCTCACCTGCCTGAAGAATAAATGGAAGCTGAAGTGGTGTGCACAAGGGGGTGAAACTGGAGCCGATGGTGGCAACAGGCCAGCAGATCCCTGGGTATCGGGTTGTTCTAAATTGCCAGGGTTAATTACATGCCAGCCTCACAAGCAGTTGGTCCAGGCTGGCAGGGTCCCTTAGGATCCTCTGGAGCATCAGACAAGCAAGAAACACCTCTGGGGCCAGAGGGATCTGTGTTTTCATCCTTCCTAGAGGCTGGATGCATTGGGAGGTAGCACCTATAGCTCCTATAGCTTGCAGGGGATGGGATCCCAAATGCCCCACTTGCCCTATCCAAGCTGCTTGCTCATGGGCATCCTTGCAGGATGTGTCCCCTCCCCTTAGACAGTAAATCCACCACCCCAAAACATGGCTTTTCTGCTGTTGTTCTCCCTACAAAAAGCAGTCCTATGCCTGGCATTTTGTTTTTTCACTTGTTTCTTGGGGTTTTTTTGTCCAGAGACTGGTGACTCCTCATGGTGTAGAGTGGCACAGGACTGAGTGCAGGGTACTTACGACAGATACAACAGTCTGTAAATAATGCAATATGCATGAGGTGCTCCATTTGTGCTTGCAAAAAAGCTATTTAATCACCAGAAGGGGAAACAAAGCAAAAAAAAAAAAAGAGAAAAGGGCGGGGGGGGGAAAGGAGAGAGGAGAGCATTATGGAGAAAGAAGTACAATCAATTTGCTCATTTCTAAAAAGGCCTGGTGTGTTGCCTTCAGATGGCGAGTAAAAGCCTTAAAAAATGTAATAATGCTGCTAATGCAGGGAAATGACAAATCAATAGCTGGGTGAGCTGAGCAGGAGATGGAGAACCAAGAACTTCTTGGAATTGCTCTACCAGGCTCCCTCTACAAGAGTGATGAAACCACAAGGAATTAGTAAATTTGCTTCTCTGTAAATTAGCGCCCTTACAGGAGTGTGTGAGTGGTTAATTCGCCTGGGGTCTGTAAGGAGGCAGAAGAGAAACCCGTGCTAAAAACTGTTAATGCTCCCCTGACCATACCTTGTTGAAAACAGTATTGCTTTTGCACCTGCCCATGGTCACCTGCAGAAGGACCCTCTGGCTCTACACGCCTTCAGGTGCTCAAGGCTTCTTGAGGTCCCTTCCAACCCCTACAATTCTGTGACTGTGTGATTTGTGGCTTTTTTTTTTTTTTTTCCCTGGAACTGCAGATATTGATCCCAGTGCTCACAGCTATCAGATACGGTCTCCCCATGATCCCAGTGCTCACAGCTATCAGATACGGTCTCCCCATGATCCCAGTGCTCACAGCCATCAGATACAGTCTCCTTCATGATCCCAACGCTCACAGCTATCAGATATGGTCTCCCCATCTTTCTGCAGTCAGGAGCCACAGAATGGTCAAATAAATGGGACTCTGAAAGGGAGCTGTGCTCAGCGCTCTGGGAGCTCAGGCTGTTCCAAGGTCTGACGTGCCTGCCTCTGAAACTCAGGCATTTAAAATACCCAGGAACTAAGATTTGTCTCACGTGCTTCCTCAACCTTCCCTCTGGTTTTGATAGTAGCGGCTCCAGACCCTGAGCTGTCAGGAGGGGAAAGAGGCATCTCCTTGCTAGTGTAGCATCTTCTACACGTGACGGGGAGTTGTCTGTTGGCGATGGTAGGCAGACGCTGTTCTAGCAGTGTGACTGGCGTCGGCAGGGTGCTCGTCTGGTGTTTGCAGCTCTGGGTTTCTCCTTATTGCAGGGTAACGGGTTGTACTTTTTGGTAATTACTGTTTTGATGAGATAACACATTTTCTGTAGCAAATCTCTCTGTCAGAGTGGACAAGGGCTGCCTTGTATCATTGAAATATTTAGACCTGGGTCACAAGACAGTCTCTTCTAGAATTATACTGGTTTAAAAACTGCCTTTGGTCTAACAACATGCAGGAGGAAACCTCCGTAAATTACTGAGTTGGGCTTTTACTTTCCTCTGTAGATCCACACTCTTACACCACAGCATGAAAGTCGTTATGGTTTGCTCTAGGCCAGCCAGGAGAGCTTTTTTTCGTTTGACATAATTCACAGACTGGGTTATTTATTAATGTGTGAGGCTCTCTAAACAAATTGGATTTTTACTGTTGTGAGACTCCGACTGATGCATCATTATGACAACTTGTTTCATTTCTAGGTAGCATGTTGAATTGCAGTGGCAAAAACATGATTTATTTATTTTTTTTCCCCCCGATAAAGTATGATTTAACACCCTGGCTTTGTCATCCAAACCGGGGGGTGGGGGTGTGAATTGACCCACGTATCAAATATGGGATCTGAAAATTCACTATTTCTAAGCCTCTACATTTATTTTGAAAATTGCTGGTTTTATAAGAGTTTCCTTTATTCCTCACTAAGAAATAGGGGGTTTTTCTTCTCATTGCTGAGTCTCAACAGCACTCTCTGTGTCTTTCTCTAACGATGTAGTAGGAGAATAAACTGCTCTTTTACGCTGTAAACACACCAGGCTTACAAACACAGTTCAGTTCTTGCTGGCTTTTAAATGCATTTCTCCTTTGTATGTGTGCACGGTCTCATTAATTAGTTATCACGTTCCATCAGCGGTTATACAAGTGTAATTGATTATGCCTCGCTGCCCCGTTTCCATGATTTTGGCTATCAGCTAATTACCACAGGAGAGCTTCTCAAAGAACTGCTTTCATCAGAAGAAGCTGGAAAGACACAATTTTCTTAGTTCCTGAGCCTGCTAAACACTCCAGAAGCAGCAATAGTATGTGTAAATCGGTGGGGTGGGATGGGGTATTTTGCGTATGGAAAAGGGAGCCTAGAGCCATGGTGTAATTTGGCTGGTTGTAGCCCCCGTGTCACTGAATTCCTCAACAGAAGTGTGAGGTGGATTCAAGCTGCTTCCAAGGAAGTGAATGGCATTCCTGCTGCTTTTATTACATGTTTGGCTGCTTATTCTTATTATTCACTGGGCCAAAAAAAAAAAACCCAAACCCTTGCCTTATACATGAGTAATCTTCCTGCATTTCAACACAGCCGATTATATGAGTAATGTGAGCACAAGTTGATCAAAGAAGACGATTTTGAATAGATTTTTTTGGGTGTTTAGTCATTTTACCACCATCAGTCAGGCAAAGGTGCTGAAGCGGCCTGTCGCGTGAGTAATACCCGGCGCTGTAGCGTGAGGCCTTCTTGACATTTAAGACACTTGTGACGCCCGCGTTATGAACACACACCTAAGGCCGAATCAACGTCTAGGATGGGACTAGCAAAGCAGGATGCTGTGGTCTTAAAAATGCTAAAAGCAGGAAAGTTAGGGTGTTATGATAGTCCTAAGTGATGCACACGCACTGCCCGTGAGTAGCAAGGGGATCAGCATGAGCAGATAGGATTTCCTTTAGCTTAAAATCTGCTTGCAGTTGAAGCCCTGGCAGTTAATAGCGTGTTTGTTCTTAGCCTCTCTTACTGGTGGCACCCCAAAACCCAAATTCTTTCACATTTTGCCTGCCAGCTACAGTAAGTGGAATATTATTGCTGTAGTTCTTGTGCGGGAGCTCTGAGCCAAAGGAACTTGACATATTCCTGCTTTCTGTCTCAATTTCCTCTGTGCAGAGCTGGTGACCCTAGTTATTAATTGCATCTCTCCTGGTCCCTGTTGCTTCCACAGCCAGCTGATGAGTGGAACACACCTGCTGTGGCCCAGGTGCCTTAGACAAGACACTTGCATACCCAGATGCTTCCCAAGCATCTCGCTGTGGGGCTGTAGTGGTGTGAGACCTGTCGCCAATGCCTCCTGCCTGTTCCCAGCCAAGGATGTAGGACAGACAGGAGGAACACAAGCTTCCTTCGCTACCAGACTAGGGTGTCCAAACCCTGCCTGGAGGCCATCATGGCATTGCTGAGCACCACAAGGCAGTTGTTCATTTAGTAAGACTCAACAGGTCCATCATCAAGACCTGGTTCAATGCTGTTCTCAAGCACATGCTTAAAGCTAAGTTTTCACTGTGCTGCTGTGGGCAGAATGAGCAAGTGGCATCCAAACATAGGGCAGGGGGTGTGGGGGGCTCCATCCTCACTTTTAAAAATGCAGTTAAGTCCCAGCCTGTGCTCAGGGGCTGAGGACCTGCAGGAGGGGTGGACCAAACCACCAGCCTAGGTCACAGTGACCAGCATGTGTGGCACAAGGATCAGCGGCTGCCCTCAATCCCTGCTCGCTTGTGGGTCAGCCACACATTTGTGTTTTCAAACGCTTACCTAAACCTCCCATGCAGACACCCCCACGGATACTTGTAGCATGGCAGCAGTAACCTATTTCCCTATAAGCAGCAGACCACTCGATCCTCTAACTCCCTTCTTGCAGAATTAGGAGGTGGTGCTTGGAAAACCTGCGTCACAAAAGCTCTTCTTCCACTCACCCACCAGAGAGATGTAATTTATGGTATCATGGTTTTCAGTAAATTATTGATACAGCCGCCGTGCAGAGGAGCAGAAACAATGGAGTCACGTGCTGCATGGCTCCACCTCGCCGGCTTTGCTTTCTACGTGCCTGGGCTTTGCTCTGACAGTTTTATTACAGGGAAAAGTAGTTTTCTCCTAGGGCTGTTCCAGCCTGGTGACAGAAAGGGATGGGCTGTGGTGTCAGAGTCAACACCAGCTGGAGCACACAGCCCTGTGCTGATGACCATGTAGCTTGGAGATGGGGCTGCTCTTTGATGAGCCAAGGAAACATATACAAGAGGACAAACTGCTCAGTACTAGAGCGGTTTCCAGTTGACAGCGACAGCTTAGCTACATTTCATCACTTGTAAATAAAAAAATGTTCTAGGAATCTCTGAGGCTTGTTAGAATCTGCTCCCATTTACACTGTGGGTGGTTTAATGACTTTAGAAGAGACTCCGGACAGGTTTTCATGTCCATAGGAAGTGGCTTATTGTATTTCTTGACTCTGGATCCCTTTGCATCTCTAGATCTACTGTCTCTCACAAGAATAACAAGTTTTGTCCCAACATGTCTTTATATTTTATAGTGAGTGCCAATCTGGGAATTATTATTTTTCTAAGTGGTTTTAATCAATGTGAAAGAACAATGCTACCCATCTACTTTTTTTTTTTTAATGTGACATAGGGATCCCACTATCACACACAGATGAAGTATCTGATTCTTTTTCACATTCTTATTTTAAGTGTCTTAATAATCCAAACAACATGTTAGTGAAACATACACATTATGGTGATCTTAATAGATCAGGTGCTCTGAAAGCAACCTGTCGATTACCTAGGGACTAAAAAGCCAGAGGGACTCAGTATTTTCTGTCACAGACCACTCTTATGCCCTTTATTTATTTTTTTTTTTAAATGAAGAGGATAGGATTGTATTTATGTTTGTGTAAGTTCTTGCCATCTTATTTGCTCGAGTATTTCAGGGCTTCAAAGGAAAACCATTCCACTATTGAGAAGTATTCCTGCTGTAACTGAATTTTCTAGAAAAACTCCTGTTCCCTTCAAGGGAAGATGGATGAAATCTTACTATATGCATGTGATTTCAGAACTGAGAAAACAGACTGTCTTGTGCTTCAGAAAGGAAGCAGCGTCAAGTTGGCCTATAAATATATTCTTTAAAAAATTTTGGGCTGGGATCCATTCTGCTAGGATCCCATCTGAGACTCTGAAATTCCATAAAGAATGCTTTTTCATCATTTTCATATGATCCTAAAGAATTAGAGACTGGTAAGATAAGGCTCGACTTAGGAGTCATGATGGACTTGCTAAGGAAAATTACTTCTGTTTTAAATCGCCTCACTTCCCTGCAATATGCACTAAGAGATTCCTTTAAGGGAGAGTTAATTAATAAAACAAGTTAGGAAATTAGGGGGCTTAAAATATAAGTTGGTCAGTCATCTGTTCTGCTCGTGGTATGCAGTCAAAGATCCCACCTGCTGGGAATGTTATTCTTGTCCAGAGGGGAGGCTGGGGCACCTGGGATCAAAGTTGTAAATCTCCGTGCCTAACTTGGGGAATTAAGAACCAAAGGTACCATTAAGTCCAGCGAGTTAATTTTGTCTGAATCGCAGGCCATTAGCTTCCAGGCAATTACTCCTGCAGGGAGCCCAATGGCTTGCTTTGGAGAAGCTGCATCTTTTGGGAGGATATCAAGCCTTGACATAAACAGATGGAGAATCCAGCAGGTTTTCTGATGGCTCCTTCATCAGGTCATCAGCCCTCCACTGTTTAAAAAAAATGTGATCCCTCACTTAAATGAGAATGTTTTGGCTTTAGCATCTCAGCACTAGTTCATGTTGTGCCTTTCTTTGGCAGGTGGAGGAATAGCTCAGTGCCTAGTAATTTTTTTTTTTTTCTGTAGAGGCTCTTAGATTCCAGAATGGAGTCTCCTACCCTGCTTCTTTTCAATGAAGTGAGTTGCTCAGGTGCTACAGTTCCTCCATTGTAAGAGCCTTTTTCTGGTCTGTGACAGGCTTTGGCTTCTCTTTTTTCTTTTTTTTTTTTTTACTTTCAATTTTATTGTCATTTTTGTTGATGTCTGCTGTATTATAGCAGGCTCAGTTTCCAAGGGCTGAGGTAAAATTTCCTTCCTGCATCTCTCCTTACTGAGCAGCAATTGAACGAAGCTGTGGTTTTTTTTCCTTGGTCTTACTCAATCCCTTGTCCTACTGCAGATATTGCCTCCATCCTGCCTTCTCAAATACATACTCTACATTTGACTTTACTTTGGGAGGAACCATGATTCTCTGTCAGCATCATTTACTCAGCATCAGTATCTCTTGGATCTACACAAGAACCCCTTACTCCTCTGTTCTCACCTAACGAGGATTCCCTATGGAGCAGCACGTTTCAGGAACAGATAATTAGTCAGTTTATTCTAGGTAACTTTTCACTCTAGTATTATTTTAGGCTTGTTTGGGGTTTTTTGTTTGTTTACAGTATGTTGTTCGACTACAGTATGTCTTAGCAATGTGTACCAATAAAATGAACACATGTAAATGTGTTTACCAATTAAATGAACACATGTAAATGTGTTTACCAATAAAATGAACACATGTAAATGTGTTTAGCAATCAGGCTTTCAGCCTCATGACAGGGTTTTTTTGGCAATTAAATAAAAGCTTTGGCATGCTAAAATGTACTTGCCTATTACTTAGGGACACTGGAAGGATTAGTTAGCTAATATGCTAGATTAAATCAGATGTGGCCCTTTTGAGCTGGAAGTCTTCTCTGGGGTTGACTAGAGTAATTGTGCTCCCTGCTCCTCCCTGGAGTCTGTGTTGATTTAGGGAGCCCTATATTAGAGCTCTCTAGGTACAGCTTGTGACAGGAAGGCACTAAGTCGATAAACTAGTGTTTAACAGGCCACCAAAACCTGAGCTGGAAAAGCAATTCTGGGAAAAGAGATTAGGATTTTCAGCCTGGTGATGCTGAAGCACCCCTACCCGGGGCTGAGGTGGGCAGGCAGCTGGTACCAGGCAGCTGGAAAATACCCGTGTGGAATCAATAAACAGCACCGAGTCGGGGTGACGTAAAAAGGAAGCCAACTCCATCACCAGGATCTAAGTCAGAGGGAGTTTAGCAGGCGCCGGCGGGAGGATGGAGCCGGCAATCTCGGGTCCGGGTGCGTGGGCCAGCCACCTCCGTGGGGGGAGGCCTCGGAGGGGGCCGCCCATGCCCGGGGCCGCCCCGTTGGGGCTTCAGCACCGCGGACAGCGATCGTACGGCGCTGTCTGGTCCCGCACAGCCCCACGCGTGATCCGGTCCCTTCCCGTGCCGGCCCCCGGAGGGTCTAACGTCCTTGCCCTCCTCCTCCTCCGTCTCTTTTCTGCTCGGATTTCTTTCCTGCCTTTTGCCCCCCCCTTGCCCAGCGTCCCGACCTTCCCCTCACGTGTTTTGTGCGGTAACCTGTGGCGAGAGCTGTCGCTTCGGTCAGGCCGCCCGGTGTTTCTCCTCTCACTCTGTTTTTATCCCTGTTTCCTATCAATCCCGTGCTGTCAGCCCTTGATGCTCCCACCTCCTCCCTTCCCGTCGCGGAGTGCCCCGGCACTTTGTAAACACGGTGCCGCAGCCTGGCCGGGGCAGGGGGATGCTCAAGCGGGATGGGGTCCCCCGGGGTCGGTTCCCCGTGGCCTGGAGGAGCCGGGGTACTCCCCTTGCCGCGCCGGCCGGCAGCGGGGCAGACAGAAGCTGGCCCCGTGTGCGGTAGCGGGGAGGGGAAGTGGGGGGGAACCATGGCCATTCTCCCCCTCCCCCGCGGGGCGCGGGGCCAGAGCTCTCCGGGCTCGCAGCCGGGCCGCCGTGTCCCCCGCACCCCGAGAGGCTCCGAGCCGCTCCCCCCACCGGGCAGGAGGGTGGCAGCTCGGGGAAGCCCCTTCCCCCCCACCCCCCATTCCCCTTCCCGTCCCTTGCCCCAGGCACTCACCGCCGGGCGCGGAGGGCAGCGGGCGGGCGATGCTGCGGAGCCGCCGCGGGCGCGCACCCCGGCGGGGGCGGCTGCGCTGCTGCAGCCGGCGGGGGGGCTGCGCTGGGCACCGCCGGCCCCGGCTCCCGGTCGCGCAGGCAGGGCGGAGGGAGGAGGGAGGAATGGAGGGAGGAGGGAAGGAGGAGGGCGCTGCAGCTCCTCAATTATTCAGCGCTTCCCCCTCTCTGCGCTCTCCCCGCCTGCTGCATGTGACCGCCCGGCAATACCCACGGGTCGAGCCGAGCTGAGCCGAGCCGTGCCGGGCCCGGGAGACCTCCCTACACCGGGCTGCCACCTCCGCGGCCACGTCCCCCCGTCCCCACCCATCGAATCCTCTCTGCCTGCCCAAGTGTCCCCAGGGCTGCGGGCGGCCTCCCCCAAATTGCCTGGCTGCTGAAAAACAACTCTCCTAGCTGCCTCCAGAGTTTTCCTTAGCCTGGGGACAGAGGGTGGTGGGGAACTACCACCACCACCCCCCCCCCCGACTTTGTTTCCTCCTTGAGCCACGCCGTGAGATTTGGGTGCTAATGCTGTAATCCCGGAACAGGCAGAATTAGGACTAAAATAATGCCTCATGTATCACAGCTTTGCCATGTCTCCCGGCCCTCTGCATGGCCTGGCTGGGAGGAGTTAGATAGGAGCAGGATGTATTTTATATGTTGTATCCATAGCTGCCTGTGTGGATAGCTGGGATTTATGTTCAGGATCATTCCTTATTTTCCTCATTGCGTTTTCATGTCTCGATTCATGCTGCTTGGTTCCCTCTAGAAGCGCTCCTCCTCTCTCTCTGTGTTCTTACCATTTTGACATCAGCTCCAGAACGGTTTTATCCCCAGCGATGTCTGGCAAAGAAAGGATTTCAGTCTCCATTCCGACCGCGCGCTGTAACTTCTAACAGGACCCATTCCCAGGTGTGACCTGTGTCCCAAGTGGAGAGAAGCTATTTGTTCTCTGAACACTGAAATAAATACCTGCTGGTAGCAATGAAAAAGGTGTGATTCCTCAGGTTCAGCTCAGGAAACCGATGTTTGCCTGATGTGAGTGACCCTGACAGGAGCTGCATCAATGGCGGTGACCTTCTGGGGTCCTACAGACAGCATGAGTGCACAGATAAACCTGGCTGGGATGTCCCCAAGCCCCTCTCTGGGAAGGGTAGTGGAGCGCACGTCACTTCCGATTTCCTTTCCAGCCTTGGTTTCTGTGGTATGTTTTTGTGGCTTTACAGACAAGTGCCATCATTTTCCCAGCTTCTTACCAGACTCCTTCCTCTCTCCAGCTTAGCTTTAACCTCCCTCATTCCCCCCCCTCGCAGCAGTCTCTTTGCAGCCCCTCTCTTCCCAAACTAGAACAGAAAAGGCCTCTCCCAGGTTGCTGCTGCTCAGCAGAAGGTGTCATCACAGGATGACATGATGTTCTGTTCCCTTCCTGCCGCTGTGGCCAGCACACATCACACCGTGCAGCGCACAGCAGAAAAAAAGCCTCACTGGAGCCAAAGTGCAGCCAGCTGATTACCCTCCTCACAACCAGCAGTTTTGAAACCCTGTTTTTATTCTCTTCTTTATTCTTTGATTGCCTGAAAGCAACACAGAGCTGCAGCTGCTCTCCTGTCTCTCTGTAGTCCCCACGCTTCCCATTTGGTCTTAATTCCTCTTCTCGTTGGCTTCCCCCAGCTGCTGCTTCTCCATCCATGGACACTACACGCAGCTGCAGGTGGTCCATCTCAGGAGCTTCCCTTTGACTTTATCCCAACAAAAGAGAAAAGGTCCTCCGTTTGCTATCATACCTTGTTTCTCTGGGCTTTTGAGACCACAGTCAACTCTGCCTACCAGCACCGCCAGCCTTTTGCACTCCCATCCAACCCATTTGTGTGAGTAAAGGACATGGGGCAAAGGAGGGGGTGGGTGGGCTGTGTTTTGGGGTGTTCCTGAAGCTGTTGTCAGTGTTGCTGAGTTTTAACGGGACCTATCTGTGTGTGGGTTCATAGTCAGTCAAGTCCTAGTCACTCCTTGGGGCTGACCTGCAGGCTGGTGCTACCAGCACATCTGGCCCGTTGGTATAAGCAGAGAGACGCTTTTGTGTCCTCTTAGTAGCACCTGAGTTTGTACAAATCGTTGTGTGGTACCACCATACCACCCCTGCCTTCCACCCTCCCTCTGTTGCTCAGACCTCTTGCCCTGGCAGTCTTTGCTGTACAACACTTTTCCAGACCCTATTGCTGTCCAACCTCGATCAACTCTTTATATACTCCTGATTTAGCCAGTGGTACCTGCAATTAGCTACCCAAACCAACCTGCCACCACCATGAGTAATAACAGGCGCGAATGTTTTGTCAGAGGCTCCCTTAAACTCCTCCTCATTAATCCTTACCCTGCTCTCAGGAGTTTTGTAGCTTCCAATCTGCAGGAAGATGAATTTCCACAGCAGCCCCTCTAATGGTGCTCTTCAGTTGATTAAATGTGAGCCCGTCATCTCGATAAAGAACTGGATGAGGTCAAGGTACCCTCTAGACAAGTCCCATCTGTGAGATCGCCCGTAGATTAGAGTCAAATTGCCCCTAACAGCAGAGAACACAACGCTACTTCTGTGACAGAGTTTCCCCTGTCCCCAGGCACTGCCTGGTTTTCTAGACCAAAATCATTTCCACCCATTTTTCTCTAACAGCAAGTGGCTGTCTGACTAGTCATTTAAATACTTAATCCTGTTTTGAATTTGACCAAGGCTTTGGCCTCACTAACACCTTATAGCAGGGATCTCTGCCAGCTGCTCTCTCATTATCTCGGCTATTTTGCTTATTGGCGTCAAATAGAGCCTCTCCAATGTGGTGGGATGTAGTTTGGTTTTCTGTGACTCTGAATACACACATGCAGAAGCCACCCAATTATTGATTTTCTTCCTTTCTTTTATTAAAATGTTTGTTCACCTCTCTCATAATCTCCTTGTACTTGTCTCATCTGTGACTAATTAATCGTGCCATTTAAATGCCATGGTTCCTGCAGTTTTCTGGGCTAGTTCATTGTCTGCAGATCTTTTTATTAAGACAGTCAACATATTCTTGACCTGCTGGCCTCCAAGTCCCTCTGGGGTTTCCAGCATCCTCACCCCATGGGCCATCATGAAACCTCCTCAGACAGGAAAGGCTGGTCCCTAATTCCTTTATTTTGCCAAGTCTTCCTTAGTGTTGTTTCTCAGAATGTTTTTACCGTCATCAAAAACAACTAACGGGTCCTTGAGGTGAGATCACTTGGGTTCCTCTTGCACTTTCATTGGGCTCTTAACTTGCATGCTTGGTCACCCTATCACAGTGTTGGCTTTGCAGAGGCCCACCGATTTGGGTTGTTGCTGTAGAAAAAGCTATTTGAAACAAATGAAGTTTGAAGAATGAAGATCAAATCGAATTCTAATCAGGAAGTGCATTTGAAACCAGCATGAGAATTGAAAATTATGAGGTATTTTCAAACATTTGCTCCTGAACACCCCTGTGCACTGACAGGGAGAAGCCACAGCATCTTTCCCTCAGTGTTTCTGTGTCCGTGTGCACTGAGGGCAGCCCCTCCACCAGCTCCTGTTAGATGGGCGGGGCTGAAGGCACAGTCTCCATCATACCTTTATCATTTAGAGAAGGTGTTTGGATAGTGCTGGCTCTTAGAAAAGCCTGGTATTTCATAGAACAGCACTGCTTTCATCTGCAAGCACCAGGCTGCACAGGGACACCCTCTGAAGCAGCCTCTGGGATGTAGCAGCTGGTTAGACCTCCCCCTGCTCTCTCTGCACATCCAATAACTCATGTCCATGGCTTTGCTGAGTGTTCTTGTTCCAATTTGGTCTGGGGCATCACGAGATAACTCACTGAGCAGCAGTACCTCCCTGATATCCAGTGCAAAGTTCACTTGACGGTGTCTCTGAGCAGAGACCAGATGGAGCCCCGCAGAAGTGCCAGTATTTTTAGAAACATGGCCAGAATGCTTGGCCACACTTCTTTCTTTTGCATCAGTCAGAACCTCCCCGAGTCCCCTATAGGGGTCAAAGTGATGGGGGCATTAATGTAGGAGGATAAGAAGAGGGATTAATCTTGCTGCATCATCTCCTGTTGATGACGCTGCCACGATGAATACCAATGTGAGGAAGGATAGTCCTGTAATTAAAGCCCTGACTTGAGACTTAGAAAAACTCACTCAAGTTACTGGCACTGTGATAGGTTTCCTGGGTGGGTTTCGTCATTTGTTGAGGTCCTAGTGCTGCAAAATGATAGCGAACTACTTACCAGTCCCAGTGGGTGCGCTGCCTGCAGAGGCTGCAGTTTCTTTGGGTGAGGGACTGTTTCTGTGTGCTTTATGGGACCCTGGCCTCACTGGGGCAATTTGGCTAGGCAGATGTCATTAGCTGAGTCCCTGGAGCAGCAAGCTGTACCTCCCTCCTCTCTGACCCCATGAAGTCTTACTCTGATGCCCAGTGCTCACGGGACACCCTCTTTGTTAATTAAATTACCTGTCTGTAGTGGAGATGGCCATGGGTCTGATTTCTGCTTAGGGCACGAGAGAGGGTTAATCTGCCCTGCTAAGTGGCATCTTGGGCAGGTTCAAAGGAAACAGCAGCACAGTTGTTCCTTGTAAACCCTTATTGTGGCACTTCCCTGCTGCGTGGGAGGGGAACCTCAGTGGTAAGGAGGTATAAACAGAAACAGGGGAAAGATCCCAGCACAGCAAAGCGTGGACATGCTTTGACATTTGATTTTCCCCAGCTAAGATTTCTTCTTGGCAATTTCTTTCTGAGCATCCTCTATGCCAGGTTGAGTGGAGAAGATGTATAATGCATCCATCAGGCACAGTCCCCATTTAGATAGAAATGGGGTGATGGAGCGTTAAGGAAATCCCTTTCAGAGCCATAGGAGGATATGCAGCCGTATGAGCACAGCTAGTTCCAGCATGAGCTGTGGCCTCTGCCCTGGCTGGAAGCTGTCACTGGTGCCTGGCAAAGCAGCGCTGCCCTTTGGCTGTGCCATCACAGTCCCCACTGTGGAGTTCCCACTGACACCAAAACAGCGGTGTTGACCTCAGCCACGGGCAGATGAAGACCCGTGTAATGGGGTCAGGGGCTGCATGGGGCGAGGGATACCTGTGGGGACACCCCAGGTTGTGGAAGGGGAACTACAGTCTGCAATGGGGGTCCCCTTCTCCTGCCAGGGCAGGGCTGCAGACACGTGCCTTTGCGGGAGGCTGGGATAAAGCAGCCGCCAGCTCGAGGGGATTAAATGATTCAGTGTTTGGAGGCTGCTGTATTATTTAAAGGACCATACACTATTTTTTTCTTACCCAGGGAAGACTGCTTTTAACAACAAACTAGACAGAAGTGTATTTGCTGCCTTCTCATTTTCTTCATCCCATGGTTTAATGTTAACACTTCGGGCCACTGTGCAGCAGGTAAGTACAACCTGTCCATCCAGGTCACACTGCATAGGCCATCACAATTACGCCTTAATGAAGTGAAACTTGATATGTTGCTGAGTATCATTTCCCACTGTCCTGTGGGTGGGTTTAACTCCTCTGGATTTCACTTAAAGTAACAGAGGAGCAGTTGGTCATAGAATCATAGAATGGCATGGGTTGGAAGGGCCCCCAAGGATCATAGAGCTCCAACCCCCCTGCCACAGGCAGGGCCCCATCCAACCTCCAGGCCTGGATCTACACAAGGTTGCCCAGGGCCCCATCCAACCTGGCCTTGAACATCCCCAGGGATGGGGCAGCCACCACCTCTCTGGGCAGCCTGTTCCAGCCCCTCACCACTCTCTCTGTAAAGAACTTCCCCCTAATATCTCATCTAAACCTTCCCTCCTTTAGCTTCAATCCATTCCCCCTTGTCCTGCCATTGTCTACCCTTTTAAAAAGCTGATTCCCCTCCTGTCTGTATGCTCCCTTCAGGTACTGGCAGGCTGCAATGAGGTCCCCCCGCCGCCTTCTCTTCTCCAGGCTGAATAAGCCCAGCACTCTCAGCCTCTCTTTGTAGGGGAGGTGCTGCAGCCCTCTAATCATCTCTGTGGCCTCGTCTGAACCCTCTCCAACAGTTCACACCTTTCTTGTATTGCAGGCCCCAGCTCTGGACACAGTACTCCAGGTTGGGGCTTCATGAGGACAGAGTAGAGAGGGACAATCACCTCCCTGTCCCTGCTGGCCACCCCTCTTCTGATGGAGCCCAGGATCCCATTGGCCTTGCGAGCTGCAAGAGCACACTGCTGGCTCATGTTAAGTTTCTCATCCACTATGACCCCCAGGTCCTTCTCAGCAGGGCTACTCTCAAGGAGCTCTTCTCCCAGTCTGTATCTATGTCTGGGATTCTTCCGGCCCAAGTGCCACCCCTGACACTTGGCAGTGTTGAACCTCATTAGGTTCACCCGGACCCATCTTTCCAGCCTGTCAAGATCCCTCTATATGGCTCCTTTCCTTCTAGGGTGTCAACCACACCACTCAGCTTGGTGTCATCCGCAAACTTGCTGAGGGTGCACTCAATTCCATCATCGATGTCATTGATAAAGATGTTAAAGAGCACCAGTCCCAAGGCAGACCCTTGGGGGACACCGCTTGTCACCGGCCTTAGTGATCTGTCCCAAGAGTGACAGACAAAGTACCACAGCACAAATGTTATACCAGCCCAGGGTCGTTTAATAGATTTATTGGCAGATCAGATGTAGGATGTGACTCTGGATGCAGAGTCTAGGTAACATCTCTGGCGGTGTTAGGAATGAGCTTGACTCTCATCGGCTGTTCCCCATAAGAACTGCACCTACTTGATGCCTTTATGCCCTCCAAAAGCTGCCAGCCACCTTTGATGTGGTATACAACACATGACCTGTATCTCTTGGCACTGCCCCATTCTGGCAGTTCAGTGCTTTCTCCAGAACGGTGTGTCATGGTGTTTGCCATCCCTCAAGTGTCCTGCAATGAGATGCCTTGCAAGCTGAAGAGGATTGCTTGGCATAGCCCTCTACCTTTGTCAATAAGACTGTGGTTCTAACAGGAGCCATGCTGGGCTAGTTTTAGACAGAAACTTGCTGTATCAGCAGCAGGTGCCATAAATCACTTTAGGTGTGCTAGTGCTTTGAGGGCAAGGCTTGGATACAAGGATGGTTTGCCCGCAGCAAGCAGGGGGCAGGGGAGATGTGTTGCCCTGAGACTTCCCGTTCTGGGAGGCTGTTGCAGGGATGACTTGCTCTGCCGTGATGCTGCACACACCAGACTCTGTTCTATCTTCACCACTTTCCCTTGTTGCCTCTCACAGCCCCCCATCCTGGATTCATTTTGGCTCTCCATCACTTGCATCTTGTTGTACATGGCTGGCAGAGCCAGGCTCTGGGTGGGCAGTGGTACCCCTTGTGCTGCACAGAGGGCTGGGGAGCATCCACAAAGCCATCTGTCCCCACTGCGACATGCTGCAGTGACAGGTCCAGCTCTGCCATGCTGCCCACACACAGGAGAAGCTGGTTTTGTTGTCCTCGGTTAAAACAGCATTAGCCCACAGTATTTGTTTTGGGTTTGCACACAAATAGCTTGCACGCTACTGCTGAGAGCACCAGGTTAAAATTAATGGTCTTCAGAGTATTTTAGCATTTACTTGCTAAATTTTACCCAAAGGCTGAACGATTTCTGCTTGAATAAAAAGAAAAAAACCAAACAACATTTTTTATGGAGGGTAGGGAAATAAAGAAAAACACATGAAGGTTTCCTTGGTGTGTTAACCAGCTGCTTGATGTATCCATCTTGCTGCTAATCATGGAAGGGGCTTTGCCAGCCCAGGGTTTTGAAGAGAGGCTGCTCTTTGTAAGAGTGCGTTTGCTCTGCATACAGATAAGAAGGCTTATTGTCTGTTGTTTGTTTTGCACGAAAGTGTAGCTTTTTTGCCTGTCCAAAATAACCAGTGTCGTCCTGTGGGCCTTGCTGGGAAGGAGAGGTCTGTGAACATCCCATAGACCGAAATTCGGTGGCATCAGCTGTTAAGCAGGAGAGCTCTGTGCAGCTGCTCCAAAACTGGCAGCACTGCAGAAAAAGAGAGGACTCTATCGATCTGATAGTTTGTTTTCATTGACGTTTCTATTGATCTACTATTCCCTGATGATTTTTTTTACTGCTATAGCCGAAGGGCAGCATTGGGAAGGGTCGGCACTGAAGGCGAAAATGTTGCCCCCTTGAAACCGTAGTGCAGTTTTCCTTCAGAGCAAACGTAACTTCTCAGTTGAAACTCATCCAAGATATTTCAGTTAGGTCATTCCAGGTCTGCTCAACCTGATTTTGTATCTCAGCTGAAGGACAATGAGCCAAAGCCTACACCTCTGAAGTCACCGTGGATTTAATATCGTAATGCAGCCTTGGCTGAGCGCTGCTGGAAGAGCGGAGCAGCATGGATTGAATTACCTGCAGCATATTAGTTGAAATCGCCTATTCAAGAACCACAGGGCCCTGATGCAGCTCAGCTTTCAGGGGGAGGTTGATAAGATCATAGCCTATGGTAGCATAGTTTTAGGTTTTAATTTGGTATTCATTATATCATTATCAGGGATCAAGGTCTCGTCTCGCTGACGAGCTGCTAATGGGATCTGTGGCTGCCATGGGATGACTTGTGCCGGTCTCTGGTGTAGGTGCCCAGCAACTACCCTCTAATGACCCTCCCTTGGTACATGTGCTGGCCATAAGAGTACCCTAAAAATGCTTTAAAAGTAGTGTAAAAGAAGGAACATGGACCAGATGGCTCCTTTAGAGAAATGAGGATTGAATTTTCAGTTAGTTTGTGTATCTTCTAGTAACTTAAAATAGCCTCCTTTCTGTTTGTTGAGGCAAATAAGACAAGACATTAATATGCGCATCCTAGCAGTAAATAGGTTTCAAGCAAGCTTCTGCAGTGCTGGGGGAGGATATTAGGACAGCATGTTTTTCATCACTGATGTGCCAGTTAGCATGCGAGAAGATTCTGCTCCTACAGGGAGAAGATTGGAAAGTTGAAGAAAAACCAAGCTTTTCCACTAATATGTGATCCAGAATGGAAACCCAGTAATAGTATAATTTCTAATTCAGTTAGGACTAAGGCTAAAAAATACACATTCAGGGGAATGGGGCTTGGGGTAGGCATAGACATCATAGATATGATGTAGCTCTTGAAACTGGGATTGTACATAAAAGAAATGTTTGGGGGTTGTCTTTGTTTTGGTTTGGGTTTTTAAAATTTATTTATTTATTGTTATTTTCCTGGCCCTTAATTTTGCAAACTTACAAAGACAGGCTTTTAGATATTACATCTCATGGAAAAATCCACTGGGCTTTTCCACAGAGGAGGTAATGGCTTTTATGAAGATGCTCACCTAATCTGAGGTGATGTTTTCAGTCTCATGAAACCAGTGCTGAACAGAGCTGGAAACAAGTGCTGAGGAAGGACCTGGTGCCATCTCCTCTGTGCAGAGCACAGGGGAAAATGAAGAGTTTTGATTTGTTTCCTGCTTTTGGCTACAGTACAGTAGATTTCAGTTAAAAGCCAGGAGGAGTAAATGAGCAATTTCTTAATGTATCCAGTCAGCAAAAGAGAAATGAGCACATTAATTAGACAAAGCCGATTAGCTTTAGGGGTGCTATCCACATAAAGCATCGACTGCCCAGCTTCTGCTCAAATATACCCTGATATAAACCCAGGCAATAACTGATCTATATTTACCTGCTTGATTTATGAGACCAGAGATTAGCAAGGACTCTGAAGCATATGATTCAATAACGTTTCTCATGGTTTATACAACTCCTGGTTAGAAAATGACCCCTGTGGCAGGCAGGAGAGGAGGCAAGGGAGAAACCCACCTTCCATCCCCTCCCCGGCTTCTCGAGGTGGGTCTAAGTCTTCAGTGGTCCTCACCACCCCGTGCTGGAGATGGCATTTACATCCTGGCCCTCATCCACAATTGTCTCTTTTGGGTATTGTGTTTGACTTGGTCTGTGGAAGATACAATACTTGAACTGCGTTTTGATGACCTGTGTTGAACCTCAAGCCGGGGCTTGCAGGTTTGCTGCTTTACTGCAGGGAAAGGAGATGCTGCAGTTCAGTGGCTTTCCCTGGGGACAGCAGGGACCCCAGGTGCCCCAGCCGGGCTTAGGACACAGGGCATGCGCTGGGGCTTGGCAGAGTGGGGGCTTGGCAGCACAAGGAAGCAAGCAAACAAATCTAAGCAGCGGAGGAATCATGTGGCACTTGAAAGGGAAGGAGGAAAAGCCCTCTGCTTAGCCTTCATCAGCATCTCTTAGATACAAGCAATTAAAAAATGCTAATGCTTCAGTGTTTTCATAGCAGATCTGTGCCTTAAGGAGATGTTAAAACCAGTCCTTTATTGGGCAACTGGGCTAATGGAGGAGGTGGGGGTGGCACTGGGTGGGCTCTGAGGGTCTTTCCCACTGAAACCAGTCCAAGGTTCTGTGATTAATTGTGCCGGTACAGGATTATTCCTAGTTCAGGATCTGAATGGAGACTTGGCAGCTAATTTTAGCACTATGGAATTTCCTGGGGTGTTTTCATTTCACAGACAGGAGTAAGGAGAGTTATGCATAATGAAATTTTGCTGTGGGATAGAATGTATTACAGTGTGTAACAGTTATTTAACCCCCCCTTCCCACCCTGCTGACTAATTTATGCATAAACAGGCTTCACTGAGCTTGAATCCCCACTTTTCTTCCATTCACCAGGAAGTACAAGCTGCCTGATGCTTTGTGCTGCACACTGGGCACGTGATGCCCAGCAGCACCAGTTCCTTACCTACATTATAGATGTGCTTGCCTGTGGGCAATTATTATCCTCTTGTGCCCATACCAAATGACAAAACCAGTTTATCCTGGGGTTTCTATGAAGTTTTTGGTGTTGAAACATACAGGAGGTGATGCAGGAAGATGTGAGGTCTTTCACTCTTTCCACTGTCCAGCCTGGAAATAGCTGTTTAGCAGAGTAATTTCCCTTTTCCTGCTGGGCACTAGTCTGGAGGTGTGCTGTGCTTTGACAGCGTTGCTGCAGAACATCACTGGCTGCTGCTGAGTGACTTGTCCCAGGTCACTCTCCATCAGCTGATGTTTGGAGAAGGGGACAGTGAACAAGGGACATTGGCTTGACAAGGTGTGTGTTTTCCTTATTTTCTTTTATTAAGCCAGAAACCCCAGTGTTTTGTTGATGCAGAGCAAGTAACAGTTCATTTACAGCTCCCCAAATGGAGCTAAATGACTCTGAATAAATTGAATATTAAAGCAACAACTGAGCAAACCCTGTTTATCTGGAAATGCAGAGAGATGTTCAGAATAACAGGTTTCCCAAAGATAACCAGCAGCCTCCCCACCCTCCCAAGTCCCTATTCGTAGCACCTATCCAACTCTAGCCCCCATTTTTCTCTGGGCTTTCCATCACTTATAAGGAGTGGATTGTCTGGCTATTTCCAAGGAAGACATAAATATACACAAGTGGGATGCTACCAGTCGGCCTCAGCGCGCAGCAGCTCGGGTGTGGATTGATGAAAACAAACGAGCACTTAAATTGAGGAGTCATTTGGCACTGTGCAGTTAAAGGAGACGTTCTTCCTTATGATAATTAATTATTTTGAAGGCAGGCAGCAGGGAACAGGCAACCCAGGTTGCTGTCAGCTGGGGAAGAGCAAGAGCAGAGTGATGGCTCCAGCAGGCTGTGCCTGGCTGGGGAGCCCACCATGGGCTCCTCTCCATGGGACAAGTAGCAGATGCCTGTGGGGAGGGAAGAAATATACCCAACACTGAAGCAGACAGCTAGAGCCAGAGCTGTGCCATCTCTAAAGAAATCTGTGGTTTTGCTGGTGGTAAGAAGGGCCAGTGGGTCACATGCAGCTGTCAGTGGGTGCCAAGGGGCCAAATCCACGTGGGCTTTAAATCACCACTGAATTCACTCTGCTTGTTCTGCTTTATTTGTGCCTTTTCCTGACATTTGCCCCCATCAAGGTTGTAATTTTCTGTCAAAATGTATCCGCAGAGCCATGCATTTTAATCCCATGTAATTACAGGCCTTGGGAACTCGGTCATCCCCTCGTCCCCCCCTCACCCCTGCAGAAGCCGATTGAAGTGCTGTTACAGGAGGAGGCTGAAAGGGGGGGTGTCTTGCTCTCAGAGGCCTTTCTTGTTCCTCCTGCTAATATTTTTAGAGCTCAGACTCGAGGTTTGCTGCCGCAGAGGCAACCTCCTCCCCAGCACTCCCTCCCTAAGCAGGGAGGGGGTGACACAAAAGCCACCCCACTCCCACCTTCAAAGCAGATGTGAGTCAGCCTGCAGTTTGGGGGCTCTTTGTTTAATCTGGAGGAGGATGAGTCACAGGAGGAGAAGGCAGAGGCTCAGCTGGCAGGAATCAGCCGACCGGCTCGCAGATTGTCTCAGCCAGGCTGATTCACACCGGTGGAGGATCCATGGCTTTCTGCAGCAATCTCACCAGCCCCGTGGTAGGTCAACATCATCAATATGGGGCAGCTGATCTGAGTTGTTATCAGGTTGAAAGTGATGAAGAGACATTTAGAATTCTTCTTGCTCCATTTAGAGGACTGGGAAAAAACAGTCTTCCATTAACAAAACCCTCATCAGCTTTCTGCAGCAAGGGTGTGGGGGTATTTCCAGGCAGCCTCAGGACAAAGTGCACATGCTGTATATAATCCCAACAGCTCTGGTCTGCAATTTTCCAAATCAAGCCAGAGAAACAAGGCGCTGGCCTGATCAGTGCTTAAATAGGATACACCCATGAAAGACACAGCTTTTTGTGTTTTGTGGCTGGCTGGCTTGGATAGCTCACCCCATCAGGAGGTGGTGCTTTAACCAGCTTGTAGGTGTCACCCCAAGAGAGGTGTACAGGGATCATCTGGCTCCTGAGGAAGCAGCAGGAGAAACCTCCTTGTGCACAGCTGCAGACTGGTGCTGTCCAAGCAGAGAGTGGAGAGTCTTCCATGTCCAGAAGCATGGTTGGTAAGGGCCTGTGAGGGCTTCCAACAAGTCTCTTCAGTGTTTTGATTCTAAATGCCTTGCTTTAGAGGAACAAAAATGCTGCCTATATGACTTATTTTCTTCACAAGCGTTGAAGATGAGGATAGGAGTCAGAAGTGTGGGATAAAACAAGTAGAACCATAAGTTTCCTGCAGTTGTTTTGTTGAGAGTATAAGGAGGACTTTTATTTCTATTTCTCCTTGTCCCTGGTGTTGCTGTTGGTCTCTGATTTGTATGAAGTATTTAATCCACTCACACCTTAATTTTTGTTGTTCTTTGAGCTGGGTGCTGTATTCTTCTTTTCTGCCTCTAAATCATGCCAGGTTGCTGCATCCCACAGATGATGTAACTTGGAGTCAATAATACTCTCTTTGAGAAATTGCTTCTAACAGGCTAGAGGCTCTACCAAGCAAAAGGCTCTTGGGGAGTGGTGTGCCTTCCTTTGGGCTGGGCTCACAGCACCTTCCTGTATGCGATCTGGGATGTGACTTAGAAGGCTACTTCTGGATGAGCTGTCCAAAAATTATCACTGATAAAAAAATAATAGGTCTTTAATTAAGAATGTGACATTTATAGAACAGATTGTGTCATTTATAGGACAGATTGCAACAGGGCACTTCATAAACCTAAAATAAGATAATCTGGCATCTTGATAAACCTTGCTATCAGTTGTGTGGACAGTAGGCACGCAAGGGAAACCAATCTTTTCCCTAATGACAGTACTGAATAAGTGCCTATGTGGAAGTGATGTTGGCTTGAAGAAAGCAGAATGGCCATGTTGTTTTTTCACCCTGACCTACTTTAGCAAAGATATAATGGGAAATGTATGTGTGCTCTTGTTACAAAGTCGTGGGGGTGAGCAGGGTGAGGAGTCTGTTGATGGGAGGATAAGAGTCCATTGGGTTTTAAAGAGAAGGATCAGGATGAGACCCTCTTGCTCTGCACCAGGATTGGCTTTGGCTCAGAGGAGCCTAGTGCAGCATTCCCATTAACTCTACCGAGCTTCAAGCCAGGATCCCTCTTGGTGTCTCTGCTTCTGTGTCTCACAGGTGAGTGACTCTTGCTTGCATAGTCTTAGTTTCCTGCAGCTTTTTGAGGCTGCTGTGCTCGTAGACTTCTCCATAACTTCTTTATTTCTATGGAAAAGAATGTTTCAGAAAAGTCTAATCTTAGCAGTTGCTCAGTTTTTGACTGAAGACTTTGCTGTTTCCATGAAAGAGTTCACAAAAGAATGTTGCAAGCATAATTGTTGGCTTTTTGAGCAAGGATAAAAGTTTAAAATACATGGCACAGAGTGGAAAAAAAACAAACCAAGAATGGTCCTGCTGTCAGACATCCAGTGTATGCAGGAGAGGGGTGAGAGCCCGTGGAGAATACAGCATGTCGCTGGCAGGATCCTCTTGTTGGGTCTGTAAATTCTTGTCCAAGGCCCAGAAAAATCAAGGGGCTCCTATTGAGTTCCTTGACCTTGGGATTAGGCAGGATATAAAATAGGAGCACGCAGATAATGATAATGTGATTTGAAAAAGTTATGCAAATGATGTTAAAAGACACGATTTAAAATATTAGCTCTGGCAGGGAAAGACTGCTGGAGTTTCAGTCAAGGGGAACAAATACTCAATAAATTAAAAAGTCAGGAGTTGGCTTTAGAACAATTGCTTTGTAAGCAAATGCTCCCTTTTGTGGTCTGCATGAATTGTGCTACAGGAAGGGACATGGCTCAGCTGCTTTCAGAGGGTGTAGATACTGCCATTGTCAAATCCCCCTAAAGAAACAGCTCAAGTTTGCACTTTTCTTGGCACTCAGTAGCCTGCCAGAGGCTCAGCAACTCTTCTTATTTTTATATATATATATTAATAGAGGGGATCTTCCCAGCAGGGAGCTGTGGTCTTGTTACTGTAGGAGAAACCCTGCATGGCTGGGTCAGAACCCCCTTGGTGTCAGCCCAGCACCATCACAGGCAAGGGTTGACTCACATTTTAAAATAAAGAGCCATATCTAGTCCAAGATATATTATTACTCTTTTTTTAAAGCTCACTTTTCCTTTTAATGCTGTAAATATGCATGTCTTTGATGCTTTCAAGGCAAAGTCTAGAGTGCGTAACACTGTTGCCTGTGATGATTTCAATTATCTAGTAAATCTGCTGTGCTTTTATCCACTGTGGCTCTGTTTTGCTGGGAGGAAGGAGGGCACAGATTGCAGGAGAAAATGGAGGGGAAAAAAAAAGTCCATTTTAGGCAGTGCAAGTAATGCTCAATGGCAAGGAGCAAAGGTATAAAGTTAATGCTCCCCCCAGACATGTGCTGGGAAGTGGCAAATTGCTTTTGTGCAGAACAGTGTCGATCCCAACTTTTAGTGGTTTCCCTTTTATATAATCCAGTGGCTTTTGGAGATGAGCTCAGTAATGCTTGGGGTGGGGGGATACCAATGTACTTACTGGGACCTTCTGGTCTTTAGAAGAAAAACAAGGTACATGTTAAAGGTTTTGGTTTTGTTGTTATTTAAATGACATTGGAGCAGAAGACATTACCCTCATTTTGCTGAAGAACACTGAATTTGATTAGTCCCTGCTCTGCTTTTCTGTTGGCTGAAAAAACCCCCACAACTGTTCCTCATGCAGGAGCAATTTACTTGCACTGTGGAACAGGGATGCACTGGGATGTGCTTTGTCCCATTTTTAGGTTTTGTGTTATGGAATAACATCTTGATGTTGCTGCTTCTTGCCTGGATCTTTAATGCTCCTTCCTCTGTGATTTCTGCCAGCTGAACTTTGCTGGGTTTCAGTGGAACATTTCTGTGTTAGGAAGAGATCACTGGCCTCCTGTGTTCACAGCTTTCACTATGACCTTGGAGCCTGATGCTGGTGGGACTCTGTCTTGCTCACAGAGAGACAGACAGGGACTTTCAGGTGATGACAGAGTGATGACCATTCCCTTGGGTTGTGCTGACCTGGCCCGCGGGGTGTTTGGGGAGAGGCTGGCAGCTCTGACCCTGATTTCACAGTCTGCGGTGAAACCTCATGGGGATTTACCCTGTTCCTTCCTGAAAGGTCAAGGCAAACGAGGAGCAAGCCAAATGCAGCTCAGCCAGAGACCGCTTTGTTTACCAGTGGGAAGATGTGAACAGTGAGCTCATCCATCACAGCACTCAAGAACAAAAGAAAATGATAGAGAATTTCTTCTGGAGATATTGCTAGGCTGCTAACCCATCATTCATCCAGTGTCTCCTTGCACTTACCTTTTTTGGGGGGGGACGGGGAAGGGGAAGTAAGAAACATTTCTGTCTCTCTTTGTCTAAGGCAGCTGCTTTACTTCCCATCCCTATTCTGTTCTGTGCATGGTGAATCCCTCAGCCTGCCAGGGCTGCGTTGAGTCGCTTCACAGGGCCAACAAGTGCTAAGTGATCAGAAGAGAGCAATGTAGAGGGCTTGTTCTGAGGTGATGGTGTAGAGGTGGCTTGTGGAGCATTGACACTACCTCCAGGCTGGCGATCTGTTGGAGATCATTGCACATACCCAGACTGGGGAGTAACTATGGACACAGAAGGACTGTAGGGCAGTGGAAGCCAGGAAATGTTTATGGAGCAGAGAGGGGGTGGTCGTGTGCTTGCAGACAGACAGGTATCAGGCATGTCTGAGTGCTGGAAAGCTCTGCAGGACTGGCAGATGGTAGAAGGCATTTTTCAAACAGCTTTGCTGTCCTAATCGCTCCCTTTGCAGCCCACTGGACTCTTTCCAGAGACGCTTCTTGGGCATGAAGTTAACATCCTGAAATAATACTATGACTTAAGTCATAAAAATAGTTTGCTCTCAGAAGTAGTCAACCCTTTGCTTTTGAGCAGGTAGGATGGAATGTTTCACTGGCTCACTCTTTTCCCCTGGAGTTTCAGTAAATGTGTTTCCCCTTCTATCCTGTTTTTCCTGACTCCTGCTGCAATTATTCCTTTTCTTTATATTTCTTTTTCAATTTTACATTGTAAAAGACCCAGCTGATGTCAAAGCAGAATATCTCAGGCCTTGCAAACAAGGCCAGCCCTGGCCAAAGCTCTGCTGATGCCTGGGAGGACCAGCCCCCACCAGCCTCCTGCCTGCTCTGTGTGCACCCAGAACCGCTGTATGGTGCTTGTAACACCAGCTCTGCTGCGAGAAGACTGGTTTGGAGGTTGTAATATAACATGAAGTTCTGTGATAGGGCTGAAGCACTGTAAAGAACTTAATATAGGTAAAGAAGAGACAGTAAACAGTTCTCTGACCCCATGCTGATGCTGTTAGGTATGAGGAATTACTATTGCTGTGGCTCTGCCAATCGAGCCTGATGATCCATCATGTGGTTTGGCTTTTTTTAAGTTTGAAAAGAGCTGGGTGCAGATGAATTTCTTGTTTTAAATGCTGAAGTTGCAGCACACGCTGTGTAATCCCATGGCGATGATGGTGTCTGGGGGTGAGCAGCTGACCTGTTTGCACCCCAGCCACGGACCAGCCTTCACCTGCAGACCTGAGAGCATCACATCAGCTTTGGTATATTGGAGTATTGGTACCCTTGTTATTCCAAACTACTGTGGCCATTTCCCTGCCTCCATTCTCTGTGCTTTGGTGAAATCACAGTGGAGGTGCAGTCTTGGCCCAGCAGCAAGCTCTTGCCAGTGATGAAAGGTGTGTGTTTCCTGTGTTTTCACATTTTGCTGGTGCTGCAGACCAGAATGTACAAGAAGTGCATCAAACACAGGGAAAATTAATTTCTGCACAAGAGAGATCAGTGCAGGTCTGCCTTCCTGGTCCCTGCAGGACGTGCAGAGCTGTGCCATGCACAAGGTGTGTGCCCATGGGCTGTGTGGGAGGGCAGAGAACATGTGTGAAGCCTCACCTGGGCATTAAATGCATCTGCATGCAACTTCCAGCTCCCCTGTTGAGGCTGCTGTGGCAGTGCTTGTGTCTTAAATGTCTTCAGCAACTGGGAAACAGCTCAGCAAGAAAAACCCACCTGGAAATTTTTCTTAGATCAGGATGATATAAAAGCAAACCCACTTGAACTCTGTAGAAATGCAAACTGTGGGTTACAGGATGTTTGCTTGCTTGCTTGCTTGTTCTACCATGGCACTATTTAATTGGATAGCCTTTCCTCAAGTGTGTCACTGCTCTCTGCTTCTCTTTTCCTGAAGGTAAGATGCAGGTGGTGCAAAGGTGCCTGTATCACACAGAGAATAAAAGTTATTTAATGGTTTTAAATACCTTGAGCAATAGAGAAGAATAGCCATCCTCAGAAGGTTTGAGGATTTGAGACATCCTGAGACTGCTTGGCCTGGAGAAGGGGTGGGCTAGATGGGGGAAGATGAGGACCAGAGGAAAGGTGCTAAATAGGGGTTACATTGCAAAGCACAGCTCTGAGCCTGGGTTTAACACTCCCCTTGGTGGTGTTGTGAGGTCTCTGTAGGCAACAGATGCTGGCAAGTGGTGAATACTTTGAAATAATTGTTTTAAATTAAAGGTCCTTGAAGAGGGCTGTTGTGCCCTTCAGGGAGAGTAACTTCTGAGCAGCCAACAAGAGGCGGATGACTGGTGTTGAGCCCAAGTGTCCCTCTAGATTTGGCTGTCCTTCTCATCTCTTTGGTACAGGTTCTCCCTGTTCAGACTCAAATGTAAGTCTCCAACGCAGTATAGGGAATACAAAGCCATATTAAAGAAATTGAATGTGGCATTAGTCATTCCTTACACAAGAGGAGGAGGAAGCAAGCAGAGCAAGACATCACGTCACAGTTTCAGTGCTGTGCCAAGGCAGCCGAAGCCCAGATCTCCCTCGCTGCTGCTGCTCAGGGGCAGCAATATGTTCAATACTGAACATATTGAATCAGCTGAATTATTTCACAACATTGTTTTGTCAATAGTCAGTGCCAATTTATCCTGCTCTGTTCATGCTTCCCCTCACTCTTATCCATGAGGGATTAAGTGAAGAAATAGAGTAACGTCATGGATTGTACCAGAATTAACCAGGTTTCCCTATCAACTGCTTCAAGAAGCTGTTATAACTGGAAAACTTTGCAAGTTCAAGCTTCCAGGATTAATGCAAGGGTGTAATACTTTGCTAAACTTGGAAGCTTTGGCTCACTTCTTGCATTTGGATTCATGTCTGCTTCCCCAGCTAAGGACCACACAAATTTAGCAACAAGTGTTGATCCAAGCTCAACTTTGAGGCTATGTTTGTGGTCATGCTCAAGGAGTTTGGAGTTGTGCTACCTGGTGCAGGAGGTCGGTCCTTAATACCATCCAGATGTTAGAGCCACCCATGGCACTTTTTTGTCCTATGCCATGCAGTTCTCCTTGGCATGGTGTGGAAGTTGTCATGGGTCAATTCTTCCCCTAGGCAATTTGCACACAACACGTTTTGTTTTGCAAGTTGAGTTAAGCATTATGGGCATGGGTCATCCTGTGCCAGCTGGCTAATAAGCAGGAGAATGGTCCCAAGCATATTTAATTTATTAGCAGAGAGGTAGCCTGATTGAATTGACAGTTTGCTTACTGGGGACTGAGGTTCTTTCAAGATCTGGTCATTTGGAGGCGATGAATCTTTGCCTCCATAAAGACTTCCTGGATTTGAGCCAGAGTAAATTGGTTCAGATGAATCAAAAAGCCAAGAAAAAAAAAAAAATAGGCTCAGAGTGCCTCAGAGAAACCACAGTTGTATATGAAGGGTTATGAAAGCAGCCTCCTTGTTGTCCTCTTTCTTTTGGTGTTCCAGGGAATAAGTTGGGCAAATACCATGGGGAATATAGAAAATATTTTTGTCAACAGAAAATCCACAGGCAGTCCCAAAAGGGCATCCCTGGTAACAAATTTGTTGAGGGTATGCTCTGCCTTGGGCAGAAACTGCCGAGCTTTATGTACAGTGCTTAAACTTGATTACCTCATGTTGTGCAACCCTAATCGCTTCTGAGTGTTAACGTATGCGAATTAGGAACAGGATTAAAATTGTTCTTGGGAGTGAAATGTATTCTTTCTGAAGAAGGACTAAAATTAGTTGTGTCTCAGCAAAGGCCCAGTTGAACTGTTGTTTATAGTTTTCTTTCAGAATTGGGGGACTGATGGTTTGGGTCCAGATTTAATTTTTTAAAAATTAAGTATTTTTAGGATGTTTTGCTTGCTGCCTGTGATGTTGCTTACCACAAAGTAACACAAATAATCCTTGGTTTTCCCTTCTACTGTTGCTTAATTTACAATGGACATTTCTTTCTGGGGGGAACAGTCTCCCTTGTTAAGGAAGGTGGGGAGCTGTATGATTAGCAATTAAATAAGGCAGCTGTAGTGCACTCAGTGCAAGAGGAGAGCACAAAATGCAGAATAATAGGACTGAAGTGGCCATGCCCAAGAGCAGAGGAAATGGTAAGCCAAAGACACCACTCTGTTTCACCCCCCTGCCTCTTATTGTTGTGCTTGTACCAAGGGTTGAGCTTTGTTTCAAAGATGCTGCGTGTGGTCATGGCTTTTTCCAAACCAAGACAATCTACAGGGAAGTGTCAAAGCTCCTTAGAAAGGTGCCTGTTCCCTTTCATTCAGCATGACCTTCACATAAACTTTTACCAGATAGACTGTGACCAGTATAACCAATTAAGAGCTGAGTCACTAGACATGGGTGTTTAGGTACCTGAATCACTCCATGAGTCATGTTGAATCCAAGACATTTCTATAGGATTCCTGGAGTTCATGCAGGTGTAGGGCAGATGGTGGAGGCAGGTCTGTCCTCAGGAAGTGTTGGCTGTGAACCTGGATGAGGTCTTAGACAAGGCAGGAACTTTTCAGGCAGCTCTGTCTGGTGTTGTGACATCTGCCCGTTGCCCAAGCAGAGAAGAACACAGTGACAGAGCTTGGAGTGATGCTTGGGGCAAAGTGAAGTCCAAAAACCTCATAGGCAGCAGTTGTGTGCTGCTGGAGGATGACATGAGTACAGGCACCTCCTTTTCCAAACAGCTCTGTTGTATGACCACTGTTCTCTGTAAGTTCCCAGCTGAACATACTTATGATCCACCACAGCTCTGTTAATTCCTGGGTTTGTAGTTGTGCCACAGCTTGGCGTGCAGTGATTAGGTGTAGCCTGGCAGGAACGTGTGCCAGCAGCATTAGTGTGTGCTGCCTGGTTATTGCAGGGAATGGGTAGTTTTCACAATGGGGTTTGCAATTTTATACTAAAATTTAATGTCTGGAAAATGAATGGTTTGAGGTTTTAATCCCCATATCTCTGAGCAGGTAAGGTTTGCACTGTAAAGATTGGTGAGGTTGAGCCCTTAGGTAGGTTAACTCTTTAGGGACGACTGGAGGAGGATCACAGGCCAATTGGTGCCCCTTAGTGGGGTTACTGCCTCCGTGGCCAGGTCACTGCTGCTGTGTGGGCACATGTGGTTTCTTCTGTGCAAGGTTAATCTACCCTCCTGAGCAGAGACCAAACACCTTTTGTGAGTCTGAGTGGTGCTGTGACTGTCCTGCCCTCAAAGTCTGTAGAAAGGTGTCGTCTTATTTTTGTGGGAACTACAGGTTGGAGCTACTGGGTGTTAACTTGTGTGATGCTGCTGAGAGGGAGCAAAAAGTCATCAGGGCCTGCTCAGAAGATTTACAGATTAGCCAGAGATCTTAGAGCTGAGGAACCAAACATGCAGTTCCTGACATCCTCACTGTTTCCCCAAGCACAGAGTATCATATTCCTTTCTGTTCACTTAGGAATGTTTTATGAGTTCAAAATCATATTCAGGCTCTCATCTGAGCCCGTATCTGCCATCTTTCCATGAGAGCCATTTGCTTCAGTGTTAGGTTTAGTCTGCAGCTCAGACTGCAGTAAGGTATCAATAGGGTCACCCCCCAGGCATCACTGGTCAGTGTAAACCCAAGGCTCTTGCCAGCAGCCTCTGAGTAGCCCACTGGGCTAGTCTGCAGCGTCAGCATCATTAGCGCTCCATGGTCGCATCTAAACTTGCTCCAAATAACCCCAATTCAATGTTTTTCCCAGATGAGTAGATGGTGTTGGCTGGGGTTATAGCTTTCTTTTACAGATGCTGTCCCTTCTTCCAGTTCTTTGTGGATTTTTTGTTTTGGTTTGTTTTTTAAATCAAGAGATAACCAGCTTATTCAAAGGGTGGAGGAGACTTGCCAGACATAACACTGTTGGTTTAATTTCCTTCTTATGTAATCACTTCTGTACTCATATTTCCTTAAAATTTATTTCCATTTCATCTTCCCAAAAACAAATGTGTCTTTTTGAAGATATGCCAGGGCAATAAAAAGAACACTGCAAGGCCACAGCAGTGTCACATATGGACTTCACGGGCCATTTACAATGGAAATGTCTCTGACAGCATTAGACTGGCCTTCCAAGGGCTAAACTGGACTTCCAGGGTCTGGCATACTTTCAGCTGCATGTTACTCTCTTCTGACTGTTACCAGAGTAGTCAGGTTTTAATTGCAGTTCCTTGTCTTGCAAAGTTGGCCATGGTGCTTAATACCCAATAATGGAAATTAGCTTTTCTGTTGTAACTTCAGAAAAAAGTTCCTAGTTATAATGTCTGGTAAAGAAGCTTGAAACATAAACCCATTGTAAGGGGTCTCATGGATTATGAGGACCACGGATCTCACTTCTGAGAGGGTGAGCTGCTCTGCTCATCTCTATTGAGAAACTGTCAATAAGCTCAGAGAAAGGGATGTGGACACCCCTCTCTGCATTTAAACCTTTTTCTGCTTTCATCCACCACTGGCCTGTGTACTGGTAGTTGCTGGGAGGAGAAGAGGCTTGCCAAGGGTTAGACAGCAACTGCTTAACCCTCTGCTGAAACTCTAAATCTCAAAGTAGGGATGAAGAATGCTGGAAAAAAAAACTGTGTCTGCTGTTAAAGTCTAAGTTGCCTCTTATACAGTGGGACTGAAGTCCTCACTCCTCCAGTCATGGAGTGAATAAGAAGTGGTGTAGTTCAGCGCGCAGCTAAGAACAACATTGGATTTAATATTCCAAATACTTCCAGACAAGAAGGCTTTCCACAGCAGCCACTCAAATCAACCTTAATTAGAAGCAAAGATCTTAAAATACACCGAAGGCAGATTGAATTCAAGAAGGGCTTTGTGCACTTCAGCTTACTGGGATGCCATGCAAAACTGCTGTGGTGTTGAACCTAGCTTTGTAGTGAAGCAGCTTGAAATCCAGTTTCCTGCATGACCCCATCTTCACAGTTACCATCACAAACAGGAACGAGCAGTTTAATTCAGTCCTCTAGCCAAAGCCCTTTTACTGGCTGGGTTCTCTGATCACCCAGGTTGAGGACAAACACTTGCCTCCAACCTCCTAGCTATTATCTGATGGCTGCATCAACCAGCAGAAGGAAACCTGTTCTCTGTGAAAAACACACCCAGAGGAAGGCTGCTTTTCCTTTCTTTTTTTTTCCTCTCTGACTACCATGGTAGCACTCTGAGCTGCTCCAATTCCTGTCACCTTACAGGAGAGATTCAATACTGCACTTACCTTCACCTGCAATGGGCTGGGGTGGCCATGAGCATCGCAAGGGTACAGCTAGGATTGAGCCTTGTCCTCCTGGAAGTGCTAAGTGGGCAAAGCAAAGTCCAAAATGCAAACCTTTTGAATTAAGATTGAAAGAATTAGATGCACTGGTGGGGATCTTTGACCTTGTCTAATGAGAACTTGACTTTTGTAATTCCAGGAAGAATGAGCCTCTAGAAAACTGAAGGTTTGATGTCCTGTAAGGTGGAGGTAGAAAATACTATGTCCAGCTGAAATCACCTGGGATACAGGTGACAACCCATCACTATTATTCAGACCGGGGTCATAGAACAATAGAATGGTTTGGTTTGAAAGGGACCCCAAGGATCATAGAGCTCCAACCTCCTGCCACTGGCAGGGACACCAACCTCCACGCCTGGATCTACACAAAGTTGCCCAGGGCCCAATCCAACCTGGCCTTGAACACCCCCAGGGATGGGGCATCCACCATGTCTCTGGGCAGCCTGTTCCAGCACCTCACCACTCTCTCTATAAAGAACTTCCCTCTAATATCTAATCTAAACCTTCCCTCCTTCAGCTTCAATCCATCCTCCCTTGTCCTGTCACTGTCTGCCCTTTTAAAAAGCTGATTCCCCTCCTGTTTATGCCAGATGCTGGGGTTACAGCTCTTTTGCATCCAGTATATTACATTCCCTCTTGAAAACTGCCTGTCTAGAAAATAAACCAGGCCCCTCATCCCAGTCTTCTGTCACCGGCTCTGAATGCAAATACCAGGTCGCACAGCCTGCCCTTCCCTGCATCGTGTGCTCCGAACTGGGAGGCTTTTTGTGTGCAATGCCTCCTGCAGCTGGCAAGTCCAGTCCCCATTTTGTACTAGGCAAACACTGACAGCTTTATTTCTTGTTTGTTCGGTCTCAAAGATCCTCAGCATCCTGGTTTGAATTGAGTATTGTGGTTCCTCACTAGCAGAAATGTAAATAACAAAGAAATTTCATGTATTTTAATTACCTGAAGGCGTCTGTTTTAATCTGGTGAATCCTCTTATGTGATAAAAGTAGCGTTGCCATGGGAACCCTATCTAACAGGAAAGGTAGCACCAGTCTGCATGTAAACAGTTAGGAAATGGGCGCAGAGAAGGGAATTTCAGTCACTTGGCACAGAATTGACTTCATGGTGAAAGTTTGGGCAGGTGTTATGTTTTTTGTGTGTGAGGGGAAGAGGCATAGATTTAATGGGGAGGATCCCCTTCAGGCATCGTGGCAGCACATGTGTTTCTCCCCAAAATACATCCCACTGCCAGTGCATTTATATACTGCAACCCCCTCATCAGTGTTTATTAAGTGCTTTATCTCACTGACGTGTAAAGTCTCCTCAGGAGTGAGATGCTCCCTGATTTAAGCCCACAAGGCCAAATCCTGCCCAGTAAAACACTTGTGCATCCCTGATGTGGCCGAAGAACTGCTCTGTGCCCTGAGAGCAGAGTGGGTCCCTTCTCTGTCACCCCCAGTTTGAGCTCATACCAGCTACTGTCATGCTTTTGACTGGAATGGGCAGGCTTTAGTAGGGCTTTCCAAGGGTTGAGTAGTTGGATGTGGTCCTGTTTAAATCACCAAATATCTTAGCTTTGTGTAGCCTCCAGGAGCTCTGCTCACTGCCCCGTCCTGTGGTTAGCGTGTGTACCAGAGCTGTGTTGTGAAAGGGTTCATTTGTTTTCCAATGGGTGTGCTGATAAGAGCCCTGTGATAACTGGCCCTAAAGCAATAACAACAGTATGTTTCAATCTATTAGCAGGCTTTCTGTGCTAGGAAATCTCTTCCCCTTTTCTTAGATTACAAGGAACTGACTACAGGGATGTTTCTCATTTTAGTTTACTTAAGTGCATAATGCTTGTTGGGATCATAGAATCATAGGGGATGGAAGGGACCTCGAGAGATTATTGGGTCCAACCCCTCTGCCAAAGCAGCTCCCTAACTCATATTGCACAGGTTGGTGTCCAGATGGGTCTGGAATATCTCCAGAGAAGGAGACTCCACGCCCCCTTGGGCAGCCTATTCCAGTGCTCTGTCACCCTCACTGGGTAAAAGTTCTCCTCCATGTTGGTGTGGAACTTCCTGTGCTCCAACTTGCAGCCCTTGCCCCTTGTCCTGTCTCCACAGACACTGAGAACGGGCTGGCCATTTCCCCCTGCATCCCATACTTAAGATATTTATAAACATTAATAAAGTTCCCCCTTAGTCTTCTCTTCTCAAGGCTGAACAGCCCCAATTCATTCAGCCTTTCCTCATAGGATAGATGTTCCAGGCCCTTAATCATCTTTGTAGCCTCCTCTGGACTCTTTCCAGGAGATCCCTGTCTTTTTTATACCAGGGAGCCTGGAACTGGACACAGTACTTCAGGTGGGGCCTGACCTGGGGATAGACCTGGTTGATGATGAACTTGGGATCCTTGTGCCATGTGTGCTTGTCCAGACCACTGTTGAGAAAGTTGTTCCCGTTGTAAGTTTGGAAAACTAAAGCCTGGGATGCAAAGGAACGGGAAAAGATGAGATCTACCACACACTTAAATACTCTAAAACCGTTAAATTCATCACACACTAGAAATAACTCCTTGTCTGCCATGTAACTGCCTAGTGATTGCTGAAAAACAAGTAGCTTTTGCTCCATAAACTGAACAGCTATACATCAATCTGCTCTGTGTGCTGCTCGTCAGCAGGTTGTTACGCAGTGGTGGGTAATGTCTGTCTCCTCACATATCACCAGTATGGCTTCCACAGGTAGTGTTTCCATGAGGGATTGTAAATTTTTGTCAACCAAATATTTTGGCAAAGAAACTCCTTGTAGAGGTGACTGTAAGAGATATATGTGTTAAATGATAATTTCAGTGAGCACCATCGATGTGCTGACATAATTTGGATGCAGTTATTTCCTTTAATACATGCGTGGTTTGGTAAAACTGAATAGGAAGGCTTGAACTTTTCCTACCAGCTTGACTGCCAGGAAAGGAACATTCAGGAGGAAACTCCAACATCTGAAGTAACAATGGAGATTTTTTTGAGCCTGGTCCAGGTAGGAGCACTGTGTGGGCCAGTCTCAGTGTAATTGGTTATCTTATTCACCAATTAGAAGGTAATAAATTGAGTCTCCAAAGTCACAATCAGGAAAATAACCCCACTAAGCCAAACTATTTCATTTGGAACCTGCAGCATTGTGAACAACATTAGGGACGAGGAGCTGCTGTTGGCTTTGTGCAGGTAATTTCCAAATGCCCTTGTCCGAGGCGGTGATCTGGGGAGAAGGGGAGGGGAGAGGCAGCGCACTGGGAGTATCTGGTTCCTGCACATAAAAATATTGCAAGCCATGTTTCAGTCCTGCAGTATTAGGTTAAATTAAAGTCATGTTCCTGACATACCTCCTGCCCAGCTAGATATGAATCATTAGTACAAAACCAATTTCCTAATTATCTTTCCATTGCAGGGCAATGCAATGAATTTTGTAAAGCTGTAATTTTATCCTGGTGTATTTCCACGTCCTCTATTCTCTCTAGAGGCACGTTCTGTTCGTCTCTGAGGTTATTTCTGACGTGGTCGTTGGCAGCAGGAAAGGTGGTGGTGGTGTGTGGATGAATTCATCATCAGCTGCTTTCCCAAATTCCCAGAGAGGTATTGCTGGGAATGCACAAACTTCTATGGGTGCTGGATGGTCCCTAGCAAGGCAAATAATCAATCTCTGTGGTTGAATTGGTCTTCATGGTAGATAACAGAAAGACTTCTGTAGCTGACCTGCCGTACCATGCCATGGGTATTTTTAGGGGGTTTATATAAAACAGGTTGTAAAAATATACAATGGAGGAGCAAGTTATGAGGAAGTTCCTGACAAGTCTCTGTGTTAACAGGTGTTTCCTTCAGTGCCTGTGGATATTGGAAAGGTTAATTAATGGAATTTGTGAGAACAACTGGAGCAGGAAAGCATTACAGCAGGAACCTCTGGCACCCCTGACTCTCTGAAGGTGTGGATGTCCACAGGCTGCTTGCACAGGGCTGTGTGGGGTTCAAAAATTAGTCTCCTCTCAGTAGAAATTGGGGAAAGACCCCAAACGTATGTGGTGGGAAGCAAAGATGTCCCATGCCCCTTGACAGCAGTGGGTGAGCTGTGGGCCAGTGTTGGGTCTACAGGAGCTCCAGCTGCCCAGCCAGGGGACGACCCTGCTGCTTCCCCTTAGAGGGGAATAAAAGATGTGCTGGCACCATCCCGGGCGGTAAGCACGGCAGAGTCCTCAGCTCCACTTAGTGGGCAAAGCACAAACAACACGTGGTAGCTCAGCAGCCACCACGGAGGCCAACCAAGCAGCGTGCTGAATGCCTTCAGCTAAGCCACACTTAGGGTCTCTTTGGCTTTGGGAGACTGTCCTGGAGCCCTGGATCCCCAGGGGAAGACACATAGGAAGTGTCACCACCCCTCAGCAGCCTCTGGGTTTCCTTTGGAGTTATGGAGGGATCTCTCCTGCTCAGTGAGATATTATTTAATTAACCACAGTCGGATTTTTTTCTCATGTTGCTTCTTCGAAGCTCCTGTGATATGTACAGGTGCACAGAACTGGAATTGGAAGGGACCTCCAGAGCTCATCGGGTCCAACCCCCTGCCAAAGCAGGGTCCCTAGGGCAGGTCACACAGGTCGGTGTCCAGACAGGGCTGGAATCTCTCCCGAGAAGGAGACTCCACATCCCCCTGGGCAGCCTGTCCCAGTGCTCTGTCACCCTTACTGGGAAGAAGTTCTTCCCAGATTGGTGTGGAACTCCCTGTGCTCCAACTTGAGGCCATCGCCCCTTGTCCTGTCCCCACAAGGAGTGTCAGAAAACAAATGTCCCAAAGGAAAAGCTTCACCTTTGCAGCAAGGGTCAGCCTGCCCAACCCAATGGTGTGGCAGTCTCCAAGGAAGGAGGAAGAGGGGGGGCGGTTTGGTCCTTCAGGCTGCCGGGGAGGCCACACAGGGATTTCCAGGAGATCAGGAGGAAAGCAAAAGCAGAATTTTTGTACAATGACCTTTTCTGCTAGCAGATATCTCAATAGCTCAGTTTATGAGTTAAGGGCAGTTCATTAATTGCCGTTGGTTAGATGGTATAATTGCTTGCTTCATTATTCAGTGCTCCAACTTTTTGGCATTTCATCAAGAGGAGCCTTTTAGGGATATTGCTCAGTGAAAAGCATCCCCCAGCCTGGTTGCAGCTCTCCCTGAAATTCTCCTCAAGCAACAGCACTTTGAGTGCCATTAGCTATCCCTGCCCCCTCTCCCGGTCATCAGGTCCAGTTAAGATGATAAATCAGAAAATTACCACACATCATGCAAATGTGGAACATTCTGAGGGGCCATTGCCCAATTTCCTGTGCTCCACAGGGATTTGGTGTGTATTTCCTCTGGTCCCACAGGGACCTTGTTACTGAATAGATCCTTTGCATGAGAAATGAGGTCCCAGGGTCTCAGGACTGCCTGTACAGACAGGGATGGGATATAAAGTCTCATCTAAACAAGTGTTCCCCTCTTTCATCATGTCAGAGCCTGCTGACACACTGGAGGGGAGGAGGAACTAACAGTGCTTTTAGCAAAGGGGGAGAGCATCTGATAGCACTTTGTCTTTATTCATTTTTAAGAGAAAGAGTTGCTGGGGAGTCAGGCAAAAGTGGAAATTGGAGAGGATGCAAAGAGAGGATTCAGGTTGCACTCTACATTTGGATATCCAAATGTTTAGTTGAATTCTTTTCAGTGAAATTCAGGCTAGAGATACTCCCGAGCTGCTGGTGTTTCCAAAAGTTGCTGGATTTTTTTTTCCCCCCTCTGTACCTCTGCTGCCACTTCACCCCTACCACGGTCACCCTGGGAAGCTGATGAGCCCTGAGGTAGCTGCACAGCAGACAACTGGATCCTCAGTCTAATTTTCAGCAGTTAATTAGAAGCTCTGCTACTTGCATCAAAAGGGGGAAAAAAAAGAAAAAAGAGGAAAGCTTTAATTAGTCTCACAAAGGAGCTCTGGAAAACGAGTCATCATGTAGCCCCTGTGTGCTTGGGTAGGTGAGGGACCACACTGAAACGCAGCTGTGCTTGTAACCCCCACAGCTCTCTGGGGAAACAGTTTTATGAGAGAAAAAGGAGAAAAGGGGGTGGGAGAGCTTCCCATTTACAGCCAGAAGTGTGTTCTCTCCTTGGTGCCCTACACTGGCTCCACCCTTAGTTCTACCTGTTGCTGTTCTGTGCGCACTGTCAGGGAGTGCCTGCGGCTGCTCTTGCTTAATTTTATTTTATTTTATTTTTTGGTGTGGGATGTGACTCTTCACCCTCTCTGGTGATCTTTGCTCATTTCTGTGTCTCTTGAAATACTGGCAGCTTTCAGGCTTCCTTTCCAATTGGGCAGCTGAACGATGTGTGCCCGCTTTGAAGATTGGAGGCAGAACACATCAGCCTTGTGTCAAGATGGTCCCCAATTAAAAAGCAAAAGCTGGGTGGTGTTTGCAAGGGGGAAACACAGGAGGCTCTCAGCAGCAGTGTGTGTCATCTGCCGATGCTGATACCCACTGTAGAAAGGTTTTGCTTTGAGATCAGAGAAGATGCATTGCCTTGGGAATCCAGTCCAGGACACGCCTTACAGCTCCCATTGGAAATACAGTATTGCTCCATCGTAGGATTTAATTAGCCAATGCATTTAACATTTTTGGATAATGCTGTTGCTGATGTTTTCAGTCTCTCAGATATTCTCTGCTTGACCTAAAGCCTTTAGCAATCCTCTGGCCTCAAACCCAACAAACTGCTTCAAGCCTGGGGCAATGGGAAGGGTGAAACATGGGTTTGCCTGGCTCAAAGGGCAGCCTGGGTGCAGGGGGGAAAATGCTGTGATGCTGAAGGGTCCTGTGTGCCCAGGATTTGTTTCATGCTCTTCATCCTGCTGGAGTTTACTCAGTTTGCAGAAATGTAAAATAAATTGGTCAGTGTGAAGCATTTCCATTATGTCTTGCCTGCCATCAAGCAGATGAGCCCAGGCCAAACAAGTGAGGCAGCTCCTGGTTTGCTGTGCTGCAGAGGGGCAGGAGACCCCCACCCAAGGGTGCAGAATTGAGGGGGCAGGGACCACTGATGCCCCTCCAGCCTCCCAGGCTGGGCTCTGCTGGCATTCCCAGCAGTCCCATGGAGCTGGAGGAAACCTTGCTTTTTCCTTTGGCTGTTTGGGTGGCTGGTTCAGCCTGTGACATTCATTTAGCTGCTGTGCAGCTGCCAGTGCTCAGCCTGAGAGAGACGTTATTACATTAAGCTGCAGATCGGAGAGATTGCAGTCATATTTTTACACTAAAAGATGTGCTGTCCCAAGATGCCCCTGATGGCAGGGGACTGACAGCCACCACACATATTTATCTCCTGCCCTAATTACCTTGGAGCTGAGCATTTGATGCCATGCACTGCTGGCAAAGCTCCGTTGTTTTGGAAAGCAGAGGGCAGCTGTAGGGCTGAGAGTGACCCCGGAATCGGGATGAATGCTTTTTGACTCTCTCAAATCATAACCTCTTTTTGGACCGGTCAGCGAGAGGGTTACTATTTTATTAGCTGAAATAACCACAGACTGCAGCTACTCATCAGATGGCTGCAGCTTTCTACCTGTATTTTGGCCTCCTTCTCTAAGGGGCTGGTGTTTGTAACTTGCACCAGGCTGGGACCTGTTGCTTGCTGTTGGTCAGGGCGCTGCAGTCACTGCTACAAGGTACGTGGGTACAGGTAAGCACATGCAGGAGTTTAATGTGTTGTTCCCCATCTTCTTTAGATTCTACATACAAAAATAAGATAGAAACAAAGAACAATCCCAGTTAAAGGAGAAAGAGACGATGTCTTTATTTCAGTTACTTTCCCCTGCTCTGCCATCTCCAGATGCCAGCTATACTTGAGTAAAGAGGTGGGTACCAAACTCATTGTGTCCCCTCTCTCTTGCCTTTGTGACACAGACAAGAAGACAGTGTTACAGTTAGACAGAAACAAGAAAACCAAGTCATTTGCCCAAAAATGTACCACTGCATCCTGCCTAGGAATCACTCCCAGCTAAAGGACAATGCAGGTCAAGGTTGGGCAGGGAAGCACTGGCAGTGCTCATGATCTCTCATACTCAGCATTGGTGAGACCACACAAGTGCTGTGTCCAGTTCTGGGCTCCTCACTAGAAGAAGGACATTGAGGTCCAGGAGCATGTCTAGAGAAGGGCAACCAGGCTGGGGAAGGGGCTGGAGGGCAAATCATATGAGGTGCAGCTGAGGGAGAAGAGGTTGTTTAGCCTGGAGAAGAGGAGGCTGAGGGGAGACCTTATCACCACCTACACTGACCTGACAGGAGGGTGTAAAGAGGTGGGCAATGGTCTCTTCAGACAGGTGACAGGAGATAGGACAAGTGGAAATGGCCTCAAGCTGTGCCAGGGCAGGGTCAGATCAGATGTGAGGAAAATGTTCTTCACTGAAAGAGTTGTGGGGATGTGGAACAGGCTGCCCAGGGTGGGGCTTGAGTCACTGACCCTGGGTGTGTTTAAAAAAAGGGTAGATGAGGTACTTAGGGATATCGTTTAGCATAGGACAGGAATGGTTGGACTTGATGACTTTAAAGGTCTTTTCCAACCTTATGATGCTGTGAGCCTGTGATCTGCCTTTGCCCATGCAGATTCCACACTTTCAACCAGCAGCCTATAGATAACTCAGCCTGTAGCTTGCTGAGAGCAGGGTGTAGCAGACATCTGATATTTATGCTCTCTGTGGGGCTGCAGTTCTGTCCTCAGGGTGGGGCAAAGGTGTTGTACAACCGTACAGTGAGTTGGGAAGCAGAGGGGAGGCAGCCTGAGATACCCTACCATGACTCAGAAAGGGAAATTTCTGGCAAGGGGCTACAAGCCATGAAAAGGGATTTGTCATTGTGGCGGTGATGAGGAAGGTGAAAGAGAGACTGTTGCAGGAGCTGAAATGTTCCTCTGGCATGAGGCGTTTGAGACATCTGAATATTAGATTGCAGTCTGAGTGGCTCTTTGCAGTTAATGATCTGACCAGAAGCACACTTTGACGGAATAAATGCATGTAATTAGAGACATCTCCTACTTTTCCTTCTGTTTTGGAGGACGGTCTCTTCTCACAGAATTCTCTAGTATAAAATGTGCGTGCATGTTAATTAATGCTTGCTGTAGCACGGAGAATTGTAGGAGGCAATGTGGTGGTCTATACTGCAGATTTTCCTTGGAGGTGGAAGAGGGCTGCTCTCCTGGCACCTAGGGCTGGGTAGGGGCTTCAGCAGAGCCATCTCACACTGCAGCCCACAACCCTACCCGCAAGGGAGCAAGGCATTTCGGCATTTAGTGCTCAAGCAATTTTTAAAAGTTATAAAAAGGATTAGATGGGTCATGATGGACAGATGCAAAGGAAGAGTCTTACGGGGGCACGGAGCCTTTTGGGTACTTGGGGCTGGGGGAGCTGTGCTGGCCACCCAAGAGCACCCTGCAGGTCCACACTCATGGCAAAGAGAGTAAGGAACTGGTTGACCTGCAGACACCACGGTCCCTGCACACAGCTTTCGAATTGCTGCCACTTGCCTTTCCTCGCTGGAAGCAGCAGCACAGGAAAAGCTAAAGGATAGAGAAAACAAAAGAGAAAAGCCCAGCATCATCGTTAGGATAAACTGCTTGGAGTTATTGATAACCAGACAGGAGTTGCTAAGCAATGCTCAGGGAAAATGATCTGGAGAGAAAGTCACTGTGTGCAATACCTAAGGAGGGAGGGAATGTGTGTGTTAGCAGAGTGTGTTCAAGTACCGTAGCACAGCAGGCTGGGCACTGGGGCCATTTCAGGGAGGAAATGCAGCATTTTGCTGGGTTATTACCTTTATTATTTACTCCTTTATTGTTCATTACTGGGTGGCTTCTGGAACTTTCAGGTTTTGAGTTAGCAGGGGAGCTTATCTTGAAGATGAGCATCCTCATTCTTCTGTCATTAGATCTGCACAAGCATATTTACTCCTTAGTTAAACAGATTTTTGTTACCCTGAAAAACCCATCACAATCTTTTAGCTATGAAAATTGCTAATCCATTCAGATATCTTCAGGAGGAGGATGTATTTCTGGCATTAATTAGCTCCTGTCAACATGTAATGTATGCCTGTACCTACATGTCTAAACATTCAATCCCAACCCTGAGAGACGCTGGCCAGCATCAGGGCACTATGGACTCGGGGGAGGATGAGGTCTTTGCTGTGCAGTTTATGGTTCCCTGGCTGCCCACACTTGAAGTGGAAACAATTTAAGGATTTTTGTGTCCAGATCCAGCCCTTGGTACAGACCAAGCTGCAAAGCAGTTAATCAGCAGTAGACTCAGTAAAATTGAAAGTTTTTCTCCTGGTGTTTATCCATGACAACTGTTGGCAGCCCCTTGTCACTTTAGCCTGAGCAAAGATAGAGTCGTAGCTAATGACTCAGGGAGCATTTTATGATATCATTGTGCTTGGCTTTCCTCCTCTGGCCATCCGCTGTGCATCTGCACACTGTCCTTGGTGCCTTTTCCTTAGATAAACCCTGTGTGGAGCGATACAAAGTGCTGACTCCCTGCAGCCTCCCTTGTCTTGCACGCTGGGAAAAGTAGGCCTGGTCTGTGCCACCTCCTATCAAGTAATCGGCAACATCCCTTTGAATGGCCACAAACTGCAGCTCCCCCAGGCAGGACCCTCTCTCCCATCAGTAGATTTCCCTGGGAACAGAGGCAGATGTGTCCGTGTTATCTCTGGGTTGGACTCAACTCTCCTGACTCATGTCGCCTGGCTTGCATAGAAATGTTTCTGATTTAGGCAAGAGGGACAAAAAGCACTGTGAGGAGTGCCCTTGGTGATAAGGGGTATGTTGAACTAAGCAAAGCTGGTGTTTCTACAAGCCAGGTCCTCCATCAGGGTGGATGAAGGCAGCTCTGCCAAGCTCATGCTCACCCAGCACTGGCTGACCTCGGGCAGGGGCTAATCTGCAGGAGCTCTTTAAAGGATGATCTGGGTGTTCGGGGGAAGGATTTACCACCAGTGAAAGTTCCCTGGTCAAACATCAGTGCTTCATCCGCTGAGTGTCATGTGGAAGTGGGAGCATGCCCCAAAGCCTTTGCCCTTCAGGCTTGGGGTGGCTAAAGCAGAAACAATTTGGGATGGCTGTTGAGAAATCTTGCCATGCTGTGTTTTCTGCCTGGAGAAGCTGGTGGGCTTATCTGGGGGAATCTGGCTTTAAAGGGGACGTCATGGCAGTGTTAACGGGGAGGGTGTGCTCCTGAGGGGACCTCTGGGTCTTTGGGGACACCCAAAGGGTCACTGTTACTCATTAGGCCCAAACCAGGAGCTGGTTGTTAGGACCAAACCACCCCAGAAACAGACACAGTGAGCTCCAAACCTTTCCAGCTGCGTTTTTCCATCCTGGGTTGCTCTTTTGCAAAGACCCACTGCGAAGCAGGGCGCAGGGTGGGAGCTGCAGGCAGCGATACTGGGTACCCATGAGCTGGCAGCACAGCAAAGCCCAGTGCTCAGCACTTTGCTGGAGCCAGGATTTCCAAGCCTTGCCTGGTGTGGTTTGGCATATATTTTTGCTATAAAATAAGCAACACAACCAATCTGGGACAGGGCAGGGCTTCTTGCTGAGCCGTGACATACCCTGTGCTAATCAGTTAATCTCTGCTGGCTTTGCTTTCTCTGGGTGTAACGGCCTTATGGGGGCTTTGTGAGAATTAACCTCTGGAAACTGCTTTGATGAGAGCTACAATTAAAGATGCTTTGCAAGTTCAAGGAATTACTATCAACCAGCTTGGGGATGTATTGCAGGCTGCTGGCAGTTGTCCCTCAGGCACTATATTTTCTGAAGAGCAAAGGGAGATGGATCTCCTGACTCCTCTGCTCCAGGCCCCTGGGAGAGAGGGGACTGCCTTCAAGCCTGTTGCCACTGGGAAGGGACAATGTCATGCCCACAGTGCTCAAAACCACCCTCTGCCTGCCAATTATGCTTATTTTTTTTCTGTCTGGGAATATTTTCTGGTCAAAAGATTACAGATCACCAGCATTGCCTGCTTTCAAGATGGTGAGAACAAGATAATACTGATAAACTCTTAATTCCCCAAGCACTTTCTTCCATTTTTGGTATTCAGATTACTCAGACTACAACTAGAGGGGGCTGAGACCTTATCACTGCTACAATTACCTGACAGGAGGGTGTAGAGAGGTTGGTGATGGTCTCTTCAGCTATGTGACAGGAGATAGGACAAGGGGAAATGGCCTCAAGCTGTGCCAGGGCAGGGTCAGCTCAGATGTTATGAAAAAATTCTTCCCTGAAAGAGTTGTGGGGATGTGGAACAGGCTGCCCAGGGAGGGGCTTGAGTCACCATCCCTGGATGTGTTTAACAGAGGGATAGATGAGGTGCTTAGGGACATGGTTTAGCGTAGGACAGGAACACTTGGACTCGATAATCTTAAAGGTCTTTTCCAACCTTGTGATTCTGTGAACTAGCCATGGGTCTTTCCCATGTCCTGACCTTGGGTTTGTAAGAAGGCCACAGTACTGTCTTATTAAAGTTTCACAGAGGTATCTCTTTTCAAGAAGTTTAAGATGATTTAACAAACCCACTTTTACTCTGACTCTCCTGTTAGATGCACTCTGACCACCCTGCAAAATTCCTGAGGATGCTTAATGGCAGTGATCAAGAAATCATGACCTAGAAGAGCCAAGGCTGGTGGCTGTTTCTTCCCCAAGACTGTTTGTTGGTCTGCAGTATGTGTATTTGTGCTGGGCAACCACCTGTTATATCTCAAATAGCCGTATTACTGTGCTGAGGAGCTTTACTTGCAGGGGATAAATTACAGAAGAATCGAGGCAAAAGTTTAGACCCTGATTTACATCCAAAAGGTAGAGGTACAAATTCGTTTCCACTGCCAACCTGGGCCCTTGATGATAAAATTCCATGTCAAGGGGTGGTAAAATTGGGATGGAAAAGGAAAATAAAGAAATATTTCCCAGCTCCTGTGCATTGGCAAACAGAATTCAGCTGTGTAACCTAGAGAAAGCACACACTTGTGTGCCTTTTGGTGTCTTTGAAAGCTTTCAGAACTAAATTTCTATAATTTCTCACTTTCTGTCTGGTACCTGCCCAGACGTGGCTGCTCCTTCCCAGGAAAGGTCCCCAGAGCTTCATCCAGCCTTTGCTAATGCACACAAGCCTGAGACAGGACTGCGGTGTCTCCAGGGTACGTTCTCCTTCACTGCTCAGCAGCTTGGGATGAGGCATTCAAGTTACAGCTTGAAACTATAATAATCCCCCCATGATAGACTAATTGGAGGCAAGAATTGATGCTTTTATGGAGTTTTACTTTAATGGTGTGAATCTTCTTCTCATTTCCATCCTGAATAATTTATGGCCAGCTCATTCCCACTAGTCCTTGTGTCGTTAGCTTAATTATTTTCTTTTCCTGCTGTTACTCCTCCTATACTTATAAACAGCAGTGGTATCTTCCCTCAACCTACTATTTTGGATATTTTTTTTTAACTAAATAAGCCAAACTTCTCCAGTCTCCTCCTAACCTTATTTTGGGCAATAAAATTATTAAATCCAATAAACAAAGACTGGATCAGGATCCCTATCACCCCTCCCAGTTTACCTCTGCTTGGTGGGTGAAATGCTGTTGTGCTGAGCAAACCTCCACCACTTTTACCTTGATCATGGTTTCCCCTGCAAAACAAGGGCTTATGAAGGGAAATAGAGAAGCTTAAATAAAGAAACTGCTTTCCAAACATGAGGTTATGCATGTGCAGCCCATTTGATTATCTGCAAAGAGGAGCCATATGCACTGCCTATGTTCAAGCATGACTTTCAACATTGGGGTTGAAGGTCTTTCAGGTTGCATTTCTGACTAATTGTCCCTGCTGAAACTAATTTATACCAAACTGTATGAAACTGGAGGGGTTTCTGTGAGTGGGAGTGGTTTGGTTTGTTGGCATGAGGAGCATGGCTGTGCATGGGAGCTGTGTAAGGACATTTCATCTGGCTTTGGATTCTCTGGTCTCTTTCCTGGGTTCATCCGTATTTTGTATTTGGAGCTGGATTGTTTTAGAAAAGAAAATGCAATTAAAACTCAGGGAGAGGGGGTATTTGGCATCCATCTCTGATGTGTTAGGTCTGTGCAAGATCTGCTGCTTCCCTTTGAGGTGCTAAGGCAACGTCCCCGTTTTCTCTTAGCAGCCAGTGCTGAGCACTTTGGAAGTCGGATCTATTTTCTTCTGAAAATCCAATGGAGTGTTTGAGACACACACTGGGGAATGATTTTGAGGAATGGTGCTAGGCAGGCTTACTTGCTTTCTGAAATCATTTGAAAACATCAGTTTCAGGAAAACGAACCACAACCCCAGCAGAAGGATTAATTCTTCCATTTTCCTAAGGAAGAATAATTACTACGGCTCTTTCAAAGCTTACAGGGAGGCAGCAGTAAAACCTTCCCCAGGGCTGTCATCTCTGACTGCAGATCTGGCTGTGATACTGTAAAATCAATCATTCCTCTTCGCTGGGGTACCTCTGTGCTGGCATCTGGAGAGCCAAAGCTGCTGCTGAGACTTTCCCTTCACTGAATTCATTTGAGAGATGCAGCATCTGCTGTGGTTGGTGCTATGAATATATATGAGGGAGATGGTTTTCATTTAAAATATGCCAGTTCTTCATTACAGGAGATGCATGATACCCAGGGAGGAGAGTGCCCAAAGGGGAGGTGAAGCTCATACCTGGTGGTGGTGGTCCCTGGGACCCAGCAGCAGACTGGTGGGTACACAGAGGGGTGGGAAGCATTTTGCATTCTGAGTGAGAACACTGGGAAAACTGAAGCAAACAGTGGTGGCAAAGGGTGGTGGAGAAATTACCTGGACAAAAGCCTTGCAGGAAAGCTGGCTGCAGAGCAGAGCCTCAGTGCTGGGGCTTCAGAGAGCTCAGAGACACCCAGGAACTCTACAGGGTAAGTGAGAATGGTCCTGATGGAGATGTGAGGGATGCCAGCAGGGAAGAGCCTGATGGGGCTTTAGTAGCTATCAGTAAATAAATCCTCCTGGGAGATGATCCCCAGGCAAATGCAAACAATAAGAAAAGTCTTTCTGGGGAAAACAAGCCTCTCTGGAGGGCGATGCGTGTTTGGAAGGGAGGGGGAAGCAGTAAATCTGCGTTGGGTGGATGAGCATCACTGCGCTCAGCTCACGCCTGTTGCAAAGCTGGTGACCCTGCTCTGGGGCAGGTGGGACAGCTTCTTGGCAGGGACCGAACTGCATTTCCACTGAAAAAGGCATTTTTTCATTTCACATTTTCACAGGAAAATGTCAGTTCCCCCCAAAAATAAATGGCTGCTTTTATTGCACTCTGCTGTCAGTTTTCCTTTAGGCTCTCCCTTTCCTCACTGTATGCTCTCCAGGCAGGGATTTATTCACCATTTCCAAAAGATTGGCATGAAGATAACATGCCAGCAGAAATAAATATCCCTAATAATATGAATTACTGTCTTATTTTGGTATTTTTCTTTGGGAAAGAGCTGAAAAAAACCCCCACCCTAAAAACCAAAATGCGAATTGCTTTTGAATGAATTATAAACCCTACTTTCAATTGGTTGGTTTCAGACATTTTGGGGGGGACAACATATTGTTTCTACCACAAGCCCCTAAGCCAGGATTTGTCACCAGGTGTGTCTTGCTGTGGGGATTTTGTCAGCTCTCCAGACAGCAAAACAGAAAGGTCAGGCAAGTGTCAGTGGAGGCAGGAGCGACTCTTTTGCTGGAGGACAACTCTTCACAGCTGAGATCCTCCTGGCTCTGAGACAGACCTCACACGTTTACTCTTCCCAGTTCTCAGCCCGCAGCGTCCTGCCTGTGGAGCGGCGCTGGGTGTTCGGAGCCGCTTGGCCTCTGTACCTGAAGGAAACTCAATTCGCCAGCAGTCGGGGGACAGGAGGTGACAGCTCCTCTTGTAGGTACCTGTGAAATCATCATGTCACTCCTCTGAATTTCTGTTCAAAGCCCTTGATAATATGCTGTTCTGTGAGCACCTGAGCTGACAGCTCGTGGTGTGCCTGGTTCCATGTGTCCCTTCCCCTGCTGCCTCTCCCTTCCCAGGTCCCCGGGGGTGTCCATGGGGTTTCTCCATGGGTCCCTGATGTCCTTGCAATGTCCCCATGGGCCACAGGACAGGCTGAGCAGAGGTGTTCCTGCCTCTCCCCATTTTCCTTCTTGGTTTGGTCACCGCATCCTTGAAATCTGAGCAAACACAGGGCTCTGGGAACACTACTGACATGGCAAATTTGGCTCAAAACCCTCCAGGAGCAGCACAGTGGGGAGGTGGGCAGGCAGGTGAGTACCCTGCCCTGCTCAGCACACTGGAGGATCTCTGTGTCCATCTGTCTGGATGGCTGCTGCATCCCTTCGTTGGTAGAGCACAGAGCATCTGTCCCCAAGCACAGTCCCTGCTCCCTCCCAAGAGCCTGTGTGCCTCAGCGTGTCCCTGACCCTGCTTGGCACAAGGGCTTGGGGTCACCTTTGTAGTGGGTTTGTTCAATGATTAACAGAAGTGGAGGGTGTGGGGGTGTTCTGTTTGTTTTGGCATCCACTGTTTTGTTAAGAAAACCCAGGTTTAATTGTGTGGGTGGTGGGTGGAGGTGTAAATGCTGACTTCAAAGGCTGCTCTGGGTCCATGGTGTTGAGTTACTCCTGCACAGTCCACTTCATCATACAGCTGTTTAATTACCACTGTATGATGACACTGGAAGTGTGTCCATTGGGTCCTACAGGCTCTCTGGATAACAACCCCAGCAGCTCTTGAACATGGTGACCATGAGGGGCCTGAGTCAAAGCTATGGACATGGATCTCCTGGGAGTGTTGGGTTGCCTGGAACCAAATCATAGCTGGAACCTGGCCGTAGAGCCAGACTATGCCCCAGCCTGGGGCAGAGTAGATAGATGTATAGCCACCTATGTTTAGTAGCTTATACTGGTCTCTGAGTAGACCTTGGAGTAGCAGGGCTGATTGTTTGCTTGAAAAGCAGACTTAAGCATGATGAGTGATTCATTGGTGGGAATATCAAGGCCATGGAGACCAGCTGTCTACTAGCTAGAATGCTTTTGAGTCCCAGATCCTCTTCATCCCACCCCTACTGCCTGTGCCCATCCTTGGTGGATCTTGGTGGTCACTGTAGCTCCAAACCCTTGCTTAGATGTGGCAGTGTGGAGCACAGCCTACCTGGGGGCACACACACCTCCCCACCTGGGACAACAACCCCATGTCTGATGATGTCCAGGCTGCATGTGCCTGTCCTCACATAGTCTTGAGTCTTATTTGCCTTTGGGTGGACCTGCAGGGACCTGAGCATGTCCCAAGGACTGATGCTGCTCATTGCATCTAAAGCTGCTGAGCATCCCCCAGGAGAGTGCCCGGATATTTGCTAAAGCACAGCCAACGCTCCCTTTCCCCAGTGCTTTTCCTTGTGCCTCCCCACTCCTGGCTCTGTGAGTAGCAGAGCATGCAGCACCCTCCCCTTCATGACTCAATGCCACTGCAGATCACTCTCTACCTCTTACTCTTGCTTAAGAGTCTGCAAATGGAAATTAAAAAGCCTCTGAACGAAACGGTAAGTAATTTCTAATGATACTTTCCAGGACATTTTAAAAAATGAAAAACCCCTTTGCTCTGTCTCTAGTTAACCAAGGTCCTTTGGAGCCAGGAGACCACTGAATATTTTAAGAGCAATGTTATTTTGCAGCAGCTCATAGCTAATGAATTCTCAATCCATATTTCATAGTAGGTGAAGAAGAAAAGAAAAATCCATTTTCACTGCAGCCGTGATGTGTTTTCCAGTCACTCGTGAACAGATTGTGCTCAGACCTGCAGCTTGAGCCATGGACACAGCTGAGACAGGGATGAAGGTGGCAGAGGCTGTGCCATAGATGCTCTCCCTCCTCTGACACTGAGTGGTGTGTCCAGACTCCTGCAATTTTTGTCCTCCTTCTGGGTTTTTATAGCTCACTTTAGTACAAAGCATTTGAGTGCCCACTGCAGCTCAAGTGTTCCACCGCAGGTGGAGGTGGCTGATGTGGTGTCTCCGATGGGCTCGTGGCTTGTGGTCAGCCCAAGGAGGGTGCTCCTGGCCTGGGACCCTCCCTGCCATGGGGACATTGTGGTACAAAGCTGCCTTCGCTGGTGGTGCATGTGGCTGCAGTGAATTGGGCTGGCTGCACCCCAGGCATGGGCTGTCCAGGACACTGTAGGCACAAGGAGATGAGCTGCAGTTGGTACTGGTGGATCAGCTCCTGGCCACACAGCTTGCCCAGGAGCAACCCCTCCACTTAGATCCCAAACAGATTAAGCTATTTTTGAACAAGCCCTTGCACCCACATGGAGGTGTTTTCCAAACTCGGTGGGGTCAAACCACTGCACCCGAGCTGGGCATCATTGGCTGGCTGGCTCCAGACCAGCATGAGTATTCCCACAGCCAGGGCTGGGGCCAGGCTGCTCCCTGGGAACTGTGGGATTGTGCCCTTACAGCACTGGGCATGGTCTGCTCCTGGTAAAGGCATTCAGCTCTGCCCCGTGGTGCCGCATTGCGCGTCCTGGCTGGGAGCAGAGCTGAGATGCAGAGACATGGGGGTACGTCTTTCACAGCATTAAAAAATACACAGCTAGAGTTTGGCAACTTCAGGACCAGGATCCATAGTGCTCTCTGTGCTCTAATTGTATTAAAAGTGAGCACCTTGAAGGCTGCCAGCGGCTCCATTTTCATATTATTCTGCTGGGCACCTTCCCCATCTCCCAGTTCTGCTTTTGCTAAGGGCTTGCAAAACACATTACAGCAAGTATTCCCTCCTAATGGCAGTGCTGCTTCATTCCCCAGGGATTTGTGTTTGTATGTGTTAATGTATCCCCCAAAACTGTGCTGCCAGAGGCCTTGAAGGGAGCCACAGAGGTACAGTTGTCCTTAGGACTTTTCATCTGCTGGGAGATCAACCGTCTTCCATTTGTCCTGGGCCCTCAGGTCCAGGATCGAAGGAGAGAGGCGTAATCATTCTGCAGTGAGGACATATGTCAGAGAAACAGATGAAATATAGCCTGGCTCTAGCAGTGAGGCCTGTGTTGGACAGAGCAGGCTGGGTGCTGCTCTGCCCAGGGGTGTATGGACAGACCTCTCCATACCACACTTTACTGTCCTGTGACGGGGCCCAACCAGGCTCGGCAAGTTCAGTCAGGGAAAGCGTTAAACCAATTTAAGTTCATGATGATATTTTAAATATCCCTAAGCAAAAGCTAGTTTTTATTTCCCAGCACAAGGTCTAGGGGGTTCCTTGGTGCGTCTTCCAGGGCTCCAGACAGTTGGAAACCCCAGGCATGGAGCTGGACGTGGTGGTGTTTGCTGGATGCAGCTCTTCCCACATGGCTGTTGGGGCCACACAATGAAGCCCCTACACTGCATTGGAAGGATCAGGCTCAGGACACAAGACTTGCCCTTGGGTATCTCTGCAAAGCAAAGACCTTGTCCCTGAGCTGTGGTAGTGAACAGATGGCAGGGACACAAGAACTGCCTGTCAGTAGACGATGAAGCATCTTTTGGCATCTGTGCTTGCTTTTAGACAGCAGCCAGCATGGAAAGGCACACAGGCGAGGTGGCAAAGAGAGCTGGTGTGACCTCATTGTGTGGCTGTGTGGCCCTTTTAAGGTATTTATTTAGTCTGCCAAATATGACAACAAAACTCCTGTGTGTTATTCTGGATGGGTTTTTGAGGTTAGTCAGACTTAGACTAGCCTCTCTGGGTCACAGTTCTTCCTTTGCCCCTCTTCATCCTCAGGAGCTGCCTTGAGAAGCTGTGTCTGTCTGATGCTTAAAATTTTAGGAAAAAAAAAAAAAATCAATTTCCAGTCAGTGAGATACACTGCACAGAGAAATAGATAGGAGGAAACCTTCCTGACTTACATAAGCATTTCACTCCAGGAGTTTCCAGGAATGTTTTTATTTTGGATAATTACCCAAGAAATAATCTGACTATGAGTTCCCAGCATCACTTGGGATCTAGCTTTACCATACCTCATCTCTTCCATGTGATTCCAAGTTTTAAAGGCTTGGCAGAAAGTAATTATGGTTCTGCCTGGGTCAGTCTGGGCTATTAATAACCACAGTTAATAACAGGCCAACATCCCATGACGTGGATGCTAACTTGCACCCTTGCTCTGCTTCTTGCTTGCCTATTGTTTTAATTCAGTTTCATTCAGTCATTACTTTTGCACCTGCAATGAATCAAAGCATGATCTCGTTAACAGTCAGGTCTTGAAGCATTTTGGTTTCAATATTTGGGCTTCAAGGTATTGTAAATAATAAATAGGCAGGGAAATCAATGCCTGCCCTCAGAAACAGGAGCAAAGGAGGAATCTGAAAGTACAAGTGGATGTGCATGTGCATACCAACACGCTCAGTCATGAGGTTAGTTGAGAAAAATACCCAGGCAAATGTAAAATAGGGTATGGGAAGTGCATGCAGCTGGGAAAGTGTATTCCACACATCTGGAGCACTGTGCACCAGCTGGGCAAGTCTCTCTTTCCATAATCCTGTGTTCACCTTAGAACTTCTAATTACTCAACTTGAATTTTGAATTATTCACCAGGCTGTGTTACAGAACCTGAAGTAATCCTGCTGCATGCAGCCCAGCAGGACACCTGCCTTGGGAGCTGTACGTGCCATGGCTCTGCACCATGCAGGCTCTGCACCATGCAGGTGCTGCAAGAGGTGCAGCAACACCTGAAAGTCAGAAAGCTGATTGCTAAGTGACCAAGAAGAGCCTTGGGTGGTTGCTGAGGTCAGGGCGGGTTGGCACAGCCTTGCAAACTTCTCTCCTTGGGTTTTAATCCAAGCACTTGCTGCAAGCACTGGGGCAGAGTTTCCCCCAGACACTGCGCGTGGATATTTGCCCGGTGTTCATCGTGCTGCGCCTCGCCACAAGACCTGGATCTTTTCCCTGGCTTTTCATTTTATTGTTAAAAGTCTGGAGTGACCAGCCATGGGTGATGCTCACAACCAGGGCAAGTACCTGGCAACTGTTGTGGTCCATGTCTCAACTCCATTGTGCAAAGGTAAGACAGTATTTTGGTGTGGCTGAGTAGCAGTATGAGTAAGGACAAGGTGGGACCAAGCCTGGACTATCAACCCATGGCTGCTCCTTGCCCATCCAGGCTGGAGCTGGGTGATTTGGGTCATCTCCTGTCTGCACTGGGGGATCCTGGGCAGGATAATGACTACAGCTGTTCGGGTCAAAAACGCAATCTTCTCCCTGTGCAGCAGAGGTGGAGCTTGCTGCCACATCTCACATTTTGGAAGTGAGCTCTCCCATTATCACACCCTGACACGAGCCATGGATCAAACATGTTGTCACCCCCTGGGGAAGATTTATGAAACAGGAGTGCAGTGTTGCTGAACCTCTGCTTCCACGTGCAGATAAACACTTGTGCAGCCAATTGCAAATTAAAAGATAAACACAGAGCTGTCCCCAGCATCGGGGTAAGTGACGAATTAGTGGGCCTTGTTGTCTCGTATAGATCGCCCGTGGCAGCTCTCCAAGTGCATTGCTTCAACATTATCCACTTCAGCATTTCAGCATCTAACTCTTGCTCTGAGGGTTGTGGGTGACCAGATCACCATCAGCTTGCTTGATCTGCAGCTCTGGCCATGGTTGTGTTGCTCAGCACAGCCTTCCCCTGGCTCACAGCAAGGTGCTTTCCTGCAAACCAGGAGCTCCTCAAGCCCTGTGCTTTAATCCTTGGTGACTTGGAGCTAACTGGTGAGGGGAAGAGCAATAGGCAGACCGGGGAGGGGACACCTTAACTGCACCCCGTGGTCACACCCATCCGTCAGCCCGATCCAAGTCCAGGCTGCAAACACTGCACCTTCCTTCCCTCTTTCCTTAGGGCAGGGTAACAGCAAACAACAGCGGTGACTTCCCACCAGCAAGCAGAGCTCTCCTCAGAGGTTGGGTGTACAGCATCAAAACACCCTTCCTGCACTGGGTCCCAGCAGTCCCACCTGGCGCAGACCACCCAAGCTGTGGGCAGGGAGGCAGGCCGGGCCGTGCACCCCTCCCAGGGCACCCGCTCACCGCATCGCTGTGTCAGGAGCTTCAGGGAAGCCCCTCAAAAGGTGCTGGAACAAAAAAAAGGCCATGGATTTTGCCCGGTTCCTGCTTTCATGGGCATATCTTTTTGATCACTGGACTGGTGTTAGAAACAGGTTCCTGCTAAAGGTAAGCGGTGAAATTGTATCACAGTCTCTGCAGTTTGCTGTCCCAGTGGATAATTCTGCACCTGGAAAAACACAGGTTGCTTTGTGCCTCTTTGTTGTGTTTGGGCGAGGAAAAGAGCCCTCCTGAGCTTTCCAGGGTGAGCTGAAAGGTCAGAAGTCAGTGAGAAAAAGCAGATTTCCTCTGCCTGCTACCATCCACGTGCATATGGCTCATCCCAGAGCCAAGGTGTGGAGCTCAGGAATGCACAGTTATGCCTCTGTGGCAGCCACATGTAATTATGGAGATACTCTGAGGGTGTTTGGAGCTGTGGGGTGGCCCTGGACTGCTTGTGTGCTCAGAGGGGGGCAATGCTGCCAGCATCCTGCAGCTGTCATCCCTGTCCTCTACTAGGCACTTTCCCTGTGGATTACCCATATATATATATATATATATATATATGCTATATGTATATTTGCATATAATCTACATAGCTATATATTTTTAATACATTATCTATCTTTTTTCTCTATAATCTGTTGTTACTGTGAATAACATTTTATATAATAATTGGCTTAATTTTATTATTATTTTATTTATTATTTATTATAATTATTATATAAAATAGATATGGGTTTGAGACAGCTGTGCCATGGTCCTGGTCAGTCCCTATGCCCAGCCCTGGGCTCCGTGCACACACTTGGGCTCAGATTGATTTGAGGCAAAAATTAAATCCGGGCTTTTTCCTCCAAAGAACTGAGTGGGCCATGATTGGGGCGGGAGGAGAGATATGCATGTGTTGGGCACATCGACCTGTTTTGTGCCTGGTCAGGGCAGGAATTTTAATTCCTCTTTTATGGATGGATGTGCTTTTGGCCATGGAGGAGGAGCAGAGGGATGCAGTTGGGGCCAGCCAGGCAGATAACCCTTCTCCCTGGTCATCCCTCCTTCTCCTTGGAGGGCAGTGCTGCTCTCTGCTTCAGAACATCTGTTTTACATGGCCCTGTTTTCTGCAGGGCTGACAGGTGTATTGCTTCTGTCTAACAGCAAGCCTGGACATAACTGGTGCCTGGAGACAGAACTGAAGAATTTTTATGGCAGAAAAGGAGTCTAGTTATTGAGCACAGATACCAGCTCTGGCTTGGAAAGTTTTTGGAGCCCTCAACACAAGAAGGACATGAGCCTGTTGGAGCACATTCAGAGGAGGCCACAAAAATGATCCAAGGGCTGGAAGCCAGTGGCTCCTTCATAGTGGCTCCTGTGAAGCCAGGCTGAGAGAGTTGGGCTTGTTCAACCTGGAGAAGGCTCCAGGGGGACCTTACAGCAGCCTTCCAATCACTGAAAGGAGCCTGTAAGAAAGCTGGGGAAGAACTGTTCACGAGGACATGGAGCAATAAGATGAAGGGTATTGGTCTAAACTAGAAAGGAGAGAGTTCAGTTGGATATTGGAAAAAATTCTCCACTGTGAGGGTGGTGGATCACTGGCACAGGTTGTCCAGAGAGGTGGTAGAGGCCCCATCCCTGGAGATATTCAAGGTCAGGCTTGATGGGGCTCTGAGCTACCAAATGTAGTGAAGATGTCCCTGCTCACTGCAGGGGGGGTTGGACTAGATGACCTTTAAAGCTTCCTTCCAACCCAACACATTGTATGATTCAATGAAGTCCCTAACCACAATCTAGTGGGTAGGGCTGATGCTGCCTCCTATTCCTGACCCCACTGAAGGGAGGGCACCAGGGTCCTGGCCCTTCAGTCAGACCCCGTACAGCTTTTCCCATGTATTTAGCTTAAAACTTCAGCCCTTGCCATCACACGATTTCCTGAGACTTTCATTTTAAAAGCAGATTAATCTCTAACTCTTCTGCCAGGAAGTGTTGGGAAATACTACTCCTTAAACTGCAGGAGAGTAAAAAAACCACAATTCGTTATTCAACCTCGTGATTTTTAAGGTAATGCCACAGATTTTGGTGCCCTTCTGTGTTTCTCATGCCCTTTGCTGCTGCAGTGCTGGGTCAGCGGGGTCTGACAGGCCTGAAAACAAACACTGGGGCAATTTAAATTTAATAGCAATGCTGGAATAATGGGGGGAATGGGTGTGTGTTCATGTGTGTTCTGTGTTTGGTTTTCATTCATATTTTTTAGCTCTGCCCTTGTTTCTCATGGAAAGAGCTGTCACCTCCAGAGGGTTAATGCACCCGGTGATGCTCTATGGCAGCATCCCTGATCCTGTGCTCCTGAGGCTATCCTGAGGAAAGAAGATGTGATACCTGCCTCAAACACATCCTCATCTGCCCCAAAACCTGATGAGGAGGAACACAATGGAGTGTGAGGTGGGTATGCACAGCCAGGAGTGATGGCAGGACCCTCTGCTTTGAGCTTCACACAGCCCACCCTGGCTGACCACCCACGGTTTCTGCCAGCCCTGTGCCATGTCCCGTGGCAGCTGGGTGCCGTGGGGAGGGTCTTCACACACACACACACACACACACACACACACACACACGCAACCCCCCATCATCTCCCCAGCTCTGGGGGTCTCAGCATCCCAGGCTGGGGCAGGAGAAGGAGCCCTGAACCAGCAGCTGGGGAGAAGCACTGAAGCTTTACAGCTCCCAGCCTGCTGTGTCAGCAAAAACTACCCCCACACAGGGCTGTTACCTTCAACAGTGCAAATATTTTCTAACGAGCTGGAAGGAGGAGGTTTGTGAGTGCAGTTTGGCTGGAAAACATTGTTGAGTTGGGGCAGGGGTGGTTGAACACCCCCCATCTCTCCTGGCCGAGGAGTGGGGGGCAACCAGTTGGTGGCAGCTCAAACCAAAGCATTTCAGTTATTTACTTACAACTCTGCTGTATTTATTACTCAGGGCTGACTTCTCCCCATCCCACGAGCCAGTGATTAAGGATATGCTGATGCCTTTGTTGGCTTTGGCACTGGAGGTTGGGCTCAGAGCATCCCATCGACATGGAGAACATCAGTGCCACTGTGTGGGCAACAGGCTGCTGGAAATAAAGGCACCTGGTGTCCCACATTCCCATTTAAAATCCCTACCAAAATCCTACCCTGATGGCAAAGTCGTTATAATGAAACTTAGGCTTAAATCATGCTTAATATTTGCTGTTGTGGGGACTTGGAACTGTCTTGCCAAGTTAAACTACTTACTTAATAAAAGGCCCTGCAGATAGAATGTGAACTCATTTCTCTCTCAGTTGCTCACTTAAACCAAGCACGGATGGGCAGCAATGGAAAAATCTTTCCCAGCTCATGGCACTTTGGTACTTTGAGAGGTTATTAGTGCCCAGAGCAAAGGGATTCAGGTGCAAAAGGCTGCTAGGGGCAAACATCCCCCACCCCTCAGCCTCCTCCCCTGTGAGGGCTTTATAGGATCCTGCTTGGAAGGTGTTTAGGGGATGTTTCAGCCTGGTTATCCCCGGGCTGCTCCTCCCACCTATGGTTTGTGCTCTGCAACAGCATTTGCCTCAAGCAGCAGCTTCAGCACGAGTTGGGGCTCCAGCAGCAGCTGTAGTGCCTGGGCACGCCTAGAAGTCAGTGGCTCTCTGCCAGCATCCTGCCAAACACGTACATGCCACAGGAACGTGGATGGTCCTGTGTCCCCAGGACGGCTGGGCAGAGACCCAGGGGCTAGAAGCAGGACATGCCTGATAGATTTTGGTGCTGAAAGAGGAGGGTGCTTATTTGAGTCCCTGTCATGCCCCACAGCTCTGTGCACTCCATCTCCATCGCAGGTGGGTACCAACCGCACAGAAATACCACCTCTCTCGATGCTCACACATAAATAGCCTGTGTGGTGCTGCTCCTGCTGCTCTGGCAACAGCCACATCGCTCTTGGGCTTATAAATTGCTGAGTCTTTTAAAAAATATTTATTTATTTGCTAGACACTGACATTTTCCATGCGTGGGAGGCCTCTTGTAAACTGATTTTATCTGGAAGAGTGCAGCAAACACACTGTTTAAGAAATGAAGGGGAGAAACTTTTATTGGAAAACAGAAAGGAGAATGTGTGTGTATACACACACACACACATATATATATATATATATATATATATATATATATATATATATATATATAAATTAAGAGCTCTAATTTTGGCTATAATAAAGTCTTGTAAGAGTTAGATGCCATCACCCTCCTGAGCCCGGAGTCGCAGGCGCTGGCACAGCCAGGCTCCTGCTGAATTTTGTGCTTATCCCTCCCAGGAATCTTAAAGCACCTCAAGCATCACCTGAGACCAGAGCACGGTACAGAGGAGCCATGGGGACTGCTCTGGGCACCAGCCCTGATCCCCTGCAAAGTTTTCACGCTGTGGGGGCATCATTTTTCCCAGCACCTTCATCTCCTGACGCAGGAAGAGGCAGCTCCACAGAGAGCCTGTCCCTCCCTTGAGCAGGGCTTTTCTGGGCTCTCATCCAGCACTAAATATGGAAAATTCCAACAGTCAATCCTGTCCCATTTCAAGCTGTTTGGGACCTTTTAACTTTTGAAACAAAGAAGAACAAACCTGGTTATTTTACAGCAGATTCTATTTGGAAAAAAACACATGTGGTGTGCCAGGTGCCTGGTGAAGGAACTCAGCTACTCCTGGCACAGCAGAGCAGCCATCCCGGTGAGTTAGACCCTTGCCAAGTACCAAATACTGGCATGTGACTGTTAAAAAAGCTCACTTTGATTCTAATATATTTTTTCTGTATTACTAACCTTATGTGAAGATTAACAAGCTGTTACCTGCCACCTGCACTGCAACCGGCCTCCTCAGCTGTGAAATTCACGACATGACAGAAGAATCACCATTTTTCCCAAAGATTTGCCTAAGGTGGGCTTCTTGTCTGTGGACTCCAGGTATTTTTTCTCCTTTATCAAAAACCATACTGTAAACCATTTAAGCCCCCTCCCCCCCCCCCCCCTTTGTTGTTTCAAAGCACACCACACCTATATGCCACTTGATGGATTCCACCAACCTGATAAAGCCCCTAACTGCTCAGGGAGCTGCACCAGCTCTGAATGGCAGAGCCAGGACAGGTACAGCCAGCACAGGGACAAAAGAAAAACACCTGGCTGCTACCTGAAGTGGGAGGCAGTTTCCTAAATGTAGTAAGCATGCTTAGGCTGTGCTTGTTATCAGAAACTCAGGATTTTATTTTTTTTTTCCAAAGTTCACTGTGTTTTCAAGAATCAGGGGAAGGAACTCCCAGACTCCATCCTGGCTGCAGCAAACCTCAGCAATACAACTCCGGAGCACTGTGGCATTTTCCTTCAAACACAGCTCTTTGCTTGAAATCCTAGGCCTTGTCTTTCCTGCCTTCTGAAAAATGACAACCTGTATATGTCAGGCTCTACAGCTACAAGCATAGCTGCCAACCTGATGGAGAAGGAACAGTGACAAGGCAGCACAGTCCCATTAAGTCCAGTTGTGTTTGCACTTGTTCCATTTAATCAAAAGAGTTTTGCTGTCAGTCAGAAGGATTTACTGTCACATAAAAGTACAACTCTGAAAACACAGGTGGGGACATACTTTGAAATATGACTCTCAATTGTGCCCTTCCTCACTTAACTCCCTGCTGCAAAGCAAACAGAGCAGGTATTCTCATGTTTTTTTATGGTAAAGCTGCAAATAACATTGCTTGCTCAGCACAGTGCTGACTAGTAACACTGTAACTGCTTTTAAAAAGCATTAGCAAGCTTTAGGATTGCCAGAAAAGGAAGAACATAACCACCTTTAATTGCTGTTTCAAGACTGCCTGATTTTTCTCAAGTAGGAGGCTCCATGGCAGCTGCGCTCCAGCACCACCCATGCCCTAGATCAGGTGGAGTATTTCCACAGCAGCATGCAAAGCTCAACAAGAGGTAGGAAATAATCCTCAGCCTTGCACCCAGTTACACAGGCTGCTCCCTTCCTTCTGCTAGCTCTGAAACAGGGACGACACAAGTAGCTGTTCCTCCACTGCTGCCTCCTCTCATCTCCCTGAGCCACGCTCAGAACAGCTGCTCAAAACCACTGAAAAAGGAGACAAGGCCCAGCGCTGCTCAATTCATCTCCCTTTCTATACTTTGGTAGCACAAATGGGCAGCATGCTTTGTGTTCTGGCAACTCTCTGAATGGTCTGTCTCTGAGATCTGCCAGCTAGAACAATGCTGAAATAATAATGATTAAAAAAACCATCAGGAAATTAAACACTTTAGTAGGCACGCTTCAGCCTGAACTAATTTGATCAAGCACAGGATCAATATGACAGCTACATGCACCCCTGTTTCACAGTATTAAATACAGCATTACTAACTCCAGAGTTTTAACAATTATCTAAAGCCTAATTTCTGGCTTTTAAGCATTTAAACAGCCGCTTGACGTGGCAGTTCTGAGGTAGCTGCCTTCCAACAGCCTTTGTGGAAGCTCACCACTGCACTGGATCCCTCAATAGCCTAATGAATCACACATGTAGTAGCAGCTTCAAATAATCCAGAGGTGTGTAAGCATGCAACTGCAACTACGGCCTCACATATAGTGCTTTTTTTGTAGTGAAAACCAAACAAAATTCTCTTGGGTATTTCATGAGCAACACAACCAGCTTTATAGGATCCGCAGCGACTCATCCTTCAGGGAATGACCAGCCGCTTGTGCTAGGACTAGAGGAACAATCCCAGAAATCAAATACAACACCCTAAGATAGACCAAAATAGAAGCAGGAACCTCTATAGGAATTTAATGGGATTCGGTCACTGACAACATCAAAGCAGATCTCATTCCTTCCTTGAGGTATTTTTAGCTGGATGGTTCATCTCTACCTCCTTAGTTATGGATCTATTATAAATTCAGCTAATAAACATATTATACTCTAGTTTGACTTGCAGTTATGCATAAAAATACTCTGATTAATAATTTAGAGAAATTACACATAAATAAAACAAGTGTCTTTTAAAATATGTAAGCCTGTTTAGCTAATAAAACTTTTAATAAATTCTGTATTATTAGCTCCACACAAATTAGCAGGGGCTGGTGCTTTTAATCACAAAAAGCTCTAGCATTACTTGTAAAAAACATGTAATTAAATGCTGATGTAATTATCCTACACAGGAACAGGGTGAAGGGCCCAGGCTCTTTTCTGTTCAGACTTTCACTGATGGCTCGTTGTACAACTCTGGTTTCCAGCAGCAGAAGGGAAACTGCCATTCAAATGGCTCCTCGTGCTAGTTTGTAACTAGAATTAAGAAAAAGGCTAGAAAAACTAACCATGCTGCGTCAAGCAGAGTACAAAATCTTTATTCACCAATAAGTTAAAGGTTCTTATAAATAGATGTTCTGTCTTTTGTACACTGCATTGCGTGTCCAGCTGAACTTCCATTACTCCTCAGACTCGGATCCCTCTTCATCCTGACTGATCTGGAAGTAGCGCAGTTCGTACGTCTCCTTGTCGGATGCGACGACACGAAGCCAGTCGCGCAGGTTGTTCTTCTTGAGGTACTTCTTTGTGAGGTATTTCAGGTACCTTAGAAACAGGAATTACTCATTAGGAGTTTCTCATTTAACAAGCCTTACTGCTGCCTGCACTCCACCCAAGGCACGGCTCTAGCACTAATTATAGCTAGGAATGAAAAAATCATCATTTATAAGAGAAAACAGAACTCTGCTTTCATTCCAGGGACAGAAGAGTTTATGATCTGATGGCTTTTTTACTACACAGCACCACAGCACAAACTCAAAAGCACTGGAAGTGGTTGCAGTACACTTACTGGTGCATCTGAATAAGCAACACAAAATGGGGGGACATGCAGGAACAACTCCACTGCTAACCTGTGTGCTCACGTGTGGCATGCCTTACCACATTTAGGTGTTTTAGGCTTTATTTGACTTAAGAGCTTCTTTTGTCACAGCATACGTGGCATACACACACATTTTAATTCAACCAATCAAGGAATAAAACAGCCACCCATTACATGAATTCAGCAAGACTTTTGAAAACATCTCTTGCCTTCATGTACTTGTGTTTTAAAAAGCAGAGTTTTTAGCAGGGCTTTTTATATCTAATATAAATTGACAAGTGCTACGAAGGTTAGAGCTAACGCTTTCTCTGGACCCATCAGAAGTAGGTCATAGGTACTTCTGATGATATCACTGCTCAAACTCCACGATCACAAGTCCAACAAAGGGAAACCTATTCCCACCTTTTAGAAAACTGCTTCTCAGACGTCACCGTGATCTTGTTCTTCAGGCGTTCGATGTGAACGGTGTTGCCCAAGTTTCCTGTTTTTCCATTGACCTTAACCTTCTCCTTTAGGAACTGTTCCTGTTTCAACAGGAAAGAAATAGAACACTAGGGAATGGCACCCTAGGTATGAACTAGGGAAGGGACCCTAGCCACACAGCAGTATTAAAAATCACCGGTTGGTTATGTCCCGATGGCATGTATTTACAACACAGAGTGTAATTAAAAAAAACCCAAACAACAAAACAAACACCCCCATACTAAAACAGAATTAAATTTAAAACAGTCCTATTTATGGATAGACATGAGCTACCTTATAAATATTTAAGCACTTGCAATATCTGAAGGGAGGGTGTCAATAGAATGGGGCCAGACTCTTTCCAGTGGTGCCCAGCAACAGAGCAAGGGGCACAACTGGAACGCAGGAAGGTCCATCTGAACATAAGGAAAAACGTGTTTTGCTCTGAGGCTGACAGTGCACTGGGACAGGGCTGCCCAGTGAGCCTGACAACATGTGGTCCTGGGCATGAGCCCGTGCAGCCTGCTGAAGGGGATCCTGCTTTGGCAGGGGGCTGGGCTAGATCTCCAGAGGTCCCTGCTAGACCCTGTCATTCCCTAATCTTGTCTACAGGAGACATACAAACCCTTTCCAAGGGTGCCAATTAAGGGCAGCTGCTGTTTTACCAGCCTAAAATACAGTTTCTGCTGGGAATTCGGCTGTCAGGCCGCACCGAGGCCGTTACCGCGAGCGGAGCCAGGACTTACAAAATTCCCGGAGTCAAAAATCCCGTCTTCTACCGGGTGGGTCAAGTCCAGGCAGAACTTCCAGGTGGACTTCTTGGATTTCCTGTCCTTTTGCTGAAACCCGAACGAACTGCGTTAACCAGAGCCACCGGCCACCGAGACGCGCCCACCAGAGCCTGGGGAGGGCGGCGGGGGCTCCCCGCAGAGCGGGCTCCCCGCAGCCGGCCCGGCCAGGCCTCGGCCGCAACAGGCCGCTCGAGGGCCGGGCCCTCTCGTTACGGGCAGCGGTAAGGCCGCCAGCAGCTACCCCTGGCCCCCACCCGCGCCGCCCCCGCGCCCCGTCCCGCCGCGGCCCAGCGCACTCACAGGCGGCATGCTCCCGAGTCAGCGCTCCCGCTGAAAGGCTGACGCGGCCCCCACGCCGCGCTTTTATACCCCGGCTATGACGTCAGCGCGCAGGCACGTAGGGTGCGGCGGCACGCATGCGCGGCCAGAGGCATGCTGGGAGGCGAGGAGTGCCGCCTCTTTCAGTCCCCCCCCCACCCCGCCTTCCCTGCCCAGCCCCGGCCGCCAACACCAAGGCGCCGCCGCTGGATTTCTTCTTCTGGCTTTTATTTCTGTGTGGGACAGGAACGCAAGCGTTTGTCTCGCTCTCGTACAAGGGGCAGGCCGCGCCGCTGGGCGCTGAAGGGTTTCTCCTCAGCGAGGTGGCGGGCAGGGCCCGGGCACGGAGCCGGCTCCCCTCCGGGCCCCGTAACCCCAACCGGCACCCGGCTCCTTCCGGGCCCCGTAACCCCAGCCGGCACCCAGCTGCTCGCCCCTCCGGACCCTGTAACCCCACCTGGCTCCCTGCTCCTCCAGGCCCTGTAACCCCAACCGGCACCCGGCTCCCCTCCGGGCCCCGTAACCCCAACCGGCACCCGGCTCCCCTCCGGGCCCCATAACCCCAACCGGCACCCGGCTCCCCTCCGGGCCCCATAACCCCAACCGGCACCCGGCTCCCCTCTGGGCCCTGTAACGTAACCCCAACCGGCACCCGGCTGGCTGCCCCTCCGGGCCCCGTAACCCCAACCGGCACCTGGCCCCCCTCTGGGCCCCGTAACCCCAACCGGCACCCGGCTCCCCTCTGGGCCCTGTAACCCCAACCGGCACCCAGCTCCCCTCCCGGGCCCCGTAACCCCAACCGGCACTCGGCTGCCCCTCCCGGCACTCACATCTTTTATTATTTCTGGAGCAAAACGCAATTTACATCTCTCCGCGGCGCATCTGCGTGGCATTAAAGACAATACAGCTTCCAAAACTGAGGCACGGGTGAAGCAGGACAGGCGGCCTCGCTTCCCGTGACTTACAGGGTGCAGCTTTTGCTATGGGAAGTAAAACAAGGCATCACCATCACCCCTTCCCCCTCCCCACGCTTCCAAACCCACCCCGAACAAGTCACGCTAACAACATACAGCACAGGACAACCGAGAACAGGGCTTTGCTGTGACACAGCGATACAGAGCAAACATTCTGCTTTGAAGTTCACAAACCAAGTTACTCCCAGATGCCGAATGCCATAGGGGCAGACTGCAGATCATGGAGAGACTTCTGCTCTCAGCGTACCGTGCCGACCGCTCCACCATGCTCTCACCACGCTGCCTCCAAGATCTACACTTCCATGGACATTCTCAGCATAAGAGAGATACTCAAATATCCTTAACAAGGTCTTTGTTGGGTTTTTCTTTTAATTTTTTTCCCCCTCCTGAAGCTTAGTTCTACTGTAACAAACGACATTCTAAATTACTCAAAAAAAAAAAAAAAAAAGAGGGATTTATTGAATTTATTTTTTTGAATTCTGTGAGACTGACCTGCAGTAACCATAAGAGCGTGAACTGTCATGAGATTTGATTTCTTTACAGATTATGCAAAATTACCTGTATTGTGAAACTACAGACTGTGCACCATTTCAGGGTACGTTGTGGATTAGAAAAACCTGCAAGAGGCTTGAAAGCAGTTACCTTAAAACAATGAAATTCAGCTAACTTCTTAAAAAAAACAGCCCTGAGAACATGGCTCAACTAGCAAGAGCCCAGTTGAAAAGCCACCATTATAAGCAAAAAATTAGGATCTATTGAAATCTTAAAGTATTATTTGTTGGCGTTTGAGGCAGAAAACACTGCAGTCTTTCCAATTCTGTAAAGTAGTGAGAGAAACCCAATGAACTGGAGCCATAAAAAAAATGCATTACTTGGAGTGGAAATACTTTTTCTCACCTTTTTTTTTCTCCACTTTTAAACAATAGCCATCAGGTATTAGTTCACCGTTTTCAGTTTTGACACAATTCAAGAGTTAAGACAATACCACAGAACAAGTACATTGGTAAGATTTGTTTTAAATTAAAGCTATGAAAGGAGAATTTCCCCAAGCATTTGGTTAGGGATCTTAAAAATACACATCTATATGGACTATTGATCAGAGTTTGTTGCAAACGATTCTTGACAGTAAACTGAAACATCTTATTTAAAAAAAATACATGTTCTAATTTAGAAGCAAGTTTTAACCTTACTGAAACTGGGAGATTATGCTGAACTCATGCTTGTGTTCTACCTATGGGAAACTTCATGCATGACAAGCCAATGCTCTGCACTTCCACGTGTCCGAAGTGCTTCACAAAAGACAACTAAGTATATAAGATCAAACCTATTATGAATTACTTAATTTTAAATCTTGCAGAACTGAAGGTTGCGATAGAAGGACATCTGTATGTCCCCAAGAGGGCTCTTCCAGCGATCTGGAGGGCACAACAGACCTAGCTTTAGATTGCTGGAGTACCTGAAAACTCTGGAGCCTGCTTGCAGCAAGAGGACAAAGCCTGGCCCTTGTCCCAGGGAGCTCAGGGTCTGAGATGCTTTGATTGTGGGCCAGTGGCATCAGACGCCTGTCTGCCAGCAAGGTTTTAGGGGACAGAAGGGTACCTGAAAGCCAATCAAAGCACTACCAGAACAAGCACAAATCTGGCTGTTTTCAAGCATAACAATACTTCCAACACAGTGTTAGCGTTAGAGCTTGCATTAGTTTGACATAGCAACCTATGACATCCCATCTGACATCACGCAGTTCAGGCTTGCTATCAAGACCATCATGAGGAACCAGTTCGATGGAGAAGCAGGAAGGAGCAGTGTGCAGACTGGTGTGAACCATTCAGCACGCACTCCAGAACCACTGAAGTGATGCCATTTCAATCTCTTGAACCTACAGCTTCTTTTTAATTGCTTTAAACCGGTCTTGCCGTTTTAGTCAAGGTGCTATTTACTGAGCTCACCTGCAATGTGTGTTGTGCTAGGCAAGAGCATGTGGCAGTATCCTACTCCTGCCAGGCGTGCCAGGTAACTGTGCTTTACGACCAGAGTGTATTTATTGCTGTCTTCACCTTCGCTGTACTGCTCATGGACCACACAGGGTTTTGCCATCTACATGAGGCCTCCAGGATTTGCTAAGCCCCGCCCCAGTATGTACAAGGGCAGTTCAGGACAGGTGCCAAGAGTCCTTTGGGGATTACAGAGTACATACTATAAGCTGAGAATGTTTTAAGCAGTTAACAGCAGCGTGAAGGCTGACTCGCTGCCACCAGAGCGCGAGTTGGGTGCCCTGTCCAACTCGCCTGTGTTTTCAAGCTGTCCTCCATCAGCTAACCACCAATGAGGCTTAAGGCAAGTTCATGAAACAATTTAGCAACCACGAAGAGAGGTCTGAGCCACGGGATAAGGACGTTTCCCCACTCATGAAGAATCACCAAGTTTTAGAATTCAAAGTGAACACCTTAATCGGGAGTAGGCTAGTTATCCTTCCATGACTAGTTCTGTGAAGCCTTGTGTTTGCCTGTTAAGCTATTACTAGTTAGCTGCATGCATGCATGACTCAGAACTCCCTTGGAGAGGAGCTTGCTTTCATAACTATGCAGCGAATTGTTTATTTTATAGTTAAGCCATGGTTGTCCAGTATTGTCTGTCAAGTCCATGTTTTGAAAATACAATGGTTTGGGATTTTTTTAAAAAAGAATTGCATGCATTTAGTTTAGGCTCAATGCTACAGTTTGTTCTACTTTTTGAAAAACATGTGGTCCCTGTGCTACAAAAATATGGTCTGAACCTGAAGATTATAACCTAAAGCTGGAAGCACTGGAACAGATTCCCATGGAGTTTGTCACCCTTTCATAGTTTAAGATAAATACAATAAAGGAAAGCAATTGAACTGCATTTTTTCTATTTTATTTTTCAAGTCTGACAAAGGCCTCGAGTGAAAGTCCATAGCTTTAACATCCATTCGCACCTTTGTGCCCCCTTGACCTATGTCCTTATCTACCCAATATTCCAACTGCCTGCCCAAACCACAGGTAGGCTTTGACACCATTTGATCATTACTAGAAGCCAACAAGTTGGCAAAGAAGAATACAGAGGTAATACAGTTAAGTTGCACATGGCCACTGGGGCTTGGTCAAGCCAGCTGGCATTTTTGATCACTTGAGTTTCTTGGTCTAAAAGTTGAGATTGGCACCTACAGTTCTGCAAGAGTCCCAATCCACAGAGTACTTAAGCTTTGAAATAAAAAATTGGAAAAAAAAAAAAAAAAAAAAAAAAAAAGAGAAGCTAATTTTATTGTCAGTTCTACCTAAAGATGTCAAGAAAAATACTATTTGTGCTCTAGGTCACTTTATAATCCTAGATACCTACCAGCTTATCTAAAAGCCCCTGAATACTGTATTTTGTCTGTTCATACAGACAAACACTGTTTTGCTCAAGCAAATAAAAATATATCCACTAGTAACACCTGATTGGTTTCTTAGATCCATAGCTGAAACCCACAGGAATGTTAAAATAGTTACAATTAAGGAATTAAAATCTCAGTGATTTTGAAAACTGCCAGTTAGCCTGCAACACTAATCCAGAATCCAGCACTGCTTTTTAACAATTCAAAAAAGAAATGAGGTTGCTTGTGAAGGCCAGAGCTTTGGTGACAACAAGAACCAAATTTATAGATCCGTGGTTTGTCCAGACCTGAGCAGGTGCCTGAGCCTGGCGATCCTCTTTACTTGCAAGGCTTTATGGCTACAGCACATTCTTCATTCATTGCACTTATGACAGATATCTGGAAGAAAAGACAAGATAGGTGAGCTCCAGCCCATGCCAGAGTAAACACTCCTGGAAGTTACAGACATTTTGGTATCTAGCCTATACTCCTTTAGGAGAAATAAAAGGAAGCTCAAGCTGGTCACTCATTAGAAGAATTCCCAGAGTATCTGCCCTTCCCAAACGACCTGCCCTTCTGCTGCCTTCTCTCTGCCACTGTGGCTTGGCTGGCAGCTTGAGGAAGGCAAACAAGCTCCTGTGATAGAGCCGAGCTAGTAACTGGTGCGGCCCAGCACAGACTGCAGTCTGCAGAGCTACTTGCTAATGCAGCAAATCAGACTATGCAGGCTCCATCACAAAGCTCTACACTTGGTCCTGATTAAGAAAGCCTGGAAGCTCCAATCCACACCATGTGGGCAGCACTGCTAGCGCCTAGACAGACATTTAAAGTCTCTCGTACTGCCTCACTGACAACTGAGTAGGGCTTCAGTGCAAACCGAGTGCTTCAGTTGAAAAGTCCTTCTGCATCTCATAAAGGACCAACTCCCACACATCTAACCCACTCTTCACAGAGCAATACAAATGCTCAGTATTAGAGTAAGACTTTTTCATTGTATAATCAAGCGTAGAGCTGTTCTCATCTGCCTTCTATACTTACCTGCACATCTTCATTGGCATTGAATTTTCCTTCTATTTCTTTGCCAAGATCCCCTTCTGGCAACTTTAGATCCTCACGAACTTCACCACTTTCTGTCAGCAGGGAGAGGTACCCATCCTGAATACCTATCAGCTGTGAAGAGAAGCTCACATTTAGGAAGTCAAACATCAGCAGTCACTAGCAGGCAGCAGCTCAAGATAAGCAGAAGGCACAGTGAACTCTGTTACATATATTCTTTAGCATTTCTAATGGTTAAGAACCTAATTTAAGGAAATGTTTAACAAGTTTAGAGGGCTGAGAGTTGGGGGAACTGTGGCAAAAGCCAGTCTACTAGTAAGAGCTGCCAGACCCATCCTGGTACTTGCCCCTTGTGTGTGGGGCACTGCAAAGACCTGTGAATTAGAAACACTTAACTAGAATGGTGTTCACTGAACAGCACTGCTTTGTAAAGCCTACACAACAGTTGAACCGTGCACTTCTATACCTTCATTTGTACAATTATATTCTATAATTTACATTAAAAGCTAATGAATAAATTAAGGAACATACACCAAGCTGTGGACCACTTCTATAACGCTGCTTTCAGCTTAACTAAAAGCCTGAGCTAAGGGGAACAGCTGTTTTGGTAGAGGAGGTTAGGGACTTCGGAACATGTAACAGAAAATCCAAAGGGCAGCCCTAGTAAGTCTGATAAACAGCAAGAATTTCAGTACCAGTGAAGACCCATGAACACAAAGAAAAGACCACCAGCATTAAGAATCTCTTGGAAGGTTTGAAGCCTAAGACAGGCAAGTCACACTTTATTCAAACAGCAGCAGCCATCCTGAAGAGTTGCCAACACTGAACTTCGGCTTTGTCAAGTTGCAGCAGTTTTCCAACCAACGTGGGTATGTCAGTTCCTGAGAAGAACTACTTCCCAGTGGGAAGGTAACTGACAGGTTACAACTCAAACCTAAGCTGAGCTGCTTTTCAGAGCTCACTGTTCATGCCACAGAAGGCATTACAGAAGTTACAGATACTGCCAAGCTCCTTCCATTTTGGAGCAGAGCTCAGGAGGGCTGAAATTATTTAAGGTCAACTAAAGCCAGCTTCCACACAAGGAGCAGAAAGCAGCAGTCAGAATTGACACTGGATGCTGTTTAAGTCTGTCTTGTTGAATCATCCATCCTAGGTAAGGGTGAAGTGATAAATGACAATATACACTTTATTTAGATTTATTTGAAGTGAGGTCTAAATTATCATCTAACAAATAACAACTTGCAGCAGGGATAACCTCTCTCCCAAGTCTAAAGGATGCCAGTATCACCAAGAATAAAAAGTGACCTTACTACAGGAGCTAGAAAAAATAGTCATGCCAAAATGCCATTCACTGTCGTTTCTAAAGACTGCTACTGTAACATGAGGTAGTGAGTTCAGGAAAGAGCTCTCCATCAGCAAGCTCCGACAGTCTTAGTTCAGTGAACGCTACTAGTTCAGCAATGTCATGTCTAGACAGGCAAGTTCCATTAATTCTGAGGCAGGTTTGGGGATGAAGAGAGTTTACGTGTGGTATTAGGAGTGCAAACCCTCCTAAAGTGTGAGAAAATACACTGACTACGAACTCACCTGGTAATCGTTCCTCTTGATATTTGGAACATCCATGTTATGAGTTGATGGGCAAATATCTTCATATTTTTTACCAGTGAAGATGTCAATGCCAACCAGGTGGACCTACAAGAAAAGATAAATAGCATGTTACTGTTGGTCCTGGAGAAACAAGCTGCCGTTGCTGGTTCCACTGTGTTTAATAAGAGATCAAGTCTAACACCAGATCCTGCCTAGACTCTGTTTGCAGTGCACGTTTAAGGTCTCACACACTCACAGCACAGAAACCCGACAAAGTTCAGCCACTGTTATCTTCCACAGCCTTCTGTAGTTTTGCAGCAACAAGCTAGAGCCCTGAGAATGTGGCTGTTAAGACAAAGTTTACTTGGAGTTCTAGCTGTTCTGAGAAACACGACAGTGTCAGTGACAACATGGAGGTTAAGAAGAAAAGGTGGTCATGCACAGAGATGAAAGCGGCTCCCCACCTCCCTTTGTGCTAGCAGCAGCTGTCTGCTGCATTATGTGTTCATGGCCTGCTCTTCTCAGGTCCTTTTACTGTCACAGCTGTTTCTGTATTAAAGAAAATTTGATCCACCTAATAAAACAAGCTATTAAAAAAAAGCAGGGAGGAAGAAAGGGAAAAAAAACCTGACTGGCAAAGGCTTGGTATACTCTAGCTATGACAAACCCCTAAATACTTTATTCACCTACATGCATCACACATTGATCATCATTAGAACTCTTAATTAGTCCGTGCCTGTCTCTAAACAATATTATACCCACCACCAAGCATTGCTGAATGAATAAAGGGGAACCTACACTCGGTCCAAGCTCGGGACAGCTGCACAAGCCAACTGCTTAGGCAGCAGGACTACAGCCTCAGGCAGCAGCCGAAGAATGTCCCTGCCCAGGACGCAGGGGGGGGAAGGCACGCCTCACTCTGTGCTGAGAAAATGAAAGAAGTAGTGAGGCAAGCCAGCAAAACAGGGCCAGAGCGGGCCCAGAGAGGTAACGGGGGTCTGCTGAGCTCCTCTGGCTTACGTAACAGAACGCAGGCACTTCGAGTGAGCGCTGAGTCTAGCGCTGCGATAGGGAAAGTCTGCTAGCGTGCTTTGGTGGGTAGCGATGGCACAATCCAACCACGCCCTAGTGACCTCATCAACCCCCTTCCAGAACTTACTCTGCCCCCACTACTGAAACAGGTTCGATCACTATCAGCGTTAAGGCCTTTTAATAACTCAGGAGGAAAAAAGAGCCCAACACACCCCTCCCCCCCACCCGGCATCCCCTGGCACCCCCCAGCCCTTTCGTTGAAGCCCCTGAGCTGACGAGACGCCGGAGGAAAGCAAAGGCAGGATGCGGCAGGCTCAGCCAAACGAACGCTACACCCTCCTTCCCTCCCGGCCAGCACGCAGCCAGACCGACCGCGATGCCGCTCGGCAGGCCGGGAGCCGCAGGAGCACACGCTGCGGCCCAAGCGGCAGCCTGGGCTTGCCGGGCCCGCCCGGGAAGGCAAGGGGAAGGGGGGGAGGCGGGGGGGAGCCCGCTCACCTTGGCGTGGCCGTGCTTGCCGGTCTTGGAGGTGGACATCTCCACGATCTTGCAGGGGCGGCCCTTGAGCACCACGAAGCCGTTCTTCCGCAGCGCCGAGCACTGTATGGGGTAGGTGAAGGAGGCGCCGGCGTCGCCCGTGGTGAAGTCGAGCTCGTCAGCCATGGCGCTGGGGGGACAGACGGCGGGGGCTGCGGGGAAACGAAAGCGTGGGCTCAGAGCTCCGGCGGCGGGAAGGGCCGGGCGGCACTCGGGCAAGGAAACCCGGGCCGGGGAGGCCGAGCAGGGGAGGCCGGGCAGGGGAGGCCGGGCAGGGGAGGCCGGGCAGGGGAGGCCGGGCAGGGGAGGCCGGGCCGGACCCGCAGCGCTCAGCGCACGTGTCCGGCGGGCGGGGAGCCGCCGCGCGCTGCGCCACGTGCCGAGGCCCGCAGCCTTCCCCCTCCCCCCACCGGCGAGCGCCCGTCCCTGGGCTGGGCTCTGCTCCCTCTCACCCCCGCGTCCCCTGATCGCCCTGGTTCAGCCGGCCACCGTCCCCGAGCGGCGCCGCGGCCCCCTCTTACCTTGCGAGGACGGTCGGGGAGGCCGGGCGGGCCGGGGCGGGGCGAGGCGGGGGCACGGCGCCGCGCACACGCGCCCGACCACTGCGGCGGGCGGCGGGAAGGGGCGGTGGGGAGCGTGCGCACCGCGGCCCGCCCAGTCCCGCCCCTCCGCTTCCGCCGGCCGCCCCACTCATTGGTCCGCGTTCTCCCCACCGCCCAACCACGTGTTGGGAAGGAAGAGAGAGGAGGGGAGCAGAGGGGAGGGGGGCGCCGCTTCCCGCCTTCGCTCGCCCCGCACCTTCACCCCGCCCTTCGCCGGCGCCTACGGAGCGCGGTTGGGCTCATTGCGCCAATCGCGCGGCGCCGGCGCCATCGCTACCGCTACCGAGGCATCCGCGAGACCGGCTTACCCTCCGCCGCCAGGCGGCGCCGCGCTCCTCCTCCCGCGCCCCCACCCACTCCTCAGCTCCCCCATCTTCCCCCCGCCGCCATCTTGGCGCTGCGGCGCCCGTCCGGCCGCTCCCCCCTAGGGGCGGCGGGGCGGTTCCCGGCCGCAGAGCGGGGCTGGGAGTGAACTGGGGCGGGAGTGGGTGTTTCCAGCGCCTGGCGGGGTGAGCCTCCCTCGTGAGGTTTGGTTTTCACGGCCACCCTGTCCAAATGTAACGCAAAGTTACCCTGTCCGCCTCATGCCCCCTTTCCCAATAGCCGTGAGCAAGGACGCGGCGAAAGAGCTGCCGGGCAGCCACAGCGAAACCTCGGTCTTGCTCATGGACGTGGGGCTTGGCTGGCTCCACTTCCCCTTACCAGCAGGTAGCCCTCAGCATCTGCCTCCGCGCTGAGGAGAGGTGTGTGGCCGTGCCCGCAGCCAGAGGGATCGCAGGAAAACAAAGCCAAATGGTTGTTGTTGCTGACCCCCCCGTGTCAGCGCCATGGTGCTTTTGGCTGCTTGAACTGGCCAGAGGCTGAGGGTGGATGTGGCGAGCTCAGCACCATGTGGGTCACTTGATGTGACCCTCAGACAGACCAAACGCAGAGGTGTGTGTGGCGGTGCAGGCAGAGCCGGCCTCTGCCATCGCATCCTGCCCTGAGATACTGAGTTTGTCATCTCTCCTCTAACGGCAGTGTTACAGGAGATGGTTTTAAAGACACTTTTTAAATGGTCTGTAAGGGATCTTTAATTCACATTAATCAGTGTGATGTTCGCCTGTGGTCCAGCCCTTGGTTACACAGATCCCACTCCAAACTACCCACAGAGAGAGGTTTGGCTTTCATTACTGTGGAGCCTTTTTCTTAATGCACCAGCACACCGAGAGGGTGGCTCTCTTCCATCACCCAGCTTTTGGTGGATGCTGCCTCGCTCAGCCCGCTCTAGAGATTATACCGGTTACCCTGGGGAACCGCCCATTTTTCTCCTGCTTCGGCTGATAAGCAGAAGCTGGGGCATTCTGTTAAGTGTTCTTACGTGTGTAGTATGTGTTTGTCTACCTGCAAATGTGTGACTAGTTGCACATGCTCTGGGGCTTTTTTCTTTCAGTAAAATACTTTGTGAGACAACTAGCAACTGTTCTGAGTCAAACCCAGAGCAGCCTGGGGCTAGGCGCCGATGATAAATTCTTTTCTCAAGTATCAGACTATAAATTTGGTTGATTTTCCACAATTCACAGATTCATTTTGGATGACTTGAGAGACCGGTGCTAAATCAAGTCTTTTTCCTGAAGTGCAAGCTGTAGATGATATTTATTTTTGAGACACAAAGCAAATATTCCAAGGCAGCTTTTATCAGAGATGCAATAAAAAAAATTGGAAATTGGCTCCATCAGTCATTGCTTGCAGGCATTGTTCCTTTGTCTGCCTCGACATTCATTTTCTAAAATGTGTTTCTTGATAGTACTAATGTGATTATCCCACTTTTCTATACAACAATAGCAATTCAATTTCAAAGCGTATTTGTAAATACCGTGGCCTTTCATGTTTAAATCTATTCCCTTTTGTGCATGTCTGTGTAGCGTGTTGCTGATACACAGCTGGGTCACACACGCACACCCTTTCCTTTTGAGTAGACTTGGGGTGTTATCAAGCTTTGGTTCCCCTACCTGTCTTTGTATGAATTACATTGCAGGAATGATCTGAGTGGTAAAACTTTTGGAAGGTTTAAAGTGAGTGAGTTCTATCTGTTGTTGGTTACATTCCGGAGAAATGCCTGACATCCCTAAAGCATCCCATTAAAGCCTAGCCTCCAGAGGATGCATTTCAAGCAGCACCGGGGTAAACATCCCACCTTGTTTCCAGTAAACCAACCAGAATGCCGGAGGAGGTGTTTACACCGGCCCGAGCCGTGGGTGCCGTTGCCTTACGCTGCCTCCTTGATCCAGCTACTTGCCTGGTGCATTGCTACTTTCTGTGCAACCAGTCTTCTGGGGACCTTCAGGGGTGGCAGCAATGTCCTGGGGCATCCCAGGGTGTTGGCCTGGGTGCCTAGAGGACTGAGGAAGGTGCTGGAGGAGAGCCCTGCAGCCTAGCTGAGAGAGGGCCAGCTTCAAAGGGTGAGCACCACGGGAAAGGAGGGGGGCTCATCCAGCAGGACCTGGTTCAGGTCACAAGATTAGAAGTAACAGGTTATGAGCAAAGCCATGTAAACAACCCTGTTTCAACTGCTGAGCTGTCTTACCTGGGATCCCACCGATGTGTCCTGACTGTTGGGGTGAGGGTTCGTGCTGGCTTCCACGCACAGCCTCAAGCAGGAGGATGCGAGAGAGGCTGAGGAATGATGATCCCATCTCCACAGGGCAGTGCCATGGTCAGCAGACCTTCAGCTCCTATGTACAACCTCTCTGTGTATGAACCATGCACCTCTCTGTGCGTGGACCAGATTAAAGAGCTTCTGCAGTGACCTTGCTCTAGACAGCCCACTCTGCTCCAGGCACTGCTTTACTCCTGCTGTTTGTTCACCTTTAGCTTCCTTCGAAGAAAGACTGCAGTGCCAGTGACTCACCTCACGTTTGCATCCATCTTGAGAAGAGGGTTCTGGGATGCCGGATGGTTCCTACAGTTATTAGGGGCTGCATGCCCCAGGGTGCTTAAATCGTACCGCAGTACTGCCTCTGTGTGGTCACCTGTACCTCTTCAGCAGCCCCACAACAGCCCAGACGGACAAAGGTGGCTGACAGGGTGTGCACAGACAGCCGCGCTGCCTGAATTACCCAGGGAATTACCCTGGGCACACGCTGGAAAGCAGAGGGTGAGAGTGCAGGGACATGGAGCTAGTAGGAACCTCTAACTCCCTCTAGGAAGAGGGAAAGCTCGGAGTAACTCTGGCTGTTCTCTCCTCCTGAGACTGCAATGGTGCTAGAATTCGGGGCGCGGGCGCATTGCCCAAGCCTCGGGCCTGCAGTTACACCTGCAGCCTGTAAAATGTAAGGACTGCTGATCTACAGCCAGGGTTTAGTGCCACGCTGCCGGGGAGGAGATTCCTGCAGCGTGGCTGCTCAGGCTGTGCCTCTGGGTAAAATTTACCAGTGTTGCTTCAGGATTCAGTGAAGCACTCGAGCACCTTAAATTAAATCTCATACTTAGATACAAGGATGGATCTGGACCTGATGTCCTCCACTCCCATATTTCAGTGAAAGGTAAGGATGTTTACCACCCCAGAAGTTGCATCATACCTCAGAGACTTGGTCCCTGTGTGTGTTGTACTTGGGCTAGCTTTATCTTCATCAGCTGTTTGACTCAGGAGATGGAGGGTAGCGCTCCTCAGCGATGAAAAACAAGTTGAAGCGAGGCAGAAAAAATCTGTGATAAATTAGTGTGGAAAGTGTTAATGGGGCCAAATGTCCCGAGTTTATTGGATTAGGGAAGTCAAACTAATTTTAAAATTATGCTTGGAGAGTGGGAAACTAGATATCGTTAGCCATTTATCTGACACAACAGAAAAGTCTTAATGGCTGTCATCTCAGCACATTAGGAAAACACTGCCGAAGCTCTTGCTGACAAGATGCTTTCTCAGGGATTATTAATTATATTGCATTATTAGCCAGCCACATGAGGGAACATACTATGCATGTTAACGAAAGTGCAACGACCATTTGGCTAATAAGTATAACTAGGTCTTCTAAATATTCTTAATGATTAGCAACTTAGTAAAACTGTAACACTGAGAGATAAAAACAATGATTCAACAAGCTGTGCCTCAAGAACAGGTTTTAACTGGAACCTGCATGTAGCAAGATAAAGTGTACAGCACTAATTACCAGCCTGATGTGACAAGACAAAAGTAAACATATATCTGCAGATTTAACCAACTTGTGTGACCCCTTCCTGCATCATCGTACATGGTAAAAGTGCAGTTGTCATAGTTCAGCCCTGCGTATCAGCTGGGTCCTTCCACCCCAGTCCTGCTGAGGACAGGGTTTGCTGCAGCCCTCAGCAGCACCCAGCTCTGAACTTTCTGTCCCAGGCTGCAGCCCACCCCAGAACACCAATTAGCAGAATTGATTTGAAACACCCTGGGACAAGCAAGGCATCATCTCCAGGGGAAGATAAAAAGAAATGAACGAAATGATACTAGGAAAATGTGCAGAGGCGTTTTTTCTAGCTGTGGCCTGAGAGAATCAGAGAGGGTCCCCAGTGCGGGGTCCCAGACTGAAGGAACAGTGACTTCCCACATATGCAGCAGCTGCTGTGAGGAAGCACGGTCTGAAGCTCGGTGTGTGTCTTGTTAGCTCGCAGAATTCACAGTGTGCTGGCAGCAAACCAGGGAAGAATAACCACTGTGAAGTCTGCTAGCTTTGTGACTCCTGCTTCAAGCAACGTGCTCTTTACTATAGCTTAGCCAAAAGCTTTGCAGAGGGGTGGGATGGTGCAAGGTGAGAAAGCCTAATAAGGTGGTCACATGGCTTTCAGCTCACAAGCAGTTTTACAGAGTAACTTTGCTTAAGTCCCTCTGAACCCCCAGGCAGATCTTCCGGGAAGTTCTGATGTTGGTGTTGTGGGCTCTGTCAAACTAACGTGTCTGCCACGTTACAGTACTTTGATCAGTTATTGGTGACTTGCAGTTATCCTTTGCTTGGTAACACACATGAAAACAAAGATGCTGCTCCGTGTTGCTAAATAAACATCCGCTCACTGCTCAGGTACCGACAGCTTCGCTGACTGATGCTCCTCAGGCATTAAGACAAAGTTCAGCACAAGTTTGGTGGAGTGGTTTTGGACAGCCTGTCTCATGTTAAACCACCTATGACCTTCCTGTGGCTATAGCTGGAGCCCTTCTGTTTGTGGTGACAGGCCAGCTCACAAGGATTGAGTGGGCACATTCAGGACCCTGGTGCCAGCACCCTCCCTGCCACCCTGCCTGCTGTCCCATCCTCCCGTTCCTGGAGGAACCTGTCCTGGTTCTGCCCCCAGAGCAGAGGCAAATCTACTTTGAACCCCATCTCTCCCCAAATGTTCCTCTGCCGATTGTGCCTAGAGAGACCCCAGCACCAAGTTTTAAGCTGCACCAGTGTCTGTGCAAGCATAGGTACGCTTTACAGCAGGGACAGCTGGGTCAGACGCTATCACACCTCCAATGAAGGTTCATCCTGATGCAGAGCCAGCTCCCAACGGCTCTAGGGCTGCCCATCCCCCAGAATGCTGCCTCCCAGCCCCATCATCTCACCTCCAAACCGTGCACTTAAAAGGCATTTAGCTGAGGGCTTGCACAGCACTTGCCATCTAGGAAGCCAACATGCCCTGCCAGGAAAATACCTCCCACCTTGCGCTGGACATACGTCTGGCATCCACAGAGGGAAACAAGCCAACAAACCAACAGCACAAGCCAGCACGTCTTGCAGATGTTGTTTATTGTCATCCTGTGTAACAGACATAGATACCATTGCTGAAAAACAGAACCCATCTCTCTTTTTTTACTTTTTTTTTTTTTTTTTTACAAACAGACAGTCCATTATAATACTTAACAAACTGCACAGACACCATGCAGAGCTTCTGATCCTGCCTGGGGAGACCTGTTTGCAGCACACAGACTGACAGTTCAGCCTGGAGTCTGCCCGCCGGCTCTGCTGCTCTCTGTGCCACGCAGCCTGGGCCCTGGCTCCCACATGCCCTGCACACCCTGTGTCAGGCCCCGGTCCCCCTCTGCTGTAGCACAAGACAGTACTGACCCCATTCTTCTCCAGTTAAATCCCAGCTGTCACTTCAGGAAAGCCTTTGGTGCCATCTCAGTGCATGAGCAGGGCCAGAGGCATGTCCCAGTGGAACTTGTGGCTGTACCTCCAGTCACTTGGAAGGGACCAAAATCTGCTTTAGGTTCTTAAGCCTACACAGGAAAGGACCATGAACCTTCCCTAAAACTGAACCCCTGGCAGCAGCCTATGATCCTCCTTGGTCCATCTGTTCTTGAGCTGGTCTTTGTGTTTCATCCTCTCTTACTGTCAAGTCACTGCTTCACTGGCAGTTGTGATGAGCTCACAGTGACCAAGCAATGCCAGTGTCCCATGTCTAAATAAATAATGGGTTTCTATCCTGGAAAAGTTCCTAGAAAGTAGCCTGTTACCACAGCAAGGAACATGCAGATCTTAAAATTGCCAAGCAAATGGAGAGCAGGTTTTTAACTATTCCAACATTTCCCTTAAAAAGGAAGAAAAATCAGTGCAGTTTGTCACATAGCAGTACCTCGTAAAGAAGCAAAAGGAGCAAAAGCAAGGTTGGAGAAACACTGCAGCTGCTTGCTTAAATGCTTTCTTGGCTGAAGCACACCCAGCCAGCCAAACTATAAGTGGTGCTGAGTGAGGGTGGGTGGGACACCGGACAGTTAATGCTGCAATAACCATTTCCCTGTTGGATTATCAGTGGTTGTTAGGGTACAGGCAGCCCTAGGCCTCAGCTGGAGCTGCAGCCCGTGGTCTGAGCTTTGTGCAAAAGAAAGGGAAAGCAGGCACAGAGGGTAGTGGGAAGGAGGAGCAGTGAGAGAAGGTGACCTGGTGGTCGTCACAGCGTGGGAGGGATGGCAGCAGGACTCAAGTCTGGGGGGCTGGGAGTGCCCAGGGTTGTTGTGTGGTCAATGCTGTGCTGTGTCTTGTGCTGCAGCGGGGATAAAGGAGGGGGGAAAAACCTCCAGGGAGGAGGGAGGAGGTAAATAATCTAGCTGAAACAACACAAAACAGACCAAAAAAATGCACACAAAACCATTTCTGATAAGCGTGGGAAGCGTTGCTGTAATGCATGGCTAGCAAAGCAAGCAAGGGGCGTCCCAACCAATTGAGGTGGGATCCACCTTCCTCTGTGCAAGAAGAGTGAGGGGACTTTGCTCAGCCTGTTTGGTGCCTTGGGTGACCAGTTCTGTGTGCTGGTGGCACAGCTGCACGGGCAGTTGGTTTCTCAAGGCATCAGACCACTCAGCAGAGCGAGGGGACAAAGAAAACACGAAGGTACAGCATCACTTCACCCCTCTTTCCTTCATTCCAGCTGCATGACGACCCTGCTCAGTGCAGTGCTTTGCCAATTAGTAAGATCATCGCCCGACTGGGCTCTTCCAGTGGACACAGAGACAGACATGTAATGGATTCCTCCCATCCTTTCCCCAGATCTTCCCACAACCCAGTTGTACCAACTATTTCAGAGTAAAACGCCAGGTTAGCATCTGCAGCTCAGAGGTGTGAGCCACAGCAGCCAGAAGGCAGCTGTCAGGGTCCTCCTGGTCTGCCAGCTGCAAGGTGTTCTTGAACAGAGACTTTTTCCCAAAATTCTTCTCACGATGCCTCAGGAAGGTCCATGCTCAGTCCCTCCTTTCTGGGTACATGGCCATGTCTATGCCTCCTCGCTGCCTCGCAGGTCTTCCAGCTCAGTCATGGCTTTGGCCGGGAGCTTCTTGCGGCGGAACACAGCTGCAATCTCCTCAAAGGACTTTCCTTTCGTCTCCGGGACTTTGAAGTACGCAAACAGAAAGAAGACTAGAAGCAGAGCCGCAAAGATCACGAACACGTACGATCCACACAGGTCCTGCAGCGGGGGAAGCAAGAACAGGGGTCAGCACCATCAGCACCGCAGGGGTAGGGCCTCCTTCCTACCCCAGCTGGCTGAGGCACTTCCTGAGGCTTGGAGATGGAGATCTGGGAGGCACGTCCACATCCCACTGGGCTTGAACAGGAGCCCAGAAGTGGGGTCATGTCAGTCATTTATTTGTTTTAGAGGGATTTCTTACCGCTATGTACTGGAAACACATTCCCACGATGAAGTTGCAGGTCCAGTTGCAGAAGCCAGCAATGGCGATGGCGGCAGGCCTTGGGCCTTGGCTGAACAGTTCGGCTACAATAAACCAGGGAATGGGCCCGGGCCCAACTTCAAAGAAGATGACGAAGAGGAAGATCGCGATCATGCTGACATAGCTCATCCAGGCAAACTGGCTCTGCAAGAGGGTGTGCTTGGTGTTACAATCCCAACACAGCCCCCATTAATTATCACTAATTACTTTAATTAGGCTTCTTTTTCAGAAATTTCTTTCTATTCAGGCAAGTGGGGACTGGACATGAATAATTAAAGCTCTAAACTCTTGTGTGCTGCTGGCATCGTGGCATGCAGAGGGATGTTGGAGCTCACAGCTATCAGCTCAGCTGTACCTTCGAGCCCTCTCCTTGCCTGTAGCAAGGCCAGGAAGAGGCAAAATGGTGTCATCTTTAATAACCAGGTTGTTCAGGAAAAGAGGACACCCCTTATTTGGTTTTACATCTTGACAGTGGCTTGGAGCAGTGGTTCGGGCTGGCTTTGATGGGGGCTGTCTGTACTGCCTGTACTGCCCCATGTTTCACAGCCTGATCCCTCTCCCGGGCATCAGAAGGAATAATTTGTCCCTTTTTTTATGACAACATGCTGCTCTAGCATCCCTGCACCAAGCCAAGGAGATGCAGGTTGAGGGTTTTGGGGCACACTGTTTGCACATGGGGCAAACTGGGCTTTCTTAGCAGGCATGGGATTGTGCTGTGGAACTGCAGTTGCTGTGTGAGGATTGAGTTTGTCAGCAGTCTCAGGAAGGGGACACACATCCTTTCTAGAAGCACTGGGGTATCTTAGGGGCCAAAGAAAAGAGCACAGCATCCTCAGGCACTGCTGTAACCAGAGATGGCTCCAGCTATGGCCACTTTGAATTGTCCCTTCTAAGGACAAATGTTTTCTCAACTTCTTGCATGTGAAAATGCAAAACATGCCCTTTTCAAGCTGGGTTGTCTTCTCTTGTTTGCGAACCATGGAGACAAAAAGGAGAGAAATCCTTACCAGGAGCACAAGTCCAACTGTCATGGCCACAGCACTTATTAACATGCCCATCAAACCAGCCAGGAACAGGGACCGCCTGCCAGTCTTCTCCACCAGAAAGACCTGTAGAAACACAGCACGGTAGCTCAGACTCCATCACTGCTGCTCTCAGGAGAGTTGGTCAACTCTGCAATGAGAAACCTGTTACCACTACCACACTGCACTCCTGCTCTTCTGACTCTCATTGTAGAAATTTCCATGCTGATTTCCAGGTGTCAGAAACTTTGTTGCTGGCTGTTCAGGTGCCAGACAAAGCAGCCACCCTGCCGAGGGCAAGGTAAACCACATATACTCAGGGACCACGCATTTCCAAGCTCTCAGGACTTCCCACCACTCCTACACATATATTGCTGACTATGCAGGGTTTTTTCTCTTTCTTTTTTTAATTTTCTTTTTTGTTGTTGTTGTTTCACGGGGAATAAACTACCATGTCTGCATTAGTTTGGAAGCAGCCTTCAAAATCTGCCATGATTCAGGACACATCATGGGCCGCTGCACCTGGCCTGTCTTAGGGCAGAGATAGTTGTGTAGCAGCTGGAGTCAGGACTTTTCCCCTAATTTCTCCCAGGCATCTTTTGCTTTCCTAGTAGCCACAAAGCTTGCTCCTCGTCAGCTTCTCTTGGTGAACTCCAGCTACCTCACCCAACTTTTGACACCTAAATCTGCACCAGCCACCTAACCAACAGGGAAATGTAACTCCAGAGGACAGTGTGCCTGGCTACTCTAAGATGCCATGCACTGAGGCCGCCTGCTCCTTCCCCTCTGCTCCAGAGGACACCCTTGGCCATCAGCGCAGCCTTTCCTGCCCTTAAAGTGGGTGATTCATGCTTCCATCCCTTCTGCTGGAGGCAGTTCATCCTGCTAACTCGTGAAGGTGCAGAGGGCCAGGCTCCGCGCTCTCCTTTCCCTTTGCCAAGGTCCACCCAGCCGGCAGCACTTCTGCCTTTTGATCAGGGGTTTGTCATTTATTGACAACCCCAGGTAATTTTTAAGTGCTCATGGCCAAAAGAAGCAAAGGACAAATCCCTCTGGCTGTGAGTACCGGGTGGAGATGGAACTGCTGGGGAAAGACCTCTACCAGCTGCCGCCTGCCTCTGTGCCTCATTTCACAGCAAACATCACCTTCTTCCTCCCTACAGGGTTTGCCCTGGGCTTCATCTACAGGAGATTCACCCCAAAACCTCTTATCTCACGGGCACTGGGTGAAGATAGTTTAGAGCTATGCATTTCTACCCTGCAGTTAGTCCTGCTTGGTGGTACACAACAGTCCTCTCCCTAAGTCTTTCTAGAGAGACTTGGCATTTCCTCATCTTCCTGCCTCGATGGCCACATTAAAAGAATAATTGCCTGCTGATAGGAAACATGAGGGAGACAAAGGGAAAGGCTGTAGAATCGGAACCAGCCTTTTATTGGCACAGATAGGGTGAGGATAGGCGTGAGATTACTTTTATTGCTGCGGAATAGCCTTTGGGTATTGCCCACACAGGTGCTATGTACACACACAAAACAACTCTGCAGATAGCAGGTCAGGAGGAGACTGGGAGCTGCTGGTGGCCCAGGGGGGAACAGGACCCACAGAGCTCAAAGCTTTGAGACCCACAGTGTCAAAGGCAGCTTCTATTTTGAGGGGAAATGCCGAGCTACCGGAGTTTCCCTGACCACAGTGGCATGGTTTTTCACTCGTTTCGCAGCACTGTTCGATAGCAGCAGGCTGTGTTTGGAGGCTTGATTAATCACAGAATCACAAGGTTGGAAAAGACCTTTAAGATCATCGAGTCCAACCATTCCTGTCCTATGCTAAACCATATCCCTAAGTACCTCATCTACCTGTCAGTTAAACACATCCAGGGATGGTGACTCAACCCTCTCCCTAGGCAGCCTGTTCCACATCCCCACAACTCTTTCAGTGAAGAACTTTTTCCTAACATCTACTCTGAACCTGAATCCTTGTTTTTGAACAAGACTTGTCCAGGGAGTGATTTTTTTCCCCGTGGGGTGGTGGGGTGTGCAGGGTCAGCCTTATGGAACTGCAAATCCCAGCTCCAGCATGGAATCATGTTTCAAAATCACACCGTAGCTTGCGTGCTCTTGCTAGTTTTGTTGGGGGCAGAGATATTTACTTACAGAGATAACAGTGAAGACTGTGTTCACCACTCCAACGCCGATGGTTGCATAAACTGGTTGGTCAACTCCAGCTCTCTCAAAAATGTTTGTGGAGTAATAAAAGATCTGTCAAAATACATGGAGGGTGAGGGATTAGGCAACAGGGCTGGTGGAACTTTTTGTTCTCTTGAGGGCAGAGTTGCGCTTGCTCTGCTGAGATGTGAAGTAATTTAATTATGATTAATTTTTCAACTTCTAATGGCTTGTTACAATAATTAAAGCTGGAACTCTCCAAGCCCGGAGGGAGTTAAAAATCACAGAATCACAGAATTACAAGGTTGGAAAAGACCTTTAAGATCATCGAGTCCAACCGTTAAAATCCCACTGAAATTCCCCTCCTGAGCTACTGCACTGGCACATTTAAAACTGGTTTTCTTCCACGAAGTCCCATGTTCAAACTTGAAAGCCAGATCACCAGCACTGAGCGCTGGAGACAAGCACCTTAAGATGACCAGGTCTTACAAGAACTCTAAAATATTCTCAATATGTTGAGATGGCTCAAATTTCTCCCTTCTCTCCAAGAGTAAGATGATTCCTGTCTATTGGAAGTTAAGGGTGGGAGGTAAATGGGCGGCTGACCCCATGGCTGGTGGACGGGCCTGGGCTCTGTGGGGTGCTCAGCCCTGGCTCAACCCTGTGAGATGATGGGCCATCCCTGCGAGCTTCTCTGCCTTGCAATGCAGGATTGCTCTCAGGGTTGGGGGAGCTGGTGGGAGGAAGGGCTCCACCTGTGTAAAGTTGCCACCAGACTTTCAAAAGAAATTGAGTCTTAGCTGATTTTTGAAAAGGCAGCTTTATGCTCCTGGGTGTTAAACACTGATTTGTGGTATCCCAGGAGATGATGCAACAACTGTTAAGCTAAAAATAGCTAGAAGATAAGTGGTTCTGTTGTTCCTGGGGTGAACGTTTAGTCATTAAAGATGAAACTGCTAATGAAGGTGGAGGGCCACAGGAGACCTCAGCATGGACCCACCATGCCAGCTGGTTTTGTGCTGAACTCCCTTGCACCCTCCTCCCTTCCTGCCATCCTCCAGCCCAGCTCAGCTCCACCTTCAGCACTGATGGTGGTGGCCTGGGAGCCTACTGCAGTCACAGGAAAGCCTTCTCTTCACCCCTGCCTGGCTTGGGCAGAGCCAGCAGTGCCTTTTCATGCTCAGCATGTTGGTTTTTTTTAAAGGCAGATGTTTCTGGGAGACTCACCGCATTGATTCCTGAGAACTGCTGAGATATCTGCACCATCAGTGCCACGATGACAGCCTGCCTGTACTTTGAGGAGGTGAAAAGCTGCCTTATGGAGACTTTCTTCTCACTAGCAGCTTCTTGCTTTTCCTTTTCCATCTCAGCAATCTCTTTCATTGGGTCACAGTTCCCTCTGAGCCTTTTCAAACCTTAAAGGAAAAAGAAAGATGGACATTTTTACTTCCAATGGTGGATAAGGAATAGAGTAAGGACAAGCATCTCAGAAAAAAAAAAAAAGCCCTGAGACACCAATGCTCAAGCCTCCTCCTTCAGCAATGCTCATTAGTCCCATGCTAATGTATCTCAATAGTATCTGGTCCAGAGCTGATTTACACTTGGGCAGCTCCTCACTCCTCACCCCAGTCTCAGTAGCAGCCTGCTCTTTGCTGCTCTTACTCCTTGTAGGGAACCCGCTGAAGAGGGTATAAGTTGTATAAGAGGTTGTGGTAAGCACTGCAGATTTGCTGTGTAGTTGCAAATGGCACCAAGGATGGAGAGATCAGCTGTGCCCCAGAAGATGTCATGGTTACACCTGGTTGAAATCCAACCGAATGGGGGTTTTTTGGGGGTGGCGTGTGCTAGATGTGATCTCTCTCTGATGGAGAGGAGTAACGTGCTAAAGCTCACACCGTCCGCAGCAATACATCAGCAAATAAGCCTCAGTCACTGAGTATAAGCAAGCATCCAAAATCCTGCTGGCAAATGTGCTGTGTGGGATGGGGTAACTACACCCCGTTACACGCGAGCCGGGCTTTCCCTTCTGTGTTTAATACTGTGTATAGTACAAAACCAACTCCAGACAAGCCCGGAATATATGTGTGTGAAGCTTACTTTTTTTAGCTTCTTCCACCTTCCCCAATTTGATGTAAAGGTATCGGGGGCTCTCGGGGCACAGTAAGAGCAGGAAGAACTGCAGGAGGGCAGCCACACCAGACAGACCCAGGAGCAGGGGCCACATCTCGTCATTGCCCAGGAGGAAGTCTAGTCCAAGGACCTGGAATAATTGAGGCACATGTGAGTGGCTTATTTTGCACCCTAGAGAAGACAGTGATTGCCCAAATTCAAAGGGACAACCTGGAAGCATTGTCCTCTGATGATTTGATCTCTGTAGCTGTAATTCATGGGTACAAGGAGGGAATGGAGAGATGGTGTGAAAGGTCATGAGACCTTAGGTGAGTGACACTTTGGCTTGTGCTGTGGGACAAACCTCTGTGAGCCTGTTCCCCACCCCAGGGTGACTCTGTCCTCCTTAGGACATGCCACCAGCAGGACACCTGTGCCTGGCCAGAGCCACTCCATAGGCAGCTCCACAAACACAGGTGTGCTGATGGAATGTTTCTCCTCAGACCTTGCTGTCCTGGGTTTTTAGGGTGTGCTCCCCTGAGCAGCTCTGTGAAGGCACAGGGCATGGATGGAGGTCTGTGCAGCACAGGCTGCCCCAGCTGTGTGGCCACAAACCAGGATGTGTTGGTTCTCAATACATTTACATGCCAATGTGTCACGTAGCTTGGACTACAGCCATGGTGGGAAATGCTGATGGAGATGTCAGGCTCTCTGCTTCTCTATGAAGCCATATTTGAGTACCCGAGTGCCAGGAATCTCAAGTTTAGGATCCAGTCTGGCTCTGAGGCGGTGTGCACAGAAGCTTCACAGTGGAGGGGAGAAATTGTTTGCAGACATACTTCTTATGTCATGATAGATCATCTTTGTTAAGGACACCTCTGACTCAAGGTAGGAGTTTAACCCCATCAGGGCAGACTTCTTCCTGCTCTCTTTCAGTCTTGGGGTGGAATGGTGAGTGGTACCCCAGCATATCAGTAGGGTATCCCTGCTCCCTGAAATACCCTCTCTGACCTCGTGTGCTTTCCTTCTTACCTGGCTGATGAGGATACCCGTGACGATAGCAAGCTGATGCAACGTCCCCAGAGCTCCTCGAAGGGCCGTGGGAGAGACCTCGCTGACATACATGGGCACAAGTCCGGAGGAGAGGCCTGCACAGAGCACACATGGGCATCACCTCTTCTAAACCACAGCTCAGCAACCAGCAGAAACCGCTTCCTGAGCAGGAAAGGAGGATGGAACCCGTGGGCTTCATCCCACATCCCACCAAATCCCCCGTGCTTGGCTGGGAACCACCCGCACACTGCGAAGGTGCTTGGATACCCTTGGAGTCAGAGCCCCAAGCCAGGAAGCCTTCATGCTAGAACACCTAAATACAAGCATGGAGTGGAGCTCATCCGCTGGCAGAAGTTATCCTGGAGACAAGAGTTATCTTAAAACTTGCCTTGAACTTTTGGAGCTCAGCATTTTCTTTGTGTACCAGTGATGGTGCTAATGAGCTGTTACTTCTAAACTAATTCTAGTGTAATTCCATGTTATTTACCTACTGTCTTATCCTCTCCACCTACAGTGCTCCTGTACTATCTGCCTGATAGCGCCGTTGTCCAGGGAACCCGGTAAATAGCAGGGCTAACAACATACTGGTACAGCAGCCTCCGGCAAGATCGAGCCTTGAGATACAGCCCTTGAGATATAGAGTGGTGAGGTGCTGGAACAGGCTGCTCAGAGATGTGATGGATGCCCCATCCCTGGAGGTGTTCAGGGCCAGGTTGGATGGGGCCCTGGGCAACCTTGTCTAGATCTGGAGGTTGGTGGCCCTGCCTGTGGCAGGGAGTTGGAACTCGGTGATCCTTGGGGTCCCTTCCAACCCAGACCAGTCTATCATTCTATGATTCTATGATATAGGGGAGGGACTTGCTCCTTTCTAGGATCTGTATATAAATGGATTTTATGATAGAAACCAGCCCAAATACTTCTGGTAAAGCTCCTGGATTGGGAAAGACAGACGCAGGGAAACTCCCACCCACGAAAACCCACCTGAACTTAACAAAATAAAGATTTTTAAAATACAAGAAACTCTACGTGCAGCCAGGGAACAACGTGGCACCCACCACCCAGTGAAGGCCCAGGTGACCCTGCCTGGACTTACCACAGTACAGCCCTGTGACTGCTCTCCCAGCAATGATGAGCATGTGAGACGGCCCAAATTTTGCCAGCCCCATGAGCAGGTTCCCAGCGATGGAGAGGACATTCACCACCAGCATGGCTTTCACCCTGCAAGGCAGCAGCAGCACAGTTGCTTCGGGTGCCTCCCTCAGCCATCGCAGCCATTGCGACACACATGGTCAGGGCTATAAAGTGACTTAATTGGTGCTTAGGCGGGATTGGGGGGTGGTGGGGGGAGGAGAATTAACAACCTTAGGCACCAGAAGCTATTGGACAGGGTTGTAATAGCAGAGGGCTTGGAAGCGTGTTGTACATTCCATGCAAGCACCGGCCAATGCCCTCCTGTCCCTTTTGCCATGGGAAGGTGGTGGTGGTGGTGGGGAGGGCGAAGTCAGAAAGCTGCTCCACAGCAACTTGTCCAAAGCTGCTAATGGAATGTCTGATTTATAATTGAAAATTTTAATAAGCCCAACCTCTGTGATGGTTGGAGCAGTATTTTGGAGGTTTGAGGAAGGGTTTTTTTGGTTAAATTGGTGAAAATAACACAAACTGCATTTCTACAGGGATGAACCAGGTTTTTTGGGGGGCAGGGGGGAGGAATCAAGCAGAAAGGCTTGGGCTGTGGCACGTGAGCTGCAGCACACAAGGTCCTCTCACCTCCCCAGCCGGTCGCCGATCCACCCCACGGTGAAGGAGGAGATCATGCCGCCAATGGCGAACACAGAGACGGAGAGGGACCAGTACATGGTGAGGACGTGCGAGGAGGTGGTGATGTCCTCACTGGGGTCAGGCAGGGGCCCGAGTGTGGCCTCCGGGCTGCTCCAGGACTCCGTGCCCGGGACAGGGATGGAGCCATCCTCCTCAGAGGCGTTGGTGGCAGGTCTGTCCACAGGGACAATGCCCAGCACACGCCCATAGTGGGCTTCTATCACCTGTGATGGGCAAAGAGGACGAATGCTGTTGGCTCCACTGCCCCCAACCCCTGGTTTGTTTTGGTTTTTTTCTGCCATGGGAAAAACTTTCCATCCCAGGCTCTGTAGGGGTGAAGCCATGGGCTCCTCACAGCTCTCCAGCATGTGGTTCCCAGTGGGGAGGGACCATGAGGGCAGGTGTCGATCATTCCCCCTTGTCCCGGGGACCGGGGAGGGTGAGCACAGTGTCTGGGTTTGGCGCCTGCAGAGAGGTGCCATCCCTCGGTCTTGTCACAGGGACTGCGTTGCAGTGGTGACAGCTTCATCATGTGCAGAGCCCTGCTCCTTTCACTGGGGGTGGCAGTGGGGGGACCTCGCAGCTGTCTCACCCCACTGCCTTACAGTGGGGGCTTTGTACCATGAGAGGTGGCATTTGGGGAAGGGATGGAGCCCACCTGAGGGTTTCTGCAAGGCACAAACCAGCCCTGCCTGCCCCGAAGCCCCTGTCCCTTCGCTGTGCATGGCTTGGAGAAGGGGCTCAGCTTACCTTCTGGGGGGCATTAATGACACCCAGGCTGTAGCCGTACTGGAAGAAGCCCAACACCGCAGTGAAGACAGAGAGGACCAGCGTTCCTGTGAGGTGCTGTGGGAGGAAGCAGAGAACAGCCTCAACCTGCTGCTCCCCCCAAACCTGTCTGGCTGCACACCATCCCTGTCCCAAAGGATCCTGCTCCTCAGCTGGCCGGGAGAGCAGCGCCCAGGGATGCTGCTGTAGCAGCATGGGCATGTTGATGGGCTCCAGAGGAGAAGGAAAGCTCCTGAGAGGGGTAGTGGTGGGCAGGATCAGGCCCCTAAGGCAGAGTGGCATTGCCCCACAAAGAGCCATCTGTGCGGGGGCTCTGCCCATCCTCACCCTGGTGCTTGTGGTGAGCCAGAGCTCTGCCCCGTACATCAGCATTGCCAGAGCAGGGGCAGCCCCACTGCTGAGGCACAGCAGCTCCGAAAAAACCCATGTGCTTTTCATCAGCTCCCACTGTTATTTCCTTCCATCACTATTAAAATCTGATGGAGTGCTTAAAAAGAGAAAAAAAAAATCCCTTGCCCCCCTTTGCCCCCATGCTCAGTATGTATGAGCAAAAAAAGTGATTAATTAGGGGAGGGGAATTATTTTTATGTGGTTGGTTTTGGTCTTGGCGAGCAATAAATGCCATCGCTCAGTGCTGGACTCCTGCAGAAACTCCAGTGCAAAGATCCCGCCGAGCCATAGTTACCTTCTCTGCCTGCATTTTGCTTTTCTTGTCCATCCTGCAGCTCCTCTGCTGTTGTCCTGGGAGCGGGCACCTGTCCTGGGCTGCGGAGCGAGGTGAGGGAAGGGCAGGGAAGGAGGGAGAGCAGGGCTGGGATGGAGCGCTCGGCAAAACTGGCTGGTGCTCTGAGAGATGGGGCTATATCAAGTCTGTGGAGTTAATGAGAAACCCAAGCCTCCAGCCTCCCTGTGTTACTTTGCCTCTGCTTGGCTCGGAGCAGCCGCTACCATCTACCATCTCTGGGGTGACAAACGAAGGGAGCAGAGACTGTGAAAGATGACTTGGGAAACTCAAATGCTCTGGCTGAAGGGACGGTTTGGGGCTGTGCCTCAGTTGAATGGGCTGCGGTGTGACATGCCAGGGGCTTGGGAATGTGCTACAGCCTATTTCGATACGTTCCACACCTGCCTTGGCTTTTGTGATGGGACTGTGTGCTACATGGCAAACCTCTCGCTGAGTGGGCACGCAGAAACCATTCCAACACGTGTGGCAAAGAAGCTGGGAGATGAAAAGCGTGTTCCTTAGACAGCACTTGGCTTCTGCTGTAGGATATATTCACGTGTGGATACAAAACACACAGCCAAACCTACATAAACATGGATGAACAGATGTCTCTGCATACGTACATACATTCCTGTGTGCACACAGCCCCTTCGACATGTAGCCATAGTGTTCCCAAATCTGTGATGCTCATGCCCACCTCTGCGTATGCCCCGAGCATTCAGGCAGCTCTGTGCGGGTGGGGAAATGCAACGCAGGGAAACTACCCAAAATACATCAAGGATATATGGGGTTTTTTTCCTTAAGCAGCCCACAACAGCGTGAGCTCTGACCCTTGCAGCGGATCGCTGCGCTGTCAGATAGTGCTGACGGCAGCAAATATTGCCAATGGGGATCAAATACCGCTGATGCTGCCAAGTACCTGGGCACTTTCAGTCGGTGTGAACTTTGCACATCTGCAGGAGCTGGTCTGAGCTGGTCCGGCTCAGGTTTGGGCTTTGCTGTCCTTGACATCGTCAGTGAGGGAAGCTGCAGGGCCGGGGTAGATGGTAGCATCCGCGGCAGACGTGCCAAAGTCTGAATGGGCCACGGAGGTGATTAATGCTGTCTTAATGCCATTAACTTCCAGATAAGCCCTGGCTGGGTTTGGCAACCCAATCACGGCGACTCATCAGATGATGCTTTCAGTCAGCCAGGCTTCACATGGGCACAAAATGTACTTTCTACAGAGGGAGAGGGGAGAAAAAACCTATGATGAGCCTAAGACCACTAATCATTGCACTCCTGTCCTCTGGTGAAGTAAAACTTTAACTGTGTGGAGAAAAGTTCATTGTGTTACAAGAGTCACAGATTCCAGCACAGCACCTGTGGTCCCCTCTCCAGCTGGTGTAGCTGCCAAGGGGGAGGGTCTAGCGGCTGAGCTTTTGGAAGTTTCTTACCCCAATATTTGCCCTTCCAGCTGAGATCTTTGCCTGCCACGTTTGTTTGCTCGGTGCGTGGATACGCAGGTGTTTACAAGTGCCATTCCTTTGCACTGTGGTTAAATGCCTCTGCGCCAGCTCTGGTGGGATTAGGTGATTAACAAGCTGCTCAAGTTTGACTCAGAAAACAAGCGAGACCCCTGACCTAACGCTGGAAAACAAAACCCTTCGGGCACCCCAAAACCCCTGGCCAGGGCTGCCCCCCTCTCCAAGATCACCTCCCCCTTGCAGGTACCTGGTGGAAGGAGAATGATGCTTTTCCTCACCCCGCCCCATCCCCCCCATCCCTCCCCCCCCTTATTCCACCTGTGGTCCTTTGAGAGGAGAAAGGCCACCTGCACACCGAGCAGGGTGACCCTTCCATGGCTTGTAGCCCATACCTGCCCTGGGGCTCTCCTATCTCTCCCTCTGTGCCAGGCTGGATGCTGCCTAGGGGCCCCTCGCCCCTTGTGTCCAGCCCCCAGCTGATGCCAGCTGGGCTGCAGCATCCCCCTGCAGAGCCTCACCCCAGGCAATTTAAGCATGTATTTAGCTCCCAGTGACCCTTCTGGGCTCAAGCCCCTCTGTTTCTTCATGCAATGTTCTGGCTATGGATGTGCAGGTCAGCATAGACCAGCTTCAATCCGGTCTCAAGGCCAGACAAGGTCAGTGTGTCACCCTGCCTCCTGCTGGAGTCACTCCCAAAGGTGCTTGTCAGAGCATCACACCTTGACTGTTTAGCTTGGAGAGCTGACGCACAGCGCTCCCACATGCCAGAGCACTGTGCCCTGTGCCGTCAGGATGAATGATCAGCCCCGTCTAATCTCTTGCGTGTTTGACAGCCAGTCCTGGGACTGCAGATACCAACACAGCCCAGCTCAGGAGCAATGCCAACCCGTCTGTTCAGTGATGTGACCAAGGGCACAGAGATTAAAAGGGCAAAGGGGAGAGGGCAGCTGTGGGGCCAGCCCTGCCACCCTCATCTTCACTGCTGGGACCCCGTTTGCCAGCCTGGAGTTTGGTCGTACTTCACTTCTTTGGGTGATCTTTGAACATGGCTGAGGGTAGGAAGAGCTGCACTGGTATGGGCAGGGCTTTGCTTGCCAAGGCAAACAGAGCAGCTCAGCTGGATGCATTCATCCTGCAGCTATTCAGGGAATGTGAGGTTATGCAGAAGGGAAAAGTGCAGGTGACAAATGCTGGGTCCCCATGTGTGTGGCTGAGCACTGCTATGGGTCGTGGTGAGCCCAGCCCGAGGGTACTGCTGTCGGTCCCAATCAAGGGACCCAATTTTACTGGTTCCAGGACAGCAGCACACACTGCATCCCCTGTTGGTGCTTTGGTAGGGCTTTCCAGCTGTTTTCCAGGGAAGAAGCTGCTCCAAGCTGCTCTCGCAGCTCCTCATTGCCTGAGTGTGAAAAATTGGTAATGCCAGGAATTCTAAAGAGCATCCAGACCCTTAACCCGGGGTGACAGCACCTCGTAGTATGAGTCTTAACGCTGGGCATCATTTACATTATTTGCAAACAACAGCACTCACATTATTGCTAAATACGTTACTTATTACAGCGCAGGAGCGATGTAGCACGCTGCTGCCATGCAGCGCTGCCGTGCTCACTGACTACTGCGCGTCCTGCCAGCTGGAATTGGTGGCATCAGATCCAGCACTGGGTGATAAAAGCCATGGGTGAAAGTCTACAGTTGGGCTTTCAAACAGCTGGGCATGCCGTCACATCACCAACTGGGAAGAATTTAAAGACTATGTAAGGACAGCGAGCCTGAGGCCGGGGTAATTCCCACACCCATTTTACTGCCTTCAGGTCATCCAGAGGCAGCTTTGATGTTAAAAAAAAAGGGAGGGGGGGAAATGAAACATAAATCAAAACACAAAGGATAAAATAAACTTAAATTGAAACAAAACTGAAAAAGGAAAACAAAAAAAGGAAGATCTAGACCATGCGGTTGTGGCTCTGCGGATGAGGACAGGCTGATGGGGCGCATCAGAGGCTGGCATGAAGAACACCGCCACCAATGTCGGTTTTGCCCCTCAATATGTGCAGCAGTGTGGGGGCTGCCCGTGGGACAGGGGGTTAAGGCTGATGAAACCCATTTGGGAGGGAGAATTTGGTGCACTTACAGCACAGCTGTAAAGATGCTGGTGCGTTGGCCTTGTGCCCTCCCAGCAAAAACCAGCAGCATTAAACTGGGGGAGTTTGACAGTGCCCTTTCCACTCCCCAGCTCTGGGTGGTGCAGCGTCTCTCAGAAGAAAGAAACTGGGATGCCAACCCAGTAACCCTCTTCTGTCAGAGGCTGGAGGTCGTGACAGAAGAGCATTCTGCCATCTTCCCAGAAGATGGGAAGTGGCAGCTCTGCAGTGGCACACAGGGTGTCAAACAGATGTCACAGGCAGCTGCGATGGGCATCCTGCGCCTTAAAGTGCATCCTCACTGCTGGAATGTCTCAGGAGCTGTGTCTCCAGGCTTATGTCCTGGCCACAGCACCATGGAGGTTCTCCCCACACCTCCAGCAAAGAGCAGCTCCAGTTGGTGCTGCTGCTCACTGCTGGCCTGCGTGATACTCGCATTGGCCCCAGTTACGTAGCAGCACCACACCAATCGCTGCATCAGCAGCAATGGGTTTGCGTGGGCTCGGGTCAAGACAAGGACTCAGAGCAACGTCAACTATCCCAGTAACCAGCCCGGTGCTGGGGCTAGGGCCAGGGTAACCTCCCCTTTCTGTCCCAAAATATGTATTACCATCGAATCCCCAAACCATCTTACAACCAGAAAATGCTGGTTAACGTTCTGAAACAGGTTTGGAAACACATCCAGTTCTCACGAGTAGCTGCTACAGCCTTACCTCTGCGCATCTCTTACCTTCAGTGCCCCTGCATCTGGGCACAGCCTCATGCCAGCTCTCAGGAGTTTTCTTTCACTGAGCCTGGAGGGTATGACTTGCCCCTGAAGCTCCTGCAGTCTTTCACTGTGAGTCCTTAAAGAATTGAATCTGCACCAGGCTCAAGTGACTCCTGCACACGCACCGAGGTTATTTCTCTTCCCTCCTGCAGCACTGCGCAGCTGAGCAAGTTAGTATTTCCCTTTCTGGGTAGAAACTTCCAGAACAGGGTCTTAAAACTCACAGAAATGGGGTGTTAAAAAGAGCCTCAGGTTTTATTTCTTTAAACACTAAAATTAAATCGTTTCCAAGAGCATCGATCAACCACAACAGACTTTACTCACAACAAAAGACAAGCAAATCACAGCTGGGAGTATTCAGAGGGGAAAACATGTCTGTATAATAACCCCGTGTTGATTTTGTAGAAGAGCAGGTTTCAGGTGGTGAAGGTCTATCCAGGCAGCACTGCAGGGGACAGGCCCTGTCCCCACACTCATCCTTGCCCAAACCTGCAGCTTTCCTGAGACCCTCCAGGCAAAGGGCATCGCGACTCAGAGCCCCAAAAAGCCACTTTAGGATTAAACCCCCGATTTTACATTCAAAAGGCATGGCTTAACCTTGAAGTGGTGTGCTTCACTGGCACCACAAACAGGTTTGCTCTGCAGCATGCGTGTGTGCGCACTCTGCAGACAAACCTGTGCTGACACTGGCTTCTTGTGCTTTTTGTTTCAAATTACTTTAAGATTTTAAAAAAACCCCATACATTCACAAACTACCTTACATTTACACACAACTCCCTTTATTTCATTGCTGTAACTCAAGAACCCACCATAAAACCCCCCAAACCCAAACCATCCTGAGCTGTGCCATTTGTTACCACTTTGCAACACAACTAAATGAAAAGGTCTGCTTATTTTATTTTATTCTATCTTATCTATATTTTAACCAACAAAGAGCTGGTGGCAATCAGTGTCTGTGACGGGACTTGTAGTGGGTTTTTATTCCAGGACTGTGGTCTTGTGGCTGTCCCTACACATGGAAGGGCTGCTGCTGCTGCGTGGGGCTACACCAGAACAGCCCAATGGTCCCTGATGCCCAGTGGGTGAAGGAGCCATCTGCAAAGCCCCTCTTGCTCTGGACACTGCAGTGATTCCAACTTGTACCAACACCGTTCTCGCACAGGTACTGCTGCCACACACTCCTTCCCACAGAATGCTACAGGTGAGGGTGGCCCATCCCATCCCCGCCGCCCCGTGCCGCTTCTCACCCTCCAGTAAAGATTCAAGTTTGACCAAGTCCTGTTGATTTAATCATTTTTTAATAAAGCCATCGTTACTGAGTACACCAAGATTGCCAGTTAAGCTCTCTATATGTCGCTGGAGGTAACAGCGCTGTGATCGACAGCGGAACGGAAAGAAAATAAAATTAGAAAAACAAACAAAAAATAAAAATAATAAACCAAACCAAAAAACAAACCCCAACTGAAACGAGGTAGGTTAAAACCAGCAACACAGACCTTGTTATGCGACACCCCAACACCACAGGCGGCCATGCTTGCAGCTACTGAGAAAGAAAACCCCAGATACGCACCGAGAACGGAAATCAACTGAGCAGAGTTTATAAGGACACGATTCAACCCGAACTAAACACACACACACGGTTCGGCACGGATGTTGTCTTTCACTGTATGTTGGGTAATTCCTAGGGAGCGGAGGGGGGCGGAAAACGAGTAGAGATTCAGACCCTCGGCCGAAGAAACCACACACATAAATATATATTTTGTTAAGCTCTTTACAAGCCCAGTCCAGCAACGTGGGGGACAGGCAGCTCATTCTGTCATCCCCATCGCTATGCCGGCTGCCTCTGGCATGCCAGCACCTAGCTCTGGGCTCACAAGGGGGGGGGACAGGACACGAGCACCCCACAGCTCGCACCGGCTTCGGCATCGGGGTCTGGCGCCCGCGGCATCCTGGGAGCCGTCTGCAGCTACAAATCCCGCCGTGGGAGCGAGCGCGGGGCTCCTCCGGCCGCTCTGCCGTCCTCTCCTCCTCTGGTCCCCCCCCAAACCCAGCGCCTGCAACCAAGCCCCGGGGTGGGGGGGCAGGTGGGCACCTCTGGAGCATCAACAAATGGCACCTCTGTCCCTATCAAGACACACCATTATGTGAAGATCCATATAGAAATATGGATTGACAGACTTGACAAAAATGGTAGCTGATTTTTATTAGTCTAAGGCTAGTAGTTTAGCCATTTAAAATCCATTTCCCAAAAGAGGGGAAAAAAACCTATTATTTTTTCTCTTCTTTAAAAATCTGTTAAGCCGTTGCTGCCAAAAGCAACATGTAAATGTTGGTGAAGGCAAAAGATTTCTAAAATTACCCAGCTATACGGTTATGGCCTTCATCACAAAGATAAAAGGTACATTTATTGTGCTGTCTCTCACCAGATTTAATTGGTAACTTTACAACATACTATATATTTTATGCTAGCAGGCAGACAGAATTAAAAACAGACTTTTTGACACGGTTTCTTTCCCCGTTCTTACAAAGTAGGGGACAAAGGAAAAAGTCAAATAAAATAAAATTAAAAAACAAAAAAACAAAGGAAAAATCATAACCCACTATAACACAGCGTAATCAGGAGACCTCGGGGGGTCCAAGCGCGAAAAGTCCATCCCTGCCCGCAGCCCCCGCCCCGGGGCTGACGGCGCCGGGGGAGCGTGGGGAGCAGTGTTCTTCAGGGGGGCCTTTCGCAATCTGCCTCTACAGTGTTAGTCCACGTGTTTAATGTCCTTTAAATTAGAAATAATGCCATGGCGGTGAGTGCCAAGTGCTCCTCTGTTACCAGTTCATCATGGAGTTTCTGTTGAGGGTCATGAAAAACACTTGGCTGCTTCCTCCGGATCTCACCGATGCAAAAAACACCTGTTTGGAAGCAAGAAGAAAACCACCCTCATTAATTATTTTAATTAAAGTATGTCTGCTAATTGTCTTGGTAAGTGAGGGAAGCAGGAACAGCCCCACACCCAGCCGTCTCCTCCGCCTAAACCTCCCTCCCTGCTCCTTCTTCTCCAGCTGACAGCAGGAATTTTACACGCACCCATCACCTAGTTCCCAGTTGTCCGCAGAGCTCAGGGGCTGGACTCGGATCAAATCAAACCACTTATTAGTGAACAGGGCAATAAAACCTCCCTTGCTATCATCACCAAAGACAGCAAGGTCTGGAACGCCTTCAAAATACCAAGTTTATCACCCTGTACCGCCAGGGCACCGCACATTATGTAATATTATTATTAATAAGGCCGTCAGTGGTTTGGATCCTGCTAAACATTAACCATTGGGGTCAGCATCTGCCTCAGCTTGAGATGGTTTTCTTTGGGAAAGTGACTCCTGGTATTTCTGCTGTTCCCAAAAAATAAAGCTCAGCAAAACCACATCCCTTCAATAGCCTCCAAGCACAGAGAAGTATCAGGATTCTGTAGGAAAATTGCAATTTCTGTGCTTTAGTCAGGATTCCCCAGAATTCCACCCCAATGGAAGCCTTAAAAATTAGGTTTTGATTTGCAGGTATGGAAGGGAAAAACTTGAAGCCTCCGCCCCTTTTAAAGGGGAGCTACTCCATCCTCATGTGACTCCTGCTGCTAATAATTTCTCCAGAAAAAAAAAAACACATTTGGGTTTAGCATTTCAGAGCCACCAGCCATCAGTTGTTTGGGGTGTTTTGAATAGATCGAGGTGGGGTTTTTTTCCCAGTTTTCTTAGAAAAGGAAAAAAATACTAAAATCCATAGGAGAGAACCAGAAGAAAGAACTCTTAACACCCCTTCCCAGTGTAAAAGTTGTGGAATTGAGCATTGAAAAGTTAGGGAAAGAAAGCAAACCAGGGGAATTTGGGCAACTTAAATTCAGGTTCTTGGGCAGCTCCTCACGGTATACTCAGTCTACAATGTGCTACTGCGTGCTTGATATACAATGTACAAGCTCAGGATACGCTTCTCCCGCAGAGCTCCAGCCTAACTCCATGGAACAGGCAGGGCAATGCTCCTCTAATAAGCGGCTGCTCAATGAACTGATGGTGGCCCCAAAGTGTATTTATTACACGTTATCAACCCCTGCTCTGGGGATGGAGCAATCAGGGGTTTTTTCCATGTGTATCTTGACCTTGCTTGTTACAAAAGAAATCCCTGCTACACGGTCCTGATTTATCTGGGTGAAACCTTGTGCCACGAGGAAATTCCAACAGCAGAAGCAGACCTCAGCATTCAACCATCGCCTCCGTGCAAACGATCCCTTTTCCTCCAGTAATTTATCCTCCTTCCCTTGCCCATCAGCAACACCCGTGGCAGGGGTCACTGACACCACGGTCGCGTTGCCTGTGCCATTCTGGTGACCCCTGGAGAAGTATTTATTGGTGCTGCCCACAGAAAAAAGATGAGGCTCCATGGTGAAAAATAGTTGAAGATCCATTGAAAAGCATCTAAATATGCATCAAAGCTCTTCTGCACCGGAGCTCATATCAGGGTCATTTAAACATCCTCACTGCTACCGTCTTCCAGAGAGATCTAACATTAGCCAATGTCTGGATGGAAGGAGCGGGACAAAGTCAAGCCAAGCCAATGCAGATCCCAGCCAGAGGTAGAGGAGACCTCGCCAATCTTCCCACCACAGGCTGAGGTCTGCATCCATGGGAGAATTAATTGGGAGGGGGTTTATAGGCACTGCTTATTAAACAGGACCTTCAGATTAATTATTAACCTCAAGATAAACCAGACTTAAAAGTCTAAAAACGGCTTGTAGCTTAAAGCACGTATACCAGCTTTGACATGGACCTACCTTATCATTCCTTTCACATAGAAACTTCAATCTTTGAGCTCTCTTGTGCATAAATACTCCATCCAAATGTCCCGTCTCCACTGACCGGATTTCAATAGCTTTCTCTCCCCAGCCCATTATTTGATTGGAATGAATGTAGGCTGTCAAAAGGAAGCATTTGGTAGGTGTTATGACATGTGTTGAGCTAATTATTACGCAACAGGCAGAAAGGTTCCCATGGGCTGTTACTCAAAGCTTGTGCAGATCGATGGCAGAGCGCTGAGTGCCAGAGGCACGGCGGCCAGGCATGTGTCTGCAGGGATAACAGCCTCTACACAGCACTTTTCACCCAGAAACGGCTGTGTAATTTACAGGGAAGAGCTATCACTTCTGATTTCTGTGGGTGAGGACCTGAGCAGTGGCTTGTCTCCACGGGTCATGGAGTGGAGCAGTGGCAGTAGCAGCTCCACACTCAGACCGTCTGCCACTCCACTCAACTGCCAGTGCAATGGCTCATAGCAACTTATACTCAGGATGAGCTGGAGCTTCAAGAAGACACTTGCACTTATTGCCCAGGACCAGACTGTAGAAATTTAGCACCTGCCTCTCGTAGCTGGCTGAGATAAATCTCCTTTGATAAACAGAAGCCCAAAGGACTCCTCGTCCTGCTCAGTGTTTGGGTTTTATGTGGGTGATGAGGGACTTACCCACAGAGGTGGGCATTTCTCCCCACTGGAGCACCACATCTTTAGTTATCCGCCCATAGGTGTTCACATAGACGCCTTCATCCTCATAGCACACGAGCATCTCCATCCCGTCCGTTTTAGGCAGGATGACAATGGCGTGAGGAGTAATATTGCCCTGAATCTGCAGTTGAAATAGACCCTCAAAGTTAGAATTACTTTGAATGGAGGAAGGGCCAGGGGGAAGGGAGCAGAGCCTTGGGAAAACAAAACCCCAAGCCAACCCCTGAACAGGCCCCTCCTTTGATTCAACAAACGGGCACTGGCTTTTGGAGATAACCCCAAAGGGGAACACAACCATTGTGCTGACCCTATGAACAAAGCCATCTGATACCTGAAGGATAAACAGGTTCAGTCCCTACAGAGACATCACCCCCTGCACGCCCTGAGACTGAGCCTGATGCTGGCTGTAACACAAGTGACAGCTGACTCATGACTCCATCTCCTGTTCAAATCAAGGCAAATAACCCCAGAATTTTACAGGCAGCCTTAGGGAGGAAATAAGTCTCACTTTTTTTAGCAGTCAGTCAGTCACTCCAAGGTGACTTTCCACCCCTGGCTGGTTAAACCAACGGAACCATCCTGAAGTGCCCTAGGATTTCTCCCTGCACCTCTAGCTAGCTCTGGCAGAGCTGCTCAGATCAGATTCAGCAGTCCCTGGGTTTGATTAGTGACCCAGTTTCTCCAGGACCAGTCTCTCATGCTGCTCGGGCCAACGGCATGGATGCAGCTTAAACAAGCCAACGAGAAAATCCTCATTTAAAGGGTTTTTTTGTAGCACTGGTTCTCTCTTGAAATAGCTGATGGACCTGAGAGAGGTACTGTGGCGAGTCCTCGCTGTCAGGGCAGCAGGCTTACTGGGATTTGGGCTATCTGAACCCCATGACCTTTGCCTGGGCACACTGTGCAGCCTCAGCAGGAGCAAGCACGTGTTGGTGAGCACATCTGGGACACCACACAACGGGATGCCAGCTCTTGGCAGGTCTCTGTTTTCCAAGAAGCTGGATTCATGGTGATCTGCCCTACAGAGAGCTCCACTGCCACTCCATGAGGAGTATGAACAGATTCCTTTCTGTGGGACATGGCAACCTTAAACCTGACTGCTTGGGCATGAGGACAGGAAGAGCAAATGTGCAGTATGTGATACCTCTGAGTCCTCTTTAAGTGAGTACCAATGGAGACAAGACTGAAGAACATCATACCCAAGGCAGGATGTCACCATTTCTGGGCCACCAAAGGCCGACACCGTGTACTCACGTGAGACGGTATGTAGATATCGTACGAGTTCCCAGAATCCACATCAATCACATGGAAACCAGTGTGTGATCCGAAGATAACCTTGAGTCTCTGACCCTCTTCTACAGTGAGATCCACCAGCAACGGCTTGTGCTGGAGATCTGCAAAAGACTTTTATAACCCCTCCAGTGAGCACCGCAGGAAACCAACAAGCCCTCCGCAGCAGCAGCCTGATATGGCATTGAACTCGTGCTCATCTGACTGTGTTTCTGATGAAATACATGGCTATTTATGTTCCCATGTCTCTGTTCCTCTGCAGTGGCCTCAGAGGGTATCACCCACTCTTTCCAGCCACCCCAGGAGGTACATGCTTGTCCTTGCCAAGCTCTTTCCCCAGCAGCCCAAGGCCAGCCTGTGGATTTGGTCTGGAAGGGAAGGCGGCAGCTCGATTTTACATGAGCATGTATACAGCCTGTGTGGGGTGACTCCTGATGCCAGTACTGCTTGGGGTAACAAGATCAAAGTCTGCAGAGTGCTGTGACCACCCACCTCCCCTCACTGCTCCGGTTTGGTCAGTGAAATGAGTCAGATCAGCAAAGTCCTGCTTATCTCTGTTCAATCTAACCTGCTGGATGCAGGCTGGGACCAGGTCCCTGGCACGGACCAAACCAGGACAGAGTATCATAGAATCATAGACTGGTCTGGATTGGAAGGGATCCCATGGATCAGAGGGCTCCAACCCCCCTGCCACAGGCAGGGCCACCAACCTCCAGGCCAGGATCTACACAAGGTTGCCCAGGGCCCCATCCAACCTGGCCTGGAACACTTCCAGGGTCGGGGCATCCACTACTTCTCTGGGCAGCCTGTTCCAGCACCTCACCACTCTCTCTGTAAAGAACTTCTCCCTAATATCTAATTTAAACATTCCCTCCTTCAGCTTTAATCCATTCCCCCTTGTCCTGCCATTATCTACCCTTTTAAAAAGCTGATTCCTCTCCTTCCTCTCTGCTCCCTTCAGATACTGGAAGCCTACAATGAGGTCGCCCCACAGCCTTCTCTTCTCTAGGCTGAACAAGCCCAGCTCCCTCAGCCTCTCTTTGTAGGAGAGGTGCTCCAGCCCTCTAATCATCTTCTCCTGTGGCTTAGGTCCTCAGCAGGAGGGAAAAACACCCCTGGGAGTGAAAAGGACTCCTGTCTGTCAGCACAAGGACCACGCTGACTCCTGATGGGGAAAAAATCAGTGGGTGGTATTTCCCTCCCTCCTTACAGATTGCTGCCAAGGATGCCCATCCCATCCAGACAGGAGAAGCAGCACCCAGAGCAGAAACCAACGCTGTCAGCAGAGCCTGTGGAGGCTGGATCCCTGGCCATTGTACTGCTGCTGAACTCTCCGTGTCACCCAGCCCACTTCTGCATGCTTTTGCTCAGAAAAAGCAAATGTGACCTAATACTGACTAAGCCCATTTGTGCTGGAGGGATGCAGAATGAGATTACTCAGCACCAATATCTCCAGCAGGCATCGCCCCCTGTGACTTGTTGGGGCACACAGCTGAGACATGCTGTACAGGACTGGGCACAGAATGCCCACTGGCTGGTTATGGAGGAGAAAAGTCTCACTGAGGGTAAGTGAAGGAGGTGAAAAGAGAGAGTGGGTCACTCTCCTGGACTTTCCAGAATCCACCCCAAAGAAGGGGAAAGGACCTTGCAAACTGAAAATGGGAAATAATGCCAACCTGCTTTCAGAGCAGAAAATGCAGAAAATTAATCAGAGGTTAAAGAGCCTGAACAAACACAAACTCCCCCACCAAAACCCCCAACTCAATTTGCCTCATGGGCACTTGGTCAGCATTCTGAAAACTTTCCAATATCCTGGGGAGTTCAGCTGCATAAGGAAGATGCTTTTCTCTTCTGCACGGTGCAGAAATACCATGTAAATGCAATTACAAAGTAAGAGAAACATACCTTAAATGCCATAAACTTGTGATATGGTTTAGGAGCCCAAGCGTAGATCTCTACAGCATTCTTTAAGGCAATCACCAAGAACTTGATTCTTTCATATTTCACTAAAATGAAAATAAAACTGATGTTAAAAAAGCATTCACTTTCTTTCCAAGGAGACCGACCATCTCCTCGCCAGGAACAGCTTCCCAGCCTGGCTCTCTGTTGGCTCTCGTTTAGTAAAGTCAGTGTCCACTTGATACATAACAAAATTCCAAATGTGTTTGTGGCTGTGGTCTGCTCATACTTTCAAGAGAAACTTTCAGGTCAGATCAAAGACTGGAGAACACAAATGCATCCCTCCAGACACATTTTTCTGGAGAGGCCACTCACCAACTTTGTAGTGGATGCATCCCTCCAGGTCCCCGACCGTGATCCAGCCCTGCTTCTTCTCCACTTCAGGGTCGTTGTGTAAGATCCTGTTTCTCAGCCAGGAGAGATAGTACACACGCAGTTTGTTCTTCTTTCCTGTTGGCAAAGGAAACACCCTTGTCAGAGCTGAGCCTGTGTGTACAGGAAATCTTGAGATTTCAGGGCTCACAAACATGATAAAATTCAAGTTTGTTTCAGGATGAAGTTGAAAATAGCAGTTTAATTATTGTGGTGTGTTTTTTTTTTCATTGGGAAAAAAGTTAAGCATGAAAAAAGCAGAGCCAGACCCCTGTCTCCCAGCCCACAGGTGGATGCAGAAGGGCTGAAGGGCTGGGCTCTTGCTCCCTGCAGCTGGAAATGTTCCTTTCCCTATAAACCAGTGTTCATGGAGCGGCAGGCAGGCACAGCAGGGCTGAGACACTGGCCCCTGTATAGCTCAGGGCTTACCCAATGGCTCATCTACCTGGTGTCTTTCCTCTCTTCTCCTTTGTACAACATCAATCTCACCCTGGAGCAGAGACATGAGCCCCACGGGCTGTGACTGGCACAATCAGCCCGGTGCCGGCCTCTGCAGTGCTGAGGGGCTGCCAAATTTCCACATGTCTCTTGGCTGGCTGCAGTGTGGCTATAAACACTCCTGCTGCTGAAAAGCCCCTGCTACAGGGACAGGACACAGCTTGTCCTGAGGCTGGTGGGAGATTACTGGGGGCTCCATCTGCCCATGGGCTTCCAGCAATCTCCAGTGCTTGTCCTCAGCACCATCCCGGGGGATGGTGCTCCCTGGGGAGCACTGCTCCCCACTTCATCTTCCACCCCTTCTTCCTACAGCTGCATTCCCAAAACCACAGGGGAACAGGTAGCTGATGGAGCAGCATGTTTGTACAAGGGAGGGAGCAGGGATTTGCCAGTGAACACTAAGTGAGCCTTCAGAAGTGTTGAGCACCATGAAAGTAAACAGAAGGATGACACCAGGCAATTTTCCAAGCAATTTTGGTGGGTGACAGGACAAAACTGCCCTCAGAGATGTTTGCATACCTAAGACCTTAAGGTCTTCAGGTCTTATCTAAGACCTTATTATTCCAGAATAAGCCACCTCCAGCCTTTCCCAGGAGTGTCCCTCTGACACTGGTGGGTAGGATTTGTCTGGGCTGGAACCACCTGGGGAACAGGGCCAGGAAAGGGAAGGATGGGGTGAGAGCACAGAGGCATACCCGATATTGTCACGAGGACATTAAGGCCCTCGAGTACGTCCATCTGTTGAAATCGCCGTCTGTTGATCAGGTTGTAGACCTTCCCCTGCCCGCTTCGATCCAGCAGCATCAGGCCGTTCTCTGTGCCCACCAGCAGATTCACACCTGAAGAGGGAAGGGCAATGGGCACTGGGGGGGGGCCACATCCGTGCCCAAGGACAACACCCAAGCTCATATTTGCTACCACGCAACAGTGACTGAAACCTGGCTAGGGCTGTGATCTTCTCATGGAACATGCAGAATCACCCTCACAGCGCAGGGACGGGGACAGTACCCTTGCTGGGGTGGAGAAGGGGACAAGCAGAGGTAGGGACTTGCTTTTGCAATGAAACATTCACGCTTCATCGCCAGGCACAGGCTCTGGAGAGCTCTGCTGAGGGCAGGGTGTGAGGGGGGCTTACCCCACAAAGCAGCGCAGAGAATCTCCGAGTTGAAGCGCTTCTTGTATTTCCGGATCTCCGGGGTGTCACTGTGGGGACGGATGTTGGTGGGGTTGACATTCACCACCGAGATCTTCCGGGCTTCATTCAGCTTGGCCTGCTCCTGTCTGAGCAGCTCGCTGGTGAACAGGGCTTGCAAGGAAACACAGCAGAACAGTGAGGTGTGAGGGATTAACTGTATGGACCTCTTCTGTCGGGGGTTTTTTTTTGAATAGGAAGACAATTCTGGGTTCATTTTCTGATTTAACATAGTGATGACAAAGCTGTTACTCTGAAGAAGGATCATCAGGACTTTCATGTGGGTGGGAACCACCACCAAACCCATTGGCAGGTGATGTTCCCAAACCTCCAGCCCTGCCTCCTGAGCTGACCGGTGCTATTTGCTGCCTGCCTGTCCACATCCAGCCATTTCTAATGACTTCTGAGCAACTGGCAGCTTCCTGGAGCTGCTACAACCTCCCAGTTCTGCCAGGAACATTTCTCCTGCCTGTCCAGATGGATGGGGGAAATTCTGCTGGTCCCTGTTTGTTCTTGGACCTTTCTAGTGGTAATTTACTGATGGGGGAGAAGGAGGTGGATGGAAACTGGACAGCACAAGGAGGCAGACGTGAGCAACGTCTGGACAAAAGTAAGTGAAATGTAGAAGGGGTTGGGGGTGTTATTCAGGCTCCACGACCTGATTTTCACAAAGCCCTCCCCTCCCAAACCCCACATTGCCTCATACCAGTAGCGGATGACTCTTCATCCTCATCTTCATCTTCATCAGTAGGCGAGGTCTGGTACACTCTGGTGTCCACAAAGGGGGTGAAAGAGGCTTTGGTGCTACTTCCCATACCATACTGGGAAAAAAAACAAACAGCAAAGAGAGAGCTCAGAGCACTGACACGGCACTGCCGTCACATATGTGTGTGTGTGTAAGACTTTCTTGAGCCCTCTGAGGACATCTGCTCCTCCTCACCCATAGCTAATCAGGAAACCCACCAAATCAGATCTGCGAGTGCCCACAAGCAATAGAAAACAAAAGGAGCAGAGCCCTGTGCTGCTCTTCTCACAAGCAGGAGCACAGCACAGCCAAGAGACCGGTTAGCAGAGAAGCTGCAGGGCCAGAGGCAAAAGTCAATGCAGGTAAGAACCAACTTGTCTGCAGGCTTTACCAACACCTGCCTAGGAAAGTCCACTTTGGGATGTCCATTGGGTGAGGGTTGGCTTTTCCCACCTTCCCACCGCACAGCCAAGGTTGGCAGGATGGTGCTGGGAACCCCTGGAAAGCTCTGGCATGGGACTGGTGACCACTGGCGTAATTCAGAGAGCTAGAGAACATGAGACTGCTGCCTCCCTGGTGTCAAAGCCCAATGCTAATTAGCAGAGTCCGAGCAGAGATTTTACTTCAACAGGTGCAGCAATCTCTTTCAGGGCCTGAAAAGCTGCGGCAGGAGAGCGCGTTCTCTGCTGTTCCTGCCCCTCACCCAGCGGTTGGCTGGGCTCAGCTCAAAGTATGGCTACCCCTGGGAAAGTAGGTAAAGTCTGCTCTCTAGCAAAACACACATTTTTTGTTCAGCCAGGGTGTTACTGCTGGTCCTTACACCTCTGGCTGAGGCAGGACCCAGTATGTACCAGTTTTGGGAAGATCTGGAGCGCTGCGGGGGGGAAGAGTTGGGGCGAGCTGTGTGGTGTTTTTGGGAGAGCTTTTGAACAGAGGGTGTTCAGAAACTCCTTGGATAGTCAGGCCCCATCAGAAGACAGCATCCCTGACATGGCTCCATCCCCCCAAGGCTGGACCTTTGGCACATCTCACAGGGATGACTTGTACAGGTCGCTTGCAATGTCAATGAAGCCTTTTAAACCACAGCATTTGAGGTGGGACCGTGGAAAGGGCCATTCCTAAGCCAACAAACCAACCTGGAGACACCACAGGGAATTTTGGGACCAATACTTGCCAAGGGATTTCTGGGGAGGAACAAACCGCTTTCTTTCTGAAGCCATTGTGTCATAAAGGCAGAAAACAAGGGTAAGACCTTCTCCCAAGCAAAGGGAAACCTCTGCCATGGGACTCACAGCGATGTGATTCCCCCTCCCCTCACTGAACAGCTTCATTTCCCTACTCCACTGTTTGCCCTGGATGTACTTTCATGTACGAGCTCTATTATGAGCTGCAGCAGCAGCAAAGCCCCAGTTGCTCTGCAGCAGCATCACTGCTCACATCCTTCTTCCTTGAAATAAATGTTCCTCAGCTGTGCTTATCACCAAGTCATTACAGCCCAGCCCGCTCCCCGTGCCCACTGCCACAGCCCCTCTGCTGACAACGCCATGGGGACAAGCCCAGAGGTGTGCCATGGGGAACATCCATTCCGAAACTGGGCTGGGTTTGTACTTGTCCTCCAGCAGGCCACAAAAAGATTCAGAGGCAAAACAACTGAACTCATCAAGTGCAGCAGCATCCTCGTGGGTTGGGATTTTCCAATAATTTTGGGGCTGGCAAGCCCAGGGGTAAGCCAGCATCCATGCTCCTGCACACCTGCCAAAGCCACGCTGCGCATCCTGCATCCCTCCTGCCTCTGTTCCCCTGACAGCCTGCCTGTTTCCATAGAAACGGGATGGATCTCCAAAAAGTATGCAGTAAGCAAGACCCGTGGAAGGAGTTAACAGCCTGTGGCAGGGAAGGCTGCAGGAACAGATACTGCATCTACACACACAGTATGGCCATATCCATGTGTGCCCATGTGATTCACGCTCACTGCTTTATGCTTCTTTCATACCACACCCAAGAAACACCCATTTTTTTCCCTTGTGCTCACTGTCTTTACCATAAAACACCAATAATTGAAGAAGGAGAAAAAACCAGTTTTTACAGGGATGCTGCCCCCAGTGTTTCTTTTCTTTCCTCAGCCATTCTCCTAAGAAGCTGGCATTTTAACAATTTCCAAGTCCATTACTTAAATATTAAGACTTCATCTCCCTGCTCAACTGGCTATAAACCTCCGCAGTGGCTTACAGACTCAGCATCGTGCTGCGGGGTGAGCTGGTGCTGGCTCCCTTCTTTTTGCTCACAGCACCATGAGTCACCTGGAAGACTGGGAACTACATCCCAGAGTTTCCACTTACACCCACTCCCGGGCTCAGTCAGCCCTTAAAAAAAAAAAAAAAAAGCAGTTTTAGAAATGGGAAAGATCCATCTTGGTTGGGATTCTATAAATGAATATATATATTTAAATCCAGTCCTTGCCTACTGCCTGCCTAAGCAGTCCCAGGATGACCGGGGAAGGTGTTACTTTGAGGATCAACTCTCATCGCTGCTTTGAAAGGCAATGAGGAAACAGATCAAACCCTGAGATCAAGTCATGCACCATCTGTTCTTGTGTTTTATCAATGCCCAATTTCAAGGCATTGATATTTTTATACTGCTAGTAAAGCACACCATAAAATGAGTACACTGCTGCTGTGAAAGAGAATACGGTGACAGAACTCTTGGGGTATAACCAACAGAGTGAAAAGGAAAAGGAAATAAAAGTGCTTATTTAGCATCAAATGGGTTGATTTTTTTCATGGGCAAACAGAGAACTGCGTCTGGCTCACACAGTTGGTGATGGAAAGGAAGAAACAGCAATTCCCTTGCCCTGTGTCACACCTTGTACTTTCTAGGCCCTTGTACACCCTATATGACGTTACCACTCAGTGGTGTCCCTGTGAAACAGCTCCCGGGGGAAATACTTTGCCATGACAGGAAACACACAGTTTTAGAGGCGTGCAGATTTTTCTTCTGGTCTGAGGAACTATCCAGAACTTTGCTGGCTTTGCTTTTTTGCCAACCTCCTGAGCCACGCTCGGTATCAGCGATTGCACAGGCGGAAGTTGGGCCTGGCTGAAGTTAGCAGCATCACTGGCTCTCCAAACTTCCTTGTATTTCCAAATGTAAAAAAAAAATAAATCAATTAAAAACAGGGCTTTCACATCACTTGGCAGCACTTCAGCCATCACCACCAAAACTCCAGCTGGTGGGCTTGGGAGAAGACCTAGTACAGATTTCTACTATCATTTGTAGACCCAACCCATCAGAGTCACTTGTAGCAACAACCCATCAGTCCCTCGTATCTCCGTGGCACTCACCCACGTGGACCAGAAACGGAGAGAAGAGCTGAGAAAGTCAGAGAGCAAAGCAGGAAAGCCCCTTGCCAGGCTAGAGATGTTAATACTTGTTTAAAGCAACACAAAGGAGAAAGAGGAGACCCTCCCCTCATCCCTGTTCCCCCCCCCCACCTACTTCAGGCACCGAGTCCATGTCCTGCGCATGCGTGGAGACTCGCCCCAGGGCCTCGGTCGGCGTGCCCGCAGGCGAGTGGCTTTGCTGCACCAGGTCAGGGAGATTGATGTGACCTGCAAAGCCATTGCTGGCTGCGTGGCCAGAACGCTTTTTTTCACCAGAGGTCTGCAGAGACACAAGGCATGAGGGAGAAAGAGAAAGGGGGTAGAGGGTGGGGAGAGAAAAAGAAGAGAAAAAACCGAACAAACAAAACTGGGCGGTTGGTAGTCCCCCAGATCCCAGGGCAAGCGCAGGAGAAGGACCCTCTCTCTCTCTGTTTCCCATCCCCATGCAATCTGGCAGGCAGCAAACCAACCCCCCCACCCCAGGAGAAATAAAGACAGGATTAATCACAAAGTCAATACAGAGTAATTAACCACGGGACGAAGAGAGAAGCCTGATCATCATCGTTTTGAGACGAGGAACGTAGGGCAGATTCTGCTCTTGCCACCATGGCTGCACACCCAGCTCTCTTCCCACACGGCCACCACCAGTGACAGCAGAATCTGACCCTCGATCAGTGTTAGCCATAACGGCTCTGCACAGCTACAGCAGCAAGTAGCCTGGCTGCAAATGCCAACACAGCCCCTGTCGCATGTTTCTGTAACCCAAACCAGCAGTGAACAGCGGCAGCACCGGCACAACATCCACCGGCATCTTGTTCCGCACACAAGGTTCCTGGGGCGTCCCTGGGGTGCTCCTTTCTTCCCTCCCACCCACCCCTACCTCAGTGCAAGACAGCTGCTGGGAAGCTTCTCCCTTCTCTATCGTTTTGAAATGACTGGAAGCTTGCTTTATTGATGAATCCCACCTACATCCCCCATTCCTAACAACATTTATCTACTGCTGGTTCACTGCCATCACCTTCAGGCACCTTGCTGTCCCACCAGAGAGCAAAAGGCCTAAAGCCCACTGACCTCTGCGAGTCTGCCCTCCGATGACTATGGCAGGGAGCAAACAGTGAGTATCCAACACAAGGCTGCACTTCAGGTTTCTTATCACATCCTCTTCCTCCCAAAAGGTTTTCCCAGCTGCCTCTCTCACCCGTAGCTTTCCAGCCCTTCTGCATCACTCTTTCCTGCCTTGGCCCTGCACGTGTTTTCCAGTGATGCTCAACGCCGAGCTCGTGTCAGGAAAGCCTGTCATAGCTGTGACTTGTTCGCCATGCATCCCCCTCCCAGCTGTGGGACCCATGCTCTGAATGGCTCCATGCTGGTGAGGGGTTGGGGCGGGGTGGGGAGGGTCGCTGTGTGTTGCTCCACAACTCATAGAGGAAGGCAGCAATCTGCTGCAACTTCTTTTGCTAACTCCTTCCCCTCTTTCCAAGTTGCATTCATTTTTTAACCTTCATACATGAATATTTTATATAAAGAGAATGAGGAATTAAAATGCTGCTTCAGCCCAGTTCACATTTGGTCTCAACCTTTCTGAGTGCTGACTCCAACCTGCCCGCCCTCCTTGTTCTCTCTCCCATCCACCTCCTTCATCCCTTCCAACCTCCTGCCTTCTCTGGCAGAAGAGTGACTCCACCATTTTACTACCTGCCCCTTGCCTGGAGGCCTGCTACCCCTGCCTGCCTTCTCAGTATCACCAGCATGAAATCAAAAAACACTGGGTAAGATCTCCAACAGCACCATCCTGCAGGACCGATCGGGATGGGGGTTGGGTGGGATGCCCGGTGCCCCCCCTACAGCCAGCTTGCTGGGCAAGCACAGGATGGCTTGGGGCTGGGGAGGGGACCCTGGCCTTCCCCAAACACAACAAGCCCCTGGTAAAAGCCTCCAAATGCTCTATACAAACCCCTCCACACCCCTGACAAGTTACAGGATGGTAAAGGCCAGAAAGAAGAGAGAAAATTTTGGGCCAGGTTCCAGGTGTATTAACTCACTGCTGCAAACTGAAGGTAACTTCTGTTGCCCAGAGCTGTTTGTACGAGCACCCTCCATGCCCTGGCATTACTATTCACTGCTGTTTGTAGTTCTGAGAAACATTTGCACTTGTCACATTTGCAAGTGTAAATTGTATTAGGAGAGCATTGCTAACGAGCACAATTTACTCGTTTTGTGTTCCGGACACACAGCACTGTTGGTTTTTGTGCTTACATTGGCAAAACCTCCTGAAGATGCTCCATGGAAATATCTGTTTTACAACTTACCTCCCTCACCATTAAAGTCCCTTCCCTTGAAATATTGCTAAATGTATCTGCATGGGAAGTCTCGAGCCCGTGGGTTGTCACCATTCCCAGGTTGTACGGCTCATTGCTTCCAGGAATTCCTGTTGGTCTGAGGACAGAACATAAAAGCATTAATGATGGATATTGCCTTTGTTAGATAAAAAAAAAAAATCCTGTAATACAGCACTATTGCAGTAAGAGTAACTTGCTGGAAGAAAAATTAGAAAATATATCCATGTAAATACACAGGGAACTAGTTTACATACAGCATGGAGAGTAAAGAGAAGGGTCTGTCTTCTCCCAAGGTGCCCTGAGAGAAGCACTCATGAACAGGTAATGAGGAACTGCAGTCCCACTCAGCATCCTTTTCCCCTACTTAAGGTAAGTTTCAAAGAATAAGAATTGACTCATTTCGTTCCCCATCTCAGTCCCTGAAAAGAGAAGAGTGAATAGGAGCATCTGATGAGGAGCAGCTGAGGGACCTGGGGTGTTCAGCCTGGAGAAGAGGAGGCAGAGGGGAGACCTTGTCACCACCTACACTGACCTGACAGGAGGGTGTAGAGAGGTGGGCGATGGTCTCTTCAGCCAGGTGACAGGAGATAGGACAAGGGGAAATGGCCTCAAGCTGTGCCAGGGCAGGGTCAGATCAGATGTTAGGAAAAAGTTCTTCCCTGAAAGAGTTGTGGGGATGTGGAACAGGCTGCCCAGGGAGAGGGTTGAGTCACCATCCCTGGATGTATTTAAAAAAAGGGTAGATGAGGTACTTAGGGATATGGTTTAGCACAGGACAGGAATGGTTGGACTTGATGATCTTAAAAGTCTTTTCCAACCTTGTGATTCTGTGATTCTGATGACAAAAGCCACCAAGGGAGGGGAAGGGGTTTGGAGGAGGTACAGGCAGGAGTATAAGTTGTGTCCTGTAGCGCTTTGCCATTCTCCAGGTGAAAATGAAGTGCTAATCCACAATTCCACTTTGGGTTTCTTTCTCTGCTCCCATCCCAAGAGAGAGGCTGGAATTTATTCTCAGACACATTAGATTTTAGGACTGTTTGTGAGCGGATGGTGCAGGTGGTGAGCAGCCACTGCTACTTTATTATTACATTCTCAGCAGACCATATAATTCGATATAATTCCAACAAACCAAAAAGCAGATGATGAAGCACCTCTGGAATACCCAGCCCTGCCTGTGCACTGGAAAACGCTGCTGATGGTTACGAAGATGCTGGTAAAGAGACTCGTTACTTTGCATTTAAGAGCCATACAGACCGTTTGCTTTCTGTCAGTATGAAATAATTCACTCTTTAACATGTCATCCCCATGGCACACCTCCTTGTCAATGCCCAGAGGCTCATGAAGGAGCCTTGCAATGTGAAAAAGCAAAGCAAACCCTGAGTAATCAAGGGGATCGCTGGTCCAACATGAGATGTGAACCCCAGGGACCCAAAGGCTTGACGATGGATCCTCTGGACAGGCATCACCTAAGGGCTCCAAACAGTGTGCCACAATTCTGTGGCACCTTTCACGTGAAGAGCTCACCCCGTCCTACCACTCACTAGCTTCTCAACACCATCAAAGGATGAGAAAAACATCACAATTATTCCAGTGTTAGAAATAAGAAAGCAGAGCCAAAGGAGGTTATGTTAATTTTGAGACCATACAGTGAATGAACGAATGGCTGTTGTAGCTACAAGGTCCCAGATTTCATCAGCTCACCATTTCCATGCCACCCCACAAGAAACCCCTGGCCAAGGGCTAGAGCTGGCTCAAAAGAGAGGGAGATCCAGGGAGTCATCACAGCCTTCAGATGGAGAACAGGTATCTGCAGAGGTGGAAGGAATAAAAGGTCCCTGCTACCCACTGGGACACAAAGCAATGGATGGGCTTGCCTGCAGCAGGAAAGACCTGGGCAGAGCTGGAATGAAGAGCAGTCCAGTGCTCAAGGAGGATGCCCGGGTTACACAAAGATCATTCAGAAGGTGCAGGAGAAGATGAGATGATCTCTCTTAGCCCCACTTTCTTCAGAAACGAGAAACCTTTGGCAGAGAAATGCCCCACTACACCTAGTCTGAATGTGAGCTACGGTTTCTTTTGTGAAATCAGGGTGTAAAGCCAAGCCTCTCTTGATGTGTCCCCAGACAGAGCAGCACAGTCATACCTGCAGATACCTGTGAAGACTCAGACACAGAGCCAGCTCCTGCCACCTCGCTGCATCACCAAGGGTTTGCATGTTCACGGACGGGACGTTATGGAGCGAGCAGCGTTCGGCTGGCAGCGGGCTCAGGGCATCCAACTGCCCACCACACCTGCTGTCCGACACATCTGACTGCAACACCTTCAGCCGAGTGCCACACACAAGGTGTCTGGCAGAAGGATGTCAGTACAGATTAACTGCTCCTGATTAAACTCCCCTGCCTCTGGCAGCCTGAGGTCCCTTTGTGCATGCTGCCTGCCCCCCCAGCTGCTGCATATTCAAGGCCATCCCTCTGTCTCCTGCCTTTCCCTAGCAAATTCCAAGAGCTCTGACTTTTCTTCCACAGGATAGAAGCTCTGACCCAGGAGCTCAGCTCTCTGCATAGCACAGACCTCATGGTCATCCTGCCTCCTGGAGGGCTTCCTGGCTGCTCTGTACTGTACTGCTACGAAGCCTAGTACATCTACATCGAGTATTTAACAGGGGGAATGGAAACAAACTGCTGAAGATGGAAATAATCTCCATAAGCTTTCCCATACCCACTCTGGGAGTTCGAAGGGGCAGGGTGAGACCCCTCTGCCAGGCAGAGAGCCCCCAGAAACACCTCTGCAATGTTACTGCAGTGAACTACCAGGCAGGGAGCCTGGGTAGGGATGCTCCAGGAGCTCCCTCAGTGTGATCACAGCTGGTTGTGTGTGTTAAACATTGCTGTCCTCCTCCCTCACCCAGAGACACTCGAAAGCACGGTGACTTATAATGGGGATGCAGTAGTGGAGTCTGCTGACTTGTTCATTTCAATGTTTTAGCCCTCCCCGTTTTGCTGCCTGCACAGTGACCGAGGCAAGGACAAAAATAAGGATTCAGGATTATTATAATCCTGGCTCTACCAGTTGGCACCGGGCAGGACACCAAGTGCTGTGCTTCAGCATGGTTGGATTTGGGGTGAAATGAGGCTCAGGAGCAGGCAGAGCTCTAACACGCCAAGGGTACATCCGCTCTGGCCAAACACCCGCCTTGTTTATCCTCAGGAACAGGTCCACGGGCTTGTGAGTCCAAGTTCACAGAAACTGTGAAAATAATTCAGTTTCTCCCGTAAGTATCTCTAGCTTGGACCAGGAAAAGAGACTCCTATGAGTAAACTATCCCCTGCAACCATAACACCATTCCCAGTGCCAGCCACCAAACACTGATGTGCTTTGGACACGTCCCATACCACAGCTACTGCTCCTCCAGACCAAGACACGCTGCGGTTTCAGCCTCCCCTCCTCCCTCCACCCCCTAGAAAGAAAGAGCTTCTTACATAAGCCGTGGGATGTCACTGACAGGCACGGTCCCATCATGCGTCTCGTTTTCCCCATCCTCCTCCTCCTCCTCCTCCTCACTGCTCTCCGACTCCTCGCTGGAGGAGGAGTAGTCCGTCACCTTCTTCAGGGGGCGATTGGTTTCTTCGATGCGCAGCTCCCTCAACTCTTTGGCTAAGGCCGTCAGATCCTAAAGGGGATGAGGGCAAGAAAAACAAGGCAGTGATGGCTATGATGCTCAAAGCAAGGAGAACATCACACACATCTCTTCAAAAAGCCAATGCTAACAGCACGAGCAACGAGAAAGAGCTTTACGGAGTCGTTACAAACATGAGACGAACGTAGGACAATGTTTGTAGCATGTAGCATTTATTAAACAAAACAAAACTGATTTACGCTCACTGAAAAGAAAATCAATAGCCAACCTCTTCTTTTTCTGTTTGGAACGTGTATGTGCATATAGATACACACACTTATATGTAGATACACGACAATTAGAGTTGTTGGAAAAGGTGAAGTTCAGTCACCATCATAGTAAACTGGAAAACAATGTCATTTCAATGATTGGCTTGGAGAATTTCTCCTGCAGGGTTTTCTCTTCTTTCAAAACTTCTCAAAGAGACCCCGTAATTGTATTTATTCTGTAATAAATGCATTTGGGAAGGAAGCAATGACAGCATCTCCCATGGAGTGGTTGCAAATCCCCACGTCAAGAGCTGCTTTCCGTGGCGAGTCTCCGCTGTCGGGCGGCTGCCGAGAGGCGGTGAGGAGCACGAGGAGAAGCGCCCAGCTCAGCCAGACTTTGGAGTCACAGCTCTGAGTCAGCCACACGATCGAAAAAATGAAAATAAAACAATAATAAAAAGAAATCCTTCAGCGGGACCCGCTAAGCACTTTATGTGAGATGTGGCAGCCTACAAGCTAAGGGAGGGGGGGAAAAAACACAACCAAAGGAAAAAAATGCCTTGAAACAAGGAAAAAAAAAAAAAAGAAAAAAGATAGGAGCAGTCCCAAAGCCTAGTAATAATTTTTCAGTTTACCATGACTTTGATGAGGTCTCAGACCCGACAGTCATATAAAATAGACACTGCTATTTCAAAACAAGGAACATGGCAGGCACCGTGTAGAAAAGAGACTTGTTGTTATCTTACATGCTTTTATAGCAATGCAGGGGGAAGCAGTAGGGCAGAAAAGCATGAGAGCTCGAATTAGAATGGGTTAGAGAACTCTGTTGCACAAGACATGCACATGACGAACAAAGCATCGCGAGTGTCAATCTTACCATTTCTCCCTATATTAGTGACCGAGGTAGGCATCAGCGCATTCGGTCAAAGATAAAGGATTAGGGAGAAAGAAACTCATTGAAAAAAGACTCAATTCCACATTTGTCTCACGGCCATACTCTCATTTACTGCATTTCCAGTTTACCGTTCCAGCAGGGCGACTACGGCAATATTAATTGCGGTTGCAAAGGGAAAGAAACGATGGAAAACCTCTATGGCTGAGATGCCAACCCAGGTCAGTTTGTTTACTTGTTTATTTATTTATTTATTAGATCGTGAAGCAGGAAGATCTTGTGCAAGCAATCTGTACTTTGATTATCCATCACCCACACTTCCCGGAGGGATCCCATTGCCGGACAGCCACACATTCTGCTTCCAGGTCTGCCCTGCCTCCAACACAGAGGAGAGACTCCCATGGATGTCAGAGCACTTTGTGTCAGACCCATAAAAACTGGTATACCACCAAAAGCCACGTGTTTTTACCAAAAAAAAGGTCCATGGGTATTACATATCCTTCTCCAAACGCTTCTTGCACCTTTAAAGAAAGGCTCTTTATCATGATTAAAGAAAAGGACGAGGTATTTCCAGAGTTCATGTTCAACGCCAACATGTTTGGGATTGAAATACAGTCAAATCTGCAGTCACGACAACTAATTATTTTAATTAGCGCTGTTGCGGCTTCAATGATGTACTTGTTTCCTTTCCTAAAGGAGAATCAATGACGATTTCAACAGCTTAACAATGCTTTCCATTTAGGGTACCCAACGTGCTCTTTACTGAGCACTTTCCTTTGATGTGGGTTAGAGCTTTCTTGGTTATAGAAAGGACTCCAGGACTGTGTAAGAGCCTCTTAAAATCACAGCTGAGCTTCCTGCACTGCAGGACCAGGGCTCAATCCTTCCCTAGCATGGCAACAGGTCCATCTTCTAACGTGCTTCAAGGCACCCTATCAGCCTCCTTTGTTCACTGCTAGAAGATAGTTTAATTAGTTTTTAATAACTAATTTGGAAGTTGTAAGAGCAGTAACAGTCCCAGACAATATCATCAGATGACTTTTACTTCCTAGTTAAAGTTTTGCCTTGGGATGGTTAATTCTTTGATGCTATCGTTTTCTCTAAGTAATGAGCACTTTGTAGGATTAAACGGCTTCACCAAGTTGCTCTTGGACCAAAAACAATCTGACAAGTAGAAGGAAAGTGCTCTGTAGTTCCACACGTTTGAAATGTTATTACTGAGGGTGACATAATACACGAGTTAACAGTATCTGCGCTGCTTAATTACTTTTAATTACAAAGACTTCTTTAGATTTAATATTTGCTGGAATCAAGTCAGATTGGTTTCCAAAATAGCACAGCCCATTGAACTTGGGATTTAGCACACACGCTGCCGCTATTTAGGCAGTGATTTATGGGCTTTTTTCCTTAACAAAGCACCTCATTAAATACAATGCATTGCTCATGTTTCATCCAAGAGAACAAATTAACTAACCAGCACATCTTCCTTCTTTCATATCTTCTATTTTTAGAGGGAAGAGGCAGAAGGAGAGGCTGCTGGTCCCAGTGCTCCCCATCGCAGCCTTGCAGTTACCAGCATCAGCAGCATGTGCACAATGATGGGTGCGTGGAGCAAATCAGATACTACATTGGGAACGTTTGGTCTTTTCCCCTGAACATTCCATCACACACCATCAGCAGATGCAAGAACATTTGTAACACTATCGTATGGTGGAAAAGGTGCAAACCACAAATTTGATGTTTGGAAGGTGAAGGATGAGGACTAGCGTTGCCCATCAATGTCCAAGATGGCTCTGGCTTTATGGTGATGGCCTGGTCCGTAAGACTGAGTTGCCCACTGTACTCTATTACTCTTTCTTCATTGATTTGCCAAGTGCCCTTGTTCAAATTAAGCATAAAATGAGTTTCAAATAGCACTCAGTGCCCCACTGAAATCAGTGGGTGGCTGGGGGCTGTATCTGGGAGCAGAATGCGGTGAGCAGAGCAGGCTGCCTGGACCAGCAGAAGAGACCTCGCCTCTTGCGCAGTCTCTTTCAAATACACCCAACGACGGCAGCACCCTTTGCTCTGCGTGTGAAAATCAGGGTGCTTCTTGCCATGGCCTCCATGCAAGTGGTCTGGCCAGCAGATTTCAGGCAGCCCCGGCCGAGCAGAACAACCCGTCAGCGCCGCTCCCCTCCCCATGGCCAGGCTCCCTATGCCAAAACACCATCGTTTGGTCTCCCATCTGACCCGAGATCGCATCGCCACCTTTTTCAATGTCAGCACCAAGAATACACTGTTTGATATTAAGCACTAACTAGTCAACCTTGCATAGGCATGACCCGCTGAGAAAAGATATCACTAACCTCATCTATAGCTTTCTTATAGCTCTGTGGGTAAAGGAAGAATAATCAGCATCAGAGGAAACAGATCGGGACAGGAAAAAGCCAGAGGAAGGGCAAGCAGGTTAGAAATAAAATTAGAATTGTTAGCTCAATGCTGTGGAGTGTAGAGAGAAAAAAATAAAACAACACAACATCAACAAAACATTAATACATATTAAAAAAGAGAAGCAGTGGAAATTCATTTCATTATTAGGCCAACTCCGCAGTTTTAAAATACAAGTGTCAACAGCATTAAACCAGGAGGAAACACTTCGGGTGAGATTTTGCTCAGAATAATACAACGGGAGTGTACAGAGACCACTACCAGGTTCGGTTTTAAGCTGGCAAGGCTGTCGGGGGGCTGGTTGCCCAGCCCTTCCGAGCAGAGCATCCCTCCACCGGCTGCTGTGGGGGGGACATGCAGCACGGAACACAATAACGTGCCATCGGCAACCGCTGTGCCCAAGCTAGCAAAGCCCTTAAGCATCTGCTTCACGTGAAAACACAGGCTTAAGTGCTTTCCCCTAGACTTGGGCTCCTGATAAGAACTCATGCACTCTCTTAAGCATTCAAATGTCCCAGGGGCTCTTGCCGTACCACTGCTTTCCAGTCTCCCTGCTGGAGAAGCAACGGTACTAGCCTCTTTTTTCGGGTCCCCGTGGTCGTGCTACTGCACCGAAGGGAAACATGGCCAAGCAGGCTGGCAAGGTTCCCACGAGAAATAATTTAAGACTCACAGCGGGTCGGCTCGGTCGTGTCACATCCCTGTTGTCTTCCTGCTTTACCTTGGCAGGCTCATGGGAAAGCACAGGGGACCCTTCGGGCTTGGCATTCCCTGGGTGAAAGGCAAATGGAGAGAGTAGGAATTACACACTTCTGAAAGCTGTCGCTGCACCCCATCACCTGGGTGCGGAGGGCTTCATGCCCCCCCTCCACCCCCGTCCTTCCCAGCTTGTGAAGTGCAGGAAGATGGCACAAGCCAACATGGACATCCCAGCTGAAAACTGGATGCCTTGTAAATAGGTAATTTTTGTCCAGCTATTTTAAATTTCACTACATTTTGCTTCTGTTGTCTTGAAAAATCCTCCTGTCCCTCTCTCCCTAACTATATGGAGTGACAGAAACCATCGTCCAGCCCAGCCTCCACCAACAGCCCTCTCGCAGCATGACTGCCCCTTTTTGCTACCAAAGAAACAACTCCACTCTGCCAAAGAGTGACTGTATGCAATGAATTAGCAGTTCTGCGGTACCTGACACTGCTAGGACATTATCTGTCATAGGATTCCTCATTAGTTAAAAGAAACAACAAACCAAAAAGGACAATTGGCAATAAACTGCTTTTATTGACTACCTAGAGACGTGATGATTTCAACCATGGGCACCTCATCTCACAGCCAAGTCACCAGGAATTCAAAGCATGGAGGCAGTGTTTGTTTTAATGCGCTTCAGCCCCAGGGATTTATACAGCAGGGCTGTGCCAGAAATGCAGATGTATGGGCTGGATGTGCTTTAGCAACTCCTACTGCGATTCAACAAGGGGAATGGAGTATCTTTAGGAGCGGCTCTGAGATAAGAGGAAACAAATCGGATAGGAACATAAACCCAGCATAAGCACGGCTGCCTGGTGAAAGCATTTTAGAGAAAGCTTCCTACAGGCTAGTTCACTCCTCTGCTTCCCCTTTCAGGTGATGCACAAAGAAGCAGCTAAAAAAACCCCTAAAAATACAGAAAAAAAGGGATACCCACTCCAAGTGAAACAATCCCAAAGGAAGCATTGCAGCAGTGAGCTTGGGTCAGTGAAGAAGGGAAGCATGCTGGCATTCTTTTGTTTACCCTACAGCATAACCCTCCTCTTGTACAAATTGGCACCGTGATGCTTTAAGAGAGCACGGGAGCAGCGCACGCTGCCGTGGGTATCCCACACCAGTATCCAAACTAAAGGGAGCATCGGCATCCCTGCTGGGAGGCCAGCTTGTCACAGAACGATGCTGGAAAAGGTGAATCCTTTGGGGCTTTTTCATTCTTTAGTAAACCACACGTGAGATCACAGACTCCTTGCCCTACCTGATTATCAAACAAGCCTCAGAAAGCCCACCTGGTGCTAAGGGACATTTCCAAGAACCTCACCTCTGACTCTGTTGCGCTCACTGGAGCCAGCCTGGGAGCCGGGCTGGGAGCCGCCCTGGGAGCTGGGCTGGGAGCTGGGAGTGCTGGAGCTGGAGGAGCTGCCACTGCTGGTCCTCTGCAGCGGGCTCTCCACAATGGGCTCCGTCCTCCTCAGGTCTGGGTTGCTGCAGGAGGACAAAGCAGAAGGGCACCTGTCAGATGCTGCCACACGCCCCTCTAAAGCTTCAGACCCTTCCCACACCATAGACACAGTGGGAAGGTGAGGAGATGGAGAAGACAGGGATGAGGTCTTCTCTTCTGAAGCTACTGAGCCTGCAAAAGCCCCACTGGAAATACATGGGAGATGAATTAGGCACTTGACATCTTTACAGAGGTGGACCACAACCATGATGGAAAACTGGCTAGAGCAGCTTTCTGCTCTTATTTTGCCTAATTCAACAAAAATTTAAAAGACTGTTTACTCAGAACTCCCCCCCTCAGCCTGTAGATGTGCAACACTGGAGTTATCTCAATTAGCTGTCATTGCTCATCATAAAAGCAGCAGGAATTTGCAGATCGCTGTTGGCCAGAGAAAGAAATATTTCAGCAAAGACAGGGTCTCAGGTTTGCAGTAAGGCTGCAGATCACTTTTGCCCCTTAATCACCCTTCCTGATTTTCATGGCTCCGCTTTAAGCTCCCACAAGACAGCTGCTTTTCTTCCTTGCTTTCTTTCCCCCTTGTGGAACGTACATAAACTTAGAATAAAGAGCGTACTTGCTGCACAAAGAATGAATAATATTTCTCAGTGTAACAGATGCCTTTAGGAAATTAATTCTTATTTGGCACCGAAATGACATTGAAGACAGGTTCAAACACACAAATGTGTGCAAAGCTTTCTTCACTGAGCCAGAGTAGGCCACATGGCCTAACGCGACCATGATCGGAGAGCACGCACATGAAGTGCTGGGTGCGCACACTGCATTGCTCAGAGAACAACTGCAAGGGCACAAAATTGGGCAAAGACCCCCATAGATGTACCGGGGTCGCTGGTAGAACCACTTGCTCAGCATGGACGGTGTATGAAACCACTGAGTAGTGTTACGTATGCTGGCATGGGAGGGTAAGAGAAAGCTGAGAGTAAGGTGGTAACTGTGTCCGTGGGAAATGTCCCCTTGCTTGTTCCAACAGGGTAACAAATAGATGAAAGCGTATTTTAATAATATTTGCATTGAGGGAGTGGAGGGGAATGGAGAACCAATAGGAGAGGTGGTTACAAAGGAAAACTGGAGAAATGTGGCATTGCTGTGAGAGAAATGAGATGTGACTGTTCCACTCAAAGCTTGGTGGACACAGCACAGCCCAATCACCTCTAGCTCTCATCAGGCTGAAGGCTGACATTTCACGCTGTACAGATGACATGTCCCTAGCTAAATTAATTAATGGAATATATCTGAATAAAATAATACTAATGTTTTTACCTATACTGGTCAGGACTGGGAGGCCAAATGAAATTGGGCCACCTTCAATTCGAATCCTGGAGACTCCCATTATCCCTTTCAATACCATCACCTACCAGGACCATGCAGTCCAACACCCCTCTGCAAGCTTGACTGAGTCCAAGAAGCGTCTAGACGATGCCCTCAGTCCCATGCTCTGACTTAGCTGGCCCTGTGTGGAGCCAGGAGTTGGACTTGATCCTTATGGGTCCCTTCAAGCTCAGGAGATTCTAGGATTCAGTGATTTTAAATTGTCCTTCAAGCAACAGCTAATTAAAACCCCCAATGTTTTCAAGAATTCAAAATGCTTCAGCCTTGAGCAACAGAGAGGAACCAGCCCTGATATGAATGGTTTTTGTTTAACTAAAAAAAAAACCCAACCTATAAGTTTCCCCCTGCCCTGCCAGCTGCTCCAGGCTGCTGCTGGCTGTACGCGAGTTTGCTGATGGGTGGCTAGGGTGCTAAGCTGGAAAGGAAGGCGTATGCTAGAACTGGTGACATCTCATGGCTGTGAGCATCCCAGCATTCATCTTTTGACCTCACCCTGAAAGGGCAAAGCAGGAAGATGAAACCAAATAGGTCTATCACGTAAGGCTATGCAGAACACGTATCTAACCCTAGATTTGCCTGTCTGAGGTCTCGATATCTGGCCATGATGTTCTGCATACCAGAGATAAGCTCTTGCATGACTAAGCTCTGGTTTTTTCTATCCAGTGCTGAGCAGAGCCTGGCAACTTCCCTGATGGTTTCAAACCTGCCCAGGGATAGCTCTGACACCAAAACCTGCCAAGCGTTGAGACTAGACTGCTGCTGTGGTGCAGCATCCTTCTGCAGGTGCCATGAGCACAATCCTGCACACCACCGTGCCGGAGAGCTGCATCTGGACAAGATAAAGGCCCTAGTCCTAGGAAGCTGGAAAGAATTTAATCCTTGATCCCCATCTAAGGAAGATCTCACCAAGCTGTACCAGTGTCTGTCCCCTGGCACGTTCCTCAGTCGTTGGAAGCCTGCTCCGATGCATAGGAAACATATTGTAGAGAGTCACTGTGGTCTCCCCACTGGCTGATACAGATCCCTTTATGTGCAAGTGGTGACACAGGGAGAACCAGAACCTAATTCCACTACAGGGAGTGCCAATTCCTGCTTGGCCACAGATCAGCAGATGCAGCATCCACCTCCAAACCCTGCAGTGCCCAGGACTGATTCAGCCCAAGGAGCAAGACCCTGAGCAACCCAAGCGCTCTCAGCCTTCAGTGCTAATACAGAATATGAACAAACCCAAGAGTTTATCATCATTCAAGACTGCAAGTCTTCCGTTGTTACCAGTCAGCAAAAGCAGGGCTGAACCCCAGCCCAGGCTTCAGCTCCCCAGCAGGGTGATGCCAGGTGGAGTGTAGGCAGCAGCACTCCGGGATCACTCCTGCCAGTCCCCCACAGTGACCATACCTTGCCCTGATGGGCTGGGAGCCCAGCCGTGGTCCCAGGGCGCTGCCGTTGCCCGGGGAGTTCTTCCTCGCCAGAGCAGGGGATATGGAAGTGGTTCGCTGAGGCACCTGGAAAGGGAGACACTTGCCATCACCCAGTCTGCTCACCACACCTCAGAGAACACCTCAGAGAATACCCATCCACACTGCCCAAAGACCTGGCCCGCAATAGCTTCCCCACCAAAAGGCAATATTTACAGCAGTTAGAAACCACAACGCTTTTGGCTCTTAGAAGGAATCGCCTGAGTGTGAGACAGAAAGGAGCTGCAGAGGTGTGCTCAGGGCTGCTCATGAGCCCCAGGGAGCAGCTGGGCTACCATCAAAAAGGGCACTGAGCTTTTCAGCAGCAAATGTGTGAGAATACACACATATAGACACAATTTAAGTCTAACAAAACCCAGAAAAGCAATTTTTAGGTAAGATTCAGACTGAAGTCTGTTTCAGCAACCACAGTGGAGTTTGTAGGGTCTCTTGTTCAGATACGACATGCACCAGCAGAGAGAAGGCATTGACTGACGGACAAACATGAGGACTGACAGTGAAAAGATCCGGACAGAACCCCCTAACACTCACAATCCAACCCTATGACCTTTGTTGAGCTTCAGATGCCGCTGCCAAAACCCTGCTGCCAGCAGCATGGCTCACCGCCAGCAGAAACCCAAAGCCAGCCACAGCCTGTGAGTGTTATAGTGGGTAACCCCGGAGCCCTGCCTCGTCCCATGGGAGCACGGGCATCACTGCATGGTTGCAGGCACACTGATCTCATCCCCCAGTAGTGCCGGCTGGCATGGAGAGGCACAAGGATACTCACCGTGCAACACCCTGTACCAGATAACAGAGTCATCAGGGGCTCAGTGGGATTAGCAGAAAAAGGACTAAGCATTTTTTTTTGTTTTCTTCCTTTTTTTTTGTTTTTGAGAATAAACAGAGTTATGTCAGGCAAGATAAAAACATTTAGAGCATGAGCAAGCTCTATGTTCTGTAGCATCAGTAGCTACAGCTTGTCTCATTAAAAAGAAATTCCCCCTCTGGGTAGGGTAACTCTGCAGTCGGGGCTTGGGAGTTTTTTACCTTCCTCTGAAGCATCCAGCCATAAGCACTGGCAGAAACAAGACGCCGGACCACAGAGACAGCCAGCCCTGCCTCACAGGGTGGTCTGTTTGTTCCTGCTTACAAACACATCAAACCCCCGTCAGGCAGTGAAGTCACACTCCTCGTGGGTATTACTGCTGACACGACAGCCTTAGATGTGATCTGGTGGAGATCTCTTCCACTGCTCGTCCCCTCAGTCAAGGGGGAAAACACTCCACAGTGCTTGAGAACAGTTTTTTCTCAAGGAGTAAGGTGCTGCGGTCTCACCGGGCAGCACACTACTGCAGTTAAGAGATGTCCTTCTCAAAGGACTCCAGGCAAAGGCCAACCTAAAATTGCAAGGGGCTCCTCAAAATAGGGTCAAACCCAGGCAGACACCCCTTCATGCTACTGGAATCAAAGCACACAAATGACTCCAGGAGCTGTTGGCTTGCTTTCCCTCGTGAGCAAACACTGATGTCTCTCATCACTTGGGGATAGCAGAAATAGGAGTATGATTAGGGTACATGACATGCCACCATAGATCCCTTGCACAGGGAGGCTTACCTGGTAGCTGGTATATTTTTTTTCTCTTAAAAAGGCAAGTCACTTATTTGTTAATACATAGAAAAACTGCCTCTCAATTAGAGACAAATACTGCCTCACTGTCAGTAATCAATTTGTAATCATTTGTCCTCTGGAAAAATCCTCCCAGGCTGAGTGTTGATTCACTGTAAGAGGAACTTTAATGGCCAAGTTATAACTCTTTGAAAAATGAAGGTGAATAAACAAAGCGATCGAAATACTCATCCAGAAGAGTCTTAATTAAAGAGATACTGCCAGATGCTGCCAAAATGTCAATGAAGGTATAAAGCTGCTGGAGCCCTTACAAATCTACCATCAAATATTGATTGCGACTGGAGGCACGGTACCAGACTAAAAAGGACCCCATCTTCTTGAGTATGACAAATTTTATGTTCCTATAATTCTATTTAAACAGAAGATTGTTTTTTATCTTAGGGAAAAGGGGTAATTAATTTATTTTGGCCTCTATCTGGGCTCAAGAAGTTTCTTTGCTGGAGGGCAACACTATTTTGCAGTGCTGCGTGTGCACCCGAAAGCAGCTCCCAGCACCTCGTGCAATGGGAAATGTGACCCCTGGGCAGATAGGTACCCGCCATGGAGCCAGGAGGATGGGCAGACTCCTGCCCAACTCTGCTTTGTTGGAGGTGCTGGGCACAGCACTGTCCGGGGAGGGGATTAGAATCTGGGATTAGCTCTGGGATTGCCTCTTTGACGTGCTGAAAGTGAGGAGCGATAGTGTTACCTTTGGTGGAATGTCTTCCTCCTGCCGTAACCAAGAACTTCGGTCAAACTTTTCAATGCGAGGGGGCAGAGGAGGGTTTTCTGAGGTGGGGTCCGAGTTCTGCCTTGGCATCTCAGTGCGGTGAGAGGTCACCGTCAGAGCCTCCTGAAACCCAGCCAGTCCCTTTGCAGGCTGTTCATGCAGTGACTGAGACCCAGACAAGGAGCTTCCTTGGGATTTCACAGTGACCAGATGTGGAATCTATGCACCAAGTCAAAACAAAACTATCAGTACAAAATGGGAAGGGAAAAAAATAAAAAAGGAATAAAAAAATATTTTAAAATTTGATTTTATTAAAAAAAAAATTGATTAGCACTTTGGATGCACTGAAAAGCCCCCTCGTTTGAGACCAGCACTGCTTTGGTTTCAGGAAATTCTGACTTACATTGCTTCAACGCAAGATCTATTAAAAACTACGCTCACATAGCTCAGCCTTTTAAAATCAGGCAACGTCCCCCTCCAGCCCTGACTGCTCCTGCATGCCCACTGTGACACAATTCGTACCAACAGCCCCACACCGTCCTGTGGGTACCACCCTGGGTCCTGTGGGTACCACCCCAGGAGCAGGGGCTGGCTGCTCCCTCCTTGCGAGCTCTCCCGCACACGCCATGCCCGCCCCAGGCTCTCCGCCTGCTGCTTGCCAAAATTTCCACCTCCTACGCCTGCACCTCTTGAGGTTGTGCTAATGAGGTTTGGCATGGATTATCCCTGTTAAAAATGAAAAAAGAAAAAAAAAGAGGAGGAAACTATAATAAATAATAATTAAAAAAAAGATCGTCAGGATTTCTGAGGCATTGATGGCTCAAAGAAAAAAATACCTTGAGGCATGAGTTTGTATAGGTCTGGGTAGCCCCTAATCCACGGGCAGATCTAAAAGGTTACGAGTGAAAGGAATGCTGACATCAGTTATGGGAAATCTAAGAAGTTCAGAGGTAGTTTGTGAACTCAGAGCTTCTTCCCAGGACCCTGTGAAGCTGCACCTCCTGGAGACAGCAGTGCGGAAACTTGTGACATTGCCACATCAACGTCCAAATGCACAGGTAATTGTGTGTGTATGTATGCATGCGTACATTCACCTGGGTCTCTGGGTTTCAAACAAGCTTTTCATTAGTATTTTATTTGGAAACAGAATTCTTTGGAGAATGACAATTCTCCAAATTGTCAATAATGCTGCTGACAGTACAGGCTTTCAAAACAGTCACTGAGAAGTATTAGTTCAACCAGAGAGATTACAGTGAAGTGGGGCTTTACCCATTTCCCAACATATGCAGACCATGTAAAGGGGGGAAAATAAGAGCTGTATGTTTAAGGGCTTTGCTGTATGTATTTTATTTAAAGCTGGCACTGTACTGCTGACCTACAGGTGCACATACCACATGTGGGTGGCACTCAGTCGGCACATTTTCCTACAGGAAGCCTATGTGGACATGGAGAAAAAGACTTTGTACTTTGCTCTGAAAACCCGGTTGGAGCCTCCGGATCTGTGGGAGCAGTTCCAGGGGCTGGACCGGAGCCAGCACTGACAATCAGTGCACTTCGGGTGGCAGAGGACTTACAGACCTTGTGGCTGGGAGGAAGTTTTAGATGGTCATGGTGATCTACGCCCTCTTCAGATGTGTTTGTGAGTGATGTCAACACAATGGAAAACCGAAACAAAACCTTGGATTAAAGCGGCAAAGAAAGCAAAACCTCTTTCTGATGATCCCCAGCATCAAAGCGGCCCAGGACTTTTGTACCAGGCGCTGTGGTTTTTTTATTCCTTTATATAAACCAAAGAGGAACTGCTGCACTGGACCAGAGCAGTAGTTCCTCTTGGTCCTCCAGCTTGTTTCTGGCAGTAACCAGTAAGTGATGCTTCAAAGGAAGGCATAAACCAGCGTGATGTTTCTAACACATGGAGGTGACAAGAGGAATCCATGAATGTAGGTGCTGCTCTTACACTTAAAGCTGAGAAACCAGTGAGCCCAACACTATTTCCCTTCAATCCACTCTTTCTCTTGTTACCTTACCAGCATCCCCAGCATCCTGGCTCTGGTAGGCGAGCCTGCTGGGGGATATACCATTACCTGCGGGTCCACAGGTCGGAGCAGAGGTGGGGTCCGGGCTGGCTGCACACCACTAACGCTGAAAGACTCCGACCGAGGAGGCAGGTTGGGGTCAGAAATCCTGTTGGCCACCTTATGGGGCATGGCCGGTGAGCTCTGGCGGTTGAGCCGGGAGCGCTCCTCCACCTGCAGCGAGACAGGGAGAGTGGGTAATGCCCTATAAAAACCCACTTCCAGCCAAAAACCAAGGTATGAAAATATATATATGGGAAACTCTTTTCTCCTTAGGTCTACCATGGCATTGTATGACCGTGGAACACAAGTTACCCAGCAGATTGGGCAATAAATGCATTTTAAAGACAATGAAAGGACTACCTGTATTTATGCACATAATTCATTTCTGGATGTGAAATGGAAAAACAAAGAAAAGGCAACAAGCCTCCAAGAAGTGTTTCCACGAGATGACTCCTGAGAAGCTCTTGCTTCTTCTCAAACGTACCTTTAAGCAAGGGGACCCTTTCCCTTTGCTACTGTAAGCACTGTAAGGAGTGATTTTGTTTGATCTGAATAAAAGAACAAACATGGCAGCCAGAAAATGTCTGGCTTTGACCTAGATTTAGTGACACCAGCACCCTGTCATTAAGGAAAGGGAAAAGACCTCCATTACTGATAGAGAAACGAACCCTGAGCCCACCGCTTTCCGTTATTGGTGGAAATACAGCGGTTTCAGCTAATCCAGGCACAGGCACGACCTGGGTACTCCTGCTGTCAGACCGCCTGCCCTGACGCTCACCCAGCACATGCGATGCAAAATTCTTGATACCTGGAGATCTGGTGTATATTCTCATTTATGTATCATTAGCATGTTAAATACTCTATAACACAGCCTGCTTCAACCGTGTATGGTGTCATATTGAAGGCAACACACAAAGCTGCTTTGCTTGGGGAGAACCACAGGTCTCCTTAAATACACATGAAGCCAAAGAGCCATTAAGCTAATAAAGATGAAGCTTTTCCTCTTTCAGATGTGGAGCAGGACTCTGAGTAAACTTTGGGTAAGAGATTTGTGTTATGGACTCTTTCTAGTGCTGCTTAGTGCCCTATGCTGCCATCACAACTTCCCCAGGCACTGACCACCAGTTAGCAGAGGCTGTGCAGAGCTTGGTTCAGCGATGCCTGAGGGAGCAGACACAAGGAAGGAAGGAGAATGGGGAGGGAAGGAGAACTCCTTCCAAACATGGGAGCAGCAGCACGAGTGCCAGGTCACAGGGTGTATTCCCTGATTGGTCAAAGCCTTGGCACAAATGACAGCAGGCAAAGAGGTGCTGCAGCCAAGCCAAGCTGTTTTCTGGTTGCCCTCTGGCATGCTGCCAAGCTGTAAAGCAGCAGCTGATTACAGGGGACTTCAAAGCTTGCACAGAGGAGGAGAAAGAGGAGGAGACGGCAGGTGAGTGATGAAAGAGACAGGGGTGTCTCTGTACCAGCAAGGAAAAGGGCACTTGGTTTTCCCACCGCCGGCATCTGCTCGCAAGCGCTTTGCTGCACTGGCACAGAAGCTCTCGGGACTCTCCAGCCCTACACTCTGTGGAGCTTTACTGACTCCACCATTAAGTAGAGAGGGGGAAAAAGCAGCAAAACCCTGCAGGAATTTATCATTGCTCCGGTTCCAGCCACCTCTAACTAAACTCGAGATTCTCCTGTAGATGGGAGACATTCTGAGCCTCCGTGCAGGTCCCAGTGGAAGGCTGCTAATGTTTTAACACATGACTTCAAAGTGAGAGAAGGATAAAAGCCATGGGGACTGGAGGAGGAGCTGACGTGCGTGTCGGCTGTGGCAAAGAACAACACAGCTCGTGACGCACAGACAAATCCCGAGCCTCCGGGTAGATCTGAGCTGTGGTAAAGCACTGCAGGGCCCGACCACCACTGGGGAAGGTCCAATTAAAGCTGTCCCCTCCTTTATTCATGGTCATGGGCTTCTTCAGTCTGGAGAAGAGAAGGCTCCGGGGTGACCTAGTTGCGGCATACCAACAGTGAAAGGGGCCAACAGGGAAGTGGGAGAGGGATTGCTCACCAGGGAGTGGAAGGACAGGACAAGGGGCAATGGCTTCAAGCTGAAAGAGGGCATGGTTAGATTAGATGTTAGGAAGAAATTCTTTACTCTGAGGGTGGTGAGGCCCTGGCACAGGATGCCCAGAGAGGGTGTGGAAACCCCATCCCTGGAGGTGTTTAAGGCCAGGTTAGATGGGGCTTTGGGCAACCTGGTCTGGTGAGGGTGTCCCTGCCCATGGCAGGGGGTTGGAACTGGATGGGCTTTGAGGTTCCTTCCAACCCAAAGCATTCTGTGATTCTATATATGGCATATACCTGCCAAAATCTGTCCCCCAGTTCACCGAGCTTCTTTGTTGCTGACAAGTTGGAGCCAGCAATCTGCATCACTGTTTAGCAAATACCGGTCCACAACAGAAGGGTCACTAGCAGAGAGCTGCTCATTAGAATGCTGCTGCTTAGAGAGCTAATGCCACGTCCTAGAGGGACCATGAGAAGGTCCCATCATGATGGCTAAAACAGTCCAGCTAGGAGAGATGTGCCTGAGTACATAGGGCAGGTCTGGGACAGCACCCAAGCTATGTCCCAAGTCAACCTCCAGTGGATAACCCTTCACTCCCAAGAAGATGAGTGGAAGGGAGAGCAGATGGGGATGCACATCCAAGTGTGTTGGTAGGACTATGTGACCAGGCTGGTTTGTTCAGCATAAAAAAAGAGCAGCTATGCAAGATGCTGTACAGCCTGGCTCCTAACCCAGAGCTTCCACTTCACCAACAGGCCAGTCCCAGTAAGGGGATGTGGAGACACAGTCACAACATGAGTGGCCACAGCTTCACCTTCATGCTTTGCCCCAGGGGTAAGCATGGGTCTTGGTGTCACCAAGTGAAGAAGAGTGAGGTGAGAAAGAAAGCGTATAAAGGAGAGGTATGAAAAGCAGAGGGGCACGGCATGAGGAGGACTCAGTTGTGGTGGTCCAGCTCCTGAGAGAAAGAAGACTAAAGACCAAAGAGCATAAAACCAAGGATGGTATGGGCTATCATGCAGGATGATACTCATCAAGTTGGGATACTTCCCTCAGGAACTATCCCAACACGCTCTGCAAAGCCTCCAGAACCTATAGGTTGAACGCCAGACTTGATGGACTGCCAGCACAAGTACAACCAGCAAGGACGGTGCTTCGATATATGCGGCAAAGTAGCTGAATTGTGCTAAAAGTGGGACTACACAGTAGAGAAAACAGGGGATGGAGACAAGAGTAGTAGTTTTGGGAAGTTCCCAAGGGTGTTGTGTCAAGGCAGCACATCAAACTACTGCTCCCAAGAGCAGAAAGCTGCTGCAGCTGCTGCTTTGAGCATTTCATTAAAAACCGGACAGAGTGACACGGGTAAAGAATAAACGGTTTGGAGATCTAATTGGTGGAAGCTGGAGATGTTCCCTGACAACAGGAAACCTCACCATGCCCCTGATTTCAGCAAAGGGTATGAGGCCACATTCTGCTGCTCTTAATCAGGCTGTACAGATCTCAATGCCCCGTTTCCAGGGACGGCATCAAAAAAAAGGTGTCTCCCCCATGGAACAGAAGCAGTGGGCCTTTGTGTTTGACATGGAAAGCTAAAATCCATCGCTTCTCTTCTTCACCCCAGATAAAGCATAAGATTCCTTTTCATATATCACTGTTACAGTTTTGAAGACAGTGCCAGAAGGTCTTTAGCAACATCCTAGAGGATTTATTTAAAACCAGGCAACAAAAGACAGAATTTAATCCCCTTTTTCCTGCCTGCTACCTACTCCCAGCACTTCTGCAGATGGGCAAGAGACCCAGCTCTGCACAAAGCCGCAGAGGAACCACTGAGGTGGAAGCCTCTCCTGTCAAAGGTGGCTCAGCACATCTGGAAGGGCTCATCTGCAGATCTGCTTACCAAACCTCTTCTTCCACTGGAAGGGCTGAAGATGATGCTGCAACTCCATGAAGCTACGTGTTCTGGCACACTGCCACCAAAACACTCTGAAGATTAAATCAGGAGAGAAGGAAGGAGAAACTCAAGGGAGTATGAGGAGATGAAAAGAGTTTTTGACACCACATCTGTCTTTGTGATGGTTTACAGAGGCTAAGACCTGTTTGCATTATTGGCCTTTGCCTAGCAATAGGCAGCTAACAACTTCTTGAGTTATCTGATGCTTGCAGGTATTGTGGAAGCAGCTGAGGGCTGTCAAGAGGACAGACCAAGAGACAGCTGCATGTTGGATGCACATCCCATCTCTGTCAGGACTAAAGGGTGCCAGGCATCTGGCAGCAAAGCAGTGATCTTGCTTGGTAGAAAGAATAGGCGACTTACTAAAAGACCTCCCTGCCCAGCAGTAGGGTTACCAAATTAAACCAACTGAATACAAAGAACGTTAGAGAAATTAATAGCAAGAGTGGGCACCAGTCTTACAAAGAGATGAAGGAGAAAAAGTGTTTGCACATGATGGCGAAACCGCACTGCAGACAATGCATGTCTTCATCTTTTCAAGACTATTCAGCCAGGCAATAATTAACATACAGGATCTCACAATTGTTACACTTCCTACTTTTTGCTGGAGAGAAAAATGAGCAAAGTGTCTCTGCCTTCCTGAAAATCACCAAAGAGCAACCCCCAGAGATACAGCCTTGAGCATGGGAGGAAAACCTGTCCGGTCCTCATTTGATTACAGGGAACTGAATTAGGAACCCCGCCACAACCACCCCTCTGCAATCACTCCTGGCCCCCAGGGAAACTTGTGGACATGTCAGGAAGGAACATCAAGAGCTCCTGGCACACCCCCAAGCTGCTAGCTATGGCTGAAGCCCTCCAGGAGAGATCCACAAAGAGACCTCAGGTTCCAGCATGACCTCATGGAAAAACCTCACACACACACACCCCCGCATGGAATCAGGAGCATTTCCAGTACAGCTCACGGCATCTGCTGGCCAACCCAGCAGAGCCCAACCTGCCATGTGTATTTCGGACCGAGCCACGTGCCCAAACCTGCGGATGCAGATAAGCAGCACCACGCTGCTCGCTCTCGCCTACCTCCTTGGCCCATGCTGGCTTCTCGCTGGCATTTATCCCTTCTTTGTAATGGTAGAGGGGCTTCTTCTCTGCTGGTCTCTGGTCCTGGCGCTGTTGCTGCTGCTGCTGCTGCAGGGAGACCAGGTAGTCCCGCTCTTGCTGGAGCTGCCTCTGCAGTCTCTCTGCTTGCCGCTGCTCCTCCAGCTGCTTGCGCTTATATTCCTACCCAGGAGAAAACACAGTGACACAGGGCCCAGCAGGAACATCAATGCAGGGCTACACGCTATGGGTGTATCTATTTTGGGGAGAAGACTGAGCCTGGATATCTGAAAGGCTGTTTTCTGGCAAAGCTCATTGATTTGGAAGACTCAGGGGAGTGAGCTGTAAAGCATCCCCAAGGAGAGTCAGCGAATTCAGAGTTGTGACTCTGCAGCTGGTGAACTGCCCCATCGTCCGGATTGGGGGGTGTCAGTGCTGCCACACCAGGGAAACACCACGAGAACCCCCACCCTAAGGGGCTCAGACATCCACTGATGAGTTATCACTGACTGCCCAGATTTTTCTGGGTGGGAAGAACAAAGCATCAATCCAATGAGGTGACAGAAGGCACCGGGTCAGACAGAACCCAGCTGAAGCCAAGTCCTCGGTAGGACCAATCTAAGGTTCATGGGAAGGGCCACACAGCACAGCCCTTATGATCTTTCTGAATCCCTACGGCTCTATGGGGTTTAATGACTAAATTATTCTGAAAAGGCCTTTTGAAAAGGCAAGGGCTTGTGTGGGGGCTTGTCTCTTGCCTAAATAATATTAACAGCAAGAGAGAAAAAGAATAATCCCTGCAGATTAAAAAAAAACACGGTGAGAGTAACAGCTAGCAGGCATTAAAAAGGATAACTCAAAACCAAATTAAATAAAAAAGAGAGGACATCCAGAATGCAAACAGCATGAGAGGGACAGTGTTTAATTAAAACAAAAGCCCTCATTCCGCATAAAACCCACACGGCAGGGTAGGTTTGCTGGGTGCAGGCGGGTGAGAGCTTGACCACACTCCCAACATGCTGCTGACAGCCTTCAAAATGACACAGCAGCAAAGAGGGCTGCTCCTCTCATGAAGGCACAGGCATGCCAACACTGCAGAAGGGATGCAACGAGACGTGCACCACGGGGGGACCCAGCCCGAAGCGGCGGTGGGGAAATCAAAGCATGCTCATGGCTGCGGCGTGGGACAGGAGGCTCTGGGTCCGGTGGTAACGGCAGCATCCCCCATGCCTTGGCATGGCAAGTGGCACTTGGGGGGACACGGGCACACGCAGGCACATGCGGACGCGGCACAGGCAGGAAGCGGCAAGCATGGCCAGGGCCTCCCATTTACCAGAAGTAGCGCTTGCTCCTGCAACAACTGCTGCTGCAGGATCTCTAACTGTCTCTGCTCCTCCTCTAACTGTCGCCTGATGTACTCCTGGAGGCATGGGCAGCAATGATCAAAGGAAAAAGAGAGAGAAGGTAAAAGTGACAGTGTTTCCCACGAGGAAGGAGAACGAAGTGGGCACCCGCATCCGTCCCGAACAACAGCTGATGGATCAGCCTGAGCACCCTGGGTCCCTGCCCAAAGAGCCCAGGGTGTCCCCAACTCTACAAGGGACCTCTGAGGGCAAAGAGTGAAAACCACTGGGAAACAGCTAACACTGACAGGGAAAACCACAAAACCCCTCCCCAGGAACCACAGGGTAGGAAAAACCCACATCAAGTGTCTTCACACCTGTGGGACAGTGAGTGGATCCACAGGGAAGTAAACAACAGCAGTGGAAAGCAACATACACGGTGGTAACAATTAAGCAATTTGCTCTCAAGTGGCAGAAAACCAGGAGTGTTTCCAAGAAAATCTCTCATGGGAGGAAAAGGAATCCACATTGAAGGCGATCCCTCTGGGTTACCTGCTCATGCTCCGCACGCCGCCGCTCCTCCTCGCGCCGCATCTGCTCCTCGTAGTGCCGCCGCTGCTCCCGCTCCTGCTGCTTCCGCAGCTCCTTCTCCCGCCTCTGCTGCTGTAGGGACAGGAAGAGGCACAGGTCAGCACCTCTGCTCCACTTCCTGGGAGCTCAAAGTCCTTTTTCTCACGGTTGGGATGCAGCCACCGCACCCAGCAACCTGAAACTACTCTCCCGCCTGCCTACAGAGATTCCCTGAAGGCTGTCAGGTTTCTTTAGGGTGGTAGAGGGGCTTTTTGATCCCATCTCAAGCACTTTGGTGCCCAGCACCAGCTAAGGAGAACGCACAGCATCCTCCAAGGCAGCACTGGACCACACACACAACTCCAATTCTTATTTACAGGTGAAGGTATGCAGAGGGGGCAGGGGGATGCACTCTGCTGATGAGGGGGGAATGCCCCCCCTTCACGTTTGCAGGGACCAGAAGCTGACTCAGCACACCTGAAATCTGAGGGGTTTTTCCCTTCTGAAACCCAAAATTAGCGGGGGGGGGGGGGCGCTTCCCTTGCCCTCCTCATGCACCCCCACCCTCTGGGTCACACCTCTCCTTGCTTAGCTCTGTATGTCTTTGCCAACAGAAATCCAGAGCATTTTGGGATGATAACAACCTACAGCCTGCTGTAACTGCCCAGGCTGTGCTGGGCACCCAGGTGACACCTGCAGCCTACACTCCTCCTGCTTTTAATCCAACATCGCTCCCCTGACTTCCCCAACCACCCCACTCTCCCACCCCGGGGGCAGAGATGCTCGCCGGACACTCCCACACTCCTCTGCCATGGGAGCAGGGACGCGGCAGGCTGCTCCACACCACATCCCCGCAGCCAGGAGCATCAGCAGAGGGCACTCAATGCCAGCGCTGGCTGCTGGGGCTCCGCAGCCTGCCCGACTCCAAGGTGCTGTGGGCGCAGGGCTAAAGGGGAGCCAACCAGCTGAAGGATAACCCTCGTCCTTTCTTCTCCCTTTATTTTTGGGCCACTGCCGACACAGAGCAGCTGAGCAGGCTGCAGCGGCGAGGCTGGCAATACCCTCCGTTAGCTGGATCACGTGAAGGCCTGGAGCTCTCTGCCAACTACAGCGGCTCCGCTCAAGGAGCTGGCTGAGCTACTCAGGCACGAAAATGCATCATCCACCACTCTGCAGGAAACCTGCACTGGATATGCAGTAAACCTATGCTGTACATGCAGAATTTGGTATCTATACATAGACACCTATATTGACATCTGTATAGATAACTTTCCCTATTTTAGGTATCATATTATATAGATATTCTGGATATTATAGGTATTCTATAGATCTACCTATAAATAGATAGACAATATCTATCTCTGATATATATCTATAATAGGTATCTATCCGATAGACCTAATTTATTAGATATCTATTCTATTAGATACATTAGACACCTTGGGATTATAGTTATGTATCTATGTTACATTCTATTCCATATTCTTTTACATATCTTTACATCTTTCTAGAGGTAAGACATCTATAGACATTCTCAGTTGATAGATGCCTACAAAGATTGATATATCTATAGATGGATGTTTTAACAAATATCTAAGGACACCCCCACATTTCAATATAAGGAGGAGCTGCTGCCCACCTTGCTATCTCACAAGTAACACCCACGGCCACCCTGCGCAGGGATGCTGCTGGTTTCCTCTAGCTTCATGCCTTGGGAGCTGCAGCACAGCTTTAGTGCCACCTATAGCCATATTTATCAGTGCTGCTCCGCTTGCCTCAGGGTAGGGGGGAAAAAAAAAATCACATCCAACCTGAAATAACCTGCCAGCTCCAGACTCCAGCGTGTCCCACGCCAGGCACAGTCACTCGCACTGCCCACGTAAGCCGGGGATGCATGTGTTACTCCGCGCGTACGCCTGTTCTCCCCAAGCACAACACAAATGTGGGGCTGTTTGTAGCTTTTCAAACTCTCTATTAGGAATTGCAGTGGATACACCACTGGGATGTGGGAACTCTGCAGCAGTGATGGAAATAGATGGGATTTCACCAGTGCTCCCTGACCTCTTTAATGAGCACTGTCAGTGATGGTCCCTGCTCTCCTGTGCCTGGGAGCATGTATCTTTCAACTAACATTTGAATACACAATACCTTGAGCTTCCACTCACAGTGTGTTACACTCTGGGTTAGGGGCAAATTTTAATGTTGTTCTTTTAGTTAAAATCCATGCTGCTGAATAAAGCACGTAATGCTTGTGTGGGTTGAGTTTGACCTGCAGGAGGCAAGACCCTGAATGCCACAGCTATTTCCTAAACAAAAATCACCAATTAAAGACCAATCGGGTAAGTGAACAAAGCCAAACCCCTCCAAGGAAGGGGAGAAAAGCACTTTTCCCAGCAGTCCTTCCAGGAAGCAGCCCAGCCAGAAGCCCATTTCCACACCCAAAAGCCTATTTAGCCTCCAGGAGCTGGGAACTGACCTCCCTGATCCCTCCAAGGCACAGTTTTCCTCCAAAGCCAGGCCTGATGGTCTCCTAGATGTTTAAAGGACCCCTCCACCCTACTGCAGCCAGGGTGTTCAGGCTGAGGTGGTGAGTGAGATGAAATACACACATTTATCAAGGCCAAGAGTACAGAGCTTCCCTCCAGCTCAACAGCAGTTTTGTCAGGTCACATTATAAGCAAGTCATTTGTCACGGTTGTGTTACGAGCACCTTCAGCTACAAACAGCAACCGCTGTCTCAGCATAGCTGTGGTGAACCAGCAGCGGCACAGCCTCTTGGCACGCTCAGCCGTCTTGCCCGTATGGCTCCTGCTTCAACGGCTGGCAAACATCTGGAGAGGACCTGGCACTGCAGAGGGGTGGGCAAAGCCTCCAGCAACACCTCCATCTCCCCTCCACCTCCATCCTCTCCCATCCATCTCTGCTTACGCCAGTGCTAGACGGCATCAGGATGATGAGGACCCTGTTTAAAGGAGGGACTGAGCTCAGTGAGATGCAGCTGAAAAACACACATGAAGAGTGCATGTAGAAAGGGAGGGGAAAAAAGGAGAAAAAAAGGGAAAAGGGAGAGATTCAAAGACATCTCTGTATTTTCCTCCTTTTCTTCTTGTTTTCTGCCTTCCCTCTCCCACTGCCAGCACATACGTCCCATGTTTCTCCAAGCCTGAAAGTGCTGTGAGTATTTACACTATCCAGATCTATTATTCATGCAAGGCAAGAGCACCAATTAATTAGGACTACGTTTATATAACTCTGCAGGTAAAGCTATATGTACCCGCTTGTAATCCAGAATGGGATCTTATTTGCGCCGCACCAGAAATGACAGGCTTTTAATATTGATGAGGGAAGACACACAAAGGCAAAACCTCTGGTGAGAAGGCCCTTGGAGGCCTGGGATGAAACAAGGACTTCAAAGGAGGAAGCTCGCTTGGCGACATCAGATGAGTTCAGGACTAAAAGCAATCAGCGAGCTGGAGCTGGCCCGTGACCCCAGCAAGCTCAGAGAGGCCCTGACCCTTACTAGAGGCTCCTGGAAACCTTGGCGGCTGCTCCCAGATGTGAAGGGAATTCCAAGTGACAAATGAAAACAAATATTCTAGGTGATTGCGTTGTTGTGACAGGCTCATTTATCTGAGCCACCAGGGAAAGAGTGACTGCGGCTGGAACACCATCCTTCCTGACACACCAAGCACTGGAGCATGGAGAGGTGTTTCCCACTGGTAGAGAAACTGGGTCAGAACTTCCCACCGTGGCAAACGGGGATCTGAGAACACTCTGAGCCATCACAGAGGCTTTTATAGTTGGGATGGTCATGAAGGGATGCTCCATGCAGGAAAACCATGAGCTCTGCACACTTCATAACCAAAGGAAAAGTAGAAAGATGTAAGGTTCAGCACATCCTTGTACTGCAGGGTGTAATGCCACACCTTCAGAAATGGGTACAGGACTACTGCTGGGACCACAGCAATGCCACCATGAGGAGGGTGCCACCTTAATGACAGTGTCCCTACAAGCTGTATGACACTTGTGTATGCAGAAGAAAATAACCACCACCATTTTAGCCAGCCTAAATTTATCTAGAGTTAATGGTTGGGAGGATTGTTTGTTTTGCATGCTTTGTAAGAGCTTTCAGTAGACGTTCTTGTGCCAGCTGACACAGAAAGGAACTGCAGCAATTTTGTATCCCCTGAACATCCAGCTCTCTAACTGCACTGAATGAAACCTCATATGCAAAGAGCAGGACGCTTCAGTTCACCTCATACATTCCCTGTAAAGACCCAACCTCTGTTTTCTACCTAGAGAGGAAAAAAATTCCACAATGTGGCAGGAAAACAAGGTTATGCAACCCCCTCCCTGACCACATCTGCCAAGGGCTGTGCACAGAGATCCACCTTGCAGCATCCCTAATGCTCCTGACATGGAGATGTGTTATTCCTACAGCTCAGCTGGGCTTTTGGTGGTTAAACTGGTGCAGCAAGGCTCATTCTCTGTGCCAGCAACAAATGAAGGGTTTATTAGGGAACTACGTATCTCTAATATATGTATGTATAGAGAAAAACTAGAATACCTTCAAGCCTATTCACCCTTCTGCATTACACAGATATTTTCTTTAGTGCTATTTATCTATTGATCTTTAACTCTCCAATTTGTGGGGGGTTTTTTTACAGTTCTGGTGCACATTCTCAATTCACAAAACCAACTTTCTGCATGAGAGAAAACATAGTTGCAACTCTACTCACGTGAAGATCCTGGTTTCTAAGCTAGCGTGGGGATTTTTACTTCCACCACGATTAAAGACAGCTGCACATCTAAATCCCTCCAGCTGCCTAAGAAAAGATTCAGCCTTAAAGAAGGAAATTGGTCAGCTGCTGAAAAAGGAGAGTCAAGTGTCCAACAGATGCACAGAGGCACGCTAAGGATAGCAGCAGGTCTCAGGGGCAGCATGAAGTGCATCAGGAGACCACCAGATTTCCTTACCTGACCTTTTTTCTATATATACTTGGTGTTATTACCAGATCAACGTTAGGAGACAGTGAATTTCCTCAGAAAGGTCCTAAAATGAGAGGTACTTTTATGAGAGGTTCAGAAATTTTTGTTTAGGAAGATCAATCTGACAGAAAAACTGGGATTCCCTCACTCTGAGCCTTGCTAGGAGCTCTGTCCCTGGCAGTATTTAAAAAACGAGATTGGAAAACAACAAGAGAATCTACTGAAGGTCTGCTCTGGCAGAGGAACGGACCAGTTATACCACTAACAGCTTTTCTCCAGCTCTTTTGCTGTGCATCTCCAGGACAAATTAACTCCAGGCATCTTTGAGCTTGGCATCCTCTGAAGTCAATCCTTTCGGTGCTGCACTGGGGCCCACAGCCGATGTGCTCACTCAGCCTGGCCACCTTCACGGTGTCTTCTCCTGAGTCACAGCTCTCTCTACAGACACAGTAATAATCCTGACAGTACTAAATGGGCCCCAAAAGCCACCAGCTCCAAGTGTTTATTTGTCCCAGATACTCTATTGGGTTTTAAAGGTCAATTTTATTTTGAAAATAGAGTCATCCAAGTCTTCCAGTGGTCTCTCCTCCCAGAGATCTGCCAGTGCCGTGCTGCCTGTTGGAGGCACACCCCATCTTAGTCAGACCATAAAGAAGCATGGGAGAAACTGTGTTCCCATTAACCAAAACATATTGAGAGCCAAGAGTCGCCAACTGAAGTTAGCACAGAGTCAGCGTAAGAAAATGCAGAGAGGCCAAAAGGCAACAGCCTGGCTGCTGCTGAAGTGTGTGGGTGCTGTGGGGAGGGACCAGAGAGCTGGAGCAACGCTGCTCTCTGGAGCAATGCTGCAGCCACATAGATGGAGGGTGCTGGGTGCCTCTGGGCAGGTCTATTGAACGCAGCAGAGCTGTGACAGCTGCTGTTTGGTACCTCCAGCCATCAAACATTCCCTGCCCCCCAAATACATGGATCCTCTACCCCACTCCCTACAGGGGTGACAGTGTTTTGTTTGTTGCTCTCTGTCTCTGCTGTTTTTCTGGTTTCCCCACAGCAGCCCACGGCAGATGTGGGGCACCTTGGAGCTGGCAAAGACGCAGCCAGCCGTGCTGGTGAGCGTCCCTCCTCACTGCTGCCACAACCCACTGCCTTTGCAGCAGAAGGTTTGTACCTCTTCAAGGACTCCTGCCTTCATCCTCACCATAGCAACTTGGCTATGCTCCTCGCTCCCCACGCAAGAGGTGGATAATAGGGAGGAGAGCTCATTTTGCTCCGTGGCTGGCGACGCAGGTGAGGCTAAAGCTGGCTGGGCAGACCTGAGAAGACAGGCACCCGAGAAGATGGTGAGGACATCGCAGCTGCCTGCTCTGCCCTAACCCTGGCTTGGGCCCATGAGGCTGATCACACTGGTGGTTCCACACTGGGGAGGGCAGAGGATGTCCCTGGGTTGCAGTCCCACTGCCTTCTCATTTGATATGCAGGAGCATGAAAACACTTTGTCACCGGCTTTGTCCCAGCTGATCTCTCTCCCCTTCCATTCAGGTTGGAAAATTGTAAGGCAGCTGGGAGGCAAGCACAGGTGAAGAGGCCAGGGGCTGTTTGAGCCGTCAGGAACACAGGTATTGAGTGTAAATACTGGCCAGGGTGGCACTCGCTTTTAATGGCATGGGGGAAAGGAGAGGGGGAACTGGGAGCCCAGGGTGGCTGCACTCACCCCAGCCCCGCAAGGCAGTAGCTCAGGGCAGAGCTCGCCAGCTTAGCAAGGGGATTAGTTCTCCACTCAAAACCTGTCTGGGAAGGGGCGAAGAGAGAGAACAATTTTCTTCTCTGTGAAGAGAATGTATTAATACAGCAGCAAGCATTGTATTCATTACAGGATTGCAGCTAATCTGGTGTCTGCTTTTATTCTGCTGTTGTTCTGCTCCTGTACTGCTTGCAGCAAGTGGACTGGGACAAAGGCAGAGCCAGGCTTCCTTACACAGTCCTCGGATCTGTTGGGGCAGGGGGTTTCAGGGTGCGGCCGTGCAACCCCATCCTCTCTCAAACCAGCTTGACAGCTTTGGGAAGGGTGCAAGCAAAGCCTGACCTACAATGTATGGAACCAGCACTCCAACAACATAGACAGACCTACATATTTACCAGACTGAAAAAAATGGATTTGCCAGTGTTGGTTTTTGCCTCAGGGGGATCTCAGAGGACCACCTCAAAGAGGGGCACCTACCATAATCATCAGAAGCACCACCAGCTGCCTGAAATTCCTGCCTGTCTGCATCCATGGCCTGAGGGCACTACCCAAAGCACCCAGTCAGGTTAAGTGTGAGAGCGCTCTGGCTTGTGCAAATTAAGGGGGTGGCAGCTTTAATAGCCCCATTTACTGCCAAGTTTGTTTTTCAGACCTATCAGTGACCTCTTCGGGAAGATAATTTAAATTACCCTTAAGGTAGCAGCCCTTCAGTGAGACTCTTGGGATGAGTTCAGTGAGAGGCAATGGGTTTCCTTCTGCAAAACCACAACAAAACTCCCCAAAAGAGGAAAAACTCCTGCTTATTCTTAAGTGGACTTCCACAATCACAGAATCACAGAATCTTAGGGGTTGGAAGGGACCTCAAGAGATCATCGGGTCCAACCCCCCTGCCAAAGCAGGCTCCCTATCTCATATTACATAGATAGGCGTCCAGACGAGACTTGAATATCTCCAGAGAAGGAGACTCCACCACCTCCCTGGGCAGGTGGAGGAACTGCGAATCTAGGAACCGCGAGCCAAACCAAAAGCATCGTACAGAGAATGCAGCCAGGCTGTGCAACTCACGGACACCCAAAGTCACCCGGTCAAATCCTGCAGCTGGATTTTAAATGGGGTGGATAATTTTATGACCGATCGCATTTGTAGCTGGTATGTTACGACAAGGGTAATGAAATCTTATGCTTCGGGGCACATATGGATCATTGCACAAGTCAGGCAGGCATCTGCCCCTCCCCTGCAAGGGAACTTGTAATTGGCAGGGAATGGAAGGACTGAGGTTCAAACTGCAGATTAAAGGGGACACGAGTGGCAGATGGATCTGGGGAAAGGGCAATCAGAGCTTTTCAGCTGCTTCTCAACTCTCTCAGTCGACAGCAGAAAACCTGAACGATGCCTGGACCTTACTGGTTTTGCCCACCTTCAATGCAGACATCCCAACACCAGGCTAGCTGCTCTGTAGTTCCAGGGACCCTTTTAAGTTTGGCATTTCAAGGGTTTATTTATAGCCACCAGCTCTATAACCTTCACAAGAGTTGGCAACATTTACTATGGTGAGGAGCGTGGCCAGAAGCCAGGATGCAAAAAGGATGAGCAGGGCAGTTTGTCCAGTGCAACCAAGCATTTGGGGTTGCCCACCGGAGAGGTTAGGAGATGATCTTAACTCAACCAGGTCGAGAACAGTCACTTAGGACCTGCTACCAGAAAATCCAGCTGTTCCACCCTAAAAGAGCCTTTGCTGGCGCATTGCTCAGCTTTGGCCAGTTACCTCCTCCAGCCTTCGCCTCTGCTCCTTCTGCTCCTCGATCCGCTTCTGCCGCTCGGCCAGCAACTGCCGCTTGTGCTCCTCGTTCTCCCGCTGCTGCTGCTCCAGCTGCTGCCGGCGCAGCGCCTCTGACCGCTCCTTGTTCGCCAGCTGCAGCCTCAAGAAATCCCGTCGCAGCGTCGACTCCCCGGGCAGGTTTAGGATGGAGCTGTACAGGAGGAACATCAGAAAAGATGCTTAAGCCTCCTACCAGGGGAAGTTCTGCGTGATTTCTCCTCTCCCCTTCATCCAAACAGCACCACAACACCCAACAGCTTGGGCAGCAGAAGATGAAGGGATGGGGGGACCACAAATGTCGGGGAAGGCAGCAGACATAGCGCTCTGTTCACAGCAATTTATTGGCTGAAGGGTTCCTTTACATTAAGTTTCTAACCAAAACTTCTTGTGCTGCAGTGGCACACACTATATTTAGCTGTTCACAAAGCACACTTAGCATGAATCATTGCCAGCTATTAAAATACTACATTATTGCAGCGAAATAATGGAATAACCTGATACTAATTACAACGAGACTGAAAAATGTCACCAAAGAAAGTCAGTTCCATCCCTCCTGCACTTTGTAGCAGCACCGGGGAGGTTTCATGGTGAAAAGTTACGTGGAAATAGGGAATTACACTTGGATGAAAGGAACTGCATTTTGAAGAGTCTTCCTTAATTTCACCTCATGTTTTTTCCACACCTAAATATCTGCAAACCCATGACAGCACTGCAGACCCCATGGATAATGGGGTACTCGGGTATTCTTCCCCAGCTTTTGGGCACAGCAGCATCAGTTCATACCCACCCACCATCCAGCAGATGGAATGTAACTCTGCTCTGCCTGGGAACAGGAACGAGTACTCAAACTGTCCTTCTTACATCTCTAGTTCACACGAGGCTGTAATCCAAGCCAATTCTACACAGGGTTAAAAAGATTCAAGGGCAGAAATTAAATGCTGATTCTTACCTGGGCTCTCCAGAGTCATTTTCCTCCTCCTCCTCCTCACTTCCACTGTACTCATACTCTGTCTCATCTAGGAACAGAATTGCTCATCAGTGACCTTTGCTGGACTCATTTGTTTTTCCAGTGTTTGAAAAGCCCAGAGCTCCAAAGGCAGAACAGACAACTCTCTTTTTCTGGCATTTTCTGGTTCTATGGGGGAGTGTGGGTGGCCTCCCTGGGTGCTGGCTCCTTGCACGCCCATGCTGCCTGGGAAGAGTGCTGCAGTCCCAGCCAGAGTGCCGTGGGCAGCACCAGTATGGGAGGCAACAGCCCCAACAACCAAAGAGACTTGATGTAAAGATGGGGAGGTGTCCATAAAATAAGAATTTATCCCCATATGATAGTGACAGACATGCTTCTTTGGGGGGGCTCTTCAAAGGGAGGTGCACCACAAGCTACTGAAGCCTCAGCACTGAAGCACAAGAAGGTGGGATTTCACTATGGCTCCGAAAGCACCAGCTCCTCTCTCCCTAAACATATGCTTCTCCTATGCAAATCCATGCATTTTCCAGGCAATGAAGACATCAACATAAAAAGCTCAACTGCGACGTTGCGCTACATACTGTGATCTCTACTGGGATATCATCTTTATCGGATGAAGGGAATGATAGCACACCAAAAAAGGCTTGCATTTATCCAATTACTCTCCATCTCTGGGGTCCAACCTTCATTTGCCAGACTAAACACATTTAATACTTCACTGGGATCCCGTTTTATTGTTTTGATTGTAGTGAAATCTATTACCAGGGGCTGGAAGGTACCCATGAAAAATTAATACCACTACCAATACGAAGAGAAATAGCGACATATTAATTTGCTGGGTTCTACAAATGAGCTTTCAAATTAAAATTCAGTTCACAAGCAGCTGAATACTTTAACAAGTTTCTTTGCCTATCTGATCTTCCTTTCAGAGGACTTTGATAGGGCCTGGAGAGTTCACTGGAAACATTTGGTTTAATGGGTTATTCCTAGTTGAGGGAATTGCTTTGGGGCAAGGGTCTTATCTAGATGTTCCTCCTTCCAACTCATCACTGGTGCTGCATGAATGTCACAGAGATAACAGACTTGGCACAAAATACGTGAGGAGCTGGGAAAAATCCAGCTTAGCGGCTTCTCCCTCCCACACCCTAGTACATACATATGCAGGCATAAGTTTTACACACACATTTTAATGAATCAAAGCTTAGATGTTCCATGGAGAAGTTACCACCTGGACAAGAAGGATTCCATTTTTCATCAGGGAAAATAAAAAAGGGAAGGTGTAAAACTGCCGCTCAGCTCGAATGAGAGCCACGGGTAGGTTTTGTACCGACACCTATTGCTTTGTTACGGGCATTTGGTTTTGTTTCAGTGGCTGAGAGGGACCAAATCAAGACAATCTGACCTGAAAACCGTAAGAAGCGTGGTCACACAGAAGGACCACACCTATTTAACTCAATCAGCTTGCGAACAAACTTTGCCATCTATGTAAGGAAAGCCAGTACGGAGATCATAAGCAGCCCAGTCCTCTTTGCCTCCCTTCTATCCAAGTTTCACCCACCTTGTTCTACCCTAGGGATCTCCAAGCACATGGTAGATGTCAAGAACAGCCCAGAGCATTGCTACTCCACTAACCTTTCTCGCCTCGCTTCTTTTTAGTCCTGTCGATGTGGTCCTTGAGCTGGATGCGGACCTGCCTTTCATTGGGCTGGTCTCGGATGAAGGGGTGCTTCATCAGCTGCTCTGTGGTTGGTCTCTGGCTGTGGTTCTTCACTAGGCAGCTCTCAATGAAGGACTGAAACTTTTTAGACCTAGCCCAGGACACAAAAGGAAGGTAATAAAAAAAACCCCCAGTATAACTGTATCAATTCTTGCACTAGGAAGTGAGAAACCTGTGAGTATCTGAGACTGTTCAGCTGCTACACAATTCTTGCTCGGCTACAGCCTCCCAAGCAGACTCATCTGACTTCTCTGTTCATGCTTAGCAAGGTCTCAAAGCAGCGCCATCACATCTGCCCTCTCTCACTCTGTCTTCTAACTCTTCCCATGCCTGCTCCTATCTATGCCTTCCCAGTGCAACTAGGAGAAACCATCATTCTGCTGAGACTTGAAGAAAGCTGGGAACCTTCAGTACGACCAGGGAATCACCAAAGCCACATGTCATAGATGGCAACCAAGAAAACACAAGGAAGCATTCTTCCTCCCTTCCCTTTGCAGGTAGAAATGAGAGACAGCACATACAGATAGAAATGCAATTCCTTGAGGGATCACTTCCATATCTCCTTGTCCCTGGATGGCGTTTCAAGAGACGTACCTTTCTGAAGATGAGTGGGACAAGTTACGTTGATGTGGGTTTTTTAAGATCTAAAGACCCAACATTACATGGTTAAAGATCAGACCACCTTTGGTTGATGATCATGCCTACAACCCTTCACTGCTCCCTCCAGGTGAACCCCAGCAGCACTACTGACTGGATCCTGAGGGCCACTGTGTCTGGGTCCCCTTGTTCATAGACCCAGGTGAACAGGGCATACTCTTCAGGCAGTGCGGCATGGGCAGAGGTGGCAACGTGGCTGTGGTAGGAGAGCCCAGCCCCTCCTCAGGGCCTGCCTCTCCACAAACAGTTAAATTCAAGCTCAGCTAAACCAAATCCAGCCAAATCTTTCATAAACAAATTTCTCTTAGTCTCAAGTGCTGCATATCCAAAGTTTTCCTGGAACTAATTTCCCCACGTTATAAACCCCGGAGAACAGAGATTTACAAGAAAGAAAGATGTTGACAGGCCACGATACTGTATTTTGCTTTAGCAAATAGGAAAACGAGAGTAAATTAATGTCAGAAGCCAAGAGATACTACAGAATTGCACTGAGGAGTAAAACAATAAGCTTTCAGGGATTTTACTTTTAAGCTGTCGGACTGAAAGTGATTTATCTTTTAAGTGCTAATCCATACAAATTGTGATGCAAAAATAAAACAGGCTACTGGATCTAATTAAATCCTTCCTCCAGCTTTATTAACGAGCAAATCTTCCTTTCTCACCTTGCCTCAAGAAACCTCGTGTGTCAGTGTATTCCAGAAGGGACAATCCATGGGATGCTCCAAAAAAACCCCCATATCCACTTCTAAAATATGATGATCCCCTGTTGGTGTGAAGCTGGAGAGACTCCAGTCCTAGAATGAGTGGTCCAGAGCACCAGCAAACATGCTTCTCTAGCTCCTGGGGTTTGCAAAGCTTAAATAAATGTTTGCAAAGTCTCTGGATGAAAAGTGGTATCACAGCGCAAATATCACCTGGTTAACAGAGAGGTTTTGTCATCCCTCACAAGGCAGGTTTAGGAAGGACATCACTCAGGTTCAAGTTCATTTTACCTGTGAAATGCAGGAGGAGGAAAATAAAGCTTCGTTGTTGGCTGGGTTTGATTGGGAAAGAAAAAGACACCAGCGAGTCTTTCGCTCCATAGGAACATGGCATTATTTTGAAAGGAGGTTAAAGGATTTAGTAAGTGAGACAAGTATTTTCCTTGCTGAGATTTTGGATTCAGGGCAGATCCTGTGCCAGCTTTCCCTGACTTCCCCTTGAAGGTGCCAGAGTCACTTTGCTGTTTCACTTCTGTATGGAAAGAGATGGTCTGCTCTCTTGGTGTGCGTTCATGTCTTGCTGCACACAGAAGTAAGGATGAACTCAAGGTTCAAGTCGAACTTTCTTTCATTTTGTTTCTCTCTTGTGATCCATACTTGAGGAAAGCAGCCCACTGGCTAGCAGAAACCTGGCTGAACACCTCCACTCCACTCTTCTTGGGTTGGGCTTGCAGAGCTCCAGGACCCATCCTGGCTGGGCCCAAAACCTCGAGCTGAGAGATGAGCCAAGGTCAGCAAGTTTGCCTGGTGTCCCACTGAAAATGTTGAAAAAAATTGCTCTTAAGGAATCAGAGGAGTTGTCCTGGCTTGGAGCTTTGACTGGATTCTTTGGAGTTTCCCATTGCAATAAAAGCTTGGAAGATGGATACAGGTTTGAGCTGCCGGAGTATGGGACCCTGCTTTGCTAGGAGACTAGGGATCCCTGCTTGCTCACAGATGAGGAGCAAAGGCCAGGTGAGCACCATGCTCCCCTGGAGGGGTTCAAAGCTGAAGTTCCATTTAACTATGACTTCCAAAGTGATCTCTCTTCTCAAAGCATCCATGAACCCGTCCCTGGCATGGGCAGAGCACAGCCCTGGACAGACCAGCCCACCTTGGGCAGACACCACCACGGCTGACCACCATGAGAGATGCAAACCCAAGACAGCCACCAGCCACATGAAGGGACAGTGGTGCCAAGCAACAATATGGCTCACACAAAGCACATCCCAGTAGCTCACAGCAGGGAAGAAAACACAACTTCCACCTCACTCAGTATTTACCTTGAGGAGATGCGAAGATGTTCTGCTCAAAACCTGCTTAATCAGCTCTCCCCTACCTGGAGGCTGAGGAAGTCTCTGCTGAATAAACAGCATTTCTGTATGAAAAATGAACTCCCAAGCCTTAGGTATAATGAAGTAGGAGACTGGTGATCTGGCAGGAAACAAGCTTCTAAGCTGTTTTCTCAACCGACTAATAGGATCCTCAAAAGGTTGTGCAAGGAGAGTGAGCATCTCTGACACCCTCTGAAGAGCCAGCTGGGAAAGATCCCCCTCCTCCTCCAGTGGTACTGGAGCAGCTGATGATTAGGTTGACAAAATTAAGATGCCTCCTGCCAAAGCCTGGGTGAGTTTTTAAGGGGGCTTGTCCTAAAACCACACCACTGCACTTCTGACAGAAGATTCCAAGCCCCTCTCACTCCTCTTCCAGCACCAAAATTCCTGCTGTTCTGGCAACAAGTATTTTTAAGACCTAGAAATTACTGTCATGAAGAAGGTCGTGAGGAGTAGTCAGCATGGATTCACCAAGGGTAGATCGCGCTCGACCAATCCCATAGCCTTCTATGATGTCATTACCAACTGGGTGGATGGAGGGAGAGCAGTGGATGTCATCTACCTTGACTTTAGCAAAGCTTTCCATACTGTCTCCCACAACATCCTGATAGAGAAGCTGAGGGAACAAGGGATAGATGAGTGGACAGTGAGGTGGGTTGAGAACTGGCTGTCAGACCGGGCTCAGAGGGTCGTGATCAGTGGAGCAGAATCTGAATGGAGGCCTGTGACTAGTGGTGTTCCCCAGGGCTTGGTGTTGGGTCCAGTCCTGTTTAATATCTTCACTGACGACCTTGATGAGGGAATAGCATCCACCCTCAGCAAGTGCCGATGATACAAAGCTGGGAGGAGTGGCTGACACTCAGGAACACTGCGCTGCCATCCAGCAAGACCTGGACAGGCTGGAGAGCTGGGCAGGGAGAAACCTAATGAAGTTCAACAAAAGCAAGTGTAAAGTCTTGCACCTGGGGAGGAACAACCGACTGTATCAGTACAGGCTGGGGGATGACCTGCTGGAGAAGAGGTCTGTGGAGAAGGACCTAGGGGTCCTGGTTGATGACAGGTTGGCTATGAGCCAGCAGTGTGCCCTGGTGGCCAAGAGAGCCAATGGGATCCTGGGGTGCATCAGGAGGAGTGTGTCCAGCAGGTCGAAGGAAGTGGTCCTCTCCCTTTACTCTGCATTGGTCAGGCCCCACCTGGAGTACTGTGTCCAGTTCTGGGCTCCCTGGTATAAAAAGGACAGGGACCTTCTGGAGAGAGTCCAGAGAAGGGCGACAAAGTTGATTAGGGGTCTGGAACATCTCCCCTATGAGAAAAGGCTGAGTGAGCTGGGTCTGTTCAGCCTGGAAAAAAGAAGACTTAGGGGGGACCTAATTAGTGTTTATAAATATCTTAGGCATGGGTTGCAGGGGGAATTGGCCAGCCCCTTTTCAGTGGTCTGTGGGGACAGGACAAGGGGCAATGGCTGTAAGCTGGAGCACAGGAAGTTCCGCACCAACATGCGGAAGAACTTTTTCCCAGTGAGGGTGACGGAGCAGTGGAACAGGCTGCCCAGGGAGGTGGTGGAGTCTCCTTCTCTGGAGATATTCAAGTCTCTTCTGGACACCTATCTATGTAATATGAGATAGGGAGCCTGCTTTGGTAGGGGGGTTGGAGCCGATGATCTCTTGAGGTCCCTTCCAACCCCTAAGATTCTGTGATTCTGTTTGGTTTTCTTTTTTTCCTCCTTCATCTTCAGAACGGTAACAAGCCTAATTTCAAGAAGTAACTTCGCTCTGCAAGCTCAGCCTCTCTGGGAGTGAAGGGCAGGACTGTTTCTCTAACATCTAACAGATCTTTCCTGACCAAAGCACCACTGAACCTGGGACAGGCAAATGACACAGCCCAAAGATGAGTGCTTTTAAGGACTCCAGCTCCATCAGTACAGAACATACAGTAACAAAACAACATCTGCTGGGCTTCAGGGATATTTTTCCTACGGGTTTTTATTGGCATGCCCTGCTTTTTTGCTTTTTTTTTTCCAAAATAGTGATGTAGTTTTTCCTGCAGGATTTTAAAATAAAGCCTGAACTGAGTAACAATCTCAGCATTCCTGTACCTTCAAGATAAACTGTCCTCTCTCTCTTTTTTTTTTTTTGGCCTGGATACATGTTTCCACTTGAAAACGGAACCTGACTGGAAAGAAATGGGAGCCAAACGAAGTGTCATCTGGCTTCAGGCTGCACAAATTGCCTTGGAAAAGCCGACTCTGTGCTATGAAATGGCAGCAGTAGAGTGCAATCCCCTCTCTGCCTACCTAGGAAGCTCTCCACATCTCATGGTAAGAGATCCCTTCACATCACATTGCCTCTCTGTAGCAGATCAAGACCCAAACCTACATTCACCAGAGCAATGCTGGAGACTGTCCTGACCCCTGAAGCTACACAAATGTAAGTGTCAAATCCCCAGCACACCCGGGTTGCAGAAACAAGTTGCTCCAGAAATATTTTTACGGTCATTGAAGTGAGAAAGAGACTCACCACTTCTTTGATTTCAACCTCGGGGCCGGATTGCGGGGGATGAGGAAGAGGGCTCTCATGGGATGCATGTCACACAGAGCTGTAAGGCACAAGATGAGGCATTAAACACAGAATGGCATCTCGCAGAGCCCCCCTGGGCTTCCTAAAGAGGCGCTACACACCCAACCGGGGGGATCCAAGTTTGTTCTGAAACTACACGACCCACAGGAGGACTGACAGTGACAACCCCCTGCAGACCCCCTGGCCCCGCAGCAGCCTGGAGCTCAGGGAAGAGCTGAGGTCCCCAGGCTGTGTGTCCCCAGCACCCTGCCTGGAGCAGCGGGCACAGAGCATGGTGTGGCCGCATCGCGTGCCACCACGCTCTGCTCTATCTACTTGCATTCACCAGCATGCAAGGACACTCCCGGGACAACCCTGAGAACCCATGGCATGACCTGTGCAGATGCACCAGCTGAACCCAGCATGCTGCTGTGTCACCATGGAGATCAGGGCCACCAGTGCTGAGAGGAGCTGCACTTTATCAGCTTCCACTCCTCCGCCCCAACCTTCAGCTGCATTTTATTTGAGGGAACCGCGTCCTGGAGTGCTCAAGTGACACATGAGGGTCACTACAGAGCTTTGTGTCTCTGCCCTGCACCTTGGAAGCTCCATCCCAGCAAGCCCAGGCTGCTTGGGAAAACCTCAGAATGGTGTTTCTTTGCCCAGGGTTAATTAGAGCAGAGCAACGCATCTACTTACGGGGAGCGCCTTCTGCCATCTCGATGGCCGTTATCCCCAAAGACCACAAGTCACTCTGTAAAAGAAGAGGGACATATGTGATGCAGGAGAGCATCAGCACAGTCATGGGCACTGGGCAAGGAGCTGGGTCTCCATGTCCTCCGCATGCCCCCAGATCCACACACCTTGGGGAGCTTGCCTCATCCTCCTGCTGGATGTTGTAGCTATAGAAGAGGCTCCCAACCCCACCGTTTATCTCAAGATTTATTTCTAAACCTTCAAGGCATTTTTGGTGTGGGACACAGCCACCTTGCTGGGGCACCTCTCCTAGCAGCCACGGTGAGGACACTACCTGAGGAGATGCTGATGACCTGGAGGTTCCTTGGTGAGTGGCATCTTAATGAATCTTGTGCACCAAATGAGCTGGTGAAAACTACTCCCCAGCTTCACGGCTGGGGTAAGCAGAACAAATCTGGCTGCTTAAAGCTGGGTGATACATCCATGGATCTGATACAGTTCCACAGAAAATATGCTGCCTGGAGCAGAGTGAGAACATGAAGGTACCTTACGGTACAGGAGGCTCTTGTATCAATGGAAGCCTGAAAAGCAGGGTTTCACCAGTGGAAGGAAAATGGGAACTTTTATTTATCCTGTTCCCAAGTCCACATGGCTGGTTAAGCCTCCTGAACGATCAGAGCACAGAGAACACGCCTCTTTGGGAAGCTCCTTTGATTTCATACTTGTATTGCTTTTCCTCCTATGTTCTCCCTTGCAAACAAGGACATCTGTAACTCCAGCTCCCTGACAGAGCACAGCGGTGAGACCCCTTCCAGCATCCCCTCTTCACCCCACCATCACTGATGAGCTGTGGTTGCATCTCCAGATCTGGTAACGAGTCCCAGAGGATGGCTCAGCTCCCCTGGACAGCAGAGGAGGCAGAGACAGTACGTGCCCAGCAAGAGAAAACGAGCACCTTCCCTAATGGCACTGCTGCAACTTGTTTTTTTGGCAGAAGGTGGCTAATTCGTTATTCTGGACACCGTGTTATGGGCTGCTAATGATTCACAACCCAGCACCCTACGCAGCAGGAACAGGACCCAGACTAATTTTGGTGCCTTCGTCTGAAGCGCAGTGTCTGACACATCTCCAGGAGGTGGAGAGACCCGCCTGAGGTGGGAGGGCAGAAGCTGCAAACACACAGGGGACTGTATCGAGCCTGGTGCCACATAGCTGCAGCTGATGTTTGCTGGGGACCAGCATATCAAAACCAGCAAACTCTGTAAGAGGCACATCTCAGGGTGGAAGGGATGGACGATGCCTTTCACCCTGCTTCCTACACCTCCATCTCTTGCGCCTTGCTCTCCCTCTGCCCTGCTGTCTGCCACGTCCTCACAGTCCCTCTTCAGCTTTCTCCTCTCCAAGAGTTGCCCTTTCCAAACTGCCCCAAAACCTGAGATTTAATGAGTAAATCCCAGAAAGGTTTTTATTCCCAGTACAGAACCCTAAAAACTTGACAGCCTGTAGGGACGACAAGCACCTTCTCCCATCCACCCTCCAGGAAAGACAACTTGGATTTTTAATTTCAAGGCACTTTCCTCATTTTTAACTCAAATTCTCCTCTAACAAATGCCACACACGCCACACACCTGCCTAAAAATCCTCACTCAAATCTTACTTCCAGTCCTTTTGCAGGACAGTCTTGGGTGTTCTTTGTTTCTAGTCAGCAGGGATTTCTGCCACATACTTAATTATCACAGTCTTTCCACATGATTCGGCACGCATGACCCCCTTCCCTTTGGGCTGCTGCTGAACTCCTTCCAAATTCCTAGTGTGTCTTTCCATAGCGAGGTGCCCAGTGTTATGTGCAAGGTGCCAAGTAATCTTAAAGCTGGAGCAATACAGAAAGGGATTACCACCTCTCTAAGTCTCCCAGAGAAAGCAGAAAACGCAGTGGGAAGCACACATTTTATAATGATCTGGAATTCAGAGGGCTGTTTGGCTTGGTTTTGGGGGGGTTTCTCGGGGGGGAGGTATTTTTGAGTCTGAAAAGCTTTTCAGTTCACCCAGCAAAAAGATACTGCTAATAGATTGCGTGGTCTTGACTTGGGAAGGAGTCAAGCTTCCTTACCCTGCTGCCCTTTTGATTTGAAGCTTATTGACAAGGTATCTCTAAAGAAAAAAAGGAAAAGCGGGTGGTGGTGATGGGGGAAAACCCCAATAAATAAGCTCAACAATGTGGGGTTTCTATTTGTTCTTTTTTAAAGCGGTTTATTTTTGTGAGGAGGTATTTACTGCCTCCTTCCATAGATTGCACAGGCATCTCTTTCTGGCTAAGAAAACACTGAGATCAGAGGCTTTTTGTCCAACAGATTAAGCCTGCAAGGATTTCTTTTTTCACCCTATAAATCTCATCTTTTGTATTCGCTATTTTAAGCCGGTCAGCTAAACCTGAGAGCATCTGATTTACATCCCTTTAAAAAAAATAAATCACTTTGTCATTTAAATTCCTCCCCACACACACTTCAAAGCAAGAGCATCAGGTGCAGGGATGTGATCTGGGCTACAGACTAATGTCCAGCAGCTCCCACATCACCACAGTCTCCGAAAGCACCCTTGGGTGAGTGTGTTGGCAGCAATCAGCCTTCTGTTGTACCCCCAGCCAAGGGAAAATGGTCAATGCCAACTCCAGAGACACAAGCACTCAGCTCGCTACGAGCGTTTGATCCTCGGGGGACAATAGAGGGCTTCTGATCCTGGTGCTTGCGCATCACTCGATGGCATATTAAGCGCCCTAGTTACTCAGGAAAGAGGCAAATCCGCAGGGATTTCTGTGGGTAGAAAGTAGTCTATGAAGATATCAGTCCTTTTTAAAAAAAAAATTATAAAAAATAAACCCCAAAGATTAATTAGAGTGCTGCATCAGGCGGCTGCTGGCGACAAAGTGCAGCCAGCATGGGCTGCAGCCCTGCTACGAAGTGCTGCCGTCAGCAGAGTTGAGGAAACATCTGATGTAATTGGTTAATCAAAGAGAATTAAGTAATTGCAGATTAAACTATTTCTACATGTCCTTATCATTAACGATTTCTGTAACCTGGAGTCTTAACTCACACTGGAGAGCTGCTCTCTGGAAAACCCATCGGTTCAAAAGTTGACTGATGCACTTAAATAGCTGAGACACCAAAGCATCGCTTGGCTGCTTTAAAATCCTCCACCTCCCCAAAAATTCTCAGAGCAACTGGTAACTATACCCCAAAACCATACGAAGATAGGGGAAGGCTGTTGCACGTTCTGTTAGAAAGCAGCTTCCTAGCTCCAAACATTTAAACATTACCCAGTAGAGCGACTTCTCAGCACGCACACGAATGGAGGTACAGTGAGCTTTATATGTCACTTAGCTACTCTCTCTGAAGCTCACATGGTAGCTAGCATCTCACTGTCCTCTTTGGACACGCTCAGAGCACCTTAGGGAATTTGGAACTAGAAATTCAAGTTCTGGACACTTTAAACCACCAAGGGACAGACATGAGTCCAGAAAAAAGGTAAAATATATTAAGCTCCCCTTGCTTTAAACATCAGGCGTGGCTGTAGTTTTTTGAATGGGCAGGTGGGACTCATAACCCTCCTGCTGCCCTGTGCGCCGCACGGGGCTCTGCACCACATTCCAGCTCAGCAGCAACGTTGTGCTGCCACCAATCCAAAAATAAACTTCAAATAGGCGAGAGAGGCAGGCGAGAAAAGTAGGTCAGCCCCCCAAACGTCTGATGGCATGGCAGCCGTCAGATCTCCCTGCAAACACCAGCCTGCAGGACAGAAGATGTGATTTTTGCCCTTTCTAAAGCTGACCTGACTTCTGTCCAGAGGAAATAGAGCAAATACAGCAAATACAGCATGTTTGAGCGTAGTATTTGTACGTGCAGCAGTGAACAGCACGCTGGCAGGTAGGAAGCCTTGTTCTGACACCTATCTCAGCACAGGGAAAGACTTCTTTACAGCAAATTTGGATACGTGAACAGCAGCATGCAAAGATTCAGGTTGGACCTGAACTCGCATGTCAAAATGCAACGGGCAGACAGCAGGAGACTGTGTTGCCTGTGAACATGTTTTGCAGAGCTGCAAGAACTCCTGAGTGCTCCAGGGCATAAAATCTGCGATCATCCCAAGCATCTTTTTCTGATGCTGGGGATCACGAGTCTCTCTGCTAGCACCAGGATGTGCTGCTTTAATTCCATCCTCAGTAAACGTGCTAGAGTTTGCGAATATTACACCCACAGCGAGGTATCAAAGAGCAGGACGATGCTCGTTTGGGTACCTTGAAGTCGTAAGTGGCATCGGGATTTTCGTCGCAGGCAATGACCTCCGGAGCCATCCAGTAAGGTGTCCCAATGAAGGTGTTCCTCCGGCCCACCGTCCTGTCCAGCTGAGCACTGACACCAAAATCCACTATGGATCAGAGAGACAACACTGTAAGGTTGGAGAAAACCTGAGCAACTATTCTGTTGACCGTAACCCATCAAATTCATTCAGACCAACTTCTCTGCATAGTCAGGAAGGAAAGCCAGGGCCACAGACATTCCTGTTTGATCTCCACTGGGATCAAAAGAGGTCAATCAAGGACAAACCCCATCATCTGACATCCAGGTTTTGTAAGAAACCCTGAGCTTTTTCCTCTGTGCCAGAAGGCAATGAAATCGCAGCTCCTCATACTAATGAGAAACACGGTTAGCAACATGAATAAGCAGCAGCCTTTGTTCTATGCTTTTCACTTCAATTAAAGCCTGCCAAATATTGGTAGAAGCTTCATTTTTCTACCTAAATTCTTGCTGGAAATGGCAGAAGTACAAAAAAGGCTTAAGGAACTAAGGGCCAAGGAGAAAGGCCCACAGGGAAATGTCAAGCATTGCAAAATGAAGCAAAGACAGACGAAATCAAATCAATGAGAATAGTCTGTTGTCCACTACGTTCACTTTGTGCAACACAATGGTTGGAGACTTGCCCTGGAGAATTTCCCCATGGAGGGGACTTCACCAGAATAAAGCAAAACAAGCTGGTGGCGCCATTATTAGGCTGAGGGTTTAATTGTGTTGTGGAGAGAGAGACATGGGAAAACAAGGCTTGCACCTCACTTTACTGGTGATCTTTTATCACTAGCATAAATGAAAAAATGCAGAGAAGGCCTTAAAACATTGGTGCTGGACAACTGAGGCTACCAGCAAATCATCTCTGCTGATCTGCTGTCTTCCAGAGGATCTTCGTGTGAGTGCCAAGACTCCCCCGGGGTGACTGACACTGTATACGAAATTCAGCGGAGTCCTTGCAAATTAAGCTCTTGCCAAGAAGTTGGCCTGGAAAAGAAATCTGGATGGTGTGACATGAAGCTGACTGGACTGTGGTCCTGTAGGACATTACAGTCCAATTTTCAACCTGGGGCATGAAGAAGTGGTCTCGACTGCTTAACCTGCATCTGATGGCAGAGCTGCCCAAGTCACCTGTCTGAACAGAAACACCACTGCGAGCTCATCATTACACACAACTTGGCCCTCGACCACCAGCAGGTTACTGCATCGCTTGATGTTACAGAGGCTGCCACAAGAAAAGACCCACAGAGCAGCTCTTTGTACCCATCCCCTTTCCCCAAGTAATGGACAAGCCAGCTTTGCTGCTTCTCTCCAGCCAGCCCACCTGCAGTTTCCAAGAGCTCTAAGCTGCTCTTACCTAGTTTCACTTCTGCATTTTCTGTCAGCAACACGTTCTGCCCCTTGATGTCTCGATGAATTACTTTGTGCTGGTGTAGATGACTCAAGCCCTAGAGAATTCAAGAGAAAGGTTAGAGGAACACAAGTTCAAACCATGGGATTTTCTGACATTCCTCCTCAACCAGTTGTGTTCCAGAAATGAAAGATTCACAGTTGGAGTTGAGAACCCCTTTGCTTATCATGTGTTCAAAACACTGCCCTATGTCACACACTGGGAGGACAAGCGAGATGTCCACCGACGGGTGATACCTGCCACAGTGAGTGCTCTCCATCACAGGAGAGCTGTCAGTGGGGATTAAAACCAGCCTTTCAGTTTCTGCAGGAACCCCTATTAACCCAAATTCCTCTGTAGCTCCAGACATACTTCCCCCCATGTGTTCTTTTGCCTGGGGGAGACATTTCCGTGGCAGGAATATAGAACTGTTTTATCTTCCTTTCTCTATTTCCATCATCCAGAAACTGAAGGAAACAATTCCCCTGTTATATCAGCCCAATAAATGGGACTCCAATACACTGGAAAGCTCATCTTATAAAAGCTACCATGCAAATACAAACATTATAACTTGCACAGAGCCTTAAGTAGAGATATAGCTCCAATTAAAAGTCTGTCCAAAGGCTGAAGGTAAGCCAGCTTTTCTGCTGGGCTTTTTTATTAGCTCATTAATTTTATTATTTTTTTTGCAACCCGTATTTTGATTTCCTCCATTTATTATTTCAGTTTCTAAGAACCATCCACCACCTATTTTGCCAGCTTAGGATAAATATGGACCCCTTCAAACCCTAATCTTGCATTAGGTTTACATTTCACATTAAACATTCGTGTTTGGGGATGGAAATTATTTCTGCCATCACTACTGGTACTTACTAGTTATTTTACACTCGTTACCTTGGGGCAACACTGTGTAAGAGATTATATCTGGGATTATATATGGGTTTATATTTTATATATATATATTATCCCAGATATATTATATAGGTGGGAACCTTTCATTGCCTGAAACCCTACAGAGGTCACCAGCCAACAGCCAAAATGCACGCAACAACAGGCGATGCCGGCCCTGGGACATGAGTCAGTGGCTGGGTTGTGACTCACTGGCAGGGACTATATTAAGAAGTAGGCTCACAAAGCTCATACATTTAAAATAAGCCTGTGTAACTGTGGTTTCCTGGCACTGAAAGCAGTGTCCGTAAAACAACTGATGAGCTACAGCGCCGGAGTCTTCAGCACATCATGTTGGGGCAGATGGTGGCATTCAGGGTCAGCAGAGAAGTTGCTGTCAGCCCTGGACACCAGCAGCAGGCGTAGCAGCAGTCAGACACTTTCCACAGCAGTCATTCTTCCTCATTTTCTTTCACAGAATCCCTTAGGTTAGAAAAGTTCCTTGAGATCAAGTCCAACCATAAACCTAACCCTGCCAAGGCTACCGCTAAACCATGTCCCTAAGCATCACATCTACACATCTTTTAAATATCTCCAGGGGTGGGGACTCCTCCACTTCCCTGGGCAGCCTTTTCCAGTGCTTGACAACCCTTTCGGTGAAGAATTTTTCCTTACTATCTAAATTTGGGGCCACTTCCCCTTGTCCTATCACTTGAAAGGCTCTTCTACAGCTGTCCTTCACATATCCAGTATTTCTGTTTTCACAGAATCATCAAGGTTGGAAAAGACCCTCAAGATCATCCTGTCCAACCATCAGCCCTGCACCACCATAACCTCTAAACCATCTCCCAAAGCACCACATCTATCCATTTTTTGAACGGCTCCAGGGACGGTGACTCCATCACCTCCCTGGGAAGCCTGTTCCAATGCTTCACCACTCTTTTGGTGATAATATCAAATCTGGACCTCTCCTGGAGCAACCTGAACCCATTCCTTCTTGTCCTGTCACTAGTTATTAGGGAGAAGAGGCCAACACCTGCCTCACTAAACCCTCCTTTCAGGTAGCAGTAGACAGTGATAAAGTCTCCCCTCAGCCTCCTTTTCTTGAGGCTGAACAGGCCCAGCTCTCTCAGCCTCTCCTCTTAAGACCTGTTCTCCAGACCCCGAATCAGCCCAACTGCCCTTCTCTGCACCTTCTCCAGCACCTCAATGTCCTTCCTACACTGTGGCACCCAAAATGACACACAGTACTCAAGGTGCAGCCTTGTTTCTGCTGAACAAAACCTCAGTTCAAGGAGCAGCACATTTTAACATTGGGCAACCACTACGATCATGTCATCTGACATGAGCTGTGCAAAGCCCAAGCAAGCCTCAGCTGGAGCAGCCCTCTCTCAGCACGTGAAGCTCTGGCACAGCCCATTTTAAGATATTCCAGTCCAACATTTATCTTGTGGGTATAAAAGCTGCAGCATCCTCAGTAAAGCCAGAGACACGTGGCTTTAATAAAATGTTGGGTGCTTTTTAATCCTGGAGATTCTTTCCACAGACTTTGATTAGCCCTCACCTTTCTGTTAATTGAAAATGTAATTCCAATGCAAACAAAATTTTGCCCTATTAATAAAAAAAAGGAAATTACGTTTTTGTTGAAGGAAAAAGAGGGTTAAAATCAGGGAAGTAACAGAGCTTAAGGGCATTAAATAGAGCTCATTTATTATGTATCATACAAGCACATGAATGATTCATGCCTACAGGCACCAAAGAAGCTCCAGCCCACAGAAACCATGAAGCCTGTGGAGCCCAAGTCTTTTCATGTCCCTGGAGTACCAAGCACGATACTCCAACAATCGCTGACATTTAGCTTCCTCTAGAACCTACCCGTAATATCTCTCTGCAGATGTAGGCAATCCACTCCTCCTTCAGTGTGTTCCCCTTCGTGTTCTTGATGAGGTCGGTGACGGAACCCGCACCGCAGAACTCCATCACCAGCTGCCAAAGGGAGCAAAACAGTGATTACTGCAATGAGACCGAGAGCATCCTCCGGGCTGACCGACCCCAAGGTAGGACCCCGACGCTGGCAACACAGCTGTGGGGACACTGCAGTGCTACACAGAGTCACTGGGACAGAATCCTGAACCTATCAGCTCATAATCCATGTGGCTTTTATTAACAAAATGAAACAGTAAGAAGCTGGAAGGTTTGAAAGGCTTGTTGCTCTCCAGAAGGTTGTTCGTTTCCAGAAGGTCAGATCAAGAAACAAACCTGTCCACTGCTGAAAATCAACAAAGGAAGTTGGAAACCATGACATCTTGCATCCCACCACTATATACCCCAAGTCATACCCATGATCAGTGTTTATCACTATATTAGCAAGACAAGCAGAACTCAACCTCTTGAGTGTAAGTTCATCAGTTCTGAAAACGTGAAAGCAACAAGACAGATGTTTAAAAGCTTCCTACAACTGTAAAAGCCAGGTTTACTTTTCAATTTATTCCCTATCCCTCAGGTCTTTGGTTTTGGTCACTTTTTGAGTAGGAAACCTGCCTTGAGGGGAAGCTTGCCATGCAGCTTCAGGCTTTTTGGTTGAGGGTTGGTGTTCTGCTGGTCAGGTTAGTTCAAAAGAGATCGAGTGCCAACACTTGTACTGCTTCCAACATTTCAAACTATCCAATACAGAAGCACAATAATCTAAACCAGGCCCAAACTTACTCTTGTCACTGAGCAACGGTGAAATAAACTTTATAAAAATAGCACAGGACGCGACTCTGCCTCCCAGGGACATGATGGATACATGCAGGATCCACCAGCATGCTCCAGAAAGTGACCACAGCCCATGTGGGGAGCAAGTTTCCTCCCAGACCTGTAGAAGTGCTACTCTCAGAAGTAAAACCACGTTTTCCAATTCAATGGGCTTGCCAATGAAGGCTCTTCGCTAACAAGTTGCGCCTCGACAGGTTCTTCAATGTGCATATTTAGAGCTTCTTATCACATGGAGCTTGCATGGCATTTAATGTTCTCCAAGCAAGTGACATCATGTTATTAAAAGCACGGGCCAAGAGGAGAAAGAAACAACAGAAGGGTTACTTCTAACCAAACTGCTCAGAGATTTAAAAGATTGTCATAAATAAATTATCGGAAAAATCCAGAGAGAGTCCTGCTATAACCCTGAAGGTGAAATAAAACACTTGAGCAAACTTTGACCGTGCTCCTATCTTCAGTTTTGATACCAAGTTTTTCTTCTCTTTCTCACAGATGAAAAATTCTTTGTACATCCCTGCTTGTTCAGGAAACTGGCTTCAAGAGATGAATGTGAGACCGGGCAAAGTCCGCCCTGTGCAAGGGCAAGGCAGGCTGCTGCAGCGCTCACTGCTCTTCCAGCCCAGCAGGAGACTGGTGATCCAGCCAGGTCACTGGGACACTGCACAAGTCACGGGTTACTCATTACTCCCCAGATGGGGAATAATGGAACAACTGGTTTCAAAGTCGCTTTTCCCTCTTCCTCCCCTTTTGGTGCATTGACACGTGTAAGTGTCTGCACGTGTTTGTGATTAACGTCTGGGATACCACGGCAGCAAGCTCGGAAAGGAAAACCCTGGAGATCTGAGCCAGCCACAAACACTTTCCAACCCAAAAGGCTGAACTTCTCCAGGCTCCTTCCATGGAAACTCATCCATGGGCTCTCATCAGGGTTTGGAGCAGGAGAGAGAGGAAGGGCATGTTATGCTACATATGGCAATCACAATGCTTGAAAGAAGAGGGAAGAAATCCCACTAAAAGTACACTTTGCATCCATCAGATCACCAGATTATCTTTATGGAGCTGGCAGTTCACTTGGTCCTCTGCCCTGTCCTCAAAATTCCACAGAGCAAAGATTAATTTTGTACCAGGAGGTGAACAAATACAAATCCAGGATATGCCAGCAGGTAACTGTGAAATCTCCTGAAAATTAAAGAAAAGAAAACCCCAAATAAGCCAACAGAGAGAGCAAAAGACAAATATCCATGGGGAGCCTTTCCAACTTGGCTTTTTCAGACCTGCACAGTCCCGTAACATCCACAGGAAATTATCCAGGACCAACAGATCCCTGGCAGTACCAGCAGGCTCCAGGTCCAGTTGGGCAAGAGCCACGGGGGCTCCTCAGCGCACACGTGCTGCTACCAGTAAAGCACTTCCCAAAAGCTCTGCCATGAGTTCTCCAAGAAAACAGGCTGTGGAAAGATGACGAGACTGCTCAAGTATCCCTGTCTGCAATGGACACCCAGCGTGGAGAAACATCATTTCCAGGAGGAAACCCGGCACGCTGCCACGGCGCGTAGCAGCACCATGATACCCTCTGATGCTGATGGAAGGATGCTATGGACATCTCAACTGCAGCTAACACAGTGCAGTGTCCTGCTGGGGGGTGGAGCCCAACACACTGCAGCAGGTACAGGAAGATGATCAGGTCTTCTCAGAGGACCTGAGAACTTGTTCAGCCAGCCAGGGGATGGATGGCCATGGGATATGAGAGTACACTGCCAACAGTATGGGCAGGTAAGCACCAGAGCCAGAGAAAAACAAGGTACGTAACGGCTTATCAATGTACCAACATCCTATGGGTATATTTTGATTGGAAACCAACAGTCTTCCAGGGGAAAAGAAGCTCCAGCTGACTATAGGACAAAGAGCAGTATGCACACAAAAGGCTTCAAACAGCACTTACACTAACATATCTCCTTCCAATTCCACATCTCCAGGAGAGTGCTTTACCCTGCACACACTTGCGTCACTGCCAATCTTGTTAAGGGATGAAGTCATGAAGGGGTGAGACAATAAACTCAAAATGCAGATTGAATTTTTATTAACCGTAATTAAAATTATCATCAAACGGGCTAAAGGTAAGATCATCTTCTGAAATTTAATTTGCAAGGCCATTTATTGAGGAAGTATTTTTAAATACAGTTCATTTAGCATTTACTTTGCTCTTCCTATCAGAGTGACAGCAAACTTCATAAGCACGGCAAACTCAGAGGCAGGAGCTGTAAATTTCCATGCCCTGCTCTCCCACAAATTCCTTGTTTAAAGAGCCTCTGCAGCTTTCAAATCAACCACTGCTTCCCCCCAGTTTGGGAATGGCCAGGAAGCCCTCTGCTCCCATCACTGCTGCACATCACCTGGAAAGGCTCAAACCTGAGCATCCCCAGTCTGGCTGATGGTGAACCACTCCAGCTTGTCCCACCCCTAAAATCATCCAACTCCTTTATTCCACCAGGCAAATCCTTCTGTCTTCCTAATCTTCATCCCACAAACAATTAAATCCAGATTATTTAAATTTGGGTTGTTGTTTTTTTTTTAAATACAGAAAGCAAGCATACAACATCCCCAGGCTAAACGCCGCTGGAAATGCTTTGTGTGTGTGAACAGAACCTGGGTGCAACGCAGCCCTTGTGTGCACAGGCCATCCAAACCTCCCACCCCATCCCACAGGCTGGCTCCCTTGCAAAAAGGTACCTTCATCACATGCATTGTGGCACCTGCAGCGAGCAGCAGAGCATTAAAAAGCCAGAGAGACCTTCAGCAGGTCGATCAGCAGAAGAGTTGATGTCCATTTCAGAAACAGCCATTGAATTGGTATTAAGCAGCAACCAGAATATTCTATGGCAAGAGCATGCCTCTGTAGCTGAAGCACCTTTGCTCTGGAGACAGGCTGAGAGGGTTGGGGTGGTTCAGCCTGGAGAGGAGAAGGTTCCAGGGAGACCTCAGAGCCTCTTATAGTCCCTAAAGGGGCTCCAGGAAAGCTGGATAGGGGCTAGTGACAAGGGCAGGGAGGGACATGACAAGGTTTTAACTGAAAGGTTAGATATAATGAAGAAACTCTTCCCCGTGCAGCTGGTGAGGCTCTGGCGTGGGGTGCCCAGAGAAGCTGGGGCTGCCCCTGGATCACTAGCAGGGTTCAGGGTCGGGTTGGATGGGGCTTTGGGCACCCTGGGCTAGTGGAGGGTGACCCTGCCCACAGCAGCCAGCCAAGCCACCCATGCCCCTGAGGGAGCCAGCAGGCAGCTGCTGCCACGGGTCCTGGGCAGGGTGGAAGCTCTGGGCTTCAGGACGGCAGTGAAAAGAGCTGGGCTCACAGCCTTGTGGTGTTTACAGCACTGACATCGCTTTGCAGAGGAGTGGGAAGTAAACAGCGTTGGCTTATGTAGCCAGACAGCAGCAGAAAGCCTCTCTGCTAACCATGGGCTCTGAATTGGGAGCTGGAGGAGCAGCCCTGCTCCTCCCATGCCTCCCCAGACTAGAGATTACAGCTCACCCAAAACCTGTCCCCTTCTCAAATGTTCAATCCCTGTGATGCAAGGTATCAGCAGCTGCCCCAAAACACTGTTCAGTGCCTACAAGCAGAACAAAAGCGATCTTGCTCTAAACTACACAGGTACAACCCAGTGCTTCGACAAACTCGCGCTCCACCTCCAAGGGAGCCTCGCTGTCCCCTTTTTTGCTCTCCAGATCCCCACTGTGACCCTGTTCATGCCACCCCACAGATGTTCAGTAGGCTCCTATGGTCCGACACAATGAAAATGCACATCACAAGTATGCAGTGACAGTCCCGAGCATCAAACAGCCACAGCCATCCCAACTTAGCCTCCAATCCAACATCACCCCAATTCCTTCCCCCCGACACCTGCCCCAGATTATCCACTGCAGAGGCCACCCCAGTGGCTGCCCCACAGTGCTCTGCCATGAGCAGGTATTTGGCAACCCGCCTATTAGCAATTTTTTCCCTTCCTTTGTGACAGATGCAGCTCCGGGCGCAGGCAGGGTTGCCATAGCAGCCATCCATCGGCAGCCAGCGCTGCTGGCCCTTGGGGACCACGTATAGCATGGTACAGGGCAGGCTCTGCCCAGGGTGGGCTCTGCTCTGGGCTGCCTCCAGCCACTGCACTGCCTCTGCTCTCTGCATGCCTCCTCCAGCCCAAACCTGGTACCCATGCATGGTGGGGTTTCTCCATCAATGGCTTCAGTGCAGCACGGACAGCAAGAGCAGATCAGAAACACGCAGCTGAGTGGCCCTATGAACATCCAGCGTGTCTTAACGCATAGGAATGAAGCAGAGAGCTGCAGCTTCCAGCAGCTGTCAAGACAAGTGCTGTGCTGGGGATAGGGTCCTTTGGGACCCGGTCACCTTCACAGAATCACAGAATCATAGGGGTTGGAAGTGACCTCCAGAGATCGAGTCCAACCCCCCTGTCAAAGCAGGCTCCCTAGGACAGGTCGCACAGGTCGGTGTCCAGACAGGGTTTGAATATCTCCAGAGAAGGAGACTCCACACCCACTGGGCAGCCTGTCCCAGGGCTCTGTCACCCTTATCCTGAGAAAGTTCTTCTGCATATTGGTGCAGAACTTCCTGTGTTCCAGCTTGAAGCCACTGACACTTGTCCTGTCCCCACAGACCACTGAGAAGAGCCTGGCCATTTCCCTCTGCGTCCCACACTTCAGATATTTATAAACATTGATAAGATCCCCATCAAGTTCATGCATCCTAATCAATGTCCCATCTCCCACTACCACAACCCCCAAACATCGCAAGACAACCCCCTTAGGTTACAAGCAGCCTGATGCTCCACACCTTAGACCCGAGATGTGCAAGGGGAATTCAAGGCATTAAACTCCAAGAAGCAGTGGTTAACAGATAAAATGGGTCCTCACCATCCTCCAGCTCACTCCCCCAGTTTCAGCAGCCAATCCTCTCTTTTCCTCCTTGTACAACCACCTCATCTCTGTTCAAGACACACAAATGCCCAAAGCACCCCTAAAAATCAACACTCATCCAACATAGGAATAACCCTACTTCCTAATTTTTTAGCTCTTCTATAAAATGGTCCCTGAGGGCTGTCCCTATGACTTTTGTTTAGTTCTTTCCCAACTTATCAGATTTGTAATGCACATCTCTGGTGGCATCTGTTAAACTACACTCCATGCATCCCTCTAACTTGAGGAAAACTTGCCCGATTAATAAGCTTGTCTGTCGGGGTGAGCGGCTGCACCGAAAGACCTGTTCATCACCACGGCAGAAGCGATGACAATACTTCATGTCAGGAGCCTGCTGCGCTTCCCAGAGATCTTAATCTCCACTGAAAGAGCTCCCTGTTTTGTATTTCCCTATCAGCCTCCTGAACGTCGATAAAAAGAATTACTTGGGCATTATCAGAAACCGTTTTATTTCAACAAAGGGCCAATGAAAAATAAACAAGCCTTTATCTGCTGCAGCAAGACTGATAGAGAGCGGGCAAGTCCTAATTCAATCAGATCGGGAAACAACAGCTATTTAACAGAGACACCAGCACACCTCTTCTCCGGGGCTGGGGAGCTCTCCTGAAAATACCTTCTGCAGCCCCAGCACTGGGCACACACCCCTCACACCCCAGGACTCTTGGATGCAATGAAAGCAGCTTTTGTGATGTTATTTTTTTAACTATCCCATGGGAAAGACCCCAAAATGGAGAGGAGAGGTAGCTGGCCTGGAAGGAAATCCAGATGATCTAATCTGCCTTTCCCAGGGGGCAAGAGATGAGCAGCACAGATGTTGCTGAACATCAAGCAACCCTTGCACAGCTGGGGGACCTGGTGGGGGAAAGCCCAGGCTCTCCTCCTGACTTTGGCCAACTGAAGGTGACACCACACCTACAGCATCCTCTGCCACTTCATCATCACGAGGATGTGATGAAAGAGCTTCTCTATCCGAGGAGTTTTCTACTGAGCTTCTCTTTTTTGACATTTGAGCTGCTCTGGGTGGGCAAATCATTTAAAACCCATTATATTATTAACACTGGCGTGTGCAGAGAGCTCTCTGCACCAGAGCTGGAGGGAAGGAAAAAACCCAAACTCTCTTCCCTGGTCAGACTGTGCTAAGCCTGGTCAGACCGTGGCAGGACAAGGGGGAATGGATTAAAGCTAGAGGAGGGAAGGGTTAGATGAGATATTAGGGGGAAGTTCTTTACAGAGAGAGTGGTGAGGGGCTGGAACAGGCTGCCCAGAGAGGTGGTGGATGCCCCGTCCCTGGAGGTGTTCAAGGCCAGGTTGGATGGGGCCCTGGGCAACCTTGTATAGATCCAGGCCTGGAGGTTGGTGGCCCTGCCTGTGGCAGGGGGGTTGGAACTCTGTGATCCTTCGGGTCCCTTCCAACCCAGACCAGTCTGTGATTCTATGATAAGCCCAGCACCAAGGGGCATAAAGGCACTGCGCAGAGCCTAGCTCAGCAGGGCTTCTCTTGCTACTGAGGGCTTTGGCACACAGTTATGGGTTTTTGCCTCCCCCAGACACTCCAGCAGCACAAGGGGAAATGTTGTGGGTTGGTTTGCTATTTTACCTTTCCTTTTTAAAAAACCCACCCCAGATTATAAACAGCTAAAGCCAAACAGAATTTCATGGGATGAAAAGGCATTTCTCAGCTTGACAGCATTCTCCTCGCTGAATCCCAGGCCAGCTGCAACGAACATGGCTTTTTTACAAGATCTCACCAAAAATAACCCCCTGTACAACCCCACCCCCACCCCCCCAGAGTCCAAGCCCCCAAGTCTTCCCAATAATCCAGTGTACCAGAACATCTTGGGTAACAAAGCAGTGCAGAAGCCCACCAGCTCCACTGCTGTCCCAGGGTGACAGGGAGGAATGTCCTCCACACCCCTGGTTCCCACAGCCATGCTCCAGCATGCCAACACAGGGGCAAACAGCTGAAACTTGTATTAAAGTAAATCCTAGATCAGATGGAAACTAAAGGATAGAGCGTTCTGCTGCCCTCCAGCATCTCAACAGCCTCCCAGGTGAACTGTGGGTCACTAGGGAAATACCAGTCTTCAGTGATCTCATTCAGGCATGGAAAAATGTTTGAAACCATGTGTGGTTAAGTCAGAACTGGGATTTACAAGACTGGGAGGAAATAAATGCTATTTAGAGCACAGGACAACATCCAGCTCGTTACATGTAACGTAACTGAAAGGTAGCATTCCCTCCAGTATCGCCCTAACAGAAGCGGGGTCTCAAACAGATGATGTGGGCGCTGCAGGCTGCTGCTCTACACCCTCCTCTCAGCACAGCTGAGCTCAACAGCCCAGGAACTTGAATTAATTTTTCCTCCCCCTTACGTCAGCGTCCAGAGACCCTAACCACAGTGCCTGCTGCCCACCCCCAATAAGCACTGGCTGCCAGCAAGGAGGTGGGTTCCAGTGCTCCAATCATCCCTGGAATTAGGTGGTGGATTTAAACCCTATCCTCTGCGGTCTGGGAATGCCCAATTAATAACCGAAAAGCCGCTGACAGGAGGCAGGCAAGGATTTCTGGAGAGGCAAAGCAGCTTGCAGCCCTTGAGCAGCATGAGGGGTCTTCACCAGAATGGCTGAACAGCCATAGATCTCCCCTCCCCCAGCCCTCTTTTCACCATCCCTCTCCTCTTTATGTGCCTCCACCAGCTCCATGAAACATTAAGCACGTGAAGCGGTGCTGAGAGCTGGCAGGAATCACACACACTCAGCATCCCTGCCCCCAGCCACCATCTTCCCAGCAACACTCCCAGCCCACTCGAGCTAGGTTTTTTGGGGTTTTTTTTTGGATGCCTTTGTTTTCCTAGGACAGAATAATTCACCACTGGGTATTGTAATGAAGACGATGTTAATAACAATCCTGAAGAAGAATGTTTTTATCATTGCTCTGCAGAGACTTTATGGCGAAGCAGAAGAGCATCTTGCAGTGCAGGAAGAGCCTTTTCACAGCCACAGTTTCAAGAGACAGATGCAAAACAAGACTTTTTTGTGCAATACAGGTGACGGTAAGAGGACAACACAGAGTACAACCCAGGGTTGGAGGTGGAGTTTCCCCCCCCCCAGAAAAGAAAGCAACTTACCCAGAGCTGATCATCCATTCCTGGTGGGTTCTTTTTAATAAAAGCACCATAATACGTGGCGATATTTCGGTGGTGAGAATACTTCTTCAGCATGTTAATTTCTTGTTTGATCTCTTCCTCTTCATCCTGCGACAAGGCCAAAAGAAAAACAAGATATAAGGTGCTAAAATACCACACTTTACATGCTCCTGTTGCTCTCTGCTCTCCACACACCCACTGCTGACCAACCTTGCCTACATTTCCTTGCACCATTTTTTACAGCCCCTTTTTTGGAGCGGGGCCCTAGAAGCCTGAAGGTCTGGACTGCAGACTAACGGGTACAGCATGGGCCCTTGAGCAAAAAGCTAAGGGGAGAACACTTTGTCATATCCCCCACTGACTTTGAGCCCTGAACTGGTCAGATCTTCTGGGGTAGTTTCCCCACGGTTCAGATTGTGGTGTCTCCTCCAGAAGGGGATCCTGAAGGTGCTGGCAGTTTAAGCTGGGCAATGGTCCTCTTGCAAGGCTTAAAGACCCACCATCACTGGGTGCTGCCCCAAACTGCATGGTGCAGGAGGAGCACAGAGAGCACTCAGGATGCTCCCCATCAGCCAAATGCCTGCACTAGCAGCAGGCAAGCCCTCACACAGAGACACGCTCAGCATCTGGGGAACACCAGCTCCAGGCTTTGCCATCACAGCCAGATTATCCTTCTTCAGCAATTCAGACACTACTCAATCCTTCAAAACTAATTCCTTTAGAATTTGTGTCGTAATTTACATCAGGAGCTGAAGTTTAACTTGTGTTACCCCAGTAATGCACCAGCACCCATCCCAGACCCATCAAAGGTCCACGAGGATGGTTTTCACTGTAACCTCAGACTTCACCCTGTGGGAATCTCACAGCCCTTTATGCCACAGGATTATGTATTGGGGGCTCTGCCCAATCCTTCAGAGCCTGCTTCCCACAAGAACTAGATAGATGGCACTTATGGGCGTTGCAAGTAAACAGCAACAAATCTCATTCACATCTACTGACTTAATTCCACACATCATTTCACCTGTTAGCACAAAAAACCCAACCCCGGGTGAAGGTCCTCTATATATTAATACCATGCCACAACATCTAAGGTGTTTCCCAACACGCTCCTGGGGCCAGCTGACTGCTTTCACAGTGAGTCAGTTCTGTGCATGCTGCTCTTCTAAAAGCTAATTAGAAACATTAATTTCAAAAAAGTAAAGTGGTTAGATTAGGATCAAGTCCTAAATTCTGAAACATTGTTATTCTAGTACTTCAAAAAAACCCAACCTGATACCCCAAAACCCATAAAAAAACCCCACACCAATATTCCTGCTCACAAACCTGGTGCTGTTTATGTAAGTGGGAACTTTGGGAGGTGTAATACAGCATTTGGAAATGTCACATAGCAATTCCACTCCTTTTTCATTTCTGTGGCCATTGGGAATGGTGAAACCATTCTTTCTCCTAAATCCTGTTATTTGCTTAATAACCCATAAATTCTTGCTTTTCTCAGTCTGGTACCAGTTTCCAAAGAGCTACATTTCTGAGACCAAGGTAGTGCCATTTTTTTCCTATCAACAGGATGCACAGGAGTAATTTCACTTGCAGAGTCAAGTTATTCCTAACAATGCCTGCACAAAAGGGTTTTGGTGAAAAACATGGATCTGGAGGAACTGAAATGCATTATGAATACACGATCCTGTTGCTACAGTTTTCTTTGGGGTTTATTAATGCATTCCAAAGAGTCACCACTAGATCTGGACGCTGCTTTGTTTCAGCGTGAAACTACTTAACCCCAAAAACTCTTCGAGATTTGTTTTCCTCTCACATGTTTATTAGAAATAAAACCTCTTAATGGCACATTTCATATTAAGGCCAAGGGGATTTGCTTCCCAGGAACACAAGCCCTCCACCAACCTCCCCCACGTTATCACCCCCCACCCCCTTTTCCCCTCTTATCTGTAATTTAATGATGCAGGAGGAGGATACATTACCCCGGTGACGTCCATAACCTTAATAGCAGCAAGCTGGCCTGTTTTAACATGACGACCCTGCAAAAGAAAAGGGAGAAGTTTGTTTGTTCTGCTTGGTGACAGTGTTTTCCTCACAGCAAACAGTATCCTTCAACACCCTCCTCGCCCCGGCGGCATCCACGCGGTTTTTATTTGCTCTTTCAAGAGCATCTTCACAGCGGCCATGATGGGAAAGCAATTCCCTCCCCTTCCTCCAGCCATTACAATTAATTAGCAAAGGGCCTTTGATGCTGTATTTTCCTGGCAAAGAAGTGCTGGAAATATCCTTTAATGCTCAGCCATGCAAAAACATCCAGCTCAGAGCCTCTTCTAAGCACAGAGCATGACTCGGCTGGAAACGGTCTACTGGAGCTGCGGTGATGAAAATGTGCTGGATGGGTACCCACATGGCATGGACTCTGATCCCCTTGTATCCAAGCTCCAGCTCTCAGGGATCCAGGGACACCCAAGGGACTCCCAGCCCACAGGGAACCATTATACACTCTGTCCACTGGTTTATTTATTGCACAAACACCTTGGTTAGCAGACTGGAGAGGGTTTTAACATCAGATTTGCTTCTTGGCTACAGAAGCGACCCCATCTTCAGCACTGGCAGAAGCAGGGAGGGTGCATCGAGAGAAGATGCTCAAGAGCCAGTGCGGAAACAGGAGCTGCTCGACACATGTGGCCTCCTCAGCTTTCAGCAGCTGAAACATTAGCCAATCACTGCAATGAACTGCTTGTTGCATTGTGCTCGACTTCATTAATCCTAATGGAAAAATGCCTGGAAGCAATGGGGAAAAAAAGAGAGCAAACTGTTGATGGGGTCCTAAAACCAACACAGCTGCTATCAAGCAAGGCAGTTCCCAGCCTTTCCTGCTCTCCCAAGAAACGGATCATCCAACGTCACTCCAAAATTGCTCCTATCAAGTCACTGCCCTCTCTCCATTTGAGGGAACACAAACTGGGCAGAGCCAGGGGATAAGACACTACTTTCCCAGGAAAACCAGCAGCTGCTGGTCCCAGCAGGAAAGCCAGGAGACAAAGGGAAGCATCACCCACTCCCCAGTCACTTCCTACTGCTGGAGCAGCCCAGGGCCCCGTCACATGAGCTATGGATGGCACGGAGGACATGCAGGGCACAGCAGCTCCTGCCTGGCAGTGCTGATAATTAACGTGTTGATATTAATGCACCAAGGGCACAACGAGGAGCAGAGGCTGTGCGGGGACAAGCCATAGCATGGCAGAAACAGGGAAAAAATATGAGCTCTTCCTGAATTACAGGCTCTTCTGGGTCTGCTGCTGCTCACCAGCATGTTTGTTGATGAGGTGGGGTTTGTTCCTGTGTTTCCCAGCCCCTCTCCAGACTGGAGATGGTCCCTCACATCATCTCACCTCCAGCAGGAACCCCAAATTGCCAGACACGAGGACCCCTCCCCATCCCATAGGGTTTCCAGGCATGGTGTTGGGAAGCAAACCCCTGTGCTAGCTGCGGAGCATCATCCTCTCAGAATTTATGACTTCGCCAGGAAGCCAATTCACTCACCAGGGCTCTCTGCTCATTTATTAACACAATTTATATGCCCTGAGCAACTGCGCGGACCAACAACGAGAAAAAAGGGCTTTATTTTAAAATGAGAAACATAAAGAATTCTATAATAAAACACAGCCCAGAAGCACCAGGCTGCAGCTGAAGCATCCCCTGGATGCGGCTATGGGGAAGGAGGGGTGCATCACCAGACACCATCTATTTAGATAGTGTGATGTGCAGAAACAAATCCTCCCCCCTTCCTAAATCCATGCTTGTTTGCTTGGACAGCAAACCCCTACTCTGACTGACTCTTTAATTAAAGCCAAGGGAGTGTCAGCAGGGAATATGCTCGGACACAACCACGGCACACTGCATCTTCCACGGACGCTGAGAACAGAGTACTGGAGTACAACCAGCACCTGACCTGTGCACGTTAGAAGGTGCCACAGCAGGAAGAATCCCCCCCAATGGTATCAGCCACCCACTGCCTCCTGTGCATTGGCTACACAGAGGGAAGTGCCTGTGCCCAAAGGTTGGGAATGGCACCAGGAGCACCCACATCCTTGCGGTCCCTAAGAAACTGGGATGGACTAGGCAGCAGAGCTGTCTCTGCCAAAGCCAAGGCAAGCTGAAATTGTTAATTAACGAGTGGCAAGCACTGAATTCCCTACTGCAAATGTTGCACTGCTGTTAAGATGCTACAAGTGGGGACTAGGGTAGCCACACCAAGAAATTCCATTGAGATCCACTACCTACCTCCTGCATGTCCTCCATCCACCAAAACCTGTTGGCTTTTTTCTTTAAGCCTCCACTATAAAATGACAATGCCCAAACCCAGCTCCTGCTCCTGGGGCCACCTCTGTTCCCCCAACAGCAAAGACATGAGTCTAAATGGGTAAGACTTCAGACTTTGAACAGAAGTCCTCTAGCTTTTCCAAAATTGCTTCTTTCTGGTGTCCTTGGGCTGGGGAGCTCATCCTGGGGATGCTGCAGAGGGTGCAATTGCCTGGAGGCAAAATCTTCAGGAGGATGAGACCTCCCAGGGTAAGGTAGTCACTCCTGAGCCCTCAGGCTAGACCACCCACCACCATTTTTTGCAATAGGAGTAGCAGCAATCATTGCAGCCACCCTTGCTCGATGTGCCCCCCTTGCTTCCTACCTGCTTACAAACCTATTCGAACAGTCTGTTTGCCTGCAGAAAGGGAGCTGAACCACCCTATAGTAACCTGTAACTCTTCATCTTCTTGCCTTCTTTGTCTCCTGGCATTGTCTGGGATTTTCCCACTTGTCAGTGGTTTGTGGGCTGCTTCCAGCTGCTCATACATATGAGTGAGAGATGCAAGAGGACCAATGTCCTCCCAAAGCCCAACCTACCATGACATCCTAGCTTCCAAACTGTGGTACCACCAGCCCCACCCTGCTGTGGGGTTCAACCTCCTGCATGCCTTTGCTTAGGACATAAGCATGGGTTTACCCTCCTCTTTCTCCCTGCACTACGCTCACAGGGTAGTAACTGAACCCCCCAGAAATTCACAAGGAGGAAGGAGAAGATATTTCCAGGAGGGACCTTCACCACCCCACACTGGCTGTTCACAGATGGCACCGAAGTTTGAAGGACCCCAGTATCACCTGGGGTTCGGTTCCTGGAGGTCTCAAACAGACAAATATCCTCCATCACCTCCCTGCTCCTTTTCCCAAATCAGTTTTTGCATCTGCTGGCTACATGATGTCCTGGCTGAACTGCAAGATCTGCTATCATCTTCATAAATTCAGCACTGTTACCAACACTGTGATGGCCCCAACTGCCTAAAACAACTAGGAGGAAATCAGAGCTACTACAGAGTGGTTTTCCCCTCTCCAGAATTGCTGTCCGGGTTCACTTGGGTATAGACCCACATTTCAGCCTCAAACTTATTCAAGTGTGAACTTCAAAGCTGCCACCTTTTTTAATTAAACATCCATCTGAGCATAAATTCATGCTCCTAATTACTCTCAAAACGTTATATCAACTATCACTAACTTGATAATGTCAAGTATTAACACTCATTTCTGCAATGAAGCAGGCGCCACGAGTTTCTCTTCAAAGGTTGTGGTCCTCATGATCCATAAAGCATAATGGACCGACACATGGTGGGTACATCAATAAACGCCTTTAAACATCAGCTGATGCATTCAGGCATTATATTTACTACATAAACAATCCCTGGGCTCAGAATCAGCCTCCATATGTAAAACCTGCATACTCTAGCCCAGAATTTCAGGTCCACGTTCTAAGGACCGATAGAAGACTGATTTTTGAAGTTTGGCATGGATCACACCTTTAAGCACAACCTGCAGTGCTTGTACCCCAAAATGTATCTCACCCACAGAATCACAGAATTGCAGGGGTTGGAAGGGACCTCCAGAGACCATCAGGTCCAACCCCCCTGCCAAAGCACGTTCCCCATTTACTGAACTTCTGCTGCCAGCTCCTATTTGCTGCACAACCTAAATGACCCGCCACCAACCAGTGGGACACAGCCAGAATTGTCCCTGTCTTAAAAACCACAGAGGTCCTGTTTCCTTCAGCCGGGCAGAGCATCATCTCTTAAACCTCCCAAGCAGGACACCCAGCCTCTGACCCCACCCTGTGTGTAGGTAACCCTCACAGCACTGAACAGAGTTGTACACCCCTTCGCAGGTCTGATCCTTTAAAAGTGAAACTCTTGTGATGACACAGGCATTCAGTGGTACCCTTCGTCATGGGATGCAAATGTTGAATGGGTGGGATTGGAATGCTCTTGCAAAGCACTGCAGAAACCTTGAGACAGACAGCTTTGCTGGGAGCAGACCACAACATCAACCCTCACCAGTGAGGAAGTATAACCTGAGGAACACTGCGTTTCATATGGAAATCTCAGTAGACTGAGACAGGGAATCTCAGAGAAGCCCCAATATTACCACTTTGGTGGGACAAAAGCCCTCCAACTAATCTGCTTCCCTTACATTTTTATTGCAGTTAAAACACCAGCTTGATGCCAGCAACCCAACAACCACCCTCTCTACTGGTCAACTCCTGCCTCTGAACCACGCTCTTCTGTCCTCCAGAAAGCTGGATCCTCTCCCCAACATGACTCTACCTCTGGCCAACCTGCTGCCACCCCTCAGGCTGCTTCTGGAGAGCAGAAGACCTCCACAGAACAGGACAAGCACAAGTTTTACTCAGAGCTGCTCCTCCCTTACAGCTGTTCCAATATTTTAAGAAGTAAAATCCGGGAAAAACTTTGAAAAAAATCAACAAAAACCCCCAAATTAATACAGTGGATGGTTTTTCCTGTTTGGTTCTCCTCAGCTGGGTGTTTTTATTAATATCTCAGCTTGGATTGAACAACTGGAGCTTCCCCTTGGAAAGGCACAAATCCTCTCCCAGCACAGACGTCTCTAATTGCCCAGGGCCAAGCTAATGCTCTGTGTTGACCGAACAAAGCCGACCTTTGGACTGAAATATTTCTAATCCTCTGTATCAATCCGAGCCCTGATCGGGGCTGTGCAGCTGGGAGAGCTGCAATTCCATTACTGCAGCTCCACAATAGGGCTGATGTTAAGTAAAGGCAGCAGGATTATTAGATTAACAAGCTAAATTGTTAAATTAGCATATTATTCATCTCCAAGAATAACACGTGCTACAGCACATAGGTGAGCAAGGCTGTAATCTCATATTCCCCTATATAGGAGGGGAACATCCCTTACACCAACGCTTGCCCCTATGCCACCCCCCCCCCCACCCTTCACGTAGCTCCAAAGAGGCTGGAGACACCATTGCTCCTCCAGCTCAGGAAGAACTGAGAGGTTTCCCTGTCCCAGGGATAAAACCACCAGCATAAGAGGTCCTAAATCAGCATCAGAGACTCCAAATCCTGCCAGGGGCTTCTGCTGACAACTCCTCAGGATGTGGCTCTCACCTCTTCTAACTCCCACCCACTATCTAACATCAGCAAACTGGCAACGGGGGGTCGTGTATCTCATGTAAAAACAGATTTTGTGCAGATTTTGTCCACCAGCATGTGAAGCTGGAGGTTTTGAAGAGCTGAGCTTCACAGTCAAGGGACTTCAAGATGCTTCTGCATCTGGCAGGGCTTTCCAGGACACAGGAACTAACACCACTCTCCTCAAGGGAAGTCCAAGCCTTGACAGGAACAGGTCTAGGCTGGAAAGATCAGTGCACCAAGCATAACAGTGTGGAGCAGGCAGAGATACAGACTGACAGCAGCCAGCAAAGACACCAGAAGTGGGTTTAAGAAGCAGCTGATGGAAACCCCAGGGCACCACAGGGCTGAGGAGAGATGCTCCTGACAAAGAACATATATATGTATAAAATAAAATAAAAGTACAAATTTAGGAGAATATTCCCAGAGCTGGTCCCTCACTAAAGCAGGAGGATTCAAAGAAGCACCAATAGGATGGAGGAGGGGATCCTTTTGGACCCCCTGCAAGCTTCCCCGGCCCTCTGCAAGCTTCGCTCTTTGCTCCAACACCCCCAGCACACGCATGGCCCACATACGGCTCCAGCCCCTCAGCAATCTGCCAAGGGGAGCAGCCCCCCAGGGCAGGGGGGGCAGTGGCTGGTCCTGGGGTGCCCCTTCCCCTCCTGTGCTGCATGTCCTCCCTTTGCCTCAGCTTCTCTGCTTCTCCACAAGTGCACGTTTCTGCAGCTAAAAGGAGGCAGTACAGCCTGTTCCCAAGAACATTAGTTCATGACAGCCATGTTATTACCACCCTTTAACACCCCCACTGTGCTTCTGTTTCACATCACTGCCTATTCAACGCTGCAGCATTCATAACTAAAATAAAATCTCCGTTGAGGAGACCCACAAGGCACCCTTTCACAAGGGCCACATCTCAGAAGGCAGCAGCAGGTTACTCCTTCACGTGGGAAGTGGTGAGCTCTGGAGGGAATGGCACTGCCTGTGTGTGCTGGGACCACCTGGTCTTCTGCAGGGCTAAGTTTGACTCTCAAGGGGGGCCCAGACCATCCCACCAGTTGAGACCTCCCTCCACATCCTCACCACCTGACATATTAGCAGGGGACTACCACAAACCTGACCAGGTCTGGACTGCAGCAGGGAGGCTTCACATCTGCAAGCACCAGGCAGACCCCAGCTTGCTGTATGACACCTGGTTTGCCCCACAGCCGACCATTTCTGAATGGCCCCAGGGCACCTCAGCTTTATCCTGGCTACAAACACACCAGTTTCAACATCCAAACCCAAACTTCAGGATAGCCTCACCAGCTCCCTTTCCAAGTGAAGCTGGCTCTGCTCAGGATACAGGAACAGACAGGGAAAGTCTCTGAGCCCTTCCCTGTAATTACTGGGGCTGCTCAGGACCTCAGACCATCTGCTTTGGGATGGAGTCAAGCGCTACGTCCACAGCTTCATGGCAGCAGCCCGGGGCACCAACAAGGACCCCACCACAAAACGTGCTCTGGCAGCACTGCTGCTGTTTCTTCTGTATTTGGAGAAAAACCTGTCCCTTCAGAACAGATTGCTCCTAACACGCTTCCTGCTGTGGGGCAGATGGGGCTTGATAACCACAAACACGAGCTGCCGCCTCCCACGGCAATTCACCCCGCAACATCGGACAGGCGTAGGTACCCCTGGGTCTCCTCAGGGTTTTGGTACCCCATTTATCTGCACTGCATATTCAACAGCAGTATTTCAACACATGAAGGTCCACCTGCTCTTTAGTCCATGCCCTCAATCAGTAACTGTCTTGGAAACCCCAGATGAGGTAAGAAATGGCCCTTGAAGAAAAAAACACTACCACGGCAATGGAAACGTGGGTTCTTGAAACACCTCTTCAGTGCCATGTCCCTGACTTCAGTTCCAGTTTCATGTGGAGGTGGCATGTAAAGTACAAGGTGGTTGTTCAACCAACAAACAGCGCCGAGCCACTTCCTGCAACCTCCTGAGTGCTCAGCATCCTCTCCAGCAGCAGAGACGGATGGCACTGGGGCAGGAGACACCCATGGGAGAGCCTGTCAACATGGAGGTATCTGTCATCTAAACCTTCTTGAGGAGGTTTTGTATTTGGTTTTGTCCCTGCGTAAGGAAAATGGAGTATGAAGGAAAGCCCAGATCTCTTCTCAGGGGTTGGAACTCTATGATCCTTAGGGTCCCTTCCAACCCATACCATTCTATGATTCTATGATTTCCTCACCATTTAATCCAGGAACATTAACTCTATGGCTGTAGAAGTTTTTTCCATGAAGGACTTCCACAGCATTTTACTGAATTGCCAACAGCATACAACCACCGTGATGGTGTCCACATGAACTATCCAGGCTGACTGAGCAGCCCACCCTGCCAGCCCAAGTCTTTCCCATACCCTCTGTTTCTCCTTCTAACTCCAGGGCAGTATCTTTAATCTCAATTCCCAGCATGGCAGAGCTCTCTAGGCTGCCCCACATCCCCAAGTGTCTCTGCAGACATGATGACCCAAGATGAGCTCCTGGGATCCCGCCTTGGATCTCTCTGGAGCTGACAACCAGATGCTTCAGCAGTGGTTATCAAAGCAATTAAATGGGGAGCTCTCCCCCCTTTTGCCCCCACCTACCTCTCATCTTTCAGCTTGCTGAAAGGCCCCTGGAACACAAACCCACCAAATTCTTCCATGCACCAACCCCAATGGCCCAAACCCAGGAGAAATTTGGGTTGAACTGAGGCCCAGTCCCATTACTGGTAAGGGCTGAACCTGCACAGCAGGAGCCAGGACGTTTATCCAGTTACCTCCAACTGATTTCTAAGCAAGCCATCCCTACAATCCCCTCGCTCCTTGAGTCACCCCAGTCCTACTAACCCTCAGACCAGCTCCGGTCTAACCACCTTGATTGCTGGCCATGTGGCAAGGCTTTCTGAGCCCATCTGTTCATTCAGGCTTCATGCATTCATCAGTTGGAAAGCAAGCCTCCAAGTCCCTGTCTCAGAGTGGTGGAAATAACGAGCAAGCTGGTAAAGGGGCTTATGTTTCTTGGGGCTTAGGACAGAATGACACAGCTGCCAGCAGCTTTCACGTAGATCTCTGGTCACTTAGGTCTTAGTGTTAGAAAAATAAGTGTAAGAATGACTGAAGTAACCCCAGACCTAGTGCTACAGAGGGCTGAGGTGTTCCCCAAAAGTCCAGTGACTCTGTAACTCAAGAGGCTGCAGACCCCATGTTACATGTGTCTATCACACATCAGCTCAAATACCAATTTCAGACCTCACATACTGGGAAGGCAGATAGGCATCACACTCTCTTTTATCCTGAGCTGCCTCCAGGGTTTGTTTCTGCCTTAAGCAGCCTTGATGACTCGCTGTCCATCCTACCCTACACTAAGTCACTTACTGTCAGCAGTCAATAAACATTTTGCAGTGCCTGTGTTCCACAGGTTTAAAAGACCCAGCCGTGCCTGGAGCCATATGATGTACTATACATACTAATTTGGTGGCACGGGGACCTTCATGCTGTCTGCTGCTTTAAGTTAGCCGGGCACAGGGTAGCAAAATTTTAGAAATGCCTATTGAAAGAGGGAGCCCCAAAAAACCTGACATGCAGACCCTTTATCCCAGTGTTTGCTTGATGTCTGTCACACAGGCGCTTGCTGCTTTGTCTGGGATAAAGCTGGGATTTTGGACTCTGTTGCTGAACAGCCCCGCTGCGGCTCACCTTCTAAGCCAGCCTTGCAGGTTAGGATCAACTGAGCTGATCAGGAGATTAAACTGCATCGCTTTCATCACTTCTCACTTGCCCAGCCTCCCCTCCCCACCCCAAAACTTTTCTATTAAGAAACAAGATGGGCAGATCACTGCCTTGCCCTGCCTTCCCAGAGGGACCTAAATGGACCTCACCACACCCAAGAGCTGCCCCAGATGACCCTCTTCCCTGGATACCCAGCGCTCAGTGGTCCCCATTTCTCTACAGAATAAAGAAACTGGGATGATGCGAGGGCTCCTCTAGCAAAGGAAGGAGCCTTAAAAGATCCCACAAGGGCAAAGAAATCCCCCAGCTCCACATATGACCCCCCCCCTCCGGCCTGGCAGACGGAGTTAGCCAGGGATGGGAGGGAAGAAGAGGAGGGGGATTTGGGATTAGCAGAGGAAGGTCAAGCCGGTCCCAGGGACTGTGCAGAGCAACACAGCTCAGGAAGGAGTGGGAGGAGGCCAGGAAGGACCCAGTGTCCCTGCTGCCTTCGGCACTTGGGGAGGTGAGGGATGAGCCCATCACCAGCACAGCACGTCACGATTTGGTGATTAAGGGACTCCAGCCACCACAGCCACTGCCCAGCAGCGTGGTTATCAACACAGGAGACCTATCTAGCCATTACAGGCCCTATTTACAGAGAAACAACACGTACAGACACAAATCGATGCCGTGCAGTTTGAAGGAACGTCTGAAGGCCATGGATTTTCCTCACTGTTATTTGCAAAGTGAAACAAAGCGGATGAAAAAAAGCTTTCAAAGCGGCCTGGAAAGCTGCGGGCAGGCAGGGCGCCTGCCGGGACGTGGGCAGTGGGAGGCTGCCTGCAGCTCTGCAGGGAGAACGTGTCGGGCAGGGGGTGATGGCCTTTTATTCCACTGGATAAAGATCTTAGTGGAAATCTGAAAAGCTCAGCATGAAACCTCATCCACATCCTAATCCAAACCTTGCACGGGCTATGCCATGCTGTAAGCACGTCAGGAAGGAACCAAGGCCAGGAGCTGCAGCGAATCAAACCACGAACCTGCAATTTCAGCTGTACCGAGAGAAAGAAAACGGTAAGGTACTGCTTTATAAGCATCCCTCTGTGCCAGCTGCTTCCTGCTCCTAACTGAAGGCATCTCAGGCTACCCACTCATCCATCCCCTACAGCCAGGACAACACCTCACCCCTCCAGGGCCAAGGCAGCCTTTTAACCCAGCCTTTTAACCTTCACCCCAGAAGGACCAACGTCAGCTGAGCACTAAAAGCTGCTGAAACGTTACAGGCAGATTGATATTAAAAATTCAAGACCTTTCCCAGCAGCAAGAGCTGGCTACAGGACAAAGCTGCAGCTCGATTTAGTGCTGGGTATTTGGGTCTGGGCATCTCTCAGGGTGCAGAAGGTGCTACGTGAAGTCCACTGCTGCACAGGACCAGGGAAAATCTCCCTGCATTTTCCCAGGGGAAGAAACCCAACCTGCCAATTTGCCTGCTCCTTCAATCCTCCCCAGCTCGGGACAAGTGTCACTACACTTAAGAGGGTGTTGAAATTCCCTCTATATTAGAGTCACAATTAAGTTAAGGTTGATTTTTAAGGAAAGCGATGCACAGCGTGGGGCAGTCTCCTGGGTAGGGGGGGGTCAAGGCTGAGCCAAGCAGCTGGGTGTTATTCCTGGATCCCCACCAACTGCACTCAACCTTGGGCAAAAAGACCAGGCTCTGTGCCGCTCAACTTTGTCCCCCAATAAAAGGGGATAAAATAAAGCCACCCCAATAAAGATGATGCAATACCCGATGTTCTGTTGCAAAGAGCCTCCAAAACCTTCCCTAGATGCAAGGAGCACATTTGAGAATAGGAGGAGTTGTTCCTCACCAGCCATACGCTACATCAGGGCTCTGATTTGTACCTTCAAACAATAGCACTCCATAAATTCTTTCTTTATTTATTTTTAATGTAGCAGAGGGCTTTCGCTTTCCCAGCAGCCTTACCAGAAAAGAAAAGCAGCCCAGTTTCTTTATATTTGTAATTCAAATGTTCCTACACAGCATTTCCACAAGGCTGCTTAAAAAGCGCACTGGAAATTGTAATTAAAAACTGATCTTCTTTATGAGATGACTCAGGCTTCTGCAGGCTTCAGCCCGGGCCTCAGACAGCTCTGCCAGCGGACCACCACTTCCCGACAGCGCACGGTGAGCTGCCAGCGTTCATCCAAAACCAGGGGAAGGTTTGCTTAAGTATGCAACAGATAAAGTGAAGTTATTTCCTCTCTGCCACAAGCAGCCCAAGAGAGCAAAGGATCAGGCCCCTCCAGGAGGAGGCAGCTTCGCAAACAGGGGTTTTTGCTAATGACTTGAAAAACAGAAGCCTTGGCACAGGGTGGAAGGATTTTGCTACAGGACCTGGCAAGGGTCAGATTAAAACCCTCAATGCAAAGAGGCAGCGATCCCCGCGAGGGTGCCAGTACTGCAGCTAATGCAAGAGACTTGGCTCCCTCCCATTTAGGGACAAAAAACAGGTGGTCCTCAGCATCTCCAATGAAACCACGGAGCAAGGGCCCTACCTGCAACAGGGATCAGAAGTACTGAGCTGGAGGCAGAGAAGGAATCAGAGCTGGGCAACCCAGGGCACCTTTGCTCCCAGGGTCCTTTCCCAAACCCAAGGAGAGCCCAAGGTCAACTCAAGCCAACTGCAAAAGATAGAGATGGGATCCACCTCACACCTCATCAACAGACCATAGCTGAGGACCTGGCTGTCCTCTCCAATTTCTCCATGCTTTACAGCAGCCCAGATGATGTCTTGTATGAATCTCAACTGCTTTCTCCACCCTCCACCTGACCTTACCTGTGTGAGCAGAAGTGACTGTCACTGATGAAGATGTGAGGGCTCCATCACTCATCTCATGCTTCCCAGCATGGGATGCAGCAACAAGCCCAGAGATGCAGAGGGCTAAGGAGGCGACTTATCTACTAGATTGAAGGCAGCATCACCATATGGAAACCACAGGCCAATTTACTATTGATCTACCCCCAAGATACAGGGGGTAAGCCACACCAAAATGGGGTGTTGAAACTCCTTGGGCCACCAAGGGAAGGAAGGAGGGCAGGAGATGGCAGCACCCCAGAAAGTAAGGGGCAGCACTGAGCTGTCCTCCATCCCTGCTCACCAGGGCCACCATCAGCAATCCAGCCCTCTGCAGACACAGGGTTTTACTGCTGTGCACTGCCTGCTACCTGGCAGAGGGCAATAGATTATCTTCCACATGCTCTCCATGGTCTTCAGGCCATCATGTCAGCTGTAACCAAACTGGCATGCTCTTAAAAACAACCGGAACCCAAACTGTGCTGTTGGCCTTTAAAATCAGCCCATAAAAAGAACATAAAGCCCATCCACACATACGGTTTTCTGCATAAACACCATCATAAACGTAACCTGTCCCTCTGACTTCAGAGCACAAAGCTGATGTGTCAAACAGCCTGGTATTTCTCATCCCTCCCACTGCTGCAGCTCAGCAGGACAAGCTGGCTGAAGGAATACCACCCTGGGATTTAATGCCTGGTGTATGCTTCCCAGAGGGAGCTAAAAGATTAGCCCGGTCCATCTATTTCAGTTGTTTCAGTAACAATGTGGATGAGGAGCAAAAATGAGGCAGAGCAGTGGGGGACTGAGAACTGGAACCTCTGGATGTGTCCCTAACATGGGGTCATCCTTCTGCTGTTCTCCAGGGTGCATTCACACAACCCGGTTCCTCGTGAGAGATGAATCATGTCCCTTCCCTCACCTCACAGAAGAGCAGGCAGATCCCATTGGATAAAACAGCTCCTCTAAAAAGCATGTATCAGAGAGAGGAGTCCTCCTGGGCAGGAACACGCGTATGCAAAGCACAGCCCAGGCAAATGGGCAGGAGCCAGGCTTCTGTCACAGGCACTGCAGAGCTGTGCCCACACAGCATCCGACCGAGTGCCCTCCGAGTACCAGTCAGAACACATGTCCAGAGGAGGAAGCCCCACAGACCCCTGAGGTCCATCTGCCAGTTGCTCACTTGTATGAAACCAGAGGGTGAGACAAGGATGGACATGGGAAACAAACCAAATCCAACAGATCATTTTTGTCCCCTCCCAACACCCAACGCATCTGCATTCAGGTCACCACCCTCAAGAGGCAAAACTTCTTGATCAAGTGTTTCCTGGTGGAAATCAAGGCAGCAGTGAATAGGAAGCACACAGTGAGGAGGGACCAGCCACTCTGGGTGGTGAGGCAGTGTCCTTACTTGCAGATGTTCATGGCACCACCATCACTGCCCCTAAACAAGATGGCTTTTCAAGTCCCTTGGGGTAGACATAAGCATTTTCAACGTGGCCTGAGACTCTCCAGTCTGGCCTTCAAACCTCCTCCCTTCCCTTCTCATTATTTGGGGAATACAAGTTGCAAAAGCCAATTCTCTCAAGTGAAATACCAGAGTGGGGAAAGAAAAATTTTAACTGTGGAAAAGCATACCAAGAACAGACGTTTCCCCTCACTCAGACCCTTCCTTCCACCCCAAACTTTCCCGTCTTTCACTTGGGATAGGTTTGCTGACCCCAACATAACCTCTCTAGATGTTGCATCCAACCAAGCTCACACCAAAGAGCCTGCAATCCTGTTACAAATCCATCCCAGCTATTTAATTACAAGTGAGTAATTGTGGTTAATGCCCACAGTGGTAATGTAACCAAGGAGTGAAGTCACTGGCCATGCCAGCAGCACCAGCAACTGCACAGGAGATGACTGCAGAAGCCACAACTCATCGTTGCTGCCTACAAGCCGTTGAGCCTCCAGTGCTTTAAACAAAGGAGGAGAAGATGAGTAATTTCAGACAAAAGAATGAGCCCTTGTCAAAACTTCTGAAACACACATCTCTGGACTGGATTAGGTACCCATGCTACAACACTCTCTCTTTTTTATCTTCTTTTTTAAGCTTTTCACATTTTGTTTCCCACCTCCAGACTTCCAAATTCCTACCCATCTCTGAACGAGATGAGCTGAAGTATTCCCTGAAGGCTGCTGTTCCTAGTACCTTTCGGATCAAGAACAACCAGGGACTTCAATAAATCCAGTCTGTATTTGCCCCACATATATCCCCTGAAATTTCTGTTGCAGTATCTTTTATTGCCTCCATGAGATTCTCAAAGCACTCGTGGTAGACCAGAAAGAAATGTGACTCAGCCAATAAAGCCCATCCTGAAGATAGATGGCAAAACTACCTCTATGTAGATGTAGACCTGAAGAGATCGATCACCACTAAATTCACCTGTATCATGGCTGAGTCAGGCTATTTCCTGCAGGAAAAGGCTGACAGCACGTTAGTTTTTGTGGTCATGGAGGATGGTTGTTAAGTATCAGAGATTTCAGCAGCAATTACAAACAAGGAAAAGCTCCTTAGAACTGCTTAATATATGCCATCTGTAGTGGCCTCTCACCATGCTCTGAAATGATGGTCCCATCCTCCTGAAAAGGCTTACGCTGATGATAAAGTCACAGAATCACAAGGTTGGAAAAGACCTTTAAGATCCAACCATTCCTGTCCTATGCTAAACCATATCCCTAAGTACCTCATCTACCTATCTGTTAAACACACCCAGGGTCAGTGACTCAACCCCCTCCCTGGGCAGCCTGTTCCACACCCCCACAACTCTTTCAGGGAAGAGCTTTTCCCTCACATCTGATCTGACCCTGCCCTGGCACAGCTTGAGGCCATTTCCCCTTGTCCTATCTCCTGTCATCTGGCTGAAGAGACCACCACCCACCTCTCTACACCCGCCTGTCAGGTCAGTGTAGGCAGTGATAAGGTCTCCCATCAGCCTCCTCTTCTCCAGGCTAAACATCCCCAGCTCCCTCAGCCACTCCTCAGAGGATTTGCCCTCCAGCCCCTTCCCCAGCCTGGTTGCCCTTCTCTGGACACGCTCCAGGACCTCCATGTCCTTCTTGTAGTGAGAGGCCCAGAACTGGACACAGCACTCAAGCTGCAGCTTCACCAATGCCAAGTGCAGGGGCACAATCATCCTCGTAGTGCTGTCTTAAATGCCTACAGGGGAGAGTCTTCTAAAAGTGCTCTTAAAACCTGCCCCAACAAAGCCATTTGTAACACACAGCGTAGGGATTTATTGTAAACCCGTCCCAGTTCTGCTAAGAAGTCAGAGAGGAAGTGAGAAACACCCAATGTGACACCAGAAAAGATGCTCTTGGTCTCCCTTCAAACTCCTGGACAGCTTGAAAACACTTCCAGGAAATCTAAAAGAATCTCTGAAAGCTTAGTGAGCAGGTCAGAAATACAGCTGTCCTCCCAAAGACAGCAAGCACCCTGTTTTCCTGAAGAGTTTTATGGAAATTGGATTAGCCACCCATTGCTCTCATGCTCTGAGCTGCCTGAAACGCAAACACTGACTTAGGAATGTAAAGGAAAATCTTTTGACATACAGGAAACCTGGTCCTGGGTCAAGAGGTTGCCAAGTTGGTAAATTGCTATGAAACAACTGGCTGAATAAACTAGATTGCCAGGAGATGGGCTGGGGTCTTTCCCACCCCATGCAAAAGATGGTGGCTCCCTGGTTTGGGTGGTAGGTGGAAATTCTCAGCTATACCAGGGACAAGTGCTAGGAGCAATGGGGGATGCTAATGTCCCTCACTCTGCAAACACTGAGGTGACGAGGAAGGAAAACAACTGAAACAAAGCCTAGCAGCACAGGCAGCAGGAAGAACAGTTATTTCTCTCCTTCTCCCCCAAGCGCATTATTTACAGTAAAGTATAAAACCAAGTGTCCCTAAAAACACAAGATCAGGCTTCCTGCAGCATTGTCTGACAGCTGCTGGCCTCCAGCTTTTGAAGCTCCGTGAGCCTCTGCTGTCTTCCACCCCTCTCCCCTGTATTTTCATTCTTTCCATTCTCCTTCCTTTTTCACACCCCACTCTTCCCCCTTTCCTCTTCTACTGCTATCCCAGTAAGGATGGCATGCTATCCATCCAACAGCAGCTATCCACTTGTTAAGGGATCCATGTCATAAGGATGCCAGAGAACTTGGTGAAAGCCAGTTGCCCCATGGTTTTGTCTTAAGGCGCTGCAGGGATCCAGTACCTAAAGGGAACCAGACAAACAGGAGGGGAATCAACTTTTTAAGAGGGCAGACAATGGCAGGACAAGGGGGAATAGATTAAAGCTAAAGGAGAGAAGGTTTAGATTAGATATTAGGTGGAAGTTCTTTATAGAGAGAGTGGTGAGGGACTGGAATGGGCTGACCAGAGAGGTAGTGGACGCCCCATCCTTGGGGGCGTTCAAGGACAGGTTGGATGGGGCCCTGGGCAACTTTGTGTAGACCCAGGCCTGGAGGTTGGTGGCCCTGCCTGTGGTAGGGGTGCTGGAACTCAGTGATCCTTGGGGTCCCTTCCAATCCAGGCCAGTCTATGATTCTATGATGGGGATGATGACAGGATCCCTCCTTTCACCCACCCAGAGCTGGCACTTGGACACATTATGAACTAAAAGCACCAAAAAGCACACAGAATAAAATCAAGTTAACTCAGAAAAGCAACGGTACCTCAGTTAATCAGAAATGGTCAAACAGCAATTCCAAGACTGCAAAAACACCCCATCCCATAGAAGATTATATACACTTTTAAGAAAGGGCAACAAGGTGGGCTGAGAACCTTTTCTATTTACACAATCAATTTTGTAGGACCAGGCCGTCCTGCCAGACCAGTATGGAGCAATTCCCCTGTCATGCCCTATACACAAATATAAAGACTCACATTTCTCAGGCAACTCAGCCCTGAGATGTCTCCCCACTGTTAGTTTTATTTATTTACTTTGGGTTATTTTAAAAAGGTTAATTGAGCATTGCTGCAATCTTTGAAGTCAGGTGGTTATATACACACAGGTATCTCCCATGCAAGGTCTCAATTCTCCCCTCTCTTCTGAATCACCACACCTGACCCAGCATACCAGACCGAAGATGAATTTCCAGCAAGAATTACAATCATTCCAGGATTTGTGTAACATTGGGCAGAACATCTCATGCTGCCCTTCAACCTACTACAGTGCCTTCTCCACCCTACCAGAGGACAACATCCCCACAGTCTACTTACCATGCACGCCCCTGCTCTAAGCTCCCACGGGCTCCCAAGGGCTCCCAAAACACACAGCAAGACCCCATAAGGGTCCAACATGGAGAGACCTTGGAGGCTCAGCCTGGAGGGTCTCCAGCTCAGTAAGGTTCTCCCCAGAGCACAGGCAGCCAATTATCAAGGCCCAGCTGGACTTTTCTGTGTACGGACCGTGTTCAGGAGGCTGGCGCTTACACAGCAACACCCCAACATTCATTCGTAAGCTGATTTCCATGTGTACGGTGCTATTACAGCCCAAGTGCACAGACCATCGTGCTGCTTCAAGACTGCCAAACCATGCTTTAATGTGCTGACCATACACATTCTTTTGACTTCTGAAGCAACCCCAAAATCCTGTGTGTTTGGCTCAGACTAAAAAAGACCCCATCCCTTCACCATTGTACCTTGAGCTTCCTCAGCAACGAGCCAATCCAGAGATCCGACTCATGTGGGCACGCATGCTTGTGAGCTTTAATGCTATTAGGTAGCTTCAAAGGTATCCAAGGTAATTATTTTCTCCCAAATTCATGGAGACAGGCAGCTGGGTGGCGAAGGATGCCGGACCCAGCCATTTGCGAGGTTTATCTCCAACAGCTTTTAATCCCATCGGCCCCTTTCTCCAGTCAATTACAGCAGCTTCTACACTGCCAGAAAAGCAACATGAGGGAGAGACTATAGGTATAAGCATACATAATAGAATCCTAATTTAATTAGGGAAGTACTCAATCAACCAAGAGACATAAATACAAAGGAAAGCAGGTTTATTAGTTCTGGTGCTTGCAGAAATGCCCGTTTGGTTCCCGAGGGTGGCGGGGAATAATCACTAATCCTAATAACACAGTTCTAGTTTGTTCTTTCAGGGAAAAAAAAGTCAGTAACAAAATCAAAGAAACTCAAGAGTTTCCAGAAACACGGTGCTCAGGATGGGCAAGTGACTGAGCTCATTATGGGGGGAGCCTGGTTCTGGTTAAGCTGTGGTTAGGAAATATAAATTACAGCTGGGCCAGCCTCATGAGAAGAAGTCTTGTGATCCCAGGTCTCAGGTCAGATTTACATCAGTGCTTCTCTTTTTTTTGGTCTCACTTTCCCCATGACAGAGGAAGGTCAGGATGGCTGGGTCAAGCAGCACACACCAACAGGCGTGGAGATGGAGAAGTCACCAAGTCCCCACGGCAGCGCTGAGCCTGGCGCTACAGAAAGCTCCATCATTTCCCCCCCTCACCCCAGATAACGCCCCTCTCGTGTTTCCCCCTTCCATGTTTAACATGAAGGTGGCAGCCTCTCCTTGAGGGTTTATAAAAGCACTACCCCATCCTTCTCACAGTGGGTGTATTGAACACAGAGGCTTTAATGCTTGGATAAAGGTTCTGCTGAGAGCGTAACAGCGCAGAGTGACTAACAAGAGGCTGAGGAACTGTTTGGAGATTAACTAATTGATTTTGTGTTATGAAAGGGGCAGGCTGTAATTTTAGGATTAGAAATCCGTATTTTGGATGTCAATGCCTTGCACAAATGAAGGGCCAGGAGCAGTGGCATGACAAGGCTCCGATCCATCTGCAAGGAACAGGCAGGGCTAGCAAAGAATGTGCCATCCATGCCAAGAAACCCTAAAATAACACAGCGTCTGCCACAAAGACTGCTGTCTGTGCCCTTGGGTAAGACAGTCCCTCACTGGGCAGGCTGACACCTACCACTGCCCAGATTCCCACCACCTCCGCTGGGATTCTCCAGCTACAGCGACAAGATGTGAGCGCCGGCCTGGCAATGTGGCAGGGCCCACCCCACCATCAGATGGGTCCAAGAAGAGTCTTCCAGCAGCCCCACCTCTCCCTGTAGCCTCCAGGTACTGACAGGTGCCAAAAAAATTTTAAAAATGAAATGCCAGGTAGAGAACCTATGTAGCCAAAGCCATGTGGATGAGAGTATCTAAGCATCCTATTCGGGCACTAATTTAATGAGCTTAAGACCACATAACCACATCATGCAAGCTGCAGGGCAGCAGCAGGTCACTCCTGCTATGTTATACAGACACACATATCCATCAATGTATATACATACATGAACAGAGGTGCATATATATATATAAATATCAAATGTGCAAAATGCTGAATCAGCACAGCACATCCTACCTGGCTCCCACCAGCTCATCAGGAGAACTTCAGGGATGAGCTTTGATAAAATTCTGACTATTTAAGCCGCAAAACGGTCCCCTTGCTGTCTGCAGTATCCAGGGCACTGTCTGAAGGTTCAGCACAACATTTATCTTACCACGTGTTGGTACTTTTGTGTTTTGAGATAATTTTTTTTTATTTTCCACTCAGAGGGAATTTTGCAGGCTCATAAAATGAAAAAAAAACCACAAACCCACAACAAACCACCACCTCACTGTGAGGCAGACATAACTTACCGACATATTTTTCATTGAATTCAGTTCATTTTTCCTCTTCCCTTCCTATTTTTGTCCAGCTTTTCCTCTTTCTCCCCCACCTCCTCCAGTTTAGGTTACTTAAAATTTACAAAGTTTGGAACAAATAAAGCTAGACTGAAAATACACAGTAAGTCTTCAACGCTCGCGGAGGTTAAAAATAGGCTTTAAACCAGCTAATGTCAGCATCAGCATAAAAGAAAGGACACCCTGACAGCTCTAATTATTACATTCTCTTGTTTTGCACTTCTGAAGAGCAGCAATTAAATCTCTGCTTGGGCTTATAAGGAAAAAGTAAAGTGCTCTGCACCTGCAAAACGGATTCTGTTCCATGGGAGGATTTTAGCTCCCCAAAGCACATTATCCAGGGCAGCCTGCAGAACAAAACCCAGCCTCCCCTTTCCAGCAACCGGGGATTTTTTGCAGCCAGTTCAAGGGGAAGAATACTAATAATGGCAAGCCCTGCTCTTCTGCCTTCACTCCATAGATTTATTTCAGAGAAAGCTCACCATTTCTGGACAAAACAGGCACAGACTATGTATGTGTGCAATGCCCAGAAATGCCATATGGTGATAAAAGTATTTTTATTCATAATCATTTTTATTGCAGTAGCCTCTGGGGACTTGAACTAGGTCACTTTCCCATCAAGGCTCACTCCAAGCTGTTAAATAACTGGTGCACGCAGGGTCCCTCAAGCATCTTTTGTAAACGAGCAATTCTGCTCATTAAAAAGGTAAAGAGAAACAAGCACCTCAGTTTATGAAACCTATTTCCTACCGCTCACAAATATAATTTCTGATGTTCAGTAACTGAATTGACCTCAGTATTCGCAGCTGTTCCCTCAGCTGAGGGTCCCTCGTTTATTCCCATTACCTGTCCTTGGGAAATCTGCAGGAACTGCCTATCTCAGAGACTTCTAGTCTTCTCTCAAAGCTGGCTGGGATCAGCTGGGAGGCTGGAAATCTCTATGACACAGAGACACAGGAGGAGTCTCACCCATATCCATACAAGTTGCAGCAGCTTCATTTCTTTAGGAAGTTCAGCTAAAAAGCACATCCTCGCTTTCATGCTCAATTCCAGGCTGACACCAAGTAACCATGGCTTTAACAATAAAAAAAACTAACCCAAAACCCCCCAAGACTTTCCTGCAGATTAATTTCCTCAAAAAAAAAATTAAATTCTGGAACAAATATCCTCAGGATTTGGTTCTGTAGGTACAGGCAAGGTGCTGCAGGGAGCCAGGGGCCAGGAGCCCATCCTTCCTGGTGTGCTGAGGGACACGTCTCCCCATGGTGGGACCTATAGGCTCTGGGTTTCAGCTGCCCACCCTCAGTCCCCATTCTCCCTTCAGACAAGCTACATGAAAACAAAGTCAAGTCTCCCCGTGAACAACAAGTCTAATTTACATAAAAGTATCTTGTTTTGTGTGGGGTTTTTCCCCCAAATGCAAACTAGTTTTGACCCAGAGGGTCTGAGCAGCACCCATCACGGATGAAGGGAGGACTTGGTACGCGCAGGAAGGGCAGACACCAGCTGGGACGCTGGGAGAAGAAAGGCACAGTGTTTCCACAGAGCCAGTTGGGGGAAAATAAATAAATAAATTTTAAAAAAAAAATAGCTGGGAACATTTTTCTGCCAGAAAATGCTTGCTCATGGAAGCAAAGCACTGATAGCCAAGGAGAAAGCTAAGCTCACTGAGCCAGCTCTCCCCCTCCCTGGGACACCTGCAAGTCCTCTTCTGCGGGAGAAGCGGGATGGGGATATAAAGAAAGCTGTCCACACCACGTGCCCAGCCCCAAGCGACCAGTAACACCCTCTCATTGATCTCAGTGGGTTGCACGTCAGACACTGGCCCAAGGAGGTCCCATCTCCTCATAGGGGTAGATAAATCCCATCCATCCTGCGGGAAGGATCAGCCCTTCCCACTCTCTCTGCACCTCCGTCTTGGGACACCGAGTTAGATCCTGCTGAACACAACCAGCACTCTGCTTGAAAACATCTTCACCATCTTTGTTTCCAGACCAAGGAAAAGACTGAGCATGCCCCAACACCTAGGCAGCTTCTCCAGCTCTCCTAATAAAAGGTATTATTGCCTCTCATTAGGAACCTGGCTTTTCTTTTGTCCCTCCATCATCACTGCTACACTAAACACTGCTCCCAAGTGCTTTGCTGCTTATGTATGCAAAGAGTTTTACGTAGAAAAGCTACCTCTGCTCCAAACATTTTGAATTTACTCCTAATTTTACAGGACTTGAAAACTTCTAATGCAACTTATCAGCCCAGGAAAAAATTAGTCATCCCTAGTAAGATCTCAAAATAAAAATAATTGCACTAAATACTAAATACAAGTGCAACAGAAAAACACCATATCCCTCCTCAGCCCTCTCTTACTGTCCTTGTAATGGAGCAAGACGATGCAATAACACCCTTGTAAGGTACTTCATCGCAGCTATAATGTCACAGAAGATAACTAGGGCGTGCTTCTGGTGTCTGTCTTTACCCTGTAAGTCACGAGTTTATCTTTGGGTTGCCAGTGCCAAGAATAAAGGAGCACAAGGAAGCCTCACATTCCTCATGTCAAACCGCACAGCTGCTGCAGCGGAGCAAGCAGCAAACACCCCCCCTGCCTGCACACCCCCCGACAGGTCCCGCTGCTCGGCTGCACCCGCAACCCCTCCAAAACACGGCCAGATCTCAGGAAGCTGAGGAGCAGCACAGAACCACAAGGTTGGAAAAGACTTTAAGATCATTGAGTCCAACCGTTCCTGTCCTATGCTAAGCCATATCACTGAGCACCTCATCTACCCATCTGTTAAACACATCCAGGGTCGGTGACTCAACTCCCACCCTGGGCAGTCTATCCCAGACTCCCACAACTCTTTCAGTGAAGGATTTTTTCCTAACATCTGATCTGACCCTGCCCTGGCACAGCTTAAGGCCATTTCCCCTTGTCCTATCTCCTGTCACCTGGCTGAAGAAACCATCGCCCACCTCTCTGCACCCTCCTGTCAGGTAGGTGCAGGTGGTGATAAGCTCCTCTTCTCCAGACTACACAGCCCCAGCTCCCTCAGCCGCTCCTCATATGATTTGCCCTGCAGCCCCTTCCCCAGCCTGGTTGCCCTTCTCTAGACAAGCTCCAGGACCTCAATGTCCTTCTTGCAGTGAGGGGCCCAGAACTGGATACAGCACTCGAGGTGCTGCCTCACCAATGCCAAGTACAGGGGAACAATCCCCTCCCTGGTGCAGCTTGCCACACTATTCCCAATAAAAGCCAGGATGCCATTGGCTTTCCTGGCCACCTGAGCAAACAACTCACAAAACCCCTCATGTGTTCAACTGGCATGAAAACCACAACCCCACAAACTCAGGAGCCAGCAGCTCCTCCGGTCCATACGCCAAAATTCTGGCTTTTTCCACTGCTCTCCTTCTTGGAGCTGCACGCCTTCCAGCCACACACCAAGCTGCAAACACAGCTGCCCTAATCTGTCCCTACACAATGAGAAGTACCTATGACTTGTTTAGTACTAGCACTAAAATTCTAGTACTTGGATTCTTCTGGGTGTAAAACGCCTGCGTTATTTTTTTAAGCCTGGTTTGCCCTGACAAGTTTAATCTCGTAGCCATCAAATATTTTTCATGCCTTACCAAAAAAAGCCTTATTGACCTTACACCATATCACTGATCAGTTCCAGGTAGCTCACTCTTGTGCTCAGACAGAGCTGGAAGTTAAAATAAGTTCTGCGAGACGTTCTTTTTGCAGCAGGTCTTGGGAGCTGGCTCAGCACATTCTTATCTCCTGCTCTGTCTAAAAATAACAGCCCTTCCAAAGCGAGCGGTCAGGATGATCTGTGCTGAGTGCAGGCGTGTGGCGTGCCTGGTCAGCTCTGCTGCTCCCAGCCCTGCTTGGGAAACACCAGCAGCTTGAACCGGGGCCAGCAGCTGCCAGCATTGCCAGAAGGCGATGGTGCTCAGTGTAACATGGAGATCTACCCCTTGCTTCCCATAGTTGGCCACAGTCCACAGATGAAGGGGTAGAGAGGGGACTGTGCCCCACATCCCACAGTACCACTTGCCTGGCTGTCCTGATTCACCTGCTCCACAGGCCTGCTATTGGGGACGTCATCTGGTAACTCACATAAGATGTGGAGATGGCTGGCTTCCCTTTTTTCAAGTCATTTGGAGCAGGGATGGTATCTTTGAATTTGAAAATCAAATGCAACAGGATACCATTCTATAGCTATGCCCCAAAGGCTTCTAGATGCCACAACACCACTAAGAAGTCATGACATCATCACAGGCATCAGCAGACGCCTGTTTAAAAAAATGTTTGCTGCTCTTCACTTTGAATTCTCTACAGAACAAAAAGGCATTGAGCACCAACAAAACCATCCTTCCAAAGCTACAAAGGCCTATGAAGTCCGCTTGGTTTGGGCAAGGGTCTCCTCGAGTGGGATCCTGGCCCTCATGTTTGGATGCTGCACCTCAGAAAGCCCCTCATGGCACCTCCAGGTCAAAGGCTGTGTGAAACAGCCCCGACACACAAGTGATGAACATGCCAGGCAAAACCGAGAGGTTCAGTTCTATGGGAAGTGGGAAGCACCCTGCTTGGTGCACAGGGTGATCAATGAGAGGTCCAAACTCAAAAAACAGTTGGAATTTTACCATCAGTAGCTCAGTTAAGAAGCGATCCCTCCTTGCTGAGGGATAGAGACATCCAGCCAGAAGGCAACAGTCTCCCCCGAGCTTCTCCATCCACACCAGCACAGCCTTGGGCAGCACCAGCACACACAGGTGCACAGTACCACGAGCACCACACACAAGCCACCACAGCACAAAGATACTGAGGAATGTTCTACCAGCCACAACAGTGACCCTCCACCACCTCTGCCAGCTCACCAGTGCGCTCGGGTAACTAGCTGTAAATTCAGTAAGACCAGAGTTATCAATCTTCAATGCTCTATTATTGGCACAACTGTACCCAAAATCCAGGAGGCATTCTCCAGGCTGGTAAACCTAACCTTCTGCCCACAACTTTTCAACCTGCTGCTGTAATATAGGTGCAGCCTGCTTTTCTTAACAGCAAGGACAAGGTTGCTCTCTCCTCTGGTGTGACACAAGAGCACTCATCTCACTTACAGTTCCTTCTGCCTACCTATTCCTTGCAAATACACAGCTGAACACTCTGGGATTCTCACCATAACGGCATGTGAGAACTCGGCTGGTCACCAGAAGGACTTCATTACAGTGGTTTGCTCCCTGACTCTTGCAGCTAATTAGTGTACAAAGTTCACAAGAGAAAATGGACTCAGTCTTACAGGAGATTCTTCTTTGAACCTCCATCCCAGGATCAATGCCATTCATTCCCAAGGTATTAACACAACAGGTATTAAGAGATTAAGGACAAGCAAACACTGCAGACAGGGCTTTGTCACTTGCACAGGGGATGGGCACCAGGAGGGTCCACAACCCATCCTTCTGTGATGCTCACTTGTTCAGAAGTCACTTGTTCATCTCTTCACATCACCACTGCCTTTCTGTTCTCCCAGACACTGTTCCTAGCTGTTCTCACAGCAAGAAAAGCAAAGCTGACTGGGTAAAATGCTGCTTATTTAGGTGGCACAAATGAACCCTAACGCTACTCTGAGCTCAGCTGACCTGACACATCAAAGCCTTTGACTGCATTTCCAATCACTGACAGCAAGGACCCTGTTGCAGCAATGCTGACAGCCCTTGGAGAAGCACCACGACATACAACGCTACTAACAACCTTACAGTTACAGATGAGAACAGGAGAAAATCCACAAGGAGCAATGCTTGCCGAAGAGGAGGATGCTTTTGGCACAACAGGGCCACCACAATACTGTGATAGTCCTTCCCTGAGGTCACCATCAGTTCTCCCTGGCCCAAAAGCAACCAGTTTGGCAGCAGAAGCAGGAGACCAGGGCATGTACAAACAGCCAAAGAGTTTTGGGTGACACCTTATCTTGCTGTGAACCCATCCATGGGCTAGGACATGGTACCTGTTGGGTTTTGCTGCTCAGAGGGGAAAAGGGACCTGCAGCCCTGCTGCTTCTGCAGCAAACCCATACTACGGCATATGGTCTCTCCAGAAAACAACACGCTCACGGACATCTGGGAGAGGAAGGAGCAGAATTCAGTCATTCATCCCAACAGAGGGAACGTGTGTTAAGCAAACAGCCAAGGAAGCAAAGGGAGGGGACGAGGCGAGGGATGCAAAGCAGTTGCCTCGTAGAGTTTCGTGTTTAATTAAAAGGGTCGAGCAGAATGTTTCAAACACCACTCAAAACTCATCCTACAAATGGCTCTTTAAATTATACCCACGTGGGTATAATTTAAAGAGCCATTTGTAGGATGAGTTTTCCTCTTCAGCATGGGTTTTCCTGTATTAACAATAAATAAAGTTTTAGTACTGTTTCCATGAACTCCAGCCTTCATAAAATCACAGTGTCTCTGTAACAGCACAGCCGGGGTTGACACCAAACCATCTGCACAGAAGTCTTTCTGTCAAGATCACAGCAAAGTCCTAGCTGTTCCATCAGGACAACAACATCTCTAAAAGCTGTGCTGAACAAGAACTCTTGTTCTTACGGTACGAAACCCACGGTGTAGGCCAATAGGAAGGGAGCAGGATCCAGCCTGGAGACACACATATGTCATATAGTGTGTAAAGCACAAGGACGGTGCTTGCCCAGCTCCTTCTACTTCATTTCAGACCTGCATGAAGGTTCTCCATCCACACCAGGATCTTCAACGGGCATTTTGCAGATCTCCTCCAGCTAAATTCACTGTGCTCCTACTGCAGTCATCTGTTACCTGTTCATCCTCCAGCGCTCTCCCTGTGGGGCCATGGCAAGGCTGACTAATGTGGTCTTTAATAGAGCATTACATATTGTAATTAGCATGACATCAGCACACAGAACAAGGTGTTTTATCACTGAGACCAACCCTTTCTTCCCACAGCTTGCAGAAGGGCACAAGACAACTCCGCTACCCAAGCATCTGCCCAGGTCTTTAAACCTGCTCCTACTGTGGGGCACGTGCCATAACTTCACAGAGTAAGGGCAGCCCCTGCTCCCTCCCAGGAACAAGCAGACTTGCTTGCTAGACCCGAGACCCTTCCATCTGCACAAGCAAAAATGGGTCCATGACCGAGGAGATGTGATTCCCCCCCAAACTCCACCAAAACACAGACCCAGAGCCAGCACTCAGAGCTGTGGACACCCCCGTGAAGGCTGCGGAGCTCCTCCTCAGCTGTCTGCATGAGCACATCTGTGGGGACCAGTGCTGCTGAGGACCCAGTTCCCCCCCCCAGAATCGTACAGGTTAGAAGGGACCTCAAGAGATCGAGTCCAACCCCCCCTCACCAAAGCAGGGTCCCTAGGACAGGTCGCACAGGTTGGCGTCCAGACGGGTCTTGAATATCTCTGGAGAAGGAGACTCCGGACAACCCTGGGCATCCTGTCCCAGTACTCTGGATCCCTCCAGTGCTCCCATGACCCTTTTGCACCCCAGAACTGCCATTCTACACCAAGGGCCCACCTAGAGCTTCCTGAGGCTGACAAGCCTGTTCAGCCACTCCCTGAGGAGACAGGAGAACAGACAAGAAAAGGCGGTTTTGGCATCAGTTCCCCAAGCAACGTTACAGAGTAAGCAATGTCCACACTGGGCTGACAGCGCCCATGAGCCTCAGGAGGTGCAGAAAGGTCAACAGCCCACATCATACCAAAAACCCAAGGCATCACAGAGCATTCAGCTCTTGCATCCTCCTCCTGTGTGTTAACCACATACATATGCCCCTTTTCAAGCTGTAGTCCACTGGGTGTTACCTATCTAATCCTGCAGCAAGGAAAACCCAAACCCTCCCTTGTACACAACCAAAAGTTTCTCATCACCACAGTTCAATGACTTAAACAGCAAGGAAAGTCAGAGGAGTCACTACTGAAAGCCCTTTCAGAAAGATGCCCAGTTAATGATCAAACCACTGCAGAGACCAAAGTCATCCCAAGCACATCAACATGGCAAGAGGTGACTCATCTCAGGAAATGCCAGGGTCTCCTCTGTCACCAGCCACAAAGGCAAGCCCAGTTTCTACTCCAGATGGGAAGAAAAGCACTGGATAATATGAAATAGACCACATCAGTTACTGGACAGGAGGGAGCAGAGTATTAAGATAGCCTCCAAAATTTGTTCCCATCCCTGTAAAAGAAGCGGTGATGTTTTTCAATGCATGGCTGTGTAGCAGCGTCCTACTTCCTTCCTCATCACCGCTTCAGAAAGCACATGAAGAATGCTCCTCCAAGAGTAAATTATTTAGGCAGTCGTCTCTGCAAGTTATTTCCACTCACTTCAGAGGAACAATAACGGCTCAACCTGGGATTTAAACCAGCAATAATTAAACGGTGCCCAGCTGACACGGTGTTCAGTTGACATGGTGGTACTTAGTTGACATGATGCTGTTGGACAGACAGTTGGACTTGATGATCTTAGTAGTCTTCTCCAACACTGAAGATTCTCTGATTCTATGATCTCACCTCCAGAAAACAACCAGGGGATGGACAAAGAGCACCATGAAGCCACCACTAACAGTAGAGGATGTAGCATACGCTTGACATGGCTCAAACACAGGCAGGCAACTAGAGGAGCTCTGGCTTCCCAGCAAAACCTGCTCTATCTTCATATTCTGTACACCTTTCCTCCTAGAAGACAGTTGGGTTTTCTACTTTCACACGAATTACTCTAATCTTGTTGTGACAGTCTCGAGCAACCAGAGGATGCTGCAAGTTAACCATCACCCTTTGCCTGTAAGTCTTACGAGGAAACAGGGCTGCCAAATCAGAGCACTGTAAAGCTAGAATCTGACAGCTGTAACTAGGGCAATTTCAGTGTGGGAAAGAGAAAAATAAAGAAAGAAAAAAGGAAAAAAACCCAGAGAAACTAGATGTTACAAGAGAACAGGGAAGCAAGAAACGCAGCTACTGTTAACAGGAAAGTTGGATGTTTGCCTATTTTGATGCCCTCCTCAAACCAGTATCCTGCTCCTCACGTGTCTGCTGCCCAGGTTTTGTTAAGAGCAGCCTAGAAGAGCGGGAACAGAAGAGAGAATATTTCAGGGTTAAGGCACAGTATCTGAGGCACAGTATCTGCCTACCCGACCGAAGGCTTTCTATGCATTACAGAACCAGACAGGACTCTGACAGAGCTCCCAGCAGCACCCATAGAGGCTCACACATCTCCCAGTGTTTATTGAGACGGTTTCATGTCTCAGGCATGTGAACCCTGCATGGAAAAAGTCTGTGCTATGCCATGACAGCCAGAGAAGGAAGCAACCTGATATCCTGATACTGATTCACGCTGAAATCTAGGTGATTTAAAGAGGCTCTGTAATCAACGGGACTGCAAGGTAACCAGCTCTACCCGCGCCATCTCCAAAACAGGCCAAGCCTCTCTGATGCCACCAAACTCCTGAGGGATTTTAAAGCATTAAGCCATAAAGTAAAGTAAAATTAAAACACACCAGTCAGTAAGTTCAGATCTGCAACCATCTAAATAAGGTTTCAATTCCTTTCAAGAAATACTTCAAGAGACAGTTTGAGAATTAAAAATAGATGCAGTAAGCATCTAGCTCTGTCCTGTTGGCTTTTTATCTTCCTCAGAGTTAAATCCAGAGCCAAGCAGCCACCAAGGCTAGTCTCTAGCCACCCAGCCAACAACCCTACCACAGAGGTCTCTGTTGTTCAGGGTATCTGGCTGAGCATCCAATAGGGATTCTCAGCTGCACAGCTCTTCCCAAGAAAAGTGTTTGAAAGATGAAGTGCTCTGTAAATTCCTTCTGGTTTTATGTGCATCATCTCAAAGGGATGCACATCCAGGAGTTAAAGATCAGAAGTCCAGAAATACTCTCTTTTTTCTTTTTCCTTCCACAAAGAGGAATTGAGTTTCAAAGCCAGAGAGCCCCTGGAGCACTGAGATGGTTTGGGAGGGGGGGCTGAAGTCTGGTGGCAAAGGAGTGTATTTTAAGACCTGCCATTTGCAGGGTTTTGGCAATTTGTATTTTTTCCATTCAGACCTTATCACAATTATTCTTCCATTTCTGCTCAAGACCAGCCCAACACAATGGGCTCTATCAGGAACTAACCGTGAAGACAACTTTTGGAAGTGTCAAGCAGTGCCACAGGAGAAGTGCTGTCTCAAGGGAAGAGGGAGATCCTCCCGGAGCCCAGCAAAGCTCACTGCCTGGACACTGCCTGCAGTGAGGAAAATTAAAAATAAAATAGAAACCCATCACCATGTGTTAAAATTGCAGGCACCCAGCAGCAGAAGCCCTTCTATGGGACATGCAGAAGTTCATGCTCAGCTGATTCCCTGATGCTTGGCTTCTTCCAGGCACGCACAGTTGTTCTCCTAGGTCTGTGACATCAAGAGTTAACATCTCTCATAACCAGCAACCAAACATCACATGTTGGCATGGAGAGATGTCATCCCTAGGGATGGCTTGGGCAGCAGTTACAACCTCCAGCTGTAGGTCCTCTGCCAGAGAGACTTCATGCTTGCCTTCCAGCGATGTTCACGTTAGTCCCAATGAAGACTCTCTCCTGGAGAGGGTCCAGTGAAGGGCTATGAAGGTGATTAAGGGCCTGGAGCATCTCCACTATGAGAAAAGGCTGAGTGACCTGGGGCTGTTCAGCCTTGAGAAAAGAAGACTGAGAGGGGATCAGATCAATGTTTATAAATATCTGAAGTGTGGGACACAGGGGGAAGTGGCCAGCTTCTCCTCAGTGGGCTGTGGGGACAGGACAAGGAGCAACTGCCTCAAGTTGGAGCACAGGAAGTTCTGTACCAATATGCAGAACCTTTTCACAGCAAGTGTGACAAAGGCCTGGGACATGCTGCCTAGAGGGTGTGAAGTCTCCTCTGGAGATATTCCACACCCATCTGAATGCCGACCTGTCCTAGGGACCCTGCTTTGGCAGAGGGGCTGGACTCAATCGCTGGACTCAGTCCAACCCCTATGATTCTGTGATGACATATAATGAACACTTTTGATCTCCTCATCTGCCACACACATCAATCCCTGTTGTAGGACAGTCAGTGCCCCTCAGGGTTGACAGGGAAGGGCAGTCGAACACGACTTTGAGCTGGCTCCGGAGCTGAACCCACAGGCAGGCTCCCCACAGCAGGCAGCAGCCCAGCCTCTGACCTCCCTGCCCACGCTTCCCTACGACCCAGTTCCATGCTGCAAAACTGGATTACAGCTCCCATTGATCCACCTGGATTTCTGCTTCGATTTTGCTTGGTAAAGCAGTGAAAGAGGTCATCCCTCTCTGCTGCGACTGCTGAGGCAGCTTCCTGCCTACCGAAGAGCAAAGCTTATCTCCTTGGAGCTCCTTGCTAGTAACCAAGAGCCAGACAGCAAAAATATCTTGGAACTGTTAAAAAAAGGAAGTGTGACAAACAAGACGCGTTTCTGGATACACAGAGCACCATCCCAATCTGTACTTGAGAGGCTTGAAGAAAAAAAAAAGGAGGGGGGGCCTGTCAGTACACACTACAGACAGTATTTTATATTATCTCTACAGTGTAGGCCACACCAGCATCCATCACCAAGATGCTGATGATGTGCTGAAGGACAGACATTTATTGTCAGCAGGAGATACCCGCCACAGCTGAAGATTCTGTAATTACTGTTTCTTAGAGAAAATGAAAGATTTATTATTCACGTAACAGTCAATGAAGGTCTTCTCTGGAGTAGAATAGCCATTTACTTAACAGGCCTTCTTCTGTGTGTCACGTTGTGTTATGCAAGACTAAATAGTTTGGTTTGTTCAAGCTGTGATTTTAGGTAATGTGAGGATTCTCCAGCAGTAATTAAAAGGACAGAGGCTACTTGTACTCTCTGCTGTGCCCTTCCCAGGCAGCCTGGTACAGGGGTACCAGTGGGGACTCTCTCTTCTTCCCCAGTCTCTGGCTTTATTGCTTTACGCTACAAAACTGCAGGTAGAGAAGATTTATATTCTGTCATTGGATAAAGGGCTTCAGCTGAGATCAAAGCAGTTAGCAGTAATTGCAGAGAGAAGGTTGCAAAACAAATCCTAATTTATCAGTAGGGATTTTTTCACCCCCTTACAGTACGTGCCGTCTACAGCAGGCAGGAGAGGTAGGATCACAGAATCACAAGGCTGGAAAAGACCTTTAAGATCATCGAGTCCAACTGTTCCCGTCCTATGCTAAACCATATCCCTAAGTACCTCATCTACCCATCTTTTAAAGAAATCCAGGGATGATGACTCAACCCCCTCCCTGGGCAGCCTGTTCCACATCCGACAACTCTTTCAGTGAAGCCTTTTAAACAAGGAACACCACACACACACAGAGCTACAAGACCCCACCACAGCAACCTTTCTGATTTCTCTGTCTTCTCCCTCCCTGCTTCTTGCTGAAGCCAAAACCACATTATTTAATTCCAGGAGAAACTTGAGGGGAGATCATGATCCCAGAGAGAAGCAGGACACTGCAAAGACTCCGAGATCCAACAATTATAAACTTAAGATGGACAAAGTCTAACAGGACAAGCCACGCCAACTTACACCTAACGGTACAAAGAAAAGATAACTCACCTGATCACACAACTATGAAACACGAGGGCATGGAGCTTACACCAGCACACACCTCCCAGACCAAGCCTGCACCTGGCCAGTACGCCAACAGCAACAGCATTCAAGCCAAAACCCTGCCAGATGGGTCCTAGAAGTCCCACATTTTAGCAAAATGAACACAGTGCTGCTCCTGACACTCCGAATACTCGGCTATTCAGCGCCTGACACCCCAACTCCACCCGTGTGCCCCACCCAGAGAGATTCCTGGGAAGCGGCACACTGAGCTGCAGCCCCACGGGGCAGACAGGGGCTAAACGAATGACAGCATAGTAAACACAACCCAAATACAAATTAAAAGCTCCAGGTTAAGTCCCAGGATCACAACGGGCTGCTGTGCTGGTGCTAAAACATTCCCAAAGGTGGCTGCACAGCTGGGTCTCTCATCCTCCCTTGCACACAGGGTCCAACCCACCTGCAGCACTACAAAACAAGCATCTGTGATGATTCTCATTTACACTTCTCCCCAGATAATTAAAGTGAATCATATATATGAGTGGCAACAACAAAACCTTCCTTTTGACAAAACTTGGGACCCTCTGGACCTGCCAATGTCCCTTGCAGCCCACCTTGGTGCAGCCACCCAGGATCTACTCAACATTACAGCAGGACAGTTAGCATTGGAGACCCCAAGCATCCTTGATGCATCCTTGAAGCATCCAAGTGTGCTTCCCTGGTTCAGTAAAGCACTAAGGAGGAGATGCGGTGTAATCCATCTGCTTACAGAGAGGCACCTGTCCACCACATCAATGCTTCACAGAAGCTTTAATAAGAATTTAGGTACTGCAGGAACTTTTGGAACCATACGGCTGAATTCTTGGTTGTGAAGGAGAGTCTGCTCACTACTTAAGCAGTTCTTTAGTGCAAGAGAATAAAAGAAAGAACAAATAGGGGAAGGAGGGAGCACATCCATCCTATACTTGACCACATCAAATACACAAGGGAAGTGAATAAAGAATGGTATTTTCCCCTTTTACCTCAGCCTGGCATTAAAAAGACAAGAAACATACCTAAATATAAGCCTCTATGAATGAAAAAACTGGCAGAGTCAATAAAATGTGAAGTAAACCTAATTCATTTTTACTATATGACCTACTTTTGGCAGGTTTTGATTCACATGAGCGGCTAGAGCTTCAAGGTGGTGATTCGGCAAGGTCTGTTCATTAAAGTCACTCTTTTCTTTATGGCTTTCAGCTTCAAGGGATAAGAAAACACATTTCTGTCAGATGCATTCACCAAGAAGGTCCCCTCAGCACAAATCTCACAGCAGCTGGGGGGAAAATGGGTACGAATGCAAACGGTGCCTCCGACCCAAAAGAAGATGGGAATGAAGGAAGTCTTAATTGCCGGAGGCAACACCTCCCTCACCACCCTCAAACACTCGCTGGGATCACTTGACACCCTGTGGGGTGGACAGGGATGCTCTTGGGGGGTGATGTTCCCCACTCCCCAAGCATCCATCCTCTGGCTGCAGCCCTGACCCAGCTGCCTGCCATGGAGGTGCCCAGCCACCACAGACCCCTGCCCACCCGACAGTGTCGCTGTCCCTTTACTCTGGTTGCGCAGGATGCAACCCCGGGACCCCCGCAACACCACTCTGGCAGCAGCAAACCCCATGGGGGTCCCACACAGGGCTCACTCACACCCTCTCATTCCCTGGTACTTGATACAGCCCTGACAGCATTAAAACGACTTTTTGGTTTTCCTGTCTTCAGAGAAAAAAAAGGGAATTTGAAATAATCCACATGTTCTTCTTTCTTTACCACATTCAACTAGTCGTGGAGCAGTAACTGGGACAGGATCTTAGATCAAATGATATGGAAAGTCATTTTCCACTGTGACTTGAGCTTCATCTCCCCTCTGCATCACAACGACTCCCTGGCCAGCGCCTGAGCTGAAGGAGGTAGCTTCCTTCTCCATAGTACATCTACACCTGCCTGTCCCTGGCGCATACATCCTTATGGTCTCACAGGAGAAAAACACATCATTTCATCTCCTGACCGTGTGAGGGCCACTAAACATAAGGAGGAGCACAGGTAACTGGGATCAGGCTCACAGGCACAAAACACTTCCCCATATTCACCCTTAGACACCCCAACAGCCTTGGCTGATTTCAATAAAGGGCTGTTTGGATGCTCGGGCTGAGCACATAAGTAGCCATATTAGGAACTGCATGGACAGGATTGAGCAAGCCATCATTAAATAACCTCAGAGGTGATCACCAAGCAAGCTGGGTGCCTCACTTCCACACAGCCCAAAGTCTGTAAACCTGGGGAGAGCTCAAGTTAACCAACAGAAGTTGTTTTCCTTCAAAGCAGATACCTCCTCCTGTTCAAAACTATGACTGTAGAAGCTTTTACAGGCCAACCCTGACTTCGGGGTAGCTATTGCAGAGTAGCATCCCCATTCCCTGCACTGTCCAAGCAGCTAAGGTTCCCACAGGGTGGGGAAGGATGGATGAATACACAGATCCCTCCACTGCTGTTCTCACTGGCTGCTCAGTCCCACCTTCAAGTTCCTCCAACACTACACAAAATTAGCAAGAAACAGTGTTTTGACAAAGGCTGTGACCACCATCCCGAGACACCGCAGTTCTGCAACCAAGGCCGGCGTGACCCAGTGCTTACCAAAGTCACATCGGCAGAGATCTGTTACAGGCCCTACAGAAGGATCTACCAAAATAACAGTAATTAGAGAATAAGCATCTCCTCTCTGTGTGCTCACGCCGCTGGTTAACAGCTTTGCTCCGGCTGGCGGATGAAGGGCACCATCACCTCTGCAGCCACTGCCAATTAGCTGCTCAGCAAAGGGCGGTCCCACGTTCCTCAAGGAGCAGAGATGCTTAACCTCAGGCCAGGATGCAGAGGCAAGGAAAGGCGCTTGGTTGAGAAAGGGAAGCCTTGGAAGACCTCTCATTAAGAGAGTGAGGAGAGATAGCTGGAACAGCAGCGGGTCCCACCGCAGAGACACACTGCAAACCAAGTAAAACCCCAAAATGGGAAGCTCACAAATACAGAATGCCCCCCCGACAGGTATTGTGTTATAGACACATTCTGGGATGAGGGGGGAAAAAAGAAACCATAAAGAAAAGAAATTTAGGAAAAAAAATTTCTACCATCATTTGAGCATTTTGGGTCAGGAGAGTTTCCTTCCCCTCATCACCAAAGCAAAGGCTCTGGAGGAAAGCATCCTTCCTGGGAAAAAAAAGGGAAAATAATTTCAGGGTTGAGCCTAAAGAATGAAGCAATAAACCCTGTAAAGCTCGACTGAATAAAATGCTACACAAGCTTTTAGGCAGAGCTGAGACTGACCTTTAAGCCTAGCCTAGCTAGCCCTTGCCTTCTCATAAGCGAGATTAAATCCAAATAAAGAATCATGCCTGTACCTGGGTGTTTGGGCAGACACAAACATCCTCCTGGCATCAGCCCTGGTTTGCCCCATCAGTACATTTAAGACAACTCCCTTCCATCGCCTTGAAGCAAAACATGCAGCTATACAAATGAGTATTTTTCCTATTTTGAATGCAATTCAGGGATTACTCAAAAACCAAGTTGCTATCGGCCTCCTAGGAGACGTGAAAAGGTCATGAAGCCAGCTGTGGAATACTTTCCCAGCCTTCCTCAAAAACATTTAAACCTACATGATTTCTCTATTTTAAGGCCTTTTCTGGGACTTTTTCCAAAAGTTCAAAGAAAATAATAATAAAATTTTTTAAAATCATCAATTAAAATGAGAGCACTTCAGAAAAGGAGGACGTGTAAGGACAGCAAGCGTCGGCAGGGAAATAGATGTCGGTATTTCTATGAACTCTGGCAGCAGAGATGTGGGCAGATGGAGGAAGCAGCGAGGGAGCTCAGCTCAGCTCATGTGAACCCAGCAGGAGGGGATCCGTGCCACCCAGCATCGGGTATCTCGCTCCAGCGCTGCAATTACCATTCCTCGATCTCTCTCCGCAGAGAAGGGCAAAACTCCGCGTGGAAGCCTGATGCAGGCATTGCCTATGGGCAGAAGGCGGGGGGCTGGGAAGGAGAGCAGAGCACAGGAGGGATGAAGGGGATGGGGAAGGAGGCACAGCCCGCCGGCCTCACCGCCTCTGTGGCTGCCGGGAAGCTGCCAAGCCCATCAGCAAAGATGCTGCAGTATTGCGTTCGCTTGGCTCGGCACGCGTCGGGAGCGGAGCTGCCTGTGAGTCACAGCTCTGCACCACTCGCTGCCTGCTCCCCTCCCCTCCTAACTGCCTTGAGTATGATTTTCATTATTATTATTCCTCTCTCCTGGTCTTTGGGTTTTGTGGGGTATCTTTCCTCCCCCCTCTTCTTTTTTTGACTCACTGCCTGTTTCATCGCTAGCCAAAATATCTTCCGCTCAAGAGCGGGGAGATGCAGAGCGTGGAAGTTGGGGTGATGGGGTGAACCTGCCAGCCCTGGCCAGCCCCCCATGGACACGGTGGAGAAGCATGTGGGATGTGGACTTTTATGTCCCACTCATTCAATCACAGAAACTCCTTGAGGGAGATTTGCTGCTTCTCCTAAAGCTGCAATAACAAAGCAGGTTTTCAGCATTTGATTCATGACACTGACTCAGGCTCTAAAAGCCTCTGAATCCTCCATTTGCTCCCAGCTAAGGGGATGTCGCCAACCTCACCAGTGGGCTCCTTTGTGCAGGGCCTCAAGCAACCTCTGGCCCAGGCTGAAGACACCCTTTTTCTTCTCCTTTCACCTTAATTATTTTATACTTTTTTTTTTTTAAAATACTAAACAGAGTTCCTAGAGCCAGGAAGACTAAGCACCCTTGCTGTGGCACTGCTGATACCTATGGGAACATGCCTGCCCAGAAGTTGGTGGCAGCAAGTTCACAGCACTGCTCCCCAGGAGTCTCAGCTCAGTGCCAATCTGTGCGGTGAGGCCATTTCTCAGGAGGACATTTGATGAAGATGCAGGCTGGGGATGTGCTCTGACTAGGACACAGTGGACCATCTATATTCTGGTTGGATGCACAAACATGCTGAGGTTTGAAGGGGCTAAGGTGTGGACATCATCCATACTTAGTTCTTGCATAGGATCCACCATGGTCCAGCTTATGGAAAGAGCCCATGGATGGTACTAAAGGTAAGTGACCATTGTGAACACACCATAAAAAGAGTTATTTGAAGCTATTTGAAAAGATGCCACCCATCTTTGAGCATCAGATGGACACAGCCTAGGCATCCACATAAATGCTTTAGCTCTTACCACCAGGGAACAGGCAGCATCTAAAGTCAACTGGGTAATCCAGACTGGCCTCCCCATCTTGGCTGCTGGTGGAGAAGCCACCTTCAGAACAAGAAGCCTGCCCCATTCCAACAGTCTGCCATAGAGACAAAGGTGCCTGCAGCAGAGCAGAGCCAGGCCACACTCTGCAGACAAAGCTTTGCTGCTGACTGGCAGCTACAGTTTCCATGGTTAAGTTTTCATCCCCAAGTCAAAGCTGCCTGCACACAGAGTGAACCAAACCAGTTTTAAAGTGAACCCCACGGTACTAGTTATCTTTCTCTTCAGAAAAACGCTGCTGTTCACAGATGACTTCTGCTTGCTGAGATCTAAGACATGTTTGCATCCTCCATAAGGGAACACAGCTGGTGCCAGGCCCAGCGAATGCACAGACTGTGTGCTGCTGCCAGAAACCATCCTGGGTCCAGGTAACCCGTGTCCGCAGCTGCCCTCTCACTCAGCTCCTTTTATCAATTCTTCACAGTATCCTGACTGTTAAGTGTGACCTTGCTCCTACACAGAGCCAAAACACAGCTCCTTAGCACCAATTCAGCACTTACGCAGGCTTTCTCCTCTGCTGCTGAAGACAGACCAACATCTCCATAGGATCTCAAGTCCTGCAGGGACCAGCACCAAATCTGTGGGTACCGAAAGGGTCTCCTTCTTTTGCGCTGCTTGCACCAGTAAAGGCTCCATAGAGGAGGGAGCAACTCATTCCCTCCAGCTAACAGCCTACTCTATAGCAAATGTTGACCTGAAGATGTGCCAAGACATCTTTTTTGTAGCAGTGGTTTCTCCTCAATACTGACCCCAAAGCCAGCTTCTCCTTCCCTGAGGACACATAGTCATTCAGAGGGTATCTGCTATGGGATGGTTTGGGCACCTATGAGGTGCCAATCTCAGGTGAACAGCATCATCTGGACACTTTAGTAAATGAGTTGATGCTTACCTGAACATACCCTCCCACTCACATGCCTCTTAACCTATTTCCCAAACATAGTGCTTTCTGCTTCAGTTCCACCTCTGCTCTTTCCTCTGGGCGAATGTCTTTTGTTTCACAGTATTTTCCACTCCTCCATTCCATTCCCTAAAATCCATAGTGTATCTTGTGGTAGCCCCTAATGGTGGGCATCAATAAAACATGACCAGCCTTCCAAGTCTCTTGTTTTCTAGTCCAACATATATTTGCTTTCTCCCTTTCATTACTATTTCCCCTCTAAGCACTGGCTCAGCTGGGGGACTTCTGCATCACTGCTGCTGGGCTGACATCATTTAGATGGATCACCCCCGAGAGCTGCCTTGCTCCTCCATCATTCAGAGGTGCTCATCTATTATGAACGTTTCCCTTCGCGTTTCCCTTCACTGCTCCAACAAAACACATCCCTATCAGATGCATTCTATTTGCTGCACATTTTTAGGTACCTCAGCTCCACACAGTTTTATTAGAAGCCTTTGTACCCATTAAGGCCTGAAAGAATGAGTGCCAATGGCCTTTTGTAGGTTAATCCACAAGAGAGCAAGAGAGCGCGAGACATTCTGTCTATTCAAATTACTCATTTTACAGTATAATAGTATGAATATTAACATTGTCCATAGAAAATGTGTGTTAATTAGGATGCTGGCAGTTTTTTGGACCACTGCCACCCAAAGTGAGCACTGAGGGGTACGTGACTATTCAAGCCGATGTCCCAAATCGCTGTTAACGACCATGGCATGCACAGATCCACCACGACAGCCAAGCAACTAAAACAATTAATGAAGGAACAACCTGCAGAGGGTTAACATTACTTATTTCCCCCCCCCTCCCCAATTTCAGTTATTCCCCTTCCTAGAAAAACACTTATTTAACCAGACCACAAATAATTTGCATAGCACATATGTGCTAGCTGCTGGGAGGTTTTTAAGCAAACAGAACAAATGCCTCATTAATAACCAAGTGCCAAGAAATGCAGAAAGAATTTTGTACCAGACTACTGAAAGCTGTAGCAGCTCATTCTTCTGATTAAACAGTATATTCTCAAACACTGTGCTCCTTTGATAAGGCTCAGATGAGAAGATGGAGAAGGCAAGATCCACGTATGCATAAGGACACATACCTGGGAGGTTGTTACAGTTCATACACAACTTTCTTATGCAGGAAAAGCTTCCACAAGGATCAGGCCTGGCCACTGTGTATGTTAATAGCACACAGATGATCTTTAAAAGATACAATATTCCCTCTTCCCCAGTTTGTGTGTCTATTTTCACCCTATAGCATGGGTGTGCAATCTTCACTGTAGTCTCCTGATCTCACGGTTAATCTTCATTTTCTGCTAGCACAAGAAAAGGTCAGCCACAGACCAGACACCAGGAAGACCTTCCAGACTCCAGGGTATTCACAGATTTGATGAACTGGATGCCAGCAAGCATCTTGCCACAGAGAAACAAGCAGACCTGCAGTTCTGGGGACCACTGACCCCAGGACACCATCACCACTGGTTCCTCTGAAATGCTTGAGAGTTACAAACACATGTTCCTTTCATCACACAATAAGCCCCAAACCTTTTTGAAGTTTTAGCAAGAACAGGATTTGCATTGAAGGGCCTGATTTGAATGAAAAACCCATGGGTTTTGTTTGGTTGTGGTGGTTTCCCTGAGGTGGGGAAAAGCACGTTAGACCCTTTGGACCTTGTCTGCTCTGCTTTAGGGCAGACACTTCCCTTTGGGGAAGCCAGGAACATGAATCCCAGGTTGCCACCTGTGAAGTTTCTAAAGGGTTGAGCCCATTTCCTTCTAAGAGGTTGCAATGAAAATGAATTTTCACAAACTCATGCTTCTCAGCATGGTGGGACTGACAAAACCAGAAGCATCACCCTCTCCAATACAGTTTTAGTGCACGTCCATCAGCCAAGAGATTCCACTCCTCTTCCCCATTTACCAAAGCAGAAACTTGAACATATCTGGACCATTTTCAGCTCCTCTCAGCACCCTGACCCACAGTGTATGTCAGCAAGTGAAGAGGTCCGCCAGCAGAACCGAAGGTCAGGTCCCTTTTTGCCTCAAGGCAAAGTAGGGCATCTAAAATTAGAGCAGATTTCTGCAAGTCTAGATGACCAGGGCCTCTGGTTTTCAGATTCCCAGCCTGTCATACGGGGCCACAGAAGTTTTGCATGTGCACACAGCACACCCAGGCACGGGCCGAGAGGGAGGTTCCAACACAAAGACCTTGGAGCTGCTGAAGCCCATCTGCTGGAAGCAGAAACCTCTGATAATTCCCCAGGTTACTGAGCACTTCACTGCTTAAATCTCTCTCTGGCCAGAGTTATTGCTTGTCACCCACCAAAAGCTAATCCTCTTTTTCCCTATTTTGCCTCTATCCTCTCTTTTTCCCCCCCCTCTCTCCATGTCAGTGCCAAGCACCTTTAATCTTAATTTCAGATGTACTTTCCATGATACTACAGATGTGTTATCTGCAGCTGACAGCATTCGCCACCTATTTCTCCTTAAAGGACACTGCTTGACCTTGTAACAGCTTCCATGCCTCCAGCTTTAGAGGCTGAGCCTTTCTATTTGAATGGATCACAAGTAATCACTTCTCTGTAGCCGTTATAAGCAGTGAACCAGCTACCCAGAGAGCACCTGCTTTGGGTTGGGTTTTATTACTTTCCCCCCCCCCCCAAAGGCAGCCTTTTTCCCAGGCAGAGACATATTACGGCAATTCAGACACTGACAACTGTGTAAATCACGCCCAGGCAAAAGTTATTGATGACCTCATTCCAGTAAAGTATGAGATGATCAGACTGCCCAACAGTATTTTGATCATCTGAGAACCCTGGAATTGAAAGTCCCAGGCTCCATTTTGCTTGGAAATCTAACAAAAGGCATTAACTGTGACAAAAGGCACTTAGAGCATTTCTCTTAAATTATCTCGTTTCACACCAGCAGTAACAAACACTCATTTTCCTTTATTAATACACTCCCCTTGCCCATAACTGCTCTCATTTTTCTAATTTTGAATTAAAATGCTTTCAAGTTATCGATTCCTTCTGCTAGAAATCTTTTCTTCTGCTTTTATTAGCTCTTGTACACAGCCTAATTCTAACGATGCAAACAGTGCATCCAACACAACCACCTTCCTAGCAGACCTGTCTCCTGGGAGTCGCTGTAATTAATCTCTCCCATGCAATGTTAAGTCACATTCTGCAGCCCTGGCTCCTCCAACACTGCCAGCATGCCTACATCAGTACTCTCACATCTTTTATTAAATTATGCAATCAGCTTGTTCCTTCTCAAATGCCTTCCCTGATAGGCTGCATCACTGATGGGGGGGAGGGGGGGACACGGGACAAAAAAATATATCCCATCACTCCACGTGCAAGCTGGAGTTTTTGAGAGCATTTCCTCTTGCCCATCACTGGATTTCTCCCCACACCAACTCACCTGTAGGCTCAGGCACCCCAAGCAATGCTCCCTCAGATTGGAAGAGGGTTGAAGGCAGTAACAGGCAGAGGTGAAGGCGCACACTGCTGTAGCTATACATCGTCCCCGGGGATGCAAGGCTACCCTAGCAGCCGGCTGGGGCTTCTGAGACCCTCACTAGCAGCACATCCCACTGCTGGGAGCTCAGCTCACCGTATCTCAGAATTAGGGCTCTTTCCAGCATCACATGGGCTAGCCCAAAGTTGTGCTCTTACTATCAGCCCTTGGGCAAATCCATGTCCTTTGCTACCCACCCATTCTGGCTGCCAGCACCGCTCTGCACGCAACCTACATCTGCCACAGTGTGACACAGCAGCCAGTGCTGTGGAATAACCCACCATGTCCATGCTGGCTTTTGGAGGCTGCACAGTGACAGACCTCGAATCCCGCTGTTCCCATGGGGGCTGAACCCCCTGAGCAGCAGTCACTGCAGTGGCTGGCAAAGGGCTCCCCTGCAGTACTCATTGCCCCCTACACCCTGACTCTGTGAGCATGCTAAAGGCACAGTACCCCACCCCACATCACGACTGCCATGGCTCCTCTATCCCAGTGGAGACTGTTGTTGGCCAATTGGGAGAAAAAATAATAAAATTATGAAGTACAGGAGAAGCTGCTGGGGTTGAAATTCAAGGGACCAGCTCCCTGCTTGGCTGCTACAGGTTTTTAAGCAGATCCTAAGCATTTTCTGGGCAATCAGGAGGATTCACCCACTGGATGCTGTCCCTCAGCAACCTGCATCAAGACTGGGTTTCTGCATTTTGGGCAATTTCATGATTACAATTCAAAAAAAAAAAAAGGGACAAAAGCACAGTTTTCCATTGTGTTTCAGAAACCTGCTCCTCCAACTAGAGATTTCCACCTTCTCTCAGAAACTACCCCTCAAGTTAACCCTGCTGGCACTGGGATACACAAGTCACAATCCATCTGCCACGGGCTAGCTACAGAAATCCTGCTGAGTTGGCTGTCTTCTATGAGTTATGTGGAGAAGCAAAGCTTTGGCCTTGATCCTGGACCTGCTGAATTAAAGTGTGAAAGAGAAGAATCTCCAAAGCACAGGAAGAAGGCGGCATTTCCACCATGCACCAGCAGCAGTGCCCACTTTGGTGACAGCCATCATTGCTCTGACAAAACTTGCTCCAACAGCAAGTCCAGTGGTATCTGCAGATTTTCCTAAGCTGACTGCTGCTTACATGTGAATTCCTACATCTTAAAAAAAAAAAAAGATGCATTTCCAGCCTTTCATGCTGTCTGTAAGGGCTTCAAACTCTGAAGAGGTTTTTATGTACCAGGCAGGGAGGGGGAAGGTTGGCTGGAGACTCCTGAATGCTCCAGTTAGACACTTAATGAGGCATCATATTCCTAACTAAAGGTTTTGCTCAGGGACAAAATGCAACACCAAGGAAAGTATTAGCATAAAGACTCATCAACTGCGAGATGCACGGGAGCAGAAACATCCTATTGTTTCAAAAGGGGGTGTAAAGCAGGAGAAAAAGAATAACCTGGAAGGATTAAATGGCTCCCTGTCTGCAACTCACTGCTGCTAAGGTGGGGCTGACTCCAGAGATCCTGGCAGAAGAGACAATGGGCACATCCCCTCCATCCACCGGACCTCAGCACTGGCACCAGGAGCGTGGTAAAACCCAGGGACGCCGGTTCTGAAGCCCAGGGATGCCACCAGCTGCTCAGCACTTGGAAGGTATCCCCACAAATTGAAGACCAAATACCTCACTATGCTTCATAGGTTTTTTCTTTGCCACACAGAAGCAATAAGGTTTAATCCCAATACTTCACAGGTCTGAACATGAATATATCAGCGTGGAAAAACATGGGCAGAGATCTGAGCAATTCATGAGAATCAGGACTGGTACCACGAGTGTCCCACTGCAGTGACTTCCTTTTCTTTCTGCTCATTGACATAAAGCAAACCAGCTTAATTAATCTCTCATGGCCAAGATGAACGCAGTACCGCTCTGCAGGTTCTGGTTCTGCAGGACAGAGCCAACATGTGCTGTTAAAAAGGAGGAAGTTTAAAAGAAAAGCCTGCTTAGATTCCTTCATCAGTGAGGTTAACATGTTCAACCCTTCCACAGCATCAGTCACGTATAAGCTTGTTGGTTTGGTTTTTAATGCAAACCGGCACTGCCACACAAGACACAGACCTGGCACACAGCCCCCTGGCCCTTACATCTTCACCAGGAAAACCATGGATAAATGGAAAGGGAGGAGAAAGCTTGGGTCAAGCTCCAAGTTTTCCTTTCCAACACTGGCTGGCACACTAGCCACTACTTACTATTACACCAGGGTTTCTGAAAGAGGAGCTCGGACAAGAGCTCAGCAGCAGGCATCCCAACCCACCCCATCCCATCATCTTAGGTCCCCCACCAGGAATCCCTGCAGACTCCCAGGGTTGCTTGCCCAGACAGAAGAACCACCCTGAAGTTCACAAACCAACAGTTACTCCAAGGAAACCACAAAGCCAACCTTGAGGAACTAGTAACACCTTTTAACTAATCAGGAATCATCCAGGAGTTAATTCCTTCTGAGCATGGCTGGTTTACTGTGTGAGCCTCATCTCATTTGATCCAGATACCATCCAGACAGCCATAAAATACATTTCTTCACACTGACCCTGTTAATAACTATTTCTCAAGGGAGTAGAAGCACTGTAACGAGCTAACACTGTTTGTTTGTTTGGAACTGAATAGCTAGACTTATTGAAAAATCTATCTCCACCCAGCACTAGTTGGAAAAATCCCAACCCAAACCACGATGCTAAGGCAACATCCACTGAAGCACAATCAGAGGGAGCAGGGTGCATTGGCTGCAGCAGAGGTGAAGCATCACCTCCACTGTGAGAAGCTCGTCACACTAACAGGTCTTGCCCAGGTAAGGTGCTTCTGCCTCTCCATCTCTAATGCCTGTGGTGAGCTGACAAAGCCAGCACAGCTTCCAGCCAGGGTTTGTGGGCAGCTTTGTAACATTAACTATGGACACCTGAAATCCACTTCTCCAGCCTTTATGCAACTCCCCCTCCACAACCATCACTGCTCATCATTCTGGGCCAGATTACTGCCCTGTCCCCTCTTTGCCCCTGTGCATCCAGGTCATTCTCATATCATTTGCTCTCAGGCTCAGGTTTACAGTGGATTAAAAAGAAAAAAGAAAGGATGACCTGCAGAAGGCTCCTCCTTTTGGGAACCCCCTGCCCCAGGTTGCAAGCAGCCCTATAAAATAGTAGATACCAGGGCAGAGCAGCATCCAGGGTGCTCCTGCTACCGACATGACCTTGGAGAAACCCCCCCAGCCACACAACTGAGTTAACCCAAGAGCTCAGAGGGGCTCTTACAGCCTCCAGGCTCCAATCACCACACTCAGAGATACAGACCAGAAAAAAGCCTGTGGGCCCAAACCCACCATGTGGATTTCACATCTTCTGGCAGACTGGCAGGCCACAGCTGAGCCTCCTGGATGCAACCCATACTTCATGTCCTCTCCACTGAGAAAGCTAAGGCGACACACAAAAAAGGAGCATGTCCCAAATACTACTTCTTGAAAAGCACTCCTGTGCTCCAGTGGGGAGCTAAAAAATCTCAGGAGGGGGAAGTCTGAGAATACAAGTAACCCCTGGGACATCTACACACAGGTCTGTAGGTAGCCTAGCCCAAGGTAGACAACCACAGGCCAGGACTGATGCAGCACTGAGCACACAGACAGGGGATGCTCTGCACAACCTGGCAAGCACCGAGCCCTGCATCCCCACCAGGCACAGGGAGAGGGGTGGCCGTGGCACCTCACTGTGCTCCTGGTACCCCACAGTACTCCCAGGGCTGGATCATCACAGCTTGTGCTAAGAAAGGCTTAGTGCCTCATCCCTCTCTGGCTGATTGCAGCATCACCTAAGGCCCTAATTGACCTCCTCCTTGGCCACCTACACAGGGACCTGAGGCAGACAGGCTGGGGGACAAGCGCAATGCGGTGGGGACATGGGGACGGAGTTGGGCTCCTAGCCACATATTTTCCATATGCACATTCAAACGCAAGAACTTAGAAACCTAAATCACACACACATGAAATCGAGAGACCTAAATAAAAAAAAAGTTATGCCAATCTGCCATTCTGATATGAGGGGAGGAAAAAACCCCACAACATTTGGAAGCAGGCTGTGTTTGCTTGGCACTTTCCATCCTCAGGGAATTAGTGTAAAGGGCTTCCCAGGTAAACCTAAGAATAAACTGCAGATTTCAAGAGAGACAGTTCTCACTGCAGCGAGCCTTCAAAGCGTAACCAAGAGAAGCTGCAGAGCTGCAACCGGCTCCCCGTAGGCATTGCTCGCCTCCATGTCTTCAGAGTCAGCTGCAAGTCAAGCTGCATCAAAATTTGGAAAGATATAAAAAGTGACAGGGAAGAAACATCTCCAAAGACAAACACTCTAGCAATTTTGAGTGCTGCAAATCCACATCATGGGCCAATGGCCACAGGATACTTGCTTCCCCCATCCCCTTCTCTAAACCTTCCAGAAAGTCCTCTTCTACCTTCTTAGCTATGAGTAGCACCTTCAGAGGCATGAAGAACAAAGTATTTCCCAGGTCTGAAACCTACTTTCCAGTGCTCCTTTAGGTTGTTGTGCTTGGCTGACCTACTAATGGCTAATCATTGCTGTACTTAGCTCCTCAGGGAACCAGCCTCACCCTCAACCTTTTGCTTTCAAAATGTTGGTGCAGGGGCACCCAGCACACCATCTCCCCAAGGTACCAATGCTGGTACCACCAACCAGCTCCCAGTTCTTCCCCCAAAGCATCCCTGTTTCTGATTTTATGGGCAGAGTGGTGAGAACAGGGATGGGTAAGAAGGGGGAAGTTCAAAGGTCACCAGAGAAGTCCACAGCAGTGAGGACTTGGCCCAAGGCTTCCTGTGTACTGCATTAGCTTTCTATTCACTAGACTAACCTGATATTCTTTACATACTATAAACAAGTCAACAACAACCATCAGCAGGTACCAGCTTCTACTTTGATCAAGATGCTCCTAACCTGCTGCTGTGAGGCCCAGGGTCACCATTAGATTGACATATCCTAACAGCTTCTTACAATCCACCCAAGCCACACGTCACCGTCTGGCCACCACCACCCCTTACAACATACTGCAGTAAGATACTACAGTGAGCAGGGCAATGAAAGCTCCAGCTGCAGCTCCCAAAGGGGAGAGGATGCTTCCACAGGCGATAACCCTGAAGACCTATTTTCTGAACAGCCTCCCCCCGCACTCCTATCTTCCAGGTTCAATGCAGCTGGATGCCCAGGTACATCAACACCGCTGGAGTCGAAGTGCCTGGCCCAAGTCAGAGGGCTCTGAGCAGCCTCAAGAGCAACAGCACAAGCACAGACCAGCCAGACAACGGACAGGTGGACCAATTTCTCCTTGAAGCCTGAAGCCTTCTACGTGGGAGTCTTCTCAGACCTCAGCATTAAATACATGTGTCCACGTCCCTGCCTTCCCAGGCTATTCTGCTGCATAAACCGGGCTATGCATCCAGCACTGCTGGTCCACAGCCATGAAACCTATGGTTGCTGGGGGCGTACAGCCAACCAGTGAACTGACCCACTTGAAGTGTCCTCACAGAAGACCTGCAGAAAGACAGGTCTGAGTCACCATCCAGTCATTCCTATGGGATAGAAGCCGGTGGTGCTGTACACAGTGCTTGGCACACATGCAAACAGACCCACCTCGATGTCCCCCCATGCTTTACAGCACACCATTGACTTTACCGAGCACCTTCAAAGGGAGCTTGCTTTCTCCCCTGCCTCCATGCCACTGTAGGTAATTGTGTGTCCCATGAGATCGTGTGGTATTTGCAGGGGCAGAGCCCCAGCAAGGGGAGAGAGAGGGGACAAACATCCCCTCAGACACATGGGGCTGCTCCTGACCTTCACGCTGCCCCTTCCCATCACAAACTCCAGAGGGGGAGAAGGGAATACAGATTAAAAGGGAGGCAATACAGGAACATTTTTAATCACCTTTTATAACCCTCATTCCACAGGATTGGGATGTAAAAAGCACCTTTCCCTTGTATTATTCAGAAAGCAGCGAAGCTAATGTGACATATTGGTGCGTAGGTGTGTGGGGGCTGGTTTCTTGGGGGGAGGGAGGGCTGAGGGCTCTGTGTGTTTCAGAGAAATGAAGCAGCACAAGATGTACCAGTTGCTCTGGTAACAAAGCTTTTTTTTTTTTTTAAACAAAAAAAAGAAGAGTGAAACATCATTTTAAGCATTTTCCAGTGAAGACTTCCTTGCCAGCAAGGCAAAAACAAGTCCCCTTTTCAGACACACACATAGTTTGAGTCAGCAAGGAAAGGACCTTCTCATCTAGATATTTTAACATCGTAGGGAAGTTGATAAATTGAGGTCACTCATTTTCCTTCTGATAAGGCTGGCCTGCATTATCATATACCAGTACACCAGCGCAGTCCCTTCCCATGACCCAGTAAGAGCTGATAAAAGCCCAGCACCACCCATGGGAGTGAGAGCAGCAGAGACCCCCACCTCAGAGAGCATCCACTAACAGAGGCACCATCCTCCTCCATGCCAGCACACAGAGCCATCCCAGAGGAAACAACAGCTTAATACCGTGTTCGTAATACTGATGGATTATAAAGCAGCTTTTAAGTCTTGTAAACCCACTCACATGGCCCTTACATGACCTTGAAGATGCCAGGCAGCCAGTGCCCATCCACATGGGTCTGTATCTGGATATGAATGGTCCCACCAACGCCATCCCAGCAGAATGTGGGGACCTGGATGGTGCACATCAGCTTGGCACTGGTTAACTGCTCTGCTGCAGAGGGGGGATGATTCCTTGCCTCAGCCCTAAACCATGGGGAGAGCTGGGGAGCTACCCAAATCAGAGGGTACCAACCCCTCCCATGTTTGCCTCAGCCTGCGGAGATGGTCAGGCCGTGACATGGGGTGGGTCTACACATATGTGTGGTTACGCTCAGCCTGCCCTGCCACACAGCAAAAGCAATGTCTGAAGTGGTGGAAAACAAAAAAAGAAGGTCCCAACACCATGGATACCACTCCAGAAGAACTCATCCTGCTCAAGTCACGCCTCACAATACCACTGTTCATCCTACAAACAAGAAGGTGGGAAAAGAGATGTGCTTGTGTTGTAACACCCCTTCAAACACAATAGCTGGCTGTCCAGGCTAGAGCTGGGGTTGGTGATGGAGCTCCAAATTCCTTGTGCAGCCCATGATAGCAAGCACCAGGCACCCACAGCGTACCCAGGACCTGTGCACAGCAGCCACCACGGCAGGACAGGTGTGGGGATGAGGGGTGGCCAGCAGCAGGGCCTGGTCTGCAGGCAGCATGCATGGTCTGCATGTGTTCAGCAAGGCCCAGCAGTCTTCAGCTATAAAAGCTGTGTATGTAAACTAAGATTAATTCTTTACAGCAACAATCCCCAGGAAATATTAATTGTGTGCAGCATGGTAACTTCTTCCATGCGGCTAAAAGCAACAGTGATTAATTATCAAACTATTGACCATCAGCCTTTTGGAAAGAGAGACAATAAAACAACTGATTATTAAAAACAATTAATGTCATTCTTGACTCAGGCTAATTATCTGAACTACTAATAATGACCCGGGAACCTGCAGAGTCACTATTCTCACCAGAGCTGATGCAAGGGCTTAGTGCTTCAGCAGCAGCCTGAGCCAGACCACAGGCAGGCTGAACACGGCACGGACTGCACATCGGTTATTTTCTTATACTTCCCAAATAAATTGTAGCGGAGGGGAATAATTCTGGAAGCCTTTCTTTTATGCATCCACCTACTACCTACCAACCTGCAGCACTGGGATGCCCTGAGTACCACAAGGAAGGATGCTGCCGTGCAGGGGAGCACAGGACACGCATTATCCCTCCCTGTTTGGCATCTGGAAACACCAGGACAATGTTACATAGAACAGGCTTGTGCCCAGGACATTCTCAGGGGTTTGGCTTGGGGACCAAAGTGTCTGAGCTGCCCTGTTGCTCCCTGCTCTCCAGCATCACGCAACCTTGGATTTCAAATGCTTTATTCAGTTTCTTATACCTGCACATCTCACCACCTTCATCTACAGGGTCAAACCTGGGGGTTTGCCTCCAGGTGCATCAATCCTGGCTTCTGGCAAATGCCAGCTGGGTAGTAAAACCAATAAACCCCGACAAAAAGCCTTTCTTCATCCTTTTCTCCCATGTATTTTGCCACAGACAGTCACCATACCACATCCCCTTCAAATGACTGCCTAACTCAGGCTGGAAGGGAGTGGGACAGCCTGCGGCCAGGCACCCTGCCTGGAGGTGGCCAGTGGCACCCCAAGGTGGCTCCCGGGGTTGAGCCCTGCTCTAGTCCACCCCACAGTGATGGTGGAGAAGCTCCCTGGGGGGCCACCGCTCTGAGACATGTGGCTGGCAGAACCCACACACTCTCAATCAGAGGGCAGAATAACGCTGCGTAATGGCTTAGCGATTATATGGCATTTACCAGCTAATTAAACAATCAATAGTTATTGTGCAGTTATGGAGTTTGCCCACAGTACTGTATCGTGTACCCTCTAAAATAAAGCCTTGCTCAAGGTGTAAACACAGAGCCGCATCCCCTGGGCACTAAGCAACACAGCTCTTGGCATTAATGACCGCTGTCGTCCTACTACAGCTGGGAAGAAGCACGTGAGTGTGTGATCTCAACAGCATTTATTCCCCTGTTCAGTGCTGCAAAACTACACAAGATGAGAGAGGCAAAGGTTCCCATCTGACCTATTTACTATGAGGGTTTCCCCCTCCTCCCTGCCCCTGCTATAGCAAAGGATTGCATCAAAGTCCTGCCTCACGATGCTCTGCACGGGTCAGCACGTGAACACCCATGGCTAAACAGGCCTAAAAACACTGGAGGGTGGGTTGCTTTGGCTTTAACATACACAGTGCACATTAAGTAACCCACTGTATGCCTTCCCCAGCTTCATAATTATCTGTTGGAAAAGTGTTTCTGATCAACCAGGTGTCCCTTCTACATCCAACCCCGTATTTATTGGTGTTTCACGCGCCAGCAGTTGAGGCCCTGACGCTGTGATTTATCCAGGCAATCTAAGCACAGACAGCATTTTAAGGACTTTTTGCTCACTCTCCAATGCAAAGCAGAGATAAGCAATAATAATAATGTTCTGGAACATAAAAAGCAGCATTTCCTCACACTTTAGATAATGCTCTAAAGGGTCTTCGAGATTTTTGTGTTTACTGTTTTGCTTTCAGCCACCAGCTACCTGGTACAAAAACACCCCAAACATGGAGGGAATGGTTCAATTCCCCAGTCCAACTCACTGCATCCCTGTTCCCCATTTCTTTAACCACCTTAAATAAAAGAAATTTTTAAAAATACAGGAAATCCAAGGACACCAAAGTCCACATTTGGCACAGGAGCTAGCAAGCTCTCAGTCTTTTATCACAGAGTTTACAATCTGTAACATTAGACATGGGATTATTAGAAAATAAAGAAAAGCTTCTGGTTCAATTAGAGAGATAAACCATCACCAGTACAGTCCCTCATTAAAATAAAAATCAAGCTGTTCACAAGAGATTTTTAAGCAGCAAAGAAGGAATGCTGTTTCTCTCTACAGTTATCCAAAGGGAAGAGCCTGTGGTTGGGGTTAGAAGCAAACCAAGCTGCGTAGGGCACTGCCAAGGCTCCTGCTGTATTTGGGTGTCCCTGGGGCATGGCTGGAGCTGGGAAGCACCACAGCCATGTTTTAACCTGTGTTCCTGAGCAAAGGAAGGCCGTTACTTGAGAATGCAGAGGCCAATCCCAACAAGTTACCTTTGCCTCTGGAACACAAGCCTCAGGGAACAAGGCTTTGATTCTCAGAAGCATTGTGTACCACCTCAAAGGGGCCTGAGATTGCGACCCAGAAAGCAGGATCAAAGTAACTCATGCAGCAAGCTTCATCCCAGCGCCCCCGCTTCAGCAGAGAGGCGTGCTGCCCTTGGGAGCTCTTAACCTGTGCTGGACTTGGCCAATGTGACTTTTCTCCTGTGAGCAAGGAGAAGGCATGTGCTGTGGCTCCCCCTCTCCAATGCAGCAGATTCTGAGCTTGGCTCCAGGAACCTGATGGCTCTTGTTCCTGTGGGTCTACCGGACATTTCTCAGGCTCCCCACCCCATCAGGCTGCAATACATGCAGCTGTCAGAGCAACTCAATGGAGCTCTCTATCCCATGGGATCAATGGGAAGGTTGCAGCTGGTTCAGACCAGGACAGCTGCAGCCTCCAACAAAAACACAACCATGCAGCAGTCTCGGGGCTGGCTGCTAATTAGGTTTTCTGGGGGAATCATCATGGCTGCAGCCCTGGTTTGGCAGTTGTGTAGCACGCAAGCTGAAGATGCTCTCCTCTGCGTGGAACAATCATTTTGCTTCTGCCTCTTCCTAAGGCAGAGCTGCTGTGCTCGCTTCAGAGAGGCACCAGCCATGTGAAGGGGAGGTGATGCTCAGGTACAGAGCGCAGAGCTTGGACCTGCAAAGCCTGGCTTAGGAAGCTAGCACCAGAGCAGGCACTACAATTAATTACTCTTTCACATCTAAAAATACAACTCAAGAAATGCACAGCCCCTAAGAAGACAGGGATGGGGGGGGGGGGGGTGGAGTGCCAGTCCCACCCAAGATGGGTGCAAAATGGCAGTGGAACACCATCTAATTCTGGAGGACACTGTTCTGAGGTACAGAGCGCAGCTAAGGGCTGTTTTAGAAGGGAGCCAGAAGGTCTGTGTGTCATGAAAGCTGATCCATTTGTTTTGCTGCAAGAGATAAATACAGCGGTGGTATCTGGAGGAAAAGAATCACAGAGATCTTATTTCCACGCTAGGTTTTGAGTGTGGGACACCATAAACAGTTATGTATGCTTTATATCAAAGTCTCCTTTTGTTTATAGAGCGGGTGCTACTCCAAGACTTCAGTTTAAGAGTTCTGAAGCCAGTCTTAGCCTGAACTCATACCTCAATACTTACTAATTTGGTTTGGACAGCAGCGTTGCCCAACCCCATCACCATCCTGTTTGGCACTGGCACCAAGTGAATCACACTGAAGATGACCCAATTAACAGTTTTTAACCTTCTGGGTAAGAGGAGGAATTTTTGTTCTTGTACAGCAGGAGGAAAGGGGAACACAGAAGCATTCTCCTCCTGGAAAGCCTTGGATGTTTCTGGGTGGGATTTTTTCCCCCCCCGAGGTAACACACAGATGCACCAAGACTCAGCAAAAGGAAACCCGATCAGCAGAGCCACGCTACCAGCCCCGCCAGCACCAGCCAGCTTATTTCCCTTTTCTGCTCTCCACAAAAACATGACGCTTTCAAAAGGCCGTTAAAGGCACATAGTTTCCACTGATTGTTAGAAACATGCACCAGTTAAAATTAGGTCACCCTCTACCATTATTTTAACAGCTGAGATGAAAAACAGTTTAGACAGGAGCTCCCACGGTAGGGAGCGTGCGGTAGAAGAGTAACCAGCACCAGAGGGGAATGCTCCCTGGAAGGCAAGCCCAGTAAGAACAGTTTGGGTAGGGGGGAAGATGTCGTCTTTGGTTTTTGTTTGCTTTTTAGGAAAAAAAAAAAAAGGAGAAAAAAAAAAAGCCCAAACTTATACCAGTCTAAGAATTCACACATTTGAAGCCCCAGAAGTTCGAGCTGATCTTCGGTTCACTTCAATTCCTCTTGTATCCTTGTACTGCAGGGATTAGCTACAGCAGCAGGAGGATGTGGAAACCAGAATTCAGAACAAGTATTTCCTGACAGGTAGCTTTTTAAGCATCCTTCTCATCTCCTCAGCAGGGGCAGCTCTGCGACAGGCACAAGCTGTGCCTTCCTAGTGACCAGGCAAGAGTACACCAATATATTCTTTTCTATAGTAAAAACACAATGCAGGCATGCCTGGGACACAGGATCTCCACGTGCACACACGTACGGACGTGTATATACAGAACGTACACCCACATATCCAGAAGTTTTTGGAGAATGGGACCCAGGGGAGCTATTGTCTCCCAGCAGACTCAAAACACTCAACAGATTCCTTGTGCAACTGTGCTGAGAAACATCTTCCCTTCAAAATTTTAAGTGCAGGTAAACCCCAAGGCAAACCCAAAGTCAAAAGACTTCGAAATAATTCCACCTCTCCCCAGCCCCACAAGAATCATCCACCAAAAAAACCCACACCAAGATGGCAAATTCTGGAAGTGCCCCCAGCTAAGAGGTGCTTGGGATGGGCAATGTAATTTAGCAGAGAGCAGGCACTTTAAACATCTCTGCAAAGAAGCTCAAGGGTTTGAAGTTCTGTTCTCCACAGAACCCTCCCTCTTCCTCATCTGGAGAGCTGCTTCCAGATGTTTACAGAATTGTAAAGCCAGCCCACTGACTGTTGTTTTTCTCTCCTACAGCCCATTTCTGCTGGTGCACACGGCGGCAGCCAGCCTGCATGCAAGCAGAGCACTAGACTGTAGCAAACTCATTTGGCAGCCTGCTGCAGCCATAAACTCAGCCCTTAGAAGAGATCGAGATTTATCTATTAAAGCATAGACTTTTCACTCCCTCCTCATCATATAATCAATAAAAAGCAACCAGGGGGAGAGGAGAAAAAAATATATAAAAAAGTTGATTTATTTTTTTAGAGGCAGTTTCAGAACTAATATGAATTGCTTATTATAAGAGCTCTGTGTGCTACACGGTACTTGCACACAAGCCCAAAAAGCTGCAGTTCAGCAAGGTTTCTTGTCAGGCCTGGAACAGGTCAGACCTAGCCAAGACAATGTGCTGGGATGCTCCATGTTCAACACACAAGGAAGACAGGATCAGTTCAGGTGGAGGCCTTACCTTATAGACCTGGCCATAGGTGCCATTGCCAACAAGCTCCACCAGTTCAAAGATTCCTGCAGGATCCTAGGAGAAAAGAGGGGGAGGAAATTAATACATATTCAATAAGCAATACTTATAGATATCTGCAAAAATAAACATCTGACAAAGACAGATCAACATTTCACTGGCAAATGTTCAAGTGTTTCAAGCTTTCTAGGTGACCCTGCGATTGGCATTACAGCAGTGATGAGCAGAACGGAGTGAGCACCAATCCCTTCCACCACCATCTGCTCAAAACATGAACACCCAGCACATGCTTTAATTGCAAAACACAATTATTTACTACCAAAGTTTAGGTTTCCTTATGCAGTGGCTTTGGGATAAAGCTAGCAGGCAGGATGTCACTTTTGGGCTCAAACCAGGGTTTTTCCAGGTCTATCGCTGACGTCAGCAGCATTAGTGTTACTTGGCCTAAATGTCATTTTTAGTCTGGTACATCCCGGCCACTGGTGTTCTGGTATGTCAACTGAGATGAGCAGAACCAGGGCAGTGCTACAGGAGGACACGGTGATTCGGAAGGAGCCACTGAGGCACCAAAACCCATCCCCAGAGCCCTTCCACCCCACGCATGCCCATCTCTGGGAAGGACAGCCACACACACGTGCGGGAACCGGGGCACACCGACTGGCACAGTTAAAAGATGACACAAGCCAAGAGGTACGAGGGAGGGAGGGAGAGGAAAGAATAAACCAGTGCTGCTATTTTCTCTTCTTGGTGGGTTTTCCCTTTCCAGAAGCTTTATTCATACTTTTCCACTCCTCCTCCTCCTCTTTCTCCCATACTCATCACTCCAATTTTGGATAGCGTGATCCCCCAGAAGCCGTCAGATGCAGAAGCATCCCAGTACCCTAGGGGTCTGCATACCCCTGTGACCACCCACCTGTGGCACAGGTGACCCCAGTGCACCCACGGCACCATGGCTGGATTCGAGTCACTGGAGCTATCGAACACCTTGGTGTCCCAGAGAACAGAGGGCTGCCAGCTGTCACCCAAGGATGCAGCCAGGTCTATGAATGGCTCTCACAAGCAGAGGACCATCCAGCAGCTCTCCTTGAAAGAGGGACACCCACCACCACATCGTGGGCACAGAGGTTCCATTCACTATAAAGCATGCAGTAGTTCAAGATGATTTCTGGGTCCAAAAGTCAGACACTGGGTCTTTGTAAGCAGCTGAGAAGCAAGTTTCAGCATACTAACATCACTGCAAGTCAATTAATCCAAGTCTTGACGTGATGGAAGCACCTTTCTACCCAACCCAGGATGTGTGCTGCCGCATACCCAATGGGCTTTGGCACACCTCCATGGCAGTGTCACAGCAACTACTCCAATCACCCCTGCTTCTGCCTGTTTCTTCATCACATGCACAGCTTCCTTGGTGTGCTGCACAGGAAACCCCTGGGAGCCCAAGCTCAGCCTTCAGTGGTGCCATATGCAGCAAAAGGTGGGAAGCTGCTCTGGAGGAAGGATTGGAGACCAGCAAGGACATGTCTGTCCGGATAGAAACACACCCCAACAAACCTTCAACCAGATACTCAGGCAACATGGGGGAAGCTGAGGCACAACAGGTTTCTAGCACCCAGAATCTCAGCTTTACTGTTTTGGCACCAGGCAGGGAAATGCCACAAATGGATGGGAAAGGGAGATGGCAGTGCACTGGGTTTCCACACACTGAATGAGAAGAGACGGGTGAACATGGCAGCAGCTGCTGTTTATTTTTTTGAGTTTCTTTCCTAAGGGTTGCTCTCTGCAGTACTGAAACAACTCCTAAAGAGGCTTTTCCAGTGCTACAAATATATCTAATTTTGAATATTCACTAGGAGATTAAGAGAGAAGAAAGCTGTGCCTAGGGCAGATGATCAGGAGGGTTGGAGAAACACCCAGAGAAGCAGCTGGCCATTTCTGATAAAGAGAACTGCTCTTCACAAGGTGCCTTCCAACCCCTTTCCACAAATCCTCAAACCAAAGAGGGTACACTCTCCCCCCATCCCAGGTCACTTCTCCCTCATTTAAGAACTGCAGACATCAGGCACAGCGGGAACCCACTGGGTTTATCCGAGTCCATCCATCATTTGGTTGCAGACCCACCAGCCCCAAACTTGCCTCCACTGCCACCACCCCAACTCTGGCCAGAGCAGCTCTGTGCTGATCAGGGGCAGCTCGTGCACCAGGAGGGCTTCAGTCCTCCCTCCCCCCAACTCCCACCACCCACAGCTCCAGCTCCCACCTGCCGAGAGCTATTTCTCTGCAGCTGGTTTTCCCTCCATCCCATTTCCTCTCTGCATTTTTCTAGAAGCATTGCCAAGGTAACGGGGCATCTCTCAGCCACAGTTCTCTCCTGGCTGCTGGCATAGGCCACACCATCTCAGCACAGCCATAGCAACACACCAGGAACACCGGGGTGACCTCTCCTTCCAGCCACGCTGCCCTCCTTAGCTTACATAGAAGGAAGCTGGAAGGACAACAGTTCTCTCCAACAACCCGGGAGTCATCAGCTGTTCATGTCCTCTCCAGAAAATACACAGCAGAGGATAGAGCAGGTGAGGAGGGAGGAAAATCCCTCTTTCCACTCCTGGACTGGCTCTATGTGGATATGAGCTTTGCATCTACATGGCTGCTGGGGAATAAGCTGTTCCTGGCACCAGAACGCACCCTGTGCCTCCCAGCCTGTAGAACCCCAGCCGAGGTGCTTCAGGATGGTACAGGACAGCAACTACAGCAGGGGAGGACAATGCAGGGGCAAGCTGCAGAGGGGCTTTTATGTTAGCTGGGGGAAAGAAATCCACCCTGCAGAGCCCTGACAGGGACCAATCCAGGCCAAGCAGGGAGTAATCTCAGACCAAATATAGCCTGTGCTGCAGATCAGGGCTCACAGCAGCGTGCAGGAGCTGTGCTTGGCTGGGGGTGGCCTCAAAGCTCATTACACAGCTGCTGCCAGCCTGGCACTACCACCTCCTGCCCCCATCGGACAGCTGACACACAGTCCATGAAGCTGGGACCCTCCGGATACGGCAGCCGCCTCTCCCCACACCCCACACTGCCTCTGCAAATTGTTTGTTGGTTCGGTTTTAACTGAAAACTAAATAACTAGCCTATAAATAAAAGGAAAAAATATCAAGGTGATCTGTTAGCTAAGGAAAAGGAGATGCACTGTTTAAAAGGGGGGGAAAGAATCGATGTTTAAAACAAACCCACCTATAACTTTTATCTCTACAACAGCTTCAGAGACAGCAGTATTCGTATGGCTGTAGAAGCACCAAGCTCCACCCAGAGCCCTTGTAGTTCCCCCCCTCTCCTCCCATACCAGAACAAAGCAGGGCCGGGGGAGCAAAAGGAGGCAGGGGCAAGGGCAGAGCCAAACCCCAGCACTGGCCAGGTCCATGCTCGGCACACCCGACAGCCGTGCACATCACCCACTACCAGCTACTCCCATTTTAGACCTGCAGTGACACACAGCTCCCTGTCTCATGCCAAGGAATGACAGGGCTTATTGTCAGTTTAAATAAGCACGCTCTCCGGGGTGGTGCAGGCCCAGCGCCCTGCTCCCACGAAAGCCCAGCTGTTAACTGTCTCTGTCGAGCTACTCAGACACAGGAGCAAATTCAAGCATGGGGCACTTCATAAAGCAAGAAAACATGCAGCAAGGGGTTCTTTCAGTTACTTGTGGGATGGGAAATGTACTTAGTGGGACCTGTGGCAAGGGCTGTGCAGACATGGTGGTCCTCTGGCCAGGGACAGGCTTGTACGGAGCTCTCCTGTGCCAAGATCTCACCCAGCTTCCACAGCTGCAGCCAGCTCAGGCTCAAATTCAAGTGGGAAATTGTTATGCTCCTCACCCACCTCCCAGGAAAATTAGCAGTGCTGAAGTCTGTGTGGCTAAAACCAGTCTGAGACAGAGAACAAGGCAAGAGCATCGTCCTTTCCAAAATTATAATGGGGAGGGGAGGGAAGAAGAGTCCGCTTTATTTCAATAAACAGTGTATTTAAAACTGCTGCATTATCAGAAAAGGGACTTCTGTATGTGAATGATAAAGCAGGATGTATCCAAATTTTAGCAGCAACACAGGCATCCCTTTTGAAGGGCTTATCGGCGTGGAGCATGCAGCAGTGGGACTCACAGCAGGAGCAAGCTCCTAGTTAAAACAGCTCCACTGTGCCCAACCCAGACCCTGCAGAACTCAAGTTGAAAGATGTCCTCGCCTACACCACGATGCCTCCATGAGTCCAAGGCACAAAGAAACCAACCCAGTGCTTGAGGAGTTTATTTTGAGAGTAATATCCATATCCAGGGCAAAGGGAGCTGAAGGCTGAAGGCTTGTATTGGTGTTCACTATGACGACCACTGAGGAGATCACCAGTCCTTAAATGTGCCCAGGCAGATGTCCACGAGCACAATCATCATTTATACACACTCCACATACATAAGTTGCTTGTTTTCTTCCTTGAACAAGCCTCATTTTTCTCCCTTCTGGCTCACACAAAAGGTATGCAACAGAAAGAGTTACACAAGGAGACCGTGGAGAGATGCTTGGGGGGGAACAGAGGGGCACACCAATTAAACCACGATTGCTGGGAATGCACAGGAGGGGAAATGAGAGATCAGAGCCTCTGTAATCACTGTGCACTTAGTCCCCCAATTCTGAGCAGCTAATGACAACTTCCAGCCAAAAATCATGGAGATAACCAGTCATTAAGCAAATGTTATAACCCTGGAGAAAAAAAAACCCGCACTGCGTAACTGGAGGCAGCACGCAGCTATGGGTCAGTAACAGAGGAGCATCCCCAGACACTAGTTAGCTGGAGCAGCTCCATGGCACTAAGAAAGGCTTTTTTAATCTCCACTAAGAATAAAGCATATGCAACTAACATTTCCAAACATCAGGATTTTATAAGCCTCTGCCTTACAGCTCTGTAATACAACAGCCTCAACAGGAGACCCCATTAAACTGATTTGGCATCCTCAAAAACCCAAGCAGGTTTACAAGCCATTTACTCACGACCCTCAATATCAGAGCAGTGAGTTGTGCCTGTGAGCAGGTGCCTCTGATTAGAAAGGACACAAGGAGAAATTTTGGCACTAGGATGCACCAAAGCAGAAAGCTTGTGTGTATGGGACAGATGCAATCCTGCCCAGCATCATGCATCTTGGTGTGACAGGAATGGGCAACACCATCAACACAAGTTGTTGCCTTATGATGTAGTATTCATACACCACTGTGTGAAGAAAGTCATCTCCCTCCCCCACCAAGATCCAACCAAGAGAGGAGGCTCACTAGTTCAGCACATGCGAAAGGCTTTGCAAGGACACAGGAGAGACAGAAAAATGCTTCATCAATTCAATTTGATATGTAGAATTGTTGTCAGAAGAATTGTAGGATTTGCATATTTCTGCCTATGCAAAACATCACCGCAAGGAACAAATACAAGGATCAAGCCTTAAGTTCACATACTATATACTTGCCCAGACTTTGCTTCCCAAGGCCAAATGCCCAAGGTGGGTCACTCTGTGAAGCCATCCTTCATGTTAGCCAGGTCAGAAGCTGTGTAGACAGCCGTGCACATCTCCCAAGCATCAGGACGCAAGCAACCTCAAGCTTTAAGAAGTCAACTGCTATTCCTTCTGAAGACACTCAACCATTTTGCCATACTTTTTATGCTGGTTTCTACAACGGGAATCAAAACTTTCATGACTTGACAAAATGAGGTCCAGACCACCCTAGGGAAGCTACTCCAAATGGCATGTAGTCTGGAGAAAAACAGAGGCATTTGAAGACATGGTTGCTTTTTAGTAGCCCACTAGTTGCCTCCATCTCCAAGGTACTTCTAGTTAACAGCCCTGTGACTACACAAGCCAGGAGAGAACTGCTAATACAGCTGCAGACAACAGCAAGTAGGAAGACAAAGGCCAAGGCAAGAAAATACTGACTGAGTTATTTGGAACTTCCAGAAGATGCTGGGGCGATTATCTTTGAGCTTCAAGCACTGCCTTCCCATCACACAGACACAGCCCTAAGCCTGCTCATTAATTAAAGCAGTGCAAAAAACCTCAAAGGCTGCACAGGTTTTGGTTTGTTGGATTTATTTTTTTTTTTGAGATACTTTGCTTTGGTTATCAGCCAAGTAAGGAAGCAGAACCAGACTGGACTACTGGATGCTATTCAGCCCTCATGGGGATTGCTTAATCTCACATCATCTCCTCCTAGCTTCCGTACTCTTCCCCTCCTTCGCCCACCCATCCAGACACTCACAAGACAAGCTATCATCAATGCCATCTACCACTGCACCTCCTGCCTACTCAAGCAATACAAGCTGCTTTACTTGGAAGAGTAGTAAGGGACTCACCAAGAGGTTTGTTTTCATTTTGAAGAGGCAGTTTGTCCTCCCTCACCCTCAAACACCCAGCTCCGTATCTTAAATGAAGATGTTAGTCAAGAAACAACACTCCTATGCAGCATAAGAAAAACTGTTGTCAAGGCTAAGTTACTAACAGGAGAAAAATTTCTCAACCTGACAGCTGAGAGAAGCCTGTTTACAAATCTATTTGAACAATTCCTCTCCAGCATCTCACGAGGAGCCATTCCTCCAGCCCCTACTGAAAGCCACTTTTGGGCCCTGCCTGCCTCCCCTTGCTACCCATAAATCAGCTCCCATCACTGGCTTCTTGCTGCTGGAAGCCTCCAGCCACCACACATGCATCTCTTCCCTTTCCAAAATAAGTTGGCAACAGCAAAATTAAGTAAGAACTAATCACCACATCAGGCTTTTCAGTCAATAAAGCTGGATTACTACTTCAGCTATTACCTGTTCCATTTAAAATCTAAGCATGGATTTGTAGCCACAAAGATATAGATAGCCAACACCAGTTCTGGAGGAAGGAAAGGGAAAATCCCCCATACCTACACACAGTCCAGTCCCACACAGTCCTGCTGAGGCCAAGCCAATGAAGCTACAACATACAGACTTCTTCCAGATTTCCTGCTCACAGACTAGCACTTGCACACACAAAATTACCAGTTCTTCTGGCCTCATTTATCCTCACTACCATGTCAATAGGAAAAGCACTCTGTATGCCCTCCACAAACCTGAAACATGGGAGGTCCAAGTCAGTGAGGAACATGTACAGACCTCGAAAGACATTTACCAAACCACAGCAATGCATCTGTACCACTGCAGTATGTGGGTCCCACAGTCCAAGATATCACCAGTGATACCAGTAGAAGACAACAACCACCCTGACAAATCTAAAGCTAACCTTCCCCCAAGGAACAGCTGAGTCTAAGGACAAGCTTTCCACAAGCTGAACACAGCAATTAAAACAGGAAGGGTGCAAACCATATCTCTACTCCTTCAATAGCCTGACCTAAGCATTGCTAGCAACAAGGCGACTCCATCTCATCCTGATGTCGCTCAAGCACAAGATAACAAGTTTTGACTCAAAGCTAATGAAGATCAACACCTGGCCTCCATGAGTCTCACTGTGGTAAGGTGCTGACTGAGATATTTAATATGCCCCAAGACACCACAATTCTTCTCATTCTTCATTTGAAGTGGAACTCCCTCCAAATTAGCCAGTCCTCTCTCATTTTTAAAGCTCTACAGCACATCCCACAGATCCCCAGGAAGGTCTCCACAAATTGTTTGCAGTAGTATGACTAGTCCTCCTTCCAGTCCACAGAAGGCTGCTCATCTAGAAGAGCTGGAAGTCAATCAGTCCTGAAGCACCAGCAAAAGCACTACTGCTAAGCAAACCCCAAGGTTTTCAATGCCATGTTAGATGAATGCAGAGCCCCAGCACAATCAACCACTTCAACATATGCCTAATTCAAGCACACAACTTCAACGGGACAATATATAAAAGCCTTGGCTAAGCTCAGTGTCTCTAAAAAGCTACAGTGCCAATTATAAATCCTATCTATAGTCCCCAGAAGATCTAAAGTCACTACTAGTATTGTACCTCACTTCTTCGGATGCAGACATCAATTAGAGCGCAGCAGCTGGACACTCTCCTCACTGGAAGTCACTTATCTGCAGTTTCAGACCAGTAAAATATTATTCCTAAACGTTTAGATCTCATCCCTCTGAGAAATAAAGAGTTTCACCTCGGCCAGCAAATGTTTGCATCAAGCTGAAATTGCTGCCTACTAGTAAATGCTGTCAAAGGTTTATGGGCTCTCAGAGGAGTTGGTTTAATTACTTACCACAGCAGCCGTTTCGGGAACTACAGCCTCTTAACATACCCCTTCTAGAGGCATGCTTTGTAAAGCAAGGTTGCTGCCAAGCTCACACAGAAAGCAGAGCCCTCTCTCACGTGCAGGCAAAAATTCAGTCTCTGAGTGCAGGTCCCATTTGTGGTTAGGTCTGTGGAGGTTTGAAGGGGTCAGAAGCCCATTTGCACCTTCTCAAGTCACTGCAGATTGGACAACCCAGTTTCTGCAGCTCTCACAGGAGACTGCTAAGTTTGGCCATCTGGGATTGGCTTTGTCAAGAAGAGACAGCCTTGCTCCTTGCTTATAGGGGGAGCTATGGCCAGAGGAATACCTTAAAATGGGGAAACATCTCACTTCCAGATGCATTCATGAAGAGCAAAACCAGAAACCCAAGCTTAATCTCCTTTTAGAAAGCAAAGTAGGATGGGTTTGCACTTCTATGCCTGTTTATAAGTTACAGTTGAGGACATGGGCTGAGCTGACCAGGAAAAAGTTGACAGGGGTGAAACGATTTTTCCATTGTGGCACCAACAACCTACAGCTCTCAACAGCACAGATCTGTGCAACCACCATCTCTGGCCATGTATGCCAAGGAGCCTCAGTCTTAAACCCAAGGGAGAGCTGAGAAGGCACCTGGGCCAGAGCTGTCACAATCTGTGTTCACCCAGCAGCAGCAAGTTACAGCCTTGGGGGGCTTAGTCTTGTGGAGCTGCTGGGAACCCTTCATGCCATCTACACAGAGCAGGAATTACACATCAGCCTTATGAGGGACAACCTGGACAGAGAGCCTTGCCCATCAGAAATCATTACATCCCAGTTTAACATGATTGCCATTACTTTTTAGTAGTTTGGAAAGAGTCCCTATATAGGTGTCTGGAGCAACACCACCTTCCTACTGGATTCAGTTGAGTTTCTCACACCAATCTTCACAGATCATCTGGAGATGGGAGTTCTCTGCTGGTTTAGTGCTTTTCAAAGAGTTTACCCACAGCCTGTCACTTCCCATCAGCTCCTCACAGTTAGTTCTGCAAGGGCTGGTTAGCAGGAGAGGATCAGATAACTCTCCAGAAGCAACACTGTCAAGAAAACAGGATAATACAGGAAACGAATCACATCAAATTACTGAGTATTCAACTAGTTGGAGAGTCTTCAAGATGCCAGGCTGTAAACCATGATGATACTCAACAAGTTCCCAAAACCATGCTTTACCAACACATTTTTCATAGAATTGCCTTGGCAAAGTAGCAAAATTATTTAAAATAATATCAAACATATGTTGGTTTGTGTGTTTCATATCTGGAAAGACCTTTCTCACCCAAGAGTTAACAAGTCCTGGGGAAAGGGAAGGGAAGGCTTCTCACCTCTTTCCTACATTTCACAGCCTGCCTCCAGTAACCAGACTCAGCAGGGAGTCTGAAGGTTTGGTCTTGACAGATGCTCACTTAAATGAGGATGGGGGGGGGAGGCACAGCCAAGGTCCCACAACAAAATAAGACACAGCTCCTTCCTGATGGATGGCAAAAAACTGGCCTGAAAGTCAGAGACAATACACAGTTGCTGAAGTGATTTGCAATAGTTTTTTGCCAGGTCGTAAATAATTTCCCACTGCAAGACTTCTGGATTCCTTGGTGGCTTCTTACACTGAGAAACACTCCTGTAAATTCAGGGAGATGCTTTTTACTTCAAATCCCCGTGTCCAAAATTACTACTTCAGGGTGGGGGCAAGGATTATTTAATGCATTTCATAGATGCATTATAATAGCACTTCAGCTAAGACAAAGCAAAGGGACCTTTCTCACAGAAGCATCCTAGGAGGATACACTGGGTTTGCTTTACAAGTCACCATGATGCCCCACAAACTCAACCACCACCTTTTGATTTATGGCATCGCCTGAGCTCCCTGTCAAATCACAGCCCTGGGACACCTCCCTGCCTCTGGAGCTCTCTGCTAGCTCTGGTCCCCAGAGTCAGCCGCGACATTATCTGGTCTCTGCCTAGCAAAACACTCTTTGCTAAAGCTCCAGCTTTATTTATCACCCCTACAAAGGGGTCAGAAACCCGAACACACCATGCACACAGCAGCAAAGCAAGCCCTCTAAGGCCACAGGTACCAGCCTGTTGAAGACATATACAAAATGGGAAAACAAAGCAAGTGAAGAAGTCCTTAATACTTGACTTTTCAACACAAAAAAAAAAAAAAAAAAGAATCATGCCCGACTACACCCCAAGCCCTCCTGCAGGCAGGAGGTGCCCAGGAACCCAGCATCCACCAGCTGCCCTCCTCAGCTCTGCCCAAGGTCCTTGTCCATGCTCAGGCATGGGGTCAGCAATTCAGGTCCACCTTCTCCAACCCAAGAGAGACAACTGCCCATCCCCAAGCAGGATTTGGCCCGCAGTCGTAAGCGGTGAGATTAATTATGTGGGTGTAGGGATGCAAAAAGGGGATGGGAAACGTAACTGCTTCTAAATTAATTGCTGTTATTGTTATTTGATTTGCTAAAACCTCCAGGGCTAAATTTTATTTTAGAAAACTATGAACATATCAGATTAATCAACTTAAAATAAATGGGCTTGATTTATTTTTTTCTGCTGTATCTACTCCTCTTTAAGCTTGGCAAGTCACTGCATTCTTTCCATCCTGTGAAAGAGAGCAGGGGGTTTGTTTTATTATTAAAGGAACCTCTACAAAGCTTTAAGAGTCTGAATCACAGCAAAGGTACGCTGTGAAGGGCGACATGTGCAAGGCTGGAACTGGTTTCCAGATCTCAGCTCCGTGCTAGGAGCCCACCAGGAGATTCTCAGTACATGGTCCAAGCAAATCAGACCTATTCCCCACTATTTTAGACATCCAGAGAGTCAAAAGATACCCTACTACACAGCAAAGCCGGATGAGCAAACAAAACAGGGGCTGCCCTGGTGTGAGAGAGATGCCATCCGGCCATGCTTCTTGCTGAGCGGTCCTACCAGAGATGGAGCTTTATCTTCTCTAGCCAGATTCCACTGTTCCCGAATCCTCTGGAAGTTGGGTCAGCATCCCTCCCTGCTCCTAATCCCCTGCCCTCAGCTTCAGCAACGCAGAGATGCCTCTGCCAGCAAACTATAAAGAAAAGCCCTCACATATATTATGCTGAAGAAAATTAATCTTGTGTTCCACAGAATATTAAGGGATTACATCTACAGCCTCCAAGGAGAAATATGTTGATTTCCATGTATCTTGTGCTATTATTCACCTCTATTAGTTTTCCTACTGGCATAACGTTAGTCATGATAATTTCCCGTTACCCAGTGCAGAGCTCAACCAGCCAAGCAGAGCAAGCAGCGAGGACCAGAGTGGGACCTCTCTCAGTGGCCATGAGGAAGGCAAGAAGATCATGGCCCTGGGGTATTGCTACTGTGTTGGACAGTGTTCAAGGTGGAGATCAAAGCCAGTTTCATGGTGGGATTGCCTGTGAACATCAGTGTCTCCTTGTAAATGTAGAATAACACAGACCCTTTAAAAGGAGATTGCTAACTTCACTTGAAAAGCCGTATCACCAGATACAGCAACCATGGCAAGACGGGTATTTCTGACCCCTGGGTGATCACAGGGAGGGGAAAACCAAACCAAAACAAAAAAGCCAAGCAAAAACGCCAATAAAAACTTGAGGTGCCAGATCTCACACCGGGAAAGGAAGCCCCAGTGCTGGAAACAAAGGGAAACATCACCTCCCAAGGTTGATCCCCACCACACGAGGAAGAACCAGGTCCCCACCCATGGGCACTGCACCCATCACCAGCACCCTTCCCAAGCATTGTCCACCAGCACTGGAAGCCCAGCCCTCTGTTCCCAGCATCCAAACCATTGCAAAGTGCCACCAGCTGACTTACTAGAGTTTTACACTTTCTTTGCAGAGGTGTTAATGACTTTAAAAAAGCACAAGGCTCAGATAAGCAGCTTTAATACCATTTAAGGGCTTACCATTAGGAGAAACTGAGAGCTCTTGCAAGGGCCAGACTCTCAGAGGGTGGCACATCCATTGAAGCTGCAGCTCATGTGAGAGGAGTGTAAATTACTCAGCACGGAGTAAGCAAGATCAAAGCCGCTCCGAAAGGATGCAACCCACTGACAGGGATGCCAACTCAGCCCCAGCTTTTCTGAATATTTCACAAGCAGGCTGATGAGTTTAAAAGGCCAAAAGGAACGTTTTGATGATGCAGCACAAAGTAAGGATGGAAAGGGAAAGAAATATCAGGACATGTGTGCTTCTTTCCAGACAGGATACATGACCAAGAACTCAGCCCCAGCTCGATGCATGGAGAGACTCATACTTCCCATTTACATCTCACTGTCATTGCAAGGAACAGGAACAAAACTTCACAGCTGTAATTCCCAGGCTCCATTCCCCTTTTTATAGCTCCTATAATAATTTGAATGCTACACAAACAAATAGCAGAGCTGATAAGAAAAGCCTTATCGGATGAAGTAAGTTAAAGCTTCCCACGTGGGCAAGACAAAGAGCTAATGGCTACGGAAGCAGATAAGGGTGCTCATAACCAGGAATAAATCCACACAGGAGTTTCAGCAACAACACATCGTCTCAGAAAGCATGAACAAACTCTACCTGGCCACCCTGAATCCTCAGAGAGCCCTCTGTGGCACCCAGCATCACCTCATTGCACCTTGCAGACCCGTCTGGACCATCACTGTCCCTCCTGGCCAGAGGGGAGGGCAGCTGGAGCAGTTGTATTGCAGGCAGACTCAGTGTGTGCTCAGCTGAGCTTGGTCCACCTCATAGCCCCAGGCTACAGTGAGGAAGACAAATTACTACAAGACAAAGATGTCCCTGTAATTCTTCCCTCCTCAGAAGACCTGATGTATTGGAAGGGAATATTTCACTCCACAGCCCAGCTATCAGCATTTCCCAAACCACCAGCACTCTGAAGCCACAGCAGCTTTTGGCTGGGGTGACACAGAGCACCCTGCTACCACAGTTCACACTAAGGAAATGCAACTGCATCCATCAGCAACCTCATCATTCAGACGTAAAGTTAACCCCATTCACTTCAGCATCTATACAGTGGCCAAAACAAGCTCCAGCCCCATGTCTCACTGTTGCTGGAGATCCAGACTGCTCGCTGACACTGAAATTCATGTCAGGCTGCCAGCAGCACGATTGCACCTTGCGTTGCCCACATCACTTCCTCCAGACCAGAGAGGCAAGACAGGATCCTTACCACTGAATCCATCCAAGAACTCCAACCTGTTGGATAATCTCCCCAACTCATTTCCCTCCTGACAACTGACACCTGCAAGTTATTTCCCTTCCCTCATGTCCCAAACCTCGCTCTCTGGTGGCAAGTATACAAGAAAAGCATTTATTCAAAGGAATTTGCTCATCAAGTCTTCCAGACACCAAAAACACATATTATCTAATCTCTGGAGAGCACAGTTTAATGACTGCAACACAGGATGAGAGGCCACAGGGTTTGACTTCTACTCCAACTCTGTCAAGGTTGTATCACCTTCAAGCTCATCTAGAGAAGATGCTTGACCCCCCCCTCACCTTGATTTCCTCAGCTATGAGACTATCCTAACATTCCTTCCCTCACCGGGGATCTTATCTATAAACTTTTCATTAGCATCTGAAAAGAGTTACACATCCCTGGCTGTGTATGCAAAGTATGAAAGAATGAAAGCACTGGCCAGAGCCTGGAGACAAATCCTTATCTGCTCCTGCATACTTAGGCAGGCTGAACTCTGCATCCGTGCTTAGACAGAATCCTAATTCTTCTGCTCTACTGGGAAGAGCAAAACCAACAATTGCTTCCTTTGTGAGAAAGTTAAAGAAGAGATGGCATTCTGGGTACCTGTAAGTCCAGGAAATCACACAAGATTCTTCTGCCACAGTACCCAGAGACCACACCACCTCCATCCAGTCACCTGCAAACTACCCCATAAGTAGATCACATCAACTGTACCAGCACCAGCACCAGCCCCTGCACCAGCAGGAACTACCCCAGTACCCCAGAACTACCTCTGCTCCTGAGATGGGTTCACAAACTTCTCATTTCCTCCTGAGTGGCAAAAGCCCACACAGTGAAGGACAGAAGATATGTCCCCTCTGGTCTAGAAAGGTCTCAGAGGAGCTGCTGGCTCAATAATGTGAGGAGAAAAAAAAAGGCTGAGCTCTTTTAAAAAGAGAAAAATGTCCTATTGTTCCATAATTAATGGAAAGCAGAAGAGGTTTTATGGACTCATTGAGAAACAGAGGGTGAGCATTAGAAAGCACATCTCACTATTTCATGATCACAAGGTGAGCTCTTAGCATAATACTGACAAAGAAAATAACTGCTGATATCACAAGGCAGTTATGAAACTCGGGCTTTAAATGCCGAATAACAATAACACAGTAATTAAGGCTCATAAGGGATTTTTTTCTTCTTTTTTTTACTTTTTTCCCCCTTAACTGCAAAGTAGATGCGCAACCTTCAAGTGAGGGACGACTCTCTGGGGAGGTTCATATGCAGCAGATGCCCCCTGCTCCCACCACCTCACAGCACCAGGGATCCATCCCACCCCATGGCCTCAGTGAGGGTCACATCACTTCTTCAGACCTGCCCCAAGGGAGGCTTCAAGATCATATCATGGGAGAAGCTGGGAACCTATGAAGAGCAGGAGAAGGAGGCAATAAACCTGAATAACTGCACTTTGCTAGACAGCTGCTAGACCCTGAACAAGCTTCTGAGCCTTCCTCCCCCATGGTTTTTGACACAAGCACGTGCTCTCGTGAATTGCTCCAGTGTGACCAGGACACACGGTCTCCCCTACAAGACACATAATGTAGAGCACTAAAATGTCATGAAAATCAAGGGCAAAGAAGCACAGAAGACAGTCCCTCCCCCAACCACCACTTCTATTTTTAGGCAGCCAGATTAGCTTGGAGCAGTTTTACTTGTTTCTGATAATGAGCAGGGCTCTGGCATCTTCTCTCGAGGACATTTCCTCCGCACAGGCGCTTTGCTTTACACCAGCAGCAGGAAGAGGTCGCATCAACCAGCAAAAGCCAAACCACAACTTATTGTGAAAGGGTCTTGAGAAAGAAACTCACAGCTTTCAACTTATGCCCCATCTCTCTGTTTTTTAGGGCTTACGGTCTGCCCGCCTACAAGGCATCTCTTCCTCTGAACCACAGGATGAAGCCTCTCTGCTTGTTCAAAAAGCATAATGCTTCTACTCCAACAGCTCTTCAGAGGGTGCCCCTCTGCTTGCACCTTCCTCTCACCCCTGTGTCACATGAAAGGGCAGAGAAGAGCATGCCTCAGACACCAAACCCCAGCACTGAGCCCAGGACCTAAGCCACCTATTCCTTCCTGGTCAGATCCTTCTGCTCCAAAGGTCACAAGCCCCTTCACACCAGGCTCTCACTTTCTTCTGTGGATTGTAAAACCTCATTCCGGGAGGAAAAAACCACTAGTCCAGTATGAGGAAGCATGAGTAGATTATTAACAAGCACTTGACTACAGGAGCGCCACAGGTGCCTTACAGCCTGAACAACTTCTTGTTCTGCACCCATCTAGTAGACATCAGTGGCCAGGAGTTAATGGAGAGAACACTCCTGGCAAAGCCCTCGCTGCAGGGGACCACACGGACACTGCTCTTCATCCCCCTCTCGCCCAGTCTCCTGACTGCAGGTCTCCAGCCTGAGGCTTCCCATCAGTGGCACCCCAGGGACCTTGCCATGGATCTTGCTCCTACCTTCTGCTCTCCCATCAGCCAGGCTGTCCCAAGACTTCCCTCCCCATCCTAAGATATTGCTGGGCAGTCTTTGCAAAGGCAGGCAGGGCATTCCAGTTCTCTGCACAGCATCAGCACCTCCCCACCTCCCTCCCACCTGCAGGCACTTGCCCTGGGGCCAGCTGAGCCATCTGGCAGGAAGAAGAGCCATCAGGGTCCCCACCCTCGGGCAACATCACGTCAATGCAGAAAGCTTGGGGAGGAGAGGTACAAGGTGTGGCCTGGGGCTCTTTTAAACCAAGGCTGAAGTAGCAGCAGCTGAGTTTCTGCTGAGGGCCTTTGTGGTTTCATGGTATCATCCCCCAGAGCCAAGTAAAGGTGCTTCAGCACTCTTAGATACCAGCTATTTTCAGGTAACAATATCCTCAGCACCCTTCTTCACTCTAGCTTTTATACTGCACAATGAAGAAGTTACCAGGATTTGGCACTTTCTCCTTAACAGGCCATTAAGAAGTGACTCATTATATTGCAGCATGAGTCATCTTGGCAGAGGTCACCACCATGAGTGACAACTATTCTTAAATTATTTCCTTCAAGTTGAATTAAAGGTATATTGTGGTGCTCACGTTACATCTGCTCCATCCTATTTCTCCATCCACTGTCTCCAGAGCAACCTGGGATTTCACCTCGTGGCCCAAACTGCTTCTGTATGAAGCTCACATCCTCCACGATGTAGTTACAGGTTGTCACAAAACGTGAGCTTGCCAACAGGAAGCTTTGTGGATGGATTTCCAGCTACAGCAAGGAAATCTAAATAGTATCTAAATAATATCTAAAGTAGCTTTCCACACCTCCTCCATAGGACAAGAAGATGCCGTCCCTGCCACCTTCCTGCTCCATTCATACTTTACCATGATGATTTTCCAAGGATCTGGTCTCACCAACCACCTCCAGGCTGCTACACCACATCATCACTTCCAAGAGCAGGGGGAAAAGCCAGACAAACGAAACCACTCTGAACTATGTGCAGCTACACGTGAATACTGAAGACACTATGACAAGACTTGAGGTTGAAGGAATCATTTTCAGCCAACCAACCTCACATTTCAACCAGACTCCAGCCTCTCCACTCCATTCTGCTCACTTCACTCACCCCACACACAACGTACCCATCACAGCCCCCCAAACAGTGAACAGGAGCAGACCACATCCCTGCCAGGGCAAGGCACTTGTCTGGGGAGACACTTTTAGAGAACAGGACCATTATCAGTGCTCACCAGAGGAGCACTCCCTGCTCACATTTATAGCAGTCAAGCAGAGTCACACTGGCTGTGAGATTCACTTCGGGGAGCATCTGTAAACTGCCCTCAGTACTGGAATCCCATTTAGCTATTACAGCCTCTTCAGCCATACCCACACACCAATTCCCATGGAACTGGAGTCGGAAGAGCAGAGTCATCACACTATTTACTGAAGCTAATCAATACCTAAAGGCTGAAGATTATTGCAGTGAAGACAGCCTGTCTGCATAGCCAGAAAATGCACTTAAAAAGCCCTTTTAATTTTGTTGCCTTAGCCTCTGGTTCTGCTCCAGGAACAGAGTTTCCTTGCATACCCATCTTTCTTTCCTTCCTCCCAAAACAGTGGCACAGGAGAAGCCCACCACAAGCACCCTCCACGACCATTCAGCAGTAGGGTGTAACACACAAGTTTAAGGGCAGTGTCCCTTCCTTTCCAGCTGGGTTTTGTGCACGAGAACAGGTCCATGGCTAATCCAGAATCTGCCACCTGAGTGGCCTGGAAAGCTTTGGCCTGTGGTTTGAAGAAGGTCTGTGTACCAGGGACACAGACACGGGTTGTGCCATTTAGAAGCACGCTAGCCCACCAAGCTGTCTTACTCCACTCAAGAATCACAGAATCACAGAATCACAGAATCACAGAATCTTAGGGGTTGGAAGGGACCTCAAGAGATCTTCGGGTCCAACCCCCCTGCCAAAGCAGGCTCCCTATCTCATATTACATAGATAGGCGTCCAGACGAGACTTGAATATCTCCAGAGAAGGAGACTCCACCACCTCCCTGGGCAGCCTATTCCACTGCTCTGTCACCCTCACTGTGAAAAAGTTCTTCCGCATGTTGGTGCGGAAAAAAATGGGACGGCGAGGGGCGGCGGCGCGCGGCGACGGCCGCCGCCGGGGCGCCGGGCGCCGAGCGCGGCGGACGGGCGGAGGGGGGGGGGCGAGCGGCGCCCGCCGCAGCTGGGGCGATCCACGGGAAGGGCCCGGCGCGCGTCCAGAGTCGCCGCCGCGCGCGCGCGCGGCACCCCCCCTCCCCGCTGCGAACGGAGAAGAGGGGGGGGGGGCGGCGCGCGGCGCCTCGTCCAGCCGCGGCGCGCGCCCAGCCCCGCTTCGCGCCCCAGCCCGACCGACCCAGCCCTTAGAGCCAATCCTTATCCCGAAGTTACGGATCCGGCTTGCCGACTTCCCTTACCTACGTTGTTCCAACATGCCAGAGGCTGTTCACCTTGGAGACCTGCTGCGGATATGGGTACGGCCCGGCGCGAGACTTACACCCTCTCCCCCGGATTTTCACGGGCCAGCGAGAGCTCACCGGACGCCGCCGGAACCGCGACGCTTTCCAAGGCGCGGGCCCCTCTCTCGGGGCGAACCCATTCCAGGGCGCCCGGCCCTTCACAAAGAAAAGAGAACTCTCCCCGGGGCTCCCGCCGGCTTCTCCGGGATCGGTTGCGTCGCCGCACTGGGCGCCTCGCGGCGCCCGTCTCCGCCACTCCGGATTCGGGGATCTGAACCCGACTCCCTTTCGATCGGCTGAGGGCAACGGAGGCCATCGCCCGCCCCTTCGGAACGGCGCTCGCCTATCGCTTAGGACCGACTGACCCATGTTCAACTGCTGTTCACATGGAACCCTGCTCCACTTCGGCCTTCAAAGCTCTCGTTTGAATATTTGCTACTACCACCAAAGCAGGTGGAGCAGTTAGATCCATGCTTATTTTGATATACATCTGAGATATATATATATTTAAAAAAACCACTTTGTAACAGCCCCACAAACCCCACAGCCATATCTGCCGTGCTGTGTTTTGGGGATGACCACCTGCAAGGTGAGATACCACCTGGGTATCACGACCAGCACCCCACAAGTGGGCAGATCCTACAAACCACACGATCAAAGCTCCTTCTCTAGTTTCATCTCAGCTCTGGGGAGCTGAAGCACAGTTGGGAATAACCATTAGGCTTGGTGGTATTAGAGGGACCAGCAGCTACCAGGGAATTCAGTTGGTTTGGTCACTGTGTCAGCTACACAGCTCACAGTGTATTACACCCAAAAAAGACCATGGTGAAGCAGGGAGGAGATCTGCACCTTCCCTTTTGCCAGTGTATCTCAAAATCACGCTAAGCCTTCATGCTTGTGTACAAAAGAGAAAGGAAGAGGTAAATAAATTCTGATTTACAGGGAGGTTTCTATTGTTGCCTGGACATCAAACAGCACCCAATTAGTCCTGCAAGGATCTGACCCATAAATTATGAAAATAAATGCCTCCAACACTTTGATCTCCTGTATTTCTGTGGCATGCTACAGTGGTTATTAGACACATTTTATTAGATTCAAGCTGTGCGATCTCTTCCTCGGCAACGGCCCCACCGCCTCCAATGCATCCTGCAGTCTCCAGCCAGCAGATTAAGGGCACGGTCCCCAACAGTCACTGCGGTCATGCACTGAACACATGACTCAGCTGGCAGTAGGCTTTTCCCTGCTGAGTTTCAAAATTAGGAGCAAAGACAATTTTTAAAGGGGGGGGGGGGGGGGGCGGGGGGGAGAGTGTCAGCCACCTAAATTCTATTAATGATTGTTAGTTTATAAAGAGGAATACATAAATACACCTCCAATGCAATACCCTTAGCTGCTCAGAAGCGTTGCCTTCAGGAGAGCTAAACAATGCGTTTGGCTTTGCACTCTGAAATGCAGCTGCTGGAGGAAGCGAGCACAAAAACGCTCTTAACAAAAGGTTTCACACGCTCTTGAAGCTGAAAACCACACGTGTGCTCACGTGAACAGAAACGCACCCACCCACCCTCGCTACAGCACCCAACACCGAGAGGATGCTCAGCTCCCATCGCTAAGGCTTTCCTCAGAAGAGCATCTCAGTGTTCACAGTTGGCTGCACAAACTAGGCAGCTACTGCGCTTGCCAGAGGCCAGGGCTGTTGTCAGCCCAAGTGTGCATGTGTGGGAAAGATGAGACCACGTCAACTGCTCAGGTCTTTTACTGGCATGGGGGTGGTGTTTGCACAGAGCTGGGAGTTTCGGTGAGCTGGTTGCCCACAGCAAAGAGCTCTCTGCTGTGCTCAGGGTAAGCCAGCAGCTGAGCATGGGGCAGCACTCGCTGTTTGCTCACCCAGCGTGGAAGGAGGAAACATCAGGCTCCAGCTCCGCACGATTCATCTGGAATCCTCCAGCGCTGCCCGCCCGATTACAGTCATCCATCGTTTACTACCAACGCACAACCTTGAACTTCTGGCAAGCACCAGAGAAAATTAACATGGAAAAACACTGTTCTCTATCAAAGGGGAGGAAGGCGTTCTCAGTTGCCATTACAAAATAAAATCAGGCATGCAGAGCTATATAACTGAGTTCCAGCTAAACTTCTTATCACTGTTTTCCAACCTTGGCGGCTTTTCCTCTCCTTTCACTAATGAGCCATTGCAGGAGCACCCCAGGGCTCATCCCTCAACAGGAAATGGGATGCTCAGCCCCTCACAAGGCTCATGGTGAAACCACTGTGGAGAGGGAACACAGAGAGAGGGGGAGTCTCTATTTCCCAAGCACCGTGTTTGTTAGCCAGTCCGCCTTTGGATACGTTAAGCGATTCACAGGCAGAACGTCAAACCTTGCTTATATAAACTGTTTTCCCAAGCCCAGAGCACACAGCCCATCGGTTTCAATGTGCAGCCACCACAGTCCAAAGTGACAAAAGGGGACAGGAGGGATGATTGGGGGGATTGGGGGGGTGGAATATGTGTGTAAATCAAGCTACTGGCTTTCTAAGTGGGAAATACAACCCCTCATTTAATGGGGCTAACCATGACTTGTGCTGGTGGATTTTGATGCAGAGCCTGCTGTAATGGCTGCATGAAAGTTAACGAAGAAGATGCCTGAGCATCAGCAAATGTAAACCTTGTGTGATAGAGGCTCCATGTTTCCCCTGGGTGAGCAGTGTACCTACAGAGCAACTGGGGCAAAAACAGCAGTCACCAGCAAGAACAGAGAATCAGCCAGAGCCCCAGGAGAAGGGATGGCACCTGCTCCCATCAATGCTCTGCACTTTGCCCTGCAACACTCCTGGTCTCTTGTGCAGCTGACAGCATGAGGGGAAACAGCATGCATCCTCCCCAGACACGCCCACGGAGGGTGGGGGGGTGGAGGTTGAAGCTACTTTCAGGAAGTGGGTCCTGAACCCTCAACATCAGCCTCCCCACCCCAAACCACAACAGCTTTCACCAATGCTCCTCCACGCTGTGCACCCTTTTGCCTGTTGATGGGTTTTCACTGGGGAAAGCATGGGGAATCTAACAAAATTCTCACCGTTTATATTTGAGGCATGAAGAAACAAGACAGGGATCAATACTCCGTCCTTGGTCTGCAGGTCAGAGGCAGAGAGCTCCTGCTGATGTCTATAATTACCCTTGCAAAGTGGCTGGGAGTGCATTAGGAGGAGCCAGGCAAGGGTTTTCAGAGAGCAGCTCAGAGTCTGAGCGCAGGAGGCGAGAGCAGCTTTGGTGTGACCTGGCCCAATGTGAACGATGACTTCTGAGGACACCTCTGCCTCAGCTGGGCGATTCATTTATGGAGACTTACATGCAGATCAAGCGGAAACAGTTTCCCCTTCACCCCATACAAAACACACCACTACATTTACTACAGCCTGGCAGATAAAACCTATGGGCACTGAGCAAGAAGGAAATCCTCCTCTAGCAATTTCTTGCATGGATTAAAACTCAGCCACTTCAGTTTAACTACAGGCCCCAGTGAAATATCTGCTGCTTTATCGCTTCAACAAAAGGCTTATGTTCAAACAACAACCTGCTCACGCACATGTTTTACTATAAATTCACTCCAAATTAGTAATTCTTACAGCTGACCAGCACAGGAACACCACCGAGAACAAAGATGCTCTCCAGGCCTTTAAAAACAGCAGAACCAGAAGATCTCCAAAGATGAGGAAGAATAACCACAGGACCAGTGCTGAAGGAGATGTGGGGAGATGCAGGAGAGCAGCACAACTCCAAAAGGTGAAATAAAGTCAACCACGCAGAAGGAGAGTAGGCATTTGACAGCCTTGTTTCTGGTGTAACTTCCCATGAGCACACACGCAACAATACACAAGCATGTGTGGAAGACAAACACACCAGCATCAGCACTCCTGGCTCAAGGAACGGAAGGGAGATGCAGGAAAAAAAGGCGGAGAGTCAGACATTGTCATCCCTTTGGGATGATTCAGAGACCACTATTGTGCTGCCAAAGCTTTACGGTTAAAAACAAACAAAAAAAGGCTCAAAAAGATACAAAGTACATAGATACAATGGGATTCTATAGCTTAACACATGCACTGAATCACATTGCAAGAGGACAGATGAAGTCCCTGGTGGAAGCCTCCCAAGAGCATCTATCCTCAGAATTGTGACTATGTATATTTATTTGTTGAAGATACGTTCCAAATTTTCCACAGTAGCATATCATGTAAAGCACGGCACAAATAAATAAGCTCTTCATGTCTTTTTTTAATCTCCAGAAGTCATCTCTAGTCAAATTTGTTCCTCTTTCTATTTAGGAAGAAGGTGACCTTTACAAAAGCTGCCCAGATTCTGTTGAGCTACAGAGTTTTTTTTAAAAGGTGCTGGAAGAAGAAACTGAACGTAACGCTGCCAGGATAAAGCTTCTGAGTGGTGGCTTGCAGTGCTTATCCCCCATTAGAACTTCTCCTAAATCTTTAATGATGCTGAAACATGCCATAAACCGATGAAGTTCTGGAAACAGGACAATGCCAGCATGTTTGTTTGTGTTTTGTTTGTTCTTTTTTAATATGAGAGCTTTTATCTTCATTGACAATAATCAACTAATGCAAACAAATGGCCACTGAAACTTCACTTCTATACAAGCAAAGCTAAAGGAAGAGTAGTGACATTTTTGGGTTTCATCCAATTCTTCCCAGCAACAGCTAATACCCACTGGCTCCTTAATTCTGCACTGTCTCCTCTCCAAGCCTGAGCATTAAAGGCCAGGCATTTCCAAAACAACTAACGATTTTGGGATTCGATTTCCAGAGGGTGCATGGTCAGCACTTTGCAAGAGTAAATAACTAAAGCTTGGGTTTTGCTAAAGAGTTCAAAACAAAAGCAACAACCAGGTATGTGAAGAAAACAATTACTCCATCCCCAGAAAGGCTTTTTAATCTCCCAGGCTTGCAGGAAACCTTCAACAGAGCTCTACAACCCAGGTGAGCTTGGCAAGTCCCCAGCTGTCAGCTGGGACCCAAGCCCAGGGTGAGCCCCTCACCATGCAGACAAGGAGCAGCTATGACCAGGAGATGTTTGCTTGCCCCAAGCCTGCCCAGGTCTCACCCCCCCAGGGTGCTATCAACTCCCTGAGAAAGGTCTTATCACCTTCCACACACCCTGCAAAGCACCCCAGAAGCATCCAGCTGTGGCAGCTACTGCAGAGCAGCTCACAGTCAGTACCTCAGTTGGAGGCCTGTCCCTGCAGACACGTTGGAGAAAAAGCTATTGACCTGAATATTTTAGAGGGATCAAGGCCACTGCCTTCAGCAAGAGGTGACAGGCTACTGCATTCACTGAAACAAACAAACAAAAAAAAAGGGTGGAAACACCTCCCCAAATCCAGCCCTACCTTTCTGCTTGGGGTCAGCTGTGCACTGATTACCCCAGAGCGTGACCCACTGCATCCACCCATCCCTCCTCACCCTCCTTCCCCTTTCATTGCAAAAATCTGCTTCTCAAACATGCCTATCAGCAGCCTGTGCGAATCCCTGTGTTAATCATTATTCTGCTAATAGCACTGCCTGGTCACTGGGCTATTAGCCATGCTGAGCGGACTAGCAAAAATATCTCCCAGCTCCTACAAAAGAACATTATAATGCAGTTTATCTTATCCCCTTGTCAGGATAATACACAGCACTACCTGTTCAATGGCCTCATCCTTTTAAATTATGTTTTTCTGCAACATTAACAATACTCATTACCACCACCACCACCGGTCTCTATTTTAAGCATCCTTCGGATGTCAAAGGTTTCACCCTGCCCTTCCTCTCACGCTCCACCCTCTGTACCAACACACAGGGACACCTGGGTACCATGGCAATGAGCAGGGTCCAGAATGATGGATACAAACATGCCACGCAGAAGGCGGGGGGAGCGAGCCCGAAGTGCGCTTACTCGATGCACCAGGCCATGCATTTTAATCAGAACTCAGGGCTTTGTTCCCAGCCCAGCAGCCGGCACGTCAAGCAGATGCGCCGCTGCAGTGGAGCTCGACTGCATGGCCAAGATAAACTCTAGCATGGCAAAAACAGAAGCACCCCCTCTAGGCTACCTCCTGTGATACCTGCAGCCCAGCTCTACAAATCCTACCCCATAAGCTAGCAGGCAGAGGCAAGCTGCAATGAACAGCGGTGGGCAAGGCTCTGCTTGTGCCAAGCACACTCCGGTCCTGCAAATCCACCTTTCTCCTCGGTGAGCGAAGTATGGAAGCCAAAGCAAAGGATGGGGCAAGCTGGCAGTCAGAGATCCACCTGTTTTATACACATTCACTTGTTTTTTGTAACACCCAGCCTCCCTGGAACGTTTTGGTGATTCAAACTTGGAGGCAAGTGGCCTGAGCGTTTCCTTTCCCCGCTGCTAGGAACCCATCAGCCCCTCTGTCAGATTTTGTGTCACTACCTGCTCCCAGCGTTTCACACTGCCATCCCTCAGCCCTTCAAGCACGGAGGCACGAGAGCAGTGTCTCCTCCATCCAGACTCATCTTACAAACCCGCAGCAACATGACACTTCTTTTCTAATAAATGAAATTTCGCAAGGCTTGGGGAATTACTCCTCCCTGCCATGTTTTGTGCTCAGGCAGCAAATTTACTATTGATTTCTGATTCAGACCCCAGGGAATGATCCACGCTTCTTGCCCCATCTGCTGAATTTATGACCTTTAACAATTATTCCAAGTGCAAGAAGAGCTTAGTTTAGAAGAAGATCTATTCCTCAGCAAATAAAGCTCCTATTCTTGCCCCACAAACCATTGCATCTCTCATCATTCACAGGAAAGCACTGTAGCAGGTTTCTCCCCTTGAGAGGAGCAAAGGTCCACACAGCAGGAACACAGTCCTGCGTGCAGCAGGAAGCCCTGCTGCAAACCCTGGAGTTCTGCTGGAGGGGACATGGCTGGGAAGGGGGACACAGCTTTGCACTCCCACCCCACCTCTGGTCAGGGCTCCAAGTCCCCTCATCTCCAGCTACCCCGAAAACACCAGCTCTGCTCACAGACCAGGCGCTGCGGGTTGGTCTCAGGGGAAGGGAGGGAACACATATTTCCTCCTAAAGCGAAAACAAAACCCCGAGTGTATCTGGTGTGCATTGCTATTAAAAAGCCACAGAGAAAAAGAAAACCCAAAACAACACCTAAGCATGTGTGGACATGGTTTATAAAAGAAACGTTGCCCTCATTCAAATAAACTTCCTAATGCAGATGGTAAGATAAAATAGTAAAATATGATTTCCAGAAGGTAGGGGAGGAGAAGAGGGGTTGTGTCATGTGTCCCCTCCCCCCTCACCCCCCCAAAAAATAATGCTGCTTCCCTGGATTAATTCCACCAGCTTTAGCAAATTCCCTCCCAAGGCACCTTCCACCTGACAGGGGAAACAAGAGCTCCAAGTCTGTTTTTAAGCTGGGATGGTCCCCCCGCTCCAATCTCTTCTACACTGTGTATTGCTGAGCAATCATTTACACTATTAATCAACCAGAAACTCACTAGGAAGAAAGTAGGGCAAGTGAATAAATATAGACATCTTTTTTTTTTTCCTGTTTGCACTAAAGCAAATAATATTTCTAAAAATACATTGTGCAAGTCTTCAGCAGATTCTGCTTAATTTTATTTATTTGCCTCTGCAGCCTTGCTGTTGCCTCCCGAATAAACGCAGCTTCGCTAAACGACTCCCCACGCTCTGTACCAATGAGCCGGTTTTACAACCAAAGGATGAAGAAGAAAGGGGGAAAAGGAAAAGAAGTTACAGGGAAAATAGACCAGGGAAGGGGGGGACATCAGGCCACAGCCCACGCAGAGGCTGACACATTCGACAAGCCCGACATTTCAAGGGTACATGACGAGCTTCATTTTCAGAGGAGGGCGAGGAGGAGACAGAGCAAAGGGGCACAGCAGGGGATGGATGGAGGGATGGATGGAGGGATGGATGGAGGGATGGATGGAGGGATGGATGGAGGGATGGATGGAGGGATGGATGGAGGGATGGATGGAGGGATGGATGGAGGGATGGATGGAGGGATGGATGGAGGGATGGATGGAGGGATGGATGGAGGGATGGATGGAGGGAGGGGCTGCGGGGTCCCTGCGGGTGTGGAAAGGCTGGCTCTGAAGAGCAGCCCCACTCCCGCACCCCGAGATGCCCGGCTCCACGGCCCTTGTCCATGTGTCCCTACGCACCGCACCGGGTGTGAGCGGAGCTCAGGCAGCGCCCGGCCCCACCGCCCTATGGAAGGTGGGGGTGGGGGGGTGCGCTCCGCACCCCCTGCATCCCCCCCGCCGCAGCCGATGCCGGAGGGGCCGGGCAGCTGCCGGGGCGGGCAGCCGCAGCCCCCGCCCGCCGTACGCACACGCGTACACACGCTCCTATGTGCGTGTGTGCAGGCACACACCTGCGTACGCGCGGCCGCGCAGGGGTGTGCGGGGGGTCGGCGCACGCAGGCACACACGGGCACAGGGATGCACATACCCCGCGCACGCTTCTGCCCCGGTATTCACATACGTGCAGCTGCACACACGGACAGCCCCCGCGCCCCCCAACCCCCTCCCCGCACCGGAGCACAACGGACGGGCACGGAGGGTGCTCCCTCATCCCTCCACCCGCACCCCCCACCCCCCTCCTCCCCACCCCGCAGCCGCCACCTCTCCGCCCCGGGCCCCGACCCGGCGGCGCGGCTCACCCGCAGCGCTGAGAGGTCGATCTCGTCCAGGCTCCGCGCCGGGGAGTCGCTCGCCATGTTTCCGCCGCCGGCCAGGCGGCCCCGCCGCCACGGAGCGGGCAGTGGCGGCCGCCGCGGCGCTGGAGCTATTTAACGCCTCTCCTCATGCGGGGTGCCGGGAAGGAGAAGCCGCCGCCGCCGCCGCCCCCCCTGCCCTTCCGCCCGCAGCACGGCTAGGGGCGGCCGCGGGCTGCCGGCAGGCAGGGCACGCCGCGGGCTGCGCCGGGATGGCGGCGGCGACGGCGCATCGCATCGCCGCCTCCCCGGCCGAGCGCGCCGCCGGAGCTGTCTGTCACGGCGCGGGGAGGGGGCGGCCGCGGCGCGCGGCGGGGGCGGTGCCGAGCCCCGCCGCCAGGGGGCGGGGGCGGGCGGGGGCGGGCAGGGCTCGGCCGGAGAGGCCTCGGCCCCCGCCCCGCTGCCGCCCTGGTAACCCCAGGGGGCGATGTGCCCCCGCGCCCCGACGACGACCCTGTAACCTTGGGGTCTGATGGTCCCCGCCCCTGTAACCCCGGGCTCTGATGGCTCCCCCGCCGTCCCTGTAACCCCGCGGTGACGAGGCTCGGGGCCGGGGAAGCGGGCTGCTGGCCGGTGGCATCGTGCCGCCCCGGAGGGATGGTGTCCGCCTGAGGGAAGCGTATCGTGTCCTCCAGGCTCCCAGCCCTGGTACACCTCATGGCAAAGCTCCTCGGATGAGTTTAGTTGGGACACTGACCCCCGTGACAAGCCACCCACACACACACCCTTACCCCCCCACCGGGGTGCCTGCGCCTGGCAAGTCTCGTGGGAAAAGTCCTGTGGAATTCCGGGCACAGAACCCAAACCCTGTCATACCGGGATGCTGGGAAGTGCTAGGGCCAGCTCTTCCCGATGGAGCAGCTTCCCATCTGTTCCGTGCACTTGGGGATGCTGAGGGCGAGAAGAGGCACCTCCCCAGCTGTACCCAGGTGTCAGGTCCAGTGTTGGGACCCGCTCCCTCCGTGTTCGGGAGCCAGCCCAGCCCTATCGATCCTGTGCCATTCCTGAGGGAGGATAAGTGATTAAAGTTGCCTTTGAAACTGGCCAGCCCTTCCCTCCCCAAGCCAGCAATAACTAGGTAGATTCAGCTCTTACTGTTTTCCTTATTTCCCTTTTTCGGATGCGGCTTCTGCCAAACCAGGTGCCATATATAAATATATATGTATAAAAAAAAATCTGTTGCCTTCTAGAGAACCGTATGGAAGCTGTAGTTACAACATCAACTTGTGTCAGGAGCTTACAATATGCAGATCTGGGGAGTGGAAGCCCTACACATGAGTCAATTGGCAGGCGGATGGGGTTTTCTTACACTCTCTGTGTGGAGATGTGCTTCAAGAAAAACAAATATATATATATAAATTGTATCACAAACAATTGTGTGGTGGCTGCTTGCAGCAGCTGGTGCTGGAGGTGCAGCCTCACTGGTCTGGGTTGGGAGGGACAGGCGGATGAAAAGCCAGAACGAGCTGCTGAAACCTCCCCAGGAGCAAACGGGATCGGCCCAGGCGGCTGCAGAAGTCGGGCTGCCGGTGCGTTCGCCCTCTCCTCGCTGGATTGCCTACAGTGCAGGGACTGCATCAGCAGCTTATTAGTGTTATTAGTTCTGATCACAGCAGGGCTGGCTGATAGGGGACAGGGATGGGAGCAGCAGCGCCGGTGTTTTGGCTTGCAGGGATGCAAGGGCGGGGAAGAATGGGATTCTTTAATTTGTATAGTATTTTTTTTGGTAATAACCTGCTGAAGTGGCAGGTAGTGGCAGTCACCTGCCGTGGGTGAGGCACACAGGGCTGTGCAGTGACAGCAGCCTGCCTGGATTCAGCCCCTTTTTCCCAAGCCACAAATCATCGCTCCTCAATATCTTACACAGTCATTTGCCCTCAAAATTTGATCCAAATGCTAAGCTCAGTAAAATAAACCATCTCTGGGACCATCCCCATGCCTCTGAGCACGCTCCTGAACCTTCCCTGGTGCTGGGGTGCGTTTTTTTTTTTAAACCAGACGTCGCCTGGGTCTGTTCAAACATAGGTATTGCAATGCTCTGCTCGTAGTCGTGAAGCTGGAAGCAAAACTGCCTGGAAACTAGTAACAAACCAATGCGAGACTTCCTCCTGCTTTCATTGTTCCCAGGGAGAGAAGGGAAGAACAAACAGGATGACAGAGGATGCTGGCTTGCTGTAATGTGCTTTCCATCCAAGAATTTGGGGGGTTATTCATGAAATACATAAGGATTTTAAAATATACAAAATATATGCCCGATCCTGCAGACAGATGAATTGCTCTGCTCCTCGGCATGAACGTGAAGTCCCAAGCTAAACTCTGATTTCATTACGACATGTCCACTGTCTATCAAAACGGTGAAAACATAGAGGACCCTTCTGAGGTCACGGGTGTAAGGAATGCAGAAAGGGATAGCAGGAGATGAAAGGAAAGCCCCAGCGAGCTCTGGCATTTCCAGGCTGCTCGGGGAAAGGAATGGTCTCACCAGGGAGACATATGTGTGGCAACTGCCCTGGATGCCTGGGCAGCTCTGTGGGCTGCACCGGTGCCCGTCTGGGCTGCGGGGGCACATCCACAGCTAGAGCTGGGCAGTCATTTTCTTCAAGAACCCTTTTTCTGTAAAAATGAAGTTTTGGGGATTTTGTTGTTTTTTTTATAAGGAGGCATGTATCTGTGTCTCTGCATACTGCTTTTCTGCCAGGAGTATCTAAACACAGTCTTGCAGCTGGAGTCACTATGACCCAAAATGGAGTACTAACTGGCCCAAAATATTTTGCTATGAGTTGATTCAGCATGAAATTGTGTTTCTGCCTGGTGGGTCCCCCCCAGGAATGGTGGCTGGACCCCACTGTGTCTCACCGCAGTCCCTCTTGCAGCGCGATGCCCTGTGCACCAGCCAGCCTGGCTGTGCCGCACTGCTGGCGTGGCTGTATGTTTTGTGACAAGTTGTTGGTTTTTTTGCCATTTAGTCCCCATTTGGAAAGTGGGAAAATGTGAAAACATTGATTTTTTCCTAAGGAGGGGCAGTCTCTGGCCTTGGTCATCCCTGGCAAGTGGCGAGCATTTTACTGAACCTCAGCTTGGTTGTTGGCAGTGAGGGGCTCTTGTCATGGATGGTATCTTTGATTTATTCGTTGTAGGGCACCGACTCACCTATAAACCATCCAGGTCATTTAACCTCTGCACAAACCTAAATTTAATTACCTAGCAGTGCCCCCACTGTTAATTATATCCTGAGGGGTTATATGCAGAATGAGTAAATCGTAACGACCTATAAGGCCCTGTCTGCTTAGCAAGAGCTTCAGGTGCTTTGGACTTTGGGTCATTCTCCAAAAGTTTTGTGAGAAAAGGAATAAAATAAACAAGAGAGCACCCTTGGGCTCTATTTTGGGATCTGGTGCATAATTTATTCCCACTGCACATATGGGTCACTTGTTCCCAATAATTCTGTGACCACTCAGCCCTGTCCCTGGGGTCAGTGTCATTTTTCTGGTTCCCTACGGTGTACCCCAGCGTTTGCCTATGTGGTGCAGCAGTCAAAGTCCTCTGCCCAAATTGAATGGAGGATGCTGAAAAATTAATACTCTGTTAAATGCATAATAATCGGATTTTAAGCTAACGCAGTAACAGGCAGTCATGTTAAAAGACACTCAGAAATGAATGGTTACACTGTCCTAACCTGCATCTATTGATCTCAAATGCACTTTAACTGATTCATTATCACTGATTGCTCATTCTTCTGCTGATATGGACTCTTCCAGAGGGAGAGAAGGGTTTGCATCCTTGAACCTGAGCAGGACTATGTGGGTGAACTCCACTGCCAGGATTTTTCCTGTAGCCCTATTTAAAAAAAACCCCACAACCCTGTAAATAGTTAATCGTTCCCTCACTTAAGCATTGTTCAACTACAAAACCCTGTAATCGCTGCAATGGGGAAGTCAATGGAAAATCAGCAAGGGTTCTTTGAAAAAACCCTATCTCCACGGAGTCATACCCAGGGGACAGCAGGGTGCATTTAAATAGCAAAATCCTGGGGCGCTGTGGAGAAAGAGAGGGTAGATGGTACACTTCCAGGAGCTTCACTCGCCCACAGCACCCCTCCAAGCTGCTGTGCTTCCCCACAGAATCACAAGGTTGGACCTTTGAGATCATTGAGTCCAACTGTTACTGTCCTATGCTAAACCATATCCTAGAAGGACCTCATCTTACCCCTCTGTTAAACGCACCCAGGGGCGGTGACTCAATGCCCTCCCTGGGCAGCCTGTCCCAGTACCCAATAACGCTTTTGGTTAAGATGTTTTCCTACTGTCTAAACTGACCCTGCCCTGGCACAGCTTGAGGCCATTTCCCTTTGTCCTATCACCTGTCACTTGGCTGAAGGGACCATTGCCCACCTCTCTACACCCTCCTGTCAGGCCATTGTAGGTGGTGATAAGGTCTCCCTTCAGCCTCCTCTTCTCCAGGCTAAACATCCCCTTCTCCCTCAGCTGCTCCTCATATGATTTGCCCTCCAGCCCCTTCCCCAGCCTGGTTGCCCTTCTCTAGACATGCTCCAGAACCTCGATGTCCTTCTTGTAGTGAGGGACCCAGAACTGGACACAGCACTCGAGGTGTAACCTCACCAATGCTGAGTACAGGGGCACAATCACCTCCCCAGACCTACTGGCCACACTATTTCTGATACAAGCCAGGATGCCATTGGCCTTCTTGGCCACCTGGCCACACTTCTGGCTCATGTTCAGCCTGCAGTCACCCAACACTCCCAGGTTGTTTTCTGCCAGGCAGCTTTCCAGCTACCTTACCCCAAGCCTGTATCACTGTATGGGGTTGTTATGTCCCAGGTGACTCTGAACTTGGCCTTGTTGAAGCTCATCTCATTGATCTCAGCCCATTGATCCAGCCTGCCAAGATCCCTCTGATGAGCCTCCCTACCCTCAGGCAAGTCAACATTTCCTCCCAGATTAGTGTCACTGGCAAACTTCTTGAGGAGCATTCAATCCCTTCATCCAGGTCATCGATAAAGACTCTGAACAGGAGCATGGAGGCACCCAGGGCCAGCACCATATTTCCTTTATGTCTCTTCTGCTGAAGCAGCAGCAGGGATGCCACCATAGGCCAAAGTCACCAAGGGGACAACAGCCTAGAAGCACTCCCCCAGCAAGGTACAAAAAGCAGCAGGGCTGCTTGCCATGCCTTTCCCTGGTGTATGTAGACCAGGCTGGCTCTCTGCCTTGCACATGAGTTAAAGGAGGCTTTTCCAGGATAGCAAGCAACCACAACCCTTGAAGCACTGCTCTATTATTTACCAGAATACCAACGTTTCAATGGAAAGTTGCAATTTTCAGGTAAAGCAGAGTTGTACATAACAGCGTGTGTGGCTCCCCAGCAGATGTGAGCAAGCCTTGACACCTCTGTTGGTCTCCCCTCAGCCTGGCAGTAAGCACTGGAGGCCTCACATGCTGTTGATTTGAGCAGTACATCTCCACATTGCTACTCAGGATCATGGGGGACTTTGTTTTGTTAAAGAACCTCTTTCCTTTGTGCCTCTTCTGCGAAGAAAATAACCCAAAAGCCAGGCCTGCTCTTCATGAGGGCATCTAGTCTTTTACAGACATTTGAAATGTGCCAATTCTGACTGTTAAGAAACAAATCACAGTCCCATTTTTTGCACTGGTCGCAGAAAACCCAACGTGGCCTTGCCCCCAGCAAGCCACGTCCCCATGGTCCTGCAGAGGAATACTAATTTCTCCCTTCTTTGCTGAGACCTCAAGGATAACATCAGTATGCGTAAGCGCCAGAATGTGAGAGCTGCTGGACCAGAGATCTTCTCCAGAACTCCCCTGCAACAGCAGGAACATCCTCTGGGGATCTCTGCTCATAAATACCTGCTTTACAACCCTGTCCATGGGGCGGAACATCTGCTCTATTCTTCAAGTGCCTTTTTCTCAAAGTTATTTAGCATCCCAGTACGTTTTTTTTATGCTGATGGATCAGGAGCTGAGCTACTCTAAGACAACCAATATTTAGACTTTCTCTTTCCTCCTTCTTTCTTGGCTTCTCTTTCAGACCAAAGGCAGCCCCAGGCCTGGGAAACACCTGACCCGGAGCCACCCCCATCTGGCATTATGGATAGATCTGTAGAACAAGAGAAACTGGCTCTATCTTTTGTCAAATGCAAATTGTTGAGAGTTAATTAAGACACATTTCAGGAACTGTGAGGTGGGGTTTTTTTTCTTAAATTATAATCTGTCCCGAGGTGTGGGTAGGGTTCAACATTGCTCCTCAGGACAGGGGTTACAAAACTGGAACTGTGCATTGCAGTTAGCAAAGGTGCCGACAGCAAAGGTCCCACAGGGCTTCAGCGGTGACCCAACATACAGGGTATTTGGAGTCCTGTGAGACTGGAGGTGATGCAGGTCCCAAAACCTCCTTGGCATCTATGTTTTTCCAGGTTTTCATTTATTTTTAATGATTGGAGCCTTCACCATAGCTTCTGAGTTGTTCTTCAGAGAAGGTAGAGCCACAAAGGCACTGTGCCTCTGCCTTTTTGGAAGCATGTTGAGTACTTGTCATCGTGTCCTGAAAAAATCAAAATCTTTTCTATGTTGAGAAAAGAAAAAGAAAGAAAAAAAAATAGAAAGAGAACAAGGTTAAATGCCAGAACAGACTTTCCAAGTCTGGTATTTCAGGCTTCCCACCCATAGTCAATGGCCAAAGCAGAAGAGGGTCAGAAGAAAACTGGAGGTACTTAAAGTGACTTAAAGTAATCATCTGAGTAGTGCTTAAAGTGTTAGTGTCTGAGTAGGAAGGCAGGGTTTGAGCCAACTGCTGTTGCCTATCTGTGGAGGCTTCACTCAGGGGTGTTTACTTCCTCATGCCTTCACTGAGATGTGGCAGTCTATGAAAGCACTCCTCCTGGAATTAGATGAAAATGCTTTCTTTTTTAAAAAAAGGGTTTCTAGGTCCTGTCATAACAGGGAAGAGCTTAAAAAAGCTAACCCAAATGTTCACTGAAGGCAAGACATGCTGTACTCTTATGAAATGCATGGAGAATTTAGGAGGCATGGGACTTTCTGACTTGCTGAGAGACAAAATCATCATCAGACTGCTCAAAAATATCACTTCACCACCTCAGGAAGGAGCCACTCGAGTCTGGATTTTATGTATGGAAGGTCTTCTGCAGTGTGCTACTCCATGGGCGTGGATGGAGGCTGGCTTCAGGCCCAGGAGGTCCTGCAGAGTTTATGTGCTCTGATTTACAGATCATATCACTCAACTCTGTAGAATAGCAGACTTACACTGACATCACTTTTGTGCCCTGCCCCCAAAGGCATTTTTCAGCCTGTGGTATGAAACAGCCCTGACTCCTTCAAATCCCAGCTAAAGCCATCAAGTACAGATGGAAAAGTCTCCAAAAGGGTGAAGAGCCCTGGCCAATATGACTGTGTCCTTGCCCCCACCATTTGACCTCATGTCTAATGCTGTTAACGCAACTGCAGATGTAGCATGAAAGGATGGCTAACCCCTCAAGGGCCATGAAGGTTACACCACATCACCAAGAAATACCTCCAGACGAGCAAGACTGAGTAGTTATAGCAGGTGAAAAGGTCCTTGAAACACAAGTGTTAAGTAGTACTAGGAGACAAACCCATGAAGAAAGGAGAAGGGTTCACCTACCTGTGCAGCATCCATCCCACTGGTCAGCAGTGAGACATGGAAATGAGTAGACATCCAGCATGGGAAAAGCACAGTGAACACTTGGTTCAGCTCAGGGGTATATACCACAAAAGAAAACATGTATATTTAAACCATTTTAGTCCTAGCACGTGATTTCTGAGAAACTACCAAACCACCAGGCAGGAAACTAGGTGGTTTTGAAAGGCATGCTGCATGTTCAGTGGAATGACTCCATCTTCAGTTAAGACTGCAGAAAAGAGTGGGCTAATGCTTGGAGCAAAGGGAAACCCAACCCAGGTGTGAGCACACAGTATGGGCTCTCACCAGAAGGTGCAACGAGGAAGCCATCAGCTGGGAAATAAACAGGACAGGCAGAAAAAACTTGGCAAGAAAGGTAGACCAACCCCAAATGACAAAGAGGTGACTGAGCCCCATTTCCCCTATGTACCCATGCTGGAGTGGGAAGGATGAACTGGAGATTTTCCTTGGAAGTTCTGGACCCCACAGGCTCAAACAGCCAACAGAGACTTTAAAAAATGACCTGATATAATTAATTAACCTCAAGATTTCAGACAGGGCTGATAAACCAGGGTGATATGCCGTGGAGGTATTTTGAAGATGCTGAGCTGGATGCTATGGTGAGCAGCATTGTCCAGAGATCGTTTGGCACATGGTGGGGAAATGCAGTGAGCCCACCCCTGGTCCCATCACCAGCCCCTTGCCTCACTCCCCAGCCCATGTGCCCTGCTTTCCCTCCACCGCTTCCAGATCCCATCTGGGTGGAGAATAAACAGGTATACATGTGAAGAGGCGTCGGGAAGAGCTGAGTGCCAGTTGGAAGGAGACACAGGATCAAATACCGAAGCTCATCTTCCCCAAGCAGTACTTGCGCTGATTTCAGCCAGTCATTAGTCTCAGGGCCTCCTCAGAGAGACTCATTGCTAAAATTCATTAGTGAAAACCCTCCAGCCTTAAGACAACAGCAAGCTGCACTCATCTCCAGAGGGATATATCCCCTCCATACCGCAGCACCTCGTCAAAATGCACAGGAGGGAGGTGCCAGCAGCTCCGTGGGAGACCTCTCTGCAAAATCTCTCCAGATCACTGAGTTCTTCAAGAAGATCTCGGTGCTTTACATGCTATCTTAAGAAGCGAGTTAGACACACTTTAGCAGAAAATCCACTCGCCTTTGCATAGGCAGGTGGTAGATGTAGCACTTTATGAGCAGCCACACTCTCAGAAGCACCCAATGACATGTACAGCGATGTGTGAGCTTCACAAGCGGCATAGCTGACACAGGCTGTTTGCTGAAAGGGAACGAGCCCTTTCCTCTGCATAACCAAGATTTAAGAGCTAGCCTGGCTGCTAGTCTGTGGCAATTAGGCTCCCAAAATCCCAGGTTGCTTTTGGAAAACAGGACTTGGGCTCCTGAAAGCAGCATGCCCTCTTTCAGCCTTATTTTAGTTTTCTGTCTCTACCTTGAGGTAATGCAAGAGCTGAGATGTAATTACCCATTACAAATAATGAGCAAAAAAACCTGTAAGACAACTGTAAGACAAGAGTTTCTTCCAGGCATGCAAAACAGCCGTGTTCGCCCTCCCCAGCATCGTCTGTGTTTTGTGTCAGTTCCTGACATTGCAGATTAAGCTGTTTGGGAACATAATGAGCACACCAGCCTAACACCTCATCCAGATTAAAATCAGTAAACCCACCAGCAGCAGTAGCCTCTTAGTCAGAAAGAAAAGCACATAGAGCCACCATGACAGTATCTCAGGTGGCACTGGAAAATGTCTGCTTCAAGTTTACCAACAAGATGCTGGGCACCTGGACCAGTGAAATTGGAAAACTGGCAAAAATCCCGTGTACCAGTTAGATCCCATATGAACTTCTTTCTGCAGGTCGATGAGCACAAGGAGAGTGCACAAGCCTGTTCAGGAAGGATGGTTCTTCCAAGGATGGTTCTTCCAAGGATGCTTCTTCCAAGCAGCGCATCAGGGTGCCACCCTGGGGAGAGGTTGGAGACAGCTCAATGGATTTTCGTCCCAGCTCTGACTGTATTCAGCAGTTTTGTGCATCCTAGAACCAGACATCTATACGTGACAGCTGAAATAGACTCAGGAAGGTGGTAAAATATGGTCCTTGAGAGGGTTAAAGGAGAGTTCAGATGAACTGAGGGCAGACATGAAGTGATCCTTGAGGTCCCAGAGACCATGCTGGATGAGAAGGGCTCCCCAGCACCTCGGCTCCTTTCCAGCCTTGCTGTAGCCTTACTAGAAGTAAAATATTGAAAATGTGGGTGACAGCTTAGATTACACATCGTTAGAAACAGCCAGGATAATCTGTCGCCAGCTCCCTAAAAGGAAATCTTTAGCTAACAAATATGCTCCATCCTTTTGAGCTGGCAGATAATGATGGAACTGAATAAAATGTAGCTGGATCTCAGGGAAGCAGCTGACATGGTGCCATGCAGGGGCTGCCTCACCAGGCCAGAGCAAGCAGCGCAGAGCAGGAGAGCTGCTTCTGCTATGACTTGGCCAGGAAGTGGAGAAGGAAGGCGGCTGTTTGGTTTCGGGGAGCGTTGCAACACACCATGGTGCAGCCCTGACACAGCGGGGATGGTCAGCATGGTATGATGGGCTTCCTGCTCCTCGCTGGAGGGTTTCATTGTGTCCACGCATCATCTCCATGTCCCTCATCTGATACTACAACACATGGTTTTGCTAGAGGGTCAAAGAAAACCATCACTTGTTTATGAAAAAACCCTGTACATGAGATCCCTGCCTATCATGAGGGCATATAGCAGCTCCAGGTTTCCAGTCAGCTCGGTCCTACACAAGGCCACCCAATTTCCAGGGCAGGAGAACACTAGGGTTTTAAGTCCCTTCGCATCAAAAGATCCTGGAACAACACACCATGGAAATACGCATCAATGAAACAACTGCCACCATCACTACCAGTAACACAGGACAAGTGATACCAGCCTGAGTTTGTTCCGAGGACAGGAACCTGGTGGTTGTGGACAACTGGATTTTGTGGCTGCTGAGAATGTGTCTGAAACAGCATCTCCTGGCTCAGGGAGACTTCTCCTGCTGAGACAGTTTGAATAAATTCTACAGAAACCTTTCTGATATGATAAAAATAACAGTGATGAAATGGCAAGGCACAGAAAGCACACAGACACAGGACACAGAAGGCACACAGACACAGCGGAACCCAAATCCAGGATGATTTAGATGATTCAGGCTTTTCCTATTTATTTATTTAATTTTTTTAAGGGTAATAAACAGCTCGAGCAGCTCGCCACACGCCTGCACAACCCAAGAGGCTTGAAGTCAGCTCGGAGGTTTGAATGAATGATTCATTATTCCACACACGCCACTGCTCCTGCGCTGCTCCAGCCTGCACCCAGCTGAATGTCAGGAGAAATTCCTCGAGTGTGTAATTGTGTATAACGCCATCAGCCCGCAGCAGGAAACGGGTCTGCACAGCGTTCAGAGCCGGGACAATTGATGTCATACCGATACACTGTGCGAGGACACAGAGGGGAGGTCTGTATGGCGGCGAGTCGTCTGAGAGCCAGTGCAGCCTGCTGGAGTCACACTTTAGGCAGGAAATGTGTCTCTAAGCCCAAGCAGGAGAGGTGTGCGCAGTATTTCATTGTAAAATGGTGCAGCGTGACCGTAGTCATGGCAGAGGCGCTGACCTCTGAGCAAGGCCAAATTTTAGGGTGCACCCCAGGTGTGGGTTGCATCCCTTTGAGAGAGGCTCCCATGGGAGTCAGGGTGCTGTGGTGGGGGCCTGATGGGGTTTGTGCGCTGTGGTTGTAGGGTCCTGCAGGCACAACAGGACCCTGCACCCCGGTGGTCAGGGCCAGAGGGACCCAGCACCTCGGGGGTCATGGCCAGGGGGACCTAACACCTTGGGGCAGGGTTGGTGGGACCCAGCATCCTGGGGTCAGGGCCTGTGGGACCCAGCACCCCGGGGGTCATGGCCTGTGGGACCCAGCACCCCGGGGAAGCAGAGCCAGCAGGATCCAGCACCTCGTGGCAGGATTGGTGGGACCCATCACCCCGGGGAAGGGCTGGCGGAACCCAGCACCCCGGGCAGGGCGGGCAGCCGCTGGCACCCGTGAGTCTGGTGGTTGCAGACCGAGCCCGCAGCACCCTCTAGAGGCCCGCAGGCACCCAGCCCGGGTTTCCAGGGAAGATTTGCATGCGCTGAAAGACATCTCTCTCTCTCTCTCTCTCTCTCTCCGGCAGTGATTTCTAAGGCAATATTTAATCCATCGTTCTGCACCAGCTGTTCTTTGGGATGCATCGCTGGGTGGCATCAGGCCTCTAGCTTGTCCCTCCTGGTGCCGGAGGGGATGGAGATGGGCAATGCTGCAGGCAAGAGCTGGGATGGAGAGGGTGGGGGTGAGGAGGGGCTCTCCACAGAGCCAGGGAGAGCCACCCAGAGAAAAATCCTCCCAGCTTTTTCCTTGCGGGTCCCCAAGCATGTCCCCAGCCAATGCCAACGTCATCTCGATGGCAGGTTTAACCCAAATGGGAAGTCAAGTCCTACCAGGTGCAGAGATGGACACGTAACTCTTGTCATGCGATCCCCAGAGCACTGCGGGCTGCAACTCTGCTTCACCCAGCATCCCTCTGCTGTGGCACAGCATCTCTGCTCTTGCCTCAACAGGGTGGCTGCTCTCCCTGGGCTGCAGCAGATACAAGAGGAGTTAGGTTGTTATCTAAAAGCAACTTATCAGTGAAATCACATTTTAGTGTGGCCCCAAGGAGACATAGCTTGAATTCCTATATGTAATTAAACGTGCAGGTTACATCCACACCATGGAATTCTACCAACTGTAGCTGCTAGACTCCTTCCAGGCAGTATGTGCTGGGCAGTACACACTCCTAACAGATACGGAGTTCACCTGAGATTTGCTATGCAGAAGACATAAGAGACCACAGAACAAACAGCCTCCAGCTGTGCTGGTTTGTGCTGTGTGGCTACAGCTGCCTTCATTCCTGGTGTTTCCTGGTTCCACATTTGGTACTGGCCAAAACGGGGCTTTGCTGTATGAAGCAAGTCATTAACTATATCTGAAATGAATTCTGTATACAGTTATCTAATTTGTATTTCTGAAAGTACAGGGCTTTGTATTTTATTTCATAAACCATGTACCTTCTTCAAGAGGAAGCATGTCTAAAACATGAAATCCCAAAATATAAAAAAACCCCAAAGCCCCCCAAAATCTGAAGTTGCAAAGCCATTTTCAAGTCTAAAATAAATAAAAAACCCCCAACTTGGTCAAACAGGCTGAGTGCTCTCCTGAAGGACACACTTTGTATTTCCATCTCAGACATACAACAGACATGTTCCAGCCTAGATTACCGTGGCTTCCAGGATGGACACCCAGAGGAGAGAATGCAAATGCTTTTCTGCCTGTTTGGAGAGATAAATGAAGAATCAGCTAAACACCAGGAGCAGGACAGAGCTCCACAGCTGCAGGCAGCGGGTGGAAGATTGGTGTCTCTCTGGGTGACTGCCCAGCCTGCCTGTCCCGTCTCTCCCAGATGGTCCCAGTTGTCCGATCCTGAGAAGGACCTGAAGCGAGAGAGCAGCCCTCCATCTGGAGACACCAGAGCATCCTCGTGACACACCTACTTTTAAGCTGCACCTTTTGCAGGAACGTAAGGGATCTGGCAAGGGTAAGGGAAGCTGAAGACCAAGGTGGCAGGGTGGCACCTGCCTGGGCAGTGTGGTGCACACAGGGATGACAAAGCCCGAGTGCTACTGCTGCACAGGTTGGCCCTGGGGGTTTCTCCAGTGGGAGACGTGGGTCTGGCTGTTGCCTGCATTTCTCTTGTGCCCACTCCCCTTCAGCATCCCCCAGCTTCCATCCCCAGGGGGGGAAATCCGCCAGGCATCCAGCACTCCTTAAGCCCACAGCCTTCAGCACAGGGTAGTTTTTCAGGTAGGAACGTCCCATAGGGATGGACCATCAGCTCCTCCACTTCTGCTGGGCACCGGTCACGTCTGGATGGCAGAAACCTATGAAGCTGTGATAACGCTATCTCCCTGACCTCCTCTTTGTCCTCAAATGGGAACTCACAGCATCTTTGACTATTGAGATCAGGCTGAATATGGAGAGATTACTCGTCACTGGATCTGGGTGTAAAGAGTTTTCTTTGCAGCATCATTTCTTTTTTAAGAACACTCCCCCTTTCCCCAAATTAATTTCCATCCCAGCCACAAGATCTTGCCATAATCATTTTGAGCTGAATATTCTGAGTAATCAATCAAAGCGGTGGAACCAATTTTCAAACTGTCACTTTTAATTTTTCCAATTAAAAAAAAAAAAATTATAAAATTGAACATTTCACTCCCAGTGCTGTGGTGATTGAGGCTCTTAAGAACCTTTACTCCACTGCATTGGTGCTTCAAAGCGTGTACTTGAGAATCTGAAGAGCTGGCACAATTGCAGACAAACTATAACAGATTGATTTTCAGCAGCAAGAAGAAACCTGTTTCTTTATGTGCCTTCAGACCAGTCTGGCAAACCCTTTTCTTTCTTTCTTATTCCCCGCTTCCATCCACTACAAAAATAGCTAAATGGCATTAATAATTTCATACACGCAAAAGGCTGGTACTAATTAAAAAGTTGACGCATTATTGAGAGCTCAGTGCATAAATGCATGGCTAACGAAGGCCCAAAGAGCAGATGTGCTTGATGCTGGGGTGGAGGAGAGGATTTCTCCAGCCTCCAGCACAAGATGCCTGCAGACATTTCAGTGATGGAGGAATCGACCTAGGAGAGGAGGCAGGAACGGCCTCAGTACAAAAAATGGCTGGAGAAATCCATCCTGGAAAGAACAGGTCTATTAAATGTACCAGTGACGTCTCTCTGTGTTCAGGGTACGTGTGGGCTGCGTTTCTGCTCAGTGAGGAGCCATCCAATTAAAGACTTTGCGAGTCATTCACCAAGGGAACGCTTTGGCCGTAGGAAACCAGAGGGAGGTTTGCTATTGCCCTTGCCAGAAGCAGCGTGTTCCTGCCTCCCCTGTACAGCTTGTGCCAGTTATGGCCTCTATGATGGCTTTAATGGGCCGAGGGACACAGCTGAAGTTGTGCCCAGTAAAAGGTAGGCATGTAGGGGAGAGAAAACAGCAGAAGCAGCAACCATGCCCTCAGGATGGGCGCCTGCATCACACAGGGAAGGATCCCTCTTACAAACTGATACCTAACCTCTCCGGATTCAGGACCATGTCTACTTTCACACTAAGATAAGCTTGCATTGAGGTAACATGGCTCTCCTACACTCCTAGCACCGAAACTGATGCTGGCAAGATGGAGCCAGACACTGCTGCTGACGTCCCCTGCAGCCACCCCATGTTACCCTCCTGCCCGCACCGTTGCGTCCAACGCCGCTCCACCACACTCCCACTTCTGTTATCTCCACCTGGGAGACCTCAAAAACATGATGCAGCAAGTGTGTAATTAGCTGAGAGGTATCAGAGCAGCAGCAGAAGCTGAGGATGACTCTCACCAACGTCTCTCCCCCCCCCCCCCCCAAGCTCTGTCTCCCTTATCTTGCTTTATGTGTTTGTCAAGGGCACAGATTGGATCTGGAAGTTTTGAAGATATGGAGAGCCCTTTGGCATTTGAGGAAGGAGATGAAACCCAAGAAACAGAGAAGTTAATATGTTTTCAGTTTGCAAGGGAGCTTGGAAATAGCACTGAAGCCTTATTCATCGCTCCTGCCCCTGGAGAACAGCAGTAATCTGCTTTTCCTCTCTCCATGCTGAATTGCCTTTACCGAAAGTTAAAGGGGACAGTGGCAAGTTAATTCTGTTTTAGAAATAGACCATTTTTGCCTGTGCTTTTCATGATGCCTCTGGATTATTAAAACAGGAGTTTTAAGATTTGTTTTAGGAAGGCAAATTCTCTCTTTCTCTGCTGTTTCACTTCTCTGGCAATTTCTCTCTCCCAGCAAAACCCAAACGACTCCAGTCTGGCCATTTTTATTGCACCCCACCACCAACGCAAGGCAAAGATAGAACCCAGCCCACAAGCAGGATGTGGCCATGGTCCCCAAAACAAGCAGAAATGAGACCAAAGCCAAAAGATTTTGACATGATGATCAGTTGTATTTTCAGCCCATTAATACACATTCATTTACCAGGTACAGAGTGGAAAGGAAAGCGATTGTTAGCAGAAATAAGGGTATGAAACTCAGTTCCAGCAGCCTTCACAGAAGGGATATTCAGTGTTCACAACCACACCATCAGAAGGGAGAGATGCACTGAGACCTGCACTCAGACCCCAAGTGGAAGCTCTCCTTTTGTTGCTTAGTTTAGACATGATTTATAAGAAAAAACCCCCAAAAAACCACTCAAACCCCAACAACCAAACATGCCCAGAACTGGGACTTTTGAGACACTTTTCCCCCTTTTCCAAGTGTCAGGGAAGAGGTAAGTTGGAATTATTTACATGGTGGAGAGTTTATGGAAACATACTGGGGGGTTAAAATGGAATAATCACAAATACTGAAAAATACAACAAGAGAGCAGGCAGGGAGATTAAAAACAATGATAATAATACTAAAAAGAGAAACCCCAAGAGGATCATTGCATTCAGTGGTCGATGTACAATTTGTGGGCCTGTCCCACTTCGATTTACCTTAATTTTTCATGCTTAACGTGATTCACTTCCCTGACGTTACCACTCCTGGTTTAAACCTCGACCCCACAGTGCTGCTGGTTTGGGTGGGCTCTCAGCTGTGCCAAAGGGAGTGCTCTCTGGAAACACCCTGCATCATGAGCAGAACCAAACGTGATGGGCCACCCAAGAGACGCCAACCTCTTACCCACAGAGGTGGTCTGGAGGCCATGTGCTCTCCTTGCCTTGGCCAACCCTACACCCCACAGGCCAGGTTCTTTCTGCCACACCACCAGCACAGGAGCTCTGCAGCTGATGGACATGTGTTGACCAGCAGCCTCTGCACACAGATTATACTCCCTGACTGTCTGGCCTACAAGTGCACAGGCTTGTTATGCTGGTATAACACCAACAAACCCCCTTTGAGCCTGATTGTACACAGATGTGTCCTTGGAAGGAATGAAGATGCTGTAAATTATTACTGCCGGGGTTCCAGCTGGATAAAATCCTCCCTGAGGTCTCCCCCAGGGACAGCACCAGGATTGCAAAGTCGCATCGTGAAACCCAACCAAAAGAAAGAGAAAGGGGGTGCTCGGGGTTTAAGCCAGCAAGGGTCACACAAAGTCAGGTGACAAACCAAGACCGAGCGAGACCAGAAGCTGAGCTGAGCGCTTTGCAGCTGCCACAGGGCACTGGAGTGGCTATTCTACAACTTATTTTTTAGTAAAGTCTGTCTGTACGATGACTTTTTAATCCCTCATTTACAAAACCATGCATTAAGCTTTATAGTGAAACATTTACTGATCTATACAATAAAACACATTTAAAATATCAGCCTATTAAAAGATGCATTAAGGAGTGTGAGATGTCTAAGTGGCACATGTTATGGAATAAATTAAAGAAAAATAAAAGTGTTCTTCTCAGGTCGAGCTACAAAATAAAGTCTGAGCCTGAGAGAAGTTCTCTCGTTTTCTGAGGGTCCAACAAACAAATACCACGAGAAACAGTTCATGTTTCTGGGTTTGCTAGTGCTTGAATCCACACTGCTCGTTACAGTGCTCCTCTCCAGATCGTACAGCAATCCTCTCCAGTGTGAAGGTATCAGAAAATAAACCCATGCTGGTCTTATGGATGAAGAAGTAGTGATTGTTTAGGTGCAGAAAGTAACTGTCTCAAGGTGTTCAACCTCACAGGCTTCTTAATATAAGAAATAAAACCCCAGGAGCCAGCTCTGAACAGCTCAGCCTAGGGGTGCCTTCACTGGAAGCAGCTCTAGCCCCATCAGTGCCGTGCCCATGGGGGTGTCGGTGGCCCCATGAGCCCCCAGAGATGCAGGGCTCTGCCTGCTCTGTGCCAAGGCTGCCTCGCACACTTTGCATTTGGATGCTGCTAAATCCCCGGTGTTAGGATCTTGGCACCAAGTTCAGTGTGGTTCCTCCATTCCCACCAAGAGAAGCCTCCCGGATAGAGAGGCCCTGCTGCTATTTTAATAATGAAAGACATTCTTAATTAGCACCTTTTCATACAGAATCAGGCAATGAAGTCCTTCCTCTGTGGCTCTGCTGTGCCATTTGGGACCAGCAGCCATCACAGCGGGGGCTGAGTGGTACAGAACCCAGGTATTTTTTCTCCAAAGCAGCCTGGCAGAGAGGGACCTAATGCCGCTGGAGATATGAAGCCCAGTAGTTAGCTACCTACCACCTCAAAAGACAATATAAGGACAATTTAAGGATTACAAGAATCGTTGCTAATATGAGGATGGGGACATTAAGAGCACTTAGAAGACAACAGGAACCTTCAAGGTTCATGCGTGCAGGTGATGGGGTTGAATGCTTCCTTTCCAACTATGAATACCAATCTGGGTGACTTACAATGATTCTCTGACAGGCTGTAATTCTGTTAAAGTTAGCAGCTTTGTTCAAACTAAACCAGCTAAAAACACTGAGAGAGAAAAGCTCTGAACTAGCTCTGATGTGAAATAACAAGACACCTCTGATTTCTTTCGGGACTGCAAACAGTGAGGGCACAAGCTGCTCTGGCTCTGCAGGGTGTAATAACCCCAGGTCAAAATTTTTTTAAGGGGAAAACAAAAAAGAATAAAATCAAGGGAACATATTCATCTGCTTACAGCATGCCAGCTAAAAGCATTGACCAAAAAATATAAATATAAAATGCTGCACATGCACCTCTCAACTAGACCACAGATGCACCAACCAGAAAGGAATATAATTGGCAACGAGCAGCTACAAAACACAGGCATGAAACAGTGGAAACTGCAGGAAGGGGCTGGGCCACCCCAGAGCAGCATCTGGGGTTGTTACTTCCTTGGGTGATGCAGCAGGTACAGAATTAATTGGTGCCTGTTTTCAGGACTGAAGATACAGAAGATAATCGGCTAAAACATGGGGCCAGCTATGTTTTAGGGATAGCTAGGTGATAGGTATTGTTCTTTTCCAGTTAAAACCAGGTGAGACTGTTGAAAGAGCCAAAAAAACCCCAAAACTTGCTTGTGAACTCAAGCACCAGTTCACCTGGTCTTCTGACTATGGAGAGCTGGGGACAGGATTAAACCCAGCTAGCAAAGGGCTAGCTGGCACACTAGCAGCAGAGGGGCTCAGCCTCCCCCTTCTCCAGGTCCAGCTCTCCTTAGGTGTTCCTGACAGTCCAATTTCTTAGTGTTTGACATGACACTGTGCCCCATTAGGGAACACCTCGCCCAGGACCACAGCTGGATGCGAAATCAGGAGACAAAGCTCATTGCAGGACAGGGGATGGAGTAAAGAGCCAGGGCAGCACCCAGCAGCGGTAGTGTTTCCCACAGAGGTGCTAGATGGAATTGCTGTTCTGCTGCACAGTGAGATGCAAAACAGCCTTGGAAACTGTCCTACAGAAATGGAAAACAGGGACAGGCATGCTGAGTTTTACCTGCGCTTGGGAAGACACGTTCTGCCTGACTGAGCTCATGATTGTGGCTGGTCTAAGAGCAGAGTAGACCAGAAACAAGGCTTTGCTACCTGCTCCCCTTCCCCTTTGCATTCACCCCATCTACAAAGTGATGCACCAGCTCTCTTTGGGCATGACTGGGCTGATGCTTCAGCTCCAGTGTGATGGCCCTGCCTGGCTTTTATATAGGAAGGATGGAAGGAAAGCCAACCCACAGTAAGAATGCATGAACAGAGGACCTGGAGCACGGAGCTTAGCTCAGTCCACGCTTTTGAGTTTCTGTCCCATCAGACGCAGTGGGTTCCTTTTCTTCAGCTCTGGAGATCTAAGGCTTGAGTGTAAAGCTTGATCCTTTCCTGGAGAAAGCTTTCCCACACAGTTTGAACAAACAGATGTGTTGCATGTCTGCAAAGGCCAGCAAATTATGGTGATTTAGGCACCTCTGGCTGCCCTTTGCTGAGGCCCAGGCAGTACCACGCTGCGCCTGAGGACTGCTGATTGCTCTAGCTGTGGTACAAACAGGGGCTTTCGCCCCTGCAAGAGGGGAGAAGAGACCAAAATGTTGATTCTGATACATGATTGTTAGTCCGTTCCCATTTAAGAAGCGGAACACCCATGCTCGGCTCGCTGCAGGACAGCCCAGGGCAGCACCAAGCAACACTTCCCGGAGCTGCATGATATGCTCTGATGGTGTATGAAAGGGATGAGATGGGGGGATGACTCCAGTGAGCCGAGGCACGGATACCCAGCAGCCTTAGAAGCAGGCACAGCCCACGACTCGTGCGCAGCCACAGCATGATCACAGTATGGATGCCACCATGGTATACAGCCAGCAGTAGTAACAACATTGACTGGGATTTGTTTCCCATCCTAGGAAGTGGCCTGCATCCTTTAGGTGCCCAGAACGTGTCTTAAAAAATAACTCCTTGAGAGGTAAGTTCTCATCTGCCACAATTTCCAAGTCCTTCTGCTCCTCTCCTTTGCTAGTGTCAATTTTCTTCAAGTTCCTCCACTAAAATCCTTTAAAAAGGCACATAAGCTTGGTGAAGATCTTCTTTGCCTCCCTTAGCAATAAGAAGCTTTCCAAAAATCCCATTTCATTCATCAACTTGTCTCTAGAGAACCAGACTTCGAAACGTAAAGCAGTCTCTGCATCTTCTTAAGTCCACACCTCCATGGGTACCATGGACTCCTTGGTTCCAACGGAGGGAAGCAAGTACTCTTCCTCCAGAAAACGGAATGGGAATTGTACTAAAAACCCACGAATCTTTTTTAATTCTTCTGCTGCTTTTGCAGGGTCATCGTTCGCCAGTTTGGGCTTGTTGATGAAATCACGCAGTTGGGTTAAGTTATTCACCTGGTCACTGGGAAGGCATCGAAACACCTGATTGAATGAGAAAAAGACATGTCAGTGCAGGGAAATACTGCAAGGCAGAGTTCCTGAGAAAGGCCAAAACCATCTAACACAAATTCCCTGGGCTGGGAGCTAATTAATTAATAGCCTGGAGAACAGGGAGGGAAGAGGGACGTGCTGATCTGTGATATGGCTGGAGCAGGTGGAGGGGAAGCTCCAGGCCGTGTTCTGCTCACTGCAAAAGCTCATTAGAAACCAGAAGTGAAATTTTCTTCTACTCCAGTTACGCCATGGCTGGCTGGAAGCCGTAAGCACAACACAGTGATTCTCTGGAGCTACAGCTGATACAGCTAAAAGGAGAAATCAGCCTCACCACCTCCTTGGGCTGCTGTCCCACTGTGAAGACACACAAACTTCTTATTCACAGCTCTTGCACGCTACTTGTTCCTTCAAAGCACCTCTGAAGGTCCAACCCCACCCAGGACCTGGGCCTACCACAATCTCTCTCCCCATTCTGCTTCTCCTGTTGGCACCTGCAGTGTGGGAAGGAGAGAAGGGAAAGGTCCTGCATCCCTCACCTTGTCGAAGATGGTGGCATTGCGAGCGGCTGTGGAAATCCACACCTCCTTGAAGAATTTGTCACAGACGGGATCCTGGTGTTCTGGGCTGAGATCGGAGCCACCAAGGACAACCCTTGGGAGACAAAGAGATTGATGCTCAGGGAGGATGAAGCACCAGGCACTCCCTGCCTTGAAAAGTGCCAGGAGCGGAGAAGTTTCCCTGGGACTTGCCAAACCCCACAAGTTCCCAGTGCCCTCCTATGCTCTCATCCCCTGGAACATGCTACAAGCCGTAACACTGCCTAATTTTCTCCTTTTTTACTGTGCAATAACCCTCCAGATGGGAAACAGGGTGGGGGAAAAATTAAAAAAAAAAACCAACAGGAAAAAGGAAAAGATATTCATGAAAAACCAGCCGTGTTGTGGGCCAGATGGTTGCTCTGAGTGGGGAAACTTCCATTAGAAAGAGACACCACCACCCAAAATTGAGAGTGTGAAAACAGGATCTGGAGGCAAAGTATCACTGTCTTGTTTATGAGCTCTCCTAGAAAAATCTGGGAGGAAAACAACCTGCAAGTCAAGCTGCCAAGCTGAGAACAGCACAGGGAAGGCTGATGCTAGTGACACAGCAGCAAAGCTCTGGGCTAAATCTGGGCCAGGCAATGCTAAACCTAAGTGGGTAGAAGCAGCCCTGCTGGTTTGGGAGGCTGCGTGTGGGTGTGAGCCTGAGCAAGCCCTGCCTGCATCCCTGCACTCGGCCAGCCCCACGCAGCCCACCTGAAGCAGCGCAGCCGGAGGGACTGGGCGAACTTCCCGGCGCTGTACTCCTCCCCGTCCATCACGGAGGGGACGGTCTCAGTGTCCTGCACGATGATGGCCATCTCGCTGTCCCGCTTGCCCAGCATGCTGCGGTCGTTGATGTTGGCAGAGCCTGGAGAGGGGGACAACAAAGCACAAGCAATGCACGGGATGCTCCTGTGTACCCTCCATCACCACCCATCTCCCCGCCTGGTCCTCTGCATCCCTTGCCTCTGTGGGGGACCAGCTGTGGCTTCACTAAGTAAAACCCCAACCCAGGGAGACCTTTGCTGAGGAAACACAGACCCTGTGAGCCAGGATTTGGAGAAGGTAAACCAACCCCACCTCATCTAATATTTTCAGGCTTCTAAAGCTCCAGGCTTGGAAGATGGTTAAACCACAGCCAAGCCCAGGCCAACACCTTCAAAAATCTACTCTCTGTAACTTCCTGGATGCTTTGGCAGAAAGATACCCTGGCTTTCAAAGGTCTTCACTGCATTTGGTTTGGAGATCAAGCTACCTGATACAGGATGGGCACCATGGGTAAACCTGCCCTCGTCTTTCGTCAAGAGGGGAAGTTTTCCATTTGCATTTGGAAGGTAGGGGCTTTTAAGGAAGGGAAATATAGGAAGGACATCATCTCCTTGCTGCGGGTAACCAACACCCAGTCCTGCTAGGACCACTCTTGTCTCTGCAGACACAAGAGCTCAGACTCTGTCTCTGCTAATGCAGCAGGGCAGCAGCAGACCCCAGGAATCTGGGGACCTTCCAACCACGTGAGATATTTCTTCTCTACTCCTTGCCCTACTCCTGCTGCTACAGCACTACCACACACTGTGTAAAACCCACATTCCAGGAAGGAAAGGGGTGCTTTCCAGAGGGGCTCAGGGTACACACGTTGCCCAGCGGTGGGACCCATGAGTGCCCTGTTGTACAGCTCCCTATTCACACCTGGGGATATAACCACTTCAGGCCTCCAAAAAAGCTGCTGGAGGGCAGCAGACTTCTCCCCTGATGCACTTCTACTGCATGGCTCCGTGCCTTTGAGCGAGGGGGTTCCTCTCCAAAATGCACCACCTCACCAGGCAGGGCCCAACACCTGCAGCATTGCTCCAGACCAGCTCAGACTTTACCCCCCTGAAGAGGTTCCTCTGTCCCAGAAAGCCATCTGAGGGTGAGGGACAAGGGACACCACAGCACTTCTGGGCTCCAAGGGAGCAGCAAGACGAAGCCAGTGATAGAATCAGGTCGTTAACCCAGAGAAATGACCAAACAACAAAAAAATGTCTCCAAGCACAGCTCCCAGCTCGTGAGAGATCCCAGACACTGGTTTAACCATTCAGCCTCCCCAGTGACTGAGTTAACTCAAGGGGGAGCTAACACCTCCAGAGGAAAAGCTCCATCCTTCCCCCCATCTCCAGCACGGTGGCCCAGGAGCATTTTATTTCCAGGCACCACCTCTTTCTCAGGCAGAACAGGGATGACACTGGCTCCCCATCACCTCACCAGTTGGCAAGGATGCACACGCTGTATAAAAATGAGTCCATGGGCTTCTAGGCATGGAGAACAGAAATAAAGAGCTCTCTCCCAGACCATCCCAGATGCAACAACACTGCTCCTGCTGTAATAATAAACCCACCTCTGGCCTGCTCTGTGTACCGGAGATGGGATCTGACCCCCGCGGGGGTAACAGAGGAACTAACCGAACCTCAGTTCATCTGAGACTAAGGCTGATCTGGTGCTTTGGAGGAGGGAGTGTTTTGTTCTGCAAAATCTGGTATTAAGTTATACTCTGGCGGTTTTTGTGGCTGCTGTACCAGATGGAAAAGGGTTTCTCTACAGAAACAGGCTACAATCCTGCCTTGCTGCTGCAACGTGTAACTCCGAGTCTGATGGCTTTGCTTTGTGGTCTCATAACAAATATGGCAGAAGAAAGAGGTGAAATGATATCTATCACTAGTTATAATACTTCCCCATTCTTTGGAAACAGAGCTGATAAATGACATGTTGTCCAAACCTTCCAAATTTTACTGCACATTCTGTTCTTTAAGGAACAGATGACAAGTCTCACAAGTCTTCCTGCTGGAGCAGAGTTTGATACAAGACAGATGGACAATATTCCCTGCACTGGGATTCTCTTGACTGTTGCATAGAGATTTAAAACCATTAAAAAAAAAATCCACAAATTAAATGATAGTGCTCCAAATCCTTTCCCCCCTCCTACCTACCCCTCCTGAGGAATCAATGCATTTGGGATTTTGGTGTTTTGGTTGTTTTTTTTTTAAACAGCAAAATATTTCACAAGGAAGAAGTCACAACATAGAAGAGCTCCCAGCACCACAGCCCGCTCCAAGAGCAGGGCAGAGAAGTGAAGAGACTCAGCGAGATATAACTGAGTGGCCCCAAACCCTCCCCTGCGAGCTCCCCGCTGCTCACCGATTATAACCGTGTTGTCATCAGCAATAAGCAGTTTGCTGTGAACATAGATGAGCTCCGTGACCAGTTTTCCTTCCAACTCTGCATATGTTCGAAGTCCACAGAAGGAGATGTAGTTTATCCACTTATCTCCAACTGAAAAGTAAAAGTGAATGAAACCGATGGGATGAGGGAGGTGGAAGAGAGGAAAGACCCTCTTCATATAAAGATGTACAAATATATATGCAACAATTCACTTTTGCCATTAAAAAAAACCCAACCCAACCAACCAAATAGATAATAGACCTAAGTTTCTTTTAAAACTGATTTTAAAACTGCTTGTGGGCCCCTCTGTGCTGGTTGGATACTTCTACTCCAGGGAGGACGGCCCCTGTCTCCCTTGTGTAGCTTCCCAAGCACTCACAACCGACACGAACATCTTAAAATAACTGGACCATGTGACTGGCTTTCTGCAGATCCTGCAGAAAAGGAGGCTGGAAGCAGCTGTTTTGTCCCTGCACAGTACAAAAAAATATAATGTCCTAACATACTCATCTGCAGCTCAGGTTTACAAAAAGACCTAGAATGAATGAGGCATTATGTACACCCCTAGCATTTGTGATAGGGGGGTTTGTGTGGTCCTCCCGATTCCCAGCAGAGTGAATTCCAGTGAGTACCCTTGTGGTGAGGAGGCAGCTCAGAAGCATGTCCTGCTCAGGCACGCTTTTCCTCTCCATGTTCGACAACCACCAGAACCAAGCACAGGGTGGGATTCACAGGGAAAGCTGAGGGCTTGCTGCTTCCCGAAGCATGACCCTGCTCAGGATGGTTTCCAAATAACACAACCCCGAGCAGCTGCAGCCCCGCTGTGACCTCCCCGGGGGTCCTCTCCTCCTCCGGATCAGGGCTGCATCCAAGAGTGAAGTCTGACAGCCGGCCACGGCTTGCGTGACCTGGCAGACCTCACCACAGGATGACAGCAGAAGAGGTTTCTCACCAGCCCCATGACCCCAGAGGACACGTTGCTGTGAGATGTCCATGCCTGAACCCCTCAGCCACAACAAGCCCATGTTAATAAGAAGCAGGAGAACCTGGTTTATGTGTTATAGATGTACCCATCAAACAGCAGCATCCCAAGACTCAGCAATGCAGAGGAGAGGAATAAAGCTCTTACCCTCCGTCTTCAGCTGGCCCAGGATTGAGTTTTCTCCTCGGCACATGGTCCTGGAAAGAAGGTAGGCAGCTGTCAGCACCGCTGTGATGCAAGACAACAGCATATGCTGAAGCAGAACTGGGCAAGGTAAATCACAAACACAGATACCTCTTAAATACCCCATGCAAGCAGAAGAAACACGGTGTTTTCAGAGCACAGGCTTTTCCCACACAGCTGCTGATAGAGCCAGGACTGCTCGCTTCCTAAAGGGCCCCGCACCAGCCGTGTGGGAGCTGGGGAGCGTTTTCGCCTTCTAGAGCTCACTGATGTGATGACAAGCATGTCACAAACAGGGCTGCTACTGTCTGTGCTACAGCTCTGAATGCAAAGGGACATCAGGCACATCAGTCAACATGCGCAGAACACCAGGTCACGGGGTTGCCCTGATTGCGGTGGGGCTGGAAAAGCCACTGCTGGCACCTCATCCAAAACACCCAGCCTATGGCTGATTCTAAAGACCTGTGGTTGCCCTTGCAGAAGAAAGCTCAGGCAGAAGGGCCAGGTTAGGGAGACATGATGCTTTCCTTCTGCTTGTGTCTCCTGCTCCAGTCATCCTTATGGAGGTGCAGCACGACCCCAGCACGCAAGGAGATTTCACTCCAGAGGTAGCAGTGGTCTCCACAGATCGACTGTACCAAAACACGTCAGTTTTCCACTAAAACCATCTTGTCTCAGGCCATTTTGCCTTCCTCTATGCCCCACTCCCAGCACAGGCCTGCCTGGCACCGCTCCATGTCAGTCCTTCCCACAAGACCAGCCGCATCACAGACTGAGAGGGGATCTGATCAATGGTTATCAATATCTGAAGGGTGGGACACAGGGAGAAATGGCCAACCTCTTCTCATTGGTCTATGGGGACAGAACAAGGGGTGATGGCCTCAAGTTGGAGCACAGGAAATTCTGCACCAATATGCAGAAGAACTTCACAGTGAAGGTGATGGAGCCCTGAGACAGGCTGCCCAGGGGTGTGTGGAGTCTCCTCTGGAGATATTCAAGACCTGTCTGGATGCCTCCCTGTGTGACCTGTCCTGAGGACCCTGCTTTGGCACGGGGGTTGGACTCGATGATCTCTGGAAGTCCCTTCCAACCCCTACGATTCTGTGAATCAGGGATCACAAGTGCCTCTGAGAACATCCATCCTGGAGCAGAGGAACAGCACCGCGGAAGATGCTGTTGCTTTTGTGGGGCCAAGAGGCAGCTTTTGAGACAAAACCCAGCACTTCCACCTGACAGTTCCCTTGAGTTCGGGAGCCTGCAGGAACACACACTTCTCCAGCTGTGGTGGGGATGCTGCTGTGAGGAACCACAGTAAAAGCCAAGGCAAATGCCTGAAGGAGAGCATGACTGCTGAGCAGGAGGCTACAGACCTCAGGAGTGAATAAATCCTGATCTGATGAGCTAAAAGGAAAGCAGCTGAGAGTCAGGAATTGGCAGGGTGTGTGTGTAAGGGATTGGAGAGCTGCTGTGCAACGGTGGAGGCAGGGATCTCCCTGCAGAGAGCACCATGCTTCACCCACTGCGCTTCCTTGCTCAGCTAGCATTGCCTCTCCTCCTAACGCAAATGAGCTAAAGCATTAAGTGACAACTACACAAACTACACTTTTCTTCTCCTTTTCCAAGCTCCTTGTGCTCACGTAGGCAACACCTAAATGCTAAATGCCTTGGGCAGCCCCACAGCACATGGAGGTGGATGGGGAGGGGTCTGACAGCCCTGCCCACTGACTGGGGAGGGGTCTGACAGCCCTGCCCGCAGCGGGGCTGCCGGCTGTACCTGTAGTTGAAGTGCATTATGGCCTGCAGAGCATTCCCTCCACCGGTTGAAATGTCTCCTTCGAACCCAGGCAGCAGCGGGATCACCACGTAGACTCGGAAACGCTTGTTTTCCCTGAAACAACAGTTTGAGGGAGTATCAGCCTGCAAATATTACTGTTTGGAACAAGGTGAGTCCCACTTGCCCTGTGCTGATGGAGCTGGTTTCCACCTGAGGCTACCACACAAACTTTAAGGGACAAAGCATGGAGCGTATTTCCAGTTCCAGGTCTTCATCACCCATCATGAGCACTTCAGGGAGTGCTCAGACCTTCAGGGTGACAAGGAATAATTTACTCTTGGCAGACAACAGAAGATAGCAAAAGAAACACATTTTCACTGAAGTTCAAGGGCAGGCTAATTACTTTGCAGATTTTTCTGCCACTATAAAAGTTCATTTGAGCACCCTGACAGCCCAACCACACGGATACTGGTGCAGACTGGCGCATCCGACTGCCTGGCAGAAGATGGCAGACTGCAGAAAACCAAAATCCATCCCGCCATTCCCAGCACCTCCTGGGTTTTACAAGTCAGAAACATCACAAAAGGCAGAACAAAGCTCCGGGCAGAAGCAAAGCTCAACTCCTTCGGGAAGGTGAGTATTCGCTCAGTACATCCCAATCTGCAAAGCTTCAGTTCCCCCAGACATCCAGAAACCCAACCCTACCCTGAGCATGACCTCACCCAGGGTTATCAAAACAGCAGAACAGGGGCCTTTTCTTTACACCCCCTCTGTTTTTTTGCTGAGAAATGCCAGGCATGACGGCCCTGCTTCCCAGGTACCCTGGGTGTTGGCAGTCCCTGGCCTGCACCCCAGAGAAGGAGGATGCTCCATTGAAAGGTGCTGCCACTAGATGGCAAACACACTTTAATCAGGACAAAAACCATCTCAGGAGCAGGCTGAAGATGAGCCAGCCGGCAGTTTTTGTTAAAAGTATTCCTTCCTCGAATGAGTCGTGCCTCTGGAGCTGAGGGCACAGGAACCATGAGGAACGCTTCCTTATAGCTGTGCCGTGCGCTGTAAACTAGCGTTAGTCTGACAACAGGTCTCAGAAACTGCTAATGAGCTCCTAGTCTACACAAGAGGCTTTGAAACGAAGCCTGTTTGTATCATGAAAAAGATCTACTAACAAAAGCATTCCTCAAAAAGCAGCTTGTTTATGCACCCCAGCCCAGTGTTTTAATAAACTAGTTAAAATGCCACCCATGAAAAAAAGAGGAAACCAAGAAAAGAGTGCCATTAATTACATCAGGGGAAAATATTTAGTGAGAAGTATACAGGCTTAACTAAAGAACTTAATTCACAACTAATCATCGGTGTGTCTCCTCTGCTGCTTTCCCAGGGCAGCTGGGAACACGAGATCTTGAGACAGACCCTTTAGGTTTGAACTTACTTTCATCCTGGGCAATGCCAAGCACTCTGGAGTGTGCTGAGTTTGGGTCTTATATCCAGTTAGGAATCACTGACATTAAGCTGGCACAATGTTGGCATGAAGCTGGAATTGTATATATGCAAATCAAGCATCATATCTGAAAACAGGTCACTGAAGAATCTGTGTAGCTCCATTTGATGTGGGGACAGAATGACACTCTCTACACACACTTTATGTGATAGGAAAAATGTAACAGAAGACCTGGAGAAGGTGCTGCTGGCTCAGGAGCACTGCTACAAGCTGGTGATGCAAAGGGCCCATGGCAATCAGGTCCCAAAGGCAGGAAAGGCAATGCAGAGCAGCTTTCCAGGAGTACACCATGCAAAGATGCTGCATCTGGCTTGCTGTGAGCATCCAGGTTGCAATGCAAACATCAGCAATGCCATTTCCACTGGCGCTGGCACTGCTCCTCATTTACCCTGGGTCAGAAAATCCACCCCATCTCGTCATCTTGAGTTGATTTCAATTATTTGGGCTATGCAGCTCACAGATTATAAGCAGCTCCACCCTGTTACTCTGCCCTGTTAATGGCATAGCAGATAACATCCATGCTCCCCAGATTTGAATAGTGCACCGCTTCCCACAGTTCCTCTGTACAAAGCTGGTCTCACAGCAGCTCCCCTGGCTCACAGATACTACCTCAGTGTCTGTGATGCAGGAGCTGAGTGAGGAATTTCCAAGCTCAAGCACTGAAGAGAGAAATTTCTGCAGCTCCAGAGAGAGGACCCCCAGGAAAGCATCCCCTGTGTGGCTCTAGACAACTACAGTGTGGGGAAAAAATAATCACTGCCAGAAACCTCTTGACACATGGTGAAACAGCACATGGGATGAAAGGAAGGCGTTTGGAAAGTTTTCTGTATATCATCCCAGCAATACCAGGATACAGTTTGAAGCTGTGAGATATATGCATCTTAGAGAGAGACTCCAGGAGAGCAACCTTAAGCAAGGCTGTCCAGGATCAAAGTGAAGACATGCAATGACCTGCAGTATTAATGTTAACGCCGGGTTAGGCATGCTCAGGTGAAAGGAGTGTCTAAGTGACGGTTGGATTTGATCCATCCAGGAACAGGCAATGGTCCCCTTGCAGTGGCTGGAGGTTGTAAATACCCTCCAGCACTTACCAGAAGAGAGCTGCTCAAACAATAGCTGAACCCAGCAGCTGAAATGTGTTTGCTTCCCCTGTTTGAAGCCAATCCTCTCCATACATAATTTAAATAAGCCACAAATCCCAGTTCGACCTTTCTGCCTATTAACTTGCCTTACCGCACTGGTTGGCTATGGGGGAGTAAAGGTGTCACTGAACTGAAGGATAAAGGTCTTGCTTTTAAACAAGTTCCATTGTTAAAAATATATTTGCATCAGGGCAAGTCCTGAAAATCACTTTCTGGCTGCAGAGAAACCACTAATGAGTCTTGCTGCTGGAAACAAAGCAGATATTTGACCACATCGGTTCTGTGTTGGGAAAGGCATTGTACAGCTGTGCCCATTAAGATATTATTTTGCACCACCCCATATAAATGCCCCGGAAAACTTTCATTGCCTCGTTAAGAACAGGTTACCTGTGAGCTTTAAGAATCCTCTGAGCAATTGCATCTCCGACCTTGTTCCAGACAACTTTGTCATCGGCACAGCTAATAAAGAACTGGTTCTGCAGGAAAAGCAAGCAAAGCTACTGTCAGACACAAGCAACAAAATATTCGAATGTTTTAGTTCAGTCCAGGAGCAACTGAAGATAGCTGGGCTTTCTCTGCCATTTCAGGGGCTGTACATTTATATTTTAATTATTTGTTGTTATTTTTAAACTACGTGCTCATTTAGGGAATTAATTAACCATGCTCCTTCAAAAGTTCATGTACAGAACACCTCAACAAGAGACTAAAAACCCCTACAAAACCCCCCAAAAAAGAGGAAAATAAGTGTTTCCAATCAGCCAGCACTGCGACCCACACCGATGCAGGATACTGGTTCAGACTATGACATATTTATGTCATATATATGACAGCTCAAGGCTGTACAGACACGACACCAGCCCTGTGTGCAGGAGGTTGGGCATGCATAGGGGACACTGCAAAGCCATGGAAGGGACTGGAAGATGACTACACAGGCCCTGGAAGTTGCTGGCAGTTTTGCAAAGATGCTCAGGAAGGAGAGGTCTACCTTTTCCCACTCAGCTTCAAGGTATGTACCCATCAGCCTGGCCTGAAGACCACTGAAGCCAATAGGAACAACCCCAAAAATTCAGAGTAGATGCTGCATGGATAAACTTACCACAAAAAAGACCAAACCTCAAGAAGTAGAATTACCCTCCTGATGGCTGCTAGTCCAGCCCAGAGCATCACGACCCTACTGCTTTCCCTCATTGCCACTCACTTCTATATATATGTAGTGCTTGCTGTTATTTATCACGTGGACATAGGCACTATGGATGGACTCCTCGTGGTATTTAATGCCAGCCGACCAGTCAGCAGCAGAACGGATCACCTGGAAAACAAGGGATTAACACCTTCAGCTCACTCCCATCCAGGACACCACAGAACTGCGGCTGAATTCAAGAGGCATCACTTTTCCCTGCATTGTTTGCTGTCAGGATTTCATAACATAAAGTAACACACGCACCGTTTACCATTTATACTGCTTTTGCAATAAGGAGAAAGTCTCAAAAATAGTACTAATGCTTAAAAATCTTTTGATTAAAAACATAAGTGCCCTGTCCCATTGCTGCATTCCTGCCCTCTCCCCGCTGAGCAGCTCTATGTGCAATAGAAGCAGCATAGAAGTCTCTTTCTTGCTTACAGTGTCATGATAAACTGCTTTTAAACCAACCTGAATTTCCAAGTTTTAGGAGGTCACTTCCAACCAGCACTCTCCTCACCAGCACTTTTTAAAGCTGGCCTCCAGTTGGGGCAACATGTTCTTCCCACCAACAGATTTATTTAATTATACAGTCAGTCTGATAATTCTGTCCTGAGCATTCAGGGTCATTTATTACTTCAGTCAAATTCTTGCACAAGCCATCCCATTGATGATACGACTTCTAAAAGTCATTGCAGCACAACTACTCACACTTATTTATTAGCTTTTTCTGGAAATCCACTTTTAAAGTAGATACCGCAAGCTCCCCAGGGTACGTCCCCCCCCGCCTCTGGCAGCTCTTGTGCAAGAGAGCCAGGGCAATATGAGAAACAACGTTTGTTCGTGCTCTCAGCCATGCTGAGCAACCCTGTTCCTAACAGCCAGAAATGTCCTGCTCCCAAGCTTTGAGTCAAGAAGCGACGACACTATGCCCTGTGTGATGTTCTTCTAGATGGAAATGCAGTTTTTAATTAAGTGTTGGCAGAGTACATGCTCAGGGGAAATCAGCATCTGTGATTAGCCTCTGTCTTTAAACATTGTCGAGACAAAAGCATTGAAACAATAGCCTTAAAAATATCTCAGTACAGCCATTCTACCAGCACTCGGGGCCAGTCACACACAGGACAAGATCCAAACGCTGCGGATCTGTGAAGCATGGGCGTTAGAGCATACTGATCTCTTCTAGGGCTCCACCACTTTTTCCCATGGAAATCCCTCCAATGCATTTCTTTTCATTCTCCATGTCCAGCTTCTGCTTTGCTCCATGTTACTCTTCTTGTCCGAGGGCTAATAAATTAACAGTGGTACACCAGTAGATAAGGATTTGGTTCCCAGAGCATCTCTGGAAGAGGCACTAAGGAATATGTAGCCCATGGCTCCTGAGCTATTTCCTTCACCTGGACAGGAGGAGTTCTCTCCAACAGGTCACCGAAAAACAAGACCTCTCCTATTTGCGTGCTCACTTGGACACTTTTCTGCAAGCACTCTGCAGCCTCCCAAACCCAACATCAGGGTCACAGTTGCTTTAGTGAGGGACCTGGCTTGTATGCAAGGGCCATCACTGTCCCTGCTGGTCCCAAACAGCCCCCTTCGCTCACATAACCCTCTGCAAAGCCACGCTGCTCATGTCCATTGACTTCCAATCACCTGTTTGGTTTACACACCCAGTGCTGTGTGCCTCCACATACCACAGGCTGGGCACTACTGAAACCCCACAGCAGACAGAAGAAACCCCACCATTTCCATTAGTAAGGACAGAAAAACCAGCTTTTCTGGGTAGAAAGTGAGCAAATTCTTCCATACGTACAGAGGAGGCTGCGGCCTGGATGGGAGCTCGGAGCCTTTCCACCATCACTACCACAGCTGGTGTCGAGCAGCTGCCCCTTCCCTGCCTTTCATCCTGCTGTGGTGAAAGTCTGGGGACCTCCTCCAGGCCCAGTTGGGCATTGCCCTCCAGAAAGCTGCAGACTGCAGCTTCCCAGCCTGCAAAGTGCTGACATTTAATAATCCTTTTCTTTTTTTTGCTAGTTAACTTTGTCCACGCTCCAAAGAGCCACTACTCTTTTCAAGATAAGCTGTGAAGCCTTGCACCGAGCAAAGTAACTTCCACACCCTCAATTACAGCAGCAATAGGTGTCCTGCTGGGGACAAGGAACTAATGTCCTTGTCTCAATCAGGAGCTCAATAGCACCAAAGGCCCTCACTTTGAAAGACAACTTTACTGCCAAGAGATAAGCGTATCGCAAACCAGGGATTCCACCTCGATGCGACAGAGCCATCACTCAGCACTATCCCTTTCTTGCACCATGGCTCCCCAGCACATCATCCACCTGCCTTTTCCTGCCTTCCTCTTCACCCCTGCGCACCCCAGCTCCCACCGTTACAAGGTGATCATCCCTCTGCCCTCAACCTCTGAATTACATGTCATGACTCATCCTAAAAGGCTATGTCAGCATCATCCAAAGAGTTTACATCAGGTACAACCTCAAATGCATGTGCATAGAGAAGAGATGTCAGAAGTTGCTGGCTAGGGCAGCAGGTGAGGTGTAAGGTGTTCCAGCTTAGACCTCCTCACAATGAAGTTATTTTTAACCTGGATTGCTTTGGCAGCCAGCACTGATCATGGTGCAGCTCTGCAGCAAGAGGGACAAGGCCCACACCAGCACTAGTGGCTCCTTGGCCACCCACTGCAGCATCTCATGGCTGCAACACACCGCCTGAGGAAATGAAGCTGTGACACACAGAGACCAATACATATCTCAACGTTTCCTACACAGGCCTTCCCTTACCACTCATGTTTTCCGGACACCTTGCCTTTCCTGCCAAGGTACTTACAGTGAGCTGGTTTCAACCAAGCCTATTTTCCTAGGGAGACAAGGCCACATGCTACCCAGCACAGCCCCTATCAACCCAAGACGGTGTTGTCATTGCTGTCATTGTCATCCTCTCCTCTTTCTTAAACCCCTCAATAGCAGCACTGAGTGCTGTGCCGGGCTTGTTAACTTCTTTAACTAATACAGTGGTAATAAATGTGATGTTTGCTGTGGGCTAGCACATAAATCCTGAGCAGTACAGGCTGTCATGCAAACTTCAAAGAGGTAAGGCCATCAGCCATTGCCAGAGCATTAAATTTTCATTGCATTTACATCAGGAACTGGATATTGCCTCACCACATCACATCTTTTGCTTTGGCTGATAGCTGCAAACTCAGGAATGGAAAGAGAGAGAGATGGAAAAAACCCAGCGCTGCCTTTGGCCATGGCTATTGGACTCACAAAGTAACATTCAAGCGCATCTCTATTGTGAGCAAAGCCCAGAAGTTCAACCGAAAGAGGATGAGACCACATCTGAGTAACCCATGGGGCTGAGGGGCTCCCCTCCTCCTCCCCAGCCTGTACCTCCACATCGATTCCCACGCGTGCCACATTCATCCTCCCTGCCCAGAGGAAAGCCCCTGTCAGTGCCGCTCCTGCTGTCCCCACCCTCCCGAAAATGCTTTCTTGCTCCTCTCCTCTGACAAAGGAGAGCAAAACCAGATGGTAAAATGGTCGAAAGCTGTTGCTGTCAGGTCAGTGGCTTGGGCTTGCAGCAGTGCTGCAATCCCCACAGATCCTTTGTGTTTTTGCTCCCTCTGATCTTCCCACAATTGAAGACAGATTTGTAAGCGAGCTCAGGAACAAGAAAACGAGCAGACAGACTTTCTTCAGTCACCCCACAGCCAAGGACAGTCACTGGATGCTGGGTTTTACCTCAAGGCAGTGACTTCTGCCAATGAAGTCCCTGTGCAGCACCAAAATGGGCATAATGGTGGCTGGTAGGCAACCAAAGGATTCAATATGTAGAACAACAGTATCACACTTGTTTTTCTGGACAAAAAATGTTGCTGAACTATTTTAGGGTACCTGTTGAAAGGAGACATGAGCACCCATAGCCCTCTGCTCTGAAACTAATGCAGTGGATGTGCAAGAGGTTGATATTCCTGTGGCTGCAGCAAAGGAGGAACCATGCAGGGACACCATGATACATACTCTGAGAGCCCCAGAAAAAAGTAATCAGGAGGAAAGGAGGGTCAGATACAAGATTTGGGTCTCAACCCCCCTTCTCACATCATGCAGCAACCAAACTTGAAACATTCATCAAGAGGAGAGGCTGAGCTGTTCACTGACCCACAGCAGGGACTTCATGGATGCTCAGGGCACTTGTGTCACCCAGAGATAGAAGGAAACAAGGCCAGTGTGAGCACTACAGAGGAGACAGCCAAAACCACAGCGTGTGCATGCAAAACCAGGCCTCAGAGCTCAAGGAGATCATCCAGAGATCATAACCCAGCTGCAAGCAAGGGCCAAGGGACCTACATGCACCAGGCTGGGCCACCCTCATTGCTTCCACCATGCTTGGTGCTGCAGATGCAGCACCCACAGCTTTCCTTCCTAACAGGAAAGCTGATACATTGCAAGGCAACGTGCTTTCAGCCTAGTATCGTATAGCCTTATTTATCTGGCTATACGCAGGGCTGGGCTACCCTGACAGGTCTCTAAAAGCTGCAATTTGACATAAATTAGAAATGAGCAATGTATTTGCAAATTAATAATTCATAAGAAAAACCTGCTCTCTCTTCACTGCTCGCAGTATCACTGACAACAGCCCCTCGCTTCCTGGAATGCATCAGTTATTTGCATGACCCAGCCACATCATGATGAGGCTAGTTTTCAAGCAGCTCACCCATCACTCAGCACTGGTGTATGTGGCATTTAGCAGTCACCGTATGAGCTTCATCCTCCCCTCCCATAGGCCGATGCCCTGGAGCCACCAGCCCCACAATAGAGACAGAAGGAAGGCTTGAGCACAGTCTAGGACCATTTAGGTCCTTTGGGAGCTGCTTCCAGTTCTGAGACAGTAGAGCTTAACATTTCGCTACAGCAAACCCCATGGATTTAGAAGCTGAGGTTTATCTTGTGGTCAGAGACCACTCAGGGGACACAAGCCCCCACTTCCATAAGAACGTTTCCCAACAAGCTGGTGTCTCGGGCACAGCTGGGGAGGCATTTACAGCCACAGGGAAGCAGGACGATGCCTGAAGCGAGACTATTTCTCAAGAAGCTGTGAGCATTGTTCTGGAGGCTGATTTAAAACCCAAGTTCCACAACACAAGATCCCCGTGCTGGCCACCCCTCACACCACGTGGGGAGGAGCAGACAATGCCCTGGCAGCCTACAAACCCAGAAAAATGCATCTTGTTACACTAAGCTTCCCAAAGCATCGTGTCATCTGGGCGGACCTCTCCTTACAAAGGGCAAAGGCATGTATTTTTCCTGGCTTCAGTCTAATTGCTCTTATTTCATACTTCTTTCATCTCCTGAGACACACAATTGTTTTGCTGCTTCAGCATAACTGCTTTGGACTTTGTGTCCTTCAACAAGCTCGCATTCTTGCTGGGTAGCTGGTATTCAAGATACACACTCAATATACCTAACAGGCTTGTAAATCTAGGTATATCTTGGAAATCACAACTGTGAGGATGATCATCACGAACGAGACTGTGTGCTGACGGCACAGAACTACAGAGGAACCACAGGGCTGAGTGGCTGCATAATAAATTGCAGCAGAAATTCAACACAGAAAGCAACAGCCCAAAGACTCCACTTAAGGCTGGGCTCCAACTGACTGTGACCTGTCTGAGAGAGGCATCAGGGGTCTGGTAGGCTGCTTCAAGATCTGGGATACATATTTATTGGGCAACCTCAATCCATCAAGCCTTCCCAAAACATGAAAACCAAGTATTAGTTGTTTAAAGGGCAGCAGAAAACAAAACAGAAGGTTATGCAGCTATACAAATAAAAATTAGAGTTCTTCATTTTATACCTTCAAATTCTGCAGAGGGTCTGTTGGGTATTGACATTTCCTGCTGGAAAGATGCAAAACGAGCTCTCTTAGGAGTATGTGAGCAGCAGACCATCACCACTCACCTGGACAGTGGCAGGAACGGTGTCAGGCACCTGATACTTCAACTCATTAGCAGTCTGCTGAGATTTTGGCAACAGGAATGGGTAGGACAGGGATCGATATTTGGGCTTCATAATCTGCCCAGGGGGAAAAAAGAACAAAAGTAATCCTTTAAGGGATTGAAACACAGCAGAATAATTAAAAAAAACACATGCCTGGGTCAGGGGGGACATGTGGATGAGGCAGGGGCTGTATTGATTTCCGTGCCCCCAGTAGTGATCCCCACACCCCACCTTGGTGAAGTTCCAGCGCTGGATGAAGTGTCGGGCGACATCACGTGCAGCTTTGCCATGCACCACGGAGGAGATGTCGTGCCAGGGCATCCTCGGGGTGGTGTACCTGTCGATGAAGTCTGTGGGACAGGAGAGCATGTTTGCACCTCGGACAAAGGAAACTGATGTGGAAAAGCACAGCATACTCCTGTGCAGATGAATTTAGACTTAGGGTGCAATCGCTGGCAGTCCAAGCCCATGGCCCATTAACAAAATAATTTGCCCTAGAACTTCTCAGAGGGAGTTTTGCTGCATCTTCCTAGCAGCCAAATCAAAAGAGCATCCTTGCCTCTGGCTCAGAAGAGTAAAAAAAGGACGGTTTGAGACTGAAAGGATCTTCCTTAGGGGAAAGGAATGACTTCCAGGATGCAAAGGCACTTACCTGCAAAAGGTTTGTCAAGTTGAACCCAGTCTTTAAAGACAAAGTTGCAATAATCTTTTCCATGCCAGAAACGGGTTTCCCCAAGCAGCTCGCCAACACCTGTCTTCAAGCTGCGGATGGATCCTCTATCTGTCACAGGCAAACAAGATAACACACACTCCCGAGTCATGGCTGTCCATCACATACTGCTGGCAAGAGACTCACTGCCAGGGAAAAGCACTGGTGGGACCTGCCAGTCCCAGTTGGCTGAAGCTGTATTCTCCCTAGTCTCCCTGTTCCTTTCAAAGGATGCATGCTAGTATTTCTTCTTCACCAGTTTTAATATTGGTTACACAACCAGGACAGGTTATATGTAGGAGTTTGTTTCAGAAACAAAAAACAAATGCTGATTTCTCTCTATGTTAGAATAAAAAATTGCCCTTTAATCATTCGCCTTTCCACAATCTTGTGGCATCTACTTAATATATTTTAGAATACTAATGAACAAATTAAAGTTTTCCTGCCAGAAGGTTTATGATTTTAAGTCTACAGCAGTGTGAATTTCCTGTCTTTATTAATTAAGAGGGAGATGATTAAAAGGCTCATGTTCCCTCATTAAATATCACTCACTTGTTTGTGAAGGTTTTTTTGTTTTTCCAAATAACAATATTATCTTTTGATACAATTTTTTATACGGTGAGCAAATGGATCCTGAATTGCAAATTGATGGTGATTAAAATGGTTTGAAATACTGTAGACAGGGATATTCCCTTGTCACGGGGTCCCTGTTCTAGAGTACATATTTTGGGTGAAGACTGAACTCTTTATTCTCTCCTAAGAAAACAAAGACCAGACCATAGACCATTCAGGGGTTGGACTCTATGATCTCTTGAGGTCCCTTCCATCCCCTATAGTTCTGTGATAAATGTTTAACCAGCATTATTTCCTGACCCTGATAACAGCCTTCATCCACTGCACCAAATACTAGCACAGTAATTACGTAGTGACATGCCAAGAGCAGAAGCCTTCTCCTAACCCAACCCCATCACCACGCAACCACGAAAACCCTTTAGTACAACCCCTGCCCCTTTCAGTAGTCAACAAAATACACATCAGCAGCAGTGCAACAAGACTACTTTGCACAAAGCAAGCCCTGCCAGCACTGCTGTAACCCCACCGAGCCGAGCCAAGCCATGCCAAAAACGCCATGCGGCAGGTATGCGGCAGGTATGCACCAGAACTGCCTGGAGAAGCATGAGTTTGTAGTGAGAGTCCAGGTGGAGCTGGGGAATCGCTGACTCTGCGTGCTCCAACATGAACGGGTGGGACGTGCTGTCTGACCAAAACACACCTCACAGACTGATGACTGGACAGTGACTCATGAATGAGCATGGGATGAACACAAGGGAGACCATGCTTCATTTCCATGAAGGAAAGGCATCTATTCCTTGTTTCTTGCCACTACTTTACAATCAGTATTTTGTAATTAGCAATTAGTACTTTAGAAGAACACACTAGCAAGATGAAGATGTTGAAGAACTGCTCCTCACTCCGTACAAGCACTCAAAGGCATCTCAATGAAACAGGTCCTTTCAACATCAGTCCAAAGATCAGGACAGCTCAGTGCTCAGAACCACCCAACTCCTTTCTCAATCAATTTGATTTTAGTAAGGGGCAAAAAGGGGGGCCAACTTGCCATCCAAACATAGACCTGGCAGCAACCACTTTGCTGTTTCCTCTCTCTCTCTGCATTTGTCTTCCTGCATCAGGCTTACATTAAAATATCCAACGAAGGCAGAATTTCCCAATTGCAGTAATAAGCCTGTTCCGTTACAGGAAGAGAGCCACCAAAATCATGAGGTACCAGAATCAGGGCTATTTGCTCAACTGTTCCCTGCTGCCACTGCACATTTCTTTGGATTTTTAATATTTTTTTCTTGGTGGTGTTGTTTTTTTCATTTATTATTCATTTATCCTGCAGATTTTGAAGCTCCTGAAGAAGGCTATTGTGCCAGGATGTCCTCAGAGGCATGCTAAGAGTGATGGGAGAACAACAAGCAGTGAAGGTCTGATCCTCGCACCCAACCTAACTCTCACCATAGCTGGAATGCAAAAACATCGGCAGCTAAAGCCTGAAGGGGTCTGCACCTCTGCCTTCCTCCACTTACCCTCCTGAGGCTCAGTAAGCCCCTGTTTGGATTCACTGTGGTGATGGAACATTTTCAGATGGGGCTTTAAACTCTGGATTATATTCGGTTGACTTCTAGTGGGGTTACAATAACCTGCAGAGAGGCAAGATGCTCGATTTACGGAAAAAAAAGCACGTCCGCTTCTACTTCACTGGTGTCCAACCCTTCCTGAAGGAACCTTGCATGACAGTAGCTCAAACAAGATGTTAATTTGCCAGAACAACACATGACAAACAGGTAAAAGACAATTTGAGACCTGGCTGGCTTTAAACAAAACAGCTATACTGAAGCAGCAAAGCCACGGCTATGTCCTGGGCTACCTGCAACCAAGGCAAAGGATGCTCTAGCTTCATCCAGCCCAAGGCAGGAGTAAGATCTGCAGGGAGTGCTGGAAACTCAAGTTTAAGTTCCCACCTTGAGCAATTTACAGTTCTGGGAGCTGAGGGCTCAAGGAATGGATTTTGGGAAGGACTCGATGCTAGAACAAACGTCAAGCTGATCCTTGTAAATTTAGCTTTGAACCTGCTTTTAATGGGAGGGATTAACAGCTGCATTCAGACATTCAGCTGTTGAACAGCATGCGCGTAACGTGGGACTGTTTCTGTTGAGGTGAATGGATATAAACACCAGCCTGCGAGGAGGGATAAGCACATTCAGAAACTGCCTCACTAGTTAGAACAAATACAAGCTGAAAACCAAGAAGATTCAATCCTCCCTTGCAGAACAAAACTTCTCCAGCGGCACAAACACTAGGTATCACGTACACTGTATCATGCCATCTGATGGCTCATTACAATTGCTAATTAACTAAATGCAAGTCTGCTTAAAACTTTTCTTGTGTGTTTTGCCATGACACAAACTTACATCTCGGCTACACACAGTTATTATCCCTATCGTTAAGAAATTCACCAACTTTCCTGCCTTACAAAGAACACATTACCCTAGAAATGATGTGAATCTGCATGTGCATCCACCCACCCACCATGCTTTACATACGTGGTGTGGTCGAAAAACGCCACTTACTTGAATCGCTGTCTATGCTGCTGACACTGTCAGCGTGGTGCATGCCATGCTTATGGAGATGTTTGTATATGCTGAACCTTGAGAACTTTTTGGGTTTTCCTATTCCTTTCATTTTTGATGTGTCTGGGGCATCGTCGGTGCCTCTCTGGAAGGAGCGGCTTTCCGGGGATGGATCTCGAGACTGCAGAGGGATACGTTCAGATGACTCTGCTGCGGACTTAAAAGACAGAGGATGTTGCTGCAGGTGATGTAAAGGCACGTTCCCCTTTAATTGCAGGTGATGATACCTATCTACGTCCAGAAACAACCATGAGCCAAGTTTTCCTCCATGACAAAGACTCTTTGGTGGGAACTAGTAATGCTTTTGACAGAGTCCAGACAAAGACACTCAATAGAAAAACCCATTAGCGGTACATTTGTCAGTCCCATAAATTTACTCTGGATGAACGGTCCCCTTGAAATGATCACAAATTCAGACCTCTTTAGATTGTTCAGTGATTTCTGACTGCATATGGAGCAGAAAAGCTCAGCAAACAAGGCATCTGAGAGGTCCCGAATGTCCTGTTTGGAGTGCTCTGTGAGTGCTTATTGTACACCTCTAACCAAGTTTTATTAAGCATGTGACCTCCAGGTTGTGACTGCTGCTCCAAGCTCTGGGGGAAACCCAGCTGTCTATCTCCATGTCCTACCTAGGGTTGGTCAGGATCTAGCCCTAAAGAGTCACTTAATGTTCAGACACATAATTCTTTTCTAAACCTCCTAAACCCATCCCTGTGCTGAGAAGGGGACACAAATTTTTCATCTCCTGCTGCAAACCTGACACGCAGATGTTGAAGGTGGCCACCAGCTGAAGCAAGCTCACTTACTGCCAGGTTGGTTGTTGACACTGACTTCAGTGCTGTCATCCGTTTGACGCTGCCCACATCCGTCAGCCGATGCTCGTCATCATCCCACCTGCCATACGCCAAGTCAATGCCACCCACAAATGCCACAGATTGGTCAATGATAACTAGCTTCTCATGGTGGGCCCAGAGGTACACGGAGGAGGACACGTGGTCTGGGTGTCTCATCACCTGAGGGAAAAAACACAGCACTCAGGCTCAGCATTGTTGTCCAATTTACATCCCTCAAGCCAGAGAGCTGCCTGGGTTTTGGGGGGTGTGTGGGGGGGTGGGTTTGGCTGCTCGGGGTGATGGGGAAACACAGGATTTCTTTCAGAAGATGCCTCCACAGATAATGTAGCTTCAGTAATGACAGCATGGCCACAACTCCCCTCTAGTTGGGCTCAGCCTCACTGGCAGGCAGGTGCTTCCTATGATGCAGGTATTCCTGAGTAGCAGTGCTTACTAATCTTGGGACAGGTCACGCTTACAACAAGAGTGTTCATAAAGCTACAGTAAGGAAACTGTTTCAACAAATAAAATCACACTCTCAGTAGAGCTATAATAGCTGAGCTGTCAAACACAGAGCCTGCTCTAAAAGAAAACAACATATTGGTGATCTGACTCACTTCTTTCGTTGTTGCCACTACACAAGTGAAACAAGTTGGCTGGGTTTTTTTTCCCCCATGTTAAATCAGCAAATTGACATTTGTTTATGAGATTGGTTTTGACATGTGTTTATAGCAAAGTATCTTCTATAGCTAAGCATTCAGTCTTTTTTTTTGTTGGTTGTTTTGGGGTTTTTTTTTTTTTGTTAAAAGAGAGCCATTAGACCAGCTTCCTTGAGAAAAATCTAGAGAGTTTCACCTGGCTGCTCCCACAATTCAGTTACACATAGCCCATATCTTCCAGACCTTCGATTCTTGCTGCGAAGATGGTGGTGAATGGATGCTTCACTTCACCTGGTCAAGTGACAATAGATCTAGTACCCTAGCAGTTTGTTAGTCACCCTCATGCCCAACATCTATCTTGCTGCTCAATAAAATGTATGTGCAGCTAATTTCAAGAGACTGGATCCAGCCTTATCGACATGTGCCGCAACTCATTTTCTGCTGGGTGGCAGAGGAGCAGCACCGGAGAGCGCAGTGCTGTTCATCTGTGATGGAAACGTAAACAGCCAGCGTTGACTCTCATCATCTATACACATGAGCAGAGATGCTCAAACGAGACAACGTTCTCAAATTGTAACTTTCCATTTGATGTAACCCCATTAATTTGTCACATGAAATATGCTTCTTGTGAATCAGATGAATAGTTGCTTCGGCAAGTCTCAATCTTGCATTCAATTATAACATAGAGAGATGAAGTTGCCAGATGTGGCAATCGCTCTCATACACTGAGCATTCCAACTGCAACAGCGGGAATCACCGTTCTTCCAGCTAAATACACCGGGGGTCAGCACTAGCTATCAAGGACAAACGAATACAAACCTCACTCATACAACTGCCCAATGAGCTGTTACCTTAATATTTGGATGGAGGCGCATGAGCGTCCGCTTGCTGTATTCGCTGTTGATCCCTAAGGCAAGCTCCACCTCTTTGTACAGCATAACGAAAATCCTCACTCCTTGTTGCTGTCAGAAATAAAAAGAAACACGGTACAAGGGTACATCGATGGATACAGGCCTCTTCTGGAGCAAGATGAAGCTTTGAGGCGGTAAGCATGCTGTGCTGGCAGGCAGAAATCCCAGCTGCGGTTCCTTGTTCTTGATTATGTTCTTCCAGCTCCACTGCTATGAGCCCACAGCGTGCAAGGACCTGCTCAGGAAAACTGTTTAGCCTCCAGAGAAGGGCTCAGTGCCCAGATTTGTGTGTGAAGAGCTGAGCTATGCCAAGGCCTACCAACAGGTACCCCTTATAGTAGCCCCTTTTAAACATTCTTTGAGATAACATTTTGCAAATATGTTTCACTCCACATACAACAGCACCGCACACGTCCACAGAAATTCAGTTTTCTGCTGTTTCACAGTGCCCTGAGGTATGCCTACAATTAAAAACCTCTGCAGGACAATGATACCTACGTAGCCATATGGACGTCCCTCTCCCAAAGGGGGTTCAACCAACTCAACACCAGCAAACAAGTTCTTTCCACCAGCAGAGCCAAACACATTCCAGAATATAGCAGTGCTCAGGGGATGGTGTTTTTTGTGAATGGAATTATATGCACTGGAAACTTTCTAAGGACACCTTTTAAAGGACTTTTACAACTGCCAAACACTTCCCAAACTTCAGCAGATGCCGGCGGTACACTGGAACTGCTACTATAAATCAGCAGAGCTTCAAGTCTTGCCATGGAGCCCTAACTTGGGACCTGAACTTTCCACCACCTTTTAAGCTTCTAGTCCCATAAAGTTGCCACTGATAGCTTGAGCAGTCTCCAAACTGTGGCTGACACTCTGCTCCCCGGCACACACTGAGAAGCCCAAGGCAGCACTGTACGTACATAAAAGACAGCCTTACTCTGACACCGAGACACCGGCTTGCTGACAGCACTGCTGAATCACAACAATGCCACAAGCAAGGTATTTCCAGGAACTAACCTTAAAACACTCCTCTCTCTTATGAGGTATTTATAGCCATAGGAAAATCCATGTCGACGTGACAAAGCCAAATTCTTCCATCCAGTGCACATGCTTTGTGGCCACGTTTCATTTGCCAGAAATGAAGGCTACTTCCCAATCAACAACAGTCAGAGTATTATTTTCTAAGCATCCTATTCTCTTCTAGGCACACACAGTGGGTAAGGACTGTCAAAAGCTTGGAAGGGGGCAGAGTCAAAGACTACTTCAGGACATCTACCTGGACTTCTGACCCTCCACCACATCAAAAGTTCAATGAGACTTCCCCGGCTGTGCTTCCTTTCCTGACTCACCACTCACATGGGGCAAAACTACCAGTTCTGGCACTGGTGTTATCACGGGTTGCGTGAACAACTGAAGCACATCCCACGCTCATCCTCCACCCATCACAGCACACCTCACCCTCCGCTTCTCTGTCATGCTTGCTTGGCTCCACGAAACATGTTCTCTGTAGCCTGGATTCACACGTGTTATTGGAAAGCAGAATACAACCAGCAACAGAATGTTTTCTGATATGAAAGTGTTACAAGACAAGAGAAACAGAGCAGGTAGGTGCATCTGCTCACTCCTATCTCAAAGTCCTGCACACAAAAGGACTTAGCCTTGAGAAGAGGAGGCTGAGGGGAAGACCTTATCACCGCCTACAATTACCTGAAAGGAGGGTGTAGAGAGGTGGGTGATGGTCTCTTCAGCCAGATGACAGGTGATAGGACAAGGGGAAATGGCCTCAAGCTGTGCCAGGGCAGGGTCAGATCAGATGTTAGGGAAAAATTCTTCACTGAAAGAGATGTGGGGATTTGAACAGGCTGCCCAGGGAGGGGGTTGAGTCACTGACCCTGGGTGTGTTTAAAAAAAAGGGTAGATGAGGTACTTAGGGACATGGTTTAGCATAGGACAGGAATGGCTGGACTCCATGATCTTAAAGGTCTTTTCCAACCTTGTGATTCCGTGATTCGGTGAGAGCCTGACCAGAAAGCCACAGGAAGCCTGACCAGGAGCAGCACCAGGTCTGAGCTTTTTGTTCAGGAGGAACAGCAGAAAAGGGGAAATTCAAACAGCCGGGGGGGAAAAGCCTTATCAAGTTTATACAAGCATTTGCTTACTGAACACGAATATTTATTAACTCAGATAACAAGGCAATGCAAATAGGAGTCCAAGTCCCCGAGTCGTGTTTATCACCCCCTCGTAAAACACACTGAGCACCTCAGCCCAGCTCTGGGGAACATGTTGCCAGTTGTGTTTGTACACATCTTTTCAGTGCTTTGCTGAAGCCCTTTCCTCACATCCCTTCTCCACAGCAGTGCACCAGAACCCTCGTGACCAGAATCTGCACCTGAGAAGGGACAGGCAGGGAGGGCACAGCTGATCTTCCTCCTTTTAGTGGCCACAAGAGCCACAAAAATATAGAAAAGGGTGGGCAGGAAGAAAGAAAACCAGGAGGTATACAGGTAAGTAAGAGTCAGCTACCAAGAAAGTAAAGTATTTCCTAATCATATCAGTTACCCTTGGAAATAAAAATAGCAATAAACCAGGAAACCCTTTCAGGTTTTGGCCTTTCTTGTGCCCCAAATTCGTGATAACCAATGGTAGCAGCTGCAAAATAACTATGGCAAGAGCAGTGTTGGGCAGTCTGTGCCAAGCAGGACAAAGACAAGAGGTCATCCACCAGTGACCACAGGGCTGGGGGACAGTAGGATGATGTTTAATGTCAACAGGCAATTATTCACTACAGCAAGGCATGATGGGTGAACAGCAAGAAGGGCAGTTCTTCAGTGTTGGCCGTAGCAAGGACTTATGCAATGTATCAAGTATGGGAAACCAGAAGAGAAGGCTCTAGGAAGGTAGCATGAACCTCTGGGTGAGGCCAAATGACTTTTTGCTAACAGCATCCTGATTTTCCCAGAAGGCATTTTACACAGCTTCAGCTCTGAAAACTGCAAGGTAGCCACATGATACATGGTAGTGACAGACAGGAGCTGCGCAACATGGTAACATACAAACCACCAAGAGCCACCACAAAGTTCTCAGTCCTTCCTATACCTCTAAATGATGCATGCTACCAGGAAAGTGCCTGACAGTGACAGCTCTTCAACCCTACCTGGAGCTGGGGCAGTCACAACACAAGGCTGAAGTGATCCAAACCCAAAGACTCCAAGGGGCAATCAGAGGATGTACCCTTCTGCCTCTGAGCTCTTCCAAGCCCAAGCAGGGGAAGCAAATCAAAACACATCGCTTTCTGAAGCCACTTGAAATGACCCTTGGCCACTTTTACCTCTCACCCCTACCAGAATCAATGGTGCAAACTCTCCAGCCCCAGTATGACCTTGTAACTGGGTGGGTGCACAGGGTATTCTGCGGAGCAAAGGTTGAAGCTGGAGCTCACTTACCGCTTTGCGCTTGAGGATGCAGTCCAGCCTCCAGCGATTCCCTTCCACAACAGGTCGTTTCATGAAGATTTCTGGGCTCAGCCTAAGAAAAAAACCCAACCAAATTCTGGGTAGTCTGCAAAGCACTGGCCTAAATAATCAACTCTGTAAGAAATCAAACACGTTTATATCAAGTGGATGTGCAGGCTCATGTCCCAGAGTGATACATTCCCTAATGTCATGCTCTTTGTTTTTTAATAGCAGAGCATCACAGAGGGCATGGGATGTGCCCTGCACGTTCACTTGTGAGTGCCCAGTTGGAGTACTGTGTCCCCAGTACAAGAAAGATGTGGAACTGTTGGAGAGGGTTCAAAGGGGGCCACGAAGATGATTAGAGGGCTGGAGCACCTCCCCTATGAAGAGAAGCTGAGGGAGCTGGGCTTGTTCAGCTTGGAGAAGAAAAGGCTGCAGGGGGACCTCACAGGAGTGGAATCAACTTTCTAAAAGGGTAGATAATGGCAGGACAAGGGGGAATGGATTAAAGCTAAAGGAAGGAAGGTTTAGATTAGATATTAGGGGGAAGTTCTTTACAGAGAGAGTGGTGAGGTGCTGGAACAGGCTGCCCAGAGAGGTGGTGGATGCCCCATCCCTGGAGGTGTTCAAGGCCAGGTTGGATGGAGCCCTGGGCAACCTTGTCTAGATCATGCCTGGAGGTTGGTGGCCCTGTCTGTGGCAGGTGGTTGGAAGTCTGTGATCCCTGGGGTCCCTTCCAACCCAGACCAGTCTGTGATTCATCTTATTCAACAACCCATGAGGTCAAGTTCAACAGCGATGTGTAAATGGGGAAACTTGGACTCTTCTCTATGAAAAAAAAGATGCAGCAAAAGAAACCCCCCTAGGTAGATTTGGAAGAAACATCTACACATAAGAAATACATGAGAGGGGTTTTACTTTTCCTGGTACTTGGGCTATCTGAGGGGCATGGATTTGTGCTGAATTCTCCTTGCTGTCTAAAGACAAATCAACATGATCTCTTAATGGGACATTTTATTGATTCATAGCTTTAAGGATTACGAGGAACAATTAAGCAATGTCATCTAACTCCTGCTAAGCAACCTGTCAGAACTTCATTCCTTTAGTTTTGTACCAAGAATGGGAACTTGTGCCTGACCAAAGCATATTGCTGCATCCTAAAAACACGCTTCAACAATAGCATTTTCATCTGAAATTTTGGAGTATGTGATTTCAGGACATCCCCTGAATAAAATGTTAAAAATAAGAGACAAGAGGTCCAAACTCTGATGCTCTTGCATTGCTACCTAATGTCGCACATGGGGATCCAAGAGTACTGGGTTTATCTGTGGTCATGTTAGGAAAGAGGTTTACCCCAGTAAAAACCAACATATTTAGTTTTCTCATAACTGCCACCTAAGAATTAATCCTCCTCGCTTCTATGGGCAGTGGATTAGTAGCAAGGTGTTCATTTTACAGTTGGAGTAAGAGTGTAAGGGTGCCCAAGGTTAAAGAGGACGTCTGAGCTGTGGCTTGGGAGCCTGCCCTACCATCCTGCTCCCAAGGTCCAGGCTGGTTCAGCCAGATTAACTCTGCAAAGGCAAGACGCAGGCAGCCGCAACCGGCATCCAGCCAAGAAGCTCTGCCCCAGTCTGTGCCAGCACCCTTTTTCTGCCTCAAACTGGAACCAGAGCACTGCTCGATCATATTGAATTACTAGTTAAGAAGCAGATGGAGCCAGGGCCTTTGGCAACTGTGCCCTCAGAAGGGAGGACAGAACTCCCCCTCCATGGTCTGTCACATTTCAGAGCAGAGCAAAATTAAAACCCCTGAAAGATGCTCTTATTGCTGGCACAAAGCTTCCCAAAACCACAAGAAGGAGAGCTGAAAGCAAGGTCTCATGGGGCACCACAGGTAGCACTGTCAGAGGTCTCCGAGTGTCCAAGTTCCCTCATACACTGAAAAACACCCTTTCCCCTTGGGTTTGCACTCCCCATGAGAATCTCCAGACCTAACATTTTCAATTCAGGTGGTGCCTTCATGCAATTTCAGGCCTCTCCTTGGAAGGAGACAACCAAGCTGTTGATTTCAAGCATGCGCTTTTGCTGCCAACCCTCCTGAAAAGGCCTTTGAATGCAACACAAGGAGATGTTTGGGTGTGCTGCCAAACCATCTGCCCGCACGGCTAGTTGCCATACTGTAGGGCCTCTGAACAGTGCTGCATTGTTGGGAACGTCCCGAGAGAGACGGCTGGTCAACATCCAAGTATGTAAGTACAAACCACCAATCTGTGATGAAAATTTCTTCCTTAGCAGCTTCCATGGCGTTTGCGACATCTTCAAAGTACCACTTAGCATTTACATACCTGTCAAAGCAAACACAGTGCCCAGAATTAGGTCTCCTCCCCTTCATCAACCAGAAAGTCCACAGCTAAAAACCGACGAGATTCTGTGTGCTGATGCCATTTACATTCTCTTCTCAAAAGCAAACACAAACCTAATTTCAAGAATTAGGACAACACGCAGGGAGAATTTCATGCTGCTTATTAGCTTGATGAAACAGCACTATAAGAGATTATTAAGTGCTGCTTGGAACTTGCCCCAACTGTGCAGTTTTGCTCGATGCTCAAACTAGGTTTGGTTCTCAGAAAAGGATGGTGGCTTGGTGCTTGCTTTGATTTACAGAAACCATTTGGGCAGCGGATGCTGCAAGGCAGAAGCTGCAGTGAGGGTACTGCGAGGGGTGGCTTCCAACCAGGATCAATATTTTGTGGTGCTTCTGGGAATGGCTTAGTGCAATCAGGTTATACTACAGGTGGGAGGATTTCTACAGGACTGCTGTGTGCATAAAGCCTGGCCCCCGTAGACCAAACCCAAATTGGTGCTTGCTGATTCTCTTTCATTACAAAGCCAGTCTGCAAGGCCTGGATCTGCTGCTGCTCTTCCATCCAATGAATGACAATTGAACCTGAACACAACCGCAGTGCCTTACAGCATGAGAATCAGCCTTGTAGTGTGGCGAGCAGGACCTATCTTGCATTTCAGAGCCTGAAAGATGCGACCAGACCAGGGGTCACAGAGGAGCACAGGGCGAGCACAGCTGCTTTGGGAGGGAGCTATGGGAAAGGGAGTAGACACAGAGGCACCTTTCCAATAGGTCCAAAAGACCTCAACCCTTAGGAAACAGCATTCCCAGAACTAAAACCTGTGCCAACACTGAAGCCAGTCCTTACAGCCACCAAACTATCCATCAGACCCACAGCGAACGCTCCTGCCCAAGGCACGGTGACCCTGTTTGCAGCCTTGCTGCGGTCCTCACCACTTGGTCAGCGTGTTCTCCTGCACGGCTGCATAGGAGCCGAAGCGGTGCTCGGTGAGGAAGTCCTTGCCGTGTTTCCGAATGAACTCGTCTATGCCCTGCCTCCACCACTGGGCATGTCTGTAGCTGTTACACTTCAAAATCAGTGACCTGTAAAACAGACAGCACATGGGGCAGGAGGCTGAAGCCACGTACACCTAATTGGCTGCTCCTCACTGTCTGTCTACGTCAAGAAATGCATCTGTATTGGTCATCTTATTCAGGCAACAAGAAACAGAGGTCTTCGCTTTGCTGTTCTGTCAGCAGAAGAATAAATCAGGACTGACCTGATCTGAGTGATTACCACAGGATTGCTCTGACAAGCATTTATACAAATACCCCAGATTTAAACTAACAGCATCAGCTTAACTCAAAGGAGAGCTGGACTTAGCCTACACTTTTCTTTTTAATTAATTTATACTGTATTTTACTATAAAAATATTAAATACCCAAAAGGCTCATGGGATAAAGTAACTCTCCAGTTGGGATGTAGAGGAACACGCCTCTGCTTGCAGCACGAGGAACAAAGTCCCCAGTACACTGCTGTAAGCAGCCGCTGCAAGAACACACTGTGAAGCCCGACACACACTGTGACCCTGGGCCGAGCACCAACCCCAGGGATGGACAAACAGCAGCTCATGCTCCAAATGACTCATTAAGACATCGGAAATGATCAGCATTACAGGTGAAACCCCCAGCAGGTCCAAACATGCCAGCAGCCGCCCAGACACTGAGCTCTGTGGGGAAGCTAAGCCCTACCACAGCAGCCTGGCATGCCTTGTTAACCCCTCCTGGAGAGTGGCATCGATTCTTCCTTAAAAAAGGAAAAGCAAGAAAAAGGTTCTACAATAGACTGTTTTCCTTACCGAGAGAGATTGTCGATCTGCAACCCGTATTTAGTTTCTGTTTCTTTCTGGCCGATCTTGATGTTGAATTCCTTATCTACCAGCAGGACAAAAGCAATGGCCCCCGAGTCTGGCTTCATGTACAGCAGGAAAGAGTCCTTCACCACCAGCCACCTGCACAGGCATAGAACGGGGCAACTTGTATTTTACCCACACTGGTCATGGATACATGAGCCATAAAAGACCATAAAGTGAAAAGGTGTTTCCTTCAAAACAAACACAAATCATTTGTCAGGAAGAGGAAAGCATTCAACTAAGAGGTAAAATTTCTTCCCAGGGGCAAGTCCAGGCCATGGTTTTCTTGATGTACCTATTTTCTCAACTTGGGCCATGAGATTAATTCAGTATAAAACCTTTAGAGTTGTTTGTGTGACTCCTTTTTACAGAAGGCTTTGAATATCTAAGTTCTCATGTCCAACAAAAACAGTGAGAACCTCCCTGCCCACAGACCTCCCCAGCCAGGAGCGCCAGCACCGGGCAAAGTGCAAAAAGGATTCCTCTGGCCCAGATTTTTTATTCAGCTTGTTTGCTGTTCCTAGAGGCAGTATGGGAATTACTTGACATTTCTACTGTTAATTATGATGCTGGGATCACTTTCGCTCCAATCAAAATATATGAACGAGGCATTATGGAAAGCTTGTATTGCCAAGCAACAGGCACCCTGTTAGAAACATGATGAGAGGTGACCGGCAGGTTTTACATAAATACTGTAGCCTGAAGGCAACTCTGGGGAAAAAAAAACCCACCACATTTTTTTCCTGTGAATGGCATTTCTAATTTTTAATCCCCCTGCAGCGTAGCTGGGGTAACCACCCCCCTCTGTCCCACACAGGTCTCCACCATTAGACCTTCGCTTCATTCTTCTGCACACTCAGAAACACAAAAAACAACAGAAAATACTGAAAAAATCTGTTTTTCTTATATCTTTAGTAACAGCCCCAGCTCCTCATCTACTTCCATACCCCATAATTTGCTTTTTCTTTCATGGCCTGAAAAGGTCATCCTAGCACCCCCTCTCCTTTGGTACTAAAATACACTCCCCTCCCTCCAATCTGCCCCACAGTTTCACTCCGAAAAACCCCCACAAGGTACCTTTCCAAGTGATACCCTTCCTGTTCTCCCCTGCAGCTTCCTGTGCCCAAGAAGTCCTGCCCATGCCCATCCACACCACCACCATCCTCCTCCACATCCTTTTCCCTGGCAGAAATACACCCAACCTACTACAGTAAGGGAAATGAGCTTGAGGTACAAAACCCCAATGCCTACAGCAAAGGTTTTGTGGGAGAAGGATGGCCACAGTCTGTCCTGAGCCTGAAGTGTCCTAAAATCCTTCACAACCCTCTCTGGGAAAGATTACTGTTGTTTGATCATTTATTGATGCACCCGGCATCGTTTGTGGCAGGGATTTGGTGTTTCTCTTGTGTCACACTGCACACAGTACCACTCAAACACTGTTCCCATCCCCTCTCCGGGCTCTAAAGGGAAATGAGACCCATCGCAAAGCCAAATGTGCTACAGAATCACAAGGCTGGAAAAGACCTTTAAGATCATGGAGTCCAGCCATTCTTGTCCTACACTAAACCATGTCCCTAAGTACCTCATCTACCTCATCTGTCTGTTAAACACATCCAGGGTTGGTGACTTAACCCCCTCCCTGGGCAGCCTGTTCCACATCAAACTCTTTTAGTGAAGAATTCTTCCTAACCTCTGATCTGACCCTGCCCTGGCACAGCTTGAGGTCATTTCCCTTTGTCCTATCTACTGTCACCTGGCTGAAGAGACCATCTCCCACCTCTCTAAACCCTCCTGTCAGGTAACTGTAGGCAGTGATAAGGTTCCCTGTAAGCTTTAGCTCTGCATAACACAGGGAAGAGTAGAGGCTACTGAAAGGAAAAGTAATTAATTTTTTCCCATAAACGAGAAAAAAAAAAAAATTGAGACAATTTAATGATACAACCTGGAAGGTCAAATCCTCATCTCCTTGTGTATTCATTACAGATATCTTCTATAACATTGCATGAAGAAAAAGGACCTTTTCTTCCCATAAATGATGAAAGATTTTGTTGGAAAACAAATTTTTAAGATAAACTAACCACGTCCCATTTGTGACACTGAAATCCAAAGGTGGATAATACTTAGGGAAGCTCTTACAGACCAAGAAATTGTTGCTAGAAAGCAGATAATTGTTATTTGAATCTTCAAATGGAAAGATTTGCTCAGGAAAAGCAAGCTCCAGGAAATACCTCTTGCATGTTTTGGATGTTATCTGGGAGCACACACTCCCCTGCAGCATGTGCCTCCCTGAGCTGCAGCGCCGGGACACACCGAGTTCCCACACAAAGAGACAGGGACAGTGAGTTAAGCCTGCCAGCAGCGGAAAGGGACATAGGAATGGTGTGACTTGGGAATGCTCCCATGAAAACACAGCCCTCCAGCCACGTGGAGTAATAAGGAAGTGGTGGCGTATTTAATCCCAAGGCTAATTGCACCAACCGGAGCTCTTTAGTGCTGTGGGTTGCATCCAGGATAATTCGGCTCCAAAGCAGCACTGATAATGTTGTGATGTTTTTGTAAACAGAGGAAGAGAAGCACAGAAAACCAGACTGCTATCTGGCTGGGACAGTGTCACAAACCACATCACCTCCTGAGAGCACGGAGACTGCATGGTCCCATGGCAGGGAAAGCTGGGCATGCACCAAGGGACTAGGCTGTCTGCTGGCTTAGGAACATAGGAAATCCTCATTTCCCTCTGGAGCAACACATCCCTTCTGTGAACTCAAAGCAGAAGGAAAAACCCCACTGTCACAAGAGGGTGATGGGGGCATAGCCTATGGATCCTTTCCAGCTAAAAATCTGTGGGTTTTGTATAAAAGCAAGGATCTCCCCTGCAGGCTTTTAGGGACACAAAGGCAAATGAAGATGTTTGTACGTGTGCCCGAGGAGCACAGAGCATCACTGTCTTTGCCCACCCCAGCAGTACCTTTTGGACCATCGGTAGCACATCCTTCCTTGGCCACAGCAGTTCAGGCCGGGTATGCGGTGGCCCCCAGAGCGCTTCATGATCAACCCTTCTCTGCAAGGACAGAAACAGGGTCAGGATGGGCAGCACAGCTCTCCCAGCGGTACAGGATCTCAGAGGGAGGATGCCTGCTGAAACCCCAGCTCCTGTCCCAGGGATAGCTCTTGGTGCCTCCAGCCATGACCGAGCAGTCTTTGTGCCACTGCCGTGGGAGCCAGAAAAGGGTCAAAAATAACCCCACAAAAGGAAATCATGCAGACTTAAGAAATGCAGGGCACCTTGTTTCATAGCATGAAAACAAGCAGGTCAACACGCTGCAGGGAGGGAAGGGGAGAAACACCATGAGCCAGCCCATGAGCTGCAACTTGTGTCTTCACGAAGTGTCCCACTCCCAAAACCATTTCCCAAAGTTGTAGCATCTCTGTCTGAACATCAGTAACGTTTCCTATCCAGATGGCAAGTGACTCCCCCGTCAGTTATTTGTGAGAAAGGAAAACAGTGAATTTGAACACTATTTATTTATAAGCCCTGTTCTTGGTAAGCCATAACTCCCAAAGACACAGTTCAGAACTTACATGCCTTTTGGTCCCAAGTCATGGATGAATGACAGCTGGCTTACCCCAATGAACTCCATCTAGGGAAAGAGAAAAAGATTCCTCTGTTTTTCATACTCCGAAATCCACAAGCTACTTTGCTTCAATGAAGCATCATAAAGACAGAACCTACAGAAGATCCTGAGCAGGAGTTACATACCATCCCTTAAGCATCTCCAAGAAGACAAAGTAGTTGGTTGGGTTTACTTTAAATGTCTTTGGGGAACACCTTTCAGGCAACCAGGAAAATCAAGATCAAAGTTATCACAGGGACCCACCAGTATCCTTCACCCTGGATCACTTGCTGAAACAAGGACTCAAGTTTGACATTCATGCAGGCTGCCCCAGTCCTGTCCTTCCTCCAGTGAGCCTCACAGAAAGGCTGGGAAGGGAACTAGCATACATCCACAGGCCTGGAAGTGCCCAGCTCCCTTTGAGCCTCTTACCCATATATACATCACTCGGGGGTTCAGCCCCTCAATCTGTGAGTGTCCTCCAAGACCATCACAGCAGCTCATTCCCAATCAACACTGCACACACCCCACTTCATTCTCTGGCCCCAGAAGCCAAAACCACACAGCAATGCCATGGAGGAACAAGAGGAGAGCGAGGTCAAGCACACTCTCCCTGACCTCTCTGCCAGTCAGCACGGACCAGGGTCAGCCCCAACTGAGCTCCACAGAAGGCACAGGCTGGGAAACCCACATGCTGCACTTTGGGGCTTAACATTGGATCTCCAACTTGAGCAACCTGCTCCTCATGGGTCTTCCCTCTTCAGCAGAGATCGCAGAGGAACCTAATGACAAGCAAAGCCAGTGAGAAAGCACAGCACAATTACGCTCACTTCTAAAAATAGGATGTCAGGAGAATTTGACTGGGCAGGCTTTTCTTGGCACAGTGGGACATTCCTGACAGTCTGCAGGTTGTTAGGCCTGGGCCCCATTAACAGTGGGCGATGCCTCCTCCAGACATCCCATGTGGGATGGGGATGAGCAGGAGCAGCTCTGCGAAGGAGCTGCCTTGCATGGCAGAGGCCCACCTGCACCCATTTAATTTCTCATGGCATGAAATTGCCTGTGTGTAGGAGGGTGCTCAGGGCAGGATGAGGATAAGAGGTGCTCTCCCCTCTGGCCAGGCAGAAAGCCAGAGGGAACCCTCTCTCTCACCACGTGTTTTGTCACCAAGGCCTGCTGGGACCAAAGCCCAGAACTCAGCCCATGTTCCAGACTGCAGTCAGGACATGAGACAGCCTAGGGGCCTGCTTCAGGCCATGCCCAGCCACCGCCCGCAGCAGCTCAGGTGCCAGTACCCAAGGAAGGGGGCTGTCCTCTGAGGTAGCCGCTGTCACCTGCTGTTCAGCAAACCAACCTCAGGGCTCCTGTCAGTAAAATCTGATCTGCACAGCAATTACATGGGGGGACCCCCAAGTCTCAAAGGTATTTTCAACCACTAAATCTAACAAAGAGTATCAGTAAATTTGGGGCAAAGTCTTCCTTGCAGTTACGGTGAGGCCAGCTCAGGCTCCCTTCCCAACACCACCGTTTGCACCCCACAGAAGTGGCAGTAGGACAAAAGATCCTTTTTCCTTGAGGTTTTTGCCTCATGCCCAGCTGCTCCTGTGACCTTCCCAAACTTCTCATATCAAAAAGGTGATGAAGAAGAACAAAAAGACCTGCTGCTCTCCTTCGAGTAGCTCAAGGACATGCAGTAACCTCTTTTCAGTAGAAGCAAGTTTAATGCCCTCATTTTTGGGTGATTTCAGCCTTTTTTCAGAAAGCAGCTGGAACTTGTTGTTCCATGCTTTTACAAACAATCTCACTATCGCTGCTCTCACTACACATCCTGGACAAACACCAGCGCTGACCTATGAATGTCTCAGCTGTTTCAGCAGTGACGCTCAGAGTGGGATGAGGAGCATCTGAAAACCCAGTGTATCCTACAAGCTCTTATCAGAGGTGCCAAGCAAAGTCTCCGGCCAGTTCTTTGCCCTAGATCCCTTTTTAATTTCTTCAGGAAAAGGCTGGCATTCCCCATCAGATGAATCTGAACCCTAGCTCTCTCTCACAATGGGCACACACGAAAAAAGGCAGGCCAGCATCAAAACCCTTTGAAAGTGTTGGCTGCAAACAGAAAGCTGGCGGTGACTTGAGGAGCACTGCATGCAGAGAAATAATTGCCCTCGAAAAAGCAAGAAGAAAAACCAGGAGGAAAAATTACTTGCAGAAACAGGACTGGTACTGCATGGAAAATAAAGACACATCATCTGGCAGCGCAGCAACCTGCTCTTCAGCCAAGGAGCCTTTGAAACAACAAGGACTGTAGCAGGAGCCCATCCAGCACGTTGATCAACAGCGCCAATCAGGAGCGCCGGTGTGCTAAAACCACTTAAATTCCACCAGTTAGAAGGAAAATTCCTCAGTGCAGTGGAAAAATATCTGATGGAATGATTTATGGTGATGATTATTGCTGCATTAGCTATTTTTACTATCACAGTGCTTTCCATCTGAGGTGGTCGCCGTCGACAGGAGGAGGGAGAGGAGAGCGCGGAGCAGCGAGGCTCAGGCTCTGCTTTCATCTCCTTCACATCGGCATTCCTGCGCTGCCCAGCTGCCTCCCCGGGGAGCCAGACTCCTGCTCCAGTTTCAGAGCAGCAAATTTCAAGTATGATACAGGGGCCTAGAGAATGCAGTTTCAATGACATTGTTGTAGCAATGACAAGAAAGAAAACAACCCCATCCCAACAAATGAACAACCACCAAAAAAACCCCAACCCTACAGAGACTGGAGTGATCAGCTGTGGAAAGACAAGCTAGGGAAGGTGGAGAGCCAGCTTCAAGGTGCACAAGCCACAGTTTTAAACCACCTCGTGCCAGCAACACTGAGCATGCATGATTTACGTAAGCAAAAAATTTCACAGAGTGTCCGCGCTGCAGAAGGCATCCAGCAGCTCCACACTGTGTTTTCCTTTCGACTCTTGCTTTTAATTCAGTGGGTTAAAAAAATCAACCCAAAACCAAACATAAAGAGTTGATTAGCAGCTGTGGCTAGCAATGAAATGACATTGCACCACTCTTCAGAATAATACTGTTCAGCAGAAGATGCCTGCTACTTCTAATACACAAAAAAATTAGCTTATACTAAGCATAAATAAAATAATAATAATAAACATGGTAAAGTTCAAGTTCTATAACTAAAAATACTGAAGAGTCGGGTGGGGACCTTTGAAACCATCTGCAGAGCCAAGTGCCATATCAGAGGTGGAACAGCAGCCCTTCTCACATATCTGAGCTGTTCCTACATTGTGCTGCTTCCACTTCGGATGAGGTTTTTACATTGTGCTGCTTCCACTTCAGATGAGGTTTTTACACTCACTCACTACGTTAGACACACACACACCCTGGTTCCACCAAATCTTATTGTTCATTTTGCTTAGGCATCTTTCAGCTACTGCAGCTCATTCAAAAAAGATACAAAGGTCCAATTAATAGAATTTTTATATTGAATACAGTCAATACCCCACTGGCCCTGTTCCCTGATGGTTTTGGGTTATGTTCCCCTAATCTCCATTGCCCAGGAAAAAAAAGTGTAGATAATTAACACACTGAGATTCCCACCACGTTCATTTTAACTGTGATTGTCTTGAGGCACTTCAGCCCACCAGTAGTATAAAAATGTTCTGGAAAGGGCTAGAAGACATGAGATTTAATCATAGGTCACACAGCCAAAAGGAAAAAAAACCCCAGACTAAGTGAAAGGCTATGAAGTCTGGAGTCTGACCACAAAATACAACCTACCTGTGAACTCCACACAAAATACTGTTACAATGAATGCTGAGAAGTTAAGGGAGACATGAGGAGGCTGCAAATTTTATCCGCCCGAGCTTCCCAAAGCCAGGGACACTTGGTATATCCATCTACGATGATGCTTCAGCAGGTTCTATATGCACAGCCTGCAGCAGCATCACCCATGCAGGGCAGTGGATGTACAATAACTGCCATGTCATGTGGTCACTGTGGACCTGATCCTCAACCCGCTTCAGGTCTGCAATGCTGCTACAAGCTCAACGTGCAGACTCAAGTCTCCCAATGCACAGCACATTCTCGAGGTGGCGTATAAAGCCATGACCCTCTCACCAACAAATAATAAACCAGCCACAAATAGGAAATGAAGGAAGTAAAAAGGTGAATTAAGTCAACTGTGTGGGTCAGATGTAGAAACATCTCCAAGGAGATGTGACTGACCCAAGTGGGGTCTTTGCAAGGACCGGAGGTCACACATCTGGCAGGTAACAGCAGGTTGCCATCCCAACCCCATGTCTGACACTGCAAAGAAGTTAGGATTTTGAGGAAGACTTTGGTGCATGGACTTGATGAGAGGAATATGCAAGAGTCAAATGTGCTCTGAGATTGAAGACAGTCACAGCATTTGTCAGCATCCTGGCAAAAGACTTCTCAACCACAGAAAAAGCAAAGCCCTCATTTTGTTCTAAAGGACAAACACAGTTCCAAGGAAAATGCCAGAAACGTTCACTTTAGTCTCTGGTCTGAGAATCGTGGGGGTTGTTCTAGTGGTTTTGTTTGGGGTTTTTTTTAAAGGAACCATTTTTCTCCTTGTGCTTTCTTCCAGCATCGCCTGCGGGACCTGCTGCACTTAACAGCGCTGCCACCATTAGCAGCAAAGTCCTCACTGAACAGCCAAATGCAGCAAGAGCCAGCAATAAACTGAGAATTTATGTGCAAAGTGACATCTGGCTCTGGGGGCTGGGGACAGAAGGGCGATTCAGTTGCAGGCGGAGGGGAGAACCCCACAGCTGCCCGGACATGGCAGGACCGCTCATCTCCTCACCCAGCCCCCAGCATGGCAGCCTGCCTCAAACCACAGCCTGGTCACAAAGATCACCCATGTTCTTACAGGAGAAGAAATCCTCCAAAATATCTGGGAAAAAAGCAACGCCTGCCTAGAGTGACAAGATGGGTTTGCGCTGTAAAGTAACTCTCCCCCGCTTTGCATATGCTACTGATCAAAATTGCCAAGTTATCCCAATCTTGCCTTTAGAACAAAAGATGACTATTTTCCACACACAGACTAACACAGTTCTTGACTGCACTGGGTTTAAGCTCCACAGCCTGTCCCCAAAAGAAGCAATTCAACAAAGCTCCTCTCAGCCCCAAGAGAGGATTCTTTGGTTTGCAACCCAAAGAATGTTGACAAACCCAAAGCATGCCGTCCAACACCGGATCATGCAATTAATTTAGGTTGGAAAAGACCCTTAAGATCATCAAATCCAACTGTTAACCCAGCACTGTCAAGTCCACCACTAAACCACATCCTCAAGCACCAAATCTACACATCTGTTAAATACCTCCAGGGATGGGGGCTCCTCCACTTCCCTGGGCAGCCTGTTCCAGCACTTGACAACCCTTTTGGTCACGAAACTTTCCCTGATATCTAATCTAAACCTTGCCTAGTGCAACCTGAGGCTGTTTCTTCTCATTGCGTGTTACTTGGGAGAAGAGACCAGCACCCACCAGGCTAAAATCTCCTTTCAGGTACATGTAGACAGTGATAAGGTCCCTGCAAATCTCCTTTTCTCCAGTTGCCCCTCTGTTGCTCCTCACAAGACTTGTGCTCTAGACCTGGAGCACTTTGTCCCATGTAACATGCAATGTTCGACACACCAACCTCTGCAACAGGAACACACGCTGCTTTTGGGCATTAAATCCAGGTACAAGCTGCCCAACATCTCTACACCACTGAAATCCTTCAAAAGGGCAGAATTCCTACCAAAGAACAACAAAGACCAACAACAAAAGTCAAAGAGAAGAACTGGCTGCTGAAGATACCCTAAGTTTAGTCTACATTTCTGCCTTGTTCGCAAACCAAGTGTTCCCACTTATCACCTCTTGCTCAGAAATGTCACTAAGCTCTGCGCCTACTCAACGCATGCATCAAGGTTTGCTGGTAATACAAAAGATGAAGTAACACAGTCATTGTGCAGCCAAGAAAAAAAGGGAAAATAAATTACCATCCCAGGGAGATATTACAGCTGCAGCTGACAGGTGAGAACTGTTGAAGAAACTTTTAAGAATGGCTTTCAAAGGAAATATTTTTGCTTAAAATAGGTCTGAAGTTGGATTTGACATCTCATTTTGAAAGGAGATGTTCATACCGACCTGCGGATATGAGACAACTGGAGATGAGCCATCTCCCCTTGGAAATGCCAAAGGCCTGCAGAGGTGAATGGTCATCACTCACACAAACTCACTGAAGAACAGGAACCTGAGAGAAACCTGTACCCAGGACCACATGCACATCCCAAACTGAAAGGGTGTGACTTGGGACTCTGTTTAAGTATTTAAAACTTCAACGTCTCATCTTAATCACTCCCCAGAATTAGATGGAAACCCACTACATCATTCATGTACAATCAGCTTGCTAAACTGGACTACCTTGAGGAGGCTATCACAGGGTTAGAACAGTGGCCTCCAAGAGCCAGCCATCAATTCTCTCTTTGGTTTTAGTCATATGACATCAACTAAGCCCAAACACTTGCAAAATGTCTGTAAAAACATTCTTTATGTAAGCTGCATGTCTTCTTCCGATGAATTCAACATTTGGGAAGTTAATACTCTTTAGGCTTTTACTTAAGCAAACTGATATCTACTCACTGTTCCGTGGTAGTTCCTGTACATCGGCATTTTTAGGATCTTTGTCAAGTAGTCTTCCAGCTGTTTCTACAATTAAAACATTGAAACTTCAGGTAAGTTGCAGGAATTCTCAAGAAAAAGAAAACTGCTATCCAACTGCCTGGCATTAGGTAGCAATCAAGACATCAGACACGCTTCCCAGCTTGAGTGGATAGATAAATACATTATTATCTGCTCACTGAAGATTATAGCTCAGTAGCATAAACAGTTTGATCGCAGGCTGTTTGCTGTTCACAGATCTGTGTTTGTACTTGCCACCAGCAGACCTGTTGCTTGGCACTGTCATTTTAGAGGTCAACTTCCTTGACAGAACCCAAGTTTCAGAACAATTTTAAATACCAAAATCAGCACCTGCTGTTTCTGATCCACACAAATTGGCTTAGTGAGAAAACGTGGCCTCAGATGCAACCAAAAGGTTGGGTTCATGGGGTGAAGAACATGGTGACCACAGCCATGGGGAGTGCAGTGGCCATGCCATCAGTGGCTGGAGAGCCTGGGCCCCCCAGACAGGAAGATGGGGAGAGGGGGAAGAGAAGGAGCCATTTACAGGAGAGAGAAATGCATCCCACTGATGAAAGCTGCGGGATTCCTACCAGGAAACCAAGGGGTGTGGGAAAAAATGGATCTATAAAACATTTTTCTTCTTCTTCTTTTAAACCATGTCTCTCCTAAAACTTCCTGCACAGCAGCGAAGCCATGCACAGCAGGGAGGGTTATCTGTACTGCACAGCCATGAGACACGACCCTGTGGGACTTGAGACTTCAAGGGAAAGAACGATAAGCACAGGGTGAGCAAACATGGAGGGCTGATGTTTTTTGTTTCTTTTAGGGTTTTTTGGGGTGGTTTGTTGGGTGTGGGGTTGTTTTTTTTTTGCAAACAGCAAAAGTTGCAATGAAGAAGTAGGAAGACATCCACCCTCTTCATAGAAAGGCCCATCTGTTAACATCTGATGAAGTTACACAGAACACGTGTGCCTCTGCTAAAATTACCCACTTCAGCATCAAGAGTCTGACTATCATCTCCTCTTTCGGGAGGGGGGGACAGGACTGAAACCTCTCAGATTTTGACGTCTGCGGGGCTGCCTCCATCACGCAACTTGACCCTGCGAACTGCTTCTTCTATCTTTAAATCAGAGCAGGTGGGAGGAGGGGAACCGCCACTCCAGGCATCACAGTCTGCCTCAACCACAGAGGAAAACCACAGTATGAACCCCAGGAGCAGCAGCATCCTCTTAGCACAGAGGAGAATCCAGTGCTAAAGCTGGACTTTTTCAAAGCCTGTGTTTGTTAAGCAAAAGACTTTAACGGTAATAAAACAAGTGCTTTGATAGTGTGCAAACAACCTTCCTGGCATCTCTGCAGCCCCCCTCATCCCCAGAGCATCCCTCCAGCCCCCACAAAGCCAGACAGGTGCTTACCCTCCTGCTCGAGAAGTGCTCTTCCCGCACTGTGCTCTCGGCAGTGTGCGGCAGACTTGGCATCTGCCTCGGTTCTCCCCTTTTGATGGACTGTCTTCTCACCGTGTGACTGGAAGGAAAAACAACCCAAGCCCTGATGTCAAATCTAAGTGCTGTGTGTGCATGCCTCCATACATAACCATCAGTCTGCGATGCTTTTGTTTTTCCCATCTAAACTCTTAAAAACTGAGAGTTGGGTGGGCAGGAAAGCAAAACACCCAGGAAGCGTGGATGCATTTAAAAGAAGCCAGTATGCTCCAACTGGCTCAGGAACAAAAATACAATGCAAACATGAGAGTCTGATTTTTCAGGGTCTCTTTTTACCCTTTTAACAGAAGGGTACCTAAACCCTCTTTCTAGAGTACTATGTTCCCCCAGCCCTTACCCCCTCCAGTAATTTCACCTTTTCCTATATCCTCATCCCACAGCAGCATGCTCTTGCTGACCCACACCGTGTCTCTTCCCACAGCTCCCCTTAGGCTAAGCACCCACTTTGAGTGCTCAGGGCTGACCACCCATGTCAGGAACCCCCACACCTCCCACATCCAGCCCCTGCCAGCAGAAAGCTGCAGAGCACCAACAGTTTTGGTTAGCGTTAGCACAACCCTTCCCCAGGTTCAAGGCAAATTCAGCTCAAAAATTGATGTCCTGGGATCCAATGCGCTTTCTGGGTCAGCAGAGAGATGCTTGCACCACTAACATTATAGCTGCTAACAGATAAAGATTTAATATTTTCATTATAGCAGCTAAATTCTTCTGCCCTCTCCTCCTCTTAGCAGAGTAAACAGGATTGGGGAAGCCAAACGAATATGCTATTAAAAGAGAAAAGAAGACGATGTCTTCCCAAAGCCCACCCCATCTGCAGGGCTGCACACTCACCTCCTGGTAGGGATAGGGATGCGCACAAAGGCTTTGTATCTCAGCAGCTCCCTGTGAAACTCCTGGAAGTGCTTGAACTTCCTTTTCACATGCCATGTGAACTCTCCGTGGGTCAGTTCAATGGTGTAAACATTGGGGCTCGGTACCTATGCAGGAGAACACCACCACAAGGGCTAAAGCTTTGAAAGAAGTTATATTTCCATCTAAAGAGCCCTCATTTGATTTTACTTAAGGAGCATCCTGTCTCACAATTTCTTGTTCTCCTTTGTTAGGTTATATGAACAGACAGAAAACCTCCTCTTCCTCAGCCCAAGAACAAGCGTGTGCAAAAGTAACCCACAAGTGGTATTTTATGACAGTTCCATGGAAATTAAATGAAATTTCTGGAAGTTCTGACCTTCTTTGTAGAAGTAAAGCGTTCAACTTCCAACACACGCACTCGAACAGGACATCCCGTGAGGTACGTCTGTGTGCCCGGCTCTTTGAACCCACAGGTGTGATAGATGGCAGAGAAGGGAATGCACACTGCAAGGACCACAAACCCTGTTAGCTAAACAGCCTTGTTACCATCAATGAGGACATGAAAGAAAGCAGACACTTGCAATACTTTAACATAGGAGCATTAATGCCACTAAAATATACTGGGTTTTATTTAAGAGAGCTTACAGGTGAGCTGACTGTCTTGAAGACCTCAAGTGCTAAGAGTAAAAAGCCTCCTTGTCATAAAACAGGGTGAAAGGCTGGGCTTGGTAAAACCACTGAGGTTGTACCTTTTCTGTCAACAGATTATCTATCAGCTATTAAATCAAGGGGTGAAAAACTAAAGGCATCAACTCACCGGCACCTTTTGGGTCATTTAGCACCTCTGAGTCAACCTCCTCCCCCTCGAAGTGGAGCTCCCTGGTGTCCAGGCTCTCGATGATGTTGCTCATGTCTGCAGCAATTTTCTTCAGCGTCGATGTAGCTGCATGGCTTCCATCTCTCAGCGACATCTCAAGGACCCAAGTGCCAGAGCCACGGGGGGCTGGGGAGAAGGAAGGAGCAGGGTTGTCATCACCCCACCCATGATACCTTAGCACAGTAGGGCTGAGGGGTACCTCTGGCAGCACGTGGCCGCCTCTGCCCTCCTTTTATCCCAACTACCACCCTACACACCCAATGCAAACGCCTAGCCCCGCAGCTACACCAAACCACTGCCCAGAGTGGTGGGACCAGTGGGAAAGCAAAGGCAGGTTCAGGCTACAGGAGAAAACCACCCCCAATGCCAGTGACAGCGGGACTTGCATGCTCTGGTTGCACTTGAAAATGGAAAAGAAAAAAACCAATAATATTCACTTCCTGGCTCCAAAAACCCACAGGGGGTTGGTTGCTGCTCAGGAGTACCTTCACACACCCATTTCAAAGGGAAAGCCAGGGAAGCTTCTGCATCTGCTTGCCCAGTCACCTCAGCTGGCTCCACCATAACAGTGACTGACCCAAAAAAGCACAAACCACACTATGCCTGGCCAAATCCTTGACTTAATTCCCAGGCCAGGCTGCACAGAGGAAATGCTCACTCAGGAAAATCTGTAGGCGTTTTTGTTGAACGTTCTTCCTTTGATTGAACTAGTGATACAAGCTCCTGGCATTATTAAGGTTTCCCCTTTTTCTAAGCACCTTACACAATTGCCTGTGGTATCTGCACCCCTCATGCTCTCCCACGGCTCCATTCTCTCAACAGGATCAAAAGTCACAGCCATGAGGGCTCCCATCCATGGAGCAGAGCAGGGGCACCCCAACACCCCCAGAAAGCCTGGGAGCAACACAGGTGGATCCTGCAGCTTGACCTCACCCTTCCAACAGCCCCCCCTCCAGGGAACTCACACCCCTTACACAGCACCTAGGGCGATGGGGGACCATCCGCACCCCTCCGCAACAGGGTACAGCAGGAAGCCAGCATGGAGAAGGCTGTTGCCTGCTCTGGGCAACCGGGCAGTGGCAGTTGGAAATGTTTGGGTACTGATGACTACAACGCTTCCCACTTCTATCCCCACCCACACCACAAGCCTGAGTCAGGGCAGAAACAGGGAAGGAAGGATAAAAATTTTAAAATAAATAACTAAAAAACCCCCCACATTCAAGATGTGAGGCATGTCCACTAACACCAACGCGAACTTTCAGTGCTTGAATTTGCAAGCCTTCTTCCTTCCTCCTCCTCCTCCTCCAGCCTTTGCAACTGCCCACAGAGTTGCAGACCTGGCTGCTGGTCCCTATACACAGCCAAGCTCCAGCTCCTGGGCATCTACATGTTAAAAGTCTCTTCAATCTTTGGTCTGCTCTGCAGTAAACATCACAGCTTGATAGCTATGCTGAAAAAACACAGACGTTTTCCAGGAGCCAATACAAGGACAGCCATTTAGGGCCACGGAAGCTCTTACACTGTGTGAAAGAATGAGTTTTTAAACAAAAAAAAAAAAAGAGGAAAAAAAAGCACAACTTTTCTGCTGTTAGATTCTACAAGGAACACTGAGCAATTATTCCCAAGCGAGCTCCATAGAAAGAGCTGGATATGCTGTAATGTGGAAATAATTTAACATTTTAATAATTCATGTGTTTAGCTGCTTTTGAAAGAATGTTCTTTATCATTCCCCCTTGAAACAAGTACAGGATTTTATCACCACATAAGGCTGATGACACGTAAGCCCAAAACCGTGTTAAAAATCACTTGACTTCAGGGAAAATAAATAAATAAATCCATTTGCATGCAGACTTGAATCGAGGAAAAAGCTGGGTCAATCTCTTCTCTTGTACCAAAGCACATGTAGGATCAGCATGGAAGCAAGGGCTTCCACGGCCTTGGTGGCTCTGCCACCATCCATCAGTGGCTGGGAATGCCACCACCACACTGAAGGCATTAGGACCACTTCAAGAGATCCACACAAACCTACACATGTATAATACCCCCAGGTACCTCGTCTGTCAGGGAGGGCAATTATACACAGGCTTCAAGGGTTCGATTTTCTCCCTAGGAAGCAGGCATGAATAAATAAACAAACTGCATTCCCAGGAAGGACCCTGGGCACTCAGGCTTTCTGGAACAACCCTGGGGGTGGCAGGGTAGAGCAGGGAGCTGCCCCACACCAGGCAGCAGCGCTGCCCCTCTCCACACCAATGCGTACAACTAAAATCCTCTTTTATTTCCCACACACCCCATCCACACAAAGAATTTCTTTGGTCATCTTTAGCTGTAAGACTAGAGGATATAAGGCAGCATCTTGGTTTGATTTTTCTTCTGTCTGTACCCCCAGCTGGAAACAAAGCACAGTTTGGGTATTTATTTTATTTAGCCTGAAGAGATGCTCTCAGTGGAAAATTAATGCACTAAAAGCACAAAAGCAGAGGTTTGCACGGTCAAGGAGAAGACAAGACCAAACACACATTGTACATGCTGTGCCAGCAATTACACTTGAAGGAAACCAGCAGACACATACCAAATGGACAGGGCTGGAGGAAGAGCATGAGGACCAGAGCCAACATGGAAAGGATGTGCATCCTATTCCTCCTCCTCCCCTCCTTGCCGTGCCAGGTAGAGCTGGGCTCCACTTGTCAGATTAACTCACCCAGTCGGTTAATGGATAAACAATTAACCAGTGTATGCCATGATTATTTACTAAGGACCACAGACAGGCTGCATAACTCAGGAATTTATCCATTCTGTGGAAACTAAAGCTGTTTCCACAGCTGGCATGGACAAATCCCAGGACAGGGCAGTGTCCAAATGCAGTTGGACCCCAGCCAGTCCCAGCAGCATGATTCCCTTTACCCAGATTAGAGCCAGATTATGAGTTTGAGGCACAAAACGTGCCTTGCCTGTGGAGCCCCACTGACCTGGGCATCATCGAACCCAGCCCAGCACAGGGCGGACAGCCTGGGGGTCAGCTGGAAAGGCAAGGACAAACCACATCCAGCTAAAAGCTGCTGCAAAATGCTTTATACGGCCCTGCTCAGTCAGAGCTATTTAACCTTTTGGCCAGAGCTCGCCACGTGGACTCTGCATTCCCAGAGGGAAGCTAAGGAATGTGTCCGGGTTAATCTGCAACAGCGCGGTGTGAACACGTGCCAAGCATGGCTCTCCGGGACTCAGGAAGGGCTGAGCAAGGCAGTCCTAGCTTGTAAAACTGGCTGGTATCATCAGTTTTGGAGGCTGCAGTTATGTGAAGGACAGAGAGTGCTCCAACAATACGGGCAGGCTGTAGAAGGGTGGAGATGGTATGATGAAATTTGTTAGAAACCAGTGTTCTGTTTCAGTATTTGGCTGTTGCCACCCAGGATAGAAAACAGGTAGTGGTTTGTTAAAGGTGGGGGGCAGTAAGAAAGGGGGAAAAAAAACAGATAAAAAAGGACCAGGGGGTTCAGTGGGTCAAGAACTGGCAACCTGAGCAAAGGCAAAACTGTGCCGAGAAGCACCAAGAGGGCTGCTGCCAGCATGCCGGAAAGGAAGGCAGGGTGCAGGAGATAGGAAGAGTCAGACCTAGAGTTCTTCACCTATGGAAACAAAGTATCAGACCTGAGAGAAGAGACCTGAGAGAACAGGGCCGCAGTCGGCATGTGAGCAGGACAGCCAGGTTTCAAAGAGACCAGGGAGAAAAGACCGATCTGATGGCAAAGGCAGGGGACTGTCTAAGAGAGTGTCCCCACGGTCAGGGGACAGGCTGCCTTCACTGACATTCCCAGGGCAGGGCAGGAGGAACAGCAACCCAGCAACCCCTCCCTCATACCCCAAAGACCCCCAGCACCCAAACCTGCTGCCTGGGCAGCCGGGAGCTGGCACAGTGAGTGGGGAAAGGCACCACTCCCACCGGGCCTGTCCAAAGCCGCAAGGAGGAAACACTGACGAAAAACAATCAGCGGGAAAGAAAAGAGCCAACAAACAAGGGAAAAGAGAGATGGTAAAAAAACTGGAAAAGGGGGGGGGGAAAGTAAAATACTTGGTGACTGCACCAAGAATCCACGTTTCAACTACAGGCCTCTATGACTATAAATATCAGTTAATTACATTACAGGTAAATACATTAATCCCCGAGCCCCCATGAATGTTTTACAAAGCCCGAGCTCAATCCTGTAGCTTTGCAAGCCTGATTTCTCTTTGTGTTATCTGCCATTTTGGTTACGTTTTAACCCCAAGTTATAACTTTGCAGGTCATAGGACAATGTCAGCCATCACTACAGGAACAACACCTTACCGCCGGGTGCGCCCAACAGCAAAAGAGCTGCTTTGCTTTAAAGGCAGGGGAAAACACAAAGCAGAAACTACGTATTTTAGTAAATATTCATGAACAGTTTGGTGTTTTGAAGACATTCAAGCCCTGATGAGAAAATGTATGCAGGTGGTAACAGCACCAACAACCTCAGATTTGGTCAACCCAAGTTTATTCTGACACATGTCGTGGCAGATCTGCAACAAGCTCAGATAATCACTGCTCTTGAACAAGGGTACGATGCCAACAAGCACCACACGGAGCTATGAAACCAATAAAGCCTTCATTTGGGAACGAAAGGGATGAAGGAAGAAAAAATACATCCAGTAAAACCAGGCATTTCCTGCTAGCACCTCCCAGGGTTTGCCGCTCTACATCAACTCCCATCCCCAGAGTGAGAAACACTATAATCCCTGAAAATTACCCTCATCCCAGTTCTCACGACATCTCCCCCCCCCCCCCAGCACAGTGACCTTTTGGCAAGGGCTGTGACAAGTGACCTCTGTTCCCATACTTGGGTTTGTCCCGCCGGCAGTGCCGGTGGTGGGAGCCATGCAAGCCTCCCTGACCTCATGGATGAAAACAGACAGGCTCAGGCTAACACAAGGCAATGAGGTGGGGTTATTAAAAGGAAAAAACCCCAAACAACCCAAGCCAAAGCCCAAAAGATGAGCCATGAATTTCCTCTCTCCTGCTGCTGCCAGGAGCCTGGATGCCATACGGGCATTAGGAGCCCAGACAAGATGCCAAGGAAATCCTACGCGCGATGCCCTCATCAGCTGTTTGGACTGCCCGATGGTGATGAAGCTTTTCCACGTAAATATTTCCCCAATTTCTCACATTTTAATCCTAAAATTAGCTCTGGACCAGTTGTTCATGGAGAAATACCCTCATCTGACAAGAGCTCCTTTTGAGGAATGATTTGCACCTGCCCAGAGAAGCCAGGCTTGTCACCATCCCTGGACATACAGCCTGGCACACCTTCCTTCCGCAGTCCTTGGCAGGCGTCAGACCTCCACTGAGCAGCCAGGAGACATTCCCTAGGCTCAGGGTGCCCAGCAACACCTGCAAAGAGTGGCTTTATGTTTTCTTTTTCCATCCCAGGAAAGCCACAAACCCATACTGAGCAAGAGAGACCTGCACTGATTTTATTTGCCAGTATACTCTCCCACACTGATCAAAGTCCAAGGGGTCTGTAGATCACAGAGAGCACACCACATTCCCTAAGTATGAATTTAAAAGATGGGGGAGGGTGTTCAAAAATGCTGAGCAATGACTTAACCCTGCTCTGAAGTTCAGTATGACGTGGGAGCCATTCAGGCAGAGGAGCCAGGGGCCAAATTGGCACGTAGAGACTTGAAACGTCTGCCCTTCTGGATGCTCATACTTCAGGGACAGCACAAGAGGATCAGGGTTTATTTTTTAAGACACACCAAACAAGCCCTGGATAAGAACCAGAGTGTTGAGCCCACCCTGGGAAGATCTGGAGCTGGAAAAATACTTAAGTACGAATCCCAATCAACAACAAACATATTCAGACAGCCCCCTGACCTAACCTTCTTATCTTTAGCCAATCTTGATAAACCCAAAATATTTTAAAACACTTTCCAAACCAATTATTCTCACAAAGCTCTCACATCTAATAGCAAAACCTCTAAAAGCAGATGCCAATTAGCGCTTCCCACTTTAATGATTGCAGCACAACTCCCTGCGGCTGCTTTATCGATTTCCACAGTCCCTTCTATGTGAACCTTCCTGCCAAGCCACCGGGAAAAGCTGAGCCATGGGAATCCACGCAGCCTGCTTGCAACAGGGGAGGAGATGCTCTCTTAGATGGGGATTGCTGGGGAATACCAGGTACATCTATGGAAGTCCCACACCTGAAGGGCAAAGCCCCTTTCTGCCCCTGTACTGGGTTCCACAGCAGCTGTCCCACATCTAGGAAAAAAAAGGCAACAGAAAAAGTGGGCAGGTCAAGGGAAACGATGAGGTAAGGCACTGGTCATCACAACAGTCGTTAAGTGGTGACTAACGCACTGCTGGTGTCAGAAACCCCCCTGCTGCATTTTGCCTCACATCCAGGACCTGCCCAAGCGTCAGGCACTTCCCAAGGACTCATTTTACTTGCTTTACAGAACAATAAAACATAAACATCCACAGAGGAACAGCGGCTGCTGACCTCATGCTGACATGCAGGATGCTCTGGCTCTGGTTCACCCCTGCACGGGGCTCACACTCCCCCCTGCCCATTGGCACACCCCAAACACAGCTCCCACTCTCTGCGCTGTCACAGGAAGCACAGCCTGCTCGAGGGAAGCCAACCATTAGGCTTATCAGTGATTAATACCGGCCCTTCACATATTTATTAATCACTGTGTTTTGCATTCCTCAGGCACGGACCAGAGTGTTTCAGTGCAGCAGCTGGACCTCCTGCCACGCATCCATGCATCCACTGGTGCTTAAAGCCTGGATCACCACGAACCCTCCACACTGTGATGCGGTCATGGTACACACTCTGCACCCCAAAGGGCACAGTGTAACGCTCCTGAAAGCCAGGACAGGGGATGCCCAGAGCCTTCAGCACTCCATTATCTACTGCCAGAGGGGGAGGTGACAGGCTTGTCACCACTTAGGGTATCAGCACCACCTCAGCATCCCCAAACTCCGCACAAGAGCATGGCAAGGGGGTCCCAAGCTGAGGGAAAAGAGAAGCTGGAAACAGGCACACAGACCTCAGGTGTAAAAGCTTTATATACCAGCCTAAAAGTGAGAAGCTTGCCAGATCAAAAGTGTAATGCAAAGGACTCTCCGAGCGAGCATCTCCTCCTGGAGTGAAGACAAGGACCATGGCAGTACCCCGGGGATGGAAAGTGTTGCTGCTGCTCCTAAACATAGCTGAACACGTCATAGAAATACAGGACATATTTTCACAATCTCAATGTATAGATGTCTAGGCGGCTGATGTGCTATACATCACTCAGTGCTATTCTAGTACAGTGCCATGTCTGCTCCAGTGACCGCCACCTGCCAAGCCATGTTTCCGTGGGGAATTTCAGCAGCTCAGAGCCAAGTGGGCTCCCTGGAAGGCAGCCCATCCCACAGCAGCATTAGATCAACACAAACACTTCCATATCTTCACATAGCTCCCACCAGCCAAGCTAAACCCGGGGTTTAAAGCCTGCTCTATCCCAAGGCAGAGCACACAGGTACAAGGAAGAGGTCACTGGCCCGGCTCCAGCTGTGCCCCAGCTGCTTATTGCCAAGTTTCCATTAAGCAGAAACATGGCTTTGCTTTTCTCCTCCTCACTAACTTTCTGTCGACCCTTTATGTGAGTTTCTCAAACGAGAGATTTCCACGGGTGTCACGGCAACGGGGAGTAGCAGATAAGACTGGGGTATTTTTACTGCTAGCTTATTGCTTTAATAAAACAATAAGCTGTGGGTGCTTTCAATGGAATAATTTTGAAAGCAAAACAAACAAGCAAGCCCTTGGCGTGAGCAGGAGGCCACGGTGGAGTAGGAAGGCAGCATCACAGTGCAGCACACTGAGTGCTCCTTTGCAAGCAGCACACCAGTCCAGCTCCTTCCTGCCCGGGGAGGGGGTCCGAGGCACAGGCTTATCTCCCAGGGCACCCCCATCCCCAAGGACAGCTGGTGCAGGTTGAGCACCACTCAGTTTTGTTGCCACTTTTGCTGGCATCACACACGCTGATGTGGGGGAGTCCCAGAGTTAACAGCAAGACAAACTCAGAGGTAAGAGGGTTGGACCCGATGATCTCTGGATGTCCCTTCCAACCCCTACGATTCTGTGAGCTCAGGGGGTACAGGTGATGTCCACAAGACTTTACCGAGGGCTCTTAGTGGCTTTAGGAATCATCCCCCCCACCCAAGCAGACCCTTCCATGGGATCTCTACGTGGGATCACACCAGCCCTCAGGACACCAGGTACTCCAGTTACTGAAAAGTTGGGTTTTCTACACCTTGAAGCATTTGATTCATTATGGGAAGTAAGGATGAGCAATCACAGCTCAGTTCTGGTTTCACAAGTCACCCTGGAATGAGGGCTGCAGTACATGCCAAACTACAGTCACACCCAGGCAAATCCAAAGCAAAAAGTGCTCGTTAAAAAGAAGTAACTTGCAGGCACAGAACAGCTCCCCTATGTTTCTTGCTTAAATACAACCAAACACCCGCAAATTTACAAAAACCAGCTCATTTACACACACTGACAATACTGACAGCTTCCTTAGAACAAAACAGATGCCTCTTTTTAAATCATTCTTTCTCAGAGGGGTCAAACAAAAATGCTTCCATCAAGCGAGCACAGAGGTGTGCTGATGGTGGGCGGTGAAAGGTGATGCTCATATCTGAACTCAAACCAAGCCTCAGCCGCCTCCGTTCCTCCCCACTACCCACATCCCCAGACCCCCAGCACCCTACAAAGCAAGGTGGGTGCCTGGACACACCAGAGATGCCCTGCAGCTCTTTCTTGTTTTGTGAAATGAGAATACCACATGTTCCTAGAAGAAATAAGAGCACAAAGGTTATGATTTACAAGCTTGATCCTCCAGACCTCCACTCAAGACAGGGAGCAGCACGTAATGAGCTAAAAATTAAATACTGGGTTTTCCCTTCAACTGCCATGATCTTCTGGAGTAGCACTACTCAGAGAGGTGTTTGCAGACAGTTTTATCCGTGTACAGAAAAGCTGTTTGGAAGAAAAATAAAAGGAAACAGCTTTAGGAGGGGATAAAATCCCAACAAACCAACCCTGACCAAGCTCAGACAGCAGTTCCCATCCCACCAGTTCTTTCTCTCAGTGAACAAACTCCATGTTTGCCATAACTTCTGCCAAAACTCTGTGGGATCAGGTCTAACCGCAGAAATTTCAAATCCACCCAAAATCTACCGTGAGTCATCGCCTATTCTTTCTTGGTAAGCCTTAACGCTGGGCGGGACCCCTGGAGGGAAGGAAAGGGAAAAAAATACCAACCCAAAAATCGATTTGCAGGAAACCTCTGTCATGGAAAAATACACTTGAGAACATCTCACGGGGTTACAGAAATAGATCTGTAGAAAGAGAGGAATGAGAAAGAAAGCATTGCTCTCTGAAATGACTACACGATGCACTGCCTGATCTCCAAGTTGTTCCACCAGCCCTTCAGCTGTGAGGGAGAGAGGACAACTAGGCTCCCAAGGAGATCCCAGTGCCCATGGATGCTTCTCACAGCACCTAAGAAATCACCAAACAAGGAAGAACCACGTTCTTCACCCAGAAAAGCCAACTACATCATGTAACTGCATTTTACTTGAATTAAAAGAGAAAAAACAAGGGGATATTTTGGGCCCATGTTACCTCACGTGTGTCACATTCAGAGTTTGATGAGGAATAGACAGAAAACTTTCACTTTTGTTTAAATTAAATTAAAAAACAAAGCCTTAAGGCTGCCTTTGGCCACAGTGAGGATGTTCCACCGTGGCCACAGCACCCCAGGTTACTCAAAGTGGTGAAAGCATGCAGCTAATTACTCTTGCTGGTTTGCTTTTACCCCAGGGATCCCCGGAGGCTGCAGACAAGAGCCAGCCCAACCACAAGGTGCCCCTGATCCAAGCACTGATGTGTGTAACCATGCATAACGCACAAGGGGGCTGTATCCTGGGTGGGGAAATAAAGACTGCTGGCAAAAGCCACTTTTGATGATGCTATTGCAGAACTGGATACACTGAGTGAAGAAAACTATAAGGAATCTACACTTATCATGCAGTTGTTATCTGATAATCTGACACTATCGACTTCAGACATGCAGGGTGATGGTGAAGAACAGAATAAAGAAGTGCTGCAAGATGTGGAAGATGACAACCAGTGAGACACAAAGGCTAACAAAAGAACCTATCTCTGACCACCCTTCCCCTTCCCCACAAAAACCCTTAGTGTCACTCTGAGAACCACCAAATCTGACTTTTACACTGGGGCTCAGAATTTGGGTTTCTTCTTTTTTTTTTTTTTAAACACAGTTTAAGAGTTCTTAAACTGTGGGTGGGGGAGAACAAGAAACAATGGCTTTGATGAAATACATCCTCCCACGAGTCCAGCTGGTAAAACGGGAGACGTTTCTGGGAAGCAGGTTGGTGATGTACCAGTGGCACAGCACGGAGGAGCCCCGAACTGCCCCACCGCCAGACCCTGGTGGGAAAAGAGCTGTGGAGCGAGATCACACCAGGGCAAGACACCCAGAAATCCCACCCAGCTGTGAACCACCCACTTGCACTGGCTGGGATGGTGTGCTCTGCTCTGTGTGACATTGTCCTCCTGATACTGCCTTTTGTCCACGCGCTTGGATGCTTGGCCTGGAGAAGAGCAGTCCCTCTGTGCCTGGATCACCTTCCCTGGCCATGGGGAGGGGGCTGTAAACAGCCTCCAGAGCTGGGGAGCAGCGCCAGGATTCCCCCATGCCAGCTCTGGAGGAGCCAGGAGAGCACCAGGTCTTTCTCAGTGGGTTTGTGTTCTTTGACTGGAGAAGCCCTTGCTGACGATGCACACATGCAGTGTGCTTATCGTGCTGGCAGAGATAAACACCTGGCACAGGAACCAGCCCCCCTGACCTGAGGGACGCAACCAAGGGAATTACAGTTTCATTATTATTCTTCTGCCCATTAATATTCTGAACATTTGCTGCTGTCAGTATGGCCCAAACAGGACTCCACACCTAGGGGAAAAAAGACTCTTTTTTGAGTAAATCTACAGACAGGGATGAGGTTTTCCATCCTCTAAAGCTCTCAGCTCTGCACGTCTCTCTCAGAGGCTTCCCATGCTCCCCTCACCAGAATGCCCAGGGTGGGCAATGGAGAGATGCTCTTTCTCTTCAGCAGAATTCCCACCTCAGCACGATCCACGCTGCTTGTTTTATGACAGCTTTTCTCCCTGCTTAGTCACCTCCTTAGGCTAGAGGACTGTTTCTTCTTCTATCTATGCCTTCTCTGCCTGAAAAAGGGGATGGGGCCAAAAGAGACAATGTTATGATGACAAGATAACAAATGCAAAACCGGCGTTTTCTGAAGCACAGTTTTATTTGCCGGAGCTCAGTGTGGTCAGCACTGCATCCCCCGAGCGCAAAGGGGAAGTTTTAAGGGAAAATGGTTGCAAGAACACGATCAACCAAAGAGCGGAGAGGCGCAACGCGGCCGCAGCTGGCATGAGTGCCGACTCAGCGCAGACAGGCAGGCTCACGCCAAGGAAACACTGCCGGGTTCATTCACCCGGCCCCACTCTCAGACGTGTTTTCTTGGCAACAAAGCAAGCACATTAGCCCGGTAAGATTGCATCTTGAGGTGATTATCTTGATATAAAGTCCCACATCTCTTTTTGGCAATAAACCCCGATTGCACTCTGCATTGCCACCCGGCACGCCACGCTCCTGCTGGCGCTCGCTTGGTCCCACTCTCCAACCCCTTTTTAGCAAGTTTTCCCTCGCTGGCATCTATTTCGACTCCTGTGAGACGATGATGCTTTAAGAAACACAAGATTTCACTCTCAGAGGCGAAACTTGCCTCCTTGACGGTGTGCGTGGCTTCCTCCCCTCCCCAATGAGGCGGCAGCACGTGCCTGGGGCACGCGGGGAACATGCCTGGCATATCCCAGCTCCTTCTGGGGTCTCAGATCTGCAGCTTGGGAGCAGCAGGCACCAGACAGCTTCTCCCCACGCCAGCAGATGGGCACCCGGGGGACGTGGCACCCCAGCGCGGGCGAGCTGTCTGACAGACACCAGCCCCGCTCCATTACGTAAAGCCCTGCGTTTGATGGTGTTTGTCTGCTGTACGGATCGAGAAAGCACTAAATGCCATCGCAGCGCGTGGGCACCAGGAGCGAGGGATGCACGGAGTGCCCTGGTCAGTGGCAGTGGTACATGATGCCAACCCCAGAGAATAAACACTTTGCACTATTATTGCACACAAACAAACTCCAAATCCTGAAGACACAGAGCATATACACGTACAATTAATGATCTGCATAACCACAGGCTTCCCTCCTGTTCGCTCCTGGGAACCAAGCTAAGGGTGCGCAGCCCCTGCCACAAGGACCACAGCTGCCTCCTGCCACCCCAAACACCCTGTGCCGAGCAGGTTGGGAAGCATCAAGACAAATATTTTGGACAGAAAAGTTGGCAAGCAGAGGCTTTTCCCCCCACCCAACCTCTCCACCATTCCCTGACTTCCTGGGTGCCTGTGCACATGGAGCTGGTACATATTTCTGGCAGATGTCCACGAGTCCTTAAAACTGAGTGGCAGGGCAGGGCCACCTGGCTAAATAGCTGTTAAAATTGTGCATATATAGATAGATTTATATAAACAAGAAAATTAAACTGATACCATAAACATATCAGCTCAGCAGGGCTGACTGAGGTCTGGCCCTGCACTGCCGGCTGCAAAGAAGCCAGGCTGTGTGCCAGCCGCTCACACCTCCCACATCTCAGAGGGCAGAGAAAGCATAGCAAGCACCTCCTGAGTAAGGACTGAAAAAAAACCCCTTATTTATGGCAGAAAAAAAAATAAAAGAAGAAGGAAAAAAAAAAGGTCTGGCCCAAGTTTGGGGAAGGGAAAGAAAAAGAACCCAACCACAACTCCCATCAGACACACGGCCACAGCCAAACTAATCCTGGTCCTCACAGAAGAGTTTCCAGGGTACAGGACATATGAGAGCAAGTTAAACACACATCAATTATCAGCCAGACAATAGTAGGAAAAGGCTTGAAATGTCCGCTCTCACCCTCCTCTGCTAAGGCAAGGTACTTACTCAACACCCAGAAGAAAAATCAAATTCCTTCCCCAGCTCCATTATTCACAGATCTGGGGCCAACACTTGTTCTCACTCAAACCTTTATCGTTATTATTATTTTGAATGACTTGCAACAAAACAGCTCTTCCGATGTGACATTAAGGAACCACCTGTTTGCAACAAAGGCAGCAGAAAGATGCTTCTTACAACAGAGCACGATGGCTTGCTGCAGCACTCTGGGACTTCAGAGACTTTCTCCTTTGGTATGTTCCTTAGATAGAGGTAACAGATGAATCTAGACGTCTGAATGAACATTAATAACCGGTATCTGCTTTATGATTTGATTTCAAGGGAATAAAACTTGTGGCAACACTGGGTATCTAAGTGCATTCCCTGGACACTTCTTTCCCAAAAAGATTTGCTTGCTTGTTTTAAATCTATCACCAGAGAGGGAATAACTGTACAAACCCAAGTTCAGCTCATAACAAACAGACAGAGGAGACACAACTGTGCTTCTCTGCGTGGTTTTGGCTTTTTTTTTAAGGAAGAGCTCTCAAATCACTGCTCGATCCCATGGTAAACACCGGATCTTTCCGTCACTGCTGACACAATCTAAAGAGCACATCATAAATTACAGAGGATATCAACGTCAAGTTGGCACACGCCTTTACACTTTGCTACTGTTAAGAAATGTGGTAAAAACTTCTAGGTGAGGCATGGGATTTCAGCCTGTTCCATTAAAGAAGGATTTCACCAGCAAAGATTACCTACCTACGTAACACTTGCGAGTTCATTTATGCCCATGTGAAACGATACCTTCAGCTGCTTAAAGAAACTGTGATTTTCATCCCAGCAAACTCTTGCTCAGCTGTAAGAGCTCAGGAGACACCTGTCAGCAACAGCCTCTCACAATAAAATGAGAATGAGCATCGTGGGGTCCTGTCCCAGGGGAAGTCACATCATTAAGTCTTTTTCAGCAAGACCTCAGCACTAAATAATCCTGAGAAGGAGGATGTGACATATCTGGACAACATGAAGTGTGCAAATGGGTACTTAAGACCCTTCAAAATTCTGTAAGCAGGAATGTTAAATCTTGGCCAAGACAAAGCCAAACCAAAACAAACAGAAGTACCTCTCAATAAACTTTCATTTAATCAGCTGGACCACAGCTTAGAGAAATCTGTAAATTATAATAGATCTTTTCAGTGTGATCTGGGGTTTTCCCTGTCATGTTTTGATAAACTTTGTCCTCCTGTCCCAGGAAGCTCTGGCCAAGCCTCTGGCTGGTCCCCTCACTGTTGGGGAGGGCAGCACTACTGCTCATCCCCCAGACAGCTAAACCCTGCACGAAGACAGGTGATGGGGACATTGTGGCAGTGCAGGCACTGCGCATCTCCCACTTGCTGCCCCCCCAGCTCCAGGTAAGACCAGGCACACCTTCTCACTGCAAAAAACCCAGACTTTACAGGTTTGGTGGTATCTCAGAGCAGGACAGAAGGATGGGCTCTGTTCAGCTGCACACGAGTGCACAAGGGGGGCTGGTGGCTGCCATCCAACATCAGTGCTCAGTGTGATGCTCATCAAGAATCAAGGATCCCAGCATCCTCAGGCTGCGCTCAGCATTGCAGGCTAACACCCTGAAGGGAAGGGATTTTCTGCACATTCACAGTACATACAGTGCAGCCTGAGGACAAGCCAAAAAGGAAGGGGACCCCAGCACCCAAGGGCTTGAACGTCTGGCAAAGCTGGTCAGGATTTGGCTGTGAGACCCAAGCCACAGGGCTAACACTCTCCTGAGCATCATGAGAAGGGGCGGACACAAATTCAGTTCCCCAGTTACCTGCATGCCTCTGGCACGAGCTCAGGTGACCAAATGCCAGAGACAGCACAAGAAGGAAAACATGAATTCCTGAGCAATTAAAGACACTCGAAGCAGGGCTCCCGCTCCCCGAGCTGCAAGCACAGGCAGCTGTGAAACACAGCGCTGCTCGCAGACAGAGAGTGTTTGTCCCAGCAGCCATGGGCACACCAGCCTGGCCGTGACACCCTGTTACTTCTGATCTTCAGAGGAAGATCAAACCAGCAGAGCCATCTCCATCCGTCCCCCAAACAGCCACATAACTCTAAGGACTCCAGCGACAGATTTACTTAAAGGAGGGATGTGGAGACCACATAGACCTGGACATGTAATAAATATTGTTCTGCCCTGTACAGGGAGCCCACGTTGGCCCTGACCACACAGATAAAGTGCTCCTGAAGTCAGTGGCTCTGTGCTGGCTCAAATTATGGCTCAGGCTGGCTCCAAAGGCATTTTAGGGCTGAAAATTTCCAAAGAGCAGCCTCCTATACCAAGCACAAGCATCGTGCCAAATAAAGAACACCAGCAACAAGCAGAAAAGGCTTTCACTGCAAGGACCCGAGCCAACCACTCAGCACAAAGGGTGCTGTCAGCCAGTGTGTTGGGAAACTCTCAGGCTTTACCCATGTCCCACAACGTGGTGGCTAAGAAGGACCGGTGTCACCAGCTTTGGAGATACCACCCCAGCACACCTGAGGAGCACCGAGGCTTGCAGCAGACATAAAGCTACCACAGCCCCAACCGAGAGGCATCCTCACCACCACCACCCAGGTTGATTCCAGCCCGATGTAGGTCTTATCAGCCTCGCCGGATCCGACCCACACACGCACCCGTTTCACAGCACGCAAACCGAGTAAGTCATCCCAAGTATGTGCTCCTGGGCTGACGGGCGCTTCCACCCCCCGCCGGCAAAGTTCGCCGCCCAGCCCCAGCACAGACTCTGAGCAGGGCATTTACTTGAAAACAACCGCCCTGCGTTTAAGGCTCTGCCTTTTTCTCCTCCGAACCGTCCCAAACCCAAGCTTCCCCTCCCCTCCTTCCCCGCCGGGTGCGCACGGGGAGCGCATCCACCTCCCCCCGCCGGGAACCGACCCACTCCGCCCAAAACAACTCGCAACTCCCGGTCTTACTCTACCAACCTCCTGCCCCCGTGCAAACGGGTATCTCATGGCGCTCTCACAACCGGCGAAGCCTTCCCCCAAACGAAGCGGTGGCCCCGCAGCCCAAAGGAACCGCCCGCAGGAACCGCCCCGCAGCCCGGCGCAGCCCGGCACCGCCCGGCCAGCCCCAGCGCTCCGCTTCAAGCACCCAAGCTGGCTCCCCGAAGGCAGAGCGAAAGACGGCCCGGCCCACAAGGCACTCCAGCCTATGAGCGCCTGCCCAGCCCAGGGAACCCCTCCCCGCGCGTTAAGGACGACACGGGCACAGGGGCAGGAAGCGCGGAGGGGAAGGGCTGGCTGGCTCCGTGGGCGCTGCCCGCTCCCTGTGCCGGGCTCTGTCCCCCTCCCTGTGCCCGGCGCTGCCCCCTCCTTGTACTGGGCGCTGCTTATCACAGAAGAAAAATAAGACTAATTATCAAGAAATTATCTCAACAGTGAGGAGAAAGTCTGCTTTTTTGGGTCTTTTAAAAAATTGTTTTCCTTCACAACTGCAGAGCCCCGCTGGTTGGAGGATGGGGCCAGTCTGCTTTCAGTGGTGCCCAGTGGCAGGATAAGGGTCAGTGGGCACAAACTGGAACATAGGAAGTTCTGCCTAAAAGTGAGGAGGAAGTTCTGTACTGTGAGGGTGGTGGAGCACTGGGACAAGCTGCCCTGGGGGGTTGTGGGGTCTCCTTCTCTTGGAGATTCTCAAAACCTGCCTGGATGCTGTCCTGTGCAGCCTGCTCCAAGGGGTCCTGCTCTGTCAGGACTAGATGATCTCCAGAGGTCCTTTCCAACCCCTGTCCTTCTGGGTGACAGAGCACTCGGGCAGGTTGCCCGGGGGGGGTGTGGACTCTCCATCTCTGGAGATGTTCAAGGCCCGTCTGGATGCCGACCTGTGTGACCTGTCCTAGGGACCCTGATTTGGCAGGGGGGTTGGACCCAATGATCTCTGGAGGTCCCTTCCAACCCCTACGATACTGTGAATCTGGGACCCGGTGGGATTCTCTCCACTCATGCACAGCAGCTTTTGGAGGGAGCATGACGTTCCCTCCCCATTGCACTCTTCTCCCAGCAACCCAGTCGCCCAACTGGGAAAAGTCAGGTTCCCCCTCCCGCTGCTAAGAAACTCCATTTGGCGAGGGGAACAAACAAAACCAGTCAGCACAGATTAACAATCAATTAAGCACACGTGCGATGTTATTCTTAGCGTTAAGACAACCTACCAATTAGGGTCACATCTTGTTTGTATCTGAGCAGGCGCCTGGCTACCCTGTGCCCTTCTTGATATGCAAAGCAGCAGATTTTTTAGCGAGAGGAGAAAATTTTTGTGCCTGTGGAACTGGAAGTGGAGAAGCAAAAACCCTCCCTACGTTCAACAGCTACAACGCAGCCTTTGCACAGGGGCACGCTGGGAAACTGCCCAAAACCTGTCGGTGGTACTACAGCTTCCACCGCCACAGCTGCACTGAGAACATCTCCCAGAGACTAGTTCCCTGGAATCCAGTGTTCCCACTTCTGTCTCTACAGTAAGGTTTCCATCTGGTTGTTAGGATATTTTTCATCCTCAAATTATTGGTTTTTTTAAGTTTTTTTTTCTTTTTAATGGTAAGGAACTGACCCATGGTCCTCAAACCTACGTGAGATGAATGACCCAACTTTGGTCACTGTTGAGGCAGAGACTCTACCCCCATTCTGGCAGCGTGATACTGAAGCATCTCTGTGTTCTCCACCAGAACAGTACCTGCTTTGTTCATGGGCACGCTTGCAGCACATCAGCTCAGCTTGCTTACACTGGGTTTACTATGCGTGGCTTACCAATAGCTTACTACAGACAGTGCGAGCGACGTGCTTCACATTTAAAATCATAGTGAGAAATCTAAGGTGGGTTTCCAATGGCATTGCAACACAGCTTCCTTCAGCTGACGGTGCTGAGCTGAAACGCTGCTACTCAGCATTTATGGAGAGCTGTGAGTCAAGGTGGCTCATCAGTGCCGGATGTACTGGGCAAGGAAAAAGACGGCGCAGACGTGTAACACATCACTTTCCACCCCAAAGAGTAGGTACGGTCATGTTTGAGGACAGTTAACCCCACACTGATGTATGGGATGGGGATCAGAGGGAAGATGGCATGGGGATCATCCTTCAGGGCACATTTCGGCCTGGAAGACCCCATCCCTGCTGTCCTCTGCTGTCCCTCAGGCAGCAGGATGCAGGGAACCTCTGCCATCTCCCATCTCAGCACACCTCTTCATGTGGCAGAGAGGGGACATCTCAGTCACAGAGAAGATCACAGAATCACAAATGTAGGGCTTGGAAGGGACCTCCAGAGATCATCGAGTCCAACCCCCCTGCCGCCAAAGCAGCTTCCCTAGGACAGGTTGCACAGGTCGGCACTCAGATGGGTCTTGAATGTCTCCAGAGAAAGAGACTCCACACCCCCCTGGGCAGCCTGTCCCAGGGCTCTGTCACCCTCACCGGGAAGAAGTCCTTCCACATATTGGTGTGGAACTTCCTGTGCTCCAACTTGAGGCCATTGCCCCCTTGTTCTGTCCCCACAGACACTGAGAAGAGGCTGGCCATTTCCCCCTGTGTCCCACACTTCAGATATTTATAAACATTGATCAGATACCCTCTCAGGCTTCTTTTCTCAAGGTTTAACAGCCCCAGTTCATTCAGCTTTTCCTCACAGGGGAGATGCTCCAGGCCCTTAATCATCTCCGTAGCCCTCTGCTGGGCTCTCTCTGCAAACAAACCCTTGTCCACCTGCCCAGCACTCATTTCAGGGTTCATCACCCCTGCAGCTGGCTGGCCAAGTCCCTTGCAGACCAATAAACCTTCACTCAGTTAATGCATATTTAATTTATCTGCCACTAGGTTTATTTTGGCAGCCCGTGAGCAGGGCCAGACCAACAGCAGGACAGAGCAGGTGCTCTGAGCATTTTGGCATGTACGTAGCACAATTCCCCACTTCCCAGCACCACCACAGAGCAGGTTCTCCACCTAATTATCTCTTCCAGGAGAAACACCTCTGTCCTCCGTGTCTGTTAGCAATTTGCTGCACTTCCCGTGACCTTCCCTGTCCAGGGGTGATTCCTAAAGTGGATACGTGGCACATACCTTCAAAGATATCCTTGGTTCTCTGTTCCCAGCTGCTTTTCAATCTTCAGGAACTCCCATGCATCCCTTGGATGACACTTTCTGATGTCATGAGAGGGGTGGTGAAGTTTTCTTATTGAACATGGGGTGCAAAGAGCACGTTGCCTGGCAGTCACACGGGAACCGATGCTGCTGCTGTCTGTAAAACCAAGGTGCTGATATTAGGAGTTTAAAAAATTATCATTTAATTGCACATCAGTCATGTTTTTTCTTTAACAATTTTCATTGCCATGCCTAATGACCTAGCTGAAAGTGGGGAGGTGTGTATAGACACCTGGAGAAGGCCTTTTGAGGACCAAGAGCCTGTGCTGCTGCACACCAAACCCAGCCCAATAGCTGAAAGGTAACACAGGAGTCAAAAAAGGGATTTTATTTTATCGTATTAAATAAGGACTTCATCCCCAGTGTTGGTCACCATTTAGCATTACAAACACGTGTGGTGGTGAAGGGAGGAGCAGAGGCTGCTGTAGACACTAGCCTCAGAGCAGGCAGGGGCAAGCATGTGGCAGCACAATGAAGCCAACAACTTCTCTAAGCTGCCCAACTGTGTTCTTGCCCCTTGAAAAGCACTCTCCCCTTTAACCCTGGCAAAAGGCAGTTTTACCAAAGGCTGGAGCATAGGAGGGTCCTCAGCATTTTCGCAGGAGCCATGGCAGGGATCCATCTGACATACTGAATGCGGATGTCACCCAAATGACAGGTTTATGTGTCTAGTTTTTCCTACCAGGGGGCTCTGTTAAACGAGCACAGTCACCCCAGTACAAAGCCCAGCACTGTGATTTATAGTGGGACACGGGCTGTGCCCCAGCCTGGTGCTGCCGAACCACTGTGCTTCAGCTGATGCCATTCACAGCATCCAACACATTCGTGGTTAGGTGAGGTATCAAAGATGGCCAAACCAACCAACCAACAGTCAACTGCTCGAGCTCAGCGCTCTTCCGCCTGTCCTTCGTGTCTGCAGATAGCTTGCAGGACCTTTTGCTCCTTGTATTTCCCTTTTAGCTGCACAGATGTTTTGTATCCCTGAGCAGGGATGATGCCAGTGCCTCTACCAAGCCATGGGGACCAGAGGGCAACTACAGGAACAACTGAGTGGTAGCTTTTCCCCAGCTTGCAGAGACCCAGGGCAGGGGGGAACCAGCTGCATCATGGGGCAGTGAGGGGAAGGCTGGCCTTGGCACCCTGTGAGGCCAAGCTCCAGTGTTGGACCCCACCGAGGGACCCCACCGTGCCTCCTGCTCCTGCACCCAGTGCCCAGCCATGCTGCCCATACAGCCGGATGCCTACGAGTGGACGAGCAGCTACTACTCCCTGGCCAGGGTTTCAGATGGTCACTCACCTGCCACACAACACAGAGACCCTGCAGCTCTTTGGGACAACAGCATTGCCCCTCCACCCCCCAATACCCAAGTGCAAGCTCCTGAGGGACTGGAAATGTGTCTGTGGCCGTTTCAGAGCAGTGCAGCGAGGGCCCAAACATGTCCCCGTGGGATGCACAGCAGGAGGGGGCAGAACAGTGCTTGGCTCCAGCTGCCACAGCCACCACAAAACCTATGCAGAGGTGCACTGGACACCCCAGGAGAAGCCCGCAGGGTCCATGCTGGGGCAACCACTGGTGATGCCATGGACAGAGCAGTCCTGAGACCACCTGACACCAGCCAGCTAACCACAAGTGACACACAAGCACAAGAAGAAGGGATTCTTACTGTTTTGTTCCCAACCCCGTATTCCAAAGGGAAAACGGAGGGTGCATTTGTGGAAATCACTTTTTTTTTCCCTCCCCTCCCCCTTCAAGGACCACAATTGTCCTCTTAACTTTGGAGGAAGAGGCCAGGGAGGAAGTTTTCACTCAAGGCACTCAAACCCGATGGCCTGACTTGGCTGCAGTGCCTCCTGGGACTTGCAGTCATCTTTTCTCCCACCCAAGTTGCTTTTTCTGGCACAGCTCCACAGCTCAGCAATGCTCCCCATGACACAGCAGCAGCTGCAGCTGTGTCCTGGAGCTTCCAGCCAGTGTGGCCAGGGGACAGTGAGACCCCAGGGGCTGCTCAGGATCCAAAATGTTCCAGGTTTGGAAAGAATATTTCAGTTTTCTTTCACACCCTTCCCCTCTCCTAAAATTCCCATGGAAACAAAAACAAAGCTCTCGCTGTTTAGGTTTTGTTGGGGTGTTTTTTTCCTCTTTTCAAGGGAGAGGAAATGAAATTGGGAAATGAAAAGCTAAAATACTAATTAAAAAAAAATATATATACAGAATAAAACATGAGGCAGGACTTCTAACTCCTTCACCCCTGCAGCGGCGCATCTCTGGTCTGTGCCTCCCCCTCAGAGCTGAGATTAATACATGAGTTCTTGTATGGCAAACTTGGTCTTGGGCAGGGAAAACCCAACCCCAAAGGCTCCCTTGGCACATGGCTCCGCAGGTACCTGGATGCCACCGTGTGGCAGCTGCCCCATGCAGCGGTGGAAGGGCAGAGCTGCGGCTGCAGAGCTGGGGCTGCAGGGAAGTGCACAGCTCCATGGAAAAAGGGGGGAATGTTGAAAGGAGAGGTGAGGGGGGAGAGGGGGGAGAGGGGGGAGAGGGGGGAGAGGAAGGAGAGAGGGGAGAGGAGAGCTTTTTTTCAGAAATTCACAAAATTTAAAGGGATGCCAAGCACGTCAGTATCTGAAGCACAGTATCTGGAGGATGGAGAGGGTGCAAACCATCTCCTTATGGTGTTAGCTAAGACACGCGCAGTCTTTCTATTTAAAGCCCTACGGCAGCATGAGTGCCAGGTTTGAGTGAGCTCAACAATTTCCATCTGAAAACAATTTCCATGGTCCCCTCTACTGCAGGATCTGGGCACCTGACAGCTCTTAATGCCTTACAGCATCCCACACAGCAGGATACAACCTGCCCTTACCTGGTGGGGACTGAAGCCCTGACCCAGAAAGGCATTTAGTGAACCACAGAGCTCAGTGACACCTCCCTGGGGTCCAAAGGAGCTTTGGGATGGGGACACTTTTCCCTCAGCCTGGAAACCAATGATGAGTGCAACCCTGGCTGCCTTGAAGATCCATCCTGGAAAAGCCAAACCATCCTTCCTCCCCTGCCAGCCTACCCAAACGGTCTCCTGCCAGGAGGGGGCAAGGAGCAAGAAGCAACCTTGGGGGCAGAGTTTGGGGCATGCCTCAGTTTCCCCTCACCTACCTCATCAGTGCTGCTGCTAGTGTATTCTAAGATTCCGTTCGTTAAGTGGCAAATTACATGTTTTATCATTTGTCCATACCAGGCTGTCAAGTCAGTCTGTTGCTGGCAACAGGAAAGGAACTAACTAAAATATTCTCACAGCACGTAACGAGCACTTGAGTAAGAGTTAAGTAACAAGCATTTCTTTAGTGAGGAACCCAAGCAAGACACGCTCCACCCATTCTGTTAACAGACAAAGGCTTATATAAGCCGGATGTTACATAAAATCCTAAAATAGGGAGTCGGAGAGCCTCCCCCACCTTCGGATGGCAGTGCACAAATACCTGAGCTGAACTAGCTCTGAGCTAACTGCAGCCAATGGCCAGACAGGGAGCTGGCAGAAGCCAGGCAGACGTGTCCTGCTTAGGCTCTAGTTTAGGCTTAGAGTCCTCACACTTCTCCAGAATCAGCCTGTAACACATGCTGAGCATCTCTCTCATCGCCAGGATGATGGAAGAACATCTGTCTATTCTTGAGGTCTCTCACGTGCCAGGTCAGGCTGAGCACCATCACATCCTGCTTTGGCAGGGGGGTTGGACCTGATGATCTCTCAAGGTCCCTTCCAACCCCTACGATTCTGTGGTTCTGTGATCCCAGGGAGCCAGCCCACACAAGTCAGAACCCACGCTTAGGGAGGAGCACGCAAACAGGTTGTGGGGAAACTTCTCTTCATTCCCAGGGGTTTGCAGGCAAGGGACTCCCCAAGCCACAAGTGCTGCCTTGGCAATTTTACATCCCCTGGCAGCTCTTTCTTTCACTAATACATCCAACCTGGTTATGAGTTCATATAAATTCCAACTTCCACAATACCATGCCACAAGAAACACCACAACTTACTATAATTTATCTGCAGAGAAAAGGTGATTGTATCTTGCAAGATTCACTGCTACAGCTGAAAGAGGTGGGCTGCACCAAAAGCCTACCTGCCTGTCTGTGGGCTCTCTACAAAAAAGAACCAAACTTTTTATCTCCAGACACCTCCCATCCCACCTAAAAAAGCATGATTCAAACTCAGACAAGAGATTCAGCCCACACCAATGGCGGGTTCCTAGACAAAAAGTTTTTTAAAAGCCAAAACAGAGAAGAGGCTTTGTGATTCTCTTCACAACCCAGCCAGCCAATCCTCCTTCTAACACAGATAATCAGATGTGGTTCTGTGGGATGTCAGGGATACTTAGCCAGTTGTGGGGTGGGGGGAAAATAAGGGGAGAAATCTTCAGAGAGAGGATTGTCAGCCAGGCAGAGCAAAAGGCATCAGGAGTTATGCTCTGCACTACAAGAGCACCATTCATTACAGTAATCAGTTTGCCCGGCGGTACTTGCAGGAACATGCCAAGGCTGTTATGTGACTCTGCCTGACTGAAGAGTTCGTGATTTGCCTAACCTTTGCTCTAAATAAATGGGAGCTGCACAGAGGGAATTTGGATGTAAGCCCCCTGCTTCTAGAGCATCCTCCCCAGCTGCACCCCACAGGCTTCCCTGAGGTGTGTTTTAAGGGAGGGACAGACAGAAGGCCGGCGGGAGGAGAAAAACGAAGAAATTAAATGCAAGATGACTGGTCCAGGGGGAAAAAAACACAAAACAACCCAAAAAAACCCCACCAACCCCCAAAATGAGAGGCTTTGGTCTCTATCCTGTTATTTATCTCACTTCAGAATGAAATCCAGATGACATAGATAAGACAGTGGTGACCCCTAGTGCCCTCTCCAGCTGCAGCTTCCACTTACTCCCTGTATGAAAGTCTGAGCATAAAATAAAAGGGAAGAAGCAGGGCCTTTCAGGTCTGTTCTTCACACACAGAGCCTCACCCTCCCCTTTCAGAAACAGGATCAAATTTCTTCTCCCTACTCAAACAGCATCGCTGAGAGGCATTCACTGCAGCTTCCCTTTGTCCTGGTTGTCTGGGAACAAAATTATACAGAATCACTTGTGTAAGAACTCATTGTATTCCATTGACTCTATCATAGTACATTTATGTTTATTATGCTTATAGAAAAGAAAAATGAGAACCTATTTTGATAACACCAAGCTTGTTAGTAGCTAAGAACAGCCATTCAAACTCCTGAGAAGAGACCTTTGTCTCCTACGAAGCACATTTTGCAGCACCAAGCTGCTGAAAGGAGCAAATCTTTTTTCCCGTGACAGCCATCAGTAGGCACCAACTTATGTCTTTTTTTTTCTTTTCCTAGCGATGTCAAAACTCGCTGTTCCTGTGACTCAACCCACAGCAGACATACAGACATACCCTGCTCACTGAGCTGTGGGATGCTCCCTGGGGCTTTTCCTGGTGGTGCTGTGGGAGAAAAACACATCTTTCAAAAAATAACTTTAAGGCACCTCCTTGCAGCTTGCTTTGGGAAGCAGGATTTTCCTTGAGGAAATAAATGATCTTGGCATAAACCTGAAAAAGTCTTTAGCTTCTTGGTAACAGAAGGATTTGGGCATCTCCCCTCTTGCACAGGGCTGATTGGCCACCACCCTGGGTGTGTGGTACCACCCCGATGTTCAGCTCTGGGAAACAGGGTTGTGCTTTTCATCATTTAGCATATCAAGCTTCACATATTTAATAGGATCTTGTCACCGTCTCCTCAGCCTAAGAAACTACCCACTGATGGTCCCTCCACCAGCAACATGACTCTGGCAGGGGCTGGACATTTAGGGTCCCTTCCAACCCAAACCATTCTCCAGCCCAAACCACGCTCCTGAGGAGAGCAGCAAACACTCCTGCACAACTTTGTCTATAGCCTCTCCAGCCCTGTATTTCTTTGCTGCCCACAGCAGGCAGGCATGGGCAGCCATCACCCAGCACCCCTCACACTGCACCATGCTGTCTGCATCGAGGCTCCTCAGCACAGCCCAGGATCCCAGAGCTGTCACCTGCCTGCAGCAGCTCAAGCCCCAAGAATGGTTTAACACCTCCCAAACAAGAAGCAATTTCCCAATTCAGCATCAGGGAGCCCTCCCCGTGCTGCATTTAAACCCTCAAGCTCTGCACGGGGCACAACACATCACTTCCACCCCACACTAGGCCCAAGCTGGGTCCATCAGACTCGCTCCCCGAGCAGATACCATGCCACCCCAGCTCACGACACTGTTGCTGTACAAGCAGCGCATCCTCCTCCTTTGGCTGCCTGCCAGCCCATTCCTTTACTAGAAACAACCCCCTGAGATCAGCCAGCCCCTCTACCCCAACATCTCCTCACTTTTGCCCAGATTCCCTGGTTGCCCATCCCCAGACTTCCTTCCCTGAAAGCCTCCAAGCTTCTTGCAACCCTCTCCACACCCTCAACCCAGAAAGCACCACCACCCTCCTCCCCAGAAGGGCCTTTCCTGGCATTTATACCCATGACTCAGCCCAGCTGGGGCTGGACCAGCCAGAGGTGAGGCTGGGTGATGCCTCAGCAGCATTTTACTCATCGCAGGGCGTGCTGTAACTAAAGCTTCTGCTCTTTCATCCAGTTTTAGTGTAAGTTCTTTATCTGGTCTAGACATAACATCGCTTTGCTTGTGTGCCTACTCTCTGAATCATTTTCCCCTGGTTTTATATCTCTATATAAGTGGACACATTCACTTGTTTAAATTAAAAGCAAGAATTTCCAAGTTGAAGTTCCCCCTAATGTTTTATTTTTAAAGAAGGTTTCAAGGAGGGGGGTGGGCGAGGTGGTGGGGGGGATAGGAAGTGTGCTAGTCATTGCATAATTTTAAGTTAGCCTTATCTGGTGTAAATCTCACATTCTTCTCTCATGTAGTGCTGGGATATCCTGTGCCGCTACCCAGCGTGCCACCAACTTCTGTGTCACTCCCATGTTTCTCACTCCAGTGACTACTCCAGGCTTCCCACTTTCTTTTCTTTAATCCTCTGGTTTAATTAAGTATATGCCAAAAAAAAAAAAATCTCATCCTCTGAGCTGCTGTTTGCTCCTTTCACGTTATGTACTGGCCTTCCTGAGTTTCTTTCCATCTTTAGCTTTGCTAAGCACCATTTTCTCTTTTCTCTCCTCTGACCACATATGATCCTGTACAGACAGGGCACCTTGGCATCTCTCACCTCTTATCTTTCTCTGGGTGCATTCCTTTTAAAAATGATGAATTTTCTCTTTATTCTAGTTTAGGCTAATTCTCCCATTTTGCTTTGTGTGTTCCACTTAGGCTCAGCACCTAACAAACCTCTGTCAGGCTGATGTGTGCCTGCAGCCACCAGCTGTGTTTCTTTGGTTGTCTCCGGATGTTTTCATTTAAGCTCTTGCTTTGTTCACTCATGCTATTAAAATGGCCAAAATTAGTTTTTAATTTATAAAAAAAATAAATCCCAGGACATTGTCATGACAGGACCTGACGTCAGCACTTGAACCAGGCCAAGCTGGGTTTGTCACAGATCCAGCCACTGAGACACAGCCCATCATCAGATGAAGTAGCATCATCACCATTAAAAATGCCTTTATTCAGGCGCTTGCTCAAGGAAACCATAGAGCCTGTGGCTTGCCTGACCCTGCATCAGACCAGATGATGGGGGTAGTTTGTTCTGGCATTCATACTTAAAACCCTACAAATAGCTGGGAAAGCTGCAACCACAACTGGTAGAGAGATGGTCAGACAAGATAAAGGAGCTGCTGCTTCTAGTCTTAAATGCCCCAAATTAACCTTACAGTCCTGCTGCAGCGCCCGCTTCTCCCACAGCAACTAGTCATGTGGCGGTTTCTGCTTTCTTTGCCTTTCCAGCTGAGGTCTCCCATTTTCAGAACATTCCTGGTCACAGCTTCGTTAGAAAACTGGCCTAAGACAACTTGCACCACTTCACCTCTGTCTTCCTGGTGATGGAGAGCCAGCATTTTACCATCACTGTTGTTGCATTAGTGTCTCCCCAGTTCCTGACTCGCGTGAATCAGAGGGATGACTCATTCAGAGGAGCTTTTTTCAGTGCTCCAGAGAAGAGGAGATGGTGCCAGACTGTAAGAATCTCTCTGGCTCTGCTCCTCAGTGTGGTTCCTCTGAAGACCCCGTGCTGGGGCCGTGAAGCTTAACAGCCGGGATGGCTCTACCCCCTCCTGCCACTGTCCCATCTCCTGTGTGATGCTGCACACACCATCTCACTGGTACTCAAAGGAAGTACCAGGAAGATGGATGGAGGAAAGAGCATTTTTATGTTGTGGCAGGTGGGAAAACAGGTTGAATGCATCGTGAAAGTTTGAAGGCACTGGAAGCATAAAGCTAGCCTCCAAAAAACTCATTTTATTCTCTGACACGCACGCGTGCCAAAAGGCAGTAAGAAACGCTGTGAGCTACCTTCCCAGAGCTTAGACCAAATTCAAAGCTACCGTCAGTCCCAGTTCCTAATACTCTGCCCCCAGTTTGCTCAAGCCCTCCGCCAAAATCAATAGCGTAATTCTCTCTTCCTCTTTGGTTTTCCAGACTCACAGTGATTTTGCCGGAGTGACAGATGTAAAACCAGGCTTTGCCATAGGATGAAAGCTGAAAAAGGAAGAGCAAGTGAAAACCCCAAACAACTAAAGACACTCAAAACCTTGGTGTGAGCTCCACAGACCTCAGAAAGGCACTGCCAGGGGTATATTCTCACCTGCCTTTAATCCTGACCATAAATCTGGGAAGACCATAAATCTGGGAAGACCAGAGTATTACAGGTACAAAAGTACACCCGAGTGTACAACGCAGGATAAGTTGCCTTCACGTGAAGCCTTTTGCAAGGAAATAACTGGACCCAAGTGTTTATCTGAGGTTCAGGATCAGAGATTTACCTACATGTGCAGCATCTCCCGTTTGCCTGGCTAATCCTTCAGGTCCTCCTTAAACAAAGGAAAACTTTAAAGAGAAGGTATTAAACATTTTTGCCTTTCATCCAGTTTTTGCACTTTCTCAGCTGGCAATTGGTGCCCTGTTATGGATTTCTGAAAATTATTAGCAAGTATCTAAAGAGCACTAGCAGGGCAGCCACTGGGATCTTTAAGGTGTCAGCCATCCTTCAAACTTGAAGCGAAAGTGGCAGTGAAGTGGCCAAATTACCCCACTTTACCCTATGTCACCCTTACTGAGGGAACATAAACCTTACCCAGAACTGGTTCTTCAGCATTTTAATTATAAGTACCAGTACAGCAGCCTGTAGCGCACACCCAGGGACGGGCCACTTGATTTTTAACTTTGTTCTTTAACCTTCTGCCAGTCCCTAATAGATACCTGGATACCCAGTTATCTCCTATCAGCTGGAGGAAGGTCATTCTGGCTCCCCCATGCATAGACGAACAACATGAGCGCAAGATGTTTGTTCAGCATCTGCTGTGCAGCTACAGCCCCGTCTCCAGCTGAGGACACCGAAGGTTTCTGTGCTCACACTAGAAGGGCTGGCATTTCTTTGGGGTCACATCATCATTACTGGCATCTCTCCAGGCTGATCCAGCCAAGATTTGCCTGGAATTACCACTAAAGTTAAACTGAAAAGCTGCTTGAAAGACACCTGTTTCCAAATCTTCTCCCCATAACCCAATATCTTCAGACTGGTTTGTGGAAGAGAAGGTTTCAGCCAGGTAGGATTCGGAGTGGGACGTCTGTGTTTAGTGTTGACTTAAGTACCTGTGAGCAAACTGCCCATCCCAGGGCCAAACACCCTTATCTCCTGCCAGCCAAGTTCCTTCTGCATTTAAAGCAAAACCACACTTTGAAGACAGGAATGGAGTTAAGCCGATGAGGGAGAGGACAATTTCACAGCACTGTCTCACTCTCTTAGTGGCATCCCCAGAATTCAACCTCATGCCAATAAGTGCCCCTGCTGAGCCAGCCCCCACAAACTCCTGCTTCAGCCAGCCAACACTTACCTGGGTCTGGACTAAACTCACTGCAAAGTCCCCAGAAGTGATGTGACACACCATGCTCTGGCATTAATCCATGGGACACCGCCAGCGGCATGAAATCCCAGCAGCGCACTGCAGACGCAGCTATATCTGGAGCCCTTTAGGAACACCTCTTCAGTAGCACCTCTGCTCCGAGAGGCAGTTGACCCACACGATGGGTGATTTTTAAGAGAGAAGGGGGTGAAGATACACCACCATCAGCGCGGGATCACCCGCCATGCCTCAGGCTCGGAGGTGCTTCCTCTTTCTGACGTCACTTCAATCTTAAACTGAAAGAAAAAACCAAGCAGCTTATGCATGGGCTTTTTTTCTCCATCTTGTGGGGGTTTTTTTCATAACTAGTTCAATTTTGCATTGTTTTAAAGGTTGGGAGAAATGATGTTTTGTCTCAAAGCAGCAGGAAAAAAATTGTATAGTATTTTATGTATAGTATGTATAAAATTGTAACATATAAAACTGTATAAATGTATAAAACTGTGTAATATTTGTATAATATTCCTACAGCTAGCCTTATTAAATGGAAAGGAAAAAAACCCCTGCAGTTTTCAGAAAAATCAGGCAAAACTAGGACTCTGGCCAATCACTCCCTTCATTGTTTTTAGTAGATCTCTGCTGCGAGGGGATAGATACTGCTTTTAAAGTGTGGAGGTAGAGAAATGACAGAGATAGAGAAATAACAGAGGTAGAGAAATATCAGAGGCAGGGAAATAACAGAGGTAGAGAAATAAGGGGCTGCACAGTGATGGCAGAGGAAAAAGCTCTTCAGGACTGCAAGTTCTGGCTCAAAGCACCCAGGCCCTGATACAGCATGCTTGTCCGGTGTGAAACAGCTCAGCTATTCCAAAGTTGCTAAAAATATCTTGACAGGGTAGCTCTGCTTTTCTTCTGCTGCTTCTGGTGCCTGCCTGGTCCCAGGAAGCCATGTACATAGAGCATCCTGCTTCCCGTGGGGCACAGAGCTGGCCCCAGGAGGCTTTCTAGGAACGATCATTATTGCCGGGTGAGATGGTTGTGGCATATTTACATATCCAGATGTTGATTTTCTTGCAAACAGATGGCAGTTGTGTGGTCCCTCCACTCACCTCGTGTCTTCGGGTGCATCTCGCCCAGCCATCACGTGCCACAGCTACTTACAGCCAGCTGCCTAATTACTTCATATAAACCCTGACTGTCACGTACGGTGTCAGCTGAAATTACCTTGCAGCCTTTCGGGAAGGGGACATGAAGGTTCATTGTGGTGTTATGAAGGACATGGAGGTCCTCAAAAGAGTCCAGCACAGGGCCACTGAGCTGATGGAGTGGAGCATCTTCCTTATGAGGACAGGCTGAGGGAGCTGGTCCTCTTTAGCTTGGAGAAGAGGAGACTGAGGGGTGGCCTTAGTAATGCTTATAACTACGTAAAGGGTGAGAGTCAGGAGGATGGAGCCAGGCTCTTCTCAGTGATGGCAGAGACAGGACAAGGGGCAGCGGGTGCAAGCTGGAGCAGAGGAAGCATCATGTGAATATAAGGAGGAACCTTTCACTGTGAGGGTGACAGAGCACTGGGACAGGCTGCCCAGAGAGGTTGTGGAGTCTTCTTCTCTAGAGACATTCAAACCCACCTGGATGATTTAGTCTGGGTGACCCTACTCTGGCAGGGGGGTTGAACTAGATGAGCTTTCGAGGTCTGTTACAACTCCTAAAGGTCTATGATTCTGTGATGTTAGTGGCTGAGCTTCAGGAACCAAAACTTGCTTCACAGACACTGGAGCGAAGTGAGGCTTCCCTGCAAGCAGCAATTAGAAATGAGAATTATCTTATCCCTTTCTGCAGCCACTGCACCTTACTTTCTTTCTATGAGGGACAGGGAAATGCCCTAAGTGGGGAGGGTGTATTTCCTTTCACAGATTTACCCTTCACAAGTGAGGATGTTTCTTAGAATCCTTCAGAAGTGCTTGATTACCAGTTTTGGACAAGGTGTCTCATCATCACTCTGAAACACTTTTCCATCTTCTTGCTCCTTGCAGAGCAGCTTTTGTCAGGCTGGTGGCTCAGGGTGAACCTGAAGCACTCCTGAAACTTGGCTTAGTGACGAAAAGGAATGCTGAGCTCTCTGGGAGAGATCAGGGTGATTTGATCTGGAAACAGAATAGGAGAAAAAGATGGATGAGGGTTAATTTTGCATATAGTATTTATATTAAGCGCCAGTACTTGTTCAAAGGTCAGCATTTATTTCAGTGAACTCCAGCTGTCAGTGAGCAGCCAAGTCCTCCTGCCTTGATTTGGCAGGGAAAAGCTTGCCCCTGAAACACCAGCCTGACTTTTCACGTTTGCACCCCAAGTCCTGCTGCGTTTGTAAAGTACAGAAGTCACGATGCTACTCATTGCCCAACTCCTTTGGCATGCTGGAAACTGAGCCTAAACCTTCTGCACGGCAAACACCAGCCTCAGACCTCTGAAGATTCCAACAATGCATTTCTGTTTGATTTTTGAGAGGCTCCTCATAACTCCAGATGTAGCTGTGAGCATTTGGCGTTTTGAGAAGCAGACTTCAGAAGGATGTCACAAAGGGAGCACCTCTGACTTCGGACTTCGAAAAGCAGAGATGGCTTTGGGAGATTGCAGCCCCCCCAGAGAGAGATTTGTTTAGGGTGGTACTGCTGACAATGCCTTTGCTGATTGAGCGCTTGCACGGCAGCAGGCTGGGAAAGGGCTGGTTTGAGTTAGGAGCGCTAAGGCTTGGTCAGTGACCAAGTATGGTACTAAGTCACGTCACATCCACCAGCACAGCAACAACTTAGTGCTGCTGAGTTTAGTCCTACCTCATAAAACCTTTCTGAAGCCTGTTCCTGCAGCACGCTGTTCAAGCTGCTACCACAAACGCATCCGACCAGATGCTAAAGAGGATTTTGTGGACTCCTAAGAACAGGCATGCTGATACACTACTTCAATGGAGACTCACAGCCAAGGAGGGCATTTTTTCCATTCTGATTCCCTAAAGCTTTTCATTTAACACTGTCCAGTCCTTTAAGCTCCATGTTTTTGCCTGGGATCTTGTTAGCTCTGTATAAGCAGGAGCAGTGCCTTCAGACAGTGACCTGATGATACTCTCCCCCCTGACTGCACCGGAGCTTGGACTGAGCAGAGCCTGTGCTCAGACGGATGTTGAACCACAGCGGCAGGACCTGCGTCTCCCCATCACACTCCGCTCCCGCCTCCTCCACCTCACTCATCTCTTCCTTGGTCATGGCTTCGCAGGGAGAAGGAAGCCTTTCGAAAGATGTGACAGAGCCAGCCAACCTCAGTTCCTGGTTTGGAGGAAGACAAGATGTCTTCTGGGAATTGTAGTTCTCAGGAAATAGAAGTTTGCAGCCTTCCACAAAAGGCGAGCCAGGAAAGCTGTCAGCCTGCGACCTTTCCCACTGCTCCACTGTGAGGGAAAACGTGTTGATATCAAGAGGGGGAAATTTTAATATACACATCAGCTTGGAAATTAGCAGACTGCAGTAGGAAAACTTGAGTGCACTTTGGAGAATTAGATACCGAGGAAGAAACTCATTCTACCTCAGCAAGAACTCGGGGGGAGTGGGGTGTGGTATTTCTTGGACTCTGCAAAGGGAAACTAGAGGGAAACTAACCTTGGGGTTTCCTCAAGGCTGTTTGAGGAAAGAGTGCTGGCTGGCCCGAGTACCAGGCACAGCTAAGCCCTCATAGCTTAAAGGGTGCGTGTGAAAATATCCTGGCAGGGTTTGAAGGAAGCAGCTTTGCAAGAAGGAGATGGAGAGTTCAGACCTCAACTTCCTCCTGCCCGGCATCAGCGAGGGGCTCCTCTGCTGCTTTTGACCCGGGGATGAGGCTTCAGGGCAATGCATGACACAGAGCTGCTCAGCAGCGGCTGCAGAGACCGCTGAAACGAGAACCCCTTGGTACCATCGAAGAATTACCAACAAGAAGCAAGAATTACCAACAAGAAGCATACGGTGGTTGGTTGTGGTTTCCGTAAGCTGCTGTGGCGCTTGCGTGCAGGAATAGGCAGAGGAAGTGTTTCTAAGGATGACCCTGAAGAGCTGAGTGCAGCATGGGGGTCAGACTGAGAAACCGAAGAGCAGGCACCGTATTGGCCCACAGCTCCAAGCACTACTTCAGTGAAAGTGTTTTTATATTCTTATTTCTGGGAAAGACTATCAGGCCCTTCTTTGTAAGAAGGAATGTTGTCCTCTGGCTATGCAAAATTAGGTGCAATATGTTCTCTGGAAGGCCTGCACACCTTACCCAAAGTCCCGAAGGCTCCCGGGAGAAGAACCAGCTCTCATGACCCTGCTCAAACCCTGCACTGCCACCAGCCCTGCAACCCCCAACCCTGGGCCCGTTCCTGGCCCTGTGCTATCCTGGTCCCAGCAGCCCAGGCTCGTGCTGGAAGGCCATATTTATGTGTGAGCAGTGTGGCTGTGAGGGTCTTTTCTGATAATGGTGGGCACATGGCTGCTGCAGCCCCTCTGGGTTTGGCCAGAGGGAAAATCTTCCTTGACTGACCCTGCTCTCTGCTCTGGGGCTCAGCATCAGTGGGAGCGCTACACCTACAGCCTGAACACTAATTAACTGGGAATAATGACCAGTGAAAACATCTACAAGCTGAGTGGGGCCCAAGGACAATAAAGGGTGGCTGAGAAGACTGAGAGGGCATCTAATCAATGGCTATCAATATCTGAAGGGTGGGACACAGGGGGAAATGGCCAGCCTCTTTTCAGTGTCTGTGGGTACAGGACAAGGGGCGACGGCCTCAAGTTGGAGCCCAGGGAGTTCCACACCAATATGCAGAAGAACTCCTTCCCAGTGAGGGTGAGGGAGCCCTGGGACAGGCTGCCCAGGGGCTGTGGAGTCTCCTTCTCTGGAGATATTCGAGACTTGTCTGGACACCGACCTGTGCGACCTGTCCTAAGGAACTTGCTTTGCAGGGGGTTTGGACTTGATGAGCTCTGGAGGTCCCTTCAATTCTGTGATGGTAGCTCATTCTTTACCACACACTGGCAGTAAGCTGACAGCAGCAGTCAGAACCACAGCCTCACACAGCCTGAGACCTCTTAGACATTATTTTCTACTTTGTCAGATTTAATTATTTTCCCCTCAAGCAGCACAGTGCAAAAGTATTTTCCAAGGTAATGTAGTCATCATCTTCTAGTTAAAGTGGAGAGAACATGAAAGCAAAAAGCATGGCTAAATTAAAACTGCTATTCTCATTTCCTACATGGGCACTTTAGCAATTGTTGCTTCTCCGAAAGGGACTCTTTGTTTAGCACTGTAATTGATGGGCCTCGCGACCAGAGTGCTGACGGATGAATCCTCAAGAGATGGAATTTCACCTGAATGCCCACGTCTTTCTCTGGATCTACCAGGCTGGCATCAGTTTAGAGGGTAAGGGTCGTATTTGCTTTCTCAAGAACAAGCTGTTGGGATCTCTGGTCCTCCTTCCACCCAGCTGCAGGGCTCTTGCATTTTTGGGAGGGTGGCATTCTGCATCATAGAATAGCACTGAAGAAAACCGTAAGGAAAAGATGAGAAGGAGGAAGAGTAGTGCAGTAACACCACACCGCCCAGAAGCACCTCCTGATCCAACCATCCCCTTTCCTTCTCCAGAAATCAGTGCTGGCCACCAAGGGTTTGGGCTGCAACTGCAGCTAGGAGGGGTGAGGCAGGGCAGGGGCAGCAGCTCTGAAAGCCCCAGTTAAGCTGCTGGGCAAATCACAGCTTTGGGATGGCTGCAGCTGGGTGTTCCTGGGTAACAAACTGTCCCAAAGGCACAGGCAGCAGCTTCCAGCCTGGAGCCAGCATTCAAAGTCTCGGTTTGAGCCTGGGAAGCCATCCGCTTGTGTTGGCATGTGTTGATTTCCACATGAAGGAAAATTTGTGCCGCAGATGCACCCAGCATCGAGTTTCCAGAAGAACCTGGTAATGGAATTGTTGCTTTTGTTAATTGTACTATCCAAATTGAAACTTGTGGACCTGATTTTCTGCTGCTAGGGAGCAGAAAATTAATCATAGCAGCATGCAAACAACAAGATTGAGCAAAGACCCAGCTATTGTACCAGCAGCTCAGCTCTTTCCCAGAAAGAAAATGTTTCATGTATCTCATGACACCATCATGCCATGTAGTTTTCATGGGGTTCTGAATTTCCCAACACTGTGATGTCTGCCCCCAGTCTGAGGTGAATGAAGGGATGCTGACTGAACAGCAATTTAGCATATCAACCCAGTGGTAGCGTTAATCTTCCCCATTCAATGGTGTAATATTTTATGTGGAGAATGCATCTGAGGCTCAGTAAGCCTCACAAACCTTATATCTGAGCCTTGTTAAACCCCTACCATGATTTGGGAAGACCAGTGTTTGTAGAGAGAGTGCCTCCTGCACTGAGCTAAGTGCTAAGAGACAGATGAACCACCCTGAACCTGTGAGCTCAAAGCAGCTCCTCTCCAAAACAGCCCTTTGCTGCCACATACAGAAGGTGCTGAGCAAGGGCCATCATCCAGATGCTGGAGGTGTTCAACAGAGAGCTGGGATGTCTGTGCAGCTCTGCTGCAGGGAGTTTAAGGTGCAAGAAGACAAACACAGCCATTAAGGCTGACCTCCTGAGCACACCACTTGCTTACCTCTTTTTCCAGAAGTTGGGTTGAAGCTTATTGTTCCCAGCATATAGACCTCATCCAGGCATGAGGACTCCAAGTGCTAAGGGTTCAATCATCCTTGCTGAGAAACTGCTCTCCTAATTACCCTTTCAGCTAGGATAATTCAGCTCTCAAAGCTGAATATTTCTGCTTCTAAATACTTATATTTCTTTACCTGGGGGATCTTGCTATGACAGAAACGCGCTTCTGCCATCAGATAGCTTCTTGCTGTAAGCAGGGGCCTGGAAACCCTGCTCACAGCCACTGTTCCCTCACCAGGCTGTGTTTGTGAACAAATCATTCCGCCGTGGCGCACAAAGCTCATTGCATGTAATTCAAGGTGGGGGGGGTTAAGCCAAAAGCATGGCAGCGCCCTGTTGGACCTGCAGATGCAGGGTGAGGAGAACCAAGCAGGACACCCACCAGCACATCACCCCACAGGCATGGGACATCACATCTATCCCCGGGACACCTTGGGTTTGCCCTCCAGCACAGGCAACGCTTGTCTTACCCAATAAAAGAATCACCAGAACGCTCCGGCTTTGCCTTTCCATGCTAAAGGTGCCAGCCAGAGAATTGCCCTCTCCCACGAGCCCGAGGCTCAGCCTATGAGATAATATAGGCTGGCCTTTTCTTTGCAGCTGTATTGTTTTAGTGCTCGGAAAAATAGCAGCAGGCTGAGCAATGAGTCATTTGTCACTAGATGGGGTTAAAGTAATTTCCGCTTTCTGTTGCCATGGGGAAATCAACGTCCTAAGATTTGTCCTTTCTCCCACTCAAACATGTGGGAGTAAGAAAGCTTGAAACCCAGCAGGGCTAAACAGGGTGGTGGGGTTTTTTTGTTTGTTTTTTTTAATATATTCCCTTCCCCCCCCCCATTATAAACAAACTTCCCTCCGTGGCCTTGCAGCTGTCAGTCTGTTCCCGGAATCATCCAGTTAACAATGTCATTCCGCTCGGATTGCAAAAAAATCCAGAAGCAGAGTTTAAGTAAATATTTGACATTCATATAGCAGTTGCTTCACGTTCTCACTTAGAAGAGCCTCTGTTGCTTGTAAAGTTTTATGTGAGCGTTCGAGTGGGTTATAAACTGGGTATTAGACAAACAAAAGCGAAACTTCAAAAAAGAAAAAGTAAATTAAAGCAGCGGCTCACCCAGCATTCACGACAGTGTGTAACTGAAAGAGGAAATAGCAGTATATACTGTTTAAAAGCCTGGCTAATGTATAGCTATATGAGTAGCAGCATAGCAACATCTAGTGTTGATCAGGGATATAGCTGACAGTTATTGTTAGACTTCATTAATGGCAGTTTGATGAAATCTGACTTTTTTCCCCAGACCCCCAGCCCACTGTCCCGCTGCAACCTCAGCTCCTTCTCACGTGTTTCAGAACATGTCATTTTTCATAACATGTCATTTCTCATTATTTTTTCCTCATAGGCAGTGTCACTGCCTTCTTTAGCTTTGCAGAAGTGCAAACATCGGGTGATGCTCGCAGTTTGCCTATGTCGTCCTGAAAATTACTGTGGCTACATTTAAGATCCATCTCTATGGCTCTACAGGTTTAAAGGCGACTCAGCATGACAGTGGGCAGAACTTTTAGCACCGGAACCAAAATTAAGCAGTAATGCCTACCTGACAGCCAATCACCTTACCAACTGCATCATAAACCCTGGGGCCAATTAGACATCCGTGTCGAATGCGTAGAGTGCTCACAATTCCTCTTCCTCCTAGGAACGAGCAGGGTGGGGTTGCAAGGCCGAGGGGTGATGTTGGAGAAGGCTGGCTTCACCCTCCTGGCATGACCCTGGATTATGCACAGCCCAAGGCCATCTGTAGAAAAATGGATTGAGGTGCATGTTAAATCCATCACCATATCCCACGGAGAGACGACTTTTCATTTAAAGGGCATGTGATGCTCAAAGATCCTGGCTGCTCAGCTCCTCTCTAGGTATATGTTATGGATTAACATCAGTTTTGATGAGTTAAACTTAACTAAACTAATCTGTTAAATTTAATTAATCCAGTTTAGCATGTTTATTTTGTTTAGGTTTAATTATTATTAATCTTTGTATGAGTTTAACAGGGGGGTGGGAATTTTTTTTCATATAAGCAAGCCCTTATATCAGGGCTCACCAAGGACTACTTAAATAAAATAATTTGTCTCCTTACATTACAGCTCCTATTACATGGGGTTTGCTTCATCTTCAGTAAAACAACATCCTCTGGGTTTTCTCAAGCAAAACAAAACTCATGAATGGCTGCTTTCCAAACCCAGCTCTGTCTTGCAACACCACGTGAACAGTTGGAGTTTTTTTGCCACGTTTAAGTTTATTACACGATTTAATTAGCATGATTGTGTAGGTGCATGGAATGCACTGGGGTAGAGAAAAAATACAAGTAGATAATTTGCTATGGAGACACGCGTATTAAAGACAGAGACCCGGATCACTCTCCAGATACTTTGCAGCAGGATTTTAGGAGTGAGTAGTTGGGCAAGGAAGAAGAAAGTGTATTCAAGTCCATAGCAGAGGAAATGGCTGAATTTTTGTGACTTAAAAATACAATTACATGTTTTAAGAAGTATTAATTCTATACTCACATTTATTGCTTTTGCCTCCACACAAAAGAGTTCAGTGGAATTCAATGCATGACTCAAAGAGAAGACTGCAGACTCGCCAGCTACGCTGCGAGGCTCGCTCTTCAGCAGAAAATGAAATGCAACTTGTAATTAATAGCAAAAAAATATGGATTGTTAACCATTCTGGCCACGAGAAAGGCCGTAGGGCGTCTGTTGGAAACATGCAGACAGCACAGAGATCAGAGCTCTGCTTCGCGTTATTAAGGCATTCACGCCCCCCTAACCAAACTAAATAGGGAGCTAAGTAACAAAGCCATCGGGTGCTCTCATCTCTGAAACGACATTTTCACGTTACACATGATCTTTCTGAGCCTTTTAAAGGGGTCAGGCGCTAGGCACATCTGGCATGCTGATCTTCTCATTCAGGAACATGAAGTCATCCTCCGAGTCGCATTCCTGAGTCAAGAATGTGCCATTTTCCATGTGTCACTTGGCTGGCTTGCGTATTGGACAGAGATTAACATTAATTTCACTGAAGATGGGGCATATTCAGAAAACCACGAGCCCTGCTAATTGTTTTTTAATTAAACTAGAAGTGGAATAGCACTTGGTGAAGAGGACTGATATTGTTTGAATATGCTCTCCACACACCAGCCTGCTGTGCTATGCCAGAAGTCAGTTTGGCACTGAATCCCACCCAATGGGGTGAGCTGGATATTAGAGGGTCTTCGTGGCCACATTACTGCTTGTTAAACGTGCTGCTCTGCTTTCCCCTGCCATGCAGAGGGGATGCCATCACTATAGCAGCCTGAGGAGCCACCACCATGTGAGCTGGCTTACCCCAGAGCATGACTGTGCCATTGGAGTCTCCTTTAGGAGGGCTGGGATGTGTCCTGGTGGTACCCAATGCCACCCTGGCTGGGTGGGCTGTGGGGCTGAAGGTTATCAGCAGCACGCCTTGGGGACTGCAAACAATAAAGTACACAACACAATTGCTTTGGCTCTTGCAATCAAAATATTTGCTGCGGCAGGCAGGGGGAAAGAGGGATCCAGTCTGATGGAGCAGTGGGAGGCACCCAGCCCTAACCCCTTCAAAACCCAAGGCCTCTCCCCATCGTGTCCAGGAACAGAAGCTATGAGTGACCTCCAGCCTCCAGAGCACCTCCCTAAGCTCTCCATGACCTTATCTTTCATGTCTGGGGCACTCAAAGACACCAACTGCATGAGCTGTGCCATACGCTGGGCTTCAAGTCACCAGCTAGACCCCAATCCCTTTAAACTTTCTTGCTACAAACACGCTACATCAGCCTCTTTTAGTGGTCTGTGGGGACAGGACAAGGGGCAATGGTCTCAAGTTGGAGCATAGGAAGTTCTGCACCAATATGTGGAAGAACTTCACAGTGAATGTGACAGAGCCCTGGGACAGGCTGCCCAGGGAGTTGCAGAGTCTCTTTCTCTGGAGATATTCAAGATCTGTCTGGAGACCAACCTGTGTGACCTGTCCTAGGGACCCTGCTTTGGCAGGGAGTTTGGACCCAATGATCTCTGGAGGTCCCTTCCAACTTCTATAGTTCTGTGATAACTCTTCCCTGGGGAGAAGGTGGTCCTGCTCTAGAGGACCCATCCCTGTACTACACTGAGGGTGCCGGATTCATTCTGGCCATGGTCAGCACTGAAAACATCAGCTCAAGTCGCTGGCAGCCAGTGCCTGGCACGCTCTGCCCCGGGAAGCGGCCTGTCCTCTTGGGAAAGAGAATGAAGGAGCAATTCAGAGATCACAGGGTGGGCTTTCTGCAGCTGGAAGCCAAGGGCAGCAAGTCTGGGAAGAAAAAAAAAAAAAGTTATTCCTGGGGGTGAAGGGGCCTTATTTACTACAGGGTAATACCTTCTGTTTCTGTAGAAACATCTGGAAGGTAAACAGATTAGTGCTCCATCATGCCAGGTAAACAGCTCTCACATGCCATGGCTACGGTCTCTAAGGAGCAGCTGTTTATTAGGAACCATCTCAGCCTTAGCTGCAAGCCCTCGTGGTGAATCCAGCAGGGAGAAGCTCACAGTAAAAGCAGAGAGCTTGTATGAAGTTACCAGAGGGACACTAATTACCTTTGGGATTCTATGCTTCTCTTTTTTTAAAGAACTCCCAGACTTTTTGCCTTTTTTGCCTGTTTTCATTGGATAGAGCATTTGTCTCGTTGGTCCCATTTGGGAGGGAACCTCAGTAAGCAGAACAAAAGTGTTATCAAAGGAAAGATGTAAGCAATGCTACAGAGACTTTAAAAAGTCAACCCCAAATTATTTATTTCCTAGCTCACATGAATCCTCTTTAAATGGAAAAATGCTTGGAATTACATGAAACTAAAGCAAGACGCTCCCCAGAGACTCCAGAGAAGTTTTACATTTGCAGTAAATACTGATGTATTGATTATCATGACATGCTGATTTTTAATTTCCCTTTACAGAGAGAAGCCAAACACTCTCACTCTGAACCAAATCTGGGTTGTACGAGGGTAGAAATGTAAATGAACATCCCCAGGGTTATGCTGGTGTAATTGAGATAGGTGCTTAGCGCTTTGGTTCATTTCCTAAGCTTTTACAGTTCCAATGGGATGCTGTAAGTGATGCAGTGAGACAAGTACGAGCTCTGCAGAGTAAACTCTCAGGTAGGCAGTGGCCCATGAAATCCTCATCCTCCTCACTGAGCAGGGATGCAGCCGGGTGCCTCTGCACAGAAACCAGCTTGTTGCACCACATAAATCAAGTTCTTGAGGTTTTTGGGGACAAAGTCCTGTCCTTGCGAGGGTTAGGAGGTGCTGGTGGCCCTGTGGCTGTGGGTAAAGCACTGAGGAAAGCAGAGTCAAAACAAGGATTGGATGAAGAGCAAGTCTTCTCCGCCTCATCCCACTGAAGCAGGAGACCTTCAGGGTGCTCCTAACCCTTGGTTTTGCAGGATAGGATTCTTGTGACTTGGACAGGAATGATTTAGCCATGGGGTTTTATATCCATGTGCTCCCACCGTGTCGCTGGTAAACCATGAACCAGCTTGTTCTTTTTAATCAAAGAAAGAGGGAAAAAGGTCCTTGATGGCACTGTCACCGCTGATGCTTTCACACCAAGGCTTTGACTACAGTACTCGGTGGCTTTCCTACCCTTCCATCAACCTTGGGATGTTTATTTTTCTTCGAACATAGCTGTTTGCAGCACGCTAGCAAGAACTGAAGATCTTTCAACAGTGCTATTTGTTTACTGAAGACATCAAAGCCTTTTTTTCTTCCCCCCCCAAGCCTTCTTTGAGTCAAAGCAATCTGCAAACAGCCATGCAAAACCAAGGTGTGTTTTGTGTGGAACAAAATAAAGCCACAGAGCACTGAAGATGCAGATATTTTCTTATCTGAGATTCTAAGTTTAGCTCTGGTTCATCTCTCATTCTTCAGCTTCTCAAACTATTCATCCATAACTGAGACCCCCACAGCTTCAGCAGACCTTCCTACTGCCTTCACCTCAAACGTGGATGGTGGCAGTGATAGCAGCTAACCTAAACCAAACATTTTGTAGCATCTATGAGCAAATGCATTGCCTCATTTCACTCTGACAGTCGAGATGCTGTGCTAAGGGAATGGAGAAGCAAGTTGTTTACTTTAGGTCCTGTCAGCTGTCGGCTCAGATGCAGGCTAGGGGTGCTGAGCAGCACGCAACAGAGGAAGCGACAGATGTTGGCAGCAAATTAAACAACAAGATCTGCTGAGAACATCCTAAGAAATACTGGGGCATCCCTTTGATGGATTTCCTAGATGCGTTGAGGCTATTTTAAGGCCAATCCAACTCTCTGTGGTGTAAACAGGATTTTTCCTTGTATGGAACATAAAGCAGTATAAACATCACCGCTTGCATATCACTGGTATCTCCAGTATTGCCTCACCCCAAACCTGTATCCCAGTGTTCAGAGCCCAGTGGCAGTCTTCAGAGAAAGTTAAGCATTGGCAGTGCATCCTGGGAAGCGCCTCTGGAGGACAACCTAACTACTCTTCATGGAGGAGGACCAACAGATCAGCTTCCTCAGGAGCTTTTCAATTGGTCGGCTGTGAAACCAACAAGAGGGACGATGAGAGCAACAAGGAGGAGGACAAGACAAGGACTGACTGATAGGGCTTTTACTCCACAAGGAAGCAACTCACCCCAAGCAAGCAACTCACCCCAAGCTGCGCTGGCTGAAGGTTACAGGGCGGGCAAATGCCCCAGGCTTTCCGGGAATGGTGATGTGCAAGGCCAGCGAGGGTCAGCAATGCTGATCTGCATGGACAAAGTACAGTTAGAGAGAAATGCTGACTACATCTGCCAGGGAAGGATAGCGTGTTACGGGCATTTCTCAGCAAAACCCAACTCACTTTGTAAGGAGCCGGCTGCAGGTGCAGTGCAAGCAGGGGAAGAGATGCTGCAAGGGAGGGGTGGAAGCGACCCATGCAGGAGGGCCTGGGTGACCAGAGGACGCACTGTTCAGCAGCTCTTCCCCCTGAAGACACCAAGAAGAGATCAAGCAGCACAAACCTTTGGCTAGCTTTAAGCCAGGCAAGCTGTGCTGGCACAACAGGGCGCAGCCAAAGAGGCTGAGAGTCTGCAGCACACAGTGGTTTTGTCCACTTCCCTTGATTTTAGGTCCCGCTGAGCTTAGACATAACATCTGGCTCAGCAACGCAAGGCTCAGCCACCCAGGGGTGAGGGAGAAAAGGAGCAACTGTTCCCTGGTTCCTGGATCCCTATGGGTTGGGAGGAGGGATGTGGTCCCATCAAGTGACACAGCCGGGCTGTCCTTCCAGCCCCAGCACCCAGGTGACTCCTGCAGAGCACTGTCAGAACCTTGCCTTAAGAAATAAAACAAAGTGGCAGAGCCTGTAAAAAAGAAGTTTTAAGCACATCCAACTTTGGGATAGAGTGTAAAATCTCTTGCCAGAGAATTTAAAACAAACTGGAAACTGATCATCTGCTCATTTAAACGATGTGCCTGGAGCTAAACCAGCAAGGCTGAATAATCTCTGTTGCTTTCATCCTTCTTCAATTTTTTCTTTGTTCCATCAGCCACATGTGCGTTAAGTGTAAATTGAAGGGCTTTTAGCTGGAAAAGCAGATTGTGAAAAGGGCTTGGCCCTCATCTTATAATTCAACTTCAGTATTACAATTACTCTTAATAGCACTCTTATTTTGTTGTATTATTTATTCTGGCTAGAGCCCTCTAGGATCCCTTGAAGGCTTTTTTTTCTGGTGGATTTAGCCAGCATCCACTCATGAATCCAGATGTTTCTGCTTTTAACCATGGGAATTTTATGGTATGGATATGCCAAGATTATAGTTTGAGGCTCAGCCTCAAGACAAGTATTTTTTTCAAATTCCTGAAATCAAAAATGGAAAGTGCCATGAAAAACCTGGACAACACTGCACTCAGCATGCCAGGATGGAAATCAAACCACTGGACAACACCGCTCAAGGTTTTGGACCTGCGTTGATAGAGTCTCCTCATGTCACACCAGAAATTAGAGCCCAGATCATGCTGTTCCCTGTGTTCTCAGATGCAGGCTCTTGCCTTCAGCACATCTTCAGCTCTTCTTTCCATTCACCAGCCTGAAGACACATGTGGGTCCAAGATGCTTACACTGGGGGGAAAAAAATTATTACTCACCACAAGGCAGAGTCGCTGCTGGTGCGTTTCAGTGAGTGAAAACATGCCCATACATCAGCTCCCCATCACCACCACAGGCATTCTCCCCAGTCAAAACTGGTTCTGAGGTGAGGGCAGTAACAGAGTGCACCCAGCCCTGATGATGCTGAATAACACGAGCATCTGCTGCGCCTGACAGTGCTTTGGATGTACAACCAAACCCAAACTCATTCTTTGTCCAGGGTGAGGGGAGCAGCATAAGGCAGACATGAAAATAACCTTAATAACCACCTGCTGCACTGCCTGGGACACTCTCCATCACGGGGTCCTGGGTTTCTTCCCTGCTCTCCATTCTTCAGCATGAGAGTCCCAATCACAGCCACTGTGCCATGGTACTCAGTGCCAGGGTGCTAGCTCAGATGGTGTCCCCTGCTAGGGATGGCCACATCCTTCCAAATGCTCTGAGGTTGCTCAGAAGGACATCAGCAAGCGCAGGAGACAAGCCAGTTTTTATTGGCTTGTTGGCAAACTATAAACATCATCTGCCTGTGGCCATTCTGTGTGTAAAAAGGATGCAATGCTGTGCTCGAGCCCAGAAAAGGTGGATTTTAGCCCCAGGATGCTTGTGACTGGCCTTGAACACACAGGGTCTAGCTCCTGCCTCCGTTGTGCCCAGACTAACCCCTTTTAAAGTCCATCCTGTGCACTGGACTAGGAGGAAACACGGGGCAGCTATTCCAGACTGGTGGAAGAGAGCCCTTTATCCTCCCCAAGAGGGACTCACAGCCAGTTATTGCTTGCTCTAATAGCATCCGTTCTTTACCTGCAGAGTTCCTAGATACAAGGAAGTCTAAGTTATTCCTAAAAGCTCTTCTAAGGCTTTGAAAGAGCCTCTCAAGCTGGCACAAAGGATGGAGCTGGTTCCACAGCAAACCTTACTTGGGCAGAGATTTGCCAGGACAAGGAGGGGGCAGGAGAGCAGGGGAGCAGAAGGCTGAGCACCCAGCACCGAGATACCACACCATGACTCAAGCAGCAAGGCTTTCTGCCCACCTACCTCAAAAATCTGACTTCCCAAACCTCTGTTATGGGTGCCTGGAGCTGCTGAGGACAGGGGTAGGGGATAACTCAGCACAAAGTGCCATCAGTCAGGGTGACAAGCCCAGGAGTCTACACTGTCACATGCAGGATATGCACCCAGCACCGAGATACCACACCATGACTCGAGCAGCAAGGCTTTCTGCCCACCTACCTCAAAATCCCACTGCCTGGAGCTGCTGAGGACAGGGGTAGGGGATAACTCAGCACAAAGTGCCATCAGTCAGGGTGACAAGCCCAGGAGTCTACACTGTCACATGCAGGAGGTAGCAAGGGAAGGGCACAGTTAATCTGGATGAAAGTAGTAGAGGAAAGTGCTTTTCTTGCTAATACCACAGATCAAACGTGCTGTGTGGGGCTTACAGAGGGTGAACACTGAATATCCCACCAGCACAGTAGTTCTGCCAGTTCCTATCACATTTTGTGTTTTATAATGAGGAACTCCGTTAGAATGCAAGTGTGCAGTTTAAATTTTAAAGGCCACCCACCGCACTTAGATGCTATGTGACAAACTGCATAAGTATACCTGCTCCAATTTATTCTTCTGGTATTTTTAGTAAAATATGGCTTTGTCTTCCCTGTTAAAAAATCCACATTTTTCTTTAATAAGTTCATGACATTCAAGCTACTAATTTTCCTTACCATCACATCCCTTTTTGGACACAGAATAAAGGCACTGGAATATCAAAAACAAGGGTTTTTTTCCAAGTTGGAAATGAAGAAACACAAAAATACTGAGCTCTTTAGTTTAAAAGTTTAAGAAATGCACTCAGCAGGTCAGGAAAGTGATAAAATGCTTTTGTCTCCCTTTCAGCGGGAGGCTATTTTCAGTGTCAGCACACTGAGCATCATGGGTGCCCCAGTGCAGTTTACTGTTGCCTTCATACCACTGCTGCTGGCTTGCTGGGACCAGCTACCCGGGGCACAAAGCCCTGTTCCTCTCTCCCTACACTGACTTCCCAAACCTCTGTTATGGGTGGTACCACTTCACCCCACCAATACCTGTGCTTGGGTTTCGCCATGTTCCCTGCATCTTTGGGTTTTGAGAGGACCTCTGAGATGGCTCCAGTTGGGACGTTTTGATGCAAGGATCAGGCGTGGCAGGGAAGGTGGATTGCTACCTGCAACACCAGTGTGGCTGGGCAAGGACAGGCAGATCCTGAATGCATGTGCATCAGGATAAATAGCATCCCTAAGGCGATGTGCATCATTCCCTTAAATCACTTCATGAACCATAATTTGGCCCTCTGCACCCATCACATCTTGGAGCTGTTTCAACTGTAAAGTGACACACCTCTAGCAGCCATAGCCTGGATCTCTGAAATTAAAGGCTGGTCAAAATTTTATGGGAATGCTACAACTTGTCTTTGATGTTATAGAAAGTGGAATATGAAGATTTGCCTTTCTGCTCTTCCTTAGGAGCCAAGGCTGTGCTGCCATTAATGCATGGAGCCGCTGAAACCTGCACACGGATCTGCTACCTGAGCAGCAGATGTGAAATGAGTACCAGCCAGCATCACTGCCCCAGGAGAGCCCCAGGCAGCAGCATCAGGAGGAGGAGAAGTGAGGGCAGGAGGAGAACCAAGCCTTGGAATAACCGGGAACAGAGTCAGAACCCAAGCACCACGTTCCCGACCAGCTCCTGCATGAGGCACAGCATCCATTTCCAGCCTGACACACCTGGGAGGACTCACTGCTGCTTGCGTTGCGCTGAGGGAAAACAATCTCAACTTTTGCTCATCTGATCCCTGGGGGGTTTTCTTCCCTTTAACCTTTGTTTGGAGCCAGTCTTGAATCCCCCAAAATAACTGTTCCCATGACAACAGCCCAGCAATGGACTCCTCCAGGGCATCTGAAGAATATAAATGCAGCCGGTGCTTCCCTCTGCTCCAGCATCACACCCCACCATATCTGATCCAGTCCTGTCCCTTCTCCCTCTTCTCATGCTCTGACTGCTTGGGCACTGCTGCACAAACAATGTACAAGCTGGTATCAGACCTTGGTAGCAGCTTACAGGGAGCTGGGGGGAGAAGCCAGGAGGGTCTGAAGTAGCAGACAACTGATGGATTTTGTAATCCCCTAAGCTTTACTAATCTAGCCCATAATTTTCATGCCCTCCCTGGTATTTTAGAGGGGATGATGCAGGACAATCTTTTGTTAGTCACAGCTGCCGCTGCACTGCCAACACACAGCACTTCTCCTGCCCCCTCTCCAGAGCAGGGCAGGATACCAGCTTTTTGCAGCCTACGCCCTGCTTGCCCAAGCCTTTTCCTCCACAGGCAGCTCGACCAGTACCTTGCCCAGAGACCAGCTCCAGCCCAGTGCCCAACTGGCCCACTGACCACTCATGACACTGTTCCAAAACCCCATCCCTTCTCTGCAGCCCCTCCAACGAGCACTGATGAAGGCTATCCAGACTTGGCTACAAGTAGTACAGAAGCTTTTGTTACAATGCTGTGCAGCACTAGAACAGCAAACCAGTCCTTGCATACCTGATCCTCACTGAAGGGGTGCAAGCAGGACACCCAAACTCATACAGCAAGCTCTGAAGTGGGACCTGAGGAGGCAGTGTGGATGCATGCCAACCTGACAATGGGGTTTCATTTAACAAGCATGGATTTTTTTAAGTGTGGAAATCAAATATGAAACAGCCATAGCCAGCATTGTCTGCATTCTTGGAGTGGCACTGAACTAGCAGAAAGCAAGGAACTGAGACACTGGCCCAGACATGCTCCAGCTGTCTGTGACTACCTCTTCCCTCCTCCACTGAACATAAGTATTCAGCTTGTTTTCATTTCATTATTGGATGTTATTTTTGCAACCTGGGAAAAGAATAGAAGGGGAGGTGGCGGGGGGGGGGGGGGGGTGGGGAGTCCTTAAAATGCTCTGGGGTTTAAGAGCTAGACCATTTCTTCCCTTTTTATCAGAGATAAAGTACACTTTTTAAAGTGCACAAGGCCTGTGGTACTATGACCAGTTGAGCATTTGTTTCTCAAAGTCCTTTATCTCAGAGGCAGCAGCATTCATGTTACTGTAGTTATTCATACAAGTTGTACTTACTTAGTACCAAGCAAAATGCAATTAAATACCCGTATAAAACACCCACAGGACGAGCAACAGCTGCCTACAGGTAACCTTAAATTTCATGCACTCACTTGCGAAATGTTTCAGCTCTAGCCGTAGCAACCCTCATTTGCATGTGGGAGCAGGGCAGGCCCTTTCCCCCATCACTGTGGGGAGGTAAACAGGAGGCACTCCTTTACCAGGCACAGCACAAATCAAGTTTTTTAATGGGCTGGTTAAAAGCCTGATGCTGCAGATCACTATTAACAGGAGTGCTGCTTGACCTACAGCAGGGTCAGCCCTTCCCCAGCTTCCTCTGCCTTCAGCTTATCCATTTTTAATGTTAAAAAGAAATTACATCCCAGACCTGATCATTATTTGTTTTCCTTCTCTTTACACCCATTTGGCTTGACAGGGGAATGCCAGCATGTACTGCCTGTCCCATCCATCCTTGCCAGCCCAGGACACTCCATCCCATGAAGAAGTCAAACACTTGCTAAACGAAGGGCTGGGGTTATAGAGTTCCCCACTGAGCGCAGTGGGAATTCTCAGTTTTTGCTGGACTTCTCTGGAAAAACCTTCCCTCTGTTTTGATGCTGATAAACTTTGCACACAGCAAATTTTCAATGGTGCTTCAAGGGAGAAAGCGGGATTTAGAGCATTTCTTACCAGTTTATTTATCTTCCTCTTGAGACAAAGGCACAGGCACTAACCCAGGAGCTCTCTTCATATCAGCTTTTGCACACTCCTGCAGTATTCCTGCCAGGAGAAGGTCAGATATGCTTTAATGCAAGTTGTTGTCTCTCCAAACATTGTTTTGTAACAACATCTAAAGCAGGTCTGTAATTCTAAATGTGGATATTTTAAGCTCCAACCAAGAATTTGATGTGCACATAGAGTAAGTGTTCACTACATGCAGATCGTGATTTGTGTGGAGAAATTTTAACCTTATTTTTACTTTATTGCAGCCAAGTTCAGCAAGGGGAGAGCCTATTCGATGTTCTCTTCCAGCGTGGGCCTCCTTTGTGCCAGTCAGACCCAAGCATGGACCTCAACAGCAAAACCAGACACATCACACATGCAATCCACTTCGCACAGTGGTGAGCCCCATCCTGCCAGGCAATCTGTGGCCTGAATAAATTTTAAAGCAGGTTGGAAGATGGGAAAGACATTTTGGAAAGTTTACTGAAGTTACGTTTTCCACTTTATGGCATTTGCCTTAGATAACTTCCTTTTTCATCTCAATTGTACCTTTCAGTAGGTTTTAAGTTTTTGTTTAATGAAAATTCTCAAACTAGAATCTAATTTCTGTTCATTAAGGATTAAAGAAATTATTTCAAGCAATGAGTTCCCCCCAATCAGAAACTCTAAACATATGCTCAACACCAAGCCTATGAGCAGCTCCATTTAACTTAATACACATGCTTATCTCTAAGCATGCGCTTAAGTGGTTTGTTGGCAAAAGCTAGAGTGCTTATGCCTTTCCAGATGACCCTATTTAATATTTGCCAGTATTAATCTGCTCAATAACTATAAACATCAGAAAAAGCCCATTAAACTAGCTCTACCCAGAGCTTTTCCAAATACCATTTCTAGATTACGTAGAAGGGTTCAAGTGTTCCATGTTCAGGGGCTGACCCCAAAGCTCCAGGAGTCAGGGGAAGGGTGTTGACCAACTACACTGGTTTGGGGATGGGATCCCCCATGAGGAGAAACCCTTTTTGGTTTTGGCACTGTGACTAATAGGGGTAATAAAGGCTCTATGCTGATATTAGGGAAGTTCGTTTTGTGTATTGACATCCTGCTAACCTCCAGCGCTCTTAGAGGAAGCTGTTAATTTAATGGTTGCATCAGAAAGATATGGCAGAGAGCATACTGCCGAGCAACGAAGGAAGTCTCCAAGCCCAAAGCCAGCATTAACACCTGCACAGACCCACACCAAGCTCTGTGCAGAGCATAAACTTAGAGAATTTGTCCTTGGCAAGGAAAAGTTTTCAAATTAAAGCAGTATTAGCTGATACAGACTCTAGATACATGCCTTCACCATGTCCTCCAGCACCTCTAGACCCCCAAGCGCCCTTCCAGCTGGGACTCATGCAAGAAGACGACTAATCCATCCATTTACCACATGGAGTAACAGACTGTGCACAGGGTATGATGTCACCCTGCTGTAAAGCGTTCTCAGCAGCCCCCAAGAATCAGGGGAGCTTATTTCGCTGTGAAGTCCGAGCAGCATGGTGATCTCACCGCAATCCAAGTTGACTACAGGCAGTATCTGTTCTACGGAGACATCAAGCTTATATTGTGCACACGTGCAAAGGCAGAGGTGGAAGGTAATGGAAGACACTTCACTACAATTGGATCCTTGACCTAAAAGATACAGAAATATATAAAGGCCCCAATCAACAAAATATTCCGTGTGTACCTAGCAGCAGACATGCAGAGCTGTTGAACTCGGGCTGACACAAGTGCTTTAACCAGCATTATAATCAGGAATCATTACAGTTGGATGGGATTTGAATTGCAACTGTGCTGTAAAGCCATGTGTTTAACCCAAGGATGCCAGCATATCATGTGAAGTGATGAAGCTGTAGCCCTTCCATGGCCTGTCACTGGCTTATGTCTATGACCCCCAAAATGCCTTAATTTACAGAAACAGAGCAGAAAGATTATTGGGCTAGTTGTATGAATTTCAAGAAAACCTTTATCTTTGTGTGTCAGGCCGTTGCTCACACCCCAGTCCCAGCCCACTGGCCCACTTTGATGCTGCTACAGATTTACACTCTAACCTTCCAGGCACAAGTGTCCTCAACCCCCATGACTCTTAACACTGCTCTAAGTGTCATTCCTGCCTATAGGTCTCCCTTGACTTTGACTCACTCTGTTAACAGCCTACCACCTCCATCCTCCCCATCTGTCTCCTGCACAGCCATTGCTGTCCTTTCCCCAACTACTCCCACTCCCCAACCCATGGCTCAGGGTCAATAGCTCCCTGCAGTCCATTACCCTGCAGCTTATGCTTTCCACCCACTACCTCCCACCAAGACATGGAAAGTTCCTCGAAGCTCCAGCCAACCCAACCTCCTTAGGCCTTTCTGCCCAGAGAGACAATAACTCTGGTTCAAGCCAAGATACTATCTCTTCCAGACGAGGGAAGTCTGGCAACCCCGATAGCTAATGACCTACGTAAGCCTGTGTTACGATTTCACTTTCCATATAATTCAAATACAGTTTCTGTGTGGAAATGCTATATGGTATTTATGGAAACATTAACATTACTTACATTTTGGACGCAGTAATGCTGTTTTTCCATGATCTTGGTTAACCACAGTCTTGAACTGTCACACTCACTCGATAAAACTTAGAGATGCTTAGAAAAATCTCTACCAAACTGGAAAGGAAGAATTAGAGACATTTCAGAAGAGAAAATGGCTTCCAAGCCCAGATTCCTCCTCACCTGGCTGCAGTTGGTACAGGTGTCCACCTGCACGCAGCAGAATTAAAGTCTAACCCTATAATCACTAGTAAAACAAAATTACAGTGGGTGGTGGTCTGAACAGCTGAACCAAGCACTTTATGGCAGGTAATCAGCACACTCATCCGGATAACCTTCTTAGTCTCTTGGGTTGCTAGTCAGCAGTTCTGTTCATGTGGGCAGCAAGCACACAAAAGCTATTTTCTCTATAAGTGTGATTATTTCTATTTCAGCTCAGCACACCTCCCTCTAGAACTGTCATTGCCCACAAATGAGTTTTCTGTGTAATTAATACTGCTGGGACTCCAATGAAGATGCCACATAAGGTACTGCTACGGCAGCTCCAGCTCTTCAAAAACATGGTGCCTCCTTAGCAGGACAGGTCAGGACATAAATAGTGCCACAGCACCAAGACATGGGTTATTTCCCTCGGGTTTCTAAAGCAGTAAATTTAGCCCTAAGTGTGTCATTTTAGACAATGAAGTCCTCCACTTATCAAGTCAAGAGGAACCTGTCAGCAGCAGCACCCCAGCTTCCTGCTTTGGGTGGCGTTTGCTCCAGGTAGTTCTTCATGGACACTTTGCCACCACTGTCACCCATGGGCCTCCACTGCTGACAGCACCTAGGAAAGCAAAACCAATGTGCTGTCAACTCTTCCTCTGATGAGAGCAAAGGAGACCAAGCAGCCTTCTGAAATGTTCCAGCTACTATCCGTCTGGACACAGTACATCAGGAAGGGTGGTACCAGAGCAAAGGCTTGCAAAGGGAAGGGTCCCACTGCCGTGGCACTTGTTCAGTGCAGAAGACTGACCTGAGACCTCTTGTACCTCACACAGATGGAAGGCTTTAATTCTGATAATATATCACTTAAGTGAAGCCAAATAATCCTTACGCAGGAAGAACACTGAGGAAGCTGTGGTTACCAAATATGCAGCGCTTAACAGATTTCACTGAAGGCTTGGAAACGTGGGCTCAACAAGCCAGCAGTTATGGGACATTTTCAAGCATGTGAAGTGCGATTGTGTTTCTCTGTGTGCAGGGAGGTTACATGAGTTCACATTCCCAGACCCCAGTTACGAGAACGTCTGGCTGTGCCATGGGGGACACGGGATGCGCGGGTGTTTCATCACCACCCCACGCTGCCGTGCTCGCTCCAGAGCAAACCCTGACACTCCCATCCAAGCTCAAGCTTTTATGTTTGACTTGCCTCAGAAAACATACATTAATCCTACTGTACAGGTACTAATAACAGAGAAGAAAACATCACTGAGGCCCCCACCAGCCTTTTCCTCCTCAGGACACTTGATTTATTAGTGACAAAGTGCTTCCTGCTTTGTCTTAACATCTGACTTGACTGCCTGTCAGAAATCAGGAGCACGTCATCTCCTCATCTTTTACCTTCAGGGCAGTTTAGGTTAAAATAAAGCAACATGAAAGGAGGCAGTGCTTGCCAGATTTTACAACTCCATGAGAGTCACCTTGTTATCATATTGGATGGTGATTTTTGTAACTGGCTCTGATAATTAATTGGAACCTAATCCAGGAACAAATAAGTGAGCATGCCACAAACTGAACAGGAAAGAAAGGCTACAGAAGAAATTCAAGAAAAATTTTGCTGGCAAAGATCAAAGGAAAGTAAAGGCATTGGTTAATAGCCGTATTTCCGTAAAACAAGCTTTGCCTTTGAAGGCAGCAGCTGATGAATAAGAATCCATTGAAGATGATTCCTGTAAAGTTCCTTTGAAACAAGGTACATGTACACCCTCAGAAGGCAAATTATGCATGTCTTTTGAAAACTCTTTTACTTGCAGTAACTTCTGTCACGTTAAAGCCTGACAGACATGTGCCTACTCCACAGACTGAATAAACAATCCAATTGCAAAGCTGACATAACATTTTCTCTTCCCCGAGTTACACATTACGAGATTTATCCCAGTCCTACCAAAATTTCATGTTTTGGCTCTAGTTGAGCTTGTGATTGGCCCATTTACAGAAGGTCAGGCCCAAGAGAAGGCGAAGATGCCCACACCCAGGGTGGGCGGATGCCCACCACCCAGGGTGAATTCCCACCCACACCAGTAACTCTAGCTTATTGGACTCTCTGTACGTGGCAGAAGTCACATACTTCAGAAGGCCCAAAGCCCCAGATGTGGAGCTAAGCAACAGACAGAAGCAAGAACAAAGGAGAAAGCAGGCACAGGATGGAAGAGTTTAAGACCAGGAAAGAGCCAGGATTTCAAAGACCTGGACTGTGGCTTTAGGATGGCACCAGCCCACACCCACCCTGGGTGGGTGCTTACAGATGCTCTGGGGGAGGGCTGAGCCAGTCTCACTCTTAACTCCTAATTGCCAGAGGAGGGACTGATGATGCCAAGACTTGCTGCAGGCTAGACGCTAAAGCCAAGAAGCTGAGAAACAAGTATTATATCCTCAATTTCTTAGAGGAGGAGGGTGCTAGCAGCAGCTGAGTTCTGTTTGTAGAGTAGGGAGGAAAGGCTACCTTGGGTCATTGGTAACTCTGCCCCTATCTGAAACCTCCATTCAGCAGTGACCACCTTTCATATGGTGCAAAGAGGGAAGTTTCCACCTTGAACCGTGGTACCTCATATGGTACCTGGTGGCAAGCAGGAACAAGAACTGTAAATAAAATTAGCTCTCAAGTGGGAAGAATACCTCAAAGCCCATCTCAGAGGGCTTAAATAGATCCTTACAGGATTGTTTTGAAAGGGAAGGAGACCCAGAGGCTTTTCCACAATAGCAACACCAGCTATTTCCTCGCTGTTGGCCTCTCCTGTCTGGATTGGGGCTTGGCCCTGTGCAACTAACCCAGTATACACATTTTCCTGCATACAGCCCAGTGACTAGCTAGGCTGAATAAGCCCTCAGTAATCCCATTTCTACCCACAATTTGGATATGCTGACCTCTGAAGGGATCTACCTCCCGGATGACTGGAGCCACAGGGGAATTGATCTTGTGAAGCTCTAGGAAAATTCCTCAGGCTGGAACATCTGGTTGAATTCAAGAGTTGACACCAGCAGATGTGTCCCAGGTACCTTTCCTAACAGGAATTACACAAAATGCTTTCTTCAGTGCAGATGCAGCTTTATGATTTCTGCCACAGCTGTCTAGGCTGGTGGCACAGATACGGAAATCCTCAGGAAAAAGAGCCTCAGAACAAGGGTGGAAGGCAGCACAGTTTAACTTGGATTACCTCACTGACTAGTAAAGTTCCCCAAAAAAGCTGCATGATGGAATGGGAAAGTATCAAATACAGCTGAAGCATGCAGAGAGATGGGCAGGTCTTGAGCAACTGGATAAATGGGATGCCATGTAGGAACTTCGTGACAAATCTACTGGTTTTGAGACTGAATACTGTCCCTTGGTCTGAGTCACAAAGTGCCACACTCGTCCCTCAGCCTCCCTGCTGTGTTCCTCACCCCAGTGCTGCTGTTCAAGGGTGAGGTGTCGGGAGGTACCCAAATCTTATTAGTAGCTCAGAATCACCAAAAGAGGCCATGCCAGTCCCAGGTAAATATTCCTACTGATTTCCTTACATCTTGCCTGTCTGACCCCTGGGCAAGATGATTCAGCCCGCTAAACCATCCAAACTATTCAGTCTTGTGCTCTGGGAGCGCTCTGGCTGTGCCCATGCTCTGAGCTGCAGGGCAAAGGTATGCGACACGCGTACGGCCAGTGGACAGGCTCCAAAACAAATGCAGCTTGGCTAGCACAAGGCATATAAAAAGCCAGACAAATAATACATACCTCAAGCACATTTTCCTACCTTTGTGGGATTAAAACCCCTCCCTGCATGTCTAGTCCTCTGCTCTGAAACTTGTTCCTCTCTCTAGGCAGGAGATCCCAGTAAAAAAAGGAATTCTTTATTATGAGAGCATTCCCATCTCTTCCCTCACCTACCTGCTTCTCTTGAAAAGGCCACACACCCCCCATCTTCCCTCTTTTCCTAAAAGCACTCTGGAGAAGAAAAGCCCTTCTTATTTTAAGAATCAGCCTCCCAACCCTTTTGCAAGCAAGGTTCAATGAGGAACATCAGGAGATGCCTGGCACCCTTTATAAGCCTCTCGCAGCCTGTGACACTTTGCTTCCCAGTATCTCAGCCAGGCAAAATCCCAAAGCTTAGTGATGCTTTGTTACTCCTGCACTAGGGGCAGATGTTTCTCTTCTCTTTACATTTCTAGGGAGGGTAAAGACAGCAAAGGGAAAACAAGCCCCAGCACCAAAAGGACTTTGAGCTTGACACAGCTGCAGACACCCCCATTAGTGAGCTCTGCCAAGTGAGCCTGCTCAAATTATCTCAGAAATCTTGTACCACAAAGCCTACCCTAAATTTGGGTTTATTCTATGGGGTGTACGATCATCTTCCTTCTTCCCAGGCAGAGGGCTGTTTTTGCTGGGAACATGTGAAGTCTCACATATTGCTGTTACTGTGTGGCTTTCTCTTCCACTCACAGCCACTAAGCTCAGGGCATCTTGCATTCAGGTAATAAATATTATAGACTAAATGCAGTCAGATAACAGAGTACTAAAAGAGCCTGAAATAAACTTTTGGTGCCAGACATCCATACCCACTGAGGGCCATTGAGAAAGACAGGCTTGGAAGAATTGAGTAAAAAATAAGAATATATTGAATTTTATTAGTCTATACATACTGAGGCACCAAAATACTGATTTCATGAGGCTATCTAAAAGCAGACAGGAAGAAATAGCTCTGTGTTGAAGGATTCCCACAGATAGTTAGACAACTACCATATAAAAATACCAGTAATAAACCACAAGTGAAACAGCCATGTTGATATACTGAGCTCACATCACTAAATGACAGTACTATGAGGTCAGCAGTGAAGAGATTCTTCTGTTTAAATCTAAAATGGGAGAGACCTCTTTGAGTTTAAGCAGCTTTAAAGATTCTTAAGGAGACCCAGATACCAACAGCTCACTAGAAACATCATCACTAGTTCTTTGCTGTGGTCTAGGCTCTGACAGCATCGATAAAGGATGAAAGACTACATTCACCCAAGTCCTTATGTTGTCTAGTCATGGTTTGAGGGGACAATATCCAGATCTCAGGTGATGTCTGCTAAATTCAAGGGGGGTTGGGACTGGATTTTGGCATAATATTCATAACACAGCTGGAAACTACTGGAATTTTGACTTCAATTTCCCCTCTACGGACACCAAAGAGCAGAGCTGACTGGGCTCCACAGTATCCAGCCACCAAACCTTCCCCAGGTGATTCAGCACAATGAGAGTCAGGTGACATGGCAGCCAGCATAGCACTAGGTACACAGAGCATCATCTCAGCAGCTGATCCAACAGCACAGCTCACCAAATTAGAGGAGATGGTCTCACTCAGTGCCTTCCTTGTGAGTCTGAGAAACTACACCAGGCTGTGCTCCATGTCCTAGTGCAAGGTGACCACCTTGTTCTGCCTTCCTCCAGTTCAATTCCTAGACACTCAGTACAACTCTTTCTCTAATTATGCTGAAATTTAAGAAACTAATGGAATCTGCAGTGCTGAAGGAAATCAGGATCCCACCTGAATAATTTGAGATACATAAATTCTGGTGATAATTAAACCAAAATAATCTCAGCACAGATTGAGCACCTGCCACTTCAGTAACCTGTTCAATTTATCTATAAGGGAGCTGAACAACAGAGGGATACCATGTCCTGCAGAGTCTTGGAAACTCCACTGGTGTTCACAAGATCAGAGATATATCCCACCCCATAGTAACCAGTATTATAACTGGGGGATGTATACAGTGCTGCAGAGACACAGTTATTCAGAACTTCCCATCTGCCACAGGGCTGCTGTGCCCCACCAAAGTGGGTTTGTTAAAGTTCCCCAGCAGCCCTCACGCAGCACTGTTTCCTGCACAGCTCCCAAGGGGAGAAAAAATCACAGCTGGCAGATGCATGAACACTGGCCACAAACACAGAAACCCACCATGTTGCCATGAATCCTTCACAGCACACCCTGGTTTAACAGCATCCCTCTCCCCAGCTGGAGCAGCAAGGTCAGGCTCTCCCCCAGGGGAGCTAACATGGCCCTGCTGCCTGGACCACAGGGCTGGGGCAGTGAGACACACAGGGCTCATCTGTGCCCCACAGAGGCACCTGCTCATACAGTCGTGTCTGGACACAGCTATGCCTTGTTGTGGATTACCATGCTGTTACTGGTTCCCTTGATAGCATCAGCTCCAAAGTGTACATACAGCCAAGGGGAATGCTTAAAGAAGCCAGATGCTCTCCTCAGCCTTCATGTGCTTTCCTTCCCCCAAAACATTACTGTACATTCTCTGCAGCAACAGCCATGACTCAGATGCTTCAGCACAGGAGGGGTTTGTGTGGTACCTGCTTGTATTCCAGCTGGGTACCAAACCACATTAAGAGAGCACTTGGAGTTTTATGGACATGAGGTGATTATTTGAAGAGTGTATATATATATATCTGTTCCACACCAATATGTGGAAGAATTTCTTCACTGTGAGGTTAAAGGAGCCCTGGGACAGGCTGCCCAGGGGGATTGTGGAGTCTCCTTCTCTGGAGATATTCAAGACCCATCACCAAACTGTGCAACCTGTCCTAGGGAGCCTGCTTTGGCAGGGGGCTTGGACTTGATCTCTGCAGGTCCCTTCCCCTATGATTCTGTGATGTGAATATACTGCAGTATACAGTAGCCTCTTGCTATCAAGAGGGTGACTTCTCTTAAGAGCTATGCTGCTGAGGGATATTGAGTGGAGCCATACACATTTTGCCATGTTAAAGGTCTTTACAAAAGACCATAACAATGTTTCCTGTGAGATGTGACTCTGGACTGGTTCAGACAATCTCTTCCCCAATACAGCTCTTCATTAAGTACTAGAAGTGAGCTTCCATATGGACAAGAGATGGTTTAGGAAAAATAAACAGACTAGGAGGCATTTTTATGAAAAGCACTTAAATAATCTAATCTCTGTTGCTAATTTAAGAGCTCCTAGGGAAAGAGAAGGTAGAGATAAAGAATCTTAATGAGGTCAGGCCAAAAAAAATCAACACATAATCAGCAACCAAATGCTTGCTGACTGCTGCCTGTTCAATTACGTGTGATGAGTTTGACAGTTTCTCAAGAGGGAAGACTATTACAAAAATAGTAAAAACATTCCAATAAAAAAGCCCACCGAGCCAGTATTAAAGTCTTAGTAAACAGCAAAAGCCTGGTAAAGCATTGCTAGCCATTGCTGAAGTATTGCTAAGCAACCCTTTATCCTCCTTAGGACTGGATTAGCTTCATCACAGCGATAACCAGCAGCCCTTCATCCCTGCTCCCAATGCTTAGTTTGAAGTGTGATGTGATTTCCTTTGAAACTCAAGTGAGAGCTGCCACTCCAACTCCCAGCCCCTGCTGAGGCATGGGGGAAGCTGCACATCTGTGAGGAAACCCAACTGCAGCCCCCAGTACCTTCAGAAGCCAAGCTGCAGGACACAGCAGCTAATTAATCTTAAGAGACAAGAAGTATTTATTCCCCCCCACATGCTTTAATTCTTTACTGATTGATAATCAGCAGCCCATATCCCTCTTCAGTGCTGATCTAAAGTCATCCAGCCTTGCTCCTGCTCAAAGCTGGACTAGCTGCTGCCAGGGTTTCTGTTAACACCTTATTTCACCGCACTGGAAGTGGGAAATACCTGGGCACAGACCTCACTGGGCCATTCCTCTAAGGTAGCAGCTTGCTGCTATATTCCATCTTTATTTTGTGTGCTATTTACATTTGTACCAGCTCAGCAGAGCCTCCCGAGCCCTCCTTCCCCAGATGTTAGTAGGAAGTCACCTAGAAGAGAGTTTAGCTAGGGTATTAGCTCACCTAGCCTAACCTCTGAGCAATCACCAGGGTGAGACAAGAGTAGTAAGGGACTTGGCCTACCTCAACCTGTTCTGAAACTCAACCTGGTGAGACATGTACCAATGCACTGATACATAAAACAAGCCAAGGAGCCCAAGAAAAGCAAGTTAGGGGAGACTCACCCATCCTCCTTAGTGCTGCCACTCCTCTGGTCACAGGGATGGGGATGTGGCATCCAACAACACATCTGTGATCTGCTTCCAGGCTGTAGCCAGAGAGGGTGGGGAGCTCCCAAACACCATCCCAGCCCTTCCTTGTCTCCAACTCACTTTTGTTCTCAGATTAGCATAGATACACTCACAATAGCACTCTGCAGACCTCTCAGTGCTTTTACAAAGCTACAGCCACTTTTGTCTTTAGCCTGACAAATGTGGTTTCTCACCAGCCAGACCCACCATGCCATTTTAGGGTGACTAGAGCCAACTCACATAGCTGCCTGCTTCACCCAGTGAGATGATGATTTCCTGTGAGCTAGAGGCACTCACACACCACAAAAAAAAAAAGCCCATACCTACAAGAGAGATATTTGCTAACATATAACTAACAACTATCATTATTACAAAAATCAATCAAAAAACACTGCTTTGCATTGAATAACAGGTGATAGCTACAGAAATATACATTCAGATATTGTCTCTTTTTCAGAGCACCCATCTCAGAGCAGGAAAGAGGTACCATATAAGTCAGAAACCATTACCTATTATCTTTGGTTTAGAAAGAACTCAAAAAACCTCACATCCTTTCTCAGAACCCGAGGTCTGAAGCAGATAGGATCAGGTCATAGGCTCTTACTCACATAGTTGAAGAGATGTTCTCCCAGGACTGCCACCAACATCATAGTCAGGGGAAACTCCTTATTGATTTAAGTAAATCACCTCCTACCTCATAAAGGAACACAGTGAGCTTTTTTTGTTTCCTAGAAAGGCAACACACATAAACAGCATATGAAATGGCTTAGCCTTGCTAGAGCTTCAGTTGCACCCTGAGGGAAGAGAACCAAAGACAACCTCAGTGAGGGCACTGACTCACTCTTACAGAGCCCAGCTCAGCAGCCAGGGATAAACAAATCCAGAAGCCACCCAAGGAGCAGAAAAACAGACCAGGTGAGCTGCATGCATGTACAAGGGGGCACCCAGTACAACCATCTACAACAGCCAACCAAATAGCACAGACAAAAACAAAGCTACAGCTCACAAAGGAACAAGGGCTTGGAGTGAGCTTAAATAGGCTCCTGGGCTCATGGTCAATGTGTGGGTGAGGTCCCAGGTGAGGCTGCTCAGGGCCATTACATCCACGTGAGCACACACACCTGATAACAATACTCATTTTAAGTATGGCACACAAAGCCATACTGATTTATTCACATGTGAGACCAGAAGCAGGCACCAGTCATGTCTCAGAATACCTCCCAGAAATGATCCTGTGATGAAGGTGTGTGGCTCTGCTGTACCATGGGTCCCTGATTACCAGCAGCTTGCTCCCAGATTAGCCCTCACTCTGGCTGATGAAAATGCTAGGCTGGTAACAAGCACGAGCAGTGTGGTCATGTTTAAGTGGGTTTTTTTTGTTCTGAGTTCCCAAATTTCCTGTACTAATGCCACCTCAGGAAAAGCACACCACTCATTTAAAAGCCAGCCTGTGGTGGGTTTAATTTTCTCACACTCTGGGTCTCGTGGGGCAGAGCTCAAGGGAATAGAAGCACACAGCTTGAGGTGGGCAGATCTGCATAAGTGTGTGATGAATCTATTTCCCAGCACATTTAGGCTGCGTTGCCCACCCTTCCTTCCACATCTTCCCTGTCTGGGGCTGAGTCCTCACCCTTATCTCCAGCGAGCTGGTCTGACATTCTCCAGATACGCACATGAGGTCACACTGAGGCTTTTTTGGCTAAGCACCCTGCTTACCCACGCCGCCTCCTCGTAAAGGAGCTTGGGGACATCTTCCCATATTTGAACCAAAGGGAGAGTTTTATCTCTGCAGGAGCCCCAAAGACACAATACTAATGTTTGTGTTTCGCTCCTTAACAAGGCCCTTACGGCTTTCAAGGGAATGGATTGCAGGGCTGTGCCAAAACTGGCGGCTTCCTGGAGAATTTGCAGCCAATAACTTTTAAACAGGTTTGAAGGTAAAGAAGACACCCAGTAAAACCACTAGTCGTGGTGGAATGGAATAATAAAACGGAAGGGAAGACTGGGAAAATCTGTGTGTTAAAGGAATAATTCCTTTGGTGAAGTCAGGCTGGGGCTTTTCTTTTTTTTTGAGGGGGGGGAATAACCCTGATTACTAATTAAACCGCTCCTGCTCTTTATAGTTACTTTTTACAAACTTGCTTCTCTCTGCTATAAAGACAATGAAGGACTCGCTTTTTTCAAGCAAAGCTGATGTGCCAAACTGTGATCTCAGTGGAACTGGTGGAAAGGCACATAAAAACATCCCCTTTAAGGGAATGGGAATTGCGGGGTTCAGAAAAGAGTCCCGGTCACACAAACGGAGTTTCATTATTTGGTATGTGAGTTCATTATAAGCAGGCTCAATTATATTTCATCAGGGAAGAGAAAATAGCCTTTTCAGACAATGTATCTAGTTGAGTTGAATGCTAAGCACATCTGACGCAGCTTTTGGGAGAAAAAAAGAAACCAAAACAAGAACAGTAGCCATGTGAAAAAACAAACAAAATGACTAAGGCATCTCGGCGCCTCAGCGAGCTCCCTTTTCTCACGGAGCCATCGGATAAAGAAGTGAATGAAGTACAGTAGCTTAACATGCACCGCATGAGTGTGTGCGGTGCCACATTTGCTGATTTACTAACTCGTTTTGTTTGAGGGGCACTCGAAAGGCTTTGACATTTACAGCTCTGTAGGCAAATGTGAAAGGAAAGAATAGATGCTGTATCTCCAAGCTCCCAGCTGCTGGTAAATGTCTACTCAAAGCGCCAGCAATCCACATGAAATCAGGAGGCACTCTTAGCCACAGAGCTCCCCAGGTTTGTCTGCGAACACTATTAGAGCAAATACGTCAACATTAAGGAGGGTTAAGAATCTAAACCGACCTCTTGGTGAGATGTGAAGTCTCTCAATGGAAAGTTCTGATGCCTTTACCAAGTTTTCTAGTCAAACACTGAGCAAGCTGGATTCAGAAAATAGCCCCAAGCCTGTGGTTAGCAGCTGAGTATTGGTTACCGAGCATACACCGGGCACCCCCAGATACTGAAGTCAAAGGGGTTCCAGGATGCTTTCCTGGAGTTTAGTTGCAAGGATGGTTTTGTTTCTATGTGAGTCATACATGATACAAGTATTTGCTCTACTGTATGTCTCCTTGGGGCGTGGGTTAACTGCAGGCTGAACATGAACCACCAGTGTGTCCAGGTGGCCAAGGAGGCCGACGGCACCCTGGCTTGTGTCAGGAATATTGTGGCCAGCAGGACCAGGGAGGTCATTGTGCCCCTGTACTCAGCATTGGTGAGGCTGCACCTAAAGTGCTGTGCCCAGTTCTGGGCCCCTCACTACAAGGACATTGAGGTCCTGGAGTGTGTTCAGAGAAGGGCAACCAGGCTGAGGGAGCTGGGGGTGTTTAGCCTGGAGAAGAAGAGGCTGAGGGGAGACCTTATCACCACCTACAATGACCTGACAGGAAGGTGCAGAGAGGTGGGTGATGGTCTCTTCAGCCAGGTGACAGTAGATAGGACAAGGGGAAATGGCCTCAAGCTGTGCCAGGGCAGGGTAAAATCAGATGTTAGGGAAAAGTTCTTCACTGAAAGAGTTGTGGGGGTGTGGAACAGGCTGCCCAGGGAGGGGGTTGAGTCACCATCCCTGGGGGTGTTTAACAGACCAGTAGATGAGGTGCTTAGGGATATGGTTTAGCATTGGACAGGAATGGTTGGACTGGATGATCTTAAACATCTTTTCCAACCTTGTGATTCTGTGATTCTGTGATTCCTGCTTCACAAGGGCCTCTCAGTTTTCAAGGATGAAGCACACACAGGTGTACCAGGAGCAGGACAAGTGAATCTTGTCATGTTTCAAGCACTGCACTGAGCCATGTTATTTCTTACAGCTGCTACATTCTGCTTTGCCAAGACTGAAAGCTTTTTCTCTTCCACATTCCACCAGTGGAACCCCTTTCTGACAGCATGGGTGTTTCAAAGCTCGTAACTCAGCCTTGGGTTTTTTGGTGCAGCATCTTTTTTCCGCTCTGCCATGAGATGCAGCCTCTGTTTGTCTGCTGCTTGCTGACAGGGAGCGCTGTGAGGGTCTGCAGTTGTCTGTATATCCAGTGATTCTCCAAAAGTCCTTCCCACTTATTTGGCAGGACCCTGCCCATTCCATTTGGATTTTTTCACCCACACGAGGAGCAGCACAGTAAAGACTGAGGGAGCGAGGGAAGAAGGAGGGTGGAGCAGGAGGTGAAATGAGATGGCGAAGAGGAAGGAACAAAGATAGCGATGGAGTAGAAAAGCAAAGAAAAGATACAAGGAGAATACAATGATTAGGACCAGCAGAGAATGACAGAGGAATGATGACAACTGTTTTCACAAGAGGAATGGGTTGGTGCTGATTCTAGTAATGTGTAGACTGCATGTGAAATATTCCTTGCAGATTTTTTGCGCAGTCTTGCTCAATTGGAATCCTGCATGGAGAGTAATTGCCTGCCTTTCCTTCCCATGGAGACCAGAGAATAGGGAAAGAGGGTAGAAAGTTGCATGCTTGGATGTAATCCACAATTGGAAAGCACTGCTGGTCCTGTAGTTCAGACATGTCCTCTCTTAAATACACTAAGATGGACAAGAAATGGAAGGCAGCCCTACTCTCTGCCAAGCCAGTTCAGAGCATTAATCCAAAAGAAATTTTAAAGAGGTCGCTAATAATGCCCATTCTTCCACTTACACTTCATCCTCTCCATCATCTCAGAGATTCCTGTGAAAGACAAACTCCTAATTAGAAGTGAATGTGAATTTGCACTCCTCTTCCTCTGGGAAGAGCTCAGCTAAAACCACTCAGCTATAAAACTCATTCAGCCTGGGCATTACTCAGATCCATTACTTCCTTCTATGATCCCATTCCCAATACCTCCCACCTCAGTGTTGGAGGGATGCCACGAGGCATAGAGACACACATCCACTGCCCTTTCCCTTGTCCTGTGTAGAAGAGTCTCTCCCTTGAGACTGCCATAGCAAACCCCCCTGTTTCCCATCCTGCAGCAGGAGAAACCGGCAGAGGTCCTTGGGAAAGGCTCTTGTAATGCCAGATCCAGCGCTGGTGAGTTACGGTGATATTTCTGTCTAGATGCTATTCTTTAACAAATAAAGACAAATACCCCAGATTTTTTGCTGAAACACAAATCACACGTAGCTTTGATTATTCTTGGAATATTGGCTTCATTTCTCTTCTTAGAGGTTCCTATTTATCACATCTCACACTCGAAATATTTTTAATTAAGAAACAGTGCTGTCAACATACTCTTTTGCAAACTAAAACAACTCAAGCAAGGCTGCTTTCCTCATCTTTTGTTGCATATAAATGAAGAACTCCATCCCATGAGAATGCCTCTTGAAGCAAACAGTTGGCCGCTGCCACCCACCGCGCACAGATCAGCTCCGATTCCCTCCATGCACAGATCAATTTCTTAGGCTTAGTTCCTGGAAAATCTGTATGACATCTTTAGGTGGGAGATAAGGTCAATACCACGCTCCTTGCCTGAGATGATGAGTGTCTAGGCTTGATTCCTGTTGACTTCTATCAAAAGAGAATGTAAAATAGCATCGTAACTGGCCTGCAAGTAAAAAATGAATTAAGTAAAACAAATCATCCTTTACTTCTGCTCTGATGCTGGCAATAAACATCACTGTAGCTGCGAAATGCAAATGAGTAAGGGCTTTCACTCACTGACAGCAGACATCACATCACCAGAGAGATGGCCTTGAGATCCCTGCCAGTCGCAGTCACAACCATCCCTATGGCAACTAAAGCAGGGCCTTGCATGGAAGAGCAAGGCTGGGAAAAGGCTTATTGAATATGCTCTAGCAGCTGAAAATAAGGGAGAAGTCACTACTGCAGGAGCAGCCCAGTTTCTGCAAATCATATCAAGGGCTTCACCCCCCACCCCAGGCAGTAAGAACAGCTACCAGGTGACAATTCAGCAAAGCCGTGGGGACATACCACTGGATGTCCTGGGGGTCTTGGGCCTTGATTCTCCTGCCCTGGGATCTGATTATACCACACGGTGACCTCAGTCTAGCCCACACGTACAAATTTCCTTCCTATAAAATGAAAATACAGAGAAAAGCCTGGAACTTGGGCACTGGGCAGGCAACACACCCAGGCTGAGGAGCTGTCTGGATGCTCTGAAACCCATGTTCCTCTGTCCAGACACAGCCAGGGGACTAAAACTGCTTCCAACACGTCCTGTTACAGACTTATTTCCACCGCATAGCTACAGGCCCTTGTGGTGCAGTGCAAAAATGCTGAAACACTCCAGAATATCAGAGTTTTTCCTGAGCTGAGAAAGAACAGGTATGGGGACAAGCAGAGCAACTCAAATCTCTTCTGGGCTCAATATTGGTGCTCGAAGTTGCTGTCAAGAGAAGTAGAAGAGCGTCCCCCACCATGTGATGACACTGCTCTTCAGAGAACAAAGGTTTGCCTTTGTTCCTCTTGCCTTCAAACTCTTGCAGCCAGTAATTGTGCTGTGGATGGCTTTTTTCATGCCTTCACTTGAATACTGAACAACAGGCACCCATGAGGACCCTTTTTCTTAGCATCTACCTCTTGCTTTTCTGGTTTTCTTTAGCAATGATAATAGGAAAAAGCGAGCATCATTAAAAGCAGGTGCAAGACAGCCAAATTTACCTGTTAGAAGCAAAAACATTGTTCAAGGATTAATTAGATTCTGATAGAAAAACTGCTATTTTCCCTCAGTATTCAAAATACAGGTTCAAATAAGGCAGGTGCTTAAATTGACAATCATGTTCTGATTAGTAAATATTAGCTGGGAATTGGCTCACTCAGAGCACGACAAGTTTAGTTAGGAGAACAAGTTCTTAAAGGAAAAAAAAAAAAAGGAAGGAAAAGGAAGAAACGAAAAGTTTTTGTAGCAATTGAAAATAAACGGGATGAGAAGTCAGCTCCCCCCGGCTCCCAGAGCAGCCCTGGCCCAGATGGTAAGGCAGTCAGCTGTGTGCTTGCTGCTCAGCCTTTTTTCTGCAAGCAGCAAGAATATCCTGGAGAAATTGTGACTGGGCAATAATGAGAGCAGTCAAAGGGAAGTACTGAGTTAGGTAAGCAGCCCAGACATGTTACTGGAGGAAGCAGAGAGCTAGTGTAAGTAATCTTCAGTGAATCACCCACCCAAGCAACGATGGAAAAAGCGTTTATTATCTGATAGTTACAAGTGCTGGGGAGGGACTGGATCACCAGAGGACATCTGCACAGTGTTTTCATCAGTCTAATTGTGCCAACAGTAACATTAGCCAACAGGAACTGAGCTCAGTGTGTTAAATAAACTTGCCAGTATTAACCTGTTAAAAGTCTCCTGGTGCTCGGGACCGAGTCGAGTCCTTCTTCAGCACACCTGGAGCAGCACATGGCATCACCAACCAGATTAATCCTTTTAATCTGTACATTGTGGCGGCTTGTAACAAGACACAGAGAGTTTTCCCCTGTTTCTAGCTCAGCCCTTGCTGGTAACGGTTTTCAGCCCTCGCTACCTCATGGAAGGCTTTTCTGAGGTTATTCCAGCGGGTGTTGTGACTTCATTTCCTCACAGGCTCGTGATGACCATCATGATTGGCAAATTGGCCAGTAACATCAGCAGAGCGTCTGAGGCTGAGCGGGCCCCAGAAGCAAAGCAGAGTCTCTGGCATGAAGGCTCCAGGTCAGGACACAAAGAGCAGGGCATCAGCAGCTGGGACTCCGGAGGCTTTTCCCAGCAACGGGTCCATGTGAGGTCTCATTTCTCACAGGAGAACCATGAGTTTCTGCCTTCCGTTTTGTTCACCTAAAGGTGCGCCCTTCAGTGTGCTCTACCAGCTCCACTCCTCTTGCTTCAGGGCTAACCAAGGTGTGCTCAGAGAGGGCAAAGAATGGAGTCAGGTTTTCCTGGAAGCTATGAGTCTTCCTTCTCTAATTAATAGAGATAAAAGAGGTCTTTCTTCTAATGGCAGACTGCTGCAAAGTGAGGTCAAGGAAGAAAACAGGGCTCCTCTGAAGTAGAAAAGTTCTCCTCCCATGCCACGTGTACCTGTGTACAAGCTTTGGGTCTGAGCACCAGCCTGGACAAACTTAGTTGTCTGAGATGTTAAGTAGAGACGGAAGTCAACAAGCAGGAGAAGCAAATATTGAATCTGACTTCACTGTCCTTCCCAGAGAAACAGCTTTCTCCTTTGTGGCCAGGACTGGCACAGGCAACTTCCTCCCTGAGTCTTGGTTTTCTTGGCAAAAGCTGTTTATTTTATTGAGTAATTTTTCTCCCGATGGGTCCAATCCCTGGCTTGTTTCAAAAGTATTTGGCAATCTCTTTCTCATCACCCTTTTGGTCACCTCTGTCTTCTGGGGCTGCTCGCAGAGTGATGCATTGCTGCTGGGTGACATTTGCAGACACATTACTGACAGGAACAGAGAGCCACAATGATTTCCTGAGGTGAAACTTCCCACTAATTCATGTGTGTCTGGGTTTATGAATGTGTTGTTTCTTATTTTTCTTTGGCTTTCATGTGATGTCCCAGCTGTACAAATTACATCACCATCAACCTTGTATAAGTTCCAGTTACTCGCACCCCGGACAGCCCTGCTGCTCACATCTCCGAGTCAGAGCTGAGGAGTTTCTAAGGGTCTCAGCCCAGATTGGGTACTCGATCCAGGCCCATCATCTCTTGAAATCAAGGGCTATCTCTACAGATAATTTTGTAGAACAGTAAAATTGCATGACGCAGAAGCAGCTGAGCTGCATTTGCAGGTGGCAAGCTTCAGAGTTACTTTAATCTCTCTAAGCCACCCTCCCAGATAAAACTTTCACTTCCCTTGACAGATGTTCCTGTAAAGGATATGTTTTATTCTTGATGCAGGCTCTGGCAAGACAAGGATGGTGTTATTGGAAGCCAAGATCACGTAACAAGGAGGTGAAGCAAAGAGCTTTTACATTGTCTGGTGTTCAGCGAAACACAGTGAACAAAGTGAGTGGGGAAGCAGGATGCTCTGTGTGAGCAGTGCTGCTGTCTATCTCCTGTAGACCAGTGTTCACAGCAGCTAACCTATAAAAGAGTTAAAACTGGAAGGAGAACTCAAGTCTTGGCAGGAAGATGTGATGTCCCCTTCTGAACTCAATTCAGATTTTTAAAGAAGATTTTTAAAGAAGACACTGAGTTAGTGAGTGGCAGAAAAGAAGTGGCAGTACGTTACCAGAGTGTATAAAACTATTGCCAGCATCAGTGTTGACTGAACTAGTACTGAAGAGCATTGAAGTACTGATTGACAGAAAGAGTAAGCTTGGACACAATGTGGGATACAATATGGGGTGCATGGGGAGTTATCTTCACAATCTGACCATGCCTGACTGCACAGACAGCACACTGCAGCACCTGCATCTACCTCAACAACCCACAGGATCTAATTTCAGTTTTGCTGTCCCAAGCAAAGCTGATGTTGTGTTAGTCATTAATCAAAATTACTATAATAATAATAAAGTTATTAATAATGGACAATTTTTTTTTTTAATGCACAGGCAGTTTGGTACAGAATTAGGAAGCCAGGTGAGATATTCAGACCTGCCAGAGTGAGCTGGTGGTGACAAGTTTGAGGGCTAAAAACCGCCTTGGGTAAAAATCTTCACAGTGTTCTTCCAGGAGCCAAGACAGGATGGGGAGGAAGCTGCTGTTACCAAGAAAGGCAGCTCGCAAGTTAACAAGATGCTGCTGAATGAGAGCTGTTCCATGGCCGTGCTCATTTATAACCATAGTTTCATGGGGTTTATTGTCTGCAGAGGTAAAATGCTTCTTCTATAGGCACAGAACAGCAGCCTGGAAACAAAAGCTCTGAGAAAGGCAAACTATGTGAAGTGGCAGCACTGGCTGTTTAGACACAAGCTATGTTTTTGCTTTGGCTACAGATCAGATTGTGGGTGGAAGTTCAGGTCATCTCTCTTTCTGTCCAGATGAGTCTTCCATTTCCAGCTTGCTGCTGGCCTTGCCATCTCCATCTCTGAGCTGCTAATACAGCAACGTCTGCGGCGTATTTCAGACTCCCTGTCACTACTGCCTCTGTAGCCTGTCACTTGCAGTCCATTGCTCCCTTTTCTTTCCCATTCTGAGAGGCTTTGCAGAACAGAGATGAAGTGCCGGATTTGATGGGCCAAATCCATTTTCTTGCAGACAGCTTGACATGGTAGGATACACAGGGTCATGACCATCATCCATTTCTGCTGAGCCGTGTAGAAACCTGGGCATTTCTTTGAATGCTCAGCCCTCAGACCTTTCTAAACACTTTGTTCACCCAACTAAACACAACAGAAGTCTCATCCCACTGGACTGCCATCAAGGCAACTACACTTGTGATTAAGAGGAGGGTTCACTACTGCATCAGTAGGGGAAAACAGAAAAAAACCCCTTGCTTTCTTAATTTCATTTGTGGTGTGGGATATTGACCTGTGAATTTAGTCCAATAAACATCTGTTTTTTGCAGGTAGAACTCATCATTTCATTTACCCTTTAACAATCCTGTAAATGGAAAGACCATAAAAAAACACAGGGATGTCCTGGAAAGAGTCCTGCAGAGGCTACGGAGATGATTATGGGCCTGGAGCATCTTCCCTGTGAGGAAAGGCTGAATCAACTGGGGCTGTTTAGCCTGGAGAAAAGAATCCCAAGAGGGGATCTTATTAATGGTTATAAATATCTGAAGTGTGGGACACAGGGGGAAATGGCCAGCCTCTTCTCAGTGTGTGTGGGGACAGAACAAGGGGTGATGGCTGCAAGTTGGAGCACAGGAAGTTCCACACCAATGTGTGGAAGAACTTCTTCACAGCAAGGGTGACAGAGCACTGGGTCAAGGTGCCCCAGGGGGTTGTGGAGTCTCCTCTGGAGATATTCAAGACCTGTCTAAAGGCCTATCTGTGTGATATGTCCTAGGGAACCTGCTTTGGCAGGGGGTTGGACTCGATGAGCTCTGGAGGTCCCTTCCAACCCCTACAGTTCTGTGATTCTGTGATTCTGTAAAGGTAACATTCAAAACAAAGACATGACAAACAAGCATGAAGGAAGTATGGATTTTTTTTTTAATGCTTTTAATTGCAGTCATAAGATTTCAGTGCATAAAATTTCCATGTGAACGAGTCACGTTATTAAGCACACGACTGTAGGCTCCCATGGCTCAACAACCTTAGTAAATCTATCATGAGAGAGAATGGATACTTTGATGTTGGTGTTCTTATTTTCAGCAGCTTAACATGTTAATGTTACAACTGCCATTATTTTCCCACAAATGTCATTGTTGTCATCCCCACATCGTTGTCATCCCCATATTTTGTGTGAGCAGAGATGCAAGGGGAAAAGATTCACACGGCTGTTCATGATTCACGTTGAGACTGGCTTTCCATAGTCTGGTAAAATCTAGGCCACAGGATGGGAGGCTAAAACCGTGAATATAATACATTATTTGTACTTTGATAGGAAACTCGGACTCCTTTCCATGAATATGGATGTTAAATGTCCTATTTTCCTGCCTTTTTGCTATAACATGAAATATATTGGCAAGATTAAAGGGATACTGGGTCTCAGAACTTTGCTGGCTCAGGAGGGGTGAACACCGCACAACACAACTTAGTCCAAGGCATAAGTCTTTTTGTACTTCAGAAGCATGAATAAGCAGACCTGTGCAAAGAGCTAATTAGTGTTTTGTACCTGTCCAAAGGTGCTAGGATTGCAGTCCATTGACCTTGGTATTCATCTTCAGGGCTGGGTCCTCATTTGCTTAAATATTAATATTCTCACCATGTTGTTGTCCCTCAGTTGAAATAGCTGGTGAGGCTGATGCTTCACACTCCCAGCAAGTTGCTAATGTACAGATTCAGAGGTGACATAGGGAACCAGCTCAGGGTAAGACCACAAATCCTGCTCTCCAGCAGAGATGTCAGGGCTGGGAGAGCTTCAGTAAGCCTTGTTGGCCCTGATCAGCCTCACCTGGGACCTCCACCAACACCCATAGCCCCAACAGCTCTATTTAAGCTCAGCCTGAGGGCTATCAGTTCCTGCTTGAGCTGTGTTGGAGAGGTGCTGGTATCCAGTTTGGAAATGCCTCTGGGTGTTTGTATAGCTTGGTGGTACAGATGTTGACTGGTCTCCTAACTTTACTATGATCCTGTCTTGCTGTCGTGGACCTACCAGGAAGCCACTGGATCTGATTATAGTCCTGACACATGGACTAAATTCTTGAACCTATCACCGTGGTATTGCTGAATGCTCTGGAGTTCTGCTTGAATTGGCCCTACTCACCTTGCTCAGGTACTAACTGCTCTGTAGCTGGAAAGGTCCTCTTGGTGTCCATACCTTAAGGACATATAGGCCCTGAGAAGTAGCTAAAAGCAAGTATTGATGGAAGAGTGTCAGAATACTAGAGTGGGTGTAAGTTGATGGAGAATTGATGTTTCACTGGAGCATTCCTTTAATATTGAACCACTTGCAGCTTAGTGAATCAGAATTGGTGGCTCTGACAAAGGATTTTTCTTTTCTCAAGCCTTTCCTTGAACTATGTAGACCTCTAGTATCTGTGTGCTGTAGCCAGGAGTTTAATAACTTTGCACATGAAGAAAAGCATCCTCTTTGTTTTGACCCTTTCCATGACACCCATCACTTCTTGATGTTACACAATTCTTATTTGGATTCTGTGTGTCACTTGATCCTGTAGACTTCTACTGTAATTCTTATCTCTTTGGGGGCCAGATAGTTATAGTCTACTTGGTTATTTTAGATTAATGTACATAAATGAATGTAGGCACAAGGCTATGCACTCATGCCCCTCCATTTTTTTAGTGCTGAGTTTAATGAAGAGATGAAGGATGCCTAAAATTTGTGCCTCCTTGGCTTTGGCATCTGTAAAAATATATTTATTGGTATGGGTTTAAACTCTTGCAAGCTCTGTTATGTAAATCAGGCTGGGAAGTGCAACTACAACTTACTACAGATGTGCTGGCAGCCCTGCAGAATGGCATTTAGGGAAGCACCTGTTTCTCTGCACTGAATAGGGCTGCTCTGTTGTGATGGCTTGAACTCAATGATCTCTTGAGGTCCCTTCCAACCCCTATAATTCTATGATTCAGTGATGCTTTGCTCCTTTCTACTGTTACTACGTAAGTGAGAATGATTTAGAGAAGAAATAGCACAAAGTTTTAAAACATTAATAATTGGTCTTTGAAAGTAGAATAATGATTTTTGCTAGTGAATTGGTTTCTGGTCTCTGAAGTCTTCTAACTGAAGAATGTACCAGGTATGCAATTAAAACTAAAAAGGTTAATGACTATATCTGACAAATCAAGCTCAAGTGCAGTTTTTCTGTTATGCTTCTGTATGTAGATTAAGGTCAGGTTTTGGCGAGTGCAGCCCAGCTCAGAAGAGCCTCAAGTTGGACACTGAGTAGGGTGGAAAAGCAATTGTTTTGAGAGCTGTTGCGTACTTAGCTCTTTCCAGAGCTTGTGCTTGCAGGGTGAAGAGTGACAGTTTAACCTGTGCAGCCCAACCCACCCTCCCTGCACACCCACGTTGTTGGGTTAGCAGTCAGGAGTGTTTGTCCCACCAAGAACACGAGTTGTTCCCTGCCAGGACAGAACAAGCAGGCACCTTGTAGAGCTCTGTCATCTCATGTGTCTTAGTAAACATTCACTAACATGTCCCTTCCAGTGGAAGAAATAGTCTGCCTGATGTACGAAATGTTGCTGGCAGCTGTTGATTTATTTTCATGACTGAGCAGTATCACAGCAGCTCAACAGATCTCTCAGCTGGAAGCTGCTGGAAGCCCCTTTTTTTCCCCCAGTCACCTTATAACTGTGTAAGTTAAAGTAACTCCTAAACAGAGACTGAGGCTGCAGTTGCCAAGCTCAGCCTACTAGCCTGTTCCCTCTAGTGAGACACTTCAGAGAGAGGAGAATGTGCAGTAACCGCTGCCATGAAATAACTGTGATGTGACAATAACTGCTTCCTGACCCTGGTGAGCATGGCTAGCTTTGACATGTTCTGCTGAAAATCTTGTGGAGCTGCTTGTTTGATCAGACCCTGAACCATCTGACTGACACGCATCTCTCAGCCAAGCTCAGGCTTCCAGTGCCATGACCCACTACTACCTGGCAGTACCTCAGAGGTCAGAGACCTGTTACAGGGCTGGAAATGACCGTCTGTTTTTCTTGTTAGCTGACAGTGGCTAATAATGAGGGGAAAAAACAATGCTAAAAACAAAATAGCATCCATGGCAACACAGCGAGTTACTCCCAAACTCCTCAAAATAGGAATAATTAATTTAACCTTTTTTTTATATTTTTAATGCTTACACAGGCAGATGTAGGCATGTTCTGGCAATTAATAATCTGCTGAATCAGAAGTCTTCAAGGGAGGTTGGAGTGAAGTGCCAGGAAGGATCTTCCCCTTACATCTAAGTTCTCATATCCGGAATGCTATCTGCATTGCTCAGCACAGGGCTTCGCCTCCTTGGGCTGGATCAGACAGATCCATGCTGTTTCACAGGCTATGCTTTCCCTGCTGCCTTCGATGGGCAAAAATGAGTTGCCTGAGTCTTCACTTACTGTAGCACCTTAATGTGAGTTGTGTAAGGCTGATCTGGTGGCACTTACCCCAAGGAATGTGCTGCTGGTCTTTTTATATAGTCCCCCAAAAACTACACCAGCTCTAGTGTAGCTCTTGAAACACTAGTTTCAAGTAACAAATGAGTACAAAGATCAGCCAGTTCAAGTTGGGAGTAGGAAGTGACTATGTCCTGACAGGTCCCAACCTGAGTCTCCAAATTACATCCTCCTCCCCTGTTCTTAGGTGGGCTTCTTGGTTGCAAATCAGGCAGGGAGCTCAAAGGAGACTTCCTCACACAGGCTCTGCTTCTATGGCATTGCATCAGGAAAATGCAATTAATGACCCTTGTGAACGAAGGACTTGTTCCAAGCCCTATATATAGGGTCTGTGATGTGGATTCATGCTTCCAACTGCACTAACGCAGCAGTGGCTGGAAGAGCTAGCAAAGCTAAGAGTAATGCTACAAGTATCTGCAGACCAATTTGAAGCACATGCTTGCTTGTTTTCAGGGTGAAAGACCTGCATCCCTGGGTAACAGGGCAGTGGGAATACATAAATTAAATCTGTGCCCAGGACTTGAATTTGGCTCTGAACTTCACTGACCTGAATAAGGCTAGAGACAGTGTGAGCAAGGTCATCACTTGGCTCAATAAGCTTACACAGCTCCTTACCACCTCCATCATCTGGGCCTCTCTATCTCACTCCATCTGCTCCATTCCAGTGATATTTTTAGCATGCACTCACTGTACAGTTTTTCCAGTCTGGCTGCCTGACCCTTTGGTCTCCTAACAATGCAGCTGCGATGGAAGTGGTGCATGAGCAAAGGCTGCCAGTGAAGTGGGATTTTTTCCAGATCCCAGAATAACCCCCAAACTTGACCAATTCTGTCCCCTTGGAGCTGTTTTTTTTAACGAGTCGAGCTGGGAGGCTTTTTCTGTAGGGTTCTGTTAACCTATAAATGGCTGCAACTCAGCTTTGAAGTTAACACTTCGTTAAGAATAATTGGGGAAGTTCACACCTCTGTTGGGAGCTTGTCTAGCAGACTCTGCAAGACAGAAGTGGGTTGATGTACATGCTGATGCCTGGCTTTACTGCCATAACACCAAGGACAGTAACTGGCCCAAGGACAGTAACTGGCCCAAGAACAGCCCAGGAACTGGAACAGACCTTGCTTCCACAGGCTCAGCTGCTCCTGATCCTAATGAAGTGAAGGGATAGAATCATAGGATGTGTAAGGTTGGAAGGGACCTTTCAAGGCCATCTAGTCCCACCCCCATGCAATGAGCAGTGACATCTTCACTAGATCAGGTTGCTCAAAGCCCCATCAAGCCTGACCTTGAATATCTCCAGGGATGGGGCCTCCACCACCTCTCTGGGTAACCTGTTCCGGTGATCCACAACCCTCATATTGAAGATTTTTTTTCCTAATATCCAACCTAAATCTCCCCTTCTCTAGTTTAAAACTATCACCCCTTGTCCTATGGCTACGTGCCCTCTTCCACAGCTTGCTAATGACAATGCTGATGACAACAGCTGTGAACTTGCAATACAATTTCAGGTGCCAGTTTTGGGGTACTGAATGACTGGGGCATATGTGACTAAACCTTACGTTACTGGTGGTGGAAAAACAGAGGTAAAAATTTCCATTTAGTTACTGCTGTCTGGTACAAGCTGGAAATTATTCACTGCAAGAAGGAGAAAGGAAACAGGGTCCTGCTGACACACAGGCTGTGTCTGGTGTGCTGTGCTCACAGAAGAGGTCTCCAGGAGGAGAGCTGCCTCTCCAGGAGGAGACTCTCTTCCTTTTGTGTCAGGCCACGTGATGGGAAGGAAGGACATTGTAACCTGTCATGTCCATCAGGACCAGGAAAGCTGATGCCCTTTTAGACTCTGGTCACTCAGTGAACATTTTTCTTGGTGACTTTGAGCCTGTGGTGCTTGCAACAAGCAAAAGTCAGAACTGGAAACCAATCAAATATGGTTAAATCTCCTGATATGGGGGAAGCTTTCAAAAAGCCTTAGCTGTCAGTGTTTTGTGAGGACAAAAAGTGTGGGGAACCCCTGTGTCAGCATCCTTCTAGGAAACAAGCACCTGACCAATGATCAATGGCCTGTATGCTATACTTGTGATGGAAAATGGGCTGCAATCTCAAGCCTCTCTTCTGTCCTCCCTGTCCCTGCTGTTGCCAGCTGCCCCTTGCCAGAATCCTGCACAGTCTGGTGTCATGCTGGGGTTCAAACTCTTGAGAGCATCAGTCAATGTGTCAGACCTTGGGCTGCACAGTGCGGACAGGTGAGCTGCCAGCTCTGCTGGAAAGGCAGTACCCTCAGCAGCAAGGCAGCACAAGTTGTTGTGGGTTCCTCAGTTCTGATGTCCTCCTCCTTGTGACGGCTCTCTTGGACCACTAAATTGTCAATGGCTGGTTGAGGTTAAATAGTCACTTCTCTAGGATTCCTATAAGATCCCAGGTAAAAGCAAGCCTCTAACCAATGGACACTTCACCTCTACATTCTCTCACAAGCAGCAAGTTGCATACCTCTGGGATATGCCCTCTTTCCTTGCTGCAGCATGGAGAGACAGTATATTAAAGTTACAGCAGCATTATGTATGGCTTCATAACTGAGTCAGGTCTTGGAGTATGTCAAAGTCTGCATTCAGAGCAGCTCTTGCCCATAATCCATTGTCATCCTCAAGAGCAGGGGAGTTGAGAAGTCTGGTATGAGGATGCACAACCCCCATGGATTGGGTGGTTTAACATGGCTCTCCAATCAAGCAGCCATTACCTTCTGCAGTGATGACAGCACGGTGCTTTCCACACTACCTGCTCAGCGTTTTGAAAGGGTTATGATTAGCTGTGATATGACAAAACAAACAACGGTGTGTCCTGTTTGCACAACAGCTTTCATACTTACTGCTTTGTGCAAGATAATCTTGTGGCCTGAAGCTAGGAGAAACATCCTTTGTAGCAGAGTCAGCTGCTTTGATACATCTTTATCTTTTTTACTGTGTTTATTGCTGGCAGAAAACAAGAGTAAATGTATAGATAAACTTCAGGGTCTTATCATCTTGGCTAGAGGGGTAATCCTGGCTCCATTCATGTAAACAGCTAAATTCCTTCTGATTCCATTTGGACCAGGGCTTCATCTCCTCAAGTACTTTTTTCCCCTCTATTTGCAGTCCTTGAAGTAACTACAGACCGCTGTCTCCCACCTGCATTCCTCTGGGTGCAGTGGTTGCAGCTGAAGGCTGCTTCTCCTAGACTTTCAGATCTTGAAGCATTTCTGGGCGGGGAATGCAGGAGGATGTAGGAACCAGGGCTGAAAACCCATCTGGCACCAGCGGGAGCGGCTGGAAGAAAGGGGCAAGTCCAGCTGTAAACTCACTCTCCGATGTGGCTGCTAAAATAGGCACACTTCCCACATTACCTGTGAGCAAGAAGGCTTGTTGTGAAGGAATGAGCATCATATCTTGGGGCTTTATAGCTTAAGTTTGTTTCTATGGTGCTGGTACCTGGAATCTTCAGCAAAATGAAATGATGGTGAGTGGGAGCTGCTGCCCGATTCCTATATATATATGTCCTTCCTTGTTTTGTTGAGGCTTCCTATCTTGTCAGGACACTTCCAGGTCTGTGGAATGATCTCTGGTGTCTATGGCTAATCCAAGTGGAAATACCATGTGTACCTGTATAATGTGCAGCTTCTCCAAAACGTTCTCTACTTTTCAGGGCAAATATTTGTACTGATGAAGGTTACGATACTGGCTGGCCTAGAACTTGAGACCCTCGCTCGTTTACATGTCAGACACAGTTCAGAGATCTGCAACACAAATCACCCTAGTGATGACCTTACCTTGCCAGGGCACCCAAACAAGACTTGATTCAATGCAGTCAGGGCTAACGTAAGCCTGAAGTGTCCACAGGAGTCCAAGTGCTCTTGGTGTAGCGAGTCTTGCTCTCCCTTCACAGTATCTCTGAGCTCTGTGGGAGTTTTAAATTCCACCTTCTGCTTCACTAGCATCTTCCATCAGATGTTACGCTGTGAATGGCTTTCAGCCCTCAAATCAGTCAAAGATGCATCAAAAGCTCCTTTCCTATAAGAAATATTTTGCTCCCTAAAGACTGGCTTGCTGGGAGAAGTGGTGACCTCTGCAAGTACCCCTTTTCCTTAATGCTGACATGGCAGCAGTACCATCCCTACCTTCCAGGTTCCATTTATGCTTCAATATAACATCTTTCATTGAAAACTGTAGTCTTCAGGTCTACCTGGATGTCCATAGCCTGGAAACTAAAATGCAACTAATAGGTAGGAACAGGTCAGACATGCTTGCTGCACAAGGCTGGTGAAGGATAAACTAAAAATAATGTCCTATGTAAAACTAATTGGAAATGTAGGTTTAGCTGCCTGAGTTTGTAAACACTTGCATGTGAGGCTGGAATTCACTAGTATAGGCTGGTCTAATCAAAAGAAAAGGGATTTTTCTGGCCAGAAAACTGCACGATGAAGGAGGAAGTGTCCTGTGTTACAATCTCCATCAAAAAGACAGCACTTGCCCAAACATCATACTCTTGGTAGGACAATAGGAGAACTTAGTGGAAGAGTTTTGTTCTGTGCCTTCTGCCCACTGGGCAAGACATTTTAGTCCAAAAAGCTCTTTGAGTTTATGGGGCTGCAGCAGAACTCAGAAATACTGCCAGCAATTTGATTACCCTCAGACAAGAGGGAAAAGTATTCTCTAACCCATGTCTTTATTCTAAGGCAGTTTTCATATTTCCAAATATAAAAACAAAGTGGTGATGGAGGGTTGGGTTTGGAGGGGTTTGGTTTTTGCTCCATCAGCTAACCTGTAAAGGTATGTTTGTAAAGTCAGCCAGGAAAGTAGCAGAATTCCTGGTTGTAGCTCTTGGAAATCACTGCAGAAGCGAAGCCAGGTTATTTCTATAGAGGTTGTGTTATCAGAAATAGTCTGGAAAGAACATGTTAAGATCTGGGTTTGATTTATTCTGGGACCTAGGCTTCAAGTTCAAATCCAAATCAGGATTAAAAAGGACTAGAGTCTTCAGCAGGAGATTTTGGCTTCAAATGATAGAAACAGCAAGAGATCTAGCTGGCTTTGGTGATAGGCCAGGTTTTTAAATCACCTTGATTTTTGTGCATCTTTTCTTACAGATAATTAAAGCCATATTCTCTTATGTATGTGCAGCATAAATTTCTACTGGTAGCATGTCTTTATCCTGAGAAATGACATATCTCTTTTCCCCCTCTCTGTAACTGAGACAAGCTCCTCTTTTGGATCCCTGACATCCTCCTCACAGCTCCTGTCAAACACTCTGGGCCTAATTTGAATTCCAGTGAGGAGGAATGATCTGATATTTTGCTTACCTTAGTGAATGAAAGATTAATTCTGTCCATCGAAGTTTTACACTGCGTGCTGGTTTGTTAAAGGCATTTTACCACACAGCTGGTGAGGGACTTTCAAAAATACAAGGGAGGACTGTATGCTATTTGTTTTAACTTTTCCTTTCAACTCTCTCTTTTTTTTCTTTTTTTTCCCCAAAGTTCCCAGATGACTGCACTCTCCTGAATACAGCAATCTGTTTAATCTAGTTTTAGCCTTCCTTTTCCTGTTTTGCTGTTTACTTTTCATTCCATGCTAGTAGCTATTGAGGTAATACTGTGGGTCCATTATCTCTATTTGGGCCTCTTGGAATATATGTGTTGGCTTCGCTCTGCATGTGCAGGCAGGAGAGGGAGGGGAATAAACATACATGTGGCCAATTAGTTAGCACACTTAAATTAATGAAGAGCAATCTATGAATCTCCTTTTTTGTTTTTTTTTCTTCTGAGAATTTGGAAATACTGAGAACATTTGCCATGCAGCCTTCAAAATCTTCAAAAGCAGCTCTAAGGTCACAGTCTAATACTCCTTCTGTATACTCACGTCTCTTCTGAAAGTATTTCCCAACTTAATCTTCAGCATATGGAACGGGAGGGCAGAGGGGGAACAGCAGTGTTTATGACCAAAGTGCAAAGATGAGGAAGAAAATTAAATCCACAAAAAATGCAAATCTTTTGATCTCTACTTCATTTTCCTCATCTCAAACTTCACAGTACCAGCAGTTATGTTTTAACTAAACATTGAGTTTATGGACCCATGTCTCTGTCTACAGATAAGGGAAGGTCAAGAGGAACTCTGCTCATGCTGCCTTTGCTTTTGCAGATTTTCCTTGAATTGGGACACCCAAACAAGTCGGTGGAAGTCTAAACACCACCAGTGATCTGGATGTGTTGCTCCTTGTAGTAGGTAGAATGTGTTCGAAGATGTCTGCTCTGGATATATACAGTCCTGATAGAAACGTCTCGGTGGTATCACAGATAAAGGGGCCTGTAGGATCCATGAAACTTGAGAGTAAATACCACAGTAAACCCAAGAACAACAAAATTAACCCGGCTAGAGGAATTTAGGAAGAAGGGTAAGAAAGTAGGGGTTTGTATGTACTTTTCTCTTTGGCTCTTGAATTGTAGCGGGGAAAAGCCCTCGGGGTCAGAAAAGCTGAGATGGAAAGCAGGAAGATGGCTTGGGAGGATCTCTGCTCTGTAGGAAAGCTCATCTGTCAAACCACTCACTGGAGTAGAGAGGAGAAATGCCTGTTTCCAGCAAGGATTCTGCCTCTGGTTCCACAAAATGGAGAGATTCAATCTTGCCCCATCTCCTTGCCTTGATAACTGAGCCTCCTGACTTACCTATGAAAGTAGTTCACTGTCTGATAAACACATCCATCATTTGGTGTCTTGACCAAGTGATCACATTCTCTTCACCACACTCCTGCTCTCCTGGTTTCACAGACTTGTTCAGCCCACTGGTACCTGAGGGATGCCTTGAAGGGTCATTCCAAAATACTGACCCCACTATGCTTCATTCTACAGGTGGGATGACCAAAATCCTCAGAAAAACCATGCGCACCAGAAGAAAGGAGATTAGGTATGTGATGGGGAAGTCAAAGAAAGGCCAAGGGTCCCAAGAAGAAATAAAATATGACCAAGCACTGATAGCATCTGAGGATTATTCCTCCCTTTCTTTTTCTGCTTTCTTACAAAGCACAGGGTAAATTAGGTAGCCAGATTCCACTCTCCTTGAAACTCCTGAGTCATGCGAACAAATAACTCTGTACTGGACATTGAGGAGAACCTGCATTAGGGCAATACCCAGAGGGAAATAGCTCAAACAGGCGTGTGCAGTGGAGAGCTAAGGCTTGTCTCTTATCACTGTGGGTCATTTATAATTTAAGCGATAATTACACAACTAATTCTGAGCTAGTTCCAAAAATAAAAAGAAAAGAAAAAAAACCACCCTAGTTCCTGAGAAGTCAGTGTGCTGGCTCTGCCTGAGGTTGGCTATGAACATGCCTGGGTGAACAGCACTGAACCGAATCTGGAGTTTAAGCACAGACAGGTCATTTCAAACAGCCCTGCAGTTAAGCAACACTTCACCCTGGGGAAGCCTCCCATCCAAACACTTCCATAGCTCCACATGGGCTTTCTTTCAGAGTTGTTGGCTGTCCTCCGTGGGGTTTTTTCTTCTTCATCTTTACTCTTTTTGAAGATTTTAAGATGTTTAGGGAAGCTGCTGACTTAATTTTTTCAGATGTTTTGAGTTCTGAAAGGCTTTCACCTGCAAAGGATTTATCCTGATGGGGAATTAATTCCAGCTTTATTTGCAGAAGAAAGAACTGTATACAGAGCAAAGGATGCTCAGCTTCTCCGGCGCTAACATGAGCGGCTCTGAATGGAGATCTGTTAGAGTGTTCTGGATATTTGCATGTCAGCATGCTGAAAAAGCAAGCAAATGCAAATGAGTGTTCCTGAAAACAGCAGTGGAAAGCAAATATAAGCTTTTTAAAAAAAATATAGTCTAAAAAGACCTTGTTATATGGGTCGTGATAGCAAGAGCCCAATACTGAGAGAGGAAAGTACTAAACTTCTAGAGCAAGAGGTGATGAAAACTGGCTGGCTCATGGCAGTGGGATGCGGATCCTTCCTCCGATCCCAGCTGCACCCCAGGGCAGTTGGCTGGGGCACCACGCTGTCACGAGTTGTTGCTGCCTCAGTTTACTGTGTGTGGCTCACAAAGATGGGTGAGCTAATATGAAGTAGTCACACTGTTGAGTCTAGCAAGTGAGATTTATAATTAGACTGACCTTTCATCTGCGGAGGGAGAGTCTGGGGGCAGGCAAGGAATGGATGGATGGGGGATTTGCCAACCATCAGGACAAAAGTTGAGCAGAGGGCTAACATGCAGCCGAGGAACTAGCAGTGTCCTCAGAAAAGGAACAAGAATGGACAGAGTCAGCCAAGACAGGGGGACACAAACATATGCAGCTTTGGTTGTCTAGAGGGAGCAACCACCTCTACGTACAGTGTACCTACAACAAGCCAGACACCTGTGACCACACTCTTGCATAAGCTCCACGGAGTTCCATAGCTCAATGGTTTATTTTAGCTACATCTGAGTATTCAGAAGTATTTACACCTTAAACTCCTTTAAGTGGAATTTAGGCTGCATAAATCTGAATGCCGGAAGCTCTCCTGGACCCTCCAGCCTGTGGTTTGTGCACACATGCATGTGAGTGCATGCATGTGCTCATCAGGGAAGCAAAAAAAAGGAACTGAGGCAGCAGACACATGACTCAGGGTGTGGGCAAGATTGGTAATGTAACCCCAGCATTGCTGGATTATCAGCAAGTTTGGATCTTCGTTCTGCAGCAGCTGGGCTACCTCCCAACTGAAAATGCTGCAGGCAACATTGCTGCTTAGGAGTCAGTTATCCTTGGGAGCAGGTAAGGGATTAGTGACCAGGCAGGATTTCACACCTGTCAACGGGGCAAACACTGTAACTGCTCAGAAATGTGTAGCAAGAGAGGAAATAACATGGCTTTTTCTGTTCTGAACCACAAGTCCCTCGTGTGTAAACTGAAGGAGCATTGTCTTCCTCTGGTGGGACTCTATATGGGACATGTGCCCAGACAAGATGTGGCTCAAAGTCGTGTTGCTGCATGTCCTTGGCAGCAACACTGGCTGAACGTAGAGCTATCCTCACCTTCCATTCACACCTGCCTGAGCGTGGCAGCCTACCACCCCTGCCTTTGGCCGCTGCTGCTCATCCTGGGTGAAACCAGTTGTGGAGATACACCTCGTTGGAAGAAAGAATCTAACCCAAAACGTTTTCAGGAATGCTGTTTTTCAGCCAGATCAGTTTCCTGACCTGATTCACAGCACTGATGCAGAAACCAGGAGGACCAGCACAACCAGGAGAGCGGAGCACAGAGGTACCCACCAGTGGTGAGGGGCAGCGATCGCTTAGGGCCGAATTGTTGCCAAAGACTTTGCATTGTGAGCCCACTGCTGAAGCTGCAACCTTTGGAATAAAGCTCAGCCTGACCCAATGTGTATTCTAAACAATGCAGAAACACCACAGACTTAGCTGGGTTTTACCTCTAAATTAAGGGGAATGTATTCAGGTTTGCATCTCTCACCCAAAGCAACCTTATTAAGCAGCTTGTTTCTGCCAATGTAATTAATCAGGAGATGGGAAAAGATCACTTTGTTTCATCCCAGATTTCAAACCCCATTCGCCTGCTCTTCCCTGGCCTGTTGAGGCAATCCCACACACTGTGTGTTCTGGGCAGCCTAAAGTCTCTTATTTTAAGCTATGGTTGATGATAACATGCCTTCTTTAAAGAAATCCCACTAATAATGTCTGTTAGTCTTTAAAAGCAATCTATAAACTTCTTGTGCTCTTACTTTTTTAACTTTCATTGACTTCACCTGAGTCTTGAGTAAAAAAAAAAAAACCTTGATTAATTGATTTATCACCAAAAAAAGACATATTTTTTCCTTTAGCAATATCTTTTGACTCCTTAAAATGTAGCATTTGCGTCAGCTCACTTCAAGTGTTTCCTCCATCCTCTGATTAAGACAGCTAAGTGTTTGATGCATGGTTTACTGACTGTGAAAGTTTTCTCTTTTAAATCCAGTGAACTATATTTAAAATAGCCAGGTGTGATTTTTTTTTTTTAGTTATTATTCAGGTGGAGTCACAGAGTCAATCAACGAATGGAACTCAGCAGTTTTCAGGATCAAGTTCAAGCGTGTAAAGAGAGATGTGTTACTAAGACTTAAAAAGAAGAAATGTTATCTGGAGCTCAGATCTTTCCCCAGCAGGAGTAAGTGTAGAGCTGGCTTTCCATGCACACCTCTCCATAAGAAATGTAAAGTAAGATCTGAGCATATCTCGAGCACTTGTTGGAATTAGCACACTGTTCTTCATTGCTTGGTAGTTGGGTTTTTTCCAGACAGATTTATGCTTTTTCCAAACAGCTCCATCTTGGCCCCAAATCCTGCAAGGGTTTCACTGTTTGGAGTAGTTTGGTGTATTTTTCATAACTGCCCCATACAGTGAATGGCCACGTCTATTGTGGATACGTTCATCTTGGGGTACAGCTGATTATACACACCTGGCCTCAACACTCTGATGTGGTTTTGGGTTAATCTGAGGATTTTAGTGCTGGTCAGATGAAATGATCAGTATCAGTTCTGCATTGCTCCCAGGTAGGTGTAGACTTCCATGAGGAATCTGTGTGAATCCCATTATAGAAGTGCTGGGATCCCTATTTATAGTTACAAAAGAACCGAAGCACCAAAGGACAAAGGGTGTGGTGTGATGACACAATGAATATATCTTTAGGGCAGGATTAAAAAGCGCTGCAGTATGAGACCAAGTATTTATATGGTCTAAACTCTCCCTGCCAGTTCCAGTTTATTTTTTAAATTCTGATGGATTAAGTAGGAACAGCCAGGCTTTATGCCAGATCAGGCACTGTCTATCACTTCCATCCCAGCTATATATTGAATGTAAAACCAGAACAGATGCAGGGTTAGCATATAGGTGTCACGATGACATGGCCTGCATTGTGCATGATGACAAATTCAACAGAGATACCTGCTCCAGGATAAATATGCTGAGAAAAAAGTCTGGAAGTACACAGATCCAGTATTACTGCTTGTGTAACTGTGGCTTGTAACCTCAGCTGTGAAGAGATGTGGTCTGTGGTAAGGGAGGCCAAGGCTCTTGGGCATCTTTGCCCTTTCATATCCTCATTCAGCAGGAAGCAGAGCTGGAAGGAACCAGAGAAGTAGGTGGGCTACAGGCTGTGAGGCCATAAGGATGTCTATGAATTTGGGATGGTAAAAAAGGCTCAGTAGTAAAAATGGACAAGTGAAACCAAAGTGAATTGCTGAAGGCATATGGAGAGAGACCAGGGCGGCTTGAGGAAGGATGGGTTAGGTGGCAGGTGAGGCAGAACCTGATGGCACGGGAACCCAGAGGAAGCAGGACTCCTGAAGATATCCTGAGATTCTCTCTTGAATTGGGTCACTCACCAGCATTTCCAAGGTTCTGAATCCCGACTGAAACCCAGGCTCTGTAGTTCTGCCTGGCTGCAGCAAGGCCAAGATCTTGGCTGGGGGCTGACAGTCATGAGAGCTACAAAACTGTCACAAGACATGTGGCTGTCACAGCTGAGGTGGTATTAACTGTGTGTTACATTGCCTGCTGTCAGCTAGTGCCCATCATCCAAACAATCCCAACAGAGACACTGAACAATGCTCACAGGGCAGGGTAGAAACTTCACTGGGGACCTGCCTCTTCTGTGTCGATGCATAGATAGCACCAGGTGACAGGAGAAGCATCAGCCACATCTGCATATGACCCCACAGTGCTGCCTGCCCCTCGCTGGGTGCTGTGCCTGGGCTCGGGTGAGGAGGGACCACTGCACCCTGCTTCATACATACAAGGTGGAGTACTGGCAATCAGCTCAGCAAATCTTGCAGAGAATTTATTTCAGAGAAACAGAAATACACACTCCATGGTGAGGAACTGGTGAACAGTGCAACCCAAAGCAGATCACTCTGTATTTCACAGCTTTGTCTCTAATGCTGAAGAATGGGGAGAGTGGAATCAGAAACATGGGAAACATCCGTGACACCTCTGTCAGTCCTTCCAAAATGTCGATTATATTTATCTTTAGTGTACATGGCATAAGATTTATATTAAAACAGGAATAATTGGCATTTTTATATCAGCTTTCCTTTGCAACAACTTTCTTTTGAAGATCACATTAATGAGTACCCATCAATCAAGCCTCACATAATCACCGTGTGGGTAGTGGAAGTTACTCTGTTTGCTTTCCTCTCACTTCAAGGTTTAAATCACACGAATCTTTGAGGCTTATAAGAAAGAAAGCAGCAGAAACCTGTAAAGGATCCACCTGCCGCCTTATTTTAATGTGCTATGCTCATTCATTCAGCCCTCAAGTGAGGTACAAGTTCAGGTTTGCCCTAGCAGCCATCAAATTACTTGGGACCTATGTGGACAGGATATCACAGCATCATGGAGTGCAGCCAGGGCATGCAGTAAGGAAAAGGACAAGTAAGGAAGAGGACCTGGGGGGTGTTGGTTGGCACTCACCTGAACACGAGCCAGCAGTGTGCCCAGGTGGCTGATAAGGCCAATGGCATCCTGGCTTGTATCGGGAATTAAATGGCCAGCAGGACCAGGGAGGTGATCATCCCCCTGTGCTCAGCCCTGGTGAGGCTGCACCTCGAATACTGGGTTCAGTTTTGGGCCCCTCGCTACAAGAAGGACATTGAGTCCCTGGAGCGTGTCCAGAGAAGGGCAGCGAAGCTGGGGAAGGGGCTGGAACACAAGCCTTACGAGGAGCAGCTGAAGGAACTGGGACTGTTTATCCTGGAGAAGAGGAGGCTGAGCGGAGCCCATATCGCTCTCTCCAACTACCAGAAAGGAGGTTGTGGGGAGCTGGGGCTCAGCCTCTTCTCGCAGATAACTAGTGACAGGACAAGAGGGAACGGCTGCAAGTTGTGCTGGGGAGGTTCAGGTTAGAAGTGAGGAGAAATCTCTTCTCAGAAAGAGCGGTTGGGCATTGCTCGTTCCTGCTCTGGCAGGGAGGTTGGACTAGATGATCTTTCGTGGTCCCTTCCAACTCCTAATGTTCTGTGATTGCAATGGGCTGCTCAAGGAGGTGGTGAAGTCGCTGCCCCTCAGGGTGTTCAAGGAAAGGTTGGATGAAATACTTAGGGACACAGTTTAGTTAGAAATATATGTGATAGGGAGACGGTTGGACTGGATTATCTTGGAGGTCATTTCCAACTTTAATGATTCTGTGACTCTAAGGTAGGAGGTGAGACATCATGCTGCCTGCATTGCCTTGTTTGTAGTGGTTGCTCCACCCTTGCTCAAAAATAATTCCAGATTTTTGTCAATCTTCAGGATGTGCTGCTGGATCTTCACTCTGTTAAAAAATAAAATACTGAAGGTGGGCAGAATTCTGGTGTGATGGTGTGTCTGACACAGCCTGGCCCTGAGGGTAAGCCTGGCTATTTACTGTAGATAACAGAAGTATAAGAATTGTAAAAGCAGTGTTACTTTTAAAAATCACTCTAGCCCAAGGCACAGTTAGGTGAAAAGGTTTTTCCAAGGTCGTACCAAAACATTTATATTCCAGACTCAATTATTTACAACATGAAATAGATACCTTATCTCAGGCATAGCCTTCTAAGTCTGGAAAAGTTAGCAACTTGTGAATGATTTTTAAAACACGTCTCCTTTTCAAAGTGATGTTTTGCATATGGCCATGCAGTTTTGGGATAGAGCTGGGAAAAGTCACTAGTGGAGAGGAATCTGACGTGAAACATTCTTAAATTATTCAGTGTTCTGGGTTTGTTGGTTTTTTGGGGTATTTTTGAGACGATATATTGAAACTCGGTGATTTTTTTTCATAAGGGTCTCCAACCTGGCATAAAAGATCTTGGTTTATTGCAAATATAGAGAGCTTTTGAGGGGATCTGTCTCACTTCATTGAAAATCACCATGCTTTTTCCATGACAGTCTCAAAAAGAACTTATATGTGGGCATGACAGGGTATCTCCATTCAAAAGCAGTGAGCCTTCTGATTCCACACCATCAGCCAGGGAATCTGGGATGCTCACTGATGGCTGGGAAAACAAAAGACACAGTCTAAGTGTGTGTCCACTGCATTTGTGACTGCAAATACATTTAGAATGAGGAAACCACGAGTGGGCAGCAAGGTGGGTGATGCTCCCTGGATAAGAGATGTTAGGAGGAAGGCTGGGATGAGGGCTGGTTCTTCCAAACCTCTTGCTGGGATTTAGGGTCATCTTGTGATAACTGCCATTCCAGAGGAGTTTATGACTCAGTTGTTGTTTGAAAGTTATTTGTGCAGTCACTGTGTGTATTTTGAAGCTGCTGTGGGGGTTTTTTAATCCCTGGCAAGCCAGGCTTCTGAGCCACCAGTGTGGCTTCCTTGTCACAGCCACGGAAACTCCTGAACTTTTACTAGCAGTGTTATCTACCTAGTCATCTTTTTTGGTTTTCCCAGGTGCTTTCTTTAAATTACTTTGGGGAAAAATCAGGAATAATTATTGTTTATACCGCTTCTATTTAATGCTTTGCCGACCAAACCGCTGAGTCACCGGTAACTAATTCCAAAGCTGGAAACGCTGCTTATTGATTGCCCCATATACAGACTCTGCATATGCATGTAATTAAGAGGAGATAAGGCTGGTCTGTTTAAAGGCTATGAAAAGAAGAAAAATCCTTCGAGTCGTACCCTGACTGATTTAAAATAGATACGAATTTTTGACAAAACACCATTTGTTGCATGCAGGATGAAGATTCCCAGCGTGCAGGGAAAGGCTTTCATGATGCCACTAAAGAAGTCAAAATAAAGAGCAGAAACTACTTTGGAGTACACTAGAAACCTTGGAGCTATGAAGAACCACCCCACACGCACCGTCCCCCCCGCATATAGTGCTTGAATTTGGAAGAAAAAAAGAAATGTTTCCTTACTGAAGGGTTTATTTCTAAACTGCCAGGTGTGGGTGCCCTTCACAGGGAAGCGGGTGCAGGACTGGCAAGGGGAAAGCAAAAATGAACAGGCAAAATAAATACTGTGTGGAGGAAGGAGACACAGCGTGAAGGACTGTGACAAGGGCAATGGATCAGCAGAAGGTTGCTGGTATGTGCAGAAATGACAACAGCTGATTATTTTTTGCAGAGAGAAAAAACAATAAAGAGTATTTTAAGTTATTCCCACGTGTATTTTCCTTCCCCCGCTTCTTTCTTTGCAGTTGTGTTTTTTGTTGGGTTTGTTTGGTTGGAGTTTGTTGGTGGTGTTTTTTAACAGTAAGATGGAAGATAAATTGCTCGCTGCAGAGTGCTGCAGGGGAAACACTGGGGATATAACCACCTAATTATGAATTTCCTGAATGTGCAACATGTCCAGGAGCAACTGGACAGGATTAGCGCTGTACGTTTCATCTCCAGCTGTTTCATGAATGCCAATCTACACAATCTTCCAAGAATTTTTTTTTTTTCCTATGGCCTTACTTTTGGCTTTAACAATGCAAGTGATAACGCTTTGTTTTCTTTAGAGCCTGAACTGAAACGAGAGCCTGCGACGAAACAAACCCGAAGCGAACCTACCAAGCCAAAGAGCTGCATGGTGCTAAGGAGATTTGGCTGAAGTATTTGTAAAATATCAGAAGGTTCATCCTTCTCGTGGAACTAAGGCTGCTGAGATGTGTGATCATGAAACAATAAATGAGAGGATTTTCTTCCGGTGCAATGGTCAGAAGTTATTGTTGTGAAGAAACACAACTTGTGTGTAATCGTCATGGCGAGCTTCTTGAGTTGGTTCAGTGCCAGCGCTCTTTGGAAAATCCTGGCAGATGGGAACTTATTTAAACTTATAAAACCAACAGTAGATGAAAAAAAAAACCAGTAAAAAATCTCTCATGAAAGCCCTCAGCTTACAGGCAGATGAGTGATGAAGACAATGGTGCTTCTCATGGAAGGGAAGGCAACAGGAACATTTTCTTTCCACAATGCCTTCGCAAAGCTTAAGAGCCAGCTAACAGAATAATGTCCCTGACAAACAACTTCTGATGTGTCAGAAATCCTGCTGTTAGAATAAGGGCACTGGTGTTTAGAGAGCCTCTTCTCGCTGCTGGCAAAGTCCCTGGCTCTTCTGGGACTTCTAGTAGAGTTTGACTGGGTACTTACTGCTTAGTAGTAGTCTGAGGGTTTCAGAGACCTAATTATGGACTTGCCTATTAAACAGATGGCCAGTAAGTAACTGGTTTTATCACACTTTGTGTGCACCCCAATAATGAGAGGTGGATAATTGTTATTGCAGAATTTTACAGTGATTAATCTGTTGATTCCATCCAAAAATCAGATTTTTGGGGGTTAATTTCTGTGTGTGTTACTAAGCATGAAAAATACTGACCAATGCCCTAAAAAGGGGAAAATCTGCTAATTAATGCCATGAATACAAACTCCTCACCAAACTCGGTCAGTTCATGAATGCAAAGCCATGAACATACACTCAGTGAATAACTGGCATTCATTTCCTCCACATAGAGAGGCACAGATAGAAACCCTGCTTCGTGCTAATGTTTACATGCCCTAGTTATTTAAGAAGAGAGTCCTGCAGAATTTTGGATTCTCCACAGTAACAGTGACCGTTTCAAACTGTGAACTGTGCTTACCCAGATCTCACTTGTGCCAGTCCCAACGGGCACTATCTGAAAAATAATTTTTAAAAAAATGATTGAAGGGATTAAAATCTGTCCAATCTAATCTGCCTTTAGCTTTCTTTTTCTTTTTTTTTTTTTTTCCCCAGAGAAAACAGTGAGAGAAGACTGCTGTGACCAGATGGGACTGTACGATGCTGAGTACTCATTTAACTTCAGTGGTTTGTGATATGTAAAAAGACAAGGGCCTCAAAAAGGGTTTACTGGCGAGAAAGAAAGACATTGTATGGTGCTGCCTTCATTCTGTAGCAGGAGTCAGTTACGTGATTGCCAGGGTGAGGAGAGGTGCTACATTGTTTTGTTCTGGATGTTTTGGTCAGCGCACCCAGTTGTTGGCCTTGCGCACCCCATCCATCCCTCCTGGCCAAAGTGAGGTGTGAGTGAGGGATGCCACAGCCTGCTGACGGGTCCCCTAAGGTGTTTCTTGCACCAGCTGCATCAGGCTCTGAGAGTAAGAGTCTGAATGCAGAGCTCTTGCTATGGGTAACTGTAATGTGTCAGACACCGAGTCCTGAGCCAGCCCACGCCAGGGCTGCTCAGAGCCCTAACAACACATGTGAAGAGAAAACTCCTGCGGCCACAGCCCACCCAGTGTTTGAGCAGAGCCATCCACCCGGTACCTTGATGCTACGTGGTATTAACAATGACCGAAGGCAATACACTCCAGGTTAAAAAACCCAATGGTATTCAGCAAATAAGTCAATGAAAGTGTTCCCTGTATAAGTTAAAGAGCACTGAGACCAAGATCTTGGCCTGCCTGCCCTCCAGAATACAGAACATGCATCTTGTGGGAACAATAAAAGTTTAACTTGAATCCCATCAGAAACCTGAGGGGAAAATATGGGAATAAAGACTGTCTTTGCAGCCTTTACAATGATGTCTGATGCTGCATCCTGATGGTATGGAGTTTCCACAGGCCTAAATGGTTACAGTGTGATGCTTGAAAGAAGTTAGGGGTTTCAGTCCGGTTCCCGTGGACCTGCAGCTTGGGAATGACTGTCTTAGGGACACAGTTCTGGCAGAAAGGCTGGGGGGGGAGACAGCATCATCCCGTCATCCTGCTCCTCCGCAACAGGCACACGTGGAAGGGAGACAGAAGAGATGTGCTATTGCATTTCTGACGCCACTTGCTTCCTGAATAAACAGAAAGATCTCGTTGTGATAAAAGAAAAATATGCATGCTCTTGAAAAAATACCTAAACACCCAGACTCATCAAAACAGAAGAGTTAAGTTCATGGCTTTGGTCTGTATTTATTTGGATGATAGTTCAGTTGTTTTCTCCAGCACAATTTGTCTGTCCCTGCTGTGTCACCACTTAACCTAACCCTTTTCCTTTTGCAGGGGCAAAAGACATTTCCTCCTGGTCTGATTAATGCTTTTCCTAGATGAGCTGGCTCAGGGACTAAACCATTAAAGAAATAGTTTTATCTGTTATTGATGTAGGAGCTTTTCTGAGAAACTGTCCTTGCTCCACTCTCCCCTGTCCTCTTCCTCAGGGTACAAACCATGCCCAGTTTCCACTGAGCCAGTTTCCAGTTGCAGTTAACCACATCTACTCCTCTGGTCCATCAGGGCAGAGGGGCTCAACAGAAAGCACTCCAAGGAGGAGCATCTGCCCCGGGCCCAGGCTGGTTTTGCTCTGTTTTTTGGTGAATTTGGCCACTTCTGCAGTTCCAGCTGAGACTGGAAATGTCCATGTGCCCGGGGACATCTGCCTTGTCTCTCCAAATGGGGACATAGCCTTCCTCTGGCACATCGGATAGAAAAGTTACAAATCAACCTAGCAGTTTCATTTCCTTCCTCTCCGTTATTTCGTTTTCCTTTCTTCAGGTTTGATTTTCTCTGCAATTTAATTTTTATTTGCTCATTTTCCAACTCAGATAAGCAATTTTTTTCCCCTTTCTAAACCAGCTCCTTCACTCCCTCCCTCTGTTCTTTTTCTCTGTCTTCTTCACAAAACAATCAACAGGACCAAGTCTTCACCACCCTGGTGAATAATTAATCTCATCTGACTCTTTAACTCAACCCAGGATCATCAAAGAGCCCGCATGTTTTGGGTCACTAATAAAACAAAACATTTTTCTACTTTTAGATTTTACTCATTACAAAAGTTTTTGCAATTAACAATGAACAATACATGGTGCTGGCTGACTATTTTACATTGAAAAAAAAAATCTTTCCCATGGGAAAACACCAACTTGTTCTTTCTGTAGGAATTATCTATGTCAGATAACTTTATTTTCATTTCTATGTGTTTTGGTAACTGAAAGTAAACAAAACCTAGCATAGTTAGGCATGATGTTTTAGCTTTACCAAACTTTCATGCCAAAACAATTTTTCTTTAGTGTGAGTTTCCAGAAGTAGAATAGAACATCAGGAATCCTATGGGGGAAAAGGTTTCTGTTGATATTTTAATGGAAACTGATTAGAATATACCTGGGCTGCCTAAGATTCCATGGGGTTTTCTAGTTTCTGAAAGGTGGATAAAGTAGATGAACCACTGGGAAAAGCTGTAAGGGAAAGTACCGCTGAAGATGATGGGTGAGAGAAGGCAGAGCACTGGGGCTATGGGTGACTGGGCGATGAGCTTTTCCCGAGGAAGGTTAGCTAACCGAAAGGGTCAAGGCCAAATCAAAAGACCCTTTACAGGGTGGTTGTGAGCTGTGGTGTGGGTGAGGCCGAGTCCTATTTTAAGCTTTTCCTGTAACCATATTAAAGCCCTAGTCATGATTCCAGAGCTGCTTGGGTGCAGCGCTGAGAGGTAAATGACCACCACAGTGCCTGAGGTCTCTCTTCCAGAACCAGGGGACAAACTTCTCCCCTTTTGGGCTGCAACAATGCCAGTACGGCCGGACATTTCGGGAAGCTCTGAAAAACGTTGCCTGAAACTTCTGCTCCTCGCTCCCAACCGAGGGGATGATCAGCGATGGGAGCAGAGGTTCCGCTAGCTCGGCGTCCTGCCTTCGCAGCGCCCCGCAGCAGGCGCCTAGGGCAGGGCACGGAGGGGAGCACAGGAACCACAGGCAGATCCCAGCCACCAGCTCTCCGGAGCAGGGACCTCCCCGCTCAGAAAGCCCTGCCGCAGCGGCGGAGGCCGGTAGCTGGGCAGCGGGAAAGCTCTGCGGGTGACTGATGCTCCAGGGCGATCCCTGGCAGTAACTAACGAGGCAAGAGTCGGTGGGAGTCGGGGCAGGACGAAGCGAACCACCAGCCCCGCGAGGGGAACGGCGGCCGAGCCCGGCCGCTGCCGGACGGCGGAGCGGGCGCCGGGCACACAGCGATGCGGCGCCGCCTGACTGGGCCGCGGCCGGGAGCCGCCCCGGCTTCCCCCGCCCCGCACGCCCGCCCTCGCTCCTGGCTCCCCCCGCCCGGAGAAGGGGCGGAGGCGCCGACGCGGGGCCGGCCCGGGGCGGGGCAGAGTAGAGCTGAGCGAAGCGGCTGCTCGGCGGGGTGGGGGTAGGAAGGCTTGTCGGCGTGCCCCGCCGCTGTTCGCCTTAGCCGGCTTTTCGGCGGGAGCCTCTACTCCAGAGTGCGCGGTAGCGTGGGCCGGCCGCGGGCCCCATGTGGTGCCGACATCACTGACATGGCGGAATCCCCGCAGAGCCCTCCTGGCACTCGCTCCAGCTAGCCGGGACTCACCGCCCGCCCGGCCCGCCGCTCCGCACCAGCCCTCCGCCAGGTAAGCTACGCCGCAGCGGGGAAAGGTGGGTGGGTGTGTGTGGAGGGAGGGACCCGGCGGGGAGCCGCGCGGTGCGGCTCGGCTCGGCCGGGCTCGGCTCGGCTGGGTTCGGCTCGGCTCAGCGCGGCGGGCAGCCCCGGGGAGCCGCGTCCGCCGCCCCGAGGCGCCGGTCCTGGCTCTTTTGTTCGGCGGCGGGGCGGGAGCGGTGGGGCGGCGGCGGGACGGGGCGGCGGCGGGACGGGGCCGCACTTGGCGGAAAGTTTCTCTCCCTGACCCCCCGCCCCACTCCGTTCCTCTCCCCGGCCGGACTGTGCCGCGGCTCCCCGGGGCCCCGCCAGCTCTCAGCCCTCCGCTGGGAGCTAGACGGCGGGCGGCGCCGTGCAGGCAGGCGGGAGCAGCCCCACCGCGGCCCTGCGAGGGGGACTGGCGACGGGACGAGCCCTCCAGCACCGCCCGGTAATCCCGAGGGGCTGCTGGCTCGGCCGCTGTCATCGCCTCCGCCCGGCCACCCTCCTCGCCCCGCGTCGCGCCGTGGGTACGGACGATGCGGCTCCGGCTATCCGGGGGCGGTGGGGGGGAGCCCGGGGAGAGGTCTGTGCTGGTGCCCTGCGTGTGCGGGGGCCGGTGGCACGCGTGGGTGTTTGCGTGGCGGCGGCTGTCCCCGCCCTGCCCTCGGTTCCCCCTCCTCCGCCCCGAGGAGCCGTGCCCGTGGGGCGGCGGGATGCCGGTCCTCGCCCTCCGGCTGTGCCCGGGAGCCAGCGGGGAAAGCGGTCCCGCCGCCCGGCCGGGCGATGCTGGGCAGGTGAAGGACCCGAGGCGCCGCGGCTCCCTTACAAAACGCCTGGATCCAGGGGGCATGTTGGAGAAAAAGCCGGAGAAAGGCGCGAGTGGCTTCTCCCGGCCCCGGCCCCCCCCCGCCCGGCTCTTGGCTGGGCGGCTTTGGGAAGGAAAACCCTGGAAACTTTATTTTGCTTGCCAGGCACCTCTGTAAAATGGCATGCTACCAGGAGACGGAACGAATAAAAAAAAGAAAAAGAAAAGTCTTTTAAAAGCTTAACCTCTCTTCGGTTAAGACCACATCTGCATCCCTCCCCGCTGCCTTCCCCCCCCCCCCCCCCCCCCCCCCCCCCCCCGCCTTCTCGGTTCTCAGAAATGTTCTATTTAAATAAGGTTTTGGCTAAGGTAGCGCGGCTTGGAGTGAAATGCAATGAACCATTTGTCCCACCTATATTTGTAGAATAAAAGGCGGGGGGCAAGCCTGCCTCTCTCTGTATTAATTATTTTGTGTTTCGTTTGCGTTTCTTTGTGTGAGTACCTAAAATTAGTGGCCTGACTCCTTAAAGTGGTGCTTGCCCCATGGTGATGGGGAAACTGATATATGGAAAAACTGAGTACTTGTTTGGTGGGGTTTGTTGTTGTTGTTTTGGGTTTTTTTTTTTAATCTGAACTTGGTACTACATTTCTTGAGAACAGAATTGACGTATCCCAGTTCCTTGTGCCCAGACCACATTTGCTGCATCCCCTAACCACTTACCCTGCAGAACCCAGGGCTCAACTAGTGCATTCCTCAAAGGTGCCAAACCAGTCTAACTTGGAGCTTAGCAATGTGCTAGGTAGTGGGATTTCAAACTTGCACGTAGTTTTAAGTGTAGAACACTATTTCTCAAACTCTTTTGCAGCAGAGCTTGCCTAAAAAAGGTTAAGGCTGCCCAGCTTGGCACTGCCTCGGTGCCCACACTGGGGCTCTGCTCCTTTCTGATGGGGAGCTGCAGGTTGGAGCCCGGATGGCATGATGTGTGCTTGGTTGGACATCCAGAAAAGGCATCCCTTCCATAAACCTCAGGCATGTGTGGTGGGCGGCCTCCTACCTCCTATAGATGGAGGCATGTTGCTCCTCTCACCCTGCCCACTGGTGGCTTTGCCCATCTCTGGCCCATGTGGCTTTCTCAGCAGTAAGAGAACACGCTGCCGGTGCTACCAGTAAGAAAATGATTCTTGGCGGTGTTCCCGGGGTCATTTCAGGTCTGGAATAGAAGCGGTCTGTTAGTGCTTTTCTCCTAATCTTTAGCACTTTGTGGTTCCTTCTCGTTAGTTTTAAAGCTGTTGTGCTTTGTGGTTGTATCAGGACCCTGCTGTGACAGAAACGTCTGCTGCCCAGAAGTACCACATGTTCTTCCTAGTTCAGGATCTTTTAGCTAGTTCATGCTCATAATGTAGCTCAGAGATGAGTCTGCGTGGAAGTTGATATATTCTATATACATATATTTAACTATTGTACTCATTTGATTCGGGTTTGAGGTTGCTGCTGGGACAGTGATGAGAAGGGTTTTCCATCCTGTTAGCCTATAGTTGGCTGAAGGATAAGAATTGAAGAAAGTTAGCATCCAAAATAAGTTGATACCCTACTGAAGCCAAGAAGCTTGGATCTGTAACTCTGTACTGCAGGCATTTTATCTTTACTCTTGGAAAAGTTTGTAACTTCTCATGTGATAGGCGTCTATTTTTCCCCCCTACATACAGTATTTGGTGAACTAAAAGATATCTGCATTGTGGGGTGTTTTACCTCATAGAGCTCAAAGGAATCTATGAGAGAGAGAAACAGTTACACTTCTACAATTCATAAATCTGTGCAAGAAAACACAGGTCATTCAGTGAACTTCTATGTAGGCGTGGTTGTGTTAATGAACCTTCTAATTAGTGTAATTGGCTTTTTCCCTCAAAAACATAGGTTGTCAGTCTGGTGAGCACTAGTGCAGAAACAAAGTTTACAGAAGTCCCAGAGCCCATACACAGCTCAAACAAATTACTCGGTGCTTTTCTTCTCAATGTAGTTTCTCACTCCCCTCAGAAGCTAAGACGTGAGGGAAGATGGAGTGATCCGTGGGGAGCAGCAGGGCCGGCAGTTTGGCATGCCCTGGGACAGCATCCCAGTCTCTCCTCCAAGAGATGCTGCGGTAGCAGGCGCTGAGTCTGGAAATCGAGTGTCCCAGTGCATTGGAATGGTTTTGTTTGCAGTAGCCTTGTAGTGTACAGCAAATAAAATAAATAGCAGAGGAAGCCAACAGACCCCTGTGTAAATCTCAGCTGTACAAAATATCAGCAGGACAAAGTTTTCTCAGGCTTGTTGTGCAGAGGAGTTGTGCCTGGGTGATCTCTGCACTGCTCAACAGCAGCAGTTGAACGGGGTGTGTGTGTGTGGAGGGGGGATCCTTTAGAAACGGGAATATCAAAAGTCACGTTGTTTACGGCCAAGGTTTAGTGTCCCTGTGTGATCTGTCCCTGGAGATGGAAGGTATGTGGGAAGAGGGAAGTTCTTCAAACAAGGCGGTGGAAATAGGAGACACTGGGTACACAACAGCCAGAGGCCATCTGCAGGCAGGAATGTTGGTGTGTCAGCAGGCAGATAGCTCCAAACATTTTTCCGGTGGTTTGCATTTTTACCAATTCATTCTAAGCACCTCTTTCCAGAATTAAAGTTGGAAGCCCACTCTCTATTGTATTACGGATGGCCAGGGGAAAAAAAACCACCCCAAACTAATTAAATGTGATTTATTTTGGAATTTGTAACAGTGTTGGAGAGATTAGTTGCCTTTCAGAAATGGTGCTGCAGATGCTAAATCTGCTCTGGATGGAAAATGTCAGTGCTATTGAGCAAGTACACAAGAAAAACTTAGTCTGTGTTAAAGTCTGATTCCGAGCAGGAGTATTCCCTAGAGGTCCCAGGTAGTGTGGCTTTGAGCAAATCTCTGCCATGCTTTTAATTGGGAAAGAATGGATTGCCTTGAGCTTAGAAGTTAAAGCTGCTCCAGTGACATGCTTGCTGTGTTTGATGCAAGGAATCTTCTGTTTATAAATAAATTGTGGTGGCTGTTAGCAGGTAACAGACCAAAAAGCCAACCAGGGCACCGACTGTCTAAGAAATATTCCTTGTTTGTATTTCTAGTGGTGGCAGTTTATAATGGTGGCTGAAAGGTACCGTTTGGATACTCTGTTACCAAACTGTAGCTATGTGTAATGTTATTTATGCAATATGAAGCAAATAATGCCAAAGTAATTAAGTATATAGTTCAAATATATTTTTTTGAAGGCAACAAAGATTGCAGCTAATACTGGTATGTGGCATTTGCTTGTTCCGGCATCTGCTTCTAGTTCCTCTGGAAGCTGCTCAGCAGGGTGAGGAGATGCATGCAGGATGGAGTTTCTGATGTTGTGCTTTGGTGGATTTTTAATTTTTTTTGGTGGTGTTTGTTGGGTTTTTGGTTAGATTTAGGATAACTGCAATGAAACCTTTGAATCTTCTGGACATGAAGGGTATGAGCTTGTCTGATGTCTCTGCTGACAGTGTATAGGTGTTCCATGGCAGCAGTGCACCTACCTTACAGCATGCACTATATGTCAGTCTCTTGTAATTGCCTTATGCATAATTATGGACATTTCTATTATTAGGTCTTAGCAAAGGACTGATAATAGAATGTGAGTATATATGTATTTAAACATATATTCATGCTTTCGGGAATGCTGTGAAAAGAGGAAGAAATAAATTGTTCTCAAGAGGCTGTTAATAAAAACTTCAAAAAGCAATGATTTTGCATGACCGTTGCCACCCTTGAAGGTCCATGGGATGTTGTGGACAGATTCCCCCCTGCTTTTAATCTAAGCTAGCTAAGTCTCAAATGAGTTCTGCTTAGTTTGTAGCTAGTTCTGTGGGCCCCACGGCAGCTGTCTCAATTTTACATGGCAGCTCCTTGTTCCCCCCCTCACTCACAAATTAAATGCAAACATTTATCATCTGAGTCCCACTGGTATCTTTTTTGCCCCATGTATTTCTGCATGATTCTTTAGCCAAGCCCAAGACTGTAGTGAAGTAAGATGGTACTTGGACCTCTGTAGCAGTGAAGTAAGATGGACTTCTGGACCGCAGCAGCTGAAACAGCATGGGCCTAGAGACTTGTCCTGATTCGTTTCCAGATCACCTTACTGTTTCTCTTTAGTTAGCTGCTAGAATTCTTTCCACCTTGTAAGTTGCCTTTTTTTCTGGAGGTGTATGCCTGCTCGCTGGCAATTTATATAGAACAAGTGACCTTGTGCTTGCTGACGTTTGAGCTGGTGTTAGGTATGTTATTAAGTATTATGCGTTGCTCTTTTGTTTGTTATTTATTTATTGATATGGAATAATGCAGTAAAGTAAAAAAAAAGATGATAGCATTTGTGGATGAGAGCATTGAATTAGGTTTCCTTCTGGCCAGCCTGTATTTCTTGCAGACTCACGTAATGTCAACCCAGGGAAAGAATTGCTTTCCGTGTTGTCTTACTAGCAAGTGTATGGCAAACAGAAGCATTGCTTTGTTAAAATCAATTAACAGAGCTGAAGCGACGCAAGTGATGCTGCAGAGGTTGTGGGTTATTCGGGAGGTGTAATGGCTCAACTCAAAAGCTCAAACAGCAGCTTTTGTGTGTAAGGACTGATAGAGGTGGTGAGGTTGAAAAGCGAAATCACAGCTTGAGCTTGACTGATTCGTGAAGTGTGTTGCTGTACTGTGCAAGTATTTTGCCTTTCATGTGGTATCAGGGTTAAAGGCTTAGATTGAAGTGGGAAAAGCTCCTGCTTTTGTGATGAGATTGGGTGAATTGGGGTATACTATGTACCTGATTATTCTAGATCTGTTGCAAGTTTGAGACCCTGTTAAATACGTACGTTCTTCTGTTCTTGTAGCAGAAGGGTGGTTGCAGGTTGGTGATGTGCTTTGAATTGTGTGTTTTGCCAGAACAGATGAAGTGTCCATCTTCTTTTCCCACGTTCTTAATCCACTTGACTTAATTTGTGTTAATATCCTGCTCTTTTGTAGTCTAAAGCTCTGAGGAAATGATATTACAATCTTAATTCCAGTAGATAAATGTTACTAATTGTATTACAATTGAAAAAAAGGGATAGAAAGCAAGCTCTCATTTTTCACCAGAATGTGTAGGTGGTGTTCCTCTAGTACACAGTGTTGCCTTTGACTGTGGCTACCGTGGGAGCTGTGGCCTTTAAGGTGAGACATTTGCTCCTATTCGGTTGCCCTGACCAAAGGATGACGACATGCTTTTTAGGGGCCAGTTTCCACTGACTCATCTGTGAGCTGGGCAGAGGGGCACTCAGATGCTGTTAAACCTTCTCCTTTGGCTGGTCCACTAGGAAATTTGTTTACAATGCCTGTCTTGGGGACAGGAGAGCTACAAGTCTGTATTTTCTAATGCTGGAAGGTGTTAGATGATGTGGCATCTCAAAGAAAAGCAAATGAAAGAAAAGAACTGTTTTCTTATTCTGGATTTTTACAGAATTGGCTTCTGCTTCAGTGAGACTTCCCATTCCTAGGACTTCTGCTTTCTCAGTGTCTTACTTGCCCACCCTTTCTGTACAAGCTTATTCATTAGCCGTGCATAGTTTCCCATACCAAGACAGGGTTTTCCTTTTAATTAAATCTCTGTATGTTTTATGTTCCTCTGTTGTTTGCATGGTTGTTAGAGGTGATCCTAAGACACATGGTAGTGTTACTTGTGCCCTCACCCTGCAGACCAGAGGCTTGAGGTGCAGCACTTGCTGTTGCAGAAGGAAGAAATGTCCCTCCCGAGCAGCCAGCACCAGCTGACAATCCCTGTGTCTGGAGAACTGAGCAGCTCGATACACAATGCTTAATTTGGCACAATGTTTGCTGGCTTTTCTTGAACGCTTCAGATGTGGGTGAGGGAGAGGCTGCAGATCTGTGTTTGTGGCACAGTGCATTCCCTTCTGTCCTCTTCCCTTTGCTTCATGCTCTTATTCACACAGTGGGTGTGATGTGCTGGCCATCGCATGACTAAAAATGCAGGCATGAGGGCGCGAGGCTGTTGGGTGGGAGGAACGTGTCCATCCACATGTGTAGTGGGGGTGTGCCCAGCCTCACAGCCCAGGTGGCTGTGTCTTGGGTGGGTACAAATGACACAGGAAGGCTGTGGTATATCAACGTGGAGTGCATCGGAAGAGGTTGAGTGGTCTGATCTGGCAGGATCACAGGGCGCTGCTTTTGGCTTGTAGGTTGAGTCATTGCTGATGGCACCGGCATCTTTCAAAAGCTGGTTTTGAGGAAATGGGTGAAGAGTTATAGGGAAGGTCATGAGAAATGGGAAATGTAGTGAGGCGGCCTCGTGTTTTGGGTGCCATGAGTAAAAGGAAGTATTGAGGCACAGAGATGGCAACGTTGGAAGGAGTTAAGTTCTGAGTGGCTTGTGTTGTGTGGTCAACAGGCTATGGGGAGTTTAGACTTGGAGACTAACTCAGACTTAGGCTGGAGTGCAGGAAGGTTGGTGTCTTTGGGCAGGAGAAAGGATGGCAGAAATATCTTTAAACTAAAAATAAATCGTAACTTTCAGACTAACTGGTCAGTTTGCTACAGAATGGTGCTTTCACTGTGTGTAGATATCTGAGCATACATGTACGTTGTTTCCTCTTAAAGGGGTGACCTTTTGTGGTTTGGTACAGTTGTGCTATGAAAAGTTCAAGCCTATTTTGTACCAGCAGGAAATGTGTTAGATGTTTTTGAGGATAAAGGGCTAATCTTACAGAAATTAAATTAATATATTGATACCTTCATAAATCTAGCTGGTTTGATACAGAGGGTTTTCTCCCTCCAATCAGAAGTCAGCGATTGAGGTTACTATTGGTGTTCTACTGGTCTCAAATAATATGGGTGGAAATAGCCCTGTTCTCAGAACATAAGTGACACATGGTTTTCTGTCCCTTCTGTGTTTCACTTACATGCAGGCAGGCAGGTAGCTCATACCTGTGGTGCTTCACCGCGTCACTTTCGATTTGTGTGTTGTGTTCTGGGTTTATTTGTTTTAAAACTGAATTGTGTGTTAGTTCAGCAGGGCTGTGAAGCAACAACAATGGAAACCCAACAAACAAACCTTGAAGTTCCAAATCAAATGAGTTCATGTTTCACGTTCTGGTTAAACTTGAGGTGGTGTTGAGGTAATAGTATCTTTATGTTCAGAAGTCAGATATATCCTATGGATTTTGCTGGCAACACAGCTAATGTCTTGTTGCATGACTGTTGTGGAGTACAGTATGGCACTAAGCTGTTCCTATGGTGCTGGCAAGGTGAAGCACCATAACAGAGGAGCATCTTATGGCTTATTGAGCTCTTTGCTGTTGTGTTATATTGTCCAGTTTTGCTTCATGAAGGTCTAGAGCTGCAGTCTTACAGGATTTGGTACAGAACACGAGTTACATCACTGATAGCTCATCATAACTGATGCACAAGAAATTTTATGGCTAAAGAGGAGAGGCAGCCACGTTGTGAGGTTTGCAACAAAGCAAAACTTTCACAGAACTTGATGTGAAATTGGAGAAGAGCAATCTGAGTTGTTAATGTTGCTCATGTTTACATACAGTCAGCCTTAATGCTTGAGTCTTGTACATCAGCTGGTGTCAAAAGTAACTTGTTTGATTCTGCTCTGCACGTATTTATTTTTGCAACTCCATATGCTGCTCTAACAGATGTTTATTATTGCTTATTAAGTGCAGTGGTGCTTTTAATGACCACACAAAAGATAAACATCCTCTGTGACTTTGTTAAACATACAGCACAAATTTGTTGTTGCTAATTTGAAGCCAGTTCATCAGGTCAGCATGCACTGCAAGCAGCAGTCGGACCACTGGATGCCCACAGCTGCTAGGACATCTGAAATGGAAAGGTCTTGTTATCTAATTTAACTCTACAAGCTGTGGTGTGTGCAGTGTTTCATCTTTCCTCTTTCCCCTCTTAGTTAATAGAGCTGGACATGCCTGTCCAGATGTTCCAGCTGCCTTGCTCAGGAAATGGTGATGTGGTGGAAATTATGCAATCCTACTGAGAGCAACCAAAAGGGTCTCTGATCTCTTCCACAGCAGCCACCTCTAGCTTCTGGATAAAGCATGAGTCAAGCCATTCAGATGCTTCTGTAACCACAGACTCTTTAACATACAAGATGGCTACACTTTAATTTTTATGTGTCTGAATAGGTTGCTTCAGTGATTATGAGAGAGCTGCTATGTTACTGTAAATGCGGTGTTTGTGGATATAAAACACTGAAGTTAGACATCAGCGGCTTTGCTTCCTTTTGGCATTTCTTGCTCGTGCCATCAAACAGGGTGATATTATGCTCTAAAAATTTGCTGTAGAAGTTTTTTCAGATTCTCGGACCTTCCAGACTATTAGTGTGTTGTCCTTGCTAGCAGATCTCAATCCTTCCTCGTCTGCCATAATAAATCCATGTTTTTTAATATTCCCTTCTTCCTTGCCTAGATTTTTCTGGGCTAGAATTTATGTATTTCAATGCATCCTGAATTGTTGGTTTACTTTAAGGGGGCAAAGTTGAGTGCATAAATGGTTGTAGTGCCCTCTGAAATGTGAGAGCTGGGAAGCAGAAATATGGAAGTGTGAAGACTGAAAACAGTAGTGAAGGGGATAGTTTGCAGGTAGAGAGAATGTATTATTTGTGGCCCTGCCATCATTTGAGATTATCTGGTGTTTCCCATATGAAATATAAGCAAATAAACAAATTGAGTTTACTTGAACAGCAATGATATGAGCAAATGTGATGCAGCCTCATTATGGGCAGTGATGTGGTTTTATGGCAGCCACAGAACTCTGGGTAGGGGTGAGGAGCTGCTTTCTGGCTGTGGGTGAGCAAGGTGGCAGCCTGAGATCTGCCCCTTCACTTTGCGAGGGAAATGCAAAGCTTTGACTAGCCTTGGATGGTGAGAAGACATTTTGTACTCAAGTTAGAAAGTATATGGGGGTGACAGATTGGATCTGTCAGTTTTCCTCCTCTTCTGTCCTCAGGAGAGTTATTCCCCATAAAGTACCTAGAGAATTTTTTTGTAAAGTGCCTTAATTACGTATTGGTGTCCTGGCTAAGTGAGGTGCAACCATCATCTTCTGGTTGTTCCCTGGGTGGTCGTGCATGTGCTGAGCTACCCCTGGACCTCTGCCTTGTCAGGAGGCTTGTCACTGCTTGGCAGGGCTGCGTGAGCCCCACCTTACCGTGTGTTAAGTGCAAGGCAGTGTGGTGGAGCTATGTGCAAAATTCAGGCTGTTCAGATGAAGAAAATCTCACAAGCTGACTTTCCATAAAAATACTGAAGGGTGCCTGGCCAGTTCTCTAATGAGTATTTCATATTAGCTCTATCCTGTAGAAAAGTACCTCTGGTTTTAAAGTATATCCCTACTTTTCTCCGGATAGGTTTCACATCGTTCACTTGTGTGTGCTTGGAAAAATGCAGAGGGATTCAGCAGATGGGAGGGGGAAGCGACTGGATCTGACTCTTCTCTCCTCATTTACAAAATACACAGTTGGGAGGAAGAAACAGAAAAATAACGTTTTTAATCTATTCTCTTCTAGTCCGTTGGCCGAAGATTCAGCAGGGCTGCTGTGTGTTTTCCTGCCAACATCATCTCTTCCTGACCTTTGCGCTCAGTATCGGCAGGGAGGGGTTTTTTTAAAGCAGAGATTTTGCTGTGCAGCTGCTTGCATGGCTTGGCCATAGCATGGCTGTGGTCTTTTGGTGGTCATACAGCCATGAAAAAGGCATGCACCAAAGGGTGGGTTTTTATTTTGTGTATAATAGAGATGGGAAGGGAGGTTATTACTATTTTGCAAGTCCGTCTGAGACTTCTCCTGGAAAATCTGTGTGTTCTGGTTGCCTGTGTTGATGAATGATAGATAAATTTGAGGTGTTAGAGTTGTGGAGGGCGGTTACAAGCATGAGTGGAAGTGTAGAAAGCCTTTCTCGTAAGATGAGATGGGGAAATATTTAACAGGAAAAATGTTCCAACGAACTTTGCTATCCCTAAATGCATCAAAGATGTAAATACTGTGAAGGCATATAGAGCACTCTGAGCCAAAAGCCAGTGTCAGCAGATGAACGCATGGATGCAAGCTGTCAATAAATAAAAAACCTTTGCAGAATTTGATCCAACAGCTTAGTCCAAAACCAGTCCAGCTATCCAAACAGACGACTGCTTATGGCAACAGGAAGAGCTAACTAATCTTAATGTATAGTGCTTTATGCAAGGCCATGAGAGACTATTTGGCCGTGGTATTTTCATGGGAGGATAGGAAAGGACCTTCTGTCCTGGAATACTCTGTGGTGAAAATACCCGAGGTGTCTGTTGGAACAGCAATATTTATGAACCTTATTTTTTTAATGAATCAACACAATCAAAATACTGTTTTCAAGTTTGTTTTGTGCTTGAGGTTATGTGTGTGCAGAGCTGTGCAGTATTGGTGCTGAAACATTGATATGGCTGAGGCTGAGGTAGGATTTCACTCCTGTATCCTGTTACTGTTAACTGTGTGAAGGGATGTGTTTAAAACACAGGCTGATGAAGTGTGTAGGGATATGGTTTAGCATAGGTCAGAACGATTGGACTCGATGATCTTAAAGGTCTTTTCCAACCCTGTGATTCTGGGTGATGTAATTTCAGAGGAGATGGGGAGCTCTCAAAGAGCTTTGAACATCAGGTCAAACAGTAAAGTTGCTTTTCAAAGCTGGTTTATGAAATTACATATCAGGGTAAAGCCCAGAGGTTTGTATCCAAGCCTTTCCTAATGATAATCTGCAGGAAGGAGCATGCTGGCTAAGGATAACCACCAGCTTCAAAGCAAAATCAGAATACAAGATAAACGTTGTTTATGCTTTCACTTAGGGAAAAAGAGTAACAAGATCAGTGTTTCCCAAACCTGAGTTTAAATATTTAAAAATCAAGATGCCTGAATTTATATTTGCTGCTGTAAGATAGAAATGATCCTTAAATATAATGTCTGTTTTTCTTGTTTGGTGCTTTTCTTAAACATTGAAATAAACTAAGGAACACATGTGCTGTGCCCAAGTAGAAGTGTTTTCTGTAGCAGGGAAAGGCAAATCTCAACTGGGTCACCTGCAACTTCAGAAGTGCATGTACAAACAACAAATTACTAGTTACGCTTGCACCAGTGCTCTGGCAAAGGAAAAATCAGCGTGTAGGGAAGGTATTATTGAGCTAATGGCTTGGTAGCGACACTGAGATTGCTTTAATACTGGCCTGTGGTGTTCTCTTTCTCAGCAGAAATGCTTTTGTCAGACAGTAGTTAATGTTTCTTGGAGAGAGGAGGATGCAGCGAGTCCTTGTGCAGGCTTTCATCTGGGTGTTTTCCCCTCACAAGGAGTCGTCACAGGAACTTGTTGACAAAGCTGTTTTGTGTGATCGAGCTGAGGTTTTATTTTGGTGGGGGTTTTATTGTCCAAACAGCCAGGTTTTACTTAAATACATTATTGACACTGGTTCGTTTAAGCTCCTGCTTTTATTTCTGAGCTACTTGGGGCGGGGAGCAATTGTTTTAATTGTCTTTATGTTAATGCAGAAGAACTGGGAGCTTGTTTCCATCCGTCAGTGCTGGAGACTTGAAACAAAACCAAGCAAACTTCCAGATGGTGGCAGATCCTGGATCCCAGCCACTGCCCGACACAATTTGGTGCGCCTGCCTCTATCACTTAACTGCTTACAAAACAGCTGTCTGCCCGGCTTGTGAGCGTGGATTTTTGCCTTCCTTAACAGTTGCTTGAAGGAGGAAGATGAAGCAGTGTGGTGGGGCAGGAACAGTCCCTGTGGGGTCCTTTGGCCAAGACTCCTTGCCAGCAACGTAAGGATCAGCTTGCGAGTTCTCCAGGGTTATAAAACGCCCAGCTGTTGACTTTTAAAATTGTGTGACTGGGCAGCTGAGAACTTGGATGAGCTGTATTGATGGAGGAACAATGGTTTCACAAGCATGCACATGTACTCCCCTTGCCCCCCTTTTGGGGCCTTGGGTGTGCACTATCTGAAGTCCTGTCACTAATTAAAAATCACAATAAGCCAGTGTATTTAAAAGTGTTTGGATTTTTTGCTGGGTTTTTTTTTGTTTTTTTTTTAATTTTAAAAAGAAAATGTCGCTGGCTGGGGATTTAATGAAATGACTGGAACAGCATCTCACGTTGTGGCCACTTGCTCAATCGAGGTTGAATTGGTGGTGCAAAGTGTGTCAGAGTTGATTTTATTGTTCTGATGGGCTTTCAGCCCATTATGGAAAGGGAAGAGTTAACTTGGGTAAGAGGAACTAACCCAGCTTCGAGGGATGAAAGTGCTGCTGAGAAGAGGACGATTGGGCAGAGGGAGCATCCCTGGGCTGGCAGGGGACCTGTGGGCAGGTTGGCAGGGCTGGGAGCGCAGGCAGCAGGGGTGATATGAGGTGTTGTATTTTACTGGTGGCTCTATGTGGGTAGTTTCAGTCCCACCCATGACCTGCTAAGAGCTTCCCGATTTTAGGAAGTTCCGTATGAAAAAACGTGCAGTGTAAAGTTGTGGTGGTTAATACGCACTGTCAGATGTGGTGAACAGGTAATTATAACTAATATTACTGACCAGGACAGGCTGTCAATTTTAGTAGGAAATTATTAAGTAAACATTGGTGAATAACCAGTGTAATGGTTCCTTTGCTCTTGAGAGATACCGGAGCACCCAGCAGAGGTGAAGCATTTCCTTATCCCTATTTTACAGCTGAGAAAACACAACATGGTGGTGAAACAAGTGGAGATGCTTGTTTGTCGGGGCTTGCTCTGGTTGAGGCTGGACTAGAAATCCTTTTAGTGGTCTGTGTGTGCCTGGGGGGTTTCTTCCCAAACACAGGGCTTGACAAGGCTCCCGGCAGTACCTATGTGTGGTTCAAGTACCTCTGAAAGTCTCTCCCAGAGGAGGAATGCTGACAGCTTAATGTGGCAAGAGGGCAAGAACTATTTGCCTTCTGCTTGGTATATTACATTTTATCAGTAGGAAATCTTTGTAAAAGGCTGACTTGTTATGGGTAAGTGGGACAGAAATGCTTTTCTTACAAATGCCTGTGAAGCATTTGCAAGCTAATAAAATTGTCAGGAGGCAGTACAATATACACTTAATTTAGTGAGGTTATAGTTCTTTTCTAGAAAGGGTGAAGTTATCCTGGCTTACTTGAAATTTGTTTCTGGTGTGCACATAAAGTCCTATTTCCATAAGAGGAGGAAATACTGTTTGCTTCCCCCGGCTGATCCCATCTGCTCCAGTAGCTAACCTTTGGATTTTTGTTTCTGATGTTGTGCCCAGCTCTGATCTGCCTGGCTCCTGCTTCTGTTCACTGGTCCTTACTGTTCTGTGTCCTATCCTTGTTGGCCCTGGGACCACATAAATAAATCTTGCACAGGCTGCTGGAGTGCTGTGCATGGAGCCATTGGATATGACTGCACCATGGCATGGCTGATTCACAAACAGTGTTATCAGCCCACAGATTAAATCATGATGTGTTAGCTGACCAGTTCTTAATACACTAAAGATACTTGATTTTGATTGTGCAGCGCTAACTCTTTTATCAGTGTTGCGTGGTACCAAGTCAAATACTGGCTGAAGAATATGCATGTGCTAACACAGTTATCATTGCAACCAGAGGTGTAATCTCATCGGAGGGTGTGCTTGGATTTGTTTAACAGGACCTGTTTTATATGGAACAACGATGCTGATTATATTCCTACCTTTGAATTCCGTATCGCTGGAATCCTATTTTGACTTTTGGTTGTTTTGTCTGACAGCTGTGCCTTACGAATGGGATGTAATTGCAGCAGTCATCCTGTTCCCTCTCAGCTGTGGGTTACCATTGGATCCGCTGCAGCAGCATGTCCTGTCACTGACAGTAGGCCAGGCATTTCCTCAGAGGCTCAGATCAGAGCTGAATTACAAGATCTTGATGCTTACTTGGTCACTGAGACCAAGTTATCAGTTTGCTTTATACAAATGCTTTCCCCCCTCCTCTTCTTTCCAAATACTGAGTGGAAAGAAAATATTAAATGCTTTATTTTCCTGCATAATTAGACCTATTTTCACTTCTGCTTTGCAGTGGGGTTATACCACTATTAGATTTCAGTCCTTCTTAGTTTATTTTAAAAAGCAGCGAACTTTCTGTTGTCTTGCAAGTCATGATTTTTTTAAATCTGACTTGTCTTGACTTCAGTGTTGGTTTCGTTTACTAAATTTCTGTAGTTCTAGTTCACTTTCATCAGTGTCTGTTGTTCTTTGCCTCCTCTGTCCCTTTTTATACAGCATTACATTTGTCTTCCTTTTACTGTGGAATCAGGGTACGTTTTTAGCCAAATTATAAGTTTTTAGCCTCTTTCTCAAATGGGTTAATAATTTCACAAATGTCTGTTTATTAAAATAAATAAATGAGTTTACAACTGTTTTTTTTCAAGTCAGTTTTTTCTCAGTTTTTATCAGTTCTGGGAAACTGGCTCTTGTTTTAAACCTAAACTGCTTGTGCTAAGTCCAGTTAATCTCCCTCTAATGATGTTTGATTGCTGTGGCCCTTCAAATGCTCTCACTGATCCTGACTGGTTCTGCAAAGATGAAACTTCCAGCTGTTGGGTGTCGAGTGTGCGGAAGCCAGAAGGGTAGGAAAACACAGGTTTTTTCACACATCTTACATAGGTTGTGTGTGTATGGCGTAGGGAAGCTTTGTTTGCTCTTGAACTGTGTTTGAATTCCCTTTGTGGTGTAAATCAAATAATCCTCTAAATATGTTGTAGGCAGTAGGGGAAGGAAACGGTTTCACAAGTGTTTGCTGTACGGAACTTGGCGGATCACCTCGGTGAAGTAGTTAAACATCATGATATTAAAAAAGGAGGTGCTGTGATTCAGCTCTGTGTATATTGGTAGATAAAATACTACTGATAGACATCAAAGTGCAGGTTCGTGGCCTGATTACACAGCTCTAACTTAGTGCTGCTGCTGAAAAGTCGGTCCTTCATCCAGCTACCTTTATTCTTGGCACTCCTCTTGTTTTGGCTGGGTGAGTTAGACCCTGGGGTTGATGGTGTGTGTGGGGGGTGGGGGGTGGATGTGGAAGTGTTGATCAGTCTTGCCTTGCTGCTGGGCAAGTACTGGCCCGCTGTGGGCAGGGGTTTGGTGTGGTTCTGCTGGTGCTGGGCAGGCCTTGGGCTTTCTTCAGCCTTTCCCCAACCTGTGCTCAAACTGCATATCCATGGCTTTCAAGCCAAAGCAGCAGTGGGGTGTGATTTCCCCTCCACACTGGCCGTGTACCCAAGCCGGGCACAGGGATGCCACAGGGTACTTGTGCCCACCGCCCTCACAGATTGCCGCAGTGGGCAGGGGTGTCCTGCTGAGATACCATGCCAGGGAAGCATCCTCACTAAATGGACTAGTGGTGTGTTTTACTTCGGCTGTAGCCATTTGGCACTTGTGCTTTTTGGTATCAGCGCATCTGTGATCATTCTTCCTATCCATCATCGTCCCTTAGCACTATCTCCCACCCTAACCACAATGGGTAAGAGAAGCATGGAAGTGTTATATGTAAAATCTCCCGGTCTCCTCAGCACTCTGCAGTGCATGTGTGTGGCAGCTCTCTCCAGCTCCTGTAGTACACTTTAGCAAGTGATGTGCCAGTTAAAGGAGCGGCTCGACTGCTTGGCTTTGATTAAATTACTTGTTTGCCTTCAGCGTTCATTTTAGCTATGTGTCCCAATACCTTAATTTCTTCCTACTTTGTAAAGTGACTCTGCTCTTGGTCTCTCATATTTGAAGAGACGGGCTTTCACATCCTCGTCAGGAAAGATCTTCCCTTTCTGTTCTGAACAGCTCGAGGCGGAGATCTTATCTTCATATTTACTCAGTGTGAAGTGCGTTACATGGAATAGCAGCCACAGCCTTCCTGGAACAGTGCTGCAGGAGCACAGCTATCCCGGAGCACGAGAGGCTGTGGCACAGGCAGAGGTGCATCGTGGCTTCTCCTGTGGACTGGGTGTCCTCGCAGCCCCTACAACCCAAGTTTCTCCTGCCTTGTTTGAATTCAGCCTTAACTCAAGAGTGGTAAGAGTATCTCCTAATGATTCACTGCTAAAATGTGGCATTTAATAGCTCTTTAGAGGCAGAGCTTGTATGGGAAGAAAGAGTTTAAAGATAAAGGTTGGCCATTGCTTGTTAACTGAAGTCTGTCTTTTGTCAGGGTTAATTAGTGCAGCCAGTGTAAGGGATAAACAACAGTCTGTACAGAATACAGCTGAGATGGAATCTGCTTGTGTTGAAGCCTGAAATAGCAAAGGGCATGTTTGACTTGAAGTGCTTGTCCGCAGATCTTTGACTTGTGCCCTTATGGGAGGAGATGCTGGGCTTTGAAGCTCAAACACAGCTCAGTGCTGAGATGCCCAGGTATGACTGAATAGCAGAAAGGTGTCTGTAACAGAGAGGTATCTGTTAGATTCCAGGCGGCGTAAAGAACATCTCCTTTTAGTAATACCCTGCTTGGAAGTCTCTGCTACTAGGATGCATCCAAAAAGAAACATGCTGATATATGGGGAAATGGTTAATGAAGTCTGTTTGCCTTTTCCACCCAAGAATGTAGCCCTCAGGTCATGTATCCCTATACATGCGTGTTTATATATATAGAGAGAGGTTTACCCTCGCAGCAATGGGCTTAATTTAATGACGTTCAGCCGAGTTAATGTAGGTTCCCCTACACTATGACTGCTCTTAAACTTGCGGTTGTTCCTCACTTGCATCATCAGAGGCTTGGTTTCAGTAGTAGGCTTTGTCTTGCCGAAGAGCTTTTTGAATGATTTAAATGTAGGCAGGAGAGAGAGCTGGGATGCCGGAAGAATGGGAAGGTCTGTGTAATGCAGAAAGAATTCCAAGCATCTTTTTGGTTAATTCTGTGTTTTAGAGTACTGCTAATGTGGTTTGATGGGAACTTGCCTGTTGAGTGAAGCTTAAGGTTTCTTTATTATTTCCAAAAATGGCTCTTTAAAGTCTTCCCTAAAATCTTTCTGAATTGCCAATAATTGTGCTTAAGATAAAACAAAAATGCGCAATCTTTTTACCCTTACTGTCTCATGAAAACACAGGTAATGCCTTAGGAAATACTCTAACACCAAATCTATTTTACTCCTAATGAAAAGGAGCCCTGATCCCATCTGATTCAATTTAGGCTTTCCTACTCAAGGACCTAGTTTTACTGGGCTTGGTATACTGCACTGAAAATGCCTTATTTTTCCTCATAATTAGTTTAATTTTATAATGTTTCCACAATATTCACAAATGCCGTGACAACATTTCTCTGCAAAATGTGCTGCTGCTATTTCCAGGAGTCTCACAAGGATTTTGGATGGTAGGGTTTTGTTACTGAAGTAGTGATGGCAACTTGTAACTAAAAAAACAAACAAACAAAACCAGCTTGTCTGAAATGGACACTGGAAACGCCCATATATTTGGCACTCAGGTTCTGTGAAACTGAATTTGGGAAAGCGTCTGAGGGGATTTTATATCCTCTGAAATGCTCCATTGTCTTTTCCCTTTCCCTCACCTTCCTCCTGATGTTTATCTTCTGTGGAGATTATTCAGGGTTAGAATAAAAATGGGAATATGGCAAGCATATAGGTAGCCTTTTCTCTGCTGTACTTCGTTGTTTTCAAGATATCTGTCCCTAAACCTGTTAAGTTTCTAAGCTGTTATCAGATTGCTGACACTGTCATTTTAAGCTTCAGTGGTTTGCACTTAGATTGTACATTCATGATTGAAAATATAGCTGATAGTGTTAGAGAACCATTTGAGGGGCAAAGAGATGCAGTAAATGGGGGTGGAGGCTTTGGAAGACCTTTTTCCTGATGAATTAATACATCTCTACCCAGTTTCTCCATAGTTTTAATGATTTTGGAAATCGAGATGCTGCTTTGAGAATAAAAGCTGAGGATACAGGAGACTTCACAATTTCTATGAATATTGAAGCAAAACTCAAAGCCCTTTGTTTTGTGTCCTGTCTTTAAATGGATTTCGTTGTATAAAAGGGAGGAAGCCTTGAATCCTGTGAATTTTGGTCAAGTTTGCCAGTTAACTCTGGTGAACTGAAGAGATCCCATCAAACCTCACCAGAAAGGTTTTACCACCGTGTTCCTTTCTAAACTTCTTTCTCTTCGGTGTTACTAGTCAGTGGTGTTTAATTGGATTGTTTAAATTAGGAAGCGGCATATTTTGGGAAGGTCTTTATTGTGTTGTACAATCGCACTGGTAGTATATAATCAGACACTTCATTTTCCTTCCATTTGACATCATCTAACTAATTAGTTACTTGGGTTGCTTTATTTCGCATTGCTTTATTTTCAGTTGGTTACATACACGCAGCTTCTCTAAGGGTACAAAATTAAGAACATACTAATTGCACAACAATTTTGGCGTGTGTGGATTGCCTCAGTGTCACCTAAGGACAAAGACTTCCCTGCTTATGTTGCTGGCTGTCTTCCCTGTGTGCCCCGTGGGCAGATGTGTCAGAGCAGACGCTGCTGTGCTCTCCAGATTCTCTTCCTTGCTCCTGCAGTCTAGTCAAAGCTTGTTGGCAATGTCTAATGTAGGTGCTCGCCCTGGGAACAGCTTGATCTCAGCTTTTAAATGTTCAGACCCGCTAGTTCGGTGACTTTGAAGGGTTGGTGGTGGGAGAGCAGGGTGATCCCAAAGGTGTTGTGTAATCCAGTGGTGTGAATTCTGCCTGGAAACCAGTAGGCTGGCTTCATCTGGGAGCTGTCACGAGGTGAGTGGGCAGCTGTGATGGGAGTAAATCGTGATTGTGGGTATTGAACATCAAAGAAATAATGCTGTGGCTGTAAAATATGAGTGTAATAATTCTTGTTGCTGCAGGGCTGACCGAAGCCTGAGTGGGTACATGCATCTGGTGTTCAGACAAGATACAGCCCTCTTTCTGTAGAGCTGCTTTTTCAAAGGGAATACTTCTGTAAACACTGGATCTGTGGCCATAGTTGAGTAAATATCCCTAGGGGTGCTCTACCACAAGAGGAGCTTCAGGAAGTTTCTCTTGTCAAAGTGGCGATTTCTGTCTTTGGTCCTGTGTAGCTGTTTAGAACTATATCTGTATTTCTGGACTGTATTAATACAATCCCCTCTCATATACTTACCTGTGAGTTCAGATGTCTAGCAGACAGCAGCCCTGGGGGTTGTGGTGGATGCTGGGTGCTGGGTTCAGCATTGCACTGAATCAGTGGTGGTGGGAGTGTGTGTTAATGTATATGTGCTATAGGGATACGAGTGTCAGTGTCTGAGGACCTTACCTTGTGGGTCTTTGTTGCCATAAGTGTGTCAGATGTTCTAAGTGTGACTGACTGAAATGAGAATGTCCTTTGGTTAAATTTGTGTTGAAACACTCTGCAAAGTGGGGGTGTTTGCGAGGTTCTAAAAATGGTACCTGATGATTTTCTTTAAGTCTTCAAATGAAGTATTGCCCCTTCTCCCCCTGCCCATTATCTCTGGTGATACTGCAGTGGTGTGGGCTCTTAAAAAGAGACTGAAATAAAGACTAAAAAAGATGTAAGGTGGATGTTCTCTTTGCTACAGAAGCTGGATTTGGATATCTGTTTATTAGAAGACTAACAAAAGGCACTTGGAAACCTTTAGGGAAAATGTATTTTTAAAAGATCCAAGTGTCACAGCTGCAATTTTGTGCTACCACAACTTTTGCTTTTCTTTCTTGAAATACATTCTGTTTTTAACTGAACAGCCGCCCTTGTTCTGGAGATGGCAGCCTTGGCTTTACCTCAACTGCCCCTCTGCGTTTAGCTTTGGATGTTGGCTGTGCTCCTCATAGGAGGAGACAGCAAGCTCCTTAAGAGTCAGAGTGCCTTAAGGGGATTGAATTCTGAGTTTAATATGAGTGATTTTAAAGGTTTGGCTGTTTTTGGTTAGGAAACGTAAGCTAGTGACTACGGAGAAAATGTTAGACATGAATCATCGACTTGGGTATGTTTTCACTGGGGCTTGAAGCTGGTCGTGCAGGGAATTGTGTAGTATATGTTAGCGCGTGTGACTGTCCCCTAATATCTACATGATGTAATTTAGGCACTTTCATTAAAAGCTTAAGGCTTCTGTACAGTTGCTGTTGCCCCAAAAGCCCAGTTCCGAACTCTTCTATTCAACTGCAGGCTGTTGCATGGGGAGCCCATTGTGGATGTGGGCTGGGCACCAGGGGCTGCAGCTGCTTGAAGATCCCACAAAGAAACTTTCTTTTGCAACTGTGTCCCCATTGCTGTAACTTTTGGACCACTGAATGAATTGGCTCCCCAGCGAGGGTGAGTGGTGGAGGTCCCTGGTGTGGGCTGGAGCAGTGCTGCTTGTCCCTCCTCCTCTCCTGCCGCAACTGGGTTCTGGCTCTGGAAACGGGGCAGGATGTTTGCTTTTCTGGAGTGCAGTTGTTGAGGAAGTTAAATGAAGGGATTGCTTGAAAGGCCAAACCACCTACATCAGATTAGGCCATTAAGATGAGGGTCGTGGGTGTGTTTTAGAGGACCTTATCTGGAGAGGTTGGAGGGGATGTGCTCTTGATAGCCAGGGCTGCTTGGAAAGCTGCACCGCCTCTAGTCTCTTTGGACTGCTGGGGTTGAGTATGGAGAAAAGGGAAATCTTAAGGAAATCTGAAGGAGCTGTGGCTTATCTGAAGGTGTGACCACCACGGGGGATGTGTGGGACCCTTCCTGGCCTCCTGAAAGCATTACGTACCCACTCACACACCAACAACTGGCCGCCACAATGACAGATAAGGAGGAATGCATAATATTTTAAGTATCATAAAGCTGGATATCCTTTGCTCAGGATATTTCCTGTCCACAAGAATTTATTTTTCAACAATATTATTGGCAGAAAGTCCACAAAACGAAAGGGGGGAGGGAAACTTGTGTTTTGCAGGATGTGAAGATGGGAAAACTAGAAACTTCTCAAGGAAGAAAGAGGAAAGCTTTGGAGAAATAAAAAAAATAGAACGTGGTGGTAAAGGACTGTTGTTCCTATTTGCATATTGAATAGCCACTGATTTGTGTTTATCACTGTTAGGAATGTACATCAGTTGGCCATTAGAGCCTCTAAAAAAAGTTTTGCACATTGTGATTAAAAAGGTGCTTGCTTCCAAGGAGGGCTGAGCCTTGGGACTGGGACAGCCAGAGCAAACCGTTCCAGGCAAACTTCCACTGGGCTCCAATGCATGGTCTGCATTCACATTTGTAATGAATTAAAGGCTAAATCATAAAGAGGGGTTTAATTGGTGGTTTGTGATCTGATTAATCCTGTACTGAAAGCAACATTTGCCTAGCACTGCCGCTGCCTGCTCTCCCGTTGACCGCCGGGTTTGCTTGCCGTGCTGTGGGGTGAGCAGCTGCCGGAGCAGCAAGACAAGTGCTGGTAGCTTCCTGCTATGAAAATACCTTTGTGAGACTGTTTGTGTTTGCTTCCTTCTGTAAACTTAAGATAGAATTCACTTCATCTCATGAATGTGGCTGCATGTTCTGGGGTAGCTGCTTCTAACAAAGTCCCGCAGCTATGAACTACAATGAGAACTTGTTGTTTACCATTATTTTTTCCTTTTGTGTTTGGGTGTTTTTGTGTATGTGTCTGTTTCTAACAACAAATATTTTCATAAAGGATTCTTTTGCCTGTAAATATATCTCTAGGTTAGGAACATGCATTTAGAAATTTAGTGAAACTTACAGAAGAAAACCAGTGTAATGGAGAGGTGAGGTGTCAATGAAGCACCTTCATTCCTCTCTTCATTATGCTACTAAATTTGGTAGGAGTGTGGCATTCTTAGGGTTTATAGCTGGAGTTTGTTTTTTGGAAGTATGAGGATTATGGTGTGTATTTTTTAACTTCTTCTTAACCCATTTTCTCTGCATCCTCAGCATCCAAGAGCAACACCGTGCTGAGACTGCTTTTTTGAGGCTGGAGTAACGTGTGGTAACAGAAATCCAAGTTGATGAGAAGGTTTTAGTTGTGGTGCAGAAATGATCTGGAATCTTTGCTATGCACTAGTGGCAGGAGCTGCGCTCCCCGGCACGCCATGCTCTCAAAGCGAGCGTGTGTAAGGCTTTGGGATAGAGGCAGGCTGGGCTTTATGGCTGAAGGACACACTGCCAGGTTTTTGTAGTAGGTTAAATCAGGAAAACGAGAGGGAGAAATTCAGATTATTTTTCTTCATCGCTTTTCTTTATAGTCTTAGTAATTCTTTGAACTTGCTTGTTTCTGAATGTGGTTGAAGCGTTTTAATGTTCTTAAGGCAAGTGAAGGTGATTATGCCCATTATGCAGATGAACACGTATAGGGGTGCATATCTCATGACTTAATGTGATCATCGCAAACCTCCGTGATTAGATACGGGTAGACAAAGACCCTGGATGTAGACTACAGGAGATCCAGCTGCCAAGGGAAGCTGCAGAAGTAGCGATCAGATTTATTGTACTGATAAACAGTGGCTGGACACTACTGTGTGAAGCAGAGCCCACTCTTATTTTGGTTTTGAGGCCACTGGCATGCCTCAAAATAGTGAAAGTTTGGATCCAGCGGTGAATTTGATGCCTCTGCTCTATTGCTGCTGATTAGGGTTTTTTCAGATATGGTTTAAAAGAAAATAAATCTTTGTGACCTCTACCTTATGTTTGGCTGTGTGTGACACTGACACAAAGCCTTTATCCCTTTGTCTGTCACACCTGTTTCTGTTTGGGATAAGGAGCTCGCTTGCTTTAGCTCTCTATTACTGGCTTCCCAGTGGTATGGAACTTGATGACAGATGTAGGTCCCTGTAGTGTCAGTTCTAGGTCTGACAGCTGGTATACAAAGTTAAACTGCACTAAGTCATGTTTTTCCCATAGTGACCTTCCCTAGGGAGGGAAGGATGGCTTCTGAGAGTGGATTTCCAGCCTGTTAGCTGGTCTAGAAAGTCTGTTGGTTTACCACTGAAGTAGCTCTGCTGTTGGATACTAACATGCCTAGGCATTTTTGATCAGTTTTCTGTTAATCTTCAGGAATTCTTAATCCTCTTACAACCCAATGATGCTTCAGCATTCGTGCTCTCAGCAGAAGGCAGGCAGTGATGGTACTGCTCTCTGTTTGTCATTAGATTAAGTACTTCTCCATGTTTTAGATGGGAGGCTCAGCCTACTCCCGTTTGTCACAAGAAAGAAAATAATAGTAACAATTAATTTAATAAATTTAAGTAGTCTTCAAAAAAGCCTTTGGAACTAATGTACCTCAGTGTGTTCTACGCAATAAACAGTCATTCTCACCTAAATTGAGCAGCCTTTAATATCTCATTCATTACTTCTGACCAAGTACTCTTCTGAGATTTGCGTACTGCTAATGTATATGGATGAGATGGAGGAAAAACAGAGCATCCACCATTTCTTCAGCTACAAATTTTAAGACATACTTTGTAGCAGATTGAGCTTCGTATTGAAAAGATGATAAATCTGCATGTGAACAAGGACGGCACTGGGGCTGAAGTGGCTGATAATGGTGCTGAATTTCATAATACTAATTTCTGACTACTTAAAACTGATTACTTCTTGCTGTAGAGCTGTAGCATTCAGTTATGTATGCTGTGCTCTAGGCAGTTGCTTTATGAAGTGTAAGGTATCCCTGGCACCTATGGGATAGTGGGGATTGCCCAGCAATCTGTGATGTACATTATTCATAACAGGGTTTGATGCAGCAATACCCAGGAACGCAGAACAAGAGTAGAGAAAAAACTTGGGGTTGAAGTTTCTTCTGAGGCAATGGAAAAAATTAGTTGGAATTCATTAAGGATGAGGGAATTTCCTTAGTGAGCATCAGTAGGAGGATGAGATGCTGAACAGCTGTCTGGTATTGTGGGGTTTCCCTGCAGCATGCTCCATTGCTTACAGACCTGTCAGCAGGTTGAAACAACCCTGAACACCCAGGCTGCCTTTCTGTACCATCCTGGAGTTATGACTGTGATTTTAAACCAGATTATTAGCATGTCAAATGATGGGGAAAGATGTACCCTACCCCTAGAAATTAGAAAGAAATGCAGCCTGCTTGAGCATCTTGAGACCTGTGGAACTTTCTGCTGGAAGAACAGCTGGGGTTAATGGGTCTGATTTCATCACTGTTTAACTGTGCACCGTGGTGTTAAGGTGGGTGTCTGCATGGGCTCTGCTGTGCACTGCCAAAACATGCCTGATCTGGGTCACAAAATCAATATTAAACAATCGAGATCGCACCATATTTTGGGTGTTCCATCTTATTCACACAAAGTAAGTGTGCCTTGATAGTGCTCCCTGGGGTGTACAAGCAGTGGGGTCGAATCCTGGTGGGTCCCATGTTGCTTGTGTCATTCAGGTAAAATGGAGCACAACTGAATTTCCCTGGGAAAGCTTTCCCTGCGCTGATACCATCCGTCTGTCTGCCCAACTGCAGGCCGTCTCCAGGTTGCGCTGATGTTCTGAAGCTTCTGTTTCTGCTGTCAGAAATAAGATGCCATCAGCCCCTTTTTAATTTTTAAAATTTATTTTGATATATAAATACTATATTGCTATATTTGATGAGGATTTAATTCTATAGGGACTTGAAATGTAGCGTAGAGTTCTTTGCTCTGCCAGGATTTGTGTGAATTTCTCTTGCAGTTAGCAAAGTGAGGTGTGTCCCCAGGATATGCTGAATACTGAAGGTTCTCTGGCTACGTGGGGGTGAAGTGGTTTATATTTATACAAGATACTGAAGAAAACAAACTCTTAAAGAATTAGTGTTTTTTATATATTAAGTCTTTTTCCAGTTTGGACACATCCAACTAGTTTGATTGTCTAAAGTTTGTGTGACTGGTATGTTTTGTTCCCAGCTGTTGTTGGAATTCTGTGAATTCGGTATTATTTGTACCTTCTCCCCACCCTCTGATACTGCTTGCCTTTTTGAAGGTCATTTTCCCCACCCTATATGCAAACCAAGTCAAAGTCCATTTCCTGAGATTCAGATTTGCAGCTTTTTAAGATGCAAAGCTAATTTTTTTCCTCTGCCTTTCCCAAATAATTTAAGTTTTGAATTCCAGCTAGAAATGACAAGTGAAACATTTTTAGAATAATGTGTTTTTTGAGGGTTTGTTTTTCAATGCTTCTTTTCAAAATACTGAAGTGCTATGAATGGTTGTTGTTAGAGATTTATCACTGGGTAGATAAGTGTTAGCCAGCATAAAAGCCAAAATTACTTTCTTTAAAAGGACCTGATGGTAAACTTTGCATTGCTAGCAATGAGTTTATTTTGCATTCTTAAAGCTAGTTACTCCGAGGCTCACACAATGGATCTACCCTGTGTTTGTAAGTAGTGAGCAGGTTATTTATGCCAAACTGGGAAGCATACATGTTCCTTCTGCAAATCAGTGGAGCAGAGTGGGAAAAGAGGTTTTGGATGGAGTCAGTGGTACTGACTTGCTGTGGCATGGCTCGGGGATTGGATGGGGAATCCCACTGCACAGCTGTGTGTGCTTCCCTGTCCCTGTGCTCAGCCCACACAAGACTTATCCCTGTTTGTCATGGCCACATGTGTCGTTGTGAGATGCTCCTGGGACAAACGCAGAGTAAAGAGCCTTTGGTAGCATTTCGGGCTGGAAGGGCTCTCAGCGAGGGGCTTGACAGCAGCGTGCTTTCGGCAACAAGCAGACTGGGAAGTTTATGATTTCCTGCTGTTTCTCTGGAAGTGTGTTGCATCCATGGGGCTGGGGATGCTGTTAGGGAGCCAGGGAGAGGGAGGGAATCTCACTTCACAGAGCAGAAATAGAAGTGTGCTTGGATTGTTAAGTCAGAAACTTTCCTCCCTCTCCATCAAAAACCCACTGATGTTCAGTAAGACCAACTTTCTCATTCTTGACCTCCATGGAGTACAACGTCTTCCTTTCTGGGGGTTTCTTAAATGTATTTGGATATTGAGTCCAGGCTCTCACACCTTTGGAGTTTGATATTCAGCTGTGGAAATTAATTTCTGTCTGTAACAAGGGAAAATGAAGCTGCAGTTACATGTTGCATGAAGCTTGAAAGTTGGCTTCCTCTCCGCTGCTTGTCTGTTTGAGTTTTTTGCTTGACTAGAATTGTGTCATGTAAAGGATGTGGAAAGCTAACTTTTAGTTTCAAGAGTCTAATTAACTTCAATGGAGCTGTGTGTGATTGTATCAATAGGCAAACACAAAAGAAGTACGACTGTCCCCTTTTTGATTAAATAATAAGTTTGCATTAAAGATTATCACTGGGGAGGAATTTACCTTCCTTCACCTTGTTCAAATTGTGTTTCTTATTACCATCTTGTGTATTTGCCTCTTGACTCTCCCTAAAGACTTCTGTGTTGCTGTTTGAGTCTGCTAAATCTTTATTTTTAAAACTTATTTCTCCAGAGTTGGGTGAGCTTCCTAGTGCACAAGGACTTGTCTCCAGCACCCAGCAGCATTGCCCCCTTGGTCTCCAGTGTCTTGTAAACCACCTGAGCTGCCTCCCATGAAGACTAATTTGGAATGTGAGCCTATGCTGAACGTCTCATACTTAACTGTCTTATGCTAAATGGAGGCTATGTACCCTTGGACGGACACGGCTATGTCCTCCAAGATTTTAGGAAATGACAAACTTGAGGTGTCTATCTGCAGACCTAGTGTAAGAACATGCTGTTTTCCTGCTTCATTTCACCTGTTTTCCTGCTTCATTTCACCCCTTTATTTCCTCTGTTTTCCTTCCTTTTGGCCTAAGCTCATGGTAACAGAAAGCTGCTCTAATGTTTTCTCCTTTTTCAAACTAAAAGCAGTACCGCAGGATATTTTGGACGCTGCTTTGTAATTAAAAACCTCAGAGAACTAAAAGTGATGGGTTGTGTTTAGATTCACCCTTTTGAGGTTATTCCCAGTGGAACCTGGCTAGCAATGTGCTGTGAACTGGAAGGGGTGTGCAGCTTGTTCTGGGATCTAGGGGACTTCTCATCGATCTAATTATTTTTCACATGATGAAAAATTTCTGAAGGGCAAGGTATGTTAGGAACCTTTCAGTACTGCTGCTACCTCTTTGTGTTCTGCTAATGCTGAAAGCTGTACTGTTGGAATCAGTGGGTGAAACATTGTAAGTCTTTGTTAATTGAAGTCTTCTAAGTTATTAATGAGTAACTCCTATATCTAAGAGCCACAGGATTGGGGCTGTTGCCTTTTGACTGCACCCAGGGCAGGCAGAGAGGAGAGCAGAGCATCTCCCTGCCTGGCGCTGTGCCTTGTGGCTGCTATTCAACCAGCACTGCTGGCTTTGGTGTAATTTATTAAAAGTAACGTTGGTTTCCCATTTCATTATGCAAGTTGTCTGGTACTTCACTGAGTAGCTTATTATTGAAGAACAATACTGATTTATTTTTGTTGAGAATAACTCTCAGCCTTCCATTGCCTGAATGAGTTGGCAGAGAGTGGGAGCTAAATTAGTTTGAAGGGTGAGGGTTCAGGATTAAATTGGATCTGGACAACCTCAATGCTGGTAACCCCACTGGACCATCTCCTGCTGCATCAACAGCACTTCATTTCGCCTCCAGTCTGTGTTACAAACTGTGTCCCATTTCGGACAGGTAACAAAACCCTGAGGTTTTTCTTTTTAAATAATTTCATGCATAACTGAGACTTCCAGCTGCATGGCTGGCAAATTCACCAGGAGATTCAGGATTTTCTGGCTAGATAAATAGAGAGCCTGAGTCTTCCTGCTGTAAAGAAAACAGACCAACCTCTCCTAGTACTTTGCTGCATCAAAAGATTCAGTTCCTTAATGCTTTATTAGCAGTGGAGATAAAAAACAGGTATCTGGGATAAAGAGGCTCCTTTCCTGTAAGGTGCTGGGTACCAGAAATAGCCAGATGAAAAAAGAATAGTGATTTGATGATCTTGTGTGTGAGGTTCCCTTTGTGTTTGTGGATTTTGGGTTGGTGCTTGGTTGTGTTTTTTTCTATCAACTCCTGTCTATCAAATTTAGATAAACCTTGTGTAGTGTTCTGTGTTCACTTTCACAAGGCAGGTCAGAAAAGTGAAGTAACTCCTGGAGATCTTACTCTATGTGAAAGTGAGGGATGGTGAAGCAAAACTTGAAATGAATGTTTTCCTTTGATGCTGAAAGCTTCTAGAGTGATGGGGTTTAGGTGGTGGGTTTGGACAGTAGGTTTTGGGTCAGGATGGGTGTGTTTTGTTTATCATGCAGTTCAGGGACTTGGGTGCTGTGAGCATGATGATGATGATGGGTTCAACTTTCCTCCTACATGAGAAACTTCTCCAGCAGTCATGCTGAGGTGCTCCCTTGCAGCGGCCGCTCCGTGTGAACTCCTGTTCTTCAATCCCAGGGCTGAATGGGAGATCTCTCCAGAGCGGTTTCCCACAAGAACACAATGAGCCACTTTGTTAGTTCAGCGTCAGCCCGGAGTCAGGTTAGCGGTGAATGGTGACAGCAGAAAGGTTTGCTGTGCACAAAGGTGTGCTGAAACCTTGTAGTAAGTGGAATTTGGTATGTGTGCTTTTCAAGTGCCGCAGGTTGATAGGATAGATACTCCTGGTTTGTTTTTTTTTCTCCCTCCTTCATTCTTTAGTGCTAAAAAACCCCACCTCATTGATTTCAGTAGATTCTCTGCTGCACAGGAACTCTAGAAGAGAGAATCAAGGTCTTTGTGCTATTACTGCAGAGATATTATTTGAGAGAGCAGAATTGAAGGGGAGGGTATTTATCACCAAAAGCTGTGCTTATCAACCTCTAACCATGATTAATACCTGGGCTGTTAAATGGAGGAAGAAAGCAAACATGAAGCGCACCCCTTATCTGACTTGCACCTTAGTGTGAGAGCTTCTCTTTGTGTGTGTCCCTGTGCATGTGCACCAGGTCACAGCTCCGGTCAGGGACCTCAGTACCTCAGCACACCACTCATAAGACTTTAAGGAGTGCATAAAGATGTACCCAGTGCAAACATCTGCAGGGTCGAGGCTGGAACTGTAGGCAGGTGTAGGCCTGGGTTGAAGGGGTTTGTTCCTTCTCTGGTCGATAGCTGGAACGACTTGGTATTTGTGTTTAAGCTTCCTTGACTCTTCTTTGTGATGTGAATTTCATTTGCAAATTGCTTTTGTCAGAGGCAATACAGAGTGCAGAGAACCCGAGAAGGATTATAATTTAATTAGAAAATGTGATGTTGTCTCTGTCCCATGAAATGTATCTTTGCCCTTAGGGGACCGGTTTGTGCTGGAGGATGGAGAGCTGTCTGGCTGGGATGGAGAGCTGTCGGGGCACTGTCATCCTCTTACTGCTGACATGCAGAGGAACTGCAGCTGGAAGAGCTCTGTTCTCTCTGGGTGAGCAGTGGAGGATGTAGGTGCATGGGAAAGGTCCTTGCTTCATGGGCATCCCGTTGGATGTGGCTTTTGTGGTCTTTTAGAAGAGCACAGAGATGCTGGGTGCAGTTGATGGTGTTCTTGATCAGCACCCAGAACTCTCCTCATGGAATGTTTCTGTGAGGATAGACAAGGAGGGGCAAGCTAGTTTGCAATGTTGTTTGCGGCTTATTTATTTTCCATTTAAAAAAAATATTAAAAGTAGCTTCTATTTAAAGCAAATTGTGACAGAACAAATTTTATAATTGCACATCTTTTAAATATAAATGCTCATGTGAAAAATGTAAAGAAAAACCCCAAAACAAAACCCAACAAAATAGAAAATGTGGAAGACAACTACTTGGCTGCTGTTGTGCAGGAAGAGTTAACCTCAGCCTGTTGCTGTGAAACACTGTGAGACTCCCGTGCCTGAAAACTGCTGTTTTTACAGCATATCCTTCGTGAGCCCCCTTTTTCTGTTGTGATTAATAAGGAGGCAGGCGAGGAAAGAAAGCTGTGAAGGCTTGGAAGGGGGAAAGGAGTTATAAATAGCCAAAAAATGACTGGCTTAATTTTTTATCTTGAAGAAAAAGCGCAGAACATCCCGAATGGTGAGAGTTGCGTTCGGATCTAGTCTCTGGGTAGCCTGCTGTAGGCTGTGACTGCGGAGTGTGTGCGTGGCTTAGGAGTGATGTTAGAGCAGCAGATGAATTCGCTGCTGTAAAGCTGTTTGCCGAAGTGGGAATACTGCGGAGCTGTTGGATTAGCCCGTCTGCCTGGGGCTTTCTGCTCCCCTGTAGCTAATAGAAGCTCAATTAAAATTTTTGGAGCCTTCACCTCTGGTGTATTTATTCCTTTACATCTAGTGCCATTAGGTTTTCACCCAAATACGACTGCCTTCGGGGCACGTGTGTGAGGGAGGTGGGCTGGCTTTTCCTCCACAAGTTTTCACAAGATTCACCTCCGGAAAACCAGAGGAAAAAGCCAACCAGTGAAGTGTTCCTTTGGTAAAAGCCTCCTTTGTGCACCAGCGTGCTTTATTCTGGCATTTCATCAGAGTTATTATATGCTGATTAGTTGTACTTGTGAAGCAAGGCACTCCTCCGTGGTGCTGTTTGACCTGATCTGTTCCCTGTGCTGGGTTCTGGTGTGTGTTTGGAGTTACTTGTTATTGTGTTTCATTGTTGGTTTGGTTTTGTTATATTAGTTTGCCTGTTCCTAAGTAGCAAACGTTTCCTATGAGAAGTCTGGAGCTGGCTGCAGCATAAAACTCTTCTCAAAATAATGGAGTTTCACATCTTGCAAAAATGAGATCGAATTATCAGCCTAAAGAAAGGCAAACTGTTGAAAAGCATCTTACTGCTGTCTGGATAGATGCTTAATAATTCACACCAGTGCGGGGGAATAAGATCGTTAACTTTCCTCTATCCCCTGTAAAGTTGAATACTACTGATAATTCTGGTTTTAGGAATGAAACATACCGTGGACATGGAAATGGCTTTTTATTTAAAACAAAAACAAACCAGAGGGGAATAAACCCACCGATTAATTGCAGTGGTTAAATTTTGAGAGGATGTTTATGTTTTTCAGCTCACTGGAGATAGGGTGCAGCTCCTGGTGGCCTTGTTGTCTGTGAAATGGCACAGAGAGCAAGCAGCAGGCACTTTACTACCTCCTCACAGAATGTCAGTGAGCTCTGTAGGTATGCAGTCCCTCTAATTTGCTGTCTTTTGTCATAACAGATTTTTAAAATCACGTCTATTTCTCAAATGGCTCTGAAGGAGCCCGCCTGTTTGGATGCTTTCAAATTAATCTACCTTGTTTGTAATTAAACCAGGAAGGAATGCTTTCAGGTTTCAGCCGCTCTTCAGACGGATGTGATTTAACTAAACTAATGAACGCACATCAGACAAGACAAATTCCAGACTGTTTGTGCCTTGACCAACCATCTGTGCGCATACCTCCAGGTACTGCTCATGTCTCAAGAGGCTTTTCCACATGAGCAATTACTACCACTCCTTTTTGAATTCAAGTGGCAAGCCATGGCAGGAGTCTCTTGCAAGCAGCTATGTTTACTGCTCTGCTTTTCCCTGAAAATATAATTGTGTTATGTGTGTTTAATCTTAAATTTCAACGTGCACAGTAGAAAATACACTAGGAAAGTGGGAAGGTGTGTATCGTCACTGGGGCCTGGAGCCCTGTGAGGAAAGGCTGAGCTGGGACTGTTCAGCCTGGAGAAAAGACTAAGTGGAGACCTTATTAATGTTTATAAATATCTTAAGTACAGGATGCAGGGGGAAATGGCCAGCCCCTTCTCAGTGGTCTGTGGAGACATGACAAGGGGCAAGGGCTGCAAATTAGAGTGTAGGAAGTTCTGCACCAACCTGCGGAAGAAGTTTTACACAGTGAGGGTGACAGAGCCTTGGGACAGGCTGCCTGGGGGGGAGTGTGGAGTCTCCATCTCTGGAGATATTGAAGACCAGTCTGAACCCTTATCTGTGCAATATGAGCTAAGGAGCCTGCTGTGGCATGGGGGGTGGACCTGATGATCTCTCCGTCACTTCCAACTTTTATGATTCTGTGATTGCTTCCATTCATCAACAGTAACGTGCAGAAGGAGGACACATTCTCATCCAAAGCCTTCTTAGTAGACTGTGTATTAATTTTAAACTTGTAGGGTCTGAGTATGTACAAACCAGTCTATGTAGTGTGTATACATACTCCGTTTGAACATACTAGCAGGTTTTTTTTTAACTAATTATTTTTTTTCCCCTTGTTATTTTGGAGCTTGTTCAAAATATCTCTTGGAAAAAGCACCTATTTCTTCCAATTGTGTAATGATCAGCAGTGACATGATTTGACATACCAGACTTTGTTATGGTTCTTCAATTCCACATCCAAATGCCTAGAAAAGAGCAGATGGTTCCAAGAATATTTCTTTTTATGGAAGAAGAATAACATGTGCTGCAGGTAATGATTGCTGCAGATGCAGGAGGATTTTCTTATTCTCATTGCGTTTCACTCTGTTTCTTTCCAGAAGTGAGATTTCTTCTAGAAATACTTGTGTGTTTTCAGGACCTGTGTTTCTAAAGCTGTGTTTGACTTCTCAGTGGAGCTAAGTGGGCATGAGCCTGTGACTCTCCATATACGTGGCAAACCACTTGAAGTGACTCTTAACTTCCTCTGGCCCCGGTTATAACAACTCAAGTATCTGAAGGTCAGTCTATCGCAGTGGACAGGGGAACCTGTCTACGTGCAAACTAACTGTGCAGATGATGGTAGAGGGCTTGGGCTGGTCATGTTACTAGGATGTGGTTTGGAGGACTCGGATCAGATACCACACACATGTGCTTTCTGTGGTTAAAGAACTGCCAATCTCTGAATGTCCTTTCTGTAGAACCCAGTTTACCTCAGGACAAGCCAGGGAAAAGAACTGGTAGGAAGGAGAAACAGTCACGTTTTAAGTGACTTCTGGTCATTAGATGCATTATATCAGCAAAAGGCTTTGACTTCTGTTGTCATACCTGAACTTGCTTTTCTGATCGTTGTATAAGCTACTAAGTATGTTCCTGATGGGTTGGATTACTTATCTTGCACAGCAGTTGTTGCACTCATCGGAGAAGACGACCTGCTACATGCAGAATGGTAGAAAAGAGGCTTATGTAAAATACATATACATATAAAATGATAGGAGCTCACACTAGACTGCATAACCTGATATTTAAAAAAAAAAGAAGAGAAAATACATGGTTCTGACACAAGCCTCTCCTCCTCTCCACAACCTCAGTGGGATCTGTTTTGTTATTGTGAAGAATTACATGAGAAAATTTATATTTCAAGAAAGCCATTTGGGTTTTTGTGGGTGTAATAGATTCTGTCATCTTCAAAACCACTCTCCATGTCTGACGGTCTTTACAAGGGATGCCTTGGGTTAATGTTTTTAACTGGGCACTGGACACATGTACCATACATGCCAATAGTATGTAATTTCTAGGGTTTATTGTAAAGGTAGGGTGGCTTATGGTTCCTGGTGATGACAGTTAGACATTTATCCTGCTATGAAGGGAAGATTGAGCAACAGTGGGCCTCTGGCTTTTTCGGATGGTTGCCACTGCTGAATAGTGTTTGAGCTTAATCCCATGGGAAGCAGTTTGAGAAATGGATGGTCCCATTCAGTGATGTGGCTGGCGGCCAGGAGGGCCTATGGCCATAGCTGGCTCAAGAGATGGCTGGACCATGGGCAAATTCTCCTCATAAAATCCCAGACTTGGGTTTGGGTTGGAAGGGATCTCAAAGCCCATCTAGTCCCACCTCCTGCCATGGGCAGGGACACCCTCCACTAGCCCTGGTTGCCTAGAGCCCCATCCAGCCTGAGCTTGAACACTATCAGGGAGGGGGAATCATGCTTAAGGACAAGTCTTGTAGCAACACTGGAGTTTTGCAGTGTTCAGGCCTGTGCATGAACTTCATCGTGTTGAAATTACAAGGGTGGTGGTGGTGGGGTTTTTTAAGTTGGAAAGAGAAAGTTCTTCCTCTTCAAGTTCTTTGCTATATGTGTTTCAGTTACTTTCTGTAGTAACGCTGGGATGGAAGGTGGTGTAGTATCTTACTCTGTGTGCAGTATGTTTCTTTCTATCCCTATGTAAGCACTGCACACGTGTGGATGGGCATTTTGTGCTGGATTTTTGCTGTGTGTTAAATAAGCCAGGACATGTGGTGCTGCTGGGTTGTCATCTTTGTAGTGCTACTTCTGTAATTCCAGATGCTTCCGATAAAAGAGCAGGACACTGTGTTCAGTAAGGTTTAATGGTCTGCTGTGGGGAAGTAAAAAAACGTAGCCTTTTCAGAGAGCAGTCACAGGACTTGAATATTCAGAACTCCTTTTGCTTTTTCCAGGCTCTCTGAGTTTGCTGTAGCTGGAAGAGCCTCTTTGGCTTTGAAAAAGATGGAAGGTGGGGGGGAGAATCACAAAAAGAAAAATGTTCTTGGCTTGTGCCCCCAATTATGGTGTGGGTAAAACTTTCTAGGAAAAGTAGGACTTAGGTATCTTGATGTGGTTCACACTGCTTTTGGAATTTCAGGAGAACTCTGATGTAATCTGGTGGGTCATATTAATTCACCATACATGGACATTGGTTTTTAGATAGAAAATTAAAACACACAGGAGAACAAAATGTAACTATCTGGTGCCATGTGCAACTAATCTATGTATTACTAATTCCCATATTGAATTAATTTAAGGAAATGGAGTCATCTCTCTGATCAGTAGAAGACTGAGGTACTGAACTGAAAACTGTGTTTGTAGCAGTAACTTGCAGACATCAAAAGGTTTGGAAGTTTGGTTTGGGGAGAGAAGCATCAGGCTTGGATGGTTATTTCTTTTTCCTTGCCCTGCAGCAAGATGGGAAGCTGTGATTTCCTGAATTCCTAGAGGTAGCTAGGCAAGGAGATGCAGCCTCTTGCTCTGTGTTGGCGTTGCTGTGGTCAGTCCTAGCCAAACCTAGGGAATGTAGACGCGCAGGAAATATCTCTTTTAAATTTAAATATAGTCAGCTTTGTAGACAAAACCCCAAATTTTGAGTTAGGACCTGAAAAAAAGCTGTGGGTTAGGATTTGGCAGTTCATATTTTAGTGAAGGAAGAGTTCTCATATCCTGAAATGTGACCTGGCTCTTTGAGTCCTTGTCTGGTGGTTTCTTTCAGCGATGCTCCCCAGTTTGTAGGGAAAAGAAAGTACTTGTACTCAGACCTCACCTTCTTTGTATTAATCAAGTTTGCTCATAGGAGCATCCCCTGTAGGGGAACGCCAGATTTAGCAGGGGTGTGAATGCACAGTGCATAAATGTGTTTTAAGTAGGATGGATGAGCAAACAAGCTGTAAGAGTGTGCAAAGTCCTTCCCAAAGGTTTTGACTTGGGTGTGAAGTCTGGCAGTTGATGTTTTAACCCCATCTTATCTAACTCTGCGTGGAATACATCTATAAGAAATACCACTAAAACCAAAAATGCCTGTGGCCAGCCGTGCTGCTGGTATTACCTCTGGCCAGCTTGGACCAGACCTGACAAATAAAGGATGGCCACCTTATTTCTTTCTGTTTTTTCTTCCTCCTTTTAAAGTGAGGCAAGTGTAGACACGGCTGTAGTGACAAACCATTAATAAAGCGAAAGGAATGCAGCTGTAAAACTTTAAATAATGACATGTAGCAAATAAATGTCAACATATTGGTTGTTGTGCCTGGAATGGAAACATTACTAGGAAAATATGTAGCTTGAAGCTACAATTTGTGTGGGGTTTTTTCCTTAAGAAAATAGCATTGACGTGACGCTTAAACTGTGTTAAAGCTGGAGCTTTTACACTCAGGCTACAGGAACATGTCAGTTTTTTGGGAGCGAGGTGGTATTGTTTTACATGGGTTTAAAAGAGTTCCTAGGAAAATTGCATTAATTTAACATATATATGTATACATGCACACAAACTGTAGCTATATGACTACATGTATAATCAGCGTAGTTCGTGATACAACTGACAGTTGACTAAACCAGCCTGTCTCCATTGAAAGCTGCTAACTCCGTTGTTCTCACTGGTGCTCAGTATTAGGCTTTCTCAATCCTTTTCTTAAACCCCAGCATCTAAAAACTAGTTAAAAACCTCACATGTTTCTACTCTTCTTCCTCATAGAATCATAGACTGGTCTGGGTTGGAAGGGACCCCAAGTATCACAGAATTCCACCCCCCTGCCACAGGCAGGGCCACCAACCTCAGGCCTGGATCTACACAGGGTTGCCCAGGGCTCCATCCAACCTGGCCTTGAACGCCTCCAGGGATGGGGCATCCACCACCTCTCTGGACAGCCTGTTCCAGCCCCTCACAACTCTCTTTGTAAAGAACTTCCCCCTAACATCTAATCTAAACTTTCCCTCCTTTAGCTTTAATATTTAGCTCATATTTGTAAAGAAGCAGCCTGCCTATCCTCACCCCCCCAAAAGAAACCCCCAACAACCCCCAAATCACACTGTTCCTTTCCCTCCTTTCTACCCAAATGCCCTGTCACCTGTGAATATTGGTTTTGGACATGGATTTTTCTCAAACAGAAAACCTCAGACAGTGAAGTAATGAAAACCCACAAAAGTTTAGGAAAAAGCTCCAAATATTGCAAAACTTCAGGAGGAAAATGTGTTGAGCAAAGCTTCTGGGCTGTAGCCCTTGTAATGTTTGGGTCAGAGCTTTGAATGACTAAGCCAGGAAGGCTTTGGTCACTGTTAGATGCATGGTGCTGGATCAGAGAGCTGATCCTGTGGGCTGCAGGAGTGCTTAGCAAGTGTCCTTACTCTGTGGGGGTGTGTGCAGGGCGGGCTGCTGAGGGTGATGGAGCCAGTAGGACTAAACCCCTCCTGGAACAAAGCAGTTGGTGCAGGCAGGAGAAGGGACTTGGCACCTGGCTGTGGGTGTACCATCCTCGTGACAACTGTGTCTCAAGTTTTCTGAGAACTTCTGTCCTGTAATTGAGTCTCAGATTAAAGGAAGGATTTCCTTTAAAGGTGGATGAAAATAGATTGCCTCTGTTTATGTCTCAGTGAAGTGATGGGAAGAAAAGTGGTGTTTTCACATGGTGGGAACATTGGAGAGAGCTGTGAGAGTTGTGCTAAATTTGATATTGAGTTAAATTAAAATCTTGGTCTTGAGATGTATGGCTGAATGGGGCTAAGTTTGCACACCTTCTGTAAAACAACATGCTTTTAGTCTTCCAGTGCCACTTAGATGTGAAGGGGACCCATGAGTGAAATAATAGATGTGGGCACTGCCACTGCTTTGAAATCCCACAGGAGTGATTTGAAATCACCAGAAGTACCAGCTCCCGGGCAGGCTGATGTTTCTGATCATCATGTTGCTCTGCAGATAACCAACTGCAATGAGGAAGAGGTTGATGATAATGAAGACAACATACTAGGGAGCCTGCTTTGGCAGGAAGGTTGGACCTGATAATTTCTTGAGGTCCCTTCCAACCTCAACAATTCTGTGATACTTCAGTACAATTCCTGACTTAGTTGTACACCAGTATTTTTAAAAAGTAGAGCTAAATCCTGTCAGGACCCAGAGTGGAGCGGTACAGGGGTGTTAGGTTTACACCCTGTGGAGTCGCTGGAACTGCAGCTCCAGCCCCAGTGAGGCTGGCTCAGCCCTTCATCCCCTCCAGAGCAGATGAATTCCATTCCCAGTTTAGGGCTCTGCGGTCGAGCGCTCCCTGTAAATACTAGATCCCACAACTCTTTCCTTGTGAGCAGGGGTTTCCCTCTTGCTCTTGGACAAAAACTTCCCCCTCTGTGCTCTGGTGGTCTTGTGCTCCCAATTACCTTGCTGTAAGCAGTTGCTTAACTCGCAGTGTATTTTTTTCCTAATGTGAGTTTGTGATGTAGGTGAAGTTATTTAGGAGGATTTGGGGATTCTCTGGCATAAAAGCTGATCAACGCTGGGTTTGCATGGTTGTTTTACCTAGGAATTCTTGTGCAGAACTCTAGATATATGATGTGATTTAGGTCATCCATCTTAGCCATTAAAGAACTGGATTATTGTCCTATAAAACAGCGCAGTGGTAGTCTTAGTGCTGGATTAAACTTGTTTTTACAAAGCAGGCTTCTCGTGGTTGCGGTGGTGCTTACGTGTCGCGTCACTGACTGTGAAGGGGGGTGTGTGTGCTGGAAGCGCTGTGTGATGCTTGAGAAGTTTGTAAGTGGAATTTTTCCATCCTAGTCTGTTGTGCTCTGTATTGTGTCAGGTGTTTGGAGCATGGGAATGTGCTGTGCCTCCTGCTCCAGTGAAATCCTTTCTCCTTTGCATTGTGATTGAGTGGAAATGGGGTGCCTGCTCTTATGTTACAGGTGGTGGTTCTTGCTGTTTGCACTGCCCTAGAAAGCAAATAAAGTTGTTTAGCTTTGAACTGTGGGTATCAGGCGAAATTGATGTGACATCTTAACCATGCGGATGATGTCGTTCCAAGAGCTGTGGTACCAAGCAGGATGCTGATTTTTAGGAAAGCAAATCTTGCTCCAGGTGTCTCCAAACTTGCCTGTTTCAGCTGTGTGATGAGGGCAGGGGGTTATAACTGTGGGAAAGAGCAGAAGTCTGGCTTGTTGGCTTTTGGAAGTCTTGCACAGAAAGTTGACGTTCCATGCTCTTGATTGAACAGATAAAACCTCTGTTCAGTGCCTCAGATTCCTGGATGCATCATGTTACAAAAGCAGGTGTCCTGCTACCTCAATGGCAAAATACCTGTGGATGAAGGAGACCTTTTAAAGTATAAATGGCTTTTCCAGGGTCTTTAACTGATGCTTCTCTTGCAGGAAGCCCGTTGAGGAAAATTCTCCATGAATGTACGTCACAATGATGATGACCGACCAAATTCCGCTGGAGCTGCCACCGTTGCTGAACGGCGAGGTAGCCATGATGCCTCACATCGTGAACGGCGATGGATCACAGCAGGTCAGTGAGCATCACAGACAAACAGCTGGTTTAAATAAACTATTTCTGGGTCCCCAAGGCATTTTAAAGGTGAGGAAGATGGTTTTCCCTAGCACTGGGGAGGGCAGAGTATTTTCTGGAAGGTAGAAATCTGCCCTGGCAGTGGAAAGACAGTAAAAAGAATGCCTAAGTGTACCATTAAATTTAATGTGATTATTTGGGGGTGTGTTCTTTGAAGTTAAAATAATGGGATTGTAATAATGGCTACAAAGGGTACATCTTGGAGGCCTTTGCAGAAAGTTAATCTCATGCTTTACTTGTGCTACCTGTTGTCCCGATGTCTTGCTAATACCTGTGGTTAGACTTTAAGAATTTAAACGAAAAATGCTGAGATTGTAAAAAGGGGAAAGAAGACAAGAAATGGAGAATTGAAGATAAGGCTCCTGTGATAACCTCTGTTCTTTGCTTACCAAAGTGTATGGATCCTGGCAGTCCTAGATTTTACTTCATTATAAATCTTAGAGGAGCAGAAGTGGATTTTGGGTGGGCTTTTGAAGGAAGGCAAGTTTATAGCCTCTTTCATATTTGTCTGGGAGATACTCTCCAACGAGGTTGAGCAGAAGTAGGTAGAATGATTACGAGACAATAGTGGTGCTCTCATGTCAGGTTACAGCTTGGAGGTGCAAGCTGGTGGTTGGTAGGTTTCCCAGCCTATCATCTTGGGTTACTTTTTCTCTTTGGAGAACATCTACCCTAGCAATTTTTGTGTGCTATTCAGTTTGCTTCCCTCCTGTTTTGAGGTATTTTATCCAAGGTAGAAATAAGCTGTCCTTCATGAATCAATATAAAAGTAAATTCTGTTAACTTCTCATTGCCTTGATCATTTGTTCCTCCCTCCAAGTTGTGTTTTGAGCTAGACCAACCTTGAGGAAGAATAATTTCTGCTTTTATAAGTTTCTAAGTCTGTTTGCTTATCTGAGTTCTCATTTTGATACATATTTTCATTGCTGTGATTCTTTATGAGCACAAACACACTTCTTTCAGCATGGTGTGCTTCACCTTGGAAAAAAATAGAGAAGAAAGCTTTTAATGGCTCTCATTTACCAAGGCCAATATTAATATGCTTAAGTGAAGGAACAATCTTCCTGATACTGGATACCCTTTCCTCCTTGCTGGAAACCATTTTTCAGGTTAGACTGGCCTGTGGGTCCCTTCGGTATTATCAAAAGAATAAAAGAAGTCTTCTGAGTCTTCCTTTGAGATGGGACTCTTAAGTCCAGTCTTGGAATTTCCCCATCAGTGGTGATTCAGCTGCTCTGCTAAGTGGATGCCTCTGTTGCCTTTAAACTAACTTACCTAATGTTTTGGAGCGAAAGGAATTGCTGACGTACTGGAAGTGCATTGCTGCTTGATTTGCTGTGCTATGCAAATGTGACTCAGCAGAACAGTTCTGGGCCAGGTTCCTTTCCTGAGTAAATGCTTGTTGGATGATGCTTCTACACCTCATTGCTTTATCTCTTTAAGTACTTGTAGCTGGAATATCAGTTTGCTTTGACTGCTTCTTTCAGCCTCAGGTCTGGATGTGCAAAGCCTAGCTGCCCTTATGCTTTATCATTTTCATCCTATTCCCGAAGCTTTAGTTGATGCCTTCACCTTTTTAGAAGCAGAGTTCTAAAATGGGATGAAGTTGGAATAAATGCTTTGTTTGATCTTTGCACACAGTAGCAGCGAATGGACTCTGTTAATTAACAAGAGTTGTTTGTAATGTGGAAGCAAATGTTACATGACTGTTGAAAGAGATTTATCTGTCTTATTTGTGAGGCAGGAGCAGCCTTCAGATTAGATTCACGTAAGAATGATGTCCTCAATAAAGATGGTTTATATTGCTCAATAAATAGGTGCTAAATATATTATGAATAAGGACACTTGCTTTTCTGGGGTGTAATTACAGTCTCTGTTAGAAGCTGGCAGTAAGAAAGCATCACAGCTCGGCTGGAGAGATGAGGCTCATGGAATTCTCCATACTGCAGCCTGGCCAGTACCTTGTGCTGTGGAGCTGACAGTATTGGTGCTGATGAGATGCTCAGGGTGCCCTTACTCTTGCTCACCCTGATGTGGTGCTGGATATGTGAAGCCTTGGCTGTGCCAGTGTGGTAGAGCTGTGCTACAGGTTGTACCTGGGAATGCTGAGCTTCAGAGCAGAGTTTTTTTTTTTCTCCAAAAGCCAGTTCTTACACATGTAGAAAAAAGCAGACTGGAGTTGGTAAAACACCTTTGTTTTTACCAGCAGCCAGGCAGAAAGCAATGCCCGTAAACAGCCTTTTATTGTAAGACAATTGCATAGGAACATTCAATTATTTTACCTTCCTGGGGATAAGCGCTGCAGAGCTGTACAGGGCAGAGCTAGGAATGTCTCTGCTGCTTGACAGTAATCCCTCTTCTCTGGCTTACCCAAATGGCATTTCTAGCCCTGGCTTTCTTATTTTTCTCTTTTTTTTTTTTTTTCTTTCTTTCAGTTTCCCACACTTAATTTCCACTACTGCTGACAGTATTTAATGCTTTTATGTCCCTTCCAGAGCTGCTGCTTACTCTGTTTCTGCTTCTAATCCACTTGTAACTCCTGCAGGGATTCGGGGAGTGATAATTAACCTTTTGGTCCAAGAATTTCTATGTTTTCCTGTAGGTACTCCACTACAAGCTCTAAAAAGCTTGGAGTATAAAGTGGAGAGGCATCTAGCTGTGACATAGCATGTCCCTACAGAAAGCTGGACGATTTGCTTTGGGAAGTTTTATTTCAGCTTGGTTTGCTCGCTGCACCTGCAGTGCTGTAGCAAGTTTTTTGCTTGCCTGCTCTTTGTAAAGCCATGTTTACCAAACCCTGTTTTTTCAGTCCTTGGCTCAAGCCCAGGCGCTGGATCTAAGTGCTTTGTGTTCTAGCACTCATCTTTTAAGGTCATATATGCTTTGAATACAGTAGATGAGAGTACAAGGAACAAGGTTTGGTACCTCCCTGTAACACAAGTTCGTGCACCTTGCAAGAACTTGTAGCCTGGCAGGGTTGGTTTGTTCTGTACCTGCACAGCAGCTGAGCTGAGCATATGAACCTCGTGCCAAAACTTGGAGTTACTTCTTGATGTTTTCTTGGAAATTCTTAGATATACTTACAGAAGTGTCCTTCTTTTTAGGGAGAAGGAGGGATACTGGGTATGGAAAGCTTGTTTCAAGAAGGGAAGGGTGTATAACTGGAACACATCTAAGGTACCTGACTTGAGAGGCCATCACAAATGGCTGATGGATACAGGATAATGACATTTCCTTCTGTTTAAATATACCAACTATAAAAGCAGATTCAGCATCAGAACAGATGGCAGACGAGTAGCATTAGCAAAGTGAACCCACAGGCAGCCTTTGCTGTCTAGGAACTTTTCTGAAGGAATTTCAGCTGGGGGATATTGGTGGGTAAACTCCATGACTGCTCTCACCAGTGTGTTTGTTCATGCTTTGAAACACAGAACTCACAACAACTTTATGAATCTTAAAATGTCTTGTGTATCAGAGCAATTTGTTACACAGATATACTGATTTTCACTTACTTGTTTTCTTTTTTGGAGTAAGTTGGGATTACTTCATGCCTCTGTTTTCTGCCCTATGGGGGAAATGAGGATCATTAAGTCCAGAACACTATTATAAAAGCATTAATTTTTAAAAGCTATTGTTTTGTTGTTTAAGATGTAGCATGTGCCCTGACTCTCTTTCACTGAAGAGATGTTGATAGTATTTATCCTACCTGATGACAAGGATTCCTGTGAAGAATATAGCACACAGGATGGTATGGATTCTTTGGTCCTTCCAGCAGGACATAGCTGGTTATTCATCAGGATCTGGGGCACAGACTTCTGAAGTAGAATAGAGAATGGACCCAAGTGATTACTCTGGTTTTGGGGTTGTTTTTTTTGTTTGGGGTTTTTTTGGTGTGTGGTTTGTTCATTTTTTTCCAAAGATGCAGGATATGCACTGTAGAAATTGTAAATACAGTAAATTTTAATAATGTAAAGCATTTGTGAGGAACTTGTGACCAGATCCCAGGTGGTGCCTTATGATGCTATGCCCCCCCAGCAGTATGAAACATTGTATAGCTCAAAAGGGAAGGGAAAATTCACCATACTAGAAAAGGCCTCAGGTGGAGTTTTAATATGCCAAAGCAGTGCAAGTGCCTGTTTGACCTTAGTGTAAAGAAAAGGTTCTCATAAAGTGGAAATACTTTAATGCAAGCATTGGACTGTACTGCATCACATGGATGGAAGCTTAAGCCCCATGTGTATAAATAAATTCATACTGTTCAAAACAGTATGCTCTTGCTCATTATCAGCTAGCCTTTTCAGTCTTTATATGAGGTGCTTTACCCACAATTTATATATCTAGTTCTGTATTCCTGAACCTGAGCTTTACACTTTTGCTAGATTCTGCTGGCAGGTTCACTAGTCTCTTGCCCTGCTCACGGTAGGCATGAGTGGGATGGTAGGAGCAAGAGGGATGTAACTGACACATGTTTGGCTCTGGTTACAGAGCACTTATTACCAAATTGGGTGTGTGTGATTATAAATATTTATAGTAACTATGCAACTTAGTAACAATAATCAGTCTTCAACAAACATGACTAAATACAATAGAGTAACATTGTTAAAGGCAAAATAAAAGCCAAAAAAGAAGTGCCTTATGGAGATGGCAAGCTTTCTCCTAGGTAAGAGGCAAGAGTTAAGGCTGGGCTTCAACACCGGGTGGATTAAACTGCTGAAGCAAACATCTGAGCACTATTTAGGGAAAGAGCCCTTGGGACTGTGTGTTGACACCCTACTTGCAGCTGTTTATAAGCTCCAGCTTTTTGGATGTGAGTAGGCCAGGAGACTGAGATAGGCTGGGGTGTCCTTTGTTTGCATCCTCAAGCTGCCAGGGTCACACAGCCGCTCTGTGAGCTCACAGCCGCTTTCCAAGCTCTCTTCTCATGCTGCTATTTTATAAACGTGCAGGCTTGAGATGATGAATATTGGAAGAGACATAGGGCAATTAAAGATTGTCTGTGTTTGTTTTCATTAAAATAAAGACGTTATCTTTAGACTTTTTTATTGCTTTCCTCAGATTTTTAATTAAATGCCTCAGAAACAAGGCATTCATGAGATCCCATGTGTAGACAGAAAGGAGAAAAGCTGTGGCCCAGGCTACAGAATATGGTTTTGCTGTTCAGGAGGATGTGGGAAAAATAAATCTTTGAATTAGTTTGACATACTTAGTGTGTACAAACAAAAGAAGTCACAGTGTGCCTCATTTGTCCCAAGCAATTGGGACAAATTGGAGGTGTTGGCTGGAAAATGCCCAGCATCTGATTCTCAATGTGTGCTGGCTTTAATGGCTTGACCTCCACTCTGTGGCTCATTAGTCTGTGCTTTGTGATTACAAGCGCTCAGGGGGTTGTGTGCGGCATGGGGTGAGCGCAGAGGGGTTTGGGTATTGGGATGGGTGGATCATGAGGACAAACCCCCGTACTCCAGCTTTGGGTGGAGAGGAGAGGCTGGGTTGCAGCCTGATGGGAAGGGGTCTGTCTGCCTGTGATGTGGGACAAGCTGTAGAGGGTGTTGCCTGAGGAGCATCCCATCCCCATCACTGCTCCTGGCTCTAAGACCACCTTGGGCTACGTGTGCTTGCGTGCTGACTGTCCTCCCACATCAGTTTCATGCTGGCTATTCCTGCCTGCTCTAGGTACAGCTGCTTTCCCCCAGCAACAGCCTGTAAGTGTTTTCTTCTCTTCCAAAGGTGGCTAATTTGAGCATCAATACAGAAATATTGTCTTTTAATATCTTCAGAGCTTTCTTTTTTTTAAATTTAACAGCTACAGCACTTTATCCCAGTGCAATTCTTGCCTGAGTGTAACTTTTAAGTCCATTACGTGCACTGATGGTTACTGGTTTTAGCATGTGCTTTTTCTGTACCACTCTGTGTAGAGGTGGATTTATTTCTTCACTGTTCTGAGAAGCTCTGCATAGCTGGAAGTGGCCAGGGAGGGGACCTTTTCAGCTACACGTAAAAGCTTTGTGGCTCAGGGCCTCAAGTTTTCTTCTTGCTCCTTTGGCTCTTTTCTGAAATTTTGCCAAAGTGAATGAATTTCCCAAATGTTGGTGTTTCTCCTTCTGTGGCACAGAAAAATATGACTCTGAAGCCAAAGATCTGTGTGGGCGGACAACATTAAATGCAAAATGGTGGTTTGATAGAAGTCAAGCTAATTGACCTCCTTAGATCTTCTGGCTTGTCTGTGTATTTAAATGCCACCATTACCAATAATACCAGATCTGTTATGGCTTTCAGCCTTGTGAAGTTTAGGAGATGAGATGGTACAAATCATACATGTTGCACAAACAGGATTTTATCAACACTGAAACATGTGCTCAAGAGCCCAGAAACCAGGATTAGCATTACTGGATTTTAGGGGAAAAGCTGTGATGGAACTTGTTGCAAATCATCAATTGAGAGAATAAGGCACTCCTTCCCAGCAGCAATGTAATTTTGGAAAGGTTTGCAGTTTACTTGCACAGTTAATAGTTGAAAAATGTTATCCTTTCAAAATACGTGATATTTAACCTCAAAACAAGATCCCAAGTGAAAATATTTTATGTTTTCTTGTCTGTATTGGGCTGTAGCTAAAAATTGGGCAAAATAATGTAGTCCCTACCGCAGACCGGCTGGGCAGAGCTGGTGGTTGTGATCCTGCAGCATGCAGTGGGGAACTCGCTGGCCAACTTTATCTAGAGTTTTGTGACAGTAACTAGTGCTGAGGGGTTTTAAAGTAAATATTCAATCTTAAAGCTGTTGTACTCTGGGAACTGTCAATAAGGGGCTAGTTCCATATCTAGAACATCACAGAACATTAGGAGTTGGAAGCGACCTCAGATCATCTAGTTTAACCCCCCTGCCAGAGCAGTGTCACCCAGACTAAATCACACAGCAGCGCACCCAGGTGGGTTTGAATGTCTCCAGAGAAGGAGACTCCACAACCTCTCTGGGCACTTTGTCCCAGGGCTCCATCACCCTCACAGGGAAAATGTTCCTCCTTACATTCACATGGAGCTTCCTCTGCTCCAGCTTGCACCCACTGCCCCTTGTCCTATCACTGCCATCACTGAGAAGAGCCTGGCTCCGTTCTCCTGACTCCTCCCTTTACATATTTATGAACATTAATAAGGTCACCCCTCAGTCTTCTCCAAGCTAAAGACCCCAGCTCCCTTAGCCTGTCCTCATAAGGGAGGTGTTCCACTCCCTTAATCACCTTGATGGCCCTGCACTGGACTCTTTTGAGGAGTTCTGTGCCCTTCTTGAATTGAGTGGCCCAGAACTGGACTCAGTATTCCAGTGTGGTCTCTCCAGGGCAGAGCAGAGGGGGAAAAGGACCTCTCTTGACCTACTAACCACCCCTCAATACACCCCAGTATGCCACTGGCTGCCTTAACCATGAGGGCACATTGCTGGCTCATGGCCATCCTGCTGTCCCTCAGGTCCCCCAGGTCTAATTACATGGCTCTCCAAGAGACCGGTCCCCAACCTATACCAGTACCTGGGGCTGCAAATAGTAGAAGCTACTGTAGGTATGTCCCAGGCTTGCTCTCCCCATGGACTTGCAATGGAGGTGAAGACATGGTGGCTGATGCCCTTCAGGAAACGAATTAGTTGATGGAACAATTTGTATTAAAACCCCACATATTAGGTAAAGATAACACTGCTTTAATTTCAACCTCCATAAGCAGCATATGTTACTGGGGATCTGGTCTGGAGAAGGGGTTTGTAATGTGGAAACCAGTGGAATTTTTTTTTAAAGCTTGGGCTGGTGACTGACTTTTGTAAGAACCATCCTTGAAAAGGCATTTTTACCTCATGCCCTCCGGATAACCGGCTCTGGGGTGGCCATGTACCTCACGAGTAAGGCGTTCACACTCAGTCTCAGATCTGCTATTAAACTTAACCCTCCAAAAAGATGGAGCTTTTCTGACCCCATCTCATTAGGGTATGTATTTTGAGGACTTGGACCAAAGTTCTTCCAAAAGTGTGATGCTATCCTAGGGCATCCGATGGATGTTAATCAACCACATTCATAAGTAACCCTTTAATGCAAATAAGCTAATGAAACATCTTTATGATTCTTTGCCTGTTTGAGTTCAGGTTTCTGATTTCTCAGTTGTTCTGGGGTTTTCTTTTTTGGAGCTGAAGGCAACTGCTTTGCTCTGAGCTGCTTTTGCGCTGATGCCCATATCCTGTTGTGGATAATCCACGCCTATTCATGGCGAAAGAGCACTAAAACGCTGTCACTTAAATGTCGATTGTTGGGAGATTAGGGCTGGAATGGCTTTGTGCCTCTTATCTTTTCTGAACGATTTACTGTGCTTTGTATGCTGGATCAGATACACCCTGATCAGTGCTGGGGAGAAATTTATCGTTGCAGACAAAATAATGGCTTTCCTGGGTCATTTTTGTGATTTCCAGCCTGTCCTTTAAAAACGTTGCTAGAATAATGGGTTTCTCTAGGATTACTGTAATTCAGAAAGTCACCTAGGCAATAATTATGTTATACACTTAGCTTAAGGAATTCACACAAACGTTAATTCAAATTCCATCTTTTCGGATGGAGTGATTAAATTCTGCATTCAGGTGTCACAGAATGTAAAGACCAGACCTAAACTCTGAGTTTCATAAAAAAATCTTAACTTCTCTGTGCATAGCAAGATCAATCCAGGTTGTGACTGAGCTTCTGACAGTGCATTGTTAACAGAAGCATGCTTAATTTATTTCAGTGGAAGTTTCACAGGTGGCAAGAGCATGTTGTAAATGATCCATAGTTTCCAGTAGAACTTTGTTAAAGAAATAAATTTATATCCTAAGTTTTTGAACCAGGATTTTAGATGCCTGAAAATTAATAAAGATGAGTGCAGTATAGGCTGAACTGGGGTGTGTTTTCGTGCTTCCTGGTCTTTGTAGCATTGTGGTTGTCTGCAGAATGGAGCAGTGGCCGACTGGAGTGATGTTTTGATTATTTAAAAAAATCTCTAAGTAGATTATAGCTGGTTCTGTGTGCAACTATTGAACGGTGTGCATGTGGATTTTGCATCACTGAGATCTCTCACGTGTAGGAGTTATGGATAGATTTCTGAAAATGTAATGGATCAGCTTTCCCGCTCCTGCAAAAACCCCTTTGATTCTAGGGAAGTTGAAGTCCTGGGATGGCTTGGTGCTGCTTGCTGGAGTGAGTTACGTGCTGTCTGCTCTCATGTCTGGTGTAAAGATTCGTGTCCTTCGCCATCAGCTCTTGGCCAAGTTAAACACACTGTCAAGAGCTGTGTGGTGGAACCCAAAGCCATAATTCTTACCTGCACACAACCGCGTTACATCTTTATTTCAGCTCTGAAAATTGAGATGAGTAGGTAGTCTTTAAATCTCTACTGGTTCCTGGACCGTGGTGGTACCCAAAGATGTGGTGTACCAGTCTGTTCCCTCCCTGGCCCCATATCCCTTCCCAAGTAGGGAAAACACAGTTCTGGGGTTGGGGAAATTGCTGTTTTGAAGATAACAGTGAAAAACAAATGTGTTTGTGTTCTGTTTTTTTTTTTCTTTTGGCAGGTCTTTTTGGTTCAAGTTAATCCAGGTGAAACCTTTACAATAAGGGCTGAGGATGGAACCCTGCAGTGCATCCAAGGTAAGACGGTACACAGGCATGTGGATGAGCATTGCTTGCACTATGGAAACTTACTCTCTCACCTCTGCAGAAGCTTGATCCACAGTTCTGAAAATACAGTGAGGCACTTGAAAGTGGGAAGTTGCAGACCTGACTGCTCTACGTGTTACAGGACTTTAAAATCTCAGAATGAATCATTACTTTCTTCCAAGGGCAGATTTCTCTATCTGTTCAGTTATTTATCAGCACATTTTATTCTATATATGTGCAGATTTCCTTCTAGCCCAATAGTAAATACGAATGAGATGTCACGTGTTAGGTAGAAAATGAGTAACAATTAAATGGAGATCTGGGGGAAACCTGTTTTCCCCAGAAGGGATATGGAATGATCAGGGAAGTACAGACATTGGAAAGTGCTTGGAGAAGTTGGGTTGGTTTGGAGAAGAATTTTAAGTTGGCTTTTTTTTTTTTAGAAGCAGAGCTGGTTAATTATGCAGGACTGAATCGCAGCTTGTAAGCAGCCTTTTGATTGCTGTTTTACCTCTCAGTAAAACTCAGTAAAACTGTGCAAATACGATAAATAGCACCTGTGGGGTTTTTTAAAAGAGAGCCCACATAAAATCTTGTAACAGGATGAAGGGTGAAGTGATAAAAGACCTTTCAGATTGTATACTAAGTGCTGTGAAGAGGGTTTCTAGCTAGTAGCAAATACAGCTTTGAAGTGAAGCTGCTACTTCCCTAGGTATGACACTGTCTGTGGTAAATAAGAGAAGGTTAAACCCAAATTGGAAATTAATAGACTTCATGTAGCTGTACTGTCAGTACTGTCTTCAGTGATTTTTTTTTTTTTTTTTGAGCTTATTCCATTATCTTATTTTTTTGAGAAGGGAGCCGGGGGTGTTGCCTCCATCATCCTTTCTAGATCTTCTGCCATTAAGCAGCAATCTCAGTGGGGTATTTATTCAGAAACCTTTCCTAAAAAAGTAGCAATAATGAGGTATGGGTGGTGTGGTGTAATAAGTAATAATTGTAAAGCTAGTGCATTGCTCCTGTATTTTGATTGTGAATTTCTAATCCACTCAAAGACTGTTTCTTCGAATGCATCAAATTGCTTGAGGATAACGATGCTTTTTATTAAAATTTGGATTAGAAGGGGTCACCTCATCCAGCCTTCTGCTGAAAGCAGAGGTGGTATCAGCGGTGGATCATGTTGTCCACGTGAAGTGCTCTGAGGATGGATGCTGCTCCGTGGGCTAACTGTTCCCCTGGCTGCAGCATCCCCCAGGGATGAGTTTCTCCTTTATGTCTGTGTGAAACGTCCCATCTTGCAGGCTCTGCATCTCTTCTGTGCCCTCCCTATTTAAGCAGTTGGTAGTTGTTGTTGCTTGGAATTTCATCCCCATGGAAATGAGGAATTAATAGTTGTTTGAGATAGACATTACAGAAGCTTCCCTGAATGCCTTCCAGGATTATTTGATCTTGATGAGCAATAATAGCAGCAATTTAAAACTGCTTGTTAAGATTTATAGCCAGCGTGCTGTGTGGTAAGAAATTGGTTCACGTGGCAATTAACAGAGGAATAAAGCTGGCTACTGCTTTTACTTGAAATGAATGCTTTAGACTGGTTAGTACAGAAGTATTTCCATTACAAATACAATTATCACACCATTTATTTATTTCATTTCTTCCAATGCTCAAAGCATTGTTCAGACAGTGTGTTTTAAATGAACACTACATGAAAGAAACCTCTTGGTTCTGTATTCCCAGCAATTTGATGTGTTTGTGCCAGTGGGGTTGGTTTGTACTCATCAGCAGCCTTTCATAAAGTTATTGTAGAATTTTTAGCATCAAATTGTCTCCTTTTTTTTGATTTTTCTTTTGGTAGAGCTGTGGTATTGACCTCCAAAGCACACATGTTTGTGTGCGCTCTTTGAAGATGGGTCTGGAAAGTCTGATACTCTTTTTATGCTAAAGCTACAACTCCTAATTCATCGTGAAATACTTCATATTGCTGAAAGAAGGGCTCACTTCCAGCACGGAGAACCACCAGGCTGTACTGGTGTTGCCTTTTTCTTTTGCGAATAAACTGTAATCAGCCAGCAAATGTGTGACGATTAGGACATGTCACAGTTCTGGTTTTCCTTTGCTCTGAGGTTTTTGTAAGAGACAGGCTTATTTTATGTGCAGGTTTTTGGAAATCACGCACACATCCTTGCTCCACAAAACTTAGTGTCCTTGCCCCCCACTGCCCCACAGAATAACCTGTGGTTTTAAAGGTCAGTGTATTCCTGATATCTGGGGCAGCACTGGGACAGATGAAGTGTTTTCCTTTGCTCCCACACTGCACTAGGATTAGCAGTAATTTTAGCCCTGTGTTAGGGCAGTGTAAGTCTCTCTTTGGGCAGGGTGTATGTCTGTGAATAGCTAGGTACCCACTGAACAGATGATACTTACTCCTCACTGCCAAAGGTCATGACCTCAGATGTGCTTGTAGTAGGATTCATTTGTATTCACAATAAGGAGGACTGCTTTATTATAAATTGTGTGATTCTTCTGAGTTCAGGGAGTAAAGGTATTAAAAATTTGAGATGCCATGACATGGTTTATACTAAATCATTTAGGATTTAAGCTTCTCTTTTCCTTTAGCATGCAGCCGTTCCACAGGTGCCGTGGACTTTGTTTCTGCAGAAGGATTTTGATCTTTGTGAAAGCATTTACTTTATATGTGGCTTTTTGAGGAGTTTGTAATGGTAAAATCATAGAAATCTTCAGTTTGTGCTCCTGGAGCGTGTTTTGGATGCCCTGTGAACCACCACTTGGTATCCAGCACCCCTTTGGCTCCATGGCTGTGGCGTATCTGGGTGATAATAGGTGTGAGGCCGATGCGAAAATAGCAGAGTAAAAGGCGTCTTAGTGTGTGTCCATTTGTTTTCTGAAGGTTGGAAGAAGGATGCTTGTTTGAGGAAAACCTCTGTAGATTATCCTCTGTTTTAAGCACCCTGAAGTGTAATTATCCACTAATTGAGTAATCACTGTTGAAAAGCAGATAGAATAGATGCGCGTTTGAAGGTATCTCTTGTTTTGGAGTAGTGGAGAAATCCTAATTACAGAATTTTTTTTCCAATTCTTCAGGATTTCACTAGTGTAGTAATCAGTGAAAACTTTAAAAGTAGAAATACTCCCACCCCCAACTGAGAAACCAGCCCCAAAAACTCTCTAAAACAGGGATGGGTCCTTATAATTGAACATGCAGTGTGTTACAGCAAGTACTGCCTTCATTCCTGTTTTTCCCTTGGATGTAGCCAGAGGTGAGTCAAGACATTGATTCATCAGCCCCATAGATCTTTGTTGGGGCTGGATCAAGCAGATCTGTGAAGTGACAATGCTGGGAGAAGCATACTGGTCAGGGCACGGCGTGGGTCTGTGCTTTCCTTGAGAGGTCACATTTAAGGAGGTGGATAAATCCTGAATTTTCAGTCTAGTCTGTACAGTGAAGTCTGTACGTAAGGCTGTTTTGGGATGCATCTGAGCAGCTCCAGGCATCTCACCAGGACCAGTGTTTTCACCCGACTTGCTACAGGTTCAACTCTAATGAAAGAGATAGTGTGCTGTGTGACTTCTGTAGCCTTTGTAACAGCATGCTTTTAGATGTGTGGTCCTTCTGAAAATTGTGGTAACCCGGGGGAGCAGGGGAGGAAAGCCCCGCTTGTCCTGTGCTGCCAGCCACCCAAGGCTAGACTCGGGGCTTTGACCCCCCCTCGAGGTACATCCATTGCAGTTAAAGGATGTCTCATTTAGAATCTTAATTCCATGTTTTTGAGGATGTCATGTGTAGTGTCATCAATGATTTTCAAACCTGTTCTTTTTTTTTATATACTTTTGACAGGTGATAAATACTTCGTAAATGCACCAATCCTTGAAAAGCTTCATTTCCTTTCTGCGTTTTCCCACCTAATTCTTCACAAACTCAGGACTTGGCTGTTGCTGGCCCAGCAAGGAAGGGACAAGGGCAAGGCATATCCTTGCCTGATGCTTTGCTCAGCAAATACAGACTGTGTATTCCCTGTACTTTGGGGGCAACCATGCTAAATGAAATCCAGGAGAGGGGGATCAGCCACAAAATGGCACCAAAACAACCCCCTTGCATTTGAAAAACAGTTACTCTGCTTTCTGAATTTTTAGAATAAATAGATTCTGGGTGAATCTGACCCGTTCAGGAAATTATTCTTTCCCTAGTGACTGATTGAAAGCTGGGGGTTTTGTTTGGTTGTTTTTTTTTCCCAGTATCTTCAGGTCTTTGGTAGGTACTGCTATTGCTGCATGACAGCCATGCCATATACTAAATTATTTAAAAATACAGCAGTTCGTGCATTGTTTGGGGCAGCGGAGCTGTACTCAAGCATCTGTTTGGTGCTTTTTCACCCTGGAAGCCAGTAATGCCAATCTGCCATGTGTACTGTGATATGAATAATACGGGCAAAATGAATATTCTAGTGTAATTTGAACTTGTTTGTCACCCACATGTTGCAAATGCGTGTGCACGGAGATCTTGGTGCAGGCTGAATAATGCTTCTATTCATTGATTATACAGAATTGCCCAATTATTGCTAAATGTGCTTTCTGTTGCCGTCCATCTAAATGATGCCCAAGCTGGGTCTCATTATCTGTCATAAGCAAACCAGCTTGAGTTTTCTGTTCTGTTATTTTCTGTGTATATGCGTAGCGTGCAAAAAGCCTGGTATAAAGTTGGAAGGAAGAAGAGGTAGCAGAAAAACACCTGGGGTGATTAAAAAAGGAAATTCCTGGTATATCCTGCCTAGCCTACGCTGTTGAAAACACCCTCTTGAAACTTCTCTCTTGGCTTGGCTCTGTATCACAGCATGAGGATCAGAATAGCAGAGCACAAAATTGGCATGCAGAGGAAACAGATATGCTGATGGAAAGAAATTATGCTTTAGTTCAAGCATGGCAGAGGTGAGCGAGTCTGCGTTGAATGGGCTCTGGTGTTCTCAAGGACAAGATGCAGATGGGAAGTGGCATGGAGGGGTTGTGGCTATGTGTAAGCATTACTTGTCTATGTACAGCCTAAATTGCCTTTGGGTGGTTACACTTTGCAGTGAAAACAGAATAATAAGCACGCACAGTTTACTAATATACTTGTTTTGAGTGATACATTCAAGTGTTTTGCCATTGAGACTGAACTTGAAGCACCGTAGGGCTTGTTTTTCTCTTGTTAAACAAAGATTGCAGGAATTAAATTTCAGTGTTGCTTTTTTGTGGCACTGAAAACGAGTAACTCCAGAGAAAAGCCAGAAGTATGCTAAAACTTAGCAGTGGTTTCTCAAATGAAAGATTTCCTGGAATTATTAGTCCCTTAATTTGGCAGGTGGGTGTGGTTTGGTGTGGTAATGCAAAGGAAAGGATGATATTAAAGGATGACATTAAATAGCATCAGACTGATATAGGAAGAGTGCGTGTGGAAGTGACATGAGGTTGTTTCGACTGGTCTGAGCAGACCGAAAAAAAAAAGGTGGTGGTTTATTTTTTTCCCCTTTGACATGAGATTGGAAATGAGGAAGTGAATCAGTTTCTTGGAGGGAAGGAAAGAGTTGAAAATAGATGGGATATCACGTAAGCAAATGAGAGATAACTGGGCTGTTACTGGGCAGGGATGGGAGCAACGAAGGGCACTCACGAGGGCTGTCAGATCAAGGATTGGGAGTGAAGGAAGTGGGAGGAGATGGAACAGAACAGTTCCAGTTGGGAGCTGGCAGTTTTTCTAGAGCTGCAGTTTACCTGTTGTATCAGCTGCTGAGAGTGCACCTGCAGAGTGATAGAGGGGGGACGGAGGCAGCTGATGCACCCATCAGTGCCCTGGCCTGCTTTCAGTTGGAGATGAAATCACAGTACTGCTCCCAGCCCGGGGTTCGCTCTCCTCCCTCCTGTTGAGATATTTTCCATGGCATGCTGCAGCATTTTTCAGTGGTACAGAAACGTTGTAATTTCTCGTTATTTTATTATTGTTGCCCCAGAAAATGCCAGAATTTGCAGGGGAGGCTTTTGTCCTCTGTGTTATTTTTGGTGCCTGTACCTGTATTATTTGTGGTGACTCTGCCTGCGTTTCAGACATGGGCTCTTTGGCCTTCTAGTGCTTGGTCACTAGATTCCTGAGTGTGTATCACTCCTTCCACGTGAAAGAAATAACTTTCACCTTCCCACACCTTCATGAAACGTGTGTTGAAATCCCCTAAGAGGGCAGAGCAAAGGGATGCTGACTTTAGCAGATGTTCCCCTTGTTATTGTCAGTGAGATTGGAGCACAGGCTGTGTTTTAACACGCTGCAGCGAAGTTTAGGAAACCATGTAAGAAGCCAGAAGTAGAGGATAGGATGGGTTGTTTACTGTGTGAATAATCTTAGCTTCATAGAATCATAGAATGGCATGGGTTGGAATGGACACTAAGGATCATAGAGCTCCAACCCCCCTGCCACAGGCAGGGCCACCAACCTCAGGCCTGATCTACACAAGGTTGCCCAGGGCCCCATCCAACCTGGCCTTTAACACCCCTAGGGACGGGGCATCCACTACTTCTCTGGGCAGCCTGTTCCAGCACCTCACCACTCTTTCTGTAAAAAAACCTTCCTCCTAGTATCTAATCTAAACCTTCACTCTTATAGCTTTAATCTATTCCCCCTTGTCCTGCCATTGTCTACTCTTTTAAAAAGTTGATTCCCCTCCTGTTTATAATCTCCCTTCAGGTACTGGAAGGCTGCAATGAGGTCCCCCCCACAGCCGCCTTCTCTCCAGGCTGAACAAGCCCAGCTCTTTGTAGGGCAGCTGCTCCAGCCCTCTAATCATCTTCGTGGCCCTCCTCTGAACCCTTTCCAACATTTCCACATCTTTCTTGTATTGGGGGCCCCAGCTCTGGACACAGGACTCCAGATGGGGTCTCACAAGGGCAGAGTAGAGAGGGACAATCACCTCCTTGTCTCTGCTGGCCACCCCTCTTCTGATGGAGCCCAGGATACCATTGGCCTTGCGAGCTGCAAGAGCACACTGCTGGCTCATGTTAAGTTTCTCATCCACTATGACACCCAGGTCCTCCTCAGCAGGGCTACTCTCAAGAAGCTCTTCTCCCAGTCTGTATCTGTGTCTGGGATTCTTCCAGCCCAAGTGCAACCCCTGACACTTGGCAGTGTTGAACCCCATTAGGTTCACCCGGGCCCATCTTTCTAGCCTGTCAAGATCCCTCTGGATGGCTCCTTTCCTTCTAGGGTGTCGACCACACCACTCAGCTTGGTGTCATCCGCAAACTTGCTGAGGATGCACTCAATTCCATCATTGATGTAATTGATAAAGATGTTAAAGAGAACTGGTCCCAAGACAGACCCCTGGGGGACACCGCTTGTCACCAGCCTCCACCTGGACACAGACCCATTGACCACCACACTTTGGCTTCTCAAGTTGAAATCTGATAATGCTAAGAATAACCATGGTCATGTTTTATGCATGTGTGCAGTTTAAATCCTGATTAAGATGCACCTGCAGTAGTAGATTTGCTGTATAAAATAGCGTCCTTCAAAAATCCCTTTTGAGTAAAATATAGTGACTTAGTAGCTGTTCTTTAATGTAACTCCCCTGATACAAGACAAAAGAAAATAGAATCTCAACATGCAACTGAGTTTTGATTTGGCTTAATCTTTCCAGATCCTAAAGTTTGAATGTTTTGCATTGCACACTGAGGAGAGAAATACTTCTGGAACTGGAAGTAGTTTTGAAAACCTTTTGCCATGTGGAAACTCTGAGCGTTTCCTAGGAGCCTTGCTATATAACAGTCTGCATCCTCATACTCTCAGAGGGATAACCACAGCCTCTTCCTGGGGAAAGCTGCATCGCTGCATGTCTCTGCTCCAGCCAGCCTGGGATGTGACCTGGCAGCCAGCACTGCGTCGTGCTGACGTGGCCTCCGAGCAGAGGAGACGGACAGGGGCTGGAGCATCGGCAGGATGAGAAGGAATAGCTGGGAGTCTCAATTTCTACTTTGTAAGCCTGTTAAAAAAGAGCATCACACCTCATAGCAGAGAAACACATTAATGGGCAGAGTAGTGGAGTTCATGAGGTTTGTGCTTTGGTAAAATGAAGATTTAAAATTTTTTTTTAAATGCCTTAGAATCTGCTGCTGGGAAATGCATTTATTCCTAGAATTGGGACAGCAAGCTTTAAAGACAAACATTAGAACATATGGTCTGGCCTGTGATTTCAAAATTTCTTTGGTTTGTAAATATTCAGGGCTTGTGTTTGGGATTGGTGTCTGCCCTGATTTTACATGTGTGTGTATGAAGGGATCAGTAAGTATGGTACATGCAAGCTGATTAGAAGAGTGCTTTGAAAGGTAGTGTCTCATACCAGCATGCTGTCAGTTTTTAAATGTTCCCCTATCTAAGGATCTTACCCCAAAATCCAGAAAACCACTGCGAGAGTGTCCTGCTAAGGTGCAAATAAGCCTCCCAGTACAGACCCAGTATGTTCCAGTTGGTAGTGTCAGGATTTGTAAATCCAAGATCCACATTCTTTACCCAGTCTAGTCTGACTACAGACACTGCAAACACATTTTTAAAAAAGTGCTTTTAGTCTTTAAGTGATCGGTGCAGCTGTAGTTAGTAGAACTGCTCTAGTTAGTAGAACTGCTCTAGTTAGTAGAACTGCTCTAGTTAGTAGAACTGCTCTAGTTAGTAGAACTGCTCTAGTTAGTAGAACTGCTCTAGTTAGTAGAACAATTACATTCAGCTTTCTCTTAATCTGAAGTGATTATATTTGTTGACCAGAATACTCAAGAAATTATTGCATTGGCTTTATTAAATTCCATTTCTCCTCCTTGCAAGCAAGTGTTTGATTTCCTTTATTTTTTATTCTCTGTCCTCTTTTATTTGAGTTTGAGTTTTGTCTGTGTGATTGAAAACTCTTCATGGTGCATGCAATAGTTTGCAGTGTCAGAGAAAGTTTTGCATTGACAACATAAAGATAGTACGAGCTGTTAGAACCAGGCATAGTGTAACAATTGTGCTGGAAAAGTCTTAGCTGGTTTTCAGTCTCTTGAAGAGGGGGGATACAAGGAAGGAGGGAGTAGGGCTCCAAGGATGATGAATGTACAGGCACCCTGGCTTTGTTACAGTGTGAAATTTGTCTCAGATGTCAGATCTGACAAGTCTTCGCCTGACATTTGGTATGGTGTGCGGTGCGATGCTCCCCTTAAGAGGATGCCATTCTGGTAATTGGTGTAAGGAACAGGCAGGACTTCAATTACCAGAAGGAACTGTGGCAACTGGCATTAACCTTGATTTAAAGAAAATACATTATCCAAATGAGAGGAACTGACCCGGAGGGTTTATTGTTCTTCAGCAGCGTCCTAGAATGAGCTTGTGTGTGGCATTTGCTGTCTCTCTGTGTGAATAGACTTAACACCCTCCAATCACTTTGAGGAAGGACCTCGAGCTGGAGCAGTATAAATACACTGTGTTTAACTGGTTCTTCAGTTCAGGTTTCCCAGTGGAGAGGACGTTATCTCTGTTCCATCGTGGTTTCTTCCAGATTCTGCTCCCTTGTAAGGCAAGGTGTGTCCTTCCAACACAGGTGTATGGGGCTGGGAAACGACTGTGCTGCGCAAAACAGTGCTGCTCCTGTCTCTGATGAGACACTTTCTCTGTTTTAGCATATCAAGAACTCTTTCCTTGCAAGAAAGAAATAGGATATTCTCTACCAAGCAGGTTCTGCCAGTTTTATAACTTTCATGAACTTCATAACTTTCGTTAACTTCAAATGCTCCATTGCCTGCAACTAGTATAGTGAATGTTTTGATGATGGTTATAAAAAGGCTAAAGGAGGCTCTGCCTTCTATGCAGTCATACTACTACCCCAGGAAGCCGCAGAATCGAAATGCAGAGGTTGGGGTTGGTTTTTTTTTTGAGTTGCTCATTTGAGGGCTGAAGAGAGAGATGGAAAGAAGCTTCGGAGTAATTTCCAAATAGTTCTTGGAAGTAATTTCCAAATATTTGTACTTGGAACTTCATTTAGGGAGCTAACTGCAGATGGAATTCTCTCCCTGAGGGAGGCTGAAGATTCACTGTGTTCACTTCTGTGCCAGCAAGGCAGGTAGTCTATCCATTAATTGTGAAACTAAGGTAAGATGTAGATTTGGGGTGTGGGCAAAGCACATTGTTCCTCGAAAGCACTACAGGGCTTTCATTATTGTTATGTTTCCACATTTCTAATTTTAAACCAAATTTCAACTTGGATAAGTAATAATAATTGACTTCTAATGTCTTGATGGTAAAGAATATGAATTGGGTTGTCTGTTGACTTTGCTGAAATTTAAGTTGTATTTATTCACACCCTAAGAAAGAAATCTGTTATTGGTTGGTGCTTGTGGTTTAGCCCTTCTGGCAGCTGAGCACCACACAGCCCCTTGTTCACTTCTCCACTGCTCCAGTGGGATGGGCAAGAGAATCAGAAGGAAAAGGTAAAACTTGTGGTGAAAAAGGTAAAACTCATGTTGAAAAAGGCAGAACTTGTGCAAAGCGGGTGATAGGCGGTGCAGTTTGCTCACCACCCAGAACCTGCTGCCCAGCCTGTCCCAAGCTTCCTTCTTGGGCAGCTCCTCCCTTGTATACTGAGCATGACATCATTGGTATGGAATATTGCTTTGCTTAGTTTGGTTCAGCTGTCCTGGCTGTGTCCCCTCCCCACTTCTTGTGAAAATATCCCAGCTGAAAACCAGCTGGAAGCTGTGCCTGAATGAGCTGTTGGTTCTGCTGATGTCAGATGTCTTGGTTGGGTAGCTTTCACTCTGAAAGTCTGACGTCTTCTATGTTTAGATACAGTATGTGTGGTGATATCCTTAAGAGTCTTGTTTGTTCCTTCTGCACCAGTGGTTTCTCATAGTCACTGTGATACAGTGGGTTCTGTGCCTGCCATGTCAAAAGACCGTTTTCTAGATCCTGAATATTTTCATGACTGTAGGTTTAGAGGAGGGATGTTATTCACAAAAACAAACTGCTGAGTCACTTTGTCATAAAAGCATCTGTGACAAAAAAGGAGGAGGAGAAAAAACCCCACTGAACCATATTGTCTAGTTTGAAATGGCGTAACTTGGGACAGCCTCAAAGCCTGTAGTCTGCCATCCAGTAGTATCAGTAACAGTTGTCTAAGAAATATATCTAGAATCTGAATTTGTATTCGAAAATATTTAAGGCCAATATAATAGATAAATCTATGCTGTGGCTTACTCCTTTAAAACCCAGAAACTATAATTTTCCTTTCTTAATGGATCAGAGAGCTACCCTTTGGGGGTTTTGGCAGGGAGGGGGTTTTGTTTGTTTTTCAGCATTCAGCACAAGACCAAATTCTCTGCCTTAATTTGTGCAATTGATTTTCATATTATTAGTGGACCCTCTGTGTATATAATATAAAGCTGTAGGCTTCTACAAAGGCTTTGTTTCTAAGGTGTGGTTTGATTATTGCTTATAATTTCTTGATTATATTAGTAATAACAGTTTGGGGGCAGTGTGGTGGTTTGGTTGGGGTTTTTTTTAAAATACTGCTTGTCTTGTGAAATCTCATTCCTCTGTTTCTCTTGGTGATGGGAGAAGATTTGGGTGCAGGTGGCTGATCAGAAGCAGTGCCTGCTCCTCTGCATTGATGTTAATTCTCTGATGGTATTCACCAGAGGAGGCTAAAAAAATACTTAGAAGCACAGAAACATGTTAGCTCGGTGTGCATGTGAAGTCTTGCAAGTTACTTGTCAGCAAGGTTGATTTTTCTTTTCTTTCTCCTGACAAGTGAAGTGCTTGTGATCCTCCAGGTGTGGAAGAAGGAAGGCGGGTAACCTGGGCAGAGACCCCGGTGAAAGGCTTTGCCAGTACGCTGTATTCTTGTGATGTCACAGGAAGGCTTCGCTATTGCCACTGCTGGCCAAGTGAAAGTCTTACTTTAATTTTAGCTAAAAATACTTGATTTTTTTTTTTGTATCTACAGATTTCAGAGCTGCTTAAGTAACTGTGTGGCCCGTAACTGTGCCCTGTTTATCCCAACGTCGATTTTAGGCAATGTACATGTAAAACACAGCTATACTGTGTTATTTATAAAAATCCAGCATAAAATTCCTAGAAACTCGTGCTTTTGCTTATCATGCCTGCTGCTGCTGAGGGCCAGTTTCAGCAAATGCCATCTTGGCCAGGTCGCTATAGATGACCTCAGTGTCGCAGGATAAACCACATTTTATCGCAGCAGGCGATATGATCTCATCATAATGTTTTTGAACACTTCTGGCCCGCTTGTTTTGAATGTTGGAGCTGTGCCTGGAGAGGAGACTGAAATGCAATGCCCGTCATTCTTGATTGTGTGAGCCAGAGCCCTTGCATTCAGTGGGTGGGAGTGAGAAACTAAGGTCCTTCCAGTCCGAATGCCCGCCCTTGTTGCCTTGAGATTTCTATTAGCTCAAACTTGTTGATAATTTCTGCAAGTATTTGTGCATGAGTGTGTGTCTGTATGTGTATTTACTTATATATTTATACGTAAAGTACGTATTTCATCACTTAAGACTCTTACGTAGCTCTCCAAAGCTGGTCCCAAGCATGGTGGAAGTCTTTCTGGCCTTTGATAAGGGCATGGAAATGGCAAGCAAGCACCCTTGGGCGATCTGGCTGCAGGGATTTTGCCCAGGGTTCCTGGTTTGTTAAGATTACTTAACATGTTAGAAGTAATTTGCCCCCCTTGGGAGAGAATTCTGATATTTGACATGTTTATCGGTCATCTGTAAAATGGAATGAAGGTAATTGGTGGCTAATTGTTTGTGAGAACTGTGAAATACAATTATGAAGAGTTAAGCTGAAACCGATTGTGTTTATGAAATCTAGCATAAGAAATACTATATTAATCCTGCCTCAGTACCAGGAAATGCAATTAGTATAATTAAGACTATCATATTGTAATTTTCTTGGCGACTAGATGCCTTGGCAGGCGTTTCCCTCTTCCAGCCTGGCTGGAGCAGAGTGCATTCCTGTTGGTAGTGCCTTCTGCCGCCCCTGCCAAGGGAATTACAAAATTACTTTGTTTACCCATTGTGGGACAGAGGAGATGGGACTGCTCCTGACTGGAAAAAGTGTTCAGACTCCTGCAATTCAACTCCTTGGTTGTGGTCATGGTGTAATTTCACAGGCCCTGTTCATATGTGGGAAGTGCAGCTGCGGATTCCCTGTCTGCAAGCTCAGAAAAAACCCTGAAGGTTTGGGAATATCTCAGGGTGTTTAAGTGATGCAGTTGCTAACTGGAGTTTGGCCGAAGGAGCTCCTTGGATTGCAGTCCGATGTCTGCCAGTCCTATTCATGCAAGAACCTCCATCCTCTTGTATCCTGGAGGTTCTAGCACCCCCAGGACAGGAGAGGACATCACAGGTGACCCATTGTACTGCCACATCAACAAGTGGCTGCCATGAGGGCAGGGGAATAGTTGAGTATTGCCATTAATAGATGAGTATTGATGAGTAATAGATGAGTTGTGCCATTAGACTCTCACTAACATTACATAATATGTCCTTAAGTGCAGATAAAATGGCTAGCTTCATTTACTTGTATTTAAATAAACTTAAGCTTATCAAAATTGGTCTTGGGTGTAGTAATTGTTGGTATCTCTGTGCTGTAAGGAAAAACTGGAGCAGTTAGGGACCTGCACTCTTCAGTTACCTTTTTGTTCAATATATATTCCTGATGGATCCATTGCAAAATGCGCCCAGGTCAGAAAAAGAATTAGTATGTAACATAGCTGTTACTGCTGCAGTTTGTCTGCTGCTGCTGTGAATGCATGCAATTAAGGGATAATCAGCATAATGCCCGTGCTTTGAGCTCTTAATGGCTTAATTGCTTCTCTGAGTTAAATAAACAATTTATGCTTATTTTACAAAATTTTCCCTTGGGAGCTCATCACATGGAAGTGTATATGCATGCATTTATTTTTTAAAAGTGAAGAATAATTGGTTATTTAATTAAGCTTCTCCTGAAGTTCTCTTCTGGGATATTCAGTGTTCTTATGAGCTGCTCAAATAACTGATGTGTCGGGTTAGGCTAGGTGAGAGGAGGAATTTGTCAGTTTGAAAATGGGTGTGCATGTTTTGTGGAGTGCTTTAACAGTTTCAGTTCCAGGTCTGAGGTTTGGGGTGGCTGAGGACTGTCCACAGGTAACGTGGTGCCATGGGTTGGAGGCTGGAACAGATGCCTCCCCTCCACATGGGCAGTGACTGCCCAGGCTGGCAAGCCCCAGCATGCCAGGGTTGAGGCCCTTTGCCCATCCATCTGTCTGCAGAGGTATCTTCCTGCCCCGTTCCAACCGGGAGGCTGTCCTGGAGCACACCCACGGCTTCCATATATGTATCAGTATGCTGGGAGGACTGTAGGGAACTAGACTGCCCAGTTCTTTTGATCCTTTTTTCTATTTATTTTCATTTTGTAGGGTTTTTAAAGACACTTTCTGTATTTCTGTGCGCATCACTTGCATCAACATGGCCACTGGAACTCTGGAGTTTGCAGAAAATATTACATGGCTATTCCTTCCTACTACTTACAAGTCTCTTACTTAAAAATTTCACCCACCCCAGAATACTTGGGCAGGATATTCAGTATCTTCTGTTTTACTACCTGCATTCCCAGAAACTCTCTGCTCTGCCAGGGCACTGGAGCTGACTCTGAGTTTTACTGGGATTTGCTTCTCCAGGTCCACACAGCATGCAACCTGGCTAGCAGGCTCCTCAGTGAACTGCTCCCCCCAACCAGCAGTGGCACAATTTCATACAGGAATTGGATGCTTTCCTGATAGTTTCCCAGCTAAGGCATCCTGGCTTGCAATATACTTTTGGGGAGGGTGCAGATACTCCATAAAGGGGTTCTTCCCTTCCTGTGTATAGGGTGTTTGATACACCTCCTGCGAAGAGTCCCAGGTGAACTTCCCTCCTCTTTGTGAATCAGTGAGGAAATGCCATGCTCAGCAAATAACCTGGTGCAGTTTTGGTGCCAGTTGTGATGATAAACACCAAAGAGAGTCATCTCACCTGTTGAGGCTGTGAATGTGTGTGTGTGGGAGGAGGGGTGGTGATGCTGGGCACATGAGGGTGGGTTTTAATGACCAGAAAGGTATGATGAGATAGTTCATTCTCGGTTGCATTGTATGGCAGGGGGCTGCTTCTAAGGACCAAATAAGCAAAGGCAGAACTTGCAGTTTAAGTTGTCCATGTAAATGTAGTTATATCTCAGACCACAGTAAGATATTAAATCGAATTAATGAACTTGTGCTGAGGCATGTGGAGGTGGTAGATGTAATAGTTATGGCTGTAACTGCGAATAGTGTTAAAATAGTTCCTATCAAGCAGAACTATTTGTTCTGCAGAACATCAGGAAGCATCCTGAATGTGTTTTGGTGCAAGTTCTCTGTTTTAAGGAAAAACATCACAAACCCCAACGCACAAACCAAACCAAAAAGCCATCTCGATCCTCAGCCCGGCTGTCACAAGCGGAATTGTTCTCCTCTCCACTTCAGTGGTTCCTCTGCTAGCGGGGCTTTGCTCTGGAGAAAGGCAGGGTGCATTCAGAGGCTTTGCAGTTGGGTTTTGATGCCTTGTCATTATCTGAACTGTGGCCTTTTGTATGTTCAAATAACATAAGCTTACATTCTCCTCAAGGTGAGCCTAAGACTAAAGTTGCTTTGTTGACAAGCACAACAAATTACATGAGTTAGACCAATTTCCAGTTCTAGGGCCATCCCAGATACCTGAGCATCAAATTTGGGTGCTCTCTTTTGTATTACATCATCTACAAAAGAAGGAAAGCAATCGAGAGTCGAGGTTTGCAATCCAATATCTGGCATTTACCAACTGCTACTCATTCGTATGGTTATTTCCACTCTATATATAGCCAAAAAAAGCTTATGCACAAAATGGGTTAAGTGAATTAGGCAGCTATTTGAGTCAGCTGTTCTGCTGGAAATAGAACTACCGCTATTTTCTAATCCCAAGCTGTGCAGTTGCAATATTCCTTCAATACTACCATGTCTCCTCAGCTTGCTGTTTTTTTAAGCCACTGTTTGATCTGTTCTGGAGGTATATTGTAAGGATCATTTTGGGAATCCAGTTTGGAGCATTATTTTCCTTGCTTTATTTGCTGTAAGATGGTTATGCCGGGTAGATGGAGTAGTTAGTCTTATCAGCCCATACAAAAGGGTTTAGTGAGTTGGTAAATGCAGTTTGTGCAAGTGTCTGGATAATTTCAAATGCAACTTTTTCTAATGAAAAATGTAATGAGGGCTGTTAGAGCAGTAGAGACTGAAAAATTGCCTTTCAAACCAGATAGCCTATAAAGGCTGACAGTGTGCACTGTCACTGCTAAGGAATGTGGATCTCAAGTTGTGCGTGTGGCCACGCTGCTGTCATCAGAGCTGCTCAGGTTTTCGGGGGTTTGTAGTGGGGCTGCTCTCCCTACATGTTTTTCTACCCTCCCCTCAGTTAGTGGCTCTTTGTACATGTATGGAGTTGCTGGCTGGGGGGCTGACGTGGTGGCTCACTTGGGAGACAGCTAATGCTTCTCCCCAGTGAATGGTTGTGAGCCCGTGCCCACCTTCAGCAAGGCCAAGTGCCCCTCAAACCTCTGAAGAGCTGGTGGTGCAGGTTTTTCCCCCTTCAGAAGGAGTTTCCATGCGTGTAAGTGAAGTTCTTGTGGTGATACTTTTTTTTAGACTATTTTTGGATAAACAGATACAACTAGATGCTACAAATAGTAAAGTGCTTCAGCCTTTTGATGGCCAATGTATCTTGCTCCAAAGGTAAGAGACTGTTGTAGGAGATTGTGCTTGACTGTTTTAATTGTGTCACTGCTGGATTTCTGCACAGAGGTAACAGTGACAACTGTATTTTATTCCTTACTGGTTTTCCTGGCATCCACCAATGCTGTTTCATTGTACAAAAGGAACCCAAAACCCTTTCTGCTTCCGTCTTTCTCTCTTTTGTATTTCACTAGCCAATTACTACATCTTCCAAGATGTTTAACCGATGCTGAAACCTTTCTTTTAATGGTGTGACAAAAGCCGATGCTTCTGTCTGGTTGAGGCTGTGGATGTGGTGCTACTAGTCCAACCTCCAGCTTGCTTTCATGGCTGCTGTTTTCTGCCGCTCTAAAGCGCTTCTCTTCTCATGCTGTTTGTATGAGTGGAAGTGGAAGAGAGCAAGCTTTTACTGATAAAAACAGCAGTGCTTTCGGACTTTAGGAAAGTTGTGGTTTGATAGGAATGACCTGACCTGATGGATAGCTGCTCCTGAAAGACATGACCTCATGATGTGCTCTCCACCCTTTGCATCATCTCCCAGTTTCCTTGGTTCTTGACGCTTGTATTTGCCTGTCCCAGTAGCCTGCCCAGGAAGGGAAACTGATGCTATTAAAAATACTATATTTTAAAATGAATAATTTTTCTGCCGTTTAGTCTCAGCTCCACAGTTCAGGAACAGAAAAGAGGAGGAGGAAGAGGTATGAAGGAGTAAGGAAGGAGAGCGAGACTGCCACTTCAGTGTCACTAGCTCACAAACCTACTTACCTGGTCACTAATTACGCACCCTGGTAGGAAAATAAGGTGAATCAGAAATATGAGCTGTGCAAGTGCAGCTTGAGTGCAAGAAAGTCACTTGTTGAATCATTTTGTTCAGCTTATATGTGCTTTTAAGTGCTTGCTTGTGCTGCTTGTTGTACGGGTGTGCTGTAGGCTTCGAGCAGCAGCTAGGCATCTGCACGTGGGCACCCAGACAAGCAGCCTGGGACCCTTCTGTCCATCAGATCCTTTTTATTATTTTTTTCTGCATACACTCTTCCCTGGAGCTTTTGAAACTCAGCCCATAAGGAATCCATCCGTTATACTTGTGGTCAGTCACCTCAGGCTTCGTTCTACCATTGAACGCTTGCAGGACTGCCTGGACAGAAGTGGAAGCATCGGCTGCCTGAGGGGGACTGGAGCAAAGGAGGTGCTGGGCAGTCAGCTGTTTCTTCATCTGCGGGAGAACCACTGGCACGACTCTGCCTTTTCTTTAAGTTATCAGGGAACTGCTTAATTTATTTTCAAGGGAAATTGAAGAGACATCATGGGCCAGTAAAAATTGTACAGGGGCAGACAGGCTATTCGCCGGCCCCGACTCAGGAGCTCTTCCACCAAAGGATGCTGCATGGAGAAAAAAATACCTCTTTGATTTCAGAGCAGTAAACTTCTTTGGTTCACAAGCAGTGGCTGGTCTTTCTATTGTTTGTCTTGTTCTCCTGTCCAAATACCAGGAGAGTAACAGCTCACTTGAACTTGGGGGGAGCTTGGCACATCTTGCTTCAAATTCCAAAGAACAAATATTAGTTTGCCCTGATCTTGGTCTTCCTGACTTGCTTAAAGCTTGATCTGTGTGTGTGTTTTGTTGCTTCAGTGCACCCGTGTGACTTTTGTACCTGCAGCATCTTAACACACTACAAGTCCCCAGCCTGCTGCCTTGCCTGGCAGCTGTAACCAGGAGTAGCCAAAGTAGTTCTGGAGAACTTCTACATCAGTGTTTCACGTTTTTAACTTCTGAGCTCCTCACCATGCTGTGTCTGAAGTTCCAGCAAACAGAAATTCTTCTGATCAAGTCAAGTGATTTAGAATTCTTACAATTCCTGCGGTGTCACAATATTGAGTCCTGTGGGGATTTTTTTGGGAGAGGGGGAATTTTTTGGGTTTGTTTTTTCTAACTTGGCCATCTACACCCATGTGATGGGTGGAGTTGCAGGCAAGCACAACTGACCATGTACTACTTTTCCTAAAGATATGGTTGTTTCTGGATGGCCTCCAAAGACACTGGAAATAGCCCATTTTCACTGAAGTAAAATGGTACTTGATGTCATCTTCTGGAATTGCTGCTTTATTGAGATACAGCATAACTTTTCAGTTGTCCTCCAAAATGTGTTGTTGGTGCAGAATGTGGTGGTGGCAGATAGATCATCCATACAGCTTTCCTGTTGGGTTCATTGCTAGTCAACCTGTTTGAGTGTCGAACAAATCTCATCCAATTCTGCCAAATGCTCTTCAGGGTTTTGATTCTCCTAAGCTCAAGAATTAATACTTGAAATCTGCTTCTTGATCATCAGCAAGCATCTTTAGGGACTGTAATTAAATCTTGGAAGCTTTTCCTTTGGAGAATTATCTCTCTCTGGAGGTTGGTTTGTCAGCACTGTCCTGTAGTTCTTGTCCAAGCAACCTGTGAGCATCCGTATCTCTTAACCTATTAAAATGCCTGTAGCCAAATAACTTGCAGAAAATGAGCTGATGTGTGCAGCGTAGCTCAGTGAGTATTATTCATTCATGCTGTGCCTTTAGTGCTGCAGAGACCTTGATAGAACTTAGTGTCTTAAATGGCTAAAGGAGCTAAAGATGTCTGTCTGTCTGTCTTTAGCTATGCTTTTGTTTCCCGAGTGGAAGTAAGTATGTGTCTTAAGTTGCTGTGCATTCAAATAGGGAATCCATGTGTTTAAATTGCTAGAATAAGGTTATTTTTTCCTTGCATGTTCTTTTCAATACACTTACCTAGTGTTACCTGTGTTGCTATGGCTAAAAAAGCTGTGAGAAATTCTTCACTAGTGGATTCATCTTAGGAAGGACATTGATTTATTGTATGCAGGCTGACTGGAATTATCTCTAATTGGTAGGTCATTAGTCTATTAGAACGTTAATGGCTCAGCCTGATGTTCTGCGTGTTCTGTTCATTGAGCCTCTCTTACCTTGAACTAACCTGCCTGGCCACTTGCACTGCGACATAAATAAGGTTTGCGCCCCTATTTGTGCTCTGTTTTCTTAAAGCTCACAGGATAATGTGTAACAGCCCCTTACCCATCCACCACAGTCTTCAGCAGAGCAGTGCCTGGCCATGTGAGCACCTTCTCCTGCCTGAATCTCTGCCGTGGCCCTGAGGATCTTGGACTGTGCTTGGGAGTAGGCAGGGGATGCTGTGATGGGCATCCTGCGCCTACCCACACTTGTGCTGGGCGATGCCTGGCTTCACAGCCTGACAGCAGATGAGGATGCTGACCTTGTGTTGTGGTCTTCATGTGAGGCAGAGAAGGAAGTAACCTGGTGCTTAGGTATAGACACACATACTGTCTGTGCAAGTATGATTTTTTGTCCAATACCTTTGTCTGCATTTGTGAAGGTGGGAATTTAACAGAATCACAGAACTGTAGGGGTTGGAAGGGACCTCCAGAGATCGTCATGTCCACCTCCCCTGCCAAAGCAGGTTCCTTAGGACAGGTTGCATAAGTTGAGGTCCACAGGTCTTGAATATTTCCAGAGGAGGAGACTCCACGCCCCCCTGGGCAGCCTGTCCCAGGGTTCCCTCACCCTCACCGTGAAGTTCTTCCACATATTGGTGCGGAACTTGCTGTGCTCCAACTTGAGGCCATTGTCCCTTGTCCTGTCCCCACAGACAACTGAAAAATTTGCCTGTCAGATGTGTCTATTTACCTTAGATGAGAGACCCTCAAAAACACACATCCAAACAGAAGTTCATTATTTGTTCCAATCAGCCATTTTCCCATTTCTCCTTTTGTGTATCTGCTGCAGCTTGAAAACTGGAAATCATCTTGTTGGCCTGTAAGTTTCATCTTGAAATGGGTGGTTCTTTCAGACAAAACCTCACCATCAGCTTGGTTTCACTGGCACACATGCTTTCCTATCTCATCAGCTGTTGTACTGTGTCTGCTGGAAGTGCAGGGTTTTGTTACCTGTAGACAAAGAGAGGCTCCTCCGAGGTGTCTGCCAGCAGCGGGACCCAGCTCTCCACCTGGCCTTGTGTACAAAGGGTCTCTGTCCTCGGGTTTTTCTGTAGCTTTACAAAGTCTGAAAGCTGAGCTCTGTGGGGAAAACCGACGCGAATTCCACGTTTGGGCTGCAGATCAGGTGTTGGGGGGGAGCAGCAGTGCACCTGCAGCCTAGTTTGAGATGTTACCATGTAGTTACCATCTCGGTGGGCTTAGTGTTTTGTGTTTGCAGTGCCTTCCTAAGGAGGAACATATTCAGCATAACATCGCCCTTACATCAGACAAGAGGGTAGTAAGCAAAACCTCCTAAGAGATGTTCTGCTGACTGGAGTTGGAGTCTGAGTGTTGCTAATCATTTATTGCCATGGAAGGATCTTGTGTAGACTCAGGCCTGAAGGTTGGTGGCCCTGCCTGTGTTGGGGGATTGAAGCTCTGTGATCCTTGGGGTCCCTTCCAATCCAGACAATTCTATGATTCTATGAAGAGTTTATCAGGGGGAGGGAGGAGAACGGTGCTTATATTTTCCTTTACCTAGGACTTCAGCTGAAGCCTGTGGCGGCGATAACTCCTGAGCCTCACATGTCTTGATGCTAAACCCTCTGCCAGCACTGGCCTTGCTCTTGGCTTAGGCTGAATAAACGCTTGGCATGTCTTTGTGTTTTGCCAGTGGACAGTTGCCTTAGTGCCAGCACACATTTTGATTTACAGTGAAAAAATACATACATGGCAGGGAGAAACGATTTCTCTGGACGTTCCTTGAAGCAGAAACAGCTGCGTTTGACACTTCTGAGTGTTTTATTTATTAATTTTCCCTTTTAAAGCACAGTGGCATCTCCCTTGATAATCAGAACTACAGCAGAGCATGAACAGCAGGGCATAGTTCTGCACCGAGTCACTTTGCAAAGTGTTGCAACACAGATTATCCTGTGTGGAACAGCTGTATTCATTACTAATAGAGCAATTTGACAAAACACCAACACAAGCTTTTCCCACAATAACAGATGTGTGCAGCATGCTGCCACCCCCTCCCCAGATCGCCGGCATCTGTGCGTCATGTCATGCTCCAAGGTGCGGCATTGCCATATAGGCTGCCAGGATGGACGCATTTGTTTAACCGTATGATGGAATAGTTATGCTGTGACTAACTGAGATCCCTCTGCTGGAAAATCTGAACAATTTGGAAGGAAATGTTTCTGCTTTCTTATTACTTAATGATAATGTTTGTGGATGCAAATGTTTCTTAGCACATCCCAAGCACATCTAAACTCTCCTTCCCTCTTTCCCCCTCTCCTTCCCTTGTTTTTTGCCTCCCCCTCCATGTGGGAAAATTGATCTTAGAGCAAAACCCCACAAGGCTCTGGACAGTGAGAGTCCGTTCCCTTCTTTCCTCACCTACGTAAGTCAGTTTGTTAGCCCATGTTTAAGTTCTCCCTAGACACACCAGTGGTTACAATAACTCGTTTACAATTACTGTATAATAGAGGCCAGTAAAATATATTAAATAGAGTCAGGAGGGGTTCTGCCTTAGGAAGGTCATTGGCCTTTGAAGTGAGAGGGAAGGAGGAGGGAGAGCGGCAGGGATGGTGGGGGGGCCGGGGGAGGCGCGTGTCTTTGGACACTTCAGAAATAGAGCTTTGATTTATTTCTGTTATTTGTTAAAAATAACAAAGAGTCCTCTTTGTTGAAATGCCGAGGTATTGTGAAGAGGAGAATGTGATCAGTTACTTTTTTAGAAGACGGAAGGATGCTTCTCTCCACTTCAAAGCACAGATGTGATAATTTGATTTCCAGCGTCCTCACAGTAATGTTTTTCTCAGCTGAATACTAACATGCTGAGACACGCTTGGGTTTTCAGATTTTTGTTTTTCAGAGAGATTTCTCAGATATCTGGTCTCCGTGCCTCAGAAAAAAATGCAGTGAAGCGAGTAACTTTGAAACACTGTTTTTGTATTAGCCTACTGGTATTTGTCACTAAATGTTTCACTGGGAAGTTTTATTTGTGGGAAAGAAATGAAGAGCGCAGAAGGTAAGAAATCCAAAGAATCTGAAGAATCCTGTGGGCTCCAGGAAGCCTGAAATGAAACACAGTTCTGTGCTGGCTTTACTTGTCAGTCTGATGGATAAGCCTTTTAGCATTTTGTGGACCTTCACGCACTGAGTTGAGGTGGGCAAGGTGGACATCCAGCCACCGTGGTTCTGTCTGTAATTATGGGGCTTCCCAAAGGCTGCATTGGGCAACCGGAGGTATGGATGAGGGTGTCCATAGGCACCTCAACAACTGAGAATTTGGTGGGGTGGAACTGGCTTCAAGTCTTAGCAGAGACGGGGTTTGTGTGAAGCTAGTCCAGATGCTCATCCTTAGCTCAGCTGAGAGTGCTGCCTTTGTGAGCTGTCGGGAAGATGGCGTGCATGTCATGCAGCTGCCTGCTTCAGAAAGCAGTGCTTCATCTTCCTGAGGGGTAATGGTGCAGCCATGATAATTGCATTATATTTAACTGATGGAGTAAGGTGTAAAGGATGGTTATGGTGGGAGTGGGCTCTGCTGGTGTGTGCGCTGGAAAAAAAATCCTCTTTGCAGTTTATATAATCTTGAGAGTGAAAAACAGAGGAAAACCAAAGGGCTTTGTAACATGGACATTTTGGTAGCCCAGCTCTCGCTGAAACATGCATGTTCTGGTTACAGAGGTGACGGTTTCAGGCTCCTGAGGGCTGGAGTCACGATGCAACCTACAAAGGGTGCATGGGAAGGTGCCGGTAGGATGCTGGGGAGCTCCCTGGGGAACGACTTCAGTGACTTCGATGAGATCAATAGGACAATACCCAGGCAAGGCTCTCAGATGCAATGCTCACTTTCATCGCTGCAGCTGAGATCGCTATCGTTAGTCAGACACACAGTTGGCACAGGAATGCCCAGAGCCTTGTGGGAAGGGATGGTGAAAGAAACTGCCTTTCAGCATGGTCGTTTTTCCCTCACCTGGAACCTTTTCAGCAGATACTAATAAAAGTTTTTTATAGTGCAAATATTTGTTAATAAAAAACCCCTGTGATTTGATACTTGGAATTAAAATTATGTGAAAATACTCCTCTGGTTATCCCTGTTTGCAGCTTGCAAGCTTTTTTTTAGTGTTCCAGTTGGCAGGATGATGTGGTGCATTGCTTCAGTAACACAGTAAAAACTTGTCCTTCAGACTTGTTAAATGAACCTAGGCTTCATAAACGTGACTGGGGAGACAAAAGTATGTTGTTTCACAACAGGATGGTATCATACAAACCATTCATTTTCAGGTTAGCAGAAGAAAATAGGGAATGTGTGTGGGTGGCCTTTCATGTTTTGGTGAGATACCCGTATCCTCAAGAAGGACTGTGAGGAACCTGGCCCAGCCATCATGGTAAATCCATGCTGTAGGCAATACCCTGCCTTTGTTCCCCTCCCTGACAGCCTTGTCAACATCTTAGGTGTATAGAGAGTTTTAATGTGAGAGTGCGGGCGTCTGGAAAGCAGCATCTGCGATGTTCCAGAGCTCTTCTGGCATCTAGCTGATGCAAATAAATGCAGAGCTGTGTTTGTCGTACTGTTAACTTGCTCCTAAAGATGCTCATGGTTAATTTGAAGACTTTATTTTTCTTTGAAAGCATAGCTGTTTGGTGTAAGTGCCTTCTCAACGTTTCAGAGAGATTTTTTCCTCCTGCTTACATTTTGTTTCAGCCTTCCTAATGAGATTATTTAGCTTTGACATTTTAACTGGTTCAGAATAAGGATTTTTAGAAAAAAATTTTAAAAATAAAAATTGCTGTTTTCAATAGATACAGATAAGAACCAGAAACTTCAGGTTTTACTTTGTCTTTCTGCCAAATTTTGTATGCATTTCCTTTTAAAGTATAATGTAAGAATTTAAGTAGTAACAGGTTCTTCACTGGAGCATAATCTAGTAATGAAAGTATTTAATGACAAAATAACTGAAAACTAAGCAAACTGGACTGCAGCATTTAACTCTTCACATGGTTACTTGTGTTTCTTTGTGTTAACAAAGTCGGATTCCTTAAACACATCTCTGAAATGACTTTTTTTTTTTCAAAATGATTAGTGAGGTTAGTTCCTACAGCTCCTTCACATCTTCTTGAAACTGTGTACTGATAGTGAATCATGACCTTTATCTCCGATGGGTAATTGGTGCAGAATACAAAGTGGAAGCTTCAATTGCCCATTTATAGATTCATCCAAGTATCAAAAATCAAGGATTGTGGTTTGCGTTGAAGAGAACTTGTATTTTGGCATGCTCAACTTCAGAATGCCAGTCATTCACTTAACATTTGTGGATTTATTTACATCTTTGATTTCTCTTCAGGCAGCTGGTTATAACCTTAAAAAAAATAAATCCTTAGCTCTGTGCCAACAAGTACTTTGTCAGACACTGACCTAAACCATTAGACCAACAGACTAGAAAGTGAACTCATTGGCAGAGCTCTTCCATTTATTCTTCACTAGATTCAAGATTTCTTGTATTTTGTGGCTGAAATTGGAAAAGAAAGAGTATAGCAAGATTTGTAATGTTTTCTGTGCAGTGCATGGGGTGGATGATTATGCCCCAAAGTCAGTTAGATATGTTCAAAGCAGTACATAAAACCTCTTTTTAATAGACTAAACCCTTCGATGTGACAGACCAGCAAGAGATTTTGGGGGGTGAGTTCCGTTGCCATTAACAGCAGATAGTGTAGAAGATGGGTGGGCTGTTAGGGTGCTTCTTAATAGTTAGGATGCTTCATACGTCTTAGGCAGGGGAGAGGTGTATATCTGTTCTACAGCTTTATGTGCATACTTTCCATACATGTGCATATATTAGCATAATTATATCAGGCTAATATGAGAAATAATTATATTAGGCTATCGTATGAGAAATTTGATGTCATAGACCCTTCTTAATCATTGTATCTTAAAAACATAACTTGTTTGCCAAGATTTGTGGCAAGTGGTTTTGATGCCTGCAGGGTTTCACCCTCCTGGTGCAGAGGGAAACGCAAGGTTTTGGTGTCCTTTATTTGTGGAAGTAAAAGATTTACAACCATGTAAATGTTTGGTATTAAGTACTTCTGTCTTCTGTAATGTTGAATGAGAAGTCACTAGACTGGTGTGCAACCTCTTTGAAGAATAATCAGTAGTAATATTCTGCCTTTAATAATAATAATTTAAAAAGTGGGAATAGTACTAAAAGTTTTAATGATTTTAGTGGTCTCTTCCCCACTTCCTTTGTGTATTAATCCAGTTAATTTTTTTTTAATCTTCAGATGTTGTTAGAGTTTTGTGACAGCACTGTGTAGAATTGTGTCCTCGCTTTCCAGTCTCTTTGGGCGAGCAGTGGGAATTAAGGACATCTTCCTTTCATCTACGTGATCGCTGGGGAGATTGTTTATAAAATTCTTAGAAACTTATTTATGTCTAGCTAGGATGCCTCCAAAAATAGTATGCACATCCCGTCTGCATGCGAATGTATCCATTTGCATGTCTGTGCGGTTCTGGGTGGAGGAGAGATGTTGCCGGCTGGTTGAAATTGGTCTGGCAGCTCACCTCTTGTGAGCCTCCCCGGAGCCAAGCATAAGGATGTGCCCCTCTCTCAATGGGGACATTATTGGGTCGTCGCAGGGTGCAGGTATCTCAGCCAGCTGGCTCACCTTACCTGAAACTCAAGCTGATTATTAGATACTGCCAGATAAGTCGGGTTGAAGTTCCAACTTCAGCTGCCGCTGTTGTAACCCAGAAACACCTTCTGAAAACTTGGGAAAGCCCCAAGAGTTGGTGATGTCTTTGTCATTCTACACGTAGCATTGTTTCTGTAGCATTTACTTACCTTGTTGTTTTTTTATTTTGGGACAGTGCTTTTAACTTGCTCACTCTACACACAGTATGAAATAGGAATACAATTACAGTACACAGAGTGAGTATGTGTGTACACACCGTATGTATGCAGACTGTTGTGAATATATTATGTCAGGATAGTTCAAAAGAGATCTTGAAGACCTACTGAACTGTAAGGACTTTAGAGTTTTCTCTTCCATTAAACACCCCTTCCTCAAAGTAATAATGTGTAAAAGTGCAACAGTGCACTAAAATATAGTGCATTGTGCCTTAGAACAGCTTGTGTGTGTTTATGCATATTTTTTCCCTTTAGTAGATCGCCAAACATCACTTGCATGCCAAATGCAAACCGGGACCAGCTTGGCTGGTGCATCTCTCACTAGTTAGATATCACCACTAAGAGCTTCAGCTGGGGCTGTGGGCTGTGCTAGTTGTCTGTAGGTCCACGGACTCATCTTTGGGCAGCTGAACTGTGCTGCAAAAGACCAAAATTAGAATCCCTACCCTGAACCAGAGAGACAATGGATTAAATCAGCAGTTTCTGGTACCCAAGTATTGTAGCAGTGAGAGAGGTTCACTTGAGCCCAGAGCACACTAGATTTCTCTGTTATATTTTTTCTGTGTCTCTCAGACCTTTTGAATATAATTTAGAGTGCTAGTGTTTTACCTAGTGTTGGCCAACATGTGATATTTGGGCATTAATCTCAAGGGGCAAGAGAGGGCTTGTTTGTGGATCATGGGTCAGAGCTGATGGGAGCTCTGGGTCTGTCCTGGCACAGAGCTGACCTCAAATGTTTCACTTCCCGAGGGTATGACCGAATAACTTAGGGGATAATGTGCTTGGGACCAGTTCTGTAGTGACTGAGTCACCTTTATTCCAGAAAAGAAGTGAAATTGGTGCAGTCGGTGGGTGATCAGAGAGAATCCTCTGCCATAGCAAGAGCACGAATAGCAGAGATATTGCTGCTCATTTCTCTTTCCAGATGCATCACTGGGTGCAGTGAAAAAACACGTGCCGCCTTTAACCACAATTAAATATCAAATGTTAGCGTTAATGCACACTCAAGCTTTTTGTTAAGAGAAGGGACCTTTCCTCTTCATGCTCTCCCTTATTTTGCTGTGGAATGAAGTCTGTTGATTTCAAAGCCTTTCACACCATTCTTATTTCATAACATCTTATCTAGAAAGCAGCCACATACCCGTATTCTTGTGGGAGGCATTAGATAACCCTCCTTGGGGTGTTAGCCGCTCTTGCCCCCATGCCGAAATGATGGTGCTTGAGCATCCAAGGAATTCTAAACATGGGGAGGGGACAGTTCTTAGGAACTGAGCACTCCTGCTTACATGATTTTCTGTAACAGCAAAAATTCCCTGGATATTTACATAACTGTCATAAATATTTGCATAAAATCTGTACTGAAATTAGCTGGCTTTTAAAATAAATGCAGAAATACCCTTTTATTTACAAAGGAGACAAGGTGCTTGGTAAACGTTTTGCAGTCAAAGAAGGGCATTGGAATGAGCCTGCTGAATATTTAATTTGTTTAATGCACAACTGTCACTGTTAATAGCTTTCACACAATTAAAAGCTTTGCTTATTCAAAAGGCAACAATTAATAAACAAGATTAAATTTTAAATACCAGAGGAAAAGCCTTTAGTTATTTTTAAAAATGCGTAGATGATTTTCTCTCTCTCTGTAGAAGTTAAATGATGGTAGTGCCTTGAAAAAGTCCTTGCCTACTTATTCTGATTTTTACAAAGTAACAGCAATTTAATGAAAATGGAATTTATGGGAATAATTAAGCTTGAGGTAATTTTCTTAGACGGAAATACATTTAATGTGTTCTTTGGTGCCACTTGTGGGAACCATACAGCTTGGGAGGAAAGCACCGTAAGTTCAGCTGTTTATTGATTTTTATTGGGTGGGGAAAGCATCATCCATTCTAACTACTTTCTGGGGGTAACTCCTTGGGTGATTTATTTTCACCACTTATATTTTTTACTAAAACCACTGTTCCCAGGGACTGGCGGCAGGCTGGGAGCCCTGCTGTAGAAACGCACGCCCCAGATCTTCAGCCCTTCTGTTTTTCCCATCACAGGCAGCTTTATCCTAAGGATGAGCCTGGCATCCAGCAGCTTCCACAGCTCCTGTGATTTGCCTCTCTCCTTGTATCGCGCTTTGCCAGTTTGCTTTGGAAGTGTGCCTGGTGCTGCATGTGCAAGAGGATTGCCAGTCATTCTCCGGAGTTTCTTGGTAGTTTCTACAACTACCTGAAAGGAGGTTGTAGAGAGGTAGGCGATGGTCTCTTCAGCCAGCTGACAGGTGATAGGACAAGGGGAAATGACATGAAGCTGTGCCAGGGCAGGTTTAGATTGGACATTAGGAAAAAAATTTTTACTGAAAGAGTTGTTGGGGCCTGGAACAGGCTGCTTAGGGAGGTGGTTGAGTCACCTTCCCTGGATGTGTTCAAAAAAAGGGTAGATGACGTACTTAGGGATATGGTTTAGTTAGGATGAAAATGGTTGGACTTGATGATCTTCTAAGGTCTTCTCCAACCTTGTGATTCTGTGAAAAAGCAGGAAGTTGTGCGAAGTGTTTCGTAAGAACTTGGAATGTTTTTCACATGCATTAAATGCTCTTGCTGTGTCGAGTATCCATATTGTTTATGTGGATCTCCTAGCTGGAATAGGGATGCAGTGGTTAGTGCTGACCTGGCTGACAATTTCATGTGTTTTTATGATGCTTTACCTTCTAAAATAGCAGTCTGATGGAGTGTAACACACAACAGGTTACTGCTCTAGACACAAGCCAGGGTGATCTTGAACTCGGAGAGCAACTGCTGATCAAAGACAGATTTCCAGAGTTGTTTCTGAGCTGTGCTTGTGTCCTGATGCTTGTGAAAGGGGTTGGTGTGTCGGTGTGGCTGGAAGGCTGAAGGCTTCATTTATTTAGTAACCACTGACCTATTTAACATTCACAATACTCCAGCGAAGCATATGCATGCCACTCCTCTGTCTTAACCTCTGTGTGCATGCAGTACCTTACACCGCTGGGACTGTAACGTTTTCTTTGGAGTAGAGGATGCCTCAGTCCAGTCAGCACACTTCCCAAATTTGAAATTTGACTATTTATTTTTAAAGCCTGGAATCACCTAGAGCACCCCTTCTTACACAGTTATAGTTCTCTCAGAGTTATCATGGAAGCAAATTTGGAGAAAATTAAGTTGAGGGTAATGAACGTGTTATTCCCCAGGGATGAACTTGCGTTACCTGAGTTGGAAACACTCCCAAACGTATAGGAAGGTACCTCTTTATACCCAGCTGTGATTGAACTATGGTTAGAGTAGCCCTGCTGAGAAGGACCTGGGTGTCATGGTGGATGAGAAACTTAACATGAGCCAGCAGTGTGCTCTTGCAGCTTGGAAGGCCAATGGTATCCTGGGCTCCATCAGAAGAGGGGTGGCCAGCAGGGACAGGGAGGTGATTGTCCCTCTCTACTCTGCTCCCGCGAGTCCTGTGTCCAGATTTGGGATCCCCAGTACAAGAAGGTTGTAAACTGTTGAAGCACCTGTCCTACAAAGAGAGGCTGAGGGAGCTGGGCTTGTTCAGCCTGGAGAGGAGAAGGCTGCGGGGGGACCTCATTGCAGCTTTTCAGTACCTGAAGGGAGATTATAAACAGGAGGGGAATCAACTTTTTAAAAGGGTAGACACTGGCAGGACAAGGAGGAATGGATTAAAGCTGTAAGAGTGAAGGTTTACATTAGATACTAGGAGGAAGTTCTTTACAGAGTGAGTGGTGAGATGCTGGAACAGGCTGCCCAGAGAGGTGGTGGATGCCCCATCCCTAGGGGTGTTCAAGGCCAGGTTGGATGGGGCCCTGGGCAACCTTGTGTAGATCCAGGCCTGGAGGTTGGTGTCCCTGCCTGTGGCAGGGGGTTGGAACTGTATGATCCTTGGGGTCCCTTCCAACCCAGACCAGTCTGTGATTCTGTGATTCTATTTGGATCCACCTGAGCGTTCCTACTGAAAAGAGTGGAGGGAGCAGAAGGTCCTTCCTGCACAGGCAGGGCTCCTTGTGAAGTCTGCCAGCAACTACAGGCAGCTGGTCCCTCTTCTGTTGCACGGGTGCTGCCTACAAGCTGGTTCTGGTTATTGGGTGCTGGTGGCAAAGAGCTTGTTCATCATTTGGCCCCAGTCGTTACGGAAAATAAAGACATCTGGTGTATTTTCCAGTTGGTACGTAGCAAAATATGGCCTGTAAGATTAGAGTTGTTAATTTTATAATACTAATTCCTTCATCATTGATGGAGTTGCACCTGATTTACACCAGCGTGGTCAGTCCCCAGATGGTAGAGCATGGTTCCCTAAAGCCCTGAAATTATCTGATTATAGTGATTTTAATGCTGATCATGAGTAGCAGCAGTACAAAGTATCCAGCTATACTGTTGAGAGCTTAAAAAGATCTTTCTTAATAGGCTTTCTTAATGGCAGTCTTAAAATTTAATAAAGCAAAAACAATTTCCCTGTTCAAAGATGAATGCAGGCTGGGTAATTTTTATCCAATGGACTTCATTAAATAATTGTGTGCTGTTTGATCGTATCGACAGCGACCCACCAGGGTTAGGAGCTCTTGTTAATGACATGGAGTATTTAAAAGCAATGCTTTCAGGAGGAAAGCTGCTTTAACCCTTGGTGTTGCCTCCATCAGAGGGAAACTAATAAGTGACAGGATTCAGCTTCCAAAAATGCAACGTCTCAAATTCTTTGGAGGTTTTGCTTTGTACTCTCATGCTTGTCTGTCTGTGTTTTCTGGGTCTAACTAACTTGCATGGTATTACTAAGTGTTGAAACACATTGTGTGTTAAACACACCAGGTGTTTTCTACCTGATGTGCTTCACATTCCTGTCATGCTCGGTGGATTTATAAGACATGGGCTGCTGTCAAGTGCAGTACTTAGCAAACTGCAACTCACTCACCAGGCAGCAGTAGGAACCCCGTATTATGTAAACTTTCTTTGTTATTATGATACACTTCATACTGTTTGGATGTCTTCAGTTTTTAATTTTTATATTTTAAGAAACCTTTATAGATAGTGCTTCCCAGCACTGAAACTCAGTGCTTTTTAATGCTGGGAGAAATTAAAGAATAACCGGTTAGGTGGATTTCTGCTCAGGGACTTCTCCAGCTGTCTTGAACATCTCTAAGGATGAGAATTTCACAAGCTCTTTGGGCAGCCTGTTCTAGGATGTGAACACCCTTATGGTGTATTGTAACAAAAAGTTAAAAAGGGATAGGAAGGAATTCCTTATTATATCTGATTGTAATTTCCCATATCCTAGTTGGTCTGTTGCCTCCCATCACGCTGCTGTGTGCTTCTGACAAGAGTCTGGTTCCCTCTGCTCCGTGTCCTCAGGGTTCTCGGTAGTAACAGATTTTCCTTTAGTTACAAAAGCTCTTTTATATTCCTGGGCAAAGGCAGAGTTTGTAGCTAAACCCTGGTCTGTATTTCCTTGAAGACCTTTTTGAAGGTATGCATCAGAAATTCCCAGCTTGATGTTTTGAAGGAAGGGGTTGGGGTGGGGTTGGGTTTCCATTCCAGTTACAGCTGATCTACTGTCCATAAATATTCAAAGATTCCATTCAATAACATTTTACGTGCTTTCCACCTACCAGCATTGTGTGTCTTGTGTTCTCAAACTCTTAATTTGGCAAGTCAAATTCAGACCTCTACCCAGAATTGCCCTCAAGCCTGCAGATTAAATTAAGGTGTGAAGATGTAGCAGCAGCTCTGGCTGCATACTGCTGAGGCACCTTCCCACAGTTCCTTCTGCATCACTTTGACAAGGAAGTTGCATTTGGTGATGGCTTCTCTGTGTCCTTCTGCCCTGTGGAGGCTGAAACTCATTGCAGCTACACCTGGAAGGTGAATTGTCAGAAAGTTTCCAAAACTTCACCAAACATCAGTGCTTTCCAAGAGAATGCACCGCTCTTTCAATCAAAGGGATCTGATCCATGGTTTGCATCTCAAAGCTGTAGACTCCAGGACTCCCCAAGGTTTTGTTCACACCTTCTGCAGAGGTCTGAGTTTCCCTGTGTGCATAAAGTCTGGGATGTTGACACAGCTTGCTTTTGGGTCTTGGTTACTGGTGGGAAGCTATGTGTGAAGAGCATGGCCTGGGGCTCTGCTCTCTGGAGATGATCTGGTTTTGCACGTCTGCAGTTGTAAATGCGAGTGACTTCTGGTAGGTGGATCAACAGCACTGGAATGGTGAACCCGAATGTGGATGAATGCATCAATGCCTGTGTGCAATGGGGAGCACCTGGTCTTCCCAACTTGGTGCTGTATTTCTGTCCCTTGGCATTTTTAAGCTACACAGTGTGTGTAACTCCTTACCTGAGAGATACTCCGTGCGTCTTGTGGGTCGCTCAGGTTTCTGGAGTCTGAGAATTACATGTGTTAAGCATCTTGCTGGATCAGACTAACTGCACAGATTTGCATAAGTAAAGTGACAGGTTTGCTTGGTAACTAAAAATAACGAGGCTCCCTCAATTTATTCAACAGGAAACTTGGTACTCCTTTTCAAAAGAAAGGCGGTGATTTTGTTTAAAAAAGAAAGGATGGATGTTATTACTCAGGGTGTGCTTTTATAGATCAGAGCTCTGCAGCTTGTTGCAGATTTTTCAGAGATCACGTACTTCTAGTGCCTGAATAAAGGATGTACATGTGTCTTGGGCTCTGTGTTGGAATTCCCCCAAATAACCTTCATCTAGTAATTTCAAACAATCTGTGGTATCTTCCCTGATTTCGACGCTTTTTTCCTATTGTTCATTGTTAAACAGCTTCTGCCCTTAAACCCAGAGCCTGTCTCCTCTCCATGTCAGATGCTCACCTACCTGTGCCTCGACCATAGGGCACTGGGTGGCAGGATTCCTGTGGTGAAGGATGTACCTTCCTCCTCTGTCCTCTCTTCTTTTTGGAAGCGTTGTGTACTTTGGGTTTCTGAGCAGATTTTGAAAGCTGTTGTTTTGGAGATGGGGAAGAGGATAATTGATCTGAGCATGTCCTTTTTAGACAGGCATCTAGTACCATTCCAGACATGAGGAACAACAGGCAGTGCTGGATCCTATGCTAGAAATAAGACTTCAGGTCTGTTAACTTGGGATCTCCAGGGCCAACAAACGATCACTTGGTGCTGCCAGATCTCTCTTCTTTCACGTGCAAACCTTCTTTTGTGGTTAAAGTGCAGGAGCACCTAGCTGCAGGAGACAGAAGGTTCAGGTGTTTTTGTGTGCGTATCTAAATGTCTTGCTTTGCAGCAAATACTCAGTGTTGAGCTGTGTTAGTCTCTGGCTCATTGCCTAGGATAAGTTCATGCTTATAGAAGAGGTGAGCAAAAGGGGATGGAAAAAGACAGCAGAAAGAGAGAAATTAAGTAACCTTCCCTGTGAGGGAATGTGCTTTCAATGTAAAATTATTTTGATTTTTCCCCCACCTTTCCCTCATTTCTGTGTAGCAGCGTGATGATAAAGGGCTTTTCCCAGAGGTATTTTCTCTTCAAGTTTAATGTCAGTGTGGAGATTAAAGATGTTTGTTTTCCATTGGTTTAGTAAGTCTAAATCCAGCCTTTGAAGTTAGGTCATTTGAGATTCTCTAGATGAAAAATCAACTCTTTATTTGGTAATCTACCCAACACCCTCAGATTTTCAAGCTTAAATAAAATGCTGCCTCTGCTACAAGTGATGTCAGTATTGCCTGAGGTTTGTTTAAGCAGAAAGCTGAAGTCAGCTTGAACATAACTTGGCAAAAGTGGGATGTTTTATTCATGTGGATGGTTTGAATAATGTCCCAGAGTTTCCATGGTATAATTTTGTTGCACTTTATGTTTAAAGAGTCCTCCATCCCCCTCATTTAGAGAGTGCCCTTTGGTTGGGCTTCATTTTTAGGCTTGCAGTGAGTGGTGTATTATTGCAATGTAAATATAGACTTTTTCCATACATACAAGCTCTCCTAACATTTATGATGCTCTGCTGAGGCGTGGAGGGCCGTACCTGAGAGACATGGTGCTGCCAGTGAGCATCCTTGCAAACTGGGAGGCAAATGAAAAAAATCCCACAAGTTTCAGGGTTCCCATTCACCCTTCTCCTCCTCCTTACCCTGCATGATCCCTTTTTGAAGCCGCAGAGGAGGAATTTACCCCTCTTTATTGCATCAGTGTGTCAAGGAGTTCTTTAGAAGGTCCCCCAAACTTGTGCGTATGCCTTCAAGTCCTCTTTTCTTCTGCTGGGTCTTTGTTCCCCCAAAACACTTTTTTCATCCCAACCTCTCCTCTTCCTCCTCCCATGTGGAGTCTCTGACCTTCAGGTTCTTGTGGTCCCTTTTCCCTGTACAAGTCCATCACACTTGTGGAGAGTCCGTATCTTGCTCAACCCCGGCAGGGGGTTGTGCAGCAAGGGAAACCTTCACCATTTCTGAGCTCAGGGGATTTGTGCTCTTGACAGTTCAGTGCTCTGAGATGATGTGTGTTGAATTTACTCCAGCTGAAGACTGCGAAAGACAAGTTGTTCATTGCTGGTGGAAGCCATGAGTGGGCTATGACCTCGAAGCAGAAGCAGAGGTCTGATTTTGTGCTGCCCAGGTAGGATGGAAGAGGAAATTCAGAGATTCATAAACTTGGAGATTTGAGAGGATACTTTTGATTGATTGGTGTGACACCATGTGATGCTGGCTGTAGGACCAAACAGTTGCGTTGAGCCTCATGGTTGCTTCTGAATTGGTATCTGTGACAGTAGAAAACATTCACTGGTTTTAATCTCAACACTTCTCCCCTCCTCAAATGAACAGCAGGCAAGCCACAAACCTACCTGCAGCCCAGCTGCTGAAAGCACTGAGGATGAGCATCAGTATGGGATATGAGGCTCGAATGAAGTGAGGTAAGGACTGTGCCGGTTTGTGGTGTAACCCACTGTGTTCAAAGAGTGCTTTTCTCCTGTAGTTCTGTAGGGTTTTGGTTTTCTTTCTCTTACTGAATCTGCCATCAGACATCTATCTGTAGTGAGATGTTTAAGTATGTAGAAGTTGCAAGTCTCTGATAGGGTTGTGTTAATGAATAGTTAAGATGGAGCACGTGTCAGGCAGAGCAAGCTAATTACTTCCACTGATTGCTCAGAGACCTGGTGCTGTATGTCAGACTCTTCGTATTGGAGACACTTCTCAGGTCCCCACATGGCAGGAGAGCTGATGCTGTAACCATGGATTAGGATGAAGCCCTGGCTCATTCCCACTGGGGTGCATACAGCAAAGGGATGGGAGTGCAGGCATCAAGGTGCACTCCTCATGCCTTCACCCTGCCAGAACAGGAGCCCCTGACCCCCACTGACAGGATGCTGCCCAGCCTCTGTAAATTCCTCCGTATTACAAAGCAGATGCCCTCAGGAGAGGCTGCAGGTCTGGGGAAGGTTTGCTCCACGGGCTTGTGGCAGCACTGGTCCTTGCTGTTGCTGTGGCCGAGGGTGATACTCCAGTCTTTAATATCCACTGCTAACTTGCATTAACACCAGTTCCTTCCAGTCTGTTGGTCACACAGTGATTTTTATTTGTTGCTTTCAAATCAGTCAAAAAGCCATCGCATTAGGAACCCAGTAAGTACCCAAAGGCAGATTTGTAACGTTGTGCAGAAGTGTAAGCTCCCAAAGATACCCTTAAATATAATTCCTTGGTATTTCCTCCCTGTTTTTCAGCTTTTGACTATTTGGATCCAAACTGAAGGCTGAGTGGAAGGAGACAGCTTTTTTTTTTTTTTCTTTCCTAAAGCCTATTGAATTGTGAGCAGGGCACAAAGAAGTGTTTGTTCTGGAGCCCTAACCTGATGGGCTGCAAGAGCCCTCGACAAGGGCCCGCAGTGCTCCTTGCCGCGGAGTCGCAGGAATGCTGGTGTTTGCGGAGGGGATGGCTGGGCTCACTGTCCAAACAGATCTCTGCTTGCCAACTGGGAACATATTGCAGTCTCTGTGAGGCACTCCATCACGGCTTGAATAGCTCCTCTTGTGCTCAGGCTTTCTGAATGCAAGAGAGAGAGAGAGAGAGAGAGAGAGAGAGAAATATTCCTTTCAGCCTTCTGCAATGTCAAAAAACCTTCAGTGACCGTATGAGAGCTTTGCCTTAATGCAGGGGTTCAGAAAGGGAAGGAAGTTAACAAGAAGGGATGGGAGGTTTACCATTTGTTATTGTATTTTCAGATTTAAACTTTTTTTTCACAATGAAATGTTGTTTTATCACCATCGTAGGGGAAAAAACCCAAACGTGTAAGTGTCCACTTTTAACCTGCCATTCAGTTTATTTAGAAGAAAACCTTTGCTATCACTAACAAGTTCATCATGACTCTTGCCTAAGAGACTGAAATAGTGCCTGTAAAATAATTCTTTTCATCATCTAAGCCTTCAGTAGTAGTTTTTAAACAGGCTTCTGTATTGGAAAATTCCCATAGTAATGCCTGACTGGGCAGCAGCATCTGCACGAACCGCTCTGCTACCTGTGCAAGCTCATCTGATGGTAGAGGGTTGTATATGAGCTTAACTCTACACATCTGATACTCAGTCGAATAGTGCGGATAGCATGTTGATAAGTATGATATGATTTTAGTGAATTGAGCTGAAAATGGTAATGGTAAGTCAGAGCTGGAGTGATTAGTGACTCAAGGCTCTTCGCAGCACAAGTAAAATTTCATCCCTGTTCCCTTCCCTCCCCCAAGAACCATTCCCCCCATTCCCTAACTATATTTATATCCAACTTAAATAAACATGGATTATCATTCCTTTAAGTGTGCTGCTCATCTATTTTTGTTTTCAAAATGCTCCATGAGCAGTTTTGCATTTCCAAGGTTAGAGAACTGCTTACATGGGAAGAAAAGCTGCTGTGGGAAATAAAAAATGGGGTTTAAAGCTAAATGAAAAGTCTCGGGCTTGCTGCGTTGTGCTCAGGACTTTACACAGCGTGCACACACTCTAAGAAATAACAGGAATGCATTTGTCCTTAGTTTTGTGTATAGGAGAGGGAGGAAGGACTCTGCTGCTGTCGCTGTTTCTATAGTGACAGCTCATTTTCAAGGCAGTATCGACATAAAGCATCGTCAATCATTTATAGGGAGATAACTTAAAGGGAAAAATTAACCATGTCTCAGTGTTCACAAGCTCTTCACAATATGTTATAAATTGTATGTGGAAGTTAATTCGCTCTCTGAGGTCTGTGTATCTTACTATACTATACGATGCTGATAAAATATCCTGATGTGTTGCACAGGTCTATAAAATACCTGCTAATGGCACTGGGTAATGGATTTGGTGTCGTATCTTGGGGTATAAAATACCCCTAAGTGCCTGATGTTAAGAAACTTCTGTTTACCTCAAAGTGGGAAAAGTTAAACTGTAGTAGCAGTTTTAACCAGGCAAAGGCTTATCTTTTATCGTATATGTCTTGATAGTCAGAAGCCCAATTTTAAAGCGGGGTAACCAGTAAGGAAGTGTTGTGTTATGGCCTCATCCTACCAGAATCACTTTTGGACCTGGTCTTTAGAGGAAAAATGGGCTGAATTTAGTACGTGAGTGTGCAAGCTTCTCCGTTGTCCCCACATACCTTGCACCACCAGCTAGTACAGAATCACTCGTGGACTCCAGCTGGGGCTGCTGCCTTGTCTGGAGGTAGTGCCAGCTGCGAAGACATCAATATGACACTCTGTGCAAAGTTGCTGGTTTCTTCTTTTAAGATTTCAGAACATAACCTGTATCTTTCCCAGAGGCCTCGTAGCCAGGGGCTAGCCAGGCTAACCTCCAGAAGGCAGCTGGGACTTACTGGTTGGCTGTGTGTTCGCTGAGGTAGGTCACGGAAAGCATCCTTAGTTTGTCAGGTCATTGAATTTCTTGGTGGGAGAGTAGCACAGTTGGCAGCAAGTGTCGCTTGAAGGGCTGCCTAGGTTCCATCAGCATCAGTATTGTCAGAGTTTTCCTGTGAATTACTTTAGTGTAGGCAAACTTGTGTTCTCTAGAGGAAAACCTTTGCTGCAAAACTTCTGACCTGCTTTAGAGTCGCTGGTTGCTGATTTGGTGTAGTGATGCCCTTTCTTCTGGGTGGATGTTTAGAAGAGTGAACCATCTGCTCTGTATCCAGTGCTTTTTTTAACTGCATCGTTTCAGAGCAACCCTACAACTCTGTGATTCTGTGATGTTACATCCTCCAGAATTTCACTGAGGTGTGGTTTGAGTAGCACATGGGATAAGTTAACGTCTTTTATGACCAGCAATTTATGGATTAAAATTTCACCGTTCTGAATTTTTCCGAATTATTTTCTCTCACATATGCCAACGTAAGTCTGGACAAGCACGTGTGTGTCTATGCACAGGCACACAGAAATGAGAGAAAGGAGGTAAGACCTTAAAACATATGGTGTGGAGCAGTATTGCTATTACGCTGACACAGCACCAGGTTTAGCAAAGATAATTTCCCTAATGAAAACTGTACTGATTTAATGTAACTCAGATGCAGGACAAAATGTGGAGTGACAAACCGCATTTTTTCAGGGAATTCTTTGTTGTTTTCTTTTGCCGTGGCTCTGGATTGTTATCTGTCTGAATGAATCTTAGGTATTGAGGGAGAGTGATTTAGTGGTTAGAGCTGAGCATCACCACCACTTCTTTCTTCTCCTGATTTTTTCCCTTGCTGTTGATGTGGCAGTATCCTGTAGTTCCTCTTCTTTGTTGTGCTGCCCTGTAAAAAGGGGTATTACAGCTTACAGGGCAATGTTGCAGGGTTTAGAGGTTCTGCAGTGCTGTTACGTGCCAGATGCAATTTTTGATGCTAAGCTTTCTCCTGGTAAATAAATGAGGTGACTGTAATTCTGTTGTGCTGGGCTGTTCCAGGGTTCAACATAAATTACTTAACGTCAGAGGTTTAGTTTCTCTGGCTAAAAATAATGGCAGATGCTGGTGTTGCCTACAAATCAAAGGCTAACTTGCCTTCCAAGGCTGGGATGATCTGGACATAAAATTCAGAGTCCAGGAGGTTGATACGGAGAGTACGCAACGTAAAATAAACTTCAGTGGCTGCTGGGTTTTTCCACATTAAGGAAGGAGGTGAGGAGCTCATGGTCACAACTTGGTTTCTTTGCTTGTGGAAAAAAACATCTGCACTAGGTCTTCAGGGATGCTGCAAATAATGATAGGCAGCTTATTTTAAAAAAATATGTCTGAGGCATGAAGTATTTTTTCTGAATGCATCATCTTTCTGGGACAGAAATCCATTTTTAGGTCTGAAATAAAAGTAGCAGCCTTAGAAGGGAGATAGAGGTTGAGTAAAACTGCTTGGAGCTTAACACAAAGCAGTTAAACTGTTCAACACCCCAAGCAAATAAAGCTGCTGGTGCTTGGGGGTGTTTCTCCAGGAGACTTTTTCCTGATATTTCCAGAACAGTTCCTGGACACTGTTGCAATCTTAACGTTAGAACAGCTTGTGGGAAGCGGTGCGGTCGGCAAGCAGAAAGGTTCCTGGGTTGTAATTCCTGTAGACGTCCAAAGAAAATAATGTTAATTTTTCTCATGTTCTCCGGGGCTAAGAATTTCTGTTGATGATTTGCTGTTAGCCAGAGCCTGTGATGCATGCAAACTTCAGTAGTATCTTGGTGGGTAACTGCATGAGCAAATACAAGGGAGAAAGGTTGAGTCACGAGCCTGGGACCCATGGGAATAGATCTGAGGCCAGAATGATGCAGTGTTACAGGAGCAGGGCTTTCTTTGAGCCGTGGAGATTCTGAGTCACCAGGACAAATTGTTTTCATTATATCCTTTATTTATTTATTTCTGGTTTAAATTGTGTGCTGGGAGGGCTGATGCACAAACCCGTATGACCCAGTGAGTTGTTTTCCTTGCTGTTAGCCAAAGGCTGTTGGATGTGCAGCAATACAGGCTCCAGGTATTCCTGCCCCACCATTGCCACCACTGTTGCTGGCAGTGCTGCCTGATCGGCGGGATCGCTGGAACGGTTTAGAAATAAAAAAGGTGCTGTTCACTGCTTGACCTCATAGGCAGCTTGGTTTGGAGCAGCTTGAAGGGATGGGAAAGGGGTTCGGGTGGAGGAACATTTTGTGCTGAGGAGTCTGCCAAAGGCAGCATCAACGTGACCATGGTGCGAGAGTCCCAGGGCTGACCTGGAGGCTGGGCGACCTCTCCAAGGCAGTGGTACAGTATGTACTGTATAGATCTGACCTGCAGGTGCATTTTTGCTGGTTGTAACTGGTCACCCTTTTATCTAAACTGGAGGAGCTTCCAGGGTTGGCTCGGGTCAAGTGAAGAAGACAAGAAGAAAGAATATTCCTGTGGATTTCTTCCTTCTTTTGACAGAGGAGCACTGTTGTTGTGGGTGCAACACACAAGCTGCACAGTTATATCTGCCTGTGGGTTTTGGGGCATAGAAATACCATTCAAACCCAAGAGACGTTTTGGACAGAAATGGTGGTGTCTACTTTAGAACATCAACATTTGATAATTTCTTAGGTACAAAAATGCTTGGAAGAATTATAGTTTTTTTCATGCTCAAAAATGATTTAAAATAAGCAAGGTAGGTGAGGGTTTTGTTTTAAACAGATTGAGCCAAGGGTGCTGCACTCCCTGTTTCTGTCTGGGCACACACAGTCCCTGCCCGTGCTAGCTCATGAAGCTATGACCCGTATTTTTACCTTCTGAAAATGGTATAGATGTTTAAAAAATAAACAAATAAATAAATGCATGTATTATCTTAACTGCCCCTTGCCCTGCCTGCTCTTGCTTTGTAAAGAGCAGTGCTGTAATAGCGGATTTGGACTCTTCCTATACTGAGATCTGAGACATCCAATCCCAACAAGAGAGTTGAAGTCCCAAGGAATTCGACTCATTCAGGAGACAGTTGTTGACCTGAAGGTTGTTAAGAGGAAATTAAGAGCATTCCTCGAATCTCAGGGTGGCTGAATCCCTTCTCCCCTGCTGTCGTTCTGCTAATTCCCTATTCTGCAGGTAGAGTTGTCACAGTCATGGTAATCCCTCTGGGAACCTCCTTAGCCTGGGAAGGGCCCCAGCAGTGGGGTTACTGCAGTGCGACTGCACCCATAACTTGCTGCCCATAAGTTTGAAAACTTTGTTAATACCCTCTTTTAATAACTTTCTAAATAACATTATACCAAACCGTGTGTTGTTCCTCTAAATGCCTCTCAGCCCTAAGTCACTGAAGAGCGATGGCCAGTCAGAGCGCTTGCTCCCAGGGGGATATGGGGATTTAATTGCTATCAAACTGCACGAGGAACGCTCTAAGTAGGGAATTCATGTCTCTGCTGCTATCGCTTGTGAGAAACTCCCTTTATTGCCTTTGAAACTTCAGAATGTTTCTGATGTGCTGTGGAGAAATGTCCCTGGATCCTTTTTCTTTTTTTAAATTGGATGTGGGTTTTTTGATAATTAGAGGAATTTAGGTAATTATGCAATATTTATTTCTCATCAGCAGTTAATTCATCGAGGAAAGGAAGAATTTTAATTCTCCCCTCTGTGTCATGCTATGTGAATAGGATTGTTTATCTGGTAACATCGGAAAATAAGAATTAATGGTTTAATTTTTGAAGGATGTAGTGCTGTCATTAGCCAAGAGACGTGTTTTATAACACAGCTCAACTAACGTGCTCTTTGCAGTGGCTTCACTTAGAAATCTGCGATGTGAAGTGAAAAGGAGGGGGGATGTGGGGACCTTGAGACATAACCTGTTGAGTCACAGCCTTCCTCAGCACCTTCAGTGTTTATGAATTGAAGCAGGAAGTGAAAAAGTGACTTAGTGCCTTCACTGTGACAGCCACCATGTAGTGGAGAGCTACAGAGTCTGCTGGGGTGGAGGAGCGGAGGAACCCAAGTCAATGGAAGCAGATTTTTGTGCCTCACTGGGGTTCAGGTGGCTCTGCTGGGCTTTGCGGTGGGATTTCGGCATCCTCCTTTCCGTTTGGCATGGACTGCAAGGGGTTCAGAGAGCAGCTGCAAAGAGATCTGTGGGTGGTAAATGCGAGCTAATGAAAAAGAGGGTTGGTTTGGTCTATGGAGGGGGAGGCCGAAGGGCAAAGCAAAGGGGGATGGATGGAGGCTTTCATAAAAGGTTGTTGGAAAGGAAATTGTAAAGCTCCTCTGTCTGCTGTCGTGGGTGGAGAATGAACAGGCAGAAGTTTTAAAGGAAAGAAACTCCAGTTGGGCATATTTCCAGTGCAGAGACAGGTAGGCAATGGAAGGTGCTAGCTGGGGAGGACTCTGTGGAGCTTTGGTCAGTGGAGATGCTGATGGAGCTACTCAGTCAGGAGGGGCTTGGTTAGAGCTGGCTGGCCCTGGGGAGGGGAGTGCTGTGCTCCAGTAGCTGCCTCTTGAAAAGGAAATGCTTTGCTGCGCTTCTCAACTCAGAAGAAGAATATTCTGAAGGTCAAGGCTTCTCCACTTAGAATGCAGTCTTTTCCTTTTTAACTCTTAAGGAGCTGCTTTGGGGTTACCGAACCACTGTGAAAGGAAGGAGTAGATGGCTCTCCCTCTGCTGCGAGCAAAGCTCAGCTGGGAAAACTCTGGGCTTGCTGAGGGCATCTCTGAGCACTGCTCTGATCATCACATTTAATGTTGAGTTTGCTCATTTCCCCCAAGTTATAAGTTATTCTGGTGTGAGTGCAATACTATAATAAAACTCCCAGCAGAGGGGCAGAAAATGTTAAGGATCTCGAAATTCACTTTACTTACAAACATTTTCATTTTTATTTTTAGTATTTCATGCATATATCTAATGTGCTTCAACTCCAGGGAGATGTCAGTTTACCACAGCCTCACAAAATGGCCCAGCATGTACCTGAGTACTGATGATGTTGATAACTCTCCTCCCCACCCAGACGTGATAAAGACTGCTTGTTTGTGGCAGGTGGATATTAATTGGTATGTTTTTGATGAGAACACTTCAAATAAGAGAATTTTAGGTGATTGACAGAAGTCCAGGATCCAAACATGTCATGAACAAAACTCATCAGCCCCTGTCATGACGACTACTGGCACTGTGTCAGCAGTAGGTAGGTGGGATTGAAAGTTTGCTGTAGCTTTCACTGGCTGGATGATATTTCTTGCTGTGGGTGGACAGGTAAAGAATAGCCATCACCTAATTGCTGCCTAGCTTGGGGCAAGTGGAAAAGAACACACTGTGTAACTTCATTGTTTGCTAGGTTTAGGGCCTGTTGCTGATCGTACAGTCCTTTTGGTGTTGCCATGGGAAAGCAATAATTATATTATGAATAATTGGAGCATTTCCTTTTGCTGCTGCAGAAAACTGGTGTTGTGTAATTACTGCTGCCTTTAATGGAAGTTGTGCTGAAAGCTGATTGTTTACTGTTGGAGTAAACTTGGTGCAGAGAAGAAAACTTTCTGCAGGTGAATTGGCACTTCATAAAGGTGCCGGAAAACTAACTCTTACACGTACACACACACTCCCAAAAAAGCATTTACATCATTACCATGTGTTGGAAGTTGTCTCATAACTGCAAAGGCAAAATTAGGTCCATAGCTGAACTTGCAGCCTTGCGGTGTTCTTACAGCTTGTTGTTTTTCTTTCTACAAATAACTTCTGTTGATATCAGACAATTAGTGTTGTATCATGTATAATTCTCATGTGATGATGTCCATTTCCTCTAAAGGTAGGTGCCTAGATCTGGTGGAAAGCTCAGCTCTGGAGCTGTCTGTGCTAGCTAGCAGCATCGACACTTGATACGTGAGATGTTTTGATTCCAGCCTGATGCTGATGGAGATCTCCCATCATCTGCATGGATGGGTGGTGGTTGGTTGATGAGTCTCTCCCGTTTCTGAATTCAGTTTTATGGTCCCCTTTTTTTTCCTCTCAGAGCCTCCTGTAAAGGGCAGGCTGCAGATCTCTGCACAGCATCTCTTCTGTCTCACCTTTCTTGGTAGTGCTGTTCTCTGGGTTTGTCCACAGATGTATTTCAATCACAAAATCGCTTCCAGCATATTTCTATCATAAAGCAAAGGGTTATGCAAAGGGGAAAAAGTCAGTAGATATGAGGAAGACTTATTTTTTCCCCAAATACAGTCCTTTTCTCTGTGATAACCTACCAGTCTTTAACAGCCTGAAGATTTATTCGGGCTTAAGTATTGTCTTATGACCTAAAGTCTGTTCTGGATTTGTGTCCAGTTACATTCCCACAAGCTTCCTGCATGACCCTGCATCAGGAGTTTCGTTCCTTTGTCCCCCAGTTTCACTTGTGAGGCGAGGAGAATAACAACCCTGCTCCAGCCAGATGTTCTGGGGATGGATTCATGAGTCCTTGTGGTGGGGTACCGTGGTGCTGGGTCACAGAAATGCTTTTGTGCTCCTGCTTCAGGTGTCAAGATGTCATCTTGGGCTAATGATCGTTGTGAAATGAATGTCTCTCCAGTTTCAGGCTATTCTGTTGTGGCTTGTGCTAATGGATTAATTTCAGATGTTTTCAGTGTAGTTGGTTGGTCTTTTTTGTTTCCAACGTAGTCCTAATTTATTAAACAGTATTTGCCATTCAAGTCAACTGATTTTAGACAGATGTTTGTCTCTTGTGTTTTAGTCTAGACATCTATGATTTACAATCTGTAGCCCATCTGGTGAATTGCCATGGGAGTATGCTTATTTTCAATGCTTGAAGTATTGCAACATACTCTTTGCAAGTGTTTTTGCAGTAGCGACTGATGAGCCAACCACCAGAAAAGGTTTATTTTAGCAGAACAACTTCTTTGTTCAGATTAGGGCAGCAAAACGCTCTGTTTCTATTCAAAGCAACAACAAGAAAATGTTCCACTCCAGAACGTTGCCCATCATTTGAAAATCTGGAAGAGTGGTATATAGGCCTGTTTGAAAAGAGCAACCAAGCCCACCTGGGAACATAGACCAGCAAGAGACCTGAAGACTCCATCTCATCCATCTCCATTCACTGGAACAAGTGTACTTGTGTAACCTTTTCTAAATACTTCAGTCAGCTTTATGTTGTCCAAGTTTCTTGCAATGTGTGAGGTTAATCATCCCTGCCACAGGTGGAGGTTACGTTGCTCTGTCCCAGCTGCAGGACAGGCCTTCGCTGCAGGACCTGGGAGCTTCCTGCTCTCCTTCCAGCCCATGGCAGGAGGGGAAGCTAGTGATGTACAAAGGGATGTTGTGCCAGGCTATTGAAGCAATCTTTTGACCTCCTCTGGACTCTCCTCCACTCCTTAAATGAGAGTTGTGGAATGAACTCAAAACCTCGGTGCAGGATGGAACGTGAGGTCCTGTGTGAGGAGTGGGACAGTTCCTCACCCTCTCAGGAGAAGCATCTCAAAAGGCAATGCCCTTAATGTTTAAAACGAGAAACTTTTGATGTGTGAAAATGTATTTACAGTTCTGCAGAGGATAAAAATGAACATTTAACTTGGCTTCCCCTTCAGATTCTGATGCAGCAGTACAGCTTGAAGCACTGCAGTAGCTTTGAACGGGGCATCTTTGGTGCTACTGATACATTTCAGTTCATTTCCTGTTTTTATGAGTTACTGTATTTCTAGAATCTGCCCTAAACCAGAATGCGACATGTGGGAGACACATTGTAGAAGAGCACACTGCCAGGCAGGACTTTCGAAAGCATAGAGTGCTGTACTTTAACTACAGATGGAACATCCTCGAGCCTCCCGCGGTGCATAGCAGGTCAGGTAGCAAATACAGGTAAAATAAAATGTTTTTGAGAGTCTCCACTGTAAACAGCAAAGGTGCCATCATGTAAATAAGCCAGCAAATGCTCCAGGAGATGTCTGCTTGATGGGTTTGGCACAGATTTCTGTCTGTTTGGGTTTGATGTTTGGTTGAGTGAGGTTTTTCTGCACATGTTGGAAACATCAGTCAGCCCCAGACTGGGGTCTGGATGTTGTTGTAGGGCTGGGGCTGTAAGGTCCCTGTACTGACCCTGTCATTCAGGTGCTTGTGAGTCACAGTTAAACATTAATAGTGGTAAAATACACGAAAACTTGGAGAAATCAATGTCTTTCTGTATAACCTGAATTATTTTTTTTTAATGCTCAGGACAGATTAATTTGATAATCTGGAGGGTAAAAGACTGCTGGAAATTGTAATTTCTGATGTAGCACTGAAAAAACTACATAAGGCAATCATGGGAATTGCAAAGGAGTTTAAGTTCCTGTGCCAGAGGTGGTTTGATCTCCATTTGCCAAGCCCCAGGTTGCCTGCACAGATTGAAGTATCTGTGCTCAGTGGTTAAACTGTGCTGGTGCATTCAGGCTAGTACTTTTTTGGCTGTTGCATTTGCACTTCAGTGGGAATTTGATGCCGGATCCAGGATTGTTTGAAATCCATGGAGCCTTTTCTATTGAACTGGAGGGTTTGGGCAACTCTTTAGTACTACTCTTACAAAATGGAGGAATTACTTTGTGCTAACAAAGCATTAATAGAAAATGGACAGCTGAGGTGCACCACAATGCAAATGGATGTGTGGTAGGTTGCCTTTTGTTCACATCCTTATGTGCAGGGGAGGTTGTCTTCAAAAAATTGATAAATATGTAATGCACGAGCAGTATAAAACTTACTGTATGCTGCTGCCCTTCAGGCACGAGCTAGTGCTGTGGGGATGGCCAAGTGCTGGATACTTTCACTGACCCTGTGGACCTGTATGACCCCTGCCTTGATAAGCTGTATCAATAACATTATTTTTGTGCCTTTCACAACCCCACCTGTAGCAAGTGGAATGCAGCGTAGGTGGGATTTTTTCCTGGCATTTCAGACCTCTCCAAAGGTATTTTTTTAAGCTGTTATTTTACCCCCACAAGCACTTAGTGTACAAGAAAAGCCTCTCCTCCTTCTCCCTCTTAACATGGAGTTGCTTTAATTACAATTTTACGCTCCTCTAAGGACAAAGTATGTGTATCTTGACGTCCCAGTAACTCAAGGACAACTGAGAGTTGACTCTTCCTCTGCCTTTTACCATGGTGAGGAGAACTAATCAGTTCCTGAATTAGCTCATCTCTAGGAGAGATCCCACCTCCCAACTGTGGTGGTATTTATATGCAAAAGCTCTGTACAACCTACTTGAAAGGTATTTATAAAGTGGTCTGATGCATCCATGTTACCTTGTTCCAACAAGCAGGTTGTGACCAAAAGGGAAAGACAGACACACTCCCCACACCTCTGCTGCGAAGGAAGGAAGATGATGGAACAATCCAGGATTGGGTTTTTGTTTGCTTTGTTTTCCTTGTCATCACCTTGTTTGGTCCATAAGCTGCTTTGAGAAGAACTAAGCTAACACAGGGAGAAGACACGTGTGCCTGACAGCAACAGGGAGCCTGTTTGTGCTTATTTTATTGAGGAAATTGTTCCGCAACAGCTGCTCATCCATGTGAAAATGCAAACCCTTGGGTCCTGGCCAAGGTCAGCAAGCCCTGGGTCATTTGTTTCAGCAAAGCAGGCCAATTTGCCCTTTAATTATCTTCCCTATTCGTTTGGTCACATCTCTCGTTCCGTAGGTTCACTTCTGCAGCAGCACCCTGTGTGAAAGATGTGACCCTGGTTTTGTTGCAAATCAGAGGGAGGCATAATGAGGTTTTTTCATGGATTGCTTATAATTGTTAAGCTTTATAAAATATAATGCATTTACCTGGCTGGATTTCACTTCTTACTTAATGCAGTAGGGTCTCGTTATTAAAATGCACAGACTTAGTACATTGTGCCCAAATCACTAAATTTCATATTGTTTCCCTGCTAAGTACAGATACGGTGGAGTGAAGTGGGAAGTCTGTACGTGTTTGCTGGGAACGGGGCTGAGAAATTCGTGAATTGGGGAGTTTTCAGCAACTGGTCTCAGAATGGGAACTTGGTACCAAAGTTAAGTAGGGTTTGCTCTCAGTAGTGAGCTGCACAAAGCTATTACTGGAAACGTGGAGTAAAACACGCCTGTGTGGTGGAGCTGGATGTGAAAATTACTCTGCAGTGGACATACTTCAGTAATAAAGGGAGGAAAGCAACAAGCAACAGGACTGAGAGGAAAATAGTGTAGTAAAATTACATCTTTGCCCTGTAATACTATGTGGAAAGCAAGAAATGGGAAGGATGCATTGTTATAGCTGGAGGGACTGAAATCCTGAAATTTGGCTTCTGTAAGTTAAAAACATTAAACTACAGTGATCTTGAATGCATGTGGAAAAGGTCACTCAGGAACAAGAAAAAAGAATACTTGGGTCAGAAGTTTCTCAAGCACATTGTTACATTATTCCTGATGGAATAAATGACCAAGACATCTGACAATCTCTCCGTGACAGAAGCATCCGCTTGGCAGAAGAGGTGCAAGGCAGGTATGGGAGGGAGACTTGCTTTAGCCTGCAGCTTCATGTGATGTACCATGGTATGAGGAGGAATGGAGTAAATGGTCATTTTTGTTAGGCTGTGTGTGCAAGGGGTTGTTTGTTTTTTTTTAAAGGCAATAGATCTGCAAAAACGGTTTTGGCCATCTAAAATGGGTAAGATAATTAGCTTGCACACCGTCAGAGGACTAACGGAGCGGCATAAAGAAGGGAGCATGTGGCTTGGAAGAGGAAGACAGGCTCTTACTGGGGTGTCAAGCTGTCAATTAGCTCTGCCACAGTATGAGACGGAGTTGCTTCTTTTACTGTCCCTTAATAATTAACATGTGTTGGAAATAGGAAGACTTTGTGCTCTTGCTGCTAGGGTCAACTGTGGTCCATCACCTGCCCGGCTGACGGACTGTGGTGCCTTACTTCAGCCCCATGTTTCCTCTGCTTTTCCTTATTTCAGAGGACAGGAATAATTTCCTTACGCCTGGATTTTGGATGGTTTTGGGCAGCCCTCCAGAAGCTGATGGAGGTGCTGTGTCATGTGCTGTCCTTACTGTGTCAGAGCTTGGGGTGGAATTTGGATTCTTGCTTTGTCAGCAGAGGTGGCCAATGCTCTTCTGGTTCGGTTTCATTGCGAGCTCAGGAGACAGCCTGGGTTTGTTAACAGGTTCGAAAAGTATTAAAGTGAGCTCCTCTCAGCATAAAGCATCCATGTTGGAACAGATTTTTTCCCATTTAAAATTAAGTTTGCTATTGTGCAGTGAGCTTCAATTAAAAATTAGAGTTCTGTTTCTCTAGAGGACACATTACTTATCTCCAACCTGTGCGTGCAAGCAGCTGAGGAGCACCCTTCTCTAAAGGTCTGCTTTTCAACAGCTCAAACTTATCTGACATGACCAAAAATACTCCAAACCCAACCTCAAAAGGTTTGGTTTTGTTTTAGCGTTAATTGGGGGGTGTTTTCACTGCAAGAATAGTCTTTAATAAATCCTGGGGCTCATTATGCTGTGGAGTTGGGTCTGCATTTTACTCGCTACTACTTGAAGTTGTTTTGGTACTGGTGATGAAACAGATGAAATAATGTATGCTAAAGTCATTTGGCTAGCCTTGAAATCAAAGCACTGGAAACAAAATCTAGCTGCAAATCACCAGGCTGTCATTCTTCTAAAACCTGTTACCCAAATGACTTTAACAGTTTGTGGGTCATACACGAGGTTAAGAATCGTCTTGCGCAGAGCACGTTTTGATGATAAAACACAGTTTTGGGGGGTTTTTATTGGACTGGAAGTGTTACAGTCAACAGTATTGGTGTGGGAGTTTGATTTCTTCCTGCGAGTAGATCTCTGCTCCATATGAGCAATTGGCACAAGGTTTAGGAGAACAGATACGAGGCATGCAAGTGTTTCTCAGTTGTCGTATGGAGACAGCCTGGTCTGTATGCAGAAACTCTCAAACTGATCCATTTTTCAGTGTATTTCCAAGTCAAGAGTACCTATTTCTGAGAAAGATGGGGTAGGGCTGATACAACTGTGAGCAGACAGCCGAGGCAGGCTAAATATTAAAGCTCTATTCTATTTAAGCAGCGTTTGCATGCAACACTTAAATCAATGTCTGCTTAAATAGTGGATTTTTTTCATTTTATAACAACTCTTTTCTTGCAGCTTTTTCAGATTGAGAAGTCACTGACAAGGAATGAGTCACATTTAAGTGACTATTCATTTTACCTAATATGTGTGTTAACTGGTATTGGCCGATACGTATGGATACACTGGCCAGCTTACTGTGGAGTGAAAGTTGGCAGCATGAGTAGACTAAAGCAGATTGAGAGAGAAATAAACCCCCCTGTATTCCTCAGAAGAAATTTGCAGAGATTTATTTTTTGATAGGGAAAACACATTTACTCAATACATCTGTAAAGTTCCTTCTGAACCAGTTGTCCCTTTGTATTTTTGAGGGGTTTAAATCGAGCCATTCAGATGGTAGCCCCCTTCTCCCCCCCAGTAATGGCTTATGGGCATTTTTAGGGTTTTTTCTATTCACACACAAATGTTTTACTATCTGGAGGGACAAGATATGTTGAAAAGGTGGTAGGACAAGGTTTGGGGGGACACCCATATGAGTTGAGTAAGAAGTAATAAAGACTCCTTTTTTCTTTCTGGGGCTGTGGTATAGGTAAAGTTCTCTATGTCGTTGTGGGAAGTGAGAAGAGCAGCAGAACCACACACCTAAAATTACTTCTTTTCGTTTAAACTTAGGAGTTTCCACATGCTTAATATATTTGATGATAAATTACCATATCTCAAATCTAGATGTGACTATTTAAAACCTTATGTGCTGGTTAGGCTATAAATAGCTTGATAGAGAAAACGAACCGAGATCAGAGGAGATATAAATAACTTGCACAGATTCCTGTGTGTAGCTTGGATTTTGGGAGGCTGGGAAGTCCTGCTTGTTGCAGGATAAGCAGTCTAAGGTGTATGAAATGTCCGTGGATAGGGAATGACTTTGTGGTGCTTTAATGTGGGCTGGTTTCTGCTGATAACAGACTGTGGCTTACTTTGTTTCTGCGAATTTTGTTAGGAGCAGTCGCTCCTGAAGGCCATTGCATCCCTTCTGTGCCTGAGTCCTTCATCTCTTCTATTGTTCAGCTACTTTACCAAGGATGTGAGACAGTTTGGAGGTTGTAGATCGTTTCCTCCCTTTGGAAGTTACCTTTTGTGTTGTGAGTCAAAGTTGACATCAGCTTTGCAATACAGAGCGCAGTTCTCTGGGAGCTCGTCACAAGAGTTTTGGCCATGAGCATTTCTTATCCCACAGCAAATGGGCTGATGGGAAGGTTGGTGTGAACGTTTTAATATGCAATAAGGAAATGTAATGAAATGAGCTTTTCCTTTTTGAAGTAGTAAACTCACTGCACACATCTGTCTGATGTTTGGGGGGTTCGTTTATTGAGTGTTCATCTGGTGTTCCTGATTTTAATGGCTGAATCAAATGAACTATTTCCATTTTATCTAGACCTTTTCTTTTAGCTGTGAGGCTCTGTTTGTAAAAGCCGAATGGTTATGGCACTTGATTTGTTATACTTGTACTCGGTGCCTCAAAATTCAACTTGCATGTTCAGGGCTGGATTTCAGAGTGGAAACCATAAGCTTCTTGCTTGTATAACCACATTCCAAGGTTAGTCTGAATAGCTGAGATAATGAATTTGGTCTTTGTGCATTCTTAAATAGATAGATAGTTTTTCACATATGTGGATTTTTTTTTCCCCCCCTTACAATTGGACGCTTTCCTTGGGAGCTGCCTAATTCCAGGCTGCACAGTTTCTGCTTTGTTCTCTGCTCCCATGCCTTCGACAAGAATAACTTAACCAGATTTCAATATAGGAATTGTGGGCTGCTAAAGGACATATTGTGTTACTGCTTAATGCTGTATAAGTTGATCAGTGGGTAATATAAAGTCTATGTTTTAGCTGTTTTATGATGAAAATATTATTTCAACAGAATATATGGTAAAGTCATTGAACAATGATCTTATTCTCAGAATGATGGCACAAGACATTTTCCATATACCAGAAATTAGTGGAGCTGCTCATTCTGTTATTGCAGGCTTCAGAAATAAAGCTATTTTTAGCCTCTTCTGAGCAATTGTGCCTTTTTTTCTTTAACTGAAGAAACTCATATCTTCTTTCTCTCTTCCTGCTAGGACCAGCAGAGGTTCCCATGGTGTCACCCAATGGATCCATCCCCCCTATTCATGTGCCTCCCGGTTACATCTCACAGGTATGCTTCTTGAAGAACTAAAATGTATGTAAAAGCCATAGTGTTGATCCATATAGAGGAGTTTACTGTGTTGAAGTTTAACTTGAAAATATTAATGAAAATGGTAATGAACTCTGTTCCTGCTCCTCTTCACTGACAGTACACATGTGTTTGCACAAGTGAGCATACGTGTGCACCTTCACACATGGGTATGTTTACCAGGTGGTATTTTAGACACTAGTGAAAGCCATGCTGTCACACTGAGCCTACATGGACAACTTTTCCCCTCTGGAAGGAGGAAAGTCGTCCATCTTAGGTCATGCCTTAGGTTCTAAGACAGCAGTCAGAAGGGGTATGAGACAGGTGAAAATGAGAGGAGGAGCCACTGTAGCTATAAAGGATGTTGCTGACGCTCAGTATCTCTGCAGCAGGCATTCTGTATTGTATAAAGAGCTAGGGGTTTTGGGTTGTTTTCAAGAATAAATGCGATTTAATTATCTATTTATGGAAAAAGCTTTTCACAAAGCTGTTAAGTTTTGGAACTCTTGAACAGCTACTGCTCCTCTGTGTAAATAACCACTTCAGATGACTAGATTGATTATGTTCCTTCTGTCTTCTGCAGAGCTTAAACTCGTTTTCAAGGAAGGAAGAAGGAAAAAATAGGCTGATGTAAGACAGAATAGCTGTGAACAATGCAATAAATCCAATCATTTCAGGGCTTTTATTGCAACCTGGACTGGACTGAAAGCTTCAGTTAAAGTATACAGAGTATTTCATATATCCTTGATGAATAGCTTAGGAACTTCTGATATATGTGTTTTGACATCTTGTTAATCAGAAAATGGATGATGTCCTGGAATTCCCTCCCCTCCCTGGGAAACATGTGAGCTTGTGTAATTCTGAAAAATTGTGGATGGCGTCATACTTAAATCCCACAAAATACTGCAATCGTTCTGTGGTATTTTAACTTCTGAACAGAGTGAAAACGTGCCACAAGTACAGGGGATGTTGCTGGCCAGCCTAGGAGGGAGAGCACACAGGGTGGCCCAGCTTCCTCCTGCTCCTTGAACATCCTGAGGTGGGTGCTTGGGGTACGCTTTGGGACAGTGATGCAGTGCTCTTCAATACTCCTCAGGCACCCACCTAATTTAACAAATCTCAGAGGAATTTGGGGCAAGATTTACCCTGCCTTTGAAATAACCTTTAACACCTCGTTGTTATTAAAATGGTTATACCTGGCAGCCCCTGCACTAAGGCAAAGGGCTGGGGATAACTGCAGTGCTTTCCAAACGCGAGTGATGAAAGTCGTTTGGTTGTATCTGTCTGAACCCAGTTCCTCATTAATGCTTTTTGTGGGGCACCGTCATAATTCCACTAAAGGAGTCTTTAAGTAGTTCCTTAACCAAAACAGCCTGACCAAAACCCCTCTTCTGATGAAATTTTTCCAAGGAGCTGGAAATAGGTTGTGAAGTTTTAGGGGAAAACGCTGTATTCAGTGCTTTTTGGAAGGAGGATGTGTGTTCTGCGTGGTGACTGAGCCTCTTGCCTTTCAGACTGCTTCATATTAAATAGTAGTTGAAAGTGTGCCATAACCAAATTAGTTCTTATTGTAATACATGTCCTTGCCTTTCTTGCTCTTACTTTTGCCTATTGCCTTGTCGTTAAAAACTCTGTTTTATGGTAAATGATGAGGAACGCAAATTTAGAAAGCAAAGGAAAGGCCATAAAGAGAGTTAATGCACTCTGAGATAGGAACCAAAATATATTTGATTTTTGTTTTGAAGTGTGTATCTAAGAAGAAGGCAGAGAGCAGATACCCTTACAGAGGAATGACAGTGCCTATTAAAAAAAGGCATGAAATCATTCTCTACTTTGTTATGCCAAACCTGTTGGAGCTGGGAGTGTTAGCCTTAAATATTACATTTATTATCTGGTGATTGCAACCCTGGATTAAAATGATGCTTTGTTACCTCTTTGGTGTTGTGAATGATCAGCAACAAATTGGCAGGAGGTCACGAGCCCCTCGAGATCAGCTCCACTGGAAGCAGCAGAAAAAGAGTTAGACTCTATTTCTGGACTTCAAGGCCCATATTAGTTGTGACTAGAAGCCAGGTTTGATGTTGAGGAGATGTTCCCAATGATGAGGCTTAGCCAGGGTGGGAAGAAATCCAGGAAAACAGTAGAAGACAAATCCACACCACTGGATCAGACCTTCCACGCTATGGTTTTGCTATCAATGAGTGGCTCAATACAGCAGGCTATTTTGCAGACAAAACCTCTTTGGCAGACAAACCTCTGCGCCCATCTGGCAGATAGGAGCTATCAGATCAGAGTTCATGACTCTGCAATTCTTTGTTGGCCAAGGGTTAGTTAAATATAAGAGAGAGGAAAAGTTCCTGGCTGTGCTCTTGGTGGACAGTACTGCTACTGCGAAAGCTAGTTGTGGAAGGTGGCATGGTAGAGGAATTCATAGTAAATGCTTGCAAAGTCAACAGTTTTGGTTTCAACTGTTGAAGTTGAAGGAGAAGGGAGCATCTCCTGTGGCTTACTGGGAGCCCGACACCAACTGTTAATGTCCATCCTGGCTTAAGCTATGGATGGAGCTGCTTCCTCACTGTATGAGTCCCATGGGGCAGGCTGGGATAATGCCCGTGTCCACCAGCAGCTATGTGCCTGTGGGTTCTGTGACCCAGTGCCTCCTTCTGGCTCCCAGAGCACTTGGACTCTCTGCTGTCATCGTAATTTGAAGATTAAAGATCATGATTTGGATGCCAAGATATTAAATTTGGGGATATCCTCATGGATGGTTGCGTCTGCTTTTCACGGTGTGTGTTTGGGAGGAGGGAAGGAGGATTTGGGGTGTTTTAATGAGGAGAACTAGCAAAATGGAAATACCAAATAGCATGGTCATGAACTTGTTTGCTTAAGGCTATTGGCCGAGGACTGTGTTCTCTGAAATAAATCTGGAGCAATTCCACTGGAGTTTGAGGAATTACTCGTGTGTACTTGGACATGAAAACTTGGCATGAAACACATCTTTGCTTTTATTTACAGAGTTGTTCATATGTGTCTCTGCCACAGATATTTTAAGGCTAAAGGAGTTTTCCTGGTCGGAGCATGAAGTATGCATAGTTCTGATAAGACTGCTGTTGTCAGAAGGGGTAGTACAGTCAGAACTAAGCAACCCAAGTTGCAGTCCAGCAGTGTGGTGTTCCTGCAGCAAGACACAGCATTTGGCAGAACTAAAACGTAACTTCTAGAGAGAGAAAAGCCTTTAAATGATTATTAAAGTGGTGGAAAATCCATCACATCCTTGGGAATCTGGATTTTGGTCTTGGGTATGGCCTCTCTCCTGCGAGAGGAGCTCTCCAAAACGATGAATGGCTAGAGTAAGCTTTTAGACAAACTCTTTGGTTTTGTGTGGCTTGCTGCTCACAGAGCTTCTCTGCACATTTTGGAGACAGCAATCGATCGAGTCATCCTTGAACAGGGTGATCTTCCCTAGCACTCTGAGCACAGGGAAAGCTGTACAGGTCTCGTACTGACATGGAGAAAGCCAGATCTCTTACTGAGATGGAGCAAGCTGTAAAGTGATGATCCTCTTAAGTTCATGAGTACTGGCCCTGAAGATTCGTATCATTTTAGATTTAAAATACCCTGACACTCTTGCCAGCACTCTGGTGTTCATCTGCCTATTTTCCAGGTTCAAGGTACAGGTTTAATACGCGATGGATGGCAAAGATAGCATTGCAGACTTGCCAGGGCTGGCATGAACTTGGATTGGCATCCTTAATAAATTAAGTGAATAAATAAAATGTTGACATCCAAGTTCCTTGCGGGTGAGCTCATTCTGTACTGTGTTCTGGTACAGATTGATTTATGAATGAAGCTTCAAATTTACTTTATGAAATTCCCAAAGTATTGGTTGTGGCCCACCCAGTGGGCCATACTCCAGATGTCCTTCCTGGATCTAGCACACGAAGTTTAAGTGAAATATGAAAACCTTTTTTGGAAAACAAATGGAAATTAATTCCATATTGCCATTTCATACCCATTAAGTAAATGTGTGCTACAGAATGAGTGATTGTATTGCTTTAACTGGAACTCACAAAATAGAAGTGCAGTTAACCTCAGCAAAATTACCCTCCCTGTCCTTTTCTTGGGGGTGTAAAATTAAATTTCAGTGGAAAAAAATAAGAGAAGGTGGAGCAGTGATGTACTTTGAGCTATGTGAATTATCTCTAGTAAGGCTGTATTGCATTGCTCTGGTAATATCTTTAATGCATAGCAAATAACAGCTAAAATGGTATTCCCAAAACATAGCGATGGATGAGGGAGGCAGTTTTATTGTGTGTGAGTAATGTTCATCCAGGTTCTCCTGAAGGATCACCTACCTACCTTACTCAGCAATTAAGCTCCTTAAAATATGGAAAAACCCCCACACAGAGGTATGCTATAATAATATTGTTACCAAGGCGGGATGCCAGCTATACCAGCAGGCACAAACAATAGCAGCAAAAGACAGTTTACCTAGTGACTGAGTGATGAACGCCTCTCTCTAGGTGCCAGCTGACCAGAGACATTTCTTTTCTGTAAATATAAACTGTTAAAATTAGTAGTAGCAATTACTTTTAATATTCCAGTTGCATCCACAGACCTCAACTGGGATTAGGGTTTCATTGCTTCTGGGCATTGAAGTAGAGACAGTTCAGCAGGCAGCATGTTTCCTGATGAATTTATGATCTTCATGACAAACAGCTCTTTAAGCACGTGCAGAGAATTGCAGATTTCTTCTTTAAATAGCTAAATTTAACCTCTGCTAAGTGATGTGACTTACGTTAATGGATCAAAACTAATTTACTCCATCTTTCATCAATTGGTCCCACAATGGCACTAAGATAATCTACCCACTGCAGGTTTTACATATCAAGAGATACCTGCGGTCTTAACCTGTTTGTAGCTCTGTAGTGCACTTAACACATAATACATCAAATTACTAGCTTTACAATCTGTTAGGGACAGAAGAGCATGTTTAAAGATTGCATGTACAGCAATTACATATAGATCTAGAATTCCTTATTTAGGGAGTATAGAGAAATAACGTTGTTTTTTGGAGGGTCCCCTGTGCTTCTGTGTTCATTTGGAACATTGGGAACATGAGGTAACAAGAATGCGGTCAGTGTTGTGGCCTGGGAGGAGACAAATAAAAGATATTAATGTTAGCCTCTTAGCTTTTTGACGAAAGTCATTTGGAAGGTTGGCTCATCCCCTGATCTCTGGCTTTTCTCTTGCTACTGCTAGTATTTTATAGTTTGATCGAGCAGCATCATTTCATCAGAAAAGCCTTTGAAGGAACTCTGAGCTTTCCTCCTCTAGAAGATGGTTCAGAAAGAGAAATCCTGATAACTTGAAGCATGGTTTTACAACGTATGCTGCTACAGAGTACAAACTTTCTGTCTAAATCTGTTCAACATACTCATTTTTCACTAGGACACAGAATACATGTGTGGTCTGGTCTAGGTGCACGGATAGGAACTTTTACCCCCCAGAAGGCTGAAGTTCTCCTTGAGGTTTGGGCTAGTTAAAGTCCTGATGAAAACTTTCCTCCATCAAGATGTAAGAACTTTCTTGTCTCAAATAAGAGCGTGAGCCAGATCCTACGAGAGTTGGGTCCAACATCTGTACACAGTCTGAAAAGAGTAATTTTCATTTTCTATTTGGCGCTGATCTGGTCAGGGTTTTCTTTGCTCCAGGTTTTGAGGTGTGGGTTTCAGACCTGGCCCCAGGATAGGAGATGCTGTGGAGGTTGAGCAGAACTGGTAGCAGAAATGGGAGGCCTGAAAATGCAGCAGTTACGCCGATGTGATAACGTAAATCTCTGAGGTTCAGCTGTCTTTTGAGGTCTCTGTAAAGCCTTTGAAATGTAAAGCTAGCAGATGACAAATTGCTGGCTGAGGTTGTAACTCTGAGGTTAGGATCAAGTACGTTAAGCTAAACAATTCCTATTCTGGTTACTCAGCATAGCAAGCAACACGTTGTTTTAATGTAAAACATCAATTACAAGTGAGTGAATTAACTTTCCACAGAAAATTTTATCCTGTAGGCCAACCAATGCACAGGAATTGTCCATGTCTGAGGTCACAGCCCATAGCTAACAGGCATAAATTCATCTAACCTTGGACACGCGTGGCCTAAGGAAGGAAGTGGGTCAGCTAATAATAGTTAAATTTTACCCTGTGATAATGTGCTCTGCTGATGCCTGAGGCATGGAATCCTGTTTACTGGAACATTGCTGCTCAGAGCTATGGGCATCGCCTCTTGGACTCAGCTTGTCACTGCAGCTGACTCAGCAGCAGCAAGTCCATCTCTGTGGTTTAGGCTAAGGTACTGTGATGTGATGAGTCACTGGAGCGTAGGGATCCACAGTAGAGTGTCTTGTGCTAATGCTGCTGCTGGGGAGGGAAAATGACTCCAGCTAATGTTGGTGACAGTCAGCTGAGAGCGGCTGCATTTTGTGGCAAGTGCCATCGATGCTCATCTTCTTGCCTCATACAGCATGTTCATCACACAAGATTCCATCTGCATCCTCAGTTTAGAAAACAATTAGGTTTTTAACAGGCTGTTTGTTGTACAAAACTAAACTGTGCTTCCTTCATGCTTTTCTGCCTTAGGCATGTCAATGTACACAATCAAAGGGATAGTGCTTGCCCTTACGCAGTTGTAGTTAGTTGCAGAAACGACAGAAGTTTTTTGAATAAGCTTCAAGAAAAGCTTGGCTCCTAAATCTGGCCTGAAATTTGGCTGGTTGACTGTTCTCCAGATATATAACTCTGGAAAAGTTATAAGCTGAAGAAACGTTTTTCAGCCTCAGCATATTTCCACCTTCCTACGTCTGTTTCTACATGCTTTGACTGTGGCATTTGGGGCCAGGTTACGCATATTCCAGAGTTGAATTGCACAGACGGACAGACCAGCTCTGAAGCAAAAAACCCCCTCTGCTGTCTGATTTGTCTTGAATAGACACCTCTTGTGACCAGAGCAGTTCTTTTGCAAGTGTACGTGTGTCAGCAGAACAGGTTGCTGCAGAGTACATGTCTCCATGCACACACGCAGCCTCTCCACAGCAGCGGTGCCAGCCAATTTCCAGCTGTTACTAACTCTGTTAGTCACCCTGAGCGCTGCCCAAACGAGTGGTAGGAATTGTATGTGCAGAAGGTAAGGTTGGTCCTGATGAGTACTCTTATTTTGGTGCACTGTGTTCCTTTTTTCAATTGTTTTACTCCCTAAGTGCAGGTTATTTATTTTGCCTCTTACCCACATAGTTATCGCCAGCAGCAGTAAGTCTCCCAGTGATTAGTGTGGTTATCCGAGTCGCCAGGAAAAGCCACATCACCACCATGATGGCTTCTGCTGATATTAATTTTAGAAATGTGCTCATGAATTAATCCTGAGGACCAACCGCTTGCTGATGGGAGAACAAGCCATAAACAGTGCTGGTTTAAAAATACGTTTGGTTCCGTTGCTGCATAACGTGCTCATTTCCCTGCCTTCCCTTCCAGGTGATAGAAGACAACACCGGCGTCCGGAGGGTGGTGGTTACCCCCCAGTCTCCAGAGTGTTATCCTCCTAGCTATCCTTCCGCCATCTCTCCAACCCATCACTTACCTCCGTACCTGACACACCATCCCCATTTCATTCACAACTCTCATGCGGCTTTTTATCCTCCTGTCACTGGACCTGGGGACATGCCACCGCAGTTTTTCCCGCAGCATCATCTTCCCCCTACAATATATGGAGAACAAGGTGAGCTGGAAGGAAGGTACTGGTATGTTCACACCTGTGTAAACCAAGTTTTAAGGACTAGCGAAACCAAGAGTGGAAATTAATTGGAGAACTTGTAGAATGCCTTTTGTCCACGTGGATGGAGCCACCTTCTTTAATGTCTAGAGCAGAAAAGCAGTGCAGGTCAATCCTGTGTTGCCACACTAGATTGGAGAAACAAACCTAATTTTAACTTTATTTGTAAATGCACTGGGGAAAAAATGTCTCATCCCTTGCTCCAAGCTAAGGACGAGAGTCATGCCCACTGCTCTTGTTGCATCAAGATCTAGCACTACAGAAAACCAAGGCAAATTGTGTCAGTGTTGGCTTGGGAATGAGGATGGAGGGCTAGACCTGAGCTTGGCTTGCCGCAGTCATTCCCAGTGGGAAAAACTGGATGCAGCTTCCTGTTGGCTGTAATGCGCCTCCTGCCCCCCAGCCGTGGTTTTCCAAGAAAGAACGAACAGGCATTTTCTGTTTGTTATTCTGGTTGAGACTGTGCAGTAAGTCACTGAAAGGGATTGTCTGATACCAAAGGGTAGCATGGCAACCCTAATCAGGCCATGAGTAAATAATTGCAAGAAAAGGAGTGAAAGGGGCATATTTCTGTCTGAACTGTGTGCTGTTGTGTCTCTGCCACCCTGGAGATAAGTCTTTGTGTAATCTTGAAGAGGGTGTTAACCAAAAAAGTAATCAGCAAAGTTCCTTGAGATGTTTAACATGGAAAGCTGTTTGGGATTTGTGGTTTTACGTTAACTGCTGAGCTACCTGGACTCCAAGAGCCTTTCTAAAGAACATGTTTAAGCCACATAAGCAGAAGTTAGGTTCTGCTAGAGTGGGAAGGAAGAGGCAGAAAGAAAGGGATCTGTTGATGCTATTTCTCTGTTGAACAACAGATCTGGTTTTCTAGTGAGGAATAGGCCCCTATAGCTGACATTTAACTTCATTGTGCTGGGAGTGGGAGAAGTGGGAAGCTCAGAAAACTGGCAGGACGGTGTAGCCAGCCAGGTACATGGGAGAGGGACTTTTCCCCTGAAGAGGGAACAGGATGGTTTGTAAGACCGCTTGCCAAAGTCTTGTGTGCAGACATGGTAGCATGTGAAGTGACCACAGGGCTGCTAGGTAAGTAGGTGTTCAATATTTCCATAGTCTGGAGATACAGGGAAGCTGGTTGAACTTAAACCACCCCAAAAAACCATCCTTGTTGCTTTACTGAGACACCCTATACCTGTAACACTGGAATAACTGAAGCAGTGACCATTGTACTGATGGATATCAATCTTTCAGTTCCCATTTGCTGTACAGTGACCTGCAGTTCAAACAAGAGCTGTGTGTGTTTGTATCACGCTGGTTTTAGGCAGGTAGATGCTGCAGGAATACGAATGGGGCCATGTAGCTAGGTAAGGAAAGGTGAAGGCCAAGACATACTGAAACAGCAAAAGAGGAAAATCTGGCTAGTTGAAACAACTTGGAGAATTGTAATACAGTCTGGATGGTAATCTCAGCTTTCAAACAGGGCTTCAGGTGGCTGGATAGGATGCTTGTTCACTTCAGAAATCTGTACAGTGGCTTCTGAATGGGTGTAGAAAATAAAGATGGAGTCTATATCAAGTGCCAGTAATTTTGCTAAAAAATGCAAAAAAATGTTGCTTTGGGCATGAATTTGTTCAAGTCAGACTCAAAGTGAAGCTCAAAAAGGACTGAACTATAGAGAAAAGATTCCTGCAAGCTGACCTGCCTCAGGGTAGCAATATTCTTTCTTGGAGGGGAAAGGGAGGATGTATTTAAGGAGGTGTGTTTGAAGTGTACATAACGATATTTATTATATTTCTCAGCCTTTACTTAGTTTTACTTACCCAAAACTTCCACTACATGCTGCACTTCTCTCCTTAGGCAGGAAGAGTTGACGTGATTGTAAAGTCTTTTTATACTGGGAAATCAAATTGCATTTAGTCAGTGATGGGAGTGGGAACCCAGGGCATCCCAGCTCCTTCGGTCCAGTCTGGCCCTGGGGAAGAAACTGCTAAACTGCTGTGAACTTATGAATGCTTTTCCTAAATGTCAGATTCCCTGGATTTTTGCTTAAATTCCATGTCCCCAGAAGACTGAAAAGGAGGGGAAAACTGTCACCCTAATTATTTTACTTGTTTGCGTGTGTTTATCCAGCAAGTTTTAAAATCTCAAACAGCAAATGAACAAATTTAATGTAATACCCCCAAAAAATTGATCAGTCCAGCAGAAAAGCGTTTTTAATGTAAAAATTCCCTTGGTTCCTTGTAAGATCCATCTCAGGAGAAATCTGGCATTGTTTCATTTAGAGATAGCCAGGAATTCCATTTCCTGGAAGAAATTCAAGTGTTCTTGTTGTTCTGAGTTAACGGGGGTGAATTCTCTCATTTCAGAAATCATACCACTATATGGGATGTCCAGCTATATTACCAGGGAAGATCAGTACAGCAAACCACAGCACAAAAAACTCAAAGACAGGCAGATTGATCGCCAGAACCGTCTGAATAGTCCTCCTTCATCCATCTACAAAAGCCATATAGGCGGCTGTGCCACTGTGTATAATGGTTATGCAAAGAGCCACAATGGAGCAAGCAGCGGAGGAGGTGGCGGGGGAGCTCCAGCGGTCAAGAAACCTGAGCGCAGAGCAAGGAGCAGCCCAAAGTCAAATGAACAAGACCCACATGGTAAAGAGAGTTTTATTTATTTTTAATTCATCTTTTATTGCACCTTTCCAGCTTACGAGTGCTTGTATATGGCTCTAGTAACTATGCCAAAAAACACTACCACCCACACATAAAGCCAGTGTTAATACAGTGTGAACTTCAATGTAAACGTTGAGCTTGCTATACTGTATTTGGTTTGTAAGATGAACCGGTTGCCTCCCCATCTTCCATGACTACTCCCTGGTAGATGCAGCAGCATTCTCTTTTTATCTGCTGGAATCAGAAATGCGTTTTATGGGCAAGTTCTTGGTTTTATTTTGCTCTTCATGCAAGCAGCTTGGCTCTTCACAAAAATCCTTCTGGACCAAAACCTGACTACTAGGTACCACTGCTTTGTAACTCCTAGGTACATGTGGTAAACTTATTAAAAAGTTTAGACACCACCACTGAAAAAACAAGTTTGTTGATGTGAAAGTTCAAGGGAAGTACCATGAATTGAGACAAGACATTTGAGAAGAAATTGCTTAATCTTAGCCTTTGGAATTAGTGGCCAAATAAATATGACTACTTTGGGAATAATCTTCTTAAATGTTTTTTGGGGACTTATCATTTAAAAATTTTACAAGAAAACAGTAGGTCATTCATCTAATCAAACCTCATTTATCACAAGCTATTATGCAGATAGCTGTTTCTACTGAAGTTAAACTCAGTACCTTGTCATAATCCGTTGTACCTTTAAGCCTTTCTCTTCCCTGCCTGCCTCCTTGCTGACAGCAACAGCTCTAAGGGGCTCAACAAACTTTTATGTAGTAAGCAAGCTTAGACCCAGCATAAATAAGATATTTATAATGTAGCATGCTTTGAAGTCTCCTCTTTGATTGCAGCACATGTTTCCATTATTTGTATGTTGTGTGTGTGGATTTGGCTGTGTACTTTGACTTGTGAGATGTAAACTGAAATCCTCATGAAAAGTACCTTAATAACTGAAGAGGAAAAAGTGAAGCTGGCATGGCAACGAATGAGGTTTTGCAGCCGTGTTTTGGGGTTGTTACAGTTCCTTGCTGATTCTATTTGGGAATGCTTTAATCCAAGACAATCACTGCATTAGATTTCCTAATGATTTATTCTAAGTCAGCTTATATAGGAGTTGGACTCGATGATCCTTATGGGTCCCTTCCAACTCAGTATACTCAGTGATTCTATGATGTGAACTTTCACTTTCTTATTTTTATTTAAAATGTCTTTCGTCAAGTCCGTGGTGGAATACATGAGGTGTGTGGAAACACCCATGGGAAAGACCTGGAATAAAATACAGTCTTAATAGCTAAATGGCACTATAGCTTCAGTGGGTACTGAGTCAGACTGGATGGTCACTTATAAAATAGCTAGATTTCATTTAACAATGCATAAGCTTAAGGGTTTCCTGTGATCCTTGTTTGTATCTATTTTTTTCTCTTTGAGAGTTCTGCTGTGCTCTAGCAGAGGAGTGTGAATGCCAGGAAAAAAATGAGTGAAGTCAGGCCTACAGCACATCCAGTCTGTCAGCCAGGGTGTCCCTTAAAGTTGAGAACAGCAAATGATGGGGTCTTCCCCCAAAATGTGAAAAAGTCCCAAACAGGAGACCATACAAATGAACATCAGTTGTCCCACCCTTCAGTAAAGCCCTAAAATAAGCTTTCCCTTGGTATCTATAGGCTTCTAATCGTAGTTGCTGCTTTATATTCTCCTTCTCTGTTTCTTCCTGGATCACTTTGTGATTTATACATTGATGCCTGACTAACACAGCCATACCCTGATGACCGTGGCCACGCAGGTAATTGGGGTGTGAGTTAAAGGCAGTCTGGGAACAGCTGATAATTTTGGTTCATGCTGCTAAAACACCAGTGTATTTATAATAGCCAAGAAAAAGAACATTGCAGAAGCAAAAAGCAACAAAGCTCTTTGAACTTGCACTTCCTTGTGGATGTGTTATAGATTCAAGCCTGCTAATGGTTAAAAAAATTGATGGTGCTGTGTGGCTGCTCCTGGAATTGCAGAATAGCCTGGAAAAGCTATTTAAAAAAAGAGTTTTATTTAGAAAATCACTTAGCCAAAGAGCTCTGAAGAAGCAAGTAAGAATGTATGAATGTAGAGTGGAACTTAGAGTGAGGTGAGGGAGAACTGGAGGTGAAGAGTTCATCTGCATGAACTTCTTAATTGAGACTGCAATGTGGTGGTCTATAGCCTATCATTTCACGTCTGTCTGGGAGGGGGTGTTTGTGCAGTGGTAGCTGGCTCACTTTTTCTGGGTGCTTGGATGTCAGATCAGTCCAGTGAACCAGCTCCTGGCACGCTGCTGTCACCGACAGTCGTGCTGCCTGCCAGGGCGCAGGGCTTTAGGAGCTGGAGCAGACACTTGTGTCCCAAATTCTGGTTGTTATTATGGGCTACTGTGAGAATAATGCTGAAGAAATTGTTCAGTATACGTTGCAGGGGCAACTCTGCTTTTTTCCTTGGAAAGGTCTGACGCAAATCCAGAAGACCTGAGATAACCATGTACTTCCATCAGTATGAACACTCGTTGCATGTATTATGCCTATGCACTTGAGTAAGCAAGAAAAACTATTCAGTGTGTCAATAACTCACTGCCTCCTTCTGATATTAAAAGAACCAGCGGTACATGCTCTGCTCTGCCTCTCTGTACAGCATGATGATGCAGTAAAAACATCTTGGTACTTCTCAGATGCATCCTCCTCCTGGGCCGGTGCTGTTGCATAGTGTCAGGACCTCTTTTTGGTAGGGAAATTACAGATTGGGGATATAAAAGTGCAGTTCCTCTGGCCTTGTCCATTGACAGTATTGTGTCTGTATGTTGGAAAGTGCTCTTGTAAACAAAGGCTTCAAGTTTATGCTGGAAATATGCAATTTTAGAGAGGAAAAAAACCCAACTGGTGGCTTATAACAGTCTGAAAAGTTAGCAGCTATTCTGAGTGTGTTTTGTGGCAGGAGGTATGATGTCTTATACAGGCAGAAGACTTGTAAGGATTTGGATTTAAAATCCATGCTGTAGCTTTTCCGCAGAGCTGGTTTAAAAACTGAATGAGAGAGGGGGAGGGATCAAGGGGTTTTGGTTTTGTGGGGTTGTTTTTTGTGTGGTGGTGGTGGATTTCATTTTTCTATAAAGGAGCCTCACCATGCAGAAAGAGCTGTAAGCGGAAATCCTGTCCCATTCATGCTGTCCTTTATGAATTTCAGTCTGAGTCACTTCCTTCTCGTGCACTCAGTGGTTCGCTGCTTGGTCATGTAGCAGTCTGGTAGTTTGGGAAGTTTTGTGTGTGGCTGCAAGTACTGTGGGAACATAAGCAGTTTTGAACATTCTTATAATGCTTTTGCCTATTTGCTAATAAAACATTTTTTTCCTTTTCAGATAAAATCTCTCTTTTTTCTTTTTTCTTTTTTTTTTTTTAAATCCTCACTGAAGTTTAAGAACCTAAGACAGTCAAAACTGCATACTTTAAATAGGTAGAAGTAGAAGGTGGGAGATGGATTGTTACGTGCATCCTGTCCAGAAGCTGGGTGGGTGCTGAGACCTGGGTGCCAGAATAAACAGACCCAGCCTGTGCAGGGAGGCAGCTCAGATGGCGGGGGGGGAAAGGGGAGGGTCGCATGCACTTCATTGTGAGCATTCTGTAAGAAGTATTTTTGTGGTGATTTGAGAAGATTTGGCCTCCATGGGTCAGAGCAGAGGCCCATCTAGCCCCATGGTCTGTCTTCAGCAGTCTTGATGGAAATGCTGCTGTTGGAGAGCCTGCAAGTCCGTCCCTGTCCCCATCCTGCACACCCATCCATGCCCCTCCAGCAGCATCCAGACTTGTCCAGCATGACCTGGGCCTTAGTCCTGCCCAGTCCTTTGGGTAACTGCATGTCAACTTGATGTCGGTGAACTTAACTCTTTCTGGAACTGGCTGAAGTAATTTGCCTCTTCCTGACCTGCAGTAAAGCAGATTGGCTTTTCAGCTGCCCCGAGCAGTGCCGAGACACTGGTTTACTGTCTGCTGAAGAAGTTTTGCATGTTGGTGTGGAGATGTAGCTGGCTCGTTTCTCTGAGGTGAATGCTTCAGGAACCTTTTGGAAAATGGGCTTAGCAAGTGAGCTTTCTAACCATGGTGGTTTTAATTTAGAAATGCTTCAAAAGTAGTGAACTGAGCAAAACAGAAGTTCTGAGCTGAAGTAGTAAAGTTGACTGGTGATGGGTCACCTGGGCTGGTGTTGGTGACAGCTGGTGTCAGCAAGTACCCCGAGCTGTGCTGGATATGCTCCCCAAGCTTCTAGTGCATGTTGCAGGGTGGGGGACAAGATACAGAGTCAACTAAACTGCTCCTTTCTCAATACACCCCTATACTGTTCTTCCTCTCTTCTTTATAAGATTTAAAAATATTTAGGAAAAGTATGTAGGGTGTCTATTTATTTTAAAGGGTTTTTTAATTGTATCAAGTTTGGTTTTTTAACCCAGAGCCTGTAAATTAAAGGGAAATCGAGGGACCTGTGATTCAGCACAGACAGGAACCAGGCAAAGTTCCTCCACTTACTCATTCTAGATCCTGTCAATTCTTTTCTATTTTGGTCCTGGATCCATTTTGCAAACTTACTGAGCTGTAGGTGTATCTGTACCTGTATATCCTCTAGATTTAAGTGCTTTAAAGAGTACCATCATCACTTCTGGTCTGTGTAAGCCCAGAAGCTGAGAAACTCTATGGCAGTATCTGTAACTTCTGTGTTCTTTTAGCTGGGAACTGATGGTTTGGCACATAGTAGTAAAGACCTTTGTTATGCCAATGTAGAAATGTTCTGCAGCCAAAATTTGTCATAAATGGTTCTTCTATCCAAAATACCCCCACGTAAGTGTGGCTTCCCTGGTTTCCCTAAATGCATTTGCTTCTATAAAATGAGGAGATTTAACAAGACTGTCTGCTTAAGACTACCCATCAAACCCAACACAGTGATTTTATGAGTAACATGGGAAAAAAACCCACTCTGAAGACTAAAATACATCTGTCAGGATATGTGAATTTTAGTATTATACAAGTAATGAAGTGTGAAACAATATTTACTGGAAACAGAGACATGTTGAATCTTGTGAGTATAGATCAGCATCACATATGAAATCTGAATAGTATTACTGTTCCTACAGCATTTTTTTTATAGTTTCTGCAAGTACTACTACTTGGAGGAGTTGTTTAGACTTATATCTAATCAGAAGTATGTATTGTGTGTTGTGTGCATGCTGTTTCTCTTCAAGATTTAATAAGTGAGAGGAAATAGGATGCATTCATTAGGGCACTAGTCTGAACTTGAGAAACCACAGTTAATTTGTGACACCAGGGAATTTCCAGTGTGATATTCTTGTGCTTCTACCTTATCTCTTTCATCATGGCCAGGATTGCGGTTTTGCTTGTTTCTATTTGGAAATATGCCTACTTCTTAAACATTCTTTATCTTTTATATTTTCTCTAACATAATAGGCTGTGAAACTGCTCATCCAGGCAGAGAATGGGTTTGAGATACTCCTGACATGCTGAGAGTACACCTTTGTGTACCAGAGTCAGCTTCATTAGCTGGGCCACACAGATTCTCTATCAGGGATCATTTTACCTAATAGTCTAATTCAGTAACCACTTAAGTGAGCTCTGTATAGACCAATGAATATATTAGAAACATATTGATGTTAAGTAGAGTTCAAGTGAAGGACATTCCCAAGTTGATGTCAGTCTGTATGTATGCAAGAATTTATCCGGCTGAGGTTTAATTTAGGTCTTCAGCAGAAAAGAGTTGCTAAGATGTATATCCAGCAGCACCAAGGAGGACCCTGTGTTGAGAGAAACAACTCTGTTGCCTCTGCTGTCTTGAAACTTGAATTGCATCATGGGGCTTTGATGGAGAAAGGTAAAGCGAAATATCAGAAGTAGACTGGTGGTACTGAAAAACAAGTCTGTGGCCAACACCAGTATACACCCTCCCTCAGCCATTGCTTTGCCAGGCCCCAAACCCAGCAGCGTTTTGCTTTGAGCTGCCCATTGCTAGTTCCTTCTAGTTGCATCTTCAACTCTTTCCCACAAGTCCACTGCATGCAAAGCAATTCCCACGAATTTACAAGCCTGTGCAAGTTGTGTCTTTGTGTCAGATGTTGGGAGCATGGAGGTACTTCCCTGCTGTCTCCATGCTCAGGAAGAAACCCAAAGTTTACAGGAAGCCTGAACATCGTGGCAGCCCTACTTTCTTTCACACCTCCTTGCGTCATTCCCACAGAGGGCTGTTGTGTGCTTCCTTAGCATGGAGTCTGGCAAACTGGGGGGGCTGAGGCAAGGAGAGAGGAGATATTCATGCTCTATTTTTATGCACTTATCTTGAAAGACTGAAGAACCAGCTACTTAACTTCGGGACCAGAAGTTGTTGATAAGAGATTATCTTCATCAGCTAAATAGAAGCATCGCTTCTTAAAATGAATGGTGCAATAATCTCCCATCTTGAGTCTCAGCTAATTTTAAAGGCAAATATAAATGTGTCGAACCTGGCTTCATCCAGACGCTTTCTAACAGAAAATACAAACAAAGTGTCAGGGTAGTTGTGGGTATGTATCATCTGGCATGGTTGTAAGCTGCTCGGAGACATGGTCTCCTGGGCATCCAAGGCTCTGAGGGACAAATAGGGCAGAAGGGGTGACCGTGATTCTGCTTATATGTTTCAGCCTCTTCACAGAAGCTCAGACAAAATAAACCTCGGCCAAAGGCCCCTAATCTTTGTAAGTGTGCTAGCTGGCTAGAAACACAGCTCGAAGTCCACCTAGCAAGCGCAGGGCATATCTAGTAAAGAGTGGGGAAAATCTGACTTCAGGGCTCTCATCTGACCTTGCTGCTGACTTCAAACCCCCTGTGACGGTGGCTGAAATTTTTCCCCAAGGCTATTTTTGACAATCCTGTTCAACCCCTGTAGAGTCCCATGTTCACCTTATCTGCTTTATCCCTCCCCTGTCTCATATTGCCAGCAGGATCTACTTGGCAGGGGGAGCCGGGTAAGCTATCTGCTCCATGATTTATCAGGAAGTCAATGCCATATGATGTAAGGCACAACCTCTTCCCCCAGGGGATCTTCATGTCATCTCAAGAATTTGCAGCTTCTGCTGCAACTGACTGTCAAATCCAGAATACTGAAATCCGACTTTTTCCTAGGAGTTTGTGTAATTTATAGATATCCACCCACCAGAAAAAAACCACAATATATCAAGTACATTTTCATCCTGCATAAATGCTCAGTGGTTAAATCCCTGTGCTGGGGAGCAGAGTTACACAAGGTCTCAGAGCTTCAGAGCAAGATAAACAGTGTATTCTCACCAGTTAGCAGGAGATAAGGTGGACCACCGACAAAGGAAGGGAAGCATGTTTCCCTTATTTGGAAATATCTGGGACATTGAGCCAGAAGGGAGAGGGTGTTTATAGGGAAGAGGTGGAACATTTCCTCCCCCTGGAGTATACAAAATAAAACACCTTTAAGTCTAATAATTTGATGAATAACCCTTATTTGTATACCCAGATGTTCTGAACAATGCCTGTCTGTATATTCATTTGGACTTGGAAAGGCGGTGAAATGAAATTTCATGTTCCTGCTGAATGAAGTTAATGGGATTTGTTTGCCCCAGTCTCTTAGGCTGTGCTGGAAAACCCATGGGTTCGTTTCACCTCTTTTGAGGAAGGATGGAATTTAGATTTCAAAGGTCTTTGTGACCTTCAATATATTTTCTGTTTTGTATGTGGGGGGGAAACCTTTATTTTTGGCAATGCAGGGTGATGCTCTGAGTTTTGTAATTAACAGAATGGAAAGATGATGTTCTGAAACAAAGCAGCCCTTTTGATTTTCTCCAAGGTTTGTTACAAAAGATTTTGTCCTGGAGCTTGGGTTTGGGGTTTTGTTTATTCTTTTCCTGTATGGAGCTGTGCTTAGAAGCAGCTGCTTTGATTTACCGTGATTCATGTGACTTTTGCCTGAATTTCATCTCAGCAATGAAATCCAGATCGAGCTGAAATTCCTGTAGCTTTGGCGAAGACTTCCCAGCGAGCTGTAATCAGGTGGATATTTCTCTGGAATATTTTAAATATTTAGAAAGCTTCTCAGGGGTGAAACTGGTTGTGCAGCTGAGATTGTTGGTTTTTGCCCTCATCTGCAGGACTGCTAATTACACGGGCAGCTCTTCCAGCTCACTACTCGTTAATTGGAACGGACATTATTTATCAGGTTTGTTAAACTCTTCTGAGTGCACCCTTCACATCACAGGTGTGGGAGGCACCGATAACATCACATCGGCCTGTGGTTTACTGTAGGAATTTAGCACCTGATCTTGATTAATATGATTTATTTAATCATTTGATTTGATTCTAGCTCACAGAGTCATAGTTCATCATTCAGACTTGTCTGCGCACAGCTTTAGGCTGGGATTAGCCAAGGAAATTGATTGTCATCTGTCATGAGGAAGATGACTTGCTTCTGCAAGATTTAAAGTGGGGAGTGGAAGCTCTTCATCTCCCCATCTCTGAGCTACAGAGCCTGGGCTGAGTGGGAAGAAAAAGAAGTTCATTCTTTTCCTGGATTATTGAGATCTCCACTGCCACTCATTGCGGTCTGATTATCTCATAGCCTTCATCTAGAAAAGAAAGGACAGTAACATATGTTGGTAACACAAAAGATGGACTGGGGTTCATTCAGAAATTACTGTGGCTCTGCAGCTGTTCACTAAGGTGACAGTGAAAAACCCCAGTGAGGGCTCTGTGAAAACTCCTTTTATTACAAGCATTATAATTTGGAGTCTTGAAAACTTCTCCTCTGGAGTCTAACGCCTGGAGACACTATAATCACTGCTTAGCGATAACACTTCTGCTTTAATACAAATGTTGAGACAGAAGCAAGAACAGTGCAAAGATGAGGTGTTTTCTGCTTTTATCCTGGCTTAGGGAAAGTTTCCCTGCTTACCTTCTCATAAAGCTTGTGTCAATCTCTCCGACTATATAAAGAGTGAAATAATGGTCATGGCTAAAACCTAGCATCCCAAAGTGCTTTTACATACCTGTGGTGAAATCTAAAGAAGACATTTCTCCATTAATTTCTTTGATTCAAGCAAGGATGAGGAGCTGTTAATGAGGGCAAAATTTGGCTCCTGGTTGTTTTCTCAAAGTTGCTTTGACTATAACGGGCAGCTGTATGGCTCTGCTCCTTCATATCATTGTAGGAAACCCAGTGGCTTTTCGAGGTTCATTGCCAAGGAGGTTGTTAATTTTGGCTGAGGGGCTCTGTTTAATCCTGACCGAGTTAGGAGCTCCTATGGAGTCTGTTTCAGCTGTGCTGTCTGATTGTTTTCCTGTGCAAATACCCAGTTTCACAGGTTATTTTGCTACTTTTGTGTGTTTGATGAGGAAAATGCTGGTATTGTGTGCAATGGGCAGGTTATCAAAGGCTTTTATTGGCCTTTTGTTCCTATGGTCATAGTTTTGAGAGTCAAGAAAAAGGTGCCTTTTGGGTTGGATTCAGTACTGATACCGTTGTCCCCCTGCACTGGAGACCAGATCTCAGAGTAAAGAAAACATGTTTCCTGATTGGCATGGGGCAGCCATCAGAGAATTTAAAATTCTCAGCTGGTGACACTGGACGCTTATAATAGAATCACAGAATGCTTTGGGTTGGAAGAGACTTCAGAGCCCATCCAGTTCCAACCCCCTGTCATGGGCAGGGACACCCTCACTAGACCAGGTTGCCCAAAGTCCCATCCAACCTGGCCTTAAACACCTCCAGGGATGGGGCTTCCATGACCTGTCTGGGCACCCTGTGCCAGGGCCTCACCATCCTCAGAGTAAAGAATTTCTTCCTAATGTCTAACCTAACCCAACCCTGCCCTCTTTCAGCTTGAAGTTATTGCCCCTTGTACTGTCCTTGCACTCCCTGGTGAGCAGTCCCTCTCCCTCTTTCCTGTAGGACCCTTTCAGTATTGGTAGGCTGACTAAGTAGATTTGTTAGAACCTGTGTTGGACAGGGATTGTGCTTTCTACCTCCATTCTTTGAGGGTATGTGGATCACCTCTACCATGAATAGACCTCAACAGGGAGACTGGAGAACAATCAAGCCCTGGCCATGCTGTCTGCTGCTTCTTGAGCTGGTGGTAGGATGCGACAGAGCCATCAATGACAGGGCTGGGAAGAGAAGACAGTAATTTTTAGTGCTATCATGGAATATGAGAGATTTGAAGAACTTTTGTTAATATCTAGGAAAGATTAGTGTTTGTTGGCAGAGTTTGTAGCAGGAATGAAACATCAGATTGATGTGTGATTCAGGAGCTCCAGGAGAATTGTAGGAGAAGCTTTTAGTCTCCTTGTCAAATCAAAAAGTATTATTGTTAGAAGTGAAAGGCATTGATGGCAGGTAGATCGTTTACAAACTCCTGAAAGAATAGGTAAGAAAATGTTTTGCAAATATATATCAAATATACGTAGCTCCCACAAACCCAACCACATCAGAGACAACACAGAAAAGGAAGAAATTCAAGAAGGAAGAGCAGCAATGCTTTCGTAAAACCAAAAAGCCACAGATAATTTCATTTACGTTATGCCAGTTCCCTCAGCAGTCTTAGGCACTTCCTGTGCCTTGAGCAAGGTACCTGAAGGGACCATGCTTGATGAAAATAATTCCTTAATTGAGTGTGTATCTTACTCTTTTTTTTTTTTTTAACTACTGACGTCAGTCTCATAGCATCACACTTGGAGAACTGCAGTGGGCTATAGGATAGTGATATTCAGTGCTCATCTAGAAGGGACAAGACTAGAGGAAAATAAACCTATTTTCCCTGTCTGTCAGTGTGATCTGAGTCATGGCACCAAGCTACTGCTGCTCTTCCTGGGGCAGATTCAGCTGCAACCCACGGGGCAGCACTGTGTGTCCCTCCTTGGCCAGCGAACCTGCTGAGGCTCGAAGCTGATAAGGGTAGTGCTTTAGATCAAACTGAAGAGTTTTAGCAACAAAAATTCAACCATATTACAAGCTGTCACATGTTAAGGCTTCCCAGAATGGCACTACTCCATAGCATTACCTCCACCTGCCTCGCACACGGGGATGCTCACTGCCTGCTTGAGCAGCAGATTGTGCGTATGCCAGTGCAACTTTAAAGAGTGCTTTGAAATTGCAGCCTGTAGCATTGAAATTAGGCTAATAAAAGTAATCTGAAATGGCAATGGCTGTCCTGGGTTAGCTACTTCTGTTACGAAGCATTTTGAAAAGCATACTTGACAAAAAGACAGAGGGGTGGCCAGTGCCTGCAGCAGCTTGCATAGCAGCCTTGCTTATCCACAGAGCTTCCCAAACCCATGTAGCATGCTGGCCGCTTTAGCCAAAGGGAAGCTGCTGAAAATAAAAAAAAAACACCCTATTTTGACACAGAAAATAAGCTAAAGCGAGTCAAAAGTATGAAGGAGAGAGGTTTGAGAGGAGGTCCTGTGTGTGAGCAGCTTGTTGTTCCAGCAGATTCAGCTCGGGCTTTCTCTGTTGCTGTGGGTTATGTCATTGTTTAGTTTGGTGTTCCTTCCAACCCAGACAGCTGTGGCCATATGCAGTGAGCGCATTGCCGCCGTTATCTTCTTTGTGAGACGTACAGAGCGCTCTCTTAAGATGTAAAATGTACATGATGAAGATGGGGGGTTGCTCTGTTTTACTAAGAAAGCCCTTTTCTGCCTTCTAATGGACCGACTGTGTGTTCACAGTAGGAATTCGCTCAGATCTTCAGCCAATAAAGTAGGAGTTGTTATTGCTGTCTTCCAGCAGTAGCAGCAACGAAGCAGAGAAAAACAAACCCAACATGTCACTTACACTCCGTTTGTCCCTTGCATCCAGCATTTCTCTTTCCTTGGAGGTTACTGCTGACAGTACTTCCCTTGCTCCATCCCAAGCAAAAAGCACACCACAAAACAATGTTAGGGAACAGGGCGGATTGGGTGCACTTAATGTTTCTTCTGAAAACACATTTCAGCAGAAGCGACTTCATTGCAGACATCCGTGGGCTTCCATGCCTGCCTGGGGTAGCCGATATCTCTTGTTAAAGGAGGATGGCTCAAAGCAAAGACACAAAGCAAGCAATGTGAGTTTGCACTCTAGGTATTTTGGGGTGTTTTGCCCTGCTGAGAGTAGGACACTGAAGCAACCAAGGTAAAACCTAGCAGGTTGCAGATGCAGACCACGGCCAGGGAATCTCTGAAACAGGGATTAGGCCCAGTTTACAGTAGTGATGAGACAAACGCATCAGTTACCCTTTGCTTTGCATCCCAGCGAGTCAGGATGGCTGGAGGTTGGTTTTATTATCTTATTTAAGATGTGAAAATGGAAGCTACTGGGAGTTTTATGCAGGTTTTTTGCTTTGCTTTTGCCTATGTACAGTCTGGTTTTTAAGGTCAAATACTGAAAGATAAGCTCAAAGACTTCAAGTAAGGCATTTTAGCAGGAGAATTAAGGTAGCAACAGTGGGTAGGCTCTTAGAAAACTTATGTGTGATTCTCATGCCCAGCAGTTTTTGTAAGAACTGGAACATATTGCAATGATTGAATCCTTTCTTAAAGTCAGATAACATCCTACATGTACCTCGGACATGAGAGCTGCAGTTGTGTTTTAGCTCTAGTGATTTTGTTAGCTTTCATATCATGAGCAGAAATTTGAAATATCTGATATTAAGAAATCTCATTCAGGTATTTTTAGGCTCAATTAAGAATTTTCCTTGGTGTAGTGCGGTGTCATAGATGGTTTGCTTTTTATTCTAAAGGGCTCCCCATTTTGTCCGTTGTGGATGTGGTGCTGAGATGAGCTGCATAAAGCACCATGTGATCAGTGGAAAGATGCATCAAACTGGATTAGGCAGGAATCTGTCCTAGGTCTAATTTTATTCAAAACTTTCATTAGGGACTTGAAGGATGGAATAAGGATTGATGCTTATTACATTACAGCCCATATCCGGCTCAGATAGGGTTGAGTGCTTGGTGGATTGAGGGGAAGGGAAGGAAGACAGGAGAAATAAAATGCCCTCGAAAGAAAGCAGTTTGATCAAGACAAGAGTCATGTATGACGTTTCAGCTAGTCCTTCTCAAACCTGCTGCTTCTTCTTTCTTACTGTGTCATGGTTCTGCACAGCTGTTCTGGGAGGTAGAGCAGGCTACAGAAATGATGATTCAGGTTGCTATATAGACAGAGAGAAGAAGAAACCTCGCAATGAGCGATGCAAATGGCTATGTTCGTCCTTACTTGGTGCTGTGAGGGTCTTGGCATCTCCCAAAGGCTGGAGGGGTTTAAAAACTATTCCAGAGGATAGCGGTAAGCAAGACCCTTGGTCTGGTAAATACAGGCATGGAAGAAATGAGCTGGCTTTGTTTAAAGGAAAAAATGCAATCCAGTATGTGAAAGGTTGAAAACAAAGAAAGCGGTGATGAAATCACCTGCGATGGGTGCGCAGGAAAGAAGAGGTAGGTTTAAGGTGCAGCAGGGAGAGCTGAGGATATCATCTTCCCAGTGATGACGAGAGTTGGGTACTGTGGTGGGTTGTCTTGTCAAGGGTGTTTTGAGATTGCCACGGACGTGGGATGGGAGCCTATTTATTTTATTTGTATTTATTTTTTCAAAAAGGGCTAGGCAGGCATCTCTTGGGAGTGGTTTAGATATAGATGGCCGTTGTGCAGAGTAGAAGGATGAACTTGGTGACCGTGTCACATCCCCTCCAGTCCTGGTTCCTGTGACTCAGCCTCAGTGCAGCATCCGCAGTGTTAGTTTATGTGCGAATAATATTGGTTCAATGTGTATTTCTGCAGTTCTCTACAATGAAAAAGCCTGTACGTGCTCTTCTTCGTGTCTTAAGCTTTGAGGTTGGCAGGCAGCTCACAAATGGAGCTGGGCTGTTTCGGAGAGTTCATTGTCTTGCAGGTTGTAGGTTGTACGTGACTGATAAAAGATCTTTCCTAGCATTAAAGCTGGTCACAGCCCCGGTAAATCTGGAACAAATTCTGAGAAAGCATGTCATGTTATGACTGGCATATCTGTGAGTGTGGAGCTCTGCTTGAGAATTAGACTAAAAGTTTGCGAAGTGCTAGTGCTGATGTCATTCCCTTGGAATGGAAGGGCTGTTGAAACAGTAAATACTTTTTGTGGCCAGAAGCTAAGTCTTGAGCTGGACCTTTTCCTCTCTGCAAAGGAAAGAATGCAGAACAAACCTAAAATGTGTATTTGCAATGGGAAAATCTTAATTAGTTTAGAGCTTTTAGCTTTTTCAGACCATTTACATACACAGCTGCTGTTAATGCAGACATGAAAACTGTTTGTAGAAACTTCAAACTTACCTTGAAACAACAAGGTTGGGGGAGTTCCTTGGGGTTGGTTGGGTTTTTTTTGAAGCTGTGATGGGGCTTCAGAAGTATGGTTGGAAAGGTCTGGACATCGTATTTGTACTGTACGTGCAGAAAGGAACATAGGCACAGGCTGAGAGAAGCATATAACAAAAGGCTTTAGTTCAGCAGGACTTAACGTTGGAACCCTGTTAGCACCAAACAGCTGCTGGGGGAGTATTTAGTTTTTAGGGGGACATTTCCTCTTGGTTTTATCTGTGGAGTTTTGGTGATGGCCCAAAACTCTGAAAAGACCAAAACACAATTTGAGATGTGGTCCAGGTCTTACAGCTGGTGTCTCTGCTGCAAAAGGTCAGTATGAAACGTTGGATCTGAACAAGCCACAGCCTGGGAATGAGAACCTAACGCTGTAGCATGGGACAGCTATAATCCCTCTTAGACACTGAGATCTGCAGGATAACTCAGATTTTCAGACTGTCCCTCAGAGGACCCCACTGAGCAGTCACAAGGAATTCATCCCCACCCCCAGCTTCCTCTGAGGAAGAAGAGTTTTGCCATGGCAGATGTGGGGAACAGATGTTGGGAGGAAAAGTTATAACGGGACAATGACCTGAAGTGTTAGTCGGGCTCTTCCTTGATGTGACTGAGCTCCTGTTGCCTGTGGCAGGTCAGGAAGGCAGTGTGTTTGCTGCTGGTCGCTGCAAGGCCAGTGTTAACATCAGGCTGTTGACATACAGAGCTTTTACATGTTCACGTCAGATACTCTGTAAGCTGAGGAAGAGATAGGAAGGGACGAGGGTTTAAAAGCAAATTGGCTGTCTGTTAGCTGAGGACAGGTAGTGCTGAGTGTGTGAGTCATGTTCAGCCACCCACCACCTTTCCTGAGCAGCGAAGGGTAATTTTTCTGAATTTTAGCCTCCTGTTTTACATCAAAGCTTCCCCCTTCCTTCCTCCTCTTCTTTCCCACCTTTCCACTAAGGTATCTGTGATGTGTGGGGGACGCTTGTGCTCCTTGTCCCCAGATGCTTCAGTGATCTGATTGAGTAGAAGAGCCCCCAGTGGCTGACAAGTAACAATAATAATGAGCAAGGAAAAAAGTCCAATTCCATACTATCAGCATAGAGCATAAACTTTTGAGGTCAGAATTTCTGCTCTTTTTTTAGCTTGGGAGAAGGGTGTTGAGCTTGACGCTGAATGTGTTGTGAGAGAGGTTGGCAGGTAAGACTGACTTCCTACCGAAGGAGGGATTCTTGGCCAGTCTCGTTCTCCTTCGCTTAGTCTAGTGCAGGAGACTCTGGATAGTGAACCACAAGTCTGAGACTTGTTATGGCTCTCAAAATGGGAAGCCAAGTATTTGAAATACTATAAGATGACAATTCTGTGAGCTACTTTCTCTCCCAGAAAAGTTGCTCTCAGTTTTACTAACAAGTATTTCTGTGAGGCAGCTTTGTTTTGTGGTTTGTTCCCCTGCCTTTGGCCAGAGAGAGCTTGGGGCTTGGTGACCTCTCCTGAGGTCCCCTTCACTCGTGCGTATTTATTGCTTTCCGTCTTTAATTTTACCCTCACCCTGCTTTCACGGGCCATTGCCTGTTACTCACGGCGGTGTGTTGGCTTTGATTCAGCGTGGGGGTCTGAGGCACACGCTGTCCTTCCTGTTCGGGACAGTGCTTCCTCAGGCTCTGATGTAAGGGCGCTCCTCGCTATAGACTTTTCTGGCTTTGCTGACCTCATGATTGGTGGCACTGGTGAATCACTGACATGGGCTCCCTATGTGTGCGGGGTTGGTGCAGGTGCTGTGTGTGCAGTGAGCCCTCGCCCCTGCCCAGACTCACGTACCGACACTCCTGAGGTTCAGCATGGGGAATCTCCAGGGTAGCATATATACTCTATCCCATACGTTTTAGTCTCTGGACGATGTGACACAGTGCCCATCTGGGTACATGTGCTGTTCAGCAACTTTTAAATTTTATTCTTAATTTTTTTTTTTTTTTTGCATTCGCATTGTCACCTCAGGTCTGTGTGTCCCCCGTTGCCTCCCTCCCTCATCCCAAAATCTTGGAAGAACACGTGTCTTCTTCCACCTCCAGTTTATCTATATGAACTCTTAGTGACATAAATATCCACACAGTTCATGTCAATGCACGTGTGTCCTTACTAACTCAAAGCTGCAGTGTGTCTGATACTTGGTGCCCTTTCCTTGTGAACAAGGTACATGTTTTGGGGACCTATTACATAAATTTCCTTAGCAGAACTCTGTGTTGAGAAGACCAGTCTTTTCCAGCTATTTGTTTGCTGGGTATACAACAGATAGCTCTCTTGGGTCTTCAAGTCAGTTCCTGTATGTGGAGCAGCTTGAACCTTCAGCTTTGAGCTGCAAGGGTCAGAGGACTTAGTTATTGTACAAAGCCATTGTTCGTCCCAGGAGAGGGAAGTGAGTTTTCTTTGGGCTTTGGGGTTTATTTTTCTCTTCTGCTTGGTGTGACACAGATAGCATCCTTGCTAGAAAGCAGAGAGGAAGGAAAATTCAGTCCACATGTTTGGGATTTAAGGTCGAGAATGATTCACGCTTAGCTTCTGGGGGTTGTAATTAGGGGTGACATAATAACCATAAACTTTCAATAAAATAGTAGCAGCATTTTTGTTACACTCTGTAGCTGCAGAGGCTGCTTCTGATTAGCATCCCTTCAAGATAAGCCTCCAGGACCTCCACAGTTTCCAGATCTGGATCCAGGCTTTTGTGGCTCGGTCCTACTTCTGTACTGATGCTGAGGGGAGCTCTCAATACTGCAACGTCCTGCACTTTGATGACGTTTTCCCTTGGATCAGCATCTCAATCTCTTCCTTAGCCGTTTTAGCCCATCTGTGTATTTTTCAAGTCAGTATTTTCTTACGCTGTCTAAATCCTGCCAGTTTATACATTTTATAATGCACTCTAAGGGTTATCTGCTATGGAAAAAACAATCGTGCTCTCCTCTTCTCCTGAATTATTACTGCTCCTTTCTTTTTCCAAGTGGCTGAGACTGAAAGGAATCCAGGAATGCATGAAGCAGGAGATCTGTCATTCCCACTCCACACCAAGGGTGCATTCTTGTAGGGAGAGATGGGCATTTACACTGGAGTTGTGCCACCAGCATTCAGCCAAGTCTATTTTTTGGCAGCTGAGCACATGGAATTTTAAAAAGAAGATGTACTTTTTTAAAGCAGGTCACAGACAAAAATAAAGACACATTCTTGGGCTACGAGAAGTAGGTCAGGCTTTGGGGGAATGATTTGTGAAAGCTGTTGGTCTGATCTTACCAGTTTCTCTTTATTAATATTTTTTGCTTCCTATGCCAGGTTTGTATGCTTTTTAGGAAGAGGTCCTGCTCCCTTTGCTTTAGGAATGGTGTATTCTTATGCTTTGGCTAGCAAACTTTTGACATTGACTTTAAAAAACCCCACAGCCTCCCCCCAAAAAAAACCCAGAAAAAATATGTTCCTATTTTTCCATCAGAGAACTCTGTAGTGGAAAGTGAGGCCTCCCTGTGCTGCGGTCCAAAAGGAATAAAGCTGCTTTGTATCACCTCATTATTCTAAGCTGATGTTTTACCTCAAGACTGTTTTTTGGGAGAGGGTGGGGAAAAGGCTGGCTCCACTGCTCAGGTGATGGCCTCTGCAGCACCTTCTGTGCTCAATTAATCTATCTAATTTTGGGGAAGTACTTTACAACCTGCCCTGCAATATTGCTATTGTGTGTAGCCCCTGCAAGAGCTGCTATACAAGGAGCAAGGCCTGGGGAGGGAGGATGCTAGTTGGGTGTCTGGATCAGCCTGGCGTGACTTCATTGTCCTGTAGATGAAAGGTGGCTGTTAAGAGAGCTTTGAGCTTTATGTGATGACAGTGTTGAAGAACAGGTAGCTGTAGGGTGGGGCCTGGGGCTCAGAGCAAGTACCCTTTGCAGCTTGGATGGGCTTTTCCTGCATGGGGCGAGGATGCTCATCCTCTCCAGTAGCCTGGTGCTCTGGCAGACAGGGGGACAGCCCAGCTCTGCAGCCAGTGGGGTAAGGATGTGTTTGGTTAACAAACAGGATGAGGTCCAGATGTAGACAGCCCTGGGGTTCTTCCATGACCATGCTTTGGAAACAGGTTGGTTTTGCTCTGTGAAAGAAATCCCAAGTAATAACATTGTTGGTGGAAGACACCTCTATGGATAATCCCAACTTCCTGAATATCTGCAGTTACTGGAAGCTTCATTCCCTCCTTTTTCTCTTTTGCAATTTTAAAAATATTAAACTATGTAACTGCAAACCTTAAATTCACAGAAGCATAACTGGTGCTGGTGTGCAGGTAAATTGTGTCTCCTCTATTTACAAATTCCTGAGGGATCAATGACATAGCTGACATTCTTGTTTCATTTCGGTCACTTATTTTTTCTTCCTATTTCCACGTTCTCTTATTTTACAGAATTTGATTCAGAAACAAAAAGGGTTCAAGACATTCTTTCTGGAATGGAGAAACCACAGGTATGTGATCCCGAATATACACACACAAAATAGAAATGGGGTAAGTAGATGGTGTCACACAGCATACTGGTGACCTCGCAGGGCAGCACCTCTGAATTTTTTTTCCTTAGTAGATTTATCTACTCCTTCATCTAACTCATTTTGCTGGGACATGAATTGGGAGCGTCTTTTGTGCTTGTGGGTATTTGTGGGCTCTTCCTGCTGCAGGCATTGAACCAGTCACCTGTTTTCAGAGGACCACTCTCAGGACTCATACTGTGATGAGGAGCCCCGTGTACTGGGGGGGATTTACATAGCTCGTGCCCTCTCTTCCCTGGGCTTTTTTATTTATTTATTTATCTCATATATATGTATATATATAGCCTATCACCATATTGATAAACATTCTTTGGAACCACTCTGACATTTTATGTGTCGTGAGCAGTTTGTCTGTACTCATAGCTAATGCTGTTACTCAGTGGAAATTAAGATATTCTACACTTGAACCGTAAAGCGCATGGAATTGTACTAGGGTTGAACTGCTGTGTAAATAACCCTGTTGCTGGTTAACTTAGCACCAGCAGGTAAGGGTATTAATAATTCTGTGTAAGCCCTTTGAATGGCATGTTTTTCTACTTTGGTGTGTCAGGTGAAAGCCAGAAGAGTTTTGTGGGTTTAAAGGAGTGGCACTTTGAGAAAGCAGAGGGAGATGGCTGTGCTTTGAGGGTTTTATCTACTTTGCTCTTCAGGGCTCAGGCCTTTCTCCATCTAGCTGGAAAGCTGGTGAATAAATCAGTAAATAAAACACAGTAACATTTGGAAAGCTTATCTGAACATTGGATTCAGCAGTAGCCGATACAAAGAAATTCAGGGGTGGGAGTGTGAAGGGGTGGCTATTCCTTAGGGGCAGAAGTGGCAGAGCTTGGGGTGAGGCAGGCATGATCACAGGCTGAGTTTTATTTTTAGGCTTCATTCTCTTGGATGCTTTTGTTCTGAAAAAATACAAAAGGTGTTCAGTCTTTAATCGCTCAGTGACTAGTGTTGGATCTTATGGCATCTATGAGAGCAGGTTCAAAGCCATCCAGAATCTAAACCAGACGCTGAGATGATCAGTACCAGGGGCTAGAGCCCAGGTTTCTGTTTGCAAGGAAAGTTGCTTTTCTTTCATATAGAAACAAGACACAGGAATAATCTGAAGACTTTAAAGAAGAGTTTCTGGGAGATCAGAAGGGAAGAAAGTGCACTTAGTGCAAAATTAGGCTAGTTTATTGTGCAGTGAGTCAGTATTTCTGTACCGAGGACTACCCAAGTGTTGCTCATCTGATAAAATGCCACAGCTAGATGCCTTTTACAAACATCTGGAGAGCTGACATGAGAAATGTGTTACCTTCCTACCTCTGTAGAGGTAAGTATGAAATATCTGAGCAGTTTGCATGATTCTGTACTTAGATTTATGGTAAGGAGAGCATTTAATGCAGAGTGGAACAAAAACCTAAAACCAGACAAAAATTATTCTCCTTGAATCACTTTAAAAATTGAATCTTTTTTTTTATTTTTATATAAAACATGACAAATGCTAGTGCAGTAATAATTGCATTTAATGAGAAGGTGCTGGGGATTATCTCTTTTCTCTTCTTGACTCTGACATTTGGGAGTAATTAAACTCATAGGAGTCTCACAAACCATCAGTTGGTGTGAATGGTTATTTGTGTGTGTCGTCAGTATTGGATCTGATAGGAATAAATCATATTATGCATAAACAGTCAGCTGGGCCGTGTTTCTTGGTGAGCCTTGCACGTATATGAATGTAAAAGAAAATATGTGTAGAAAATAATTGTGTGGAAGGAAATGGTAGAACTCCAATGAGAGCGCTGTAAGCCAGTGTGGTGGTTTTGGCCCTAGCCAGAGGCCAAATACCCACCAAGCCGCTCACTCACTCCCCCCTTCAGCAGAAAAGGGGAGAAAATAGATATTAGGAGGCTTAGGACCTGAGATAAGGACAGAGGGATTGCTCTCCAATTAGCGCAATGGGCAAAATAGACTCAGCACAGAATAAAGGAAAGAAAAGTGATTTATTACTACTACAATTAATACACCCAGTGAACCGAAACGAGATAAGAAGCAGCCAGGTCTTAAAGCACCTTTCCCCCACCCCTCCCTTCTTAGCACACTTAAAACTCATCATGATTTTACTCCCTTCTTCCCCCCGCCCCCAGCATGGCACGGGGAGGGGCAGGGAATGGGCAGTGGGGTTCCGTTGATCCCTCACAAGCTGCTTTATTTCTCCAGGTCCTACTGCTTCTACTTCCCCTGACCCCTCGCCTCTTCGCACTCTTGACTTTAATCATAGATCTGCTTGCTTCATCCCTCCCCTCACAGCACAGGGAGGGGCAGGGAATGGGGAGTGGGAGGTTTCAGTCCCTTCCTCCTGAGTTGTCTTTCATCTCAGCTTGGGGGGGATGGGGGAGGGGGTGGGGGCATTCCACACACGCATACTTCCCCTGCGGCGTTGTGGGGTCCCACCCACGTGAGAGTCATCCACGAACTTCTGCAGCGTGAGTCCTCTCTATCAGGGAGCCATCTCCTCACAACAGGACTCTCCTCCATAGGGTGCTGATATCCAGGTTCAGACCCCCCCGGCCTGGTCCCCCACTAAGTCACAAGTCCCCCGGCAAACCTGCTGAGTCGTGGATCAATCTTCACAGGGCATAGATGTCTCTGTTCCCCGTACTCATCCATGGGCTTCGAGGGGACACCCGTTTCACCATGGTCTTCACCACAAGCTGCAAGGGAAACTCACTTTTCGCATTCTTCACCCCTCACCTCATGCAGGCCTGGCCTTGGTGTCTGTGCAGCTTGTTACATCTTCTCCCTCCCACTCCGGTGGCAAAGTGCGCCTGCCAGCAGGTTTCTTTTCTCCTATCTGTGATTCACAGAGGCGCTATGGCCAGCTGTGATAGGCCCAGTCTCAAAATTTGACCTTGAATTGACCATGTTTTCAAAATATGGGGCTTGCTATAACTGCGGCTTACAAAAGCCTCTGAAGTAGCACAGCTACACAAAACTGCAACAGCCAGCAGCACACAGAGTGATGCTGTGTCTGCAGCACGTGTGGGAGCCAGCAGTGGTGGTGAAGCCATCTGAAGGGGTCTGAGCAACTCCTGCAGCAGACTTCCATCCTGATTGGCAGCCAAACACATAGCAAAGCACTTCAGTGGGGCTGAGGGGTGGGGTTGACCTCAAGTCCTGATCTACTCTCAGGGTTTGTTGAGGCATTTCTTAAAAATTGCATTAGAACGTGGTCTGTTCTCCCTCCCACACTGGGCAACTAGAGGGTGCCACATCCCAGTCGGGGTAGGTGCAGGAATGTTTTCCTGACAGGCCGTACCTGGAGCCGGCAATCTGGCTTGTCCCGGGACCTTGATGTGACAAAGTCTCTTTCATCCTTCCAGTCTATCGTGTACACAGGTTGTAAATTATGAATTTATAAAAAGGCTGTTCTTGATAGTAGATTACCTGTTTGACATGTGAAACCAAATCTTAAATTTAATCATAGTTTTAAACCTTTAACAGCAAAAACTTCTAAAAGAAGCCTTCTTCCCCACACCCACACCCCCATCCCCGCCTCATGTTTTTATTTAAATAGAAATACATCTTTAATTCACGTTATTGCAGACAAAGTAAGCATTCTCTGAAGCAAATACCTCAGTGAGGGACGGGAAACTTGACTCTTGGTTTAAAAAGTGGCGGGGGGCAGCATCACTGCAGCCGCCGGCGTGGCTGCTGAGCGGCTGAGAGGACATCACCTCCCGCCAGGAAAAGCCGCAGGACCATGAAGCTGGAGCTCAAGCATTAGTTTGACTTTCCACAAGGCAGCCTGCTCCTGCTGACTTGCTCTGCAGAGAAACTCATATTTAATCGTCAGGATTTTTGCCTAAAATTGCAGGATTAGAGCTGTAGTTTAAAAGGGAAATCTCGACCCAGTGATAACCGTGAATTCATTTGACCCCCGAGTCTTTCAGACGTTGCCCTTGAGAGAGCAAATGAATGTTGCTTGCGGTGTAGTTCTCACACATACAATGAGCCCCGAACCACACGATGCCTGTGAACGCTTACCCGGAATTTGAAAGATAATGAAAGTTGTACAGAAACATTGTTCATTACCTGAAAGACGGGAAGGACCGATATTCATCAGTCTTGTAACCTTATTAAAGTAGTGCAGGAGTTGGGATTCTTTCCCAGGAGCTTTTTATAAAATAATTATTTACACCGCCGAGTTTTGGTAGCGTAGAAAGCAGGCATTTACTGTGTAAACTGAGAAGTTTTCAGAAACTAATTAACTGTGCTTTTCAGCAGACACACAAAACTCCTTGTGGGAGAACCTTTTGTTTGGTCTTGGCTAAAAGGCCAAGCCCATCCCGTTCAAAGTGAGCACAGCAGTTTTGGGGACAGATGAGACAGGCTGGGGTAACTACCAAGCCGCATAAAGGTTTACCTGCCCAGCTGATGAAGAGATGCTGCTTATATTCTGGTTGGATGAAAGGAGGGCACCGTTACTGAACAATAAACTGGTTTGGTTTTTCTCTCAGGGCTGAGGATTAATGTCTGCATATTCAGTAGTGCCATTCAGCCCACTGTGGGGAAAGTTAGCTGTGCTGTTCCTTGCAGTGTGGAAGGGAGCTAGTCCAGATCTTTCCAAAGGTGCTTCTTTTCACAGCTGTAAGCAAGAAGAGGTTGAAGTTAAGGCTACTGAGCTGGTTTGCTTGTCATTCTCAGCATATCATAGCCCTGTTTATTTAACTTACACCTTTTTCCACAGCAAAGCTGCGAAAAGGTAGGAGTTCCTTGGTGAAGCTGAGCAGTGGCTTTGGCCATGAAATCAGACACTGAAGAGATGAAGTGATACGATACCAAGCCTGTTAGCGGCAGATAGGTTTATCTCTGGCCATACAAATAAATCCATTCCCAGTGTGCACAGTGACGTACACAGTGCTGTTGCGTTTTTTACACTTGGGCAGGGTATAGATTTGCCTTTTCTGACTTCATTGTATAAGCAGTGACCCCTCACTTGCTTTTCCTACCCTTGCTGTGTGTACTTGGTGCAGCTAAGAGTTGTATTTAATGATTTCTGGTGTTTATTTTTAAACCTCAGTTCCTGTGTACATACCACCGCCGAGGCAACAGCCACGCCAAGCGCTGTATCGGTAAGAAGTTAATGGTGTCGCTGGACCAGCTTAGCAACTGGGTTTGAATTTTTATCCTCCACATGGAAATGTCTGCACACAGACTTCAGAATAATAGTCCAAAAGTTTCTAGCAGTTAGTCCGTAAGAGACTTTCTCTTATTTTAAGAGACTATAAAAAATCCCAAACCTAACTCTTTACAGATTGCTAAAGTTCATGAAAGGCCACAGTTTTTGCCGTATGCGGAATATATACGTGTGTCCTTGTGAGTAGTCATAGAGAAAAACATTTCAATAGAACATTGGCAGGATATCATGCCTCCAGCTCCAAGTCTGTCTGAATTTATGAAAAACAATTATGCAAGCGTATTTCCATAATAAAAGAAACTACGTGTTGATGGGCTGAGCTGACATAGTGGTAACGTATGTTAAAAAAGGAGTCTGTTTGGACCTTAGTATTGAATTTTCTGATCAAAATTTTATTTAAATTTCCTTACTTCTAGCTCTAAATATCTTTGTAACAATTTCATTCACGTACGTGTGTATATCTAGATCTCAAAAAAATTAACTTATCTGTCTTAAATTATTCAAGATTCTTACAAGCTATCTAATAAATATCAGTGTTCACTGGTCCAGCTTCTTCAAGTAAATACTGATTTCATAGTGTCAGAAAAGTGTTACTAGAGCAAGAAAATGATTACAAGAGTTTGCACGTTCATGTTTTTTAAAAAAAAGCTTGATACTACTTAGTGTTTTGCCTTACAACTTGTTTTTCACTTCAGGGTGAACAGAGATTTTCTTTTTGGCAAGACTTTAAGTGTGCTGCTATAAATTAAAATCTTTAACTTCTCAGAGCATGGTGTTTAGGATGAGATGAGACATTTCGGGGTGTCACCTACTCGTCAGTCTGTTAAAATCAGATTTATGACTTGATCAGAAAGAATCTTGATATGCGTGTTGCACACAGCAGTTGTGCTTTTCAGCTGGAAGCAATGTGTTTTCACCTGAGGAGTTAAATATTCCCCCTTACATAAAGATATCCAGGAGCCAGATTTGTAAACAAGCTGCTAATATTTCATTACTGAATTATTTATGGGCATGGTGTTTTGGTTGTCTCGGGAAAGGTGTAGGAAATGTGTAACTAAGCACCAGCATCATTCATCTTGCACCTTCTGAAATAACAATGCTTTACTCTGTGTGTTGGAAAAATCTGTTGAAGTGATGGAACCAGTGAGATTTGATGTGTGGGAGAAATTACTGAAGAATACAAACCCCGCTTTGATTCCTCTTCGTGGAGGCCAGCTAAAAAAAACCCGAGTTCTTCACATTTTCAATAGAAAAACGTCGTTTTCATTACAGGAAGTGGAAGGTTTGCGGCCAAGAGCTTGAGGCTGTGGAGGCTTTGAGGCCTACACTGTCTTGCCAAGATAGCCAGTGCAGCCGTTGGGTTTTAGTTCTTGTTCGAAGGGGGAAGGGGAAGCATTTTGGGGCTTTTCCTTCTTTCTTGGCTTGATAATAGAAAACTGTTCTCTGGGAAGTACTGATGGGTACGTGCAGCTGATGAGTGATGCCTCCGGCACCGTGCCAGTAAGCGTTCCCAGTGAGAAAGGCCATGCTGTTTCTGAAAGCTCCCTCAGCCCAGGGTTATGTGGACCTGTGTTTCCAGAAGAGTACAGCTGCACTGGGGGGTGATACAGTTGTTTTGGTCCAGGGCTTTGAGATTTTTTTTTCCATGTTTGCTTAAAAGAGAATCCTCACCCATCTGTCTCTGAGGTGCAGAGCTGTGCCCAAGGATGACAATAGACCTCGGACGCCATCTTTCCCTCAGGGCTCAAGGGGATTGATTCGTTGTGCAGTTTTCAATTGGCAGGTTGGACTTCTGTTAGGATTTTCCCTTATATTTCTCAGTCGGCGTAACCTTGCAGATTGAGTTTGCTTTTTTTACTACTTTGCAGCTAAACTATTCGTCTTTGAAATTACAAGGAGCGGGATGACTGAAAAAGCCGTTGGGGGGTTTATTAGAGAATCTCCCTACAAAAGCTTTAGAAAAATAATTGTGTAGAAAACGATCTATAGGATAAAGTCTTTGTTTCACTTAGTTCCACTTGCCTTCTGGTAATGGCCTTCTCAGCAGGTATCTCCAGAACAGGCAAGGCATCCTTTGCCAGATGCTTGGACAGCAGTGAGCCAGCTCACTGCTGGAGAACATCTCTCTCTATTGCCAGAGGTTAGTTTATGCCATGAATCTGTGTTTTTGTGGTGTTGATGGACATTTCCAATCGTTGGCTTTTCACCTCTAGCTCTGAAACTTCCTTTTTATGAGAAATTGATGGTGAAGATGCAAGCAAAAAGCAAACACTTCAGAGGATAGCGGTCTTCCTAGAACTCAGAATAATTGGTGTTTCTTTTATAGGTTACAAATATTCAAGCAAGAACAGTTTTGCTGTCCTGGTCACCTCCCACTGGCCTTCTAAATGCAGATAGACACAACAACGGTTTGCCTTACACCTGTACCTACGAGGTTGCCTTATCAGATAAAGGGAGGGATGGAAAATACAAGATAATTTACAGGTAAAGATACCGTTCTTACTCTTGTGTTGCCTTCAATTTGTTTTTTCCTTAGGAAAAAATTCTCCTAGTTTTTCAGGGGGTGTGTTGGCGTGCCCATTAGTTGCAGAATAAAAGTGAGTTTGCAACACCCAATAAGTGCTCTGTCAGCCCCCCGTACCGGTGGAGTGTGTAGCAAGCTGGCTGAGTGCATGTCACAAGGTCCCTAATTGCCCTCTCTAACACGTGACAGCTCTTGTGTACAGTGATATCTCTCCTGTTGCCAACGAAAAGGTTACTTTTCCTCTTAATGCTAACTGTCAAAACCTTTGGTGTATGCCATGCAGGCAGGGTAGCTGCCTTCCTAATGGGCTGCGTTTGTGTGGACTTGGAGAATTAAGGGCAGTAAAGCTTGTTTTGTGAGATAACGAGCAAAAGTTTGAGGGCTTTACTGCTTTGTAGCCTCTTGCATGAGCAGAGGATGGAGCACAACAATCAGAGACTCCCCAGAAAAGCCCAAATACTTGGCTCTCAGTAGTCCTTAGTAAAAGTTCTGAGGGATTTATCTGTGTCTCCTTCCAGTGATCCTTCGAGCTCACTCTGATCAGGTACATATGGTGACATGCCTTTCTTTTTCCCTGCTAATGACATCTAGGATGGAAAATTTTGAGATCTAACATTGGCTGTTGTGACACAGCTAATCCTTCCTAAACCTTGCTAAATAGAATCCAGGTGGTAAAGCATTTATGGATTACCTTTTCAGAACAAGCCATTGCCTTTCTTAAAATGCCCAGTGAATTAGAAGCTTCCTCCTGGTATGCTAAAGGCAGGTCTGCGTGAACTGTCTTGGGCAATGCAAAAAGGGCAGATTAACAAGGGAAACACCGTCCCATCTCTTTATCCAGTATTTAGCTGTTTGTGAGCCAGTGTGAGTATCTCTGTAGGTTAGTGTATGCTGCTGAGCTCTTAAAATAGGAAGGATGCTTTCTAAGTACTTCTCATGCTTGCTGGTGTGATGGCTGCACATTTTCTCCTGGTTATGAAACGTTGTGCATCTGTTTTAAAGCTGCTAGTAGTGATCTGTCTCCTGCTGCTGGCCAGGGTACAGCCATTAGTTTAATGTGGTACGCTCCATCATGAGCAGCTGTAATCGCTATTACTTTAGGCAAAAGAAAGTCTGCAATATGTTGAATACATTGTCTTTGCAAAGAGGCACACTCACTTTGGAGGGGAAAATACCTGAATTTGCAGAGTATTGGGCACTTGCTTTCTATCAGATCTTGTTCTCTTTATTTTGAGGTATCTCAAATTGTCCAACTATCTGTGAAATGTTTCTCTGTGCTAAATTGATAACGTACTGCTTTCCCATATTTTAATGAAATCATGAATATGCAAGCACTTAGATGAGATGGCCAGTACCTACTAAATATGAAATCATGAATATGCAAGCACTTAGATGAGATGGCCAGTACCTACTAAATACTGACCCCTACCTTAACTTTCACAGCACCATCAACACGTGATTGAGCGTAGCGTTCAGTTACAGCAAACAAAGCAAAAGGAAAATGAGTGGTGCTGACTGTTGGCTGTGTTTGACGTTACTAGATTATACGCTGGGCTTTTCCCTGAAACGTCTGAAACTCCATGCTTTCACTTTTCTTGGTACTGAAAGAGATCTGGGCCCAGCTGTTGGGGTATTAATTAAATGTTGCTTTGCCATGATCCTCACAGACAGCGTAGCTCTGCAAGAGAACGGAAATAAGTGAAATGGTTGTGTAAGAAAATACTCCTTTTCCTCTGAAGTTAAATGACTCACTTTGTTAAAAATATTTAAAAATAACCAATGTGGGGAAAGTAGAAAAGTAACATATCGCTCCTGCTCCTTTCAGCTCCATGAGGATTGAAAGACACAATGAGCTCTGTACAAATACCAAAACACGTAAGGATAACATTGAAATAAACCTATATAGCCAGCTTGCTGTATAGATTGGGATGTTAAGTACCTAGGTATTATCTATACAGAACTTTTTAACTTTTTCAGGAAACATGGAGTGTGTTGACAAATTGTTGGCATATTGTTTACTATTGGTCTTACGTGGTGAGATTCTTTCTTTCTTCAAGTCATATTATGAGGGAATCGTTATTCGCTGGAATATCACTAGCTGTGCTATGTGTGACGTCGCTGTGGATGATGTATTGATTTGTTGTGTTTGGGTTGGGTTTTTTTCTGCAGTGGAGAAGAATTAGAATATAACCTGAAAGACCTTAGGCCAGCAACAGATTATCACGTCAGGTGAGTTAGAGCAACCATGAATGTCACTTAAATATAAACTCTGAGACTGTATGAGAATAAATCTGCAAGTTTTTTATCTAACTATATAGCACAGCTCGTGAGTTTCACTGTTCACCTGTGTAGGTGCTTTTTCAGTGGCTTCTGATTAAGTTCTAAGGAGAGTGCTTTTGGAACAGTACGTTTTCAGTCACGTTGCTGCCATTGCTGTGGTAAGAGGGAAGAAGCTGTCTGTGTTTGTATTCCTGTCTGTATGTCTAGCAGGCCTGGAAATGCTTGTGTGTCAAAGGGGGGTAACTCAAACTTCACAGTTTGAGTCAAGCCACTGGCATTTCTGCAGTTACTGTAACGTAGCGGTGCTAGCACTGACGGCAGTTTTTTCATAAATACTCCTTGCCCTGCAGAGCAGATCTGCTGCTTACAGGTCCCTCTGACCATAGTAATTTCAGTGTTCAGTCCAGAAGATGGATTCACACTGATTTGTCTTGGTATTTTCAGAGCATGCTTTTCTTTCATTCTAAAAATGTGGTTTATCCATTTATTAACTATTGAAACACATTCTCAGTTTTGCTCCCTGATGTTTCAAACCCCCTCAGTGTTGTTACCTGCTCATACTGTGTTTTTTAAAAGACTGTACTTATGAACCAAGGCTTCATATTTGCATCCTGTTCACTTACCTCAATGTCCTTTTAAAAAAAAAAAAAAGACACATCCCTTCACTCCTGTCTGTTGTTTCCTTCACTTTTTCCAGACAAGGGCTATGCTGGGCATGCTTTACATCAAGCCTGCTACTGTTCGTAAAATGTTACAGAACAAACACTTTCTTTCTGAGATCTGAAAAAGCCCCAATGCCAAAATGTGTCTGGCTTGCTCTTGTACTATAGCTTCCTTCTTTTTTTTTTTTTTTTAAGTGTAGGTTCTAGTGGAGCCCTTAAATGAACTTTTCAAATAGAAGCACAAGACCAGCAGTTACTTGTAATAAGTCAGAGACCCAGGCTCCCAGGTTGGGCAGTAGTCCTAGCCTGAGCAGCAGATGGGTATTATCGAGGAGGAGAGGGTTGTAAAGCACCACTGAGCTTCCTGCCATAACTAGTTGAGCATCATGTTTAAAGCCAGCTTCAAATAGCAGAGTGGTCGCCATGCGCAGCATGGCGTTGAGATTTCATGTCGTTTTTAGGGGTGTTGGGGATGTTTACCCTGTGTCCTGGCTAATGTCTTTCTCCTTAAATACAGCTCCCTCTGCCTTAATCCAGGTTTGCCAAATTGTAAATTGGTTGTGAGCAGTTAGCAACAGGCTAACTCCTGTTTAAAAGGAAGGGACTGCCAGATATAACAATCTGACTTAAAAAGCAGCAGCGTGCGTTTGTGGTGGAGGGAGCTGACACCGAAAGGCTGGCTGTTTGCTTTCTGTGAATGATATTTTTTATTCTTCACCGATGGCACATTATGTATTGACAACCATGAAGAAATGAATCTGTTCAGTAACAAAATCTATGGGGCCAGCAGTTACTTGGCAGATTACCTTGGGTCTCCCTAACCTTGACGGCATCTCTGAGGGTTTCATCTCTGAACAGACATGTGCTTGTGCTGGCTCCTGCCCTCCTGGATCCTGGCCACCAGGACAACCTGATTCACTCTCAATCTACTGTCCACGTTTCTTCAAGTAAAAATATTTTGGTACCTTCAGAGATGAGGTGCCAGTGTTTCCATGACTTGCTGAAGATGCTCGTTAAGCTCATTTTCCTGTGGTTGTATTCCCCAGTGGTGTGTGATGCTTAGCTTATAGCTACCTGTAGGTACCTCTTGCCAGATGCAGACTCAATTGATGGCATTTGTTTTCACTCCTGACTGCCGACAGCTGATAGGTAAAGCAGCACTATAGCAGCTCTTGTGAACCTCCCTCGAAAGGTTTGATTCTATGTAGGTGGCCATTGTACATAAATTACTCTTATCTACTGAAAACAAATTTAAAAATTGCCCTTTCTTAAGACTCTGCATTCAAGTACACAATAGCCACAGCCAGCTCAGAGGTCATCATCTGGTCATGGTTTGAACAGGGGGTTTTTTGAATAGAAGATTTCCAATTTGCACTTTTCTTTTGCTCTGTGTAAAATGTGAAGGGAAAAAATAACATCATTAATTTTTTTGAGAAAAGCACCTTGTGAGGAAGTGCTCAATTATATTGCATTCAATTTCCCACATGATTTGGTATCATATATCCCCCTCTGTGCTGATACACAGAGGATTTGGCTTAAATCAAATTTGCTTTGATGATGTCAAGTTTATCACAGCAATGTTCTGAGCTGTGTTAGCTCTAAGTCACAGAGGTCCACTAAGTGCTGACCCTTGTGATTGTACCCGTGGAAGGAGACCAGCAGTTACCACCACTCAACGTGGTACATCTGAAACAAGTATACACCGGGCATTGAAGTTTAGACCTTCTCATGAGTTCATACTTTGGATTGCGAAGAGGATTTTAGCACAGTGTGGGACAACTCAGTGGTCTGAGGGAGTATTTGCACAAAACATTGTATTTGTAATATTCCTCTTCTGGTGTGAATTTTTGTGTGTACTTGTGTCAGGTGAAGTAGAATATCGATAGCCACTGGTCCATAAGAAACCTGTCATTTAGTGGATGGTATTGCAGATGATTTGGATGTCAGGTCTTGTGGCTGAGGTGGTTATAAATTTGCTGACAGCACCCATGTGAATATTGTTTCCAGGGTATATGCAATGTACAACTCAGTAAAGGGATCCTGCTCAGAGCCGGTAAGCTTCACCACTCACAGCTCAGCACCAGAGTGTCCCTTCCCACCCAAACCCTCGCACAGGACCAAAAGCTCCTTGACCTTACAATGGAAGGTAGGTAATGCTTGGATCGGGCAGGAGAGCAGGGGAAAACATGGGTTAGTGACAGCATAATGCTTGAAAATAGTTGAATGCCAAGACAGTAATTTTTCAGTAAGGGGCCTGAACTCGATGTACTCTGACAAATCCCTCCCCATGCACTGAGTTGACTTCTAAAATGTATGCGTTTCATTGCATCCAGCTTCTTCTCACTATTTGTTAAGAGATTGCCAAGCTATGCACGAGCCCAGAGCCTTGATTTCACTTTAAACTCTAGTCATTTGCCCGGGGGTGGGGAGAAAAGTAGTTTTCTCTTATTCCCCAAATCACCTTTTGTTGATCTTTTTTTTTTTTCTTCTTTTTTTTAAGTTGATTTTTTGTTGTTGTTTTGTCCATAGGCACCCATTGATAATGGTTCAAAAATCACCAGCTACCTTCTGGAGTGGGATGAGGTAAGCAGTAACTAGTTGAAACAAATACCTAAATAAATGGCACTCAGACTTACAAGGATTTGCTGAGGAAAGGAAAATAATTAAATACAGGGGAGAGTAGAGGTAGGCAAATGAAATCCTGATGGCATTAGGTAAAGAGTTGGAAAGGTGAAAGGGGCAGTGAGGGAGGAACTTTCCATTTGGTGTGTTTTATTCAGAGTTAATATTCTGCTTCCCTTTATACTTAAATTTTTATCATTCATTTGGTGTGCTTTATTTGTTAACTAGCAGTACTTCCTAGTTAATTACTTACCATGGATTTTAGAGGTCTGTTTACGATGTCTGTCTGTCTTCTGGATGCTGTCTAAGCTCAGGAGGAAACACTGCTCCTGCCTCAAAGGCATCATCTTTCAGCCCTTTCTGCAGGGTCAAAGTAACAGTGTTCTTCACGTAGTGGCAATTATTCCCCTTCTAGACACAAAAGGAAATAAGTTCTCTGTCCCAAATACCTTACATCATTAGCAAGCAGCGTGCTGTCGGGGAGAATGCCAAAAGCAAGAGATGTGGAGGATTTGCTGGAGGAGGCGTTCTGGTTGTGAGTCCTCCCTCCATCCCCTAATTCCTTTATGCCTCCTTTCCGTCATGCATGCCATGTTTCTTCAGAAAGTCTGAGTCAGTGAGTGTCGTCTTGGAAGGAAAAAATATGTATTGGGTGGTAGAATAGGCTTGGGCAACATGTAAAGAGAAAAAAAATCAGGAAATGAAGAGCGTGAAGGGGTGTTTAATTGTACAGCCCGAGAAATGTCTCCTGAGGTTTTTAGTAGTCTAAAAATAGTATTCTAAAGGGAATATTCTATTATGAATCGTTTTCCATCATTTCATTAGTAATGTCTTCCCAGATCGTTCTGCCATACTTTGGACCTTTGGAACTGCTCGCTGTGCAAATGTTTGTTGCGTGCAGTATCACTGCAAGCAGGGTGTGTGTGATGAGAAACCTGCAAGGGGGGTCTGTGTGATGAGAAACCTGCTGAACTAAACTGAAATGGTAATTTCAGAATGGCTTCCCATTATTCTCCGCGTAATGGAAGGGGAAAGGCAGTCAGTTGAAGAAGGAAAGGAGAGTAGTGAGGTCTGGGAAAGGGTATTTCTCCAAAAGGATGGGTCAGGATGATCCCGTTACACCTTCTGCGACACCTTGGCTGTGCAATCGTCCTGTCTTGCAAGGCCTCCAGTAATCCGGAGCCATGGAAAAGTAACAGCACCAGCCAGTGAATGGTGGAGTCACGAATGATTCCAGCCTGCAAAGGGAAGGGAAGCCACAGAAGGTCTTGTTGGAAGCAAGACCAGCAACAGACTATTAATACAGTGCATTAGTACTTCAGATATTAATTTTCAGATGTTAATTTTGTCCACGTGGAGGCTAGTCATAGTTCTGGGTATATGTAAGGCAAGTCTAAACTGCTCTTGTCCTTTAAACCCTTTAATGCTGGGCATATGCCTAGAGTTTTATCTTCAGAAAGAATTGTTACAGTGTCTGTTTTTCACAGGGCAAAAGTAGTTTGGTTTGGTCTAGCTTGTGTACCAACGGTGGAAAATTAAGGAATCACAATTCCCTTAGTTTTGTCTGTGTTAATTGCCTGGATATCTGAGATCTGAGATCCTAATAGATAGCTAGCCAGCAAAGGTGGATGGATAATGGCCCTGCACAAATTAATTTGGTACATCTCCAGTGGTTGGACATGACTGCTGACTGAGTTGTGGTTGTCCAAATGTGAGATAGTTAATGCCACAGGTGACACTTCGCTGGAACGTTTCCTCCAGTATGAGACAGGCTGTTTTGAGTTGCTGAATTAAACCTTGCTATTAAGGCCTATTAAAGGAAAAGTCTGGAAATGCAGACTGGGTGTGCCTGCAACTGCAGGAGCCTCATCTGTCTGCGACAGTGAACTCAGCAAGCTGCTCCACTCCCTTCTCGTGTGCCGTTGTAAGTTGTGCCTGCAACGTAGGGTGCTGAGAGCAACCGGAGTTACGGCACCCAAGTACAAAAGAGAATTCGCTTGTGATGACCTGAACCATCACACTCGGTTGTGTAAACTCACAAAAGTTTTCACACCAACTTTGTCACAGTGCCATGCTGTGTTCCGGTGAAATCAAGACATAAATACATCAGGGAAGAGGAGAATGCTTGCCAGGCAATGGTGCATGCTCTGCCAGATCTCAGCGAGAGCAACAGTCATTAGCGACAGGGTACAGAATAAAGTATAAACACAGGAAAAACAGCGATGGAGAGGAAATTAAATTGTGACTGTAGAGTAGAGAGGGGGCTGTGCATGAGTGGAGATCAAGAAATCTATCTGATGATAGAGTTAGAAAAGTGCCCTGAAATGTCAGTCTGCCTTGAGCAGTGGAACTCCTTCCTTGGGAAGGGTCACATATGAGTGAGCCATGGAGAGCTCTCGCAGAAGGGCAGAACAACTATGGAGAACGATTGTCATGCTTTAATGGCAGAGTAAGAGATCCCTTTGGTGAATTGGGTGTACACTAGCAAAATTACCACTGACTTCAGAGGAGTTAGGATTGGCCTCTCTTCTCCAGCGTTTGGGAATTCAGTAGGATCTGGACAGGCCTACACACCTCAGGTGCTAGGATTGGCAATGGTAGTCTGGCAGCAAAACCTGTTAAAAGTAGTAATTAAGGAAAACTCCACCTTCCGGCTCTTTTTCTCTCAACTTTACAAACCTGAACACTTTGAACTTTCAGACCTGAACTTCCCAGGCAATGTTGTTGTGTCAGGATTGATTATTCAGGGTAAGCAAAAGGCTAATTGGAAAAAAACATAGTGTTAAAAACTTCCCAAACAGAAAATATCTCTGTGAAGGAGGTGATGCTTTCTGCAATGCCACCATTCATCAAAACCAGTAAACTGTAACCGCACTGAGAAATGCTGCCGGCACTGCTGTAAGAATCAGGCCTTTGTTACTAATTAGATGTGAATTGATCGTTCTGTGAGTAACTGGTAGTAAATAAATGTTTCTCTTGTGCATTGGGTAGCGAGAGTATCCTGTGTGTTGTCTGTGGGAAGCTGAGGGCTATTCTGAGCCAGAGACAAGGACATCCCCTCATGCAGTGTGTGTCACTGCCTGGGGCTCCAAAGCACCTTTAATGCTGAGCCAGTGCACATCTACTCTGCTTGAGAGAGAGATGGATACAAAGCCACACTGGAGAGTTAATGATCACGTTTATGTATAGATGATAGTCACAGAATGGTTTGGGATGAAAGGGACCTTAAAGATCATCAAGCTCTAACCCCCTGCCATGGGCAGGGACACCTCTCACTAGACCAGGCTGCTCAAGGCCCAATCCAACCGGGCCATGAACACCCCCAGGGAGGGGGCAGCCACCAGCTCCCTGGGCACCCTGTGCCAGGGCCTCACCACCCTCATAGTGAAGAAGTATTTCTTCTTAATATCCAATCCAAATCTACCCCCTTCCAATTTAAAAATATTCCCCCTCATCCTATCACTACCTGCCCTTCTAAATAGTCCCTCTGCAGCCTTCCTGTAGGCCTCTTCAGGTACTGAAAAGCCACTATAAGGTCTCCCCAGAGCCCTCTCCAGGCTGAACAACCCCAACTGTCTCAGCCTGTCTTTGTAGGAGAGGTGCTGTAGCTCTCTAATAATCTTCATGGCCCTGCTCTGGACCCGTTCCAACAGTTCCATGTCCTCCTTTTTGGGTACTCCAGAATAAATGGAACTCATTTTGTTCTGCCACAAAGTAAAACTTTGTGTGCTTATTTAAACCAATGTATGCTGTGCATGGTGGTCCAGCAGATTTCGAATATTTGGAGCTCTGTGCTCATGCTTGGACTTGTGTGTGTTCACCTTCCTGCCCTCTTGGTCTGTTCTGTGCCTCCACTGCCCTAGGAGACATGCAAGAGGAGAATCTTGGATAAAACTGGGTTTTGGGTAGATTTTGGGGGTGTTTCATAGGTCCTGTTCTGTCTACTGAATGTAGCTATAGACAATTCAGCCACTTGCATAGGAACCTGCACAGTAAATGCTTTGCGGAGATCCTAGAGCATGTAGAAATTGTTGGCAGCTTGCTCGCAGCATTGTCAGGTGGAGCATCAGCCTGTTGCTTTGTATCACCAACATGAACCAAACACAGACATTATGCCAGCAGGTCGCCACCTTTGCTCCTGGCTGCTGATCTGATGCTGGCCATGCTTATTCAGCCCTTTGCTGGGACGTCTTGTGAAGGGCTGGGCTCTAGTTTTCCATCTGCTTCACCTGCAGTGTCCTGTCCCTCCTTCAGCAGTTACTTACTCTGCGGTCAACAAAACTTGTGGAAAATCTCATCACCCTTGTCTCAATAAAAACTACCTCCTGGAGAACCTTCAGCACCCTGTCGTAAGGGTGTGCACAGCCTGAAATAGAGCTGAAGTTGGAGGCAAAACTCTTAAAAACTGTATTAAAATGTTCTGTCACAGTGTTGTTCAAATTCAGGTGGATTTATTGAGCTGAATCAATGTTGTTTGCTTGGGCACACCCTGATGGTTGTCACAATATGGGTTGTCCTCACGAAGAATAGGGGAAACAGGGCTGGTGGAGAAGTCAGACAGTGTCTGTTCTCCCTCCCAAATCTGTGGATTAGAAATATTGGCGGAAATGATACAGTATATTTTAAGCAACTTATGAAACATTATTTAAGGGATTAAAACTTGGATGCCGAGTGTACAAAGGATAGGAGAAGGATTCTGGGAAAAACTGTAAGACTCTTGGGTGGCAGCCAGTACCAGGCTGCCAGTTGTTCCTGTCTATAATTATGCCAGCATTAGTGCTTTCATAAATCTCGGGAGGGAAGGAGCAGAGAGACTATTTCCAGGCTATTAATGCCAGGATAATTAGAAATATCAGCCAGCCTCTCCAATTAGTGCCAATAGCGTCCGAAATACCAGCCAGTCTGAGTAATTTGAATACCAGTCAGTCTCTGCACGAGTCTGGGGAATGTACAGTACCACTTCTAGAAGAAAAAAATATATACAGTATCAGAATTTGTACTGGTATAAAGTTGAAGATAATGTAAATATTTGGCAATCCTTGCAAAGTTAGAACCCACCAGTTTGAGAAAATTTAGTTCATTGGTCCATTGCTCTTAGTTCAGACATGTGCAGGTAAGATTTTCCATGACTTCCATTTTAGCCAGCTGTCATTGCTCATCTCTTTGTCAGTCACAGGCGTAGCATTTGGTCACTTAGTTCTCTTGGAGAAAAAAACCATGGGAAAATGATTAAAAAAAGACATTCTTAAGCAGAATGCAAAAAGAGGTTAAATGTTTTCAAATTGTTTATGAGCAGAGAAGTCATTAATGAGGAATAAAAAATAATTTAATGCATCTAAACCTATAAAAGAGAGTTTGCATTGGGAAACAAGAAGGATGGTTTACCAGGTGGTTTAACCAACATGGGATTGCTGGTTAGGTGTTGGAGAGTCTGGATTTCAAGTATGGTATTGCTGAGCTGGGAAGTATGATGACCTGTTATTTTTGTCCTGTAGGGGTTTTATTGTATAACTCCATATCTAGGGGTTTTTAGACCTAAAAGTTGGCTTATTTACAAAAAACCTTTGCTTTAGGATTCATGATTCTCTTCCAGTTTTGCCCCCTAATTTACATGCGCCATGCAGTGATGCTACAGGTGGGTGAAGCTGAGGATTGGGTATAAAACCAGGTCCTGGAACAAGTGTAGGATCACACTGTATAAGTAAATAAAAGGGAATTATGGCTGTTTGTCAGCATCTGAAACATCTCTTCAGAGCCTCCAAGTTGTTGTGCTGTGTGGGAGGTCTGCAGGATTGCTTCTAGCTTGATAAACACATTTTTTGAGACTTACTACAAACATTTTATGGAGCTGTTCTTGTTGCAATCCATGTGAATAGAGGTGGGAATTGATTGGGACTGGGGAATGGGCCAGTGAAAAATGTATGTCCTACTTGGGCATATTTGAAATCTTTAATGAAGAAGTGATGTATTACTGAGTGTGGAGGAAGTACGGTGTGAGGGAGGACAAATGGTGCGGGGGGAGGATGCAGTGAGGGACACCTGTATAAATAGTTTTCCTGATAGCCTGCTTAGGTGTAGAAATATCATCTTCTGTCAAGCTGGTGTATATCAGGTGAAAGAAGTAGTCTTGTCTCCGGGCAGATACTCATTTTGCCAAGCTAAAATGGACATTAAGAACTGTAGAGATGGGTGTCAAAACAATGCACGGCATAGCAGAGCTCTTGCACCAGCAGAACTTGGGGAGATGGGTGCAACTGTATGTCCTGTGCCAGTTTGAGTACATGAGTGTGCTTTGGTGTGCTTTGTAATGTTATTGTCTGTTAGTCTTGCATTCAGGCTTCAAAGTGGCTTTTAAACCACTTCAGACTTTTAAACCACTTCAAATTGGGTAGGTATTATTTATGTGGAATTGAGCAGTCCAGGCCTTTTCTCCTCAGAGGTTTTGCAGTGACCGCTTCCATGTGTGGCATAGGGTGAGACCAGTTATTCCTTCTTGTCTTGGGGTCTCATGAAAAGCTCAGATTTTGGTATACCCCAGGGCAAAAGCAATTGGGTTGGATTGAAAAGGTTTGGTTTTATTTTAAATGTGGGGGGAAAGGGAGAAAACTTCCAAATGCCCCTGTCTTTGGCTGTGATGTACTGGAAGAAGGACCTGGGAGCCAGAGATGTCTTGATACCCTCTCTTGCTGCTGCCCCATCTTGGCTGTGTCAGGGCTTGTCATCACTCCAGGTCCCGTTGATGTGACGCTCCTGTAAAACACACCTGTGGCATCCGTGTTTCTTAGCAAAGCCGTGTACTTCCCAACAAATCCTCTTTGCTTGTCCCTTGCTGCTTGCTCTGAGCGGCGGGATAGCTCCAGAGCCTCCCACGTGGAATACTCCGCCCAAGGAGTAAGTCTGTCCTGCCCTTGAGGGCATGGCGCTGAGCAGAGGGCTGCTGCCAGGGTTGTCCCGTCGGTCGGCCGTGGGCTGGCTGCGGGGAACGAGAGCCCTCTTGTGGGATAGCGGCGGGGAACTGAGGTGCCGAGGGGAGCGCTTGGGAGAGATGTTGCTTGCAGCCTTCCTTGTACTCCTGTGGCTGGGTTGATTGAGAGATTAACCTCACCGTTAATTTGCATGATTTTCAGTTAATGAGTAGGGTGGCAGAAGCTGTGGATGCCTCTCATGAAGATAAGCATCTGAAAAGAGAAGGAACCTGACAGCAGACTGTCGATGTGCTGCTGTTACTGTAGGTAGCATAGCGGTGCTGTGAGCGGCTCTTACAGCTTGCTTTGCGCTGCCTGCAGGAAAGCATCTAATTATAATTATCATTTAACAGCTCTTCTGAAAACCAGCACTGTGTGGTTGTGTTTTGTAGCTGTCCAATGACCCTGTGCTCTCTTTCTAGGGAAAAAGGAACAGCGGTTTCAGAGAATGTTACTTTGGAAGCCAGAAGCATTGCAAGTTGACTAAGCTATGTCCAGCTTTGGGTTACACCTTCCGATTAGCAGCTCAGAATGACATCGGTACTAGGTAAGGTATCCTGGGGTGTAACCCAAGGGTTCTTCCTTGGAAAAAAAAGGAGTAGTGGAAAAGTTTATCTATCGATGACAGTGTAAAAAGCAATTTCTGGGGAGATGTTTGTTGGTTTGTTTCTTCTCTTTGTGCTTTTGAGTTAAATATCTGATACTTACTCTGTTACTAACACTTTAGAATAGGTTGCACCGTCCCCAGTGGTATCATTCACCTCCCAGGGAATCACTGTGTACCTTCATGACAAGGCTAGCCTCAGAAGATAGGCACCTTTTGAGGTGTTCAGTGGTGCTTTTGTGGCCTTTTCCTAATACAAAAAGAATACATCTGTTATATAAAACTTCCACCAGGGACCTCTGTGAACCAAGAAAAACAAGCAAGAGGAAGTTGGTTACAGATTTTTGAAAGGAATCTTGATATATTTATTTTTCTTGTTTAAAGTAAAGCCCTTCTGTCTCTCTTCAGCAGGACAGTCCCTTCCTTCTTCCGCAGGGCTGGCCGGGGTGGGAAAAAAGGGTGAGAGAGCCAGGACGGAGACAGGACAAGCACACTCAGGGCCATGTGAGATGGGTTTCAGGTTCTGCTTTTATTTGCACATGAACAGATGCACTCAAACGAAGATAATGAGAAATCAAACTTACTGCAATCCTCCGGGAGCTGCTAGGGAGCACTGGGCTAAAGCGTTATGTGGCTGAGGGCTGGAGTGTACCCAAAGAGATGTCATGCTGCTGGGGCTGTGTGCTCCTGCGCTCACAGAAGCATGTGGGACTGAAAAGCTTAGCTGTGAAGAAGCTAAACGTCCGGTGCTCTTCTGTGCTCCTTTATCGCCCTCCTTAGCTAAATGGGATCTAATCCTAACTGCAAAATGGACAGAAAAAGAAAATAGTGGTATATAACAGTGTGGTTTGCTGAGGGAGATTCTGGTATTGTTCTCTCTTGGAAAACACAATCCTCTTACTAATATGTGGCTGCTTTTGAAAGTTTCTTTATTCACATTCTCACGTTTTCCCTCTGAGAAGCACTGGGACCATTTACGTGTGCAGAGTCCTTTTTGCCAAATTCTTGTAAGATTGCTTCCCTCCCTCTTGAAATAGACCGTGATCTGAAGAGAGACAGAGGCTTGAGCTGGAGCTGCTGAGTGTGACTGGAAGGGCACTGCTGGTTTTATACAAACTTCCCTATTTCAGCATCCCTTCTCTTCACCAGATTCCAAATGTTTAAAATATCTTGGGGTGTGATTCAACCCTCTTTTTTTTTTTTTTTCTTCTCTCTTATTTTTTCCCCCACCTCTGGCTCTCAAGGGAGTGAACTAAGAACTGTATTTATAGTCAGCTCCATGTTACTCTGTGAGATAAGCACCAGCAGCACGTGGTTTATTTTTACAGCCACAATTCAAAATTATGACATAATGTCACTCAATGCTTCACGTTGTAAAGTGGCTTTGGTTCATTGCAGTGCTATTGGACTTAACCACATAAGATGCTTTCTCTTGCACAGGTGTTAGTTGTGGATGGATTTTTTTAAACTATAATGGTAGTTCAACAGATATACTTTTTTTTCCCCCAAGACGGATGACTTAGAAAAATGAGATATGGCTTTTTGTGTGTATTAAAATCGTGCATCGACTTAAAGGAGCAAAATACATTTGTACTTCAGAAACAAATTTGCAAATTGCAAGAACATTGCCTTCAGTTGAGAGTTCTGAGGTGGTCCTCCTGAAAAAGTCACCCAAATCTGCCTTTTTAAACCTTGTTCCCAAATTTCGGCTGTACATAATAATACATTCTGCATAGAACCTTAAGAGAAAGAACTCTTCCTACTCTTGTTCAACACCACTGCCGGTTAGGTTTCAGGGCACTGTGTGCTGGGACTTAGATGAGAAGAGAGCAGGCATGACCTCTGCTGTGGATGTTCTATCTGGTTGCGACCTGAGCTGTGTGAAAGAGCAGCTTTATTCCAAGCTTCAAATGTGAGGAAGTTTGGGCAGGGGAAGTTGGAAAGGTGTAGAGAGACACCCTGCAGAGGTGGAAGGTATCTGTGCCTGCACCAGACAGCTCCTGAGGGATGCTGAGCATGTGTGGTCATGACTGGATACATTTTCTCTGCTTGCTTTGGAGAGGGGTGTCTGAAACAGTGGGACTAGATTTGCTGGAGTACTTGGCTTTCCGAGGTGTAGCTTAAATAGAAGTTATATTCTGAGTTTATAAGAGGAGGAAACTATCTCAAATTTAGCATCTCAAAGTTCAACACATGGATATATCTCCTATGGTTTGGTTCCTCTTTGTTAAATAAGATTTTGCTCTGCTTCATAGTTACTAGTAAGTTACTATTTTTCAGGCAATCAGATTTTTTTTTCAGTATTAGTGTGATAAGATCTGTAGAAATGACTTTGAGGACACATATAACCCTGCATTGTTCTTTTTCTATGTTCTGGCGTTTCATAACTGGCTCTTCATCCTTTCCACCTGGGCAATTTTAACATTGCCTGGATTTTTTTTGAATATGTGAAATATTTCTCTAAATACACTGAGTTTTGGGGGAAAGGGGGTTCTTTTGTTTGCTTTAATATTGCTCTCTCTCCCTCTCTGTCCCGGTGCAGTGGGTACAGCCAGGAGGTGGTATGCTACACTGCAGGTAATATTCCTCAGACCCCTTCTGCACCAAGGCTTGTTCGAGCCGGCGTTACGTGGATCGCGTTGCAGTGGAATAAAGTCGAAGGATGTACACCAGAGGAAGTGATTTCCTACACCCTGGAAATCCAGGAAGAAGATAATGTAAGCACTGTGTTACTATGAAGTATGCTCCATGACTTAAGATTGAATTTCCATTTATTAATTTAAGATCACAAAATCACACTGGTTGGAAGGGACCTCCAGAGATCATCGGGTCCAACCCCCCCTGCCAAAGCAGGCTCCCTAGCTCTTCTCACCAAGAAGGTTGTGGATTGCTGCCTTGAGAGGGGGTCTTTTAGGAGTACTCGGTGCTTGTCAGGATAGAGATGTGTGATTTGTTTGGCTCCACAGCAGAACTGTGAATCTCTATCTGAAAACCTATACTGTCATCCGTGACTCATTTACATAGCTTCACTATGGCCCATAAGGTCTAGGGCAGCTTGTCCTCATAGAGTGGGTCTGCTGTGTCCTCCTCACTGCAGCTCTGGTGCTGGCATTCTGTCCTCTGCCCCTTTGCTCATTATGTGTGCTGAACTATCCCAACTGTGTTTGTCAGTCACACCGTCCTTCTAGAAGGAAAATTGCCATGGCCTTGCAGCTTAAAGCCAATAATGATTTCAAAAAGCATTTGACTATAAAGCCCCTTTGCTATAACGTGTTCTGGTAACACAGAGAGTGCTTCCTCCAACTCCTCAGTTAGGGGAATTTGGTTGTTTTTTTTTCCAGGATAGCGTGTTTCACCCAAAGTACACTGGAGAGGAGCAAACCTGTACTGTGAAGAATCTCCGAAGAAGCACGCAATATAAATTCAGGGTAAAGTCCTTTTTCTCTTGTCATTGTATAGCTTTTTTCCAGGTACTGTAGGGACACTTCAGAACTGCCTGCAAAATTGAGCCCACAAATACAGATTAATTTTTATACTAACACCTAATAGATGAAACCAAAGTTGTATTTTTGCTTTCGCTACAGAAGACGCTCATTGCTTGGCCTTTCTGAATCAGGCATGGTTCTTGGCACTGTGCTCTCAGGTACGAAGTTGTAGAGGTGTGACTAGGGGCCTGGGCTGGTTGTAGCTGGCTGTGTTGTTCCCCAAAAACCTGAGCCCTGGTCGCAAAACCTGTCTCACTTCTATAGAATGGCAAAACTGCTGTGGGGAGCCCTACAATCAGAGCTTCCTTCCCCAGCTCAGGGGTCTGTTTTCCTCTGACATGCAGAAATTGAAGATTTTCCATCTCAACTGTGTGTGTGGCTGGTTTCAGAGCTGGTTTTTTAGCAGGTGTCGATAGCTCTTGCTCTGAGAGAGACTCCTCACAAGAGAGATGCCTTGAAGTCTTCTTGCAGTCACAATATTCGGATATCTGCCTCGGTGCTACTGAAGCCATCAAACGCAAGTGCTGGGTGCCACTGTTGAGAAGGAGACAGTGTTATTACTAGCCAGACTGTGCAGCCTTGTACAGCCTGTGTACCAGCAGACTGTCCACCCAGACAGCCTTGCAGCCTGGCTGTCACCGCAGAGCCAGCAGCCGATCGGGACTCCACGAGATGGCGTTCTGCCACGCCGTCTGGAACACTGCCGTCTGTCCGTAGCATGGCCATCCCTCCAGAGCTGAAGAGGAGCTGGCTGTAAAGCTACCTCTGCTGTGCTCCTGTGCTGCCAAACCAAAACAGTGTCTAGAAGTAGCTTCTTGTAATGTGTAAACAGCGCAGGCATAGAAGGATGCCATAGGTTTGTGTCAGAAACATTTGGCTTCTGAAGGTCTGAATATATTCAGGAACAACAGCAACAACAACAAAATTACCCAAGGACTAATTTAAATCCTTAAAAACAACTTTGCATATATTCCTTTGGGACAGAAGACCTTGTGCATTTGCATGAAGAACTGCTCAAGGAATTGGGAAGTCGTTGTGGTGTCATTCGGAGATGATGCCTTTTAGTTTAGCATGGTCAAAGCTCCTGTGGCTGGCTGAGGGAAAAGGACAGTTAGTGCTTCTCTGCAACATTGCTATCGAAGTGAACAGGTATTCCACAAAACTGGGTTGATACCAGAGCAAACTTGTTGCCTTGTGTCGCTGGCTACGAGCTGATGTGACACAGCACTGAGACACTCCCTCGTTGCACGCTCACCAGCGTTCATAGCTTTGCACCTTGGGGAAGGATCTCCAAAGCTACAAAACAACCGACCAAAAGCAAACACAGCCACCCTAGTGTCACAGCAGTGTTTTAAAACTTGAGATGGGGGGCTGCCTGGCAAGTTCTAGACTCATCTTCCAGCATGGCCAAAATATTTCTTTGGGGAACCCCCTTAATAATAAAGAATTAAGGGGGAAATTTAAGGGTAATCTGGAAGCAAAGTTCTATTTTTCCTTCTAGGAAGAGGATGAGGGATTCTGGGTTGGGGAAGCCATGGCTCCTAAGAAAGCATTGAAGATCCTGCTTGAACAGTCAGTGTAACATGGATTTTCAGTTCCTGCTGGGCCAGTGCAATCTCGAGCTGTGTAAATAAGGGAATTTATGAATGTTGCGTTGCATTTGTAGCTCACACTGATCCCCTAGAGCTGTTACTGGGGCACTTGTTGAGCTCATGTCTCTGGTGTTTGTGGCAAGATGTCTTGTGTTGGAGAATAGAGAAGAACCAAGATAGTGGCTTTAGTGACTGATTTATAAAGCAAGCATATGAGCAAGAGAATCTCAAATACGTTTTTGGCCTCAAAAGTTGCAAATTGTTTTCCTCAGACGTCTCTGTTAGGAGAGGACAGAAATGACTGCTCTTGAGAATAACAAAACTTCTCAAGTGGGAAAGTTCCTGCTAGCTTATATATACAATTAGCAAGGGTAATACATATTTTATTACTCACTACTTTGGCAGCAAATCTCTGTCCCAGAAACTAGCATGAGCTAATTCAGCTTTCAACGGTCACAAAATATTGGACAATTTGGGGGTTTCCTGTACAATCTTGATCTGCTTGGTCTTCTGGCCAGGTCCTCATGTCTTTGTAGTTGAGCAACCTTCTCCCTGAAGTCATCAGAAGGTGTTCTTCATTGGAGAAGAGGGATTTGCCTGAGGAAGTTTACTTTGCGTGCATCCCGCTCGTTTCAGCAGCTGTAGATGACGCGTTTCTTGTTTGCATGTCATGCTACTTAAGCTTTTAATTGTCTGATTACTGATACTCCAAAGTAATTTGTTTTAAATAGCAGTTTAAAATACCTCCAAAACAAAACCAGCATGGTTATTGCCGTTATTTTCATCTTTTATGAGTAAATAATTGCAAGTTGCCATGTGATATTTCTTTTTTAAAGGGAAAACCAGCAGTGCTCTTCTCTTAATCATATCATGTTTTACTGCTGGTGGAGGGAGGGGGAAAATGAGCCTGGTTTGTAAAGAAACGACGTGGCAATCTAATACCTGTTATTAGCATCCCACACGCTTTGTTGGGATGTGACATGCTTTCCCATGTAACGATATTTGTGCCGTGACTAAAAGAAGTCTCACAGAGAACTGTCAGAAAAGCAGTTAGAGTAAACAGTGGTAAACTTCTTGTGGTTTTATTTCAGCTGTTTGCTTCTAATGTGGAAGGAAGGAGTTCTCCCAGCGAAGTGTTGGTGTGTACAACAAGCCCAGACAGGCCAGGACCTCCAACCAGACCCATTATTAAGGGGCCAATTACAGCTCATGGCTTTAGTGTCAAGTGGGGTAAGCTGGTTTGTTTTGTCATAGTAGAGCTTTTTAATAAATTCAAATAAAATTATGTAAATAGGTATTGGAACTTAGGTTTTTCATGCTGCTTCTCGGTTGAAAGTTGGACGTGTTTGGAGAGCTTGAAAACTGAAATCTTTAAATATTTTAAAAGGTGTATAGAAGCACTTACGCTTTCAGAATCAAAAGTGTTCCTTACTGAGTAGTTTGCACTGCAGTGCATCTTCAGGCTTTTCACCATTTCATGTCCCATGGCAGCATCATGCCAGCTGTTTCCTTTATCAGAGGGCAACCTTCCAAGTTGCATCTCACTTTGCTCCTTCCATACATTCTGTTTGTAGCATCATTACCCAGCCCCCTTATTCTGACTCACACTGGAAACCAACATCTGCTACCCACTTCTTGGTGTAGTTAGTGTGGGGGAGCCTGTGGAGGAGAAGGAGCAAAATCAGAAATGAGTTCCATAACCTTTTTGTTACGTTTCTCACCTAATCTTGATTTACTAACACCTTGCCCTACTATTTTTTTGTTCAGATCCTCCTCAGGATAACGGTGGTTCAGAAATCCTGAAGTATCTATTGGAGATTTCTCAAGGGAGTCTGGAAGGTAAACCTGAAACATGTTTTCTCTGTTTCTCTAAGTCCATTACAGCTACTATAAAGAAATACTGACCCATTGAACTTGGACTCTTACTGTCGTTAACATGCTAATGCTGCAGATGGGCTCAAAACTGAGCCACATACAGCCTTAAAGCTTGCAGGGATATTTTCTGGAATAGTTTGGGTTGGGGTTTGGGGAGGTTTTGGGGTGTGTGGTTTTTTTCTGTATAAAGTACACTCCTTTCCCTAAGACTGGTGGAATTGTAGGTTACAGGACTGAACCTACTTGTTGAGTTGCTATCGTTAATATATTTTAGAAATACATTTCTAGGTGTGTTTGTCTAGATATAGGGGGTTGTGTGTCTAGATATAGATGTGTCTCTAAACAGGAATAATATTCATAGTAATTCAACAAAAATGACTTTCCCAAAATACATAATTTGTGGAAGACCACAATAAGGGTTTTCTTCCCTCCTGGGCACTGGTAAATATCCTTGCATTACACTTCTCTAACCCTGGATATCTCTCATGTTTTAGCCAATCAGTGGGAAGTGGCGTATAGTGGATCAGCTACAGAATATACCTGCACTCACTTGAAACCAGGCACTTTGTACAAACTCCGGGCATGCTGTATCAGCACTGGCGGCCACAGTCAGGTAAGTATTACTTAACAATAAGGACTGGATGGTTTATATTTTTCAGAGATTTGTGAAAGATTTCTGTTTGAATAAAAAAGGTGAGTACCTTTCTGGTCGCACGGGAAAGCTGTGCTACTGTGGCACACCAGTGGCAGTTGATCTGATGTTGCAAGTTGCTGAATTTTAGAAGACGACTTTGTGTACCTGATGGGGTTTTTTCAGGCAAACTGCAGTTTAGCAAGATGCAGTATCCTCAAAACCAATCTGTAGGTGTTTATTGCTTACGTGAGAAAAGACCATTGTGTTTATCTGATCTGGGCAGACCCTTGAGAAGGACCACAGACTGTCATGTCCCGAGCCTTGTACTGACCAAAGCTGGTGAGCAAAGATGCAGTAGTAATTTGTTCTAACAACCAATTACCTTTTAAGTGGCTAAATTCTGTTTGATTTTGGGTTACATTTTCCAGCCACTGCTTCCTGTTGTTCCCTTCTTTGATTTTAAATAATTTCAGTACCTACACTTGGAATCCTACTGCTTTGTTTTGCGTTTTTTTTAATGATTGAGTAGTTTAGGCATTGATATTGTTTTAAAAACAAGGAAAATTAAAATAAAGCGGCGCACCATTAGCCATCAAGTTTCTTGTGCTGCAGTTTTGAACATGCTAATGAAAGAACTCTATTAATTGCATTTTTAAGTGACATGTTTAATAACACTTCCCATCCTTTATCGTTTAAATGCATTTCTATTAAGTGGCAGTTGTAGTAAACAATTTCTTGGGCTGCTTTCTAATCATGCCTCACTCTGTAGGCGGTAGTGGTACCTGAGAGCTAACTTCAGCTCCTGTTCTTTTCTCTGGCAGTGTTCTGAAAGTTTACCTGTCCGTACGCTGAGTGTTGCACCAGGTCACTGTCGGCCACCACGAGTTTTGGGGAAGCCGAAGCACAAAGTAGTACAGCTGCAATGGGGTAAGCCACTGGAGCATGTTGAATAGTGTTGATCTTGATGGGCAGTTGCTAAACTTGCCTTAGCTTTTGTTTCTGATGGACTTTATAAGAAGTTGTGGTGTGTTCTGATCACTTGGATGTGCAAAGCGAAAGTTGGTATGCTGAAGTGTGTACAAGTTGGAAGCTAGGCTTCTCATCAACTGCCGTGGCTCTGCGTTGGGTTCTTGAGCCCAGCTGTCCTCCAGTTGTCCTTTGGGCCTGGTACTGTGCTCCCATTTTTGTTTTAGTTAGGACCCATCTCTGTTATTGGAATGGCTATCCCTTTATTGCAAAAGCACTGTGCAATTCAAGACCTTTCTTATTCCTTTGCAATATTGACTTAGCAGGAGTGTTCTACAGCTTTTAACATAGCGCTTCTCTCAGAAATTTGGGTTAGAACATATTGAGGATTTTGGGTGGCATTTAAACCCTGATCTGCAGTATAACACACACAATCAGTAATTTTGCAAAGGACTTGGACTGTGGACTTGACTCTAAACTGCCAGGACATGCATGTTTTTCAGTATACAAGGTGCATGCCAGAGTTGGTTTTTTTATTATGATACTCTTTCAGCATTCAGGATTCTTTGTGACATCACTGGTTAAGATGAATTACAGAGCAGTATCATTTTTAACTCACAGATACATCTCAAAGCCAATATAAAAACTCACCTGTGAATTCAAGATACTATAGAATCACAGAATCCCCTGGGTTGGAACAGACCCTTTAGATCAAGTCCAACCACAGCCTAACCCTCCCTAGCCCATCTCTAGATCATGTCCTTAAGCACTTCATCTACACACACTTTAAATCCCTCCAGGGATGGTGACTCCACCACCTCCCTGGACAGTCTGTTCCAATGTTTGACAACCCTTTCAGTAAAGAAATTCTTCTTGATATCTGACCTAAATCTCCCCGGTGCAATTTTAAGCCATTCCCTCTTTTCCTATCACTTGTTACATGAGAGAGTCTCTAGAAGACCATGTTTCACAGTGTAGGGTTGCTTTACAGAACCCCAGGTAGGTTGATTCTGTGGTATTGGCTTGTGATATAGTTGCAAGTGTTACCAAGTACCTTGTTTTAATGGGGGAGAAGGTGCCTGCAACAACACAGATACAGTGACAGAAAACAAATTCAGCTGTTATTTCAAGCTAAGTGCAGGGTTTAGATCATCGTACGGAGATTTGGTATTTCATAAACTTTAGCACTGTGACTGATGAAGTCTGAGGGTGGCAGTTATTTGTATTTTTATTGGATGTTAACGAGGCTTTGCCAGAAATCCCATGTATAAGTAGTTTGGGAGGGTATGTGACCCACCACAGCCTGTGGCTAGCCATAGCCAGCAGCCAAGGCTGCGTCAGCGGCCACATGCCCCCAATTTCTCTCTGTCCCAGAAGGATTCCACACTTGTCCCATTCTTTGTGCAGCTTTCTATATCTTTTCTTCTGCCTCACTAACCAATTTTTTTTGCTTGCAGCAGTACCTTTGCTTAAAAATTAGCTGGGGATTTCCTGGCACCAATCACAGCTTCCCAGGGTGATGGCTCATTGCCTTGGGGGACCTGCTGCTCCACCTGACTGGGTGAATGGTGTGGGCTTAAAGTAATTTTACTTACTTGCTTTAAAAATGTCAATGATGTACATGGATGGGATATAGAAGGTAAGGCATCTGTTGAAGAGGAAGATAATCATTAAGATTTTCCAACCTAAACCATTCCATGATTCTGTATTGATGTACTCACAGAGGCACATAGGTATATTTGTATATACATATAAATATATGTGTATATATTTATAGATATATTTACAGATACAGATATGTGGCCTGTGAAGTAAAAGAAGTTAATCTTCCTGGCATATATCCTTACATTATTAATGAAGAATCTGATTTCTTTCTAGATGTCCCTCCTTCAGAAAGCAGCTGTCCCGTCTCAGAGTACAGCGTGGAAATGACAGAACCTGAAGAAGTTGTTTCTGAAGTGTATCATGGGCCTGATCTGGAGTGCACCGTCAGCAACCTTCTTCCTGGAGCAACGTACCGGTTCAGAGTGAGAGCTCTGAATGATGGCGGGGTACGTGCAGCTGGCCAGAGTGTGCTCTGGCTGTTTCTGGCTGGAGGGGGTACTGTGCCTGTGATGGCAGTTCTGCGAAGTGATTGTGTTGGTGCTGGGTCCATGGGACAGGAAAATTAAGTGAGAAATACTTAAAGGAATTTCCCAGGAAGAGCTGCAGTTCTGAATCTGATACTCTTAAAAGGAGATTTCGAGTGCTATTATGATTTGACTGGCCAAAATCAGCTGCACCAAAACATGCAGCATCCCTGTTAAGTCATATCTGCTTGCACAAAGGAGTCTGATTATTCCCTTTCCACTTCATTCCATTTTGGTTTGGATCTTAACTGGGTTAAAACAATTACTGATGTTTCACTCGAGTGTTTGTGTAGTTTGAGGTAAACTTGCCTTGTTACTGATTTTTGTTTGGTTTAATTGGGGGGGAAAAACATACTTTATAGATTTTATTAATTTTTTTTATTACTTTCTGATTTCATGACAACTGGAAGATGTGCCTTCCCAAAGACATCAGAAATTCTGTCTGATGTCCAGGGAGATCTGTTGAAAGATCTTGTTGATTCAGTGAGGTTTGGGTTGGTTCTGCTTGCTTTGTGAGAGCATCTTTCCAAGGGTTTTTTATAAAGGCACTCCCAGCAATGCTTGATTCATATTGATATGTTTGTTCCCAGGAAATCTTGATCACAAACATAACACACAGGTTTAAATTTATTAATTTACAGGGAAATGCTTCTGTTAAAACTTAACTTAGGTGTTAGAAAAATACGCAAGACTGTTAAACTGTTTTGTCTTTAAAATATCTGCTATTATATTTATGTGAAAAATGAATTAAATACGCATGAAAACATTGGGTTTACTTGCTGGAATGAAAACCATCACCTACCTTTGGATGGATTTTTTTTTTCCTCTCTTTTCCCTTTCTCTTTTTTTCCTCCCTTTTTTTTTTTTGGCAAAATGGTGTTTAAAATTGGAAAGCATTCCTTGTCTCACCCTTTGGTAATTGAGGGGGCTGGTTTGGGTTTAATTGGTTTTGTGGGGTTTTTTTACCAGGTGCAAAACTGGGGTGTGGGGGGGCAGGCTTCTTTACCAGATGCAAACCCCTTTCTCCCTTCCATTAGGTAAAGAAAACAGCAGAGGTTGGTAAATGAGATTTCTTGAAGTGTTCATTCGTTGTGACTCCAACAAAGCCATCAGCGTTAGCCTTTCTCCAGATACTGGCCTGTATCTGTAGGAAGGATTCTGGGGTTCATAACTTCACTGTTGTTCAGCCTTTGCAGTGGCTCATTGTTTTGGTACTGGCTACTATTATATTTCAAACTAAGTAAATATCATTGGTTTTCCTCTAACTGCTTCCAACAAAGTTTTCTTTGTGCCAGAGAGCGACTTTAATTAGCTTGGGGATGTACTGAGCAAACTCCATGATCCCACTCACGTGGCCTCCAAAAGGCTGTTGCCATTGTGCTCACTCTGCTGTCCTCCACTGCTGGTTGCAGCCACATTCCCCAACTCTTGCAATTTGTCTTTTCTTTTGCTAATACATGTTTAAATTACTCTCATACCAAGGGCTCAGAAGTTGTCTGAGCAGTTGGCTTAGCTCCGCATGCATATGCGCTGTGTGCCCCTGCACATTGAACCCAGTCGGGGGCTCCATCACATGCTAGCCTTTCATAATTAACCTGGCAGACTTTTTACATAAAAAGAAGCTAGATTTGGACTCAAATATGTGCATTGCTGTTGCTGTGCTTGTCCTTATATCAACAAGAGGAAGCCAGTTCTGCCAGGCTATGGCTCAGATATACAACGGTAAGGTAGAGGGGCACAAAACCTTCTTACTCTTGGGTAAAAAGGAGGTGTTTTACACTTTCTTGGGCACTCACTGCCACACAAGAGGGTGTATGGGCTGTCTGCTTGTACCTGAGCTTATCTCCCATTTTAACTTGGCAGTAGATTACTTGGTCTCATACTGAAGTGTGTCAGAAGCCTGGTCTATCTTTGAGAAGTTTATTGCTCCGAAAAAGTTTGTGTGCTGAAAAGCCTCTGGGGAATGTGAGATGGGTTGTACGCTTATGTATTGATGTGCTCATACCTTGTTCCCCTGTAGTATGGGCCTTATTCAGAAGCTACAGAAGTCACGACGGCAGCAGGACCTCCTGGCCAGTGCAGAGCACCTTCCCTCTCCTTTCTGTCTGACACACGTGTACTTGTGAGCTGGGAGGTAAGTCTGGTATTCCTATTGTTTAACTTCCATCTTGCTTTCCCAAGCTAATACAGTCACCAGAAAACTTCAGAGCTAGTTGGAATGCTGCTCACTGGATTGGAACTTCTTTGTGTGGAAGAGAACCATGTGCAGAAACTATTCTACTGAAGAAAATCATCTTCTCTACTTTTTTTTCATTAAAGAATTGTATAAAGTTGATGATGAGTCATCCAGGCTAGGATTCAGAGACAAGACCTCCTACGCTGGCGTCGGATGATAGAGCGCTGGTCAGTTGGAAGTGCTCTCTGCAGGCTTTTAGCATGTCAGGAGTGTCCTGGGGTGGACTGGTGAAGGCAAATATTTGATTTTGGCTGAAGCTGGAGTCTCTGATATGAAATGAACTCTACGCAAATGCTTACGATGTAAATTTTTTTTTTCCTCAAAAATTGTTTGTCTCTTCCCCAAATATTTACTTTTACTTTGTGTGCGTTCCTTCTCCAGGATCTTAGACTTTGGACTCTTAAAATAAAGTCCTAGCTGAAATGCCGAGGGGTTCACTGGTGTCATTAAAAAAAGAAAGTATGTAACTAGGGCAGAAAGGGAAGCGTGTTGTCATAAATAAAGCTGTGATGTGGAGCAATAGGGCTGTAGTTCTGCCACAGACTTCGTTTGGAATCCTGTTAGCTATTCCAGCCCTGTGTGGGTCAGGTCCCTTCGCAGAAGGGTCCTTCCATTGAGGAGTTGATGTTCATAAGTTGCTCAAGTAAACTAACAATATACCAGATATTGTTGTCACTAGTCACTTGTACTAACAATATATCTAGATAACAACCATCATTTCATAATAAAACAGGCGTGTTTGGGGGGGATTTGTTAATATTTCTTGTGACGTTTTGCAATGTTAATCTAGGAGTTGTGCTGGAGCTTTTAAGTACTGCCTTTGAAATGGATGTACAGACAGGCTTTTGCTTTCCCCAACATTGAGCATGTTTCTGGTAGGGTCTGAAGTTAAATGCAGAATATATTTGTTTATTTGAACTAAAAAAAAGCAGCTGGGGATGGAGTATTGTGATTTGCAGTGGTTGTGTTGTATCATTTTTGGGCTGGTAAGGTTATGAAAGACAAAAGCAAAGGACTGCAGGATTTTAGCTGTAGAGCACAGAGGTCCCTACCGTGCCTTGCTTATGCGTTGCTGTAAAAAGCTGGCTTAGCAGTTCCCAATGCTCCTGCTGAACCAGGTGGGAGCTCAGAGGTGGAGAAACCTGTGGTCATTGTGGTGAGCAGTGATGCTCCACATTCTTTTACTGGAAAGTAGACCTTGGAGGCATGAAGCCTTGGCCATATACTAGCCCATGCTTCTACACATAGAGTGGCAATTTCCCAGGTATTCCTGGTAGAAACATAAAATACTTTGTTTTGGGAACCATGCCCTTACGCCTGCAGTAGCTCATCTCCAGCAAATCTCAGGCATTTATTACGTTTCCCCCCCCCCCCCCCCCCCCGAGTTCAGGGTGATAAAGGGATTGCTGAGGATGTATGGACCCTGTTGGAGTCTTTCTGTGGACATTAACATACCCAGGTCCACGCTCCCATGTTGTATACTAGGACCATGATCTTGATATGGGTGATTTTCTCTGAAAACCTCAGATGAGCCCCTTGCTCGGCGAGGTTGTTCTTTTCTCGGTAACATGAGTAACTACTTCAGGCTTGAAGGCCAGCTCTTCCAGTGCTGTGTTTTGATCACTAGGCTAGACTAGATTAATGCTTTCTTGTGTTCTCCACGACTCCGCTTCTGCCAAGCCAGTGGAGAGACAATTTATTCCTGAGTGTCCTGATGAAAAGCAAAGTAGCTGTGTACACTTTCTCATTTCCCTGAATTTATCAGGTAATTTTTGTGCAGAACTGGTCTGTTTCAGTAACCTATTAGGGACCACTAATCCAGCACATTTCCATTTGCAGCAGTAATGCTGTATTAATTTGAAAATAAGGGAGAGGGTGGTTTTTTTCATGTACTTTATTCCTTACCCAGTGAAACACTGGAGATCTGAAGTACTCGTTTCTGAATTGAACCACATAAATATTTGTGTTGCAGAGTCCTGAATGTTCTGGAGCTGACATCTCTGAATACAGATTAGAGTGGGGAGAAGATGAGGAATCTCTACAACTTGTGTATAATGGCACAGAGACCTGTTTTGAAATAAGTGAGCTGTCAGCAGCAGCGCATTACTGCTGTCGGCTACAGGTACGGAAGTTAATGAGGTTTTTTCGCATGCATTGCAATTTAAGATGTAAAAAGGTTCCTTCCACTGTGGTGTTTATTTTTTATCATTAGCCACTGGGAAGTTACGTGCTCTGCCAGTCAGGAGGAATGCCTCTGTTTTAGGTACGCAGGCTGTTGCTGTATAACCAAGCTGTTTAGATTCTGCGCAAGTCAAAGTGGGCAATGAAGGGAGTGGGTGTAACTTTTAGCTCTCAAAAGTTGCTCTTGTGTATCATGTGGTTTATTTTCAGTGAATGATGCTTTTCATGGCCACGTTGCCTTCTGATATTTCAAGAAAATTACTATGTTTTAGACAAACTTTTTAAAAAGATATTTTTCTTCATGGTAATGAGATGTAGATGACATCTACCAACAGGACATTGAAGATTCCCCTAGCTTCAATAATAAGCTCCAACATCTGTTTCATTTATCAAATAAAGCAAACCAACTGAGTAGGTTCCTATGTACATAGGAGGTGGTAGCTGCCAGAGAGAAGTCCTCCTCTTGACCATTTTGTCTCAGATTTGTGAGATTTCATCTCATTTAGACTATCTGTATGATATTTTTTTCTCTGATCTCTCTTTTCCCTACTATTTTTAGTAGAAAGTAACAGTTAAAATATATTTCTGGCATACATATATAGAAAAAAATAAAAATACAGCACTTTCTCTCTTTTATGTCCACTGAAAAATAAATGGAAATTAAGTGGGAGTGAAGTAACAATCTATTTGCCCAAAGTACTCTTCCACAAGATTTATTTGTATGTGAAGGCAGAATACCACCAGCAAATCCAACCAAAAGTTCATGTACCCACCCAGCTGGCAAAGTGTGGACCACCCAGGGACATTTCTTTGATCAAAGCACAACATGACTCTGTTGAGTGTTTTTTCCTTACTTTTTTTTTTTTCAAACAGGACATTGAATATTTTTTTATGCTTTTTTTTTACCAAGTGCTTTTGAGCAGCTGGCCATCAGCCAAGGATTTAAGGCCCCACACCTCTAAGTACACTCAAGTGTACTTTCTGACTTGGTCACAGCTGGCTGTATATGTTATGCTGGCGCTGAGGTGGAAGGTGAATTGAGAGAATCGAACATGTTTGAGCGCCTTGGAAGCATGAGCCAGAAGGTGCCTCTCATCTGGGGAGGAGGCAGAGCGGTCAGCATCTGTGGGGCGCAGAGGAGACTGTGGGACCACTTTTGTGGGGAGCCCAAGGGCATTTTAATGTTAAAACTGGAAACAGCTGGATGTATAGCATCTTTGTGGGCGGGTGTTCATTTAAAATTACCTGACATGAAAACGCTGTGCAAATCACCCACTTTTTAACACAGCCAATATAACTTAATCCATAGGCAGATGTGGAGTGAAATGCACAACAGCACTAAGGCATTTCATTGAGGTCCATCAGTGGCCCAGGTGTTAATTTCTAGAGAGCTTCATCCTCTAGAACTGATCTGGAGAAGAATTTGTCATAAGATACACTGAAGCATTTAAACAATTTGAAAAAAAAACCATCAGAAATATGTATAGCAGACAAAGAAGGCAGGTTCAATAGTTTCAGAAACATTAGAATTTTTTTTAAATGAAAAGGAGAGAGTAATAGTTGTTTTTCTTATCTGTTAGCAGCTTTGACAGAAAAATCTTTCTGTTTTTAAAAATAAAGATCCCCCCCCCCAAACCACATTTACTCTGCCTTCTAATAAACACAGCATTGCTATCTCAATCTACAGTAACTCAATAAAAAGAGAGAATTGAGGAATCAGGCATATCTAACCACAGGGCAGACAATTTGTCTCTACTATTGCTCAACTTTTTTCCTGTAATGAATATTTCTGAAAACAATTGCGGCTTCTGCAAAGGGAAATACTGTGTCGTGGCAGGGGGGAGTATCCAGGAAGCAAGGAAGAATGAAATTCCCATCAGTTATGCTGATGAGATTGTCCAATAAAGCACTTAAAAGCACCACTAAAAATAAATTGCTTGTAGCAAGGAACAGATTGCCAAACACTGGTTTAGAGGCAAGACAAATAGTGCCATCGGCAGACCACAAAACAAGGCTCACTTGTAACAGCTCTAGGAGCTGCTTCACTAAATAGAAGATGTCCCTGGAGCAGGATTTGTTCTGAAGGGCTTCTTAAAGGCTGACAATTTAACTTTATTATCTCTCTTCAATTGAAGAAAACACCTCCCGGAAAAGCAGAACACGGTTTGTGTTTGCATTATGCAGAGCAGAAAGAAGTTATTCACTGCAGTTAAGCGCAGATAAGAAATCAAACAATTGGTTAGCGTGTCCTTTCCTTGCTGGCCTGGTCCTGCTTGCAATACCCTAAACCCAGGTTTTCCAATTAATTGTCATCCAGGGGCAGACTCTGGGCTCACTTTTCCAAGTGTGAGAGACATGTGGATGATGGATAATGCTAGGCAGTGTCAAAATCTGCTTTTGAAGTTCTACACCTCCTGTAGCTCAGTGTGTACCATAATGTGCTGTATGAAGCTCTCCACGTACCTTGTGGGCAAGCAGCCTGTGGGCTGTATCAGGAGGAACCCAGCCCAGCAGCTCAAGGGGGGGTGCTATTGCTCCTTAAATGCCGTTCATGAGAATCTGGAATGTTGTGTCCAGTTCTGCTCCAGGCAGAGGTTGAAACAGAGATGTTCAAGTGGGCTATAAAGAAGAAAGTTATCACCATGCAGGCAATTAAGGATTGTAACAGTGGTCCAGAGGGGCTGTGCAATCTCCATCCTTAGAATTTTGCAAGCCCTGACTGGACAAAAGCCTGAGGAACCTAGTCTATATTCAGATTTGGCTCTGCTTGAGCAGCAAGTTTGACTAGATGCGTCCCAAGGTCCTTTCCAGCATTTTAGTTCTGTGTTTCTGTGCACAGGTGCTTGGCATAACCCTGAGGAGGTAACGTTAGCCTTTTCCTAGGCCATTCCAGTGAAATACAAATGTTTCCCTCCAAGCATGAGCTGATGGCAAGCCCAGCCTGTACAGTTGTGCAATGTTGGGCTTGCAAAGGCAGCAGCCAGTCATTAATGAGCAGAACTGAGCCAGATGTTTAAAACTTGGTTTCCACTGTGGTCCTGGATCTGCAGGTCAAGATGAGAAGTTTGATAATTGGTTGCTCTCCTCTTCAGTGGAAAACACTGAGCTATGTGCTTTGATGGTTGGTTTGCTGGTGCTTTGTGACTTCTGGGGAAGTCTGAGTCATCGGCGTAGCCCCGTGCTGAGTTCCTGTGCTCTTATATTGGAAACCTTTTAGCATGAAATTAGCTATCCGTCCTCTGGGTTAGGAGCCAGTGTAGCTCTCCACAAGCAAAATGCTCCTGATGGGTACTCTGCTTCCATGACGCAGCTGATGTTGCACTCTGCAGTATACTGAGGGTTTTATACAGGGCAGCTCAACCATTTCAGGTAGCCCATTTGCTGAACAACGTGATGTCACCTGCCACTGACAGCATGACTGACGTTTTTCCTTACTAAACAAAGTTTGCTGCTGATAAAAAGGTTACGGTGAAGTTTGATTAAATAGCTCTTAGGGAGAAGAGGATATTCTCCAGTTTATCCAAGAGGTACTCTGAGTACCAAGGAAGATACGAATTGCTCTAGTAGAGGGTATGAATCATGATTTAGAGAACAAGCCGATGGAGCAGGTTGTCTGCAGAATCCTTGCAGTAGCTCCAGGCTGCACAGTTCATTACTATGAACTCATCAGACACGTGAAAGAGAACATCTGTCCTGTAGAAAGTATTTATTTATATGTTGTTTTTTTAACACACAGGCTGTTAACCAGGCAGGAGCCGGACCATACAGTGACCTGGTAACCTGCCGAATCCCCGCATCTGTGCCTGATGCTGTCTCTACCCTCTCCGTGCTGGAGGATGAGCGTGCAGATGCCTGTCAGCTGTCACCCTCTGTGTGCCTTGTATTGAACTGGGAAGAGCCATGCAGTAACGGAGCTGAGATCACGTCCTACAACATAGACCTGGGTGACATCAGCATTCCAGTAGGAAACGTTACAAGTTACGTTATTGGTGATTTGCTTCCAGAAACCTCGTACCGGTGAGTACCGTTTATTTTCTTCCTGGTCCAGAGCACTCAGGGTGAGACCACACAGCTTAATTTTATAAAACAATTATTTGTGGCATGTAAAGTGAGTAAAAAATAAAACTAAATGGATCCAACAAGCCAAACACCCAACCTAGGGAGCACGGAAATCTGCAGTAATTCCTTTATGGAATGAATCACGGTATCGCTTTCTCCCCATTTGCTTCCTCTTTTTCTTCTTGCACTATCTCTGACCTCTCTTTCTCCTTAAGTTGCTCTGTTAACGTCAGGTCACTCTGGTAGGTAAATACACTTGAAAAATGGGTGATAACTAAAATTACTATACGGCATTTCATGGTTTTTTTCCAGATGCTTGGCAGTAGTGGAGTTTATATTATTAACAGTATTGATCCCTGTGAGGGGATAGCAATTCACACACAGTGAACTTTTGTTTGTACTGCTACAGATGTTTTTTTGTTCCTAGCATATATGGAGATTAATTAAAATCTGAATTTTAAACAGATTTCTTTATATTGCTTCAGAATTTAAATTTCTGAGTGACATTGCTAAAAGTTTGATCATTTCTTTGCTCAGGGTTATAGGGTTTTTTCCTTACTTGCTAATTAAAAAAATAATAAAATTAAAGTTTCATGCAGGCAATGAACAGTACTGCAGCAGAAGATGTGACAAAAGAAGTTCTATTTTAAGCGTTGTTTTAATAAATGCCAAAATCTGTTTGCCCAGTTGTAAAATTAGACATGACACAGACCTTCTGTAATTTTATTTTTTTCCCCCTTTTATGTAGTGAAGGTCCCAGGCCTACAGGTCTTGGAAAGTTTAAATAAAAAGTTAGTTTCTCAAATTTTATCCTGTACCCAAAGGAGAGAACAGTTTGTATTATAGCTAGTATACAAACAGGCACACTAGAAGTTATTTAAAGTAAGTAACGTTCCTTGCAGCATCCAGTACGGTGGATCCTGATCTTTGCCTAGAATATCTAGGTTTTCAAACCATTAATGAAAAATTAAGATGATGTTTGTTTGTTTATTTATTTGCTATTTTATTTTATATATATCTTTATCTATCTCCATCCCTCTGTCAATCTGAAAAAAAAAAAAGCCAGCAAACTAGGAATTAGGTGATCCAGACCACCACTGTTCCAGGTCACTCATGGCAATCCAGGAAATATGGGTATGATCTTGCTGTCTCCAGTTCTTCAGTGGCTTGTGTTGCTGTCATCTTTTTTTAGCAAAAGCAGTAATAAAGTATAAGCTTTTTCTTGTTTTCTTGGTTAAGATCCGAGCCTTGTGCTCAGTTTGAGCTAACACTGAGGTGAAAAGAAGCCCCTTCCTCCTTCCTTGTCTTGTCCTCTATGTTGTGCCCAAAAGTGCTTGTTGCACCATTCCAGATCGGTCTTGATGAAAACCAACCAGACTTTTTACATTGTAAATGGGTAGAGAGAAATAAGAAAGGGTAAAGAGAAAGCTAGTGTAAGGTATTAGTGAAAATAGTGTCTGTGAGTAAAGCTGCACCAAGTCAGGGTGTGTTTGTCATGCTTCCAACCTCCATCCGTCTCCACGTTCTCCCATGTTTCTTGCTCTCTGCCTTGCATCATCACTGGTACTTATGTGGTCTTACTCGAAGCCAGATGAGGGAAACCAATTTTTGGAAGACTAATAAAATGAATAAGAAGTTGATGAGTTTGTCTATGGATTGGCTACCCAGCTGTAGAACTGCATCTTGTTTGGACTGTCTCATACTCCCTAGTTTCTCTTCAAATGTTCCATGAAGAGTCCAAAGAACTAAAGCCAAATGAGAGCTTTGAGCAACACAGGACAGCCAGGATGGACCATCTAAATTGCTCACTAAAGTCTTCAGTGAACAGACTGAATAGTCTCTCTTTTTTAGCTGGTTCTTGGCTATCTACAGCTTTCTTTAGGGAAATGTCCTTGCCTTCAAAGCTTGAAAAGGGAGATACAGAATGAAAGGATGAGCAGGACATCAGTCTTCTTTATTTATAATCATGCTGTGGTCTTGCCTGCAAAGCTCTTACTCATGCTGCCATGAAGAGTGTTGTTACACTGAGATCATACTGGATTGTTATATTTTCATTCTTATTTCGTTATTTTATAAATCCCACCGTAATAAATCACATCTAGTCAGGGAGTCTGCCTGTCACTGATCCAAATGAAGAGGCTAAAGCACAAGAATGAACTGTGGTTGTACTAAATATTGTCATAAGGCTGAGTTCCTACAAGAAAAAAAACACTGTAAAGAGCAGAAACCAGCAGATAACTCATCAGAAGCGATAATGTATGACAGCTCTTTTCTTTAATAAAGCAAGAGAAGGAAACCCCCAAGTCTTGCATCTCCTGCCTGTCAGGGAGTACAAGTGACTGTGGTTGAGTTGCAAGAGCACTTTGCCTATACTGTGAGGCATTTTTCTGCTAATAAAAACAGACATGGCAAAGTGTTTTTTCTATTGATCTTTACCTCCCTCATCAATATTTCTTCTGCAAGCCTATCTCAACACCTGTCTTTCACCAGGAAGTCTCTGTACCCTGGTAAGTGTATCCATAAGAAACAAGTTTGTGTGCTAGAAGGTGGTGGGGGTTCTGCCCTCGCTGTTTCCATCAGAAGAGCATTTCAGAACATCACTGATCTCAGTCCCTAAATTTGTCCACTGATGTTTTTTCTTTTTGTGTCAGCTTTGTTTAACTCAACCAGCTCTTCTGTCTCCCAAAGTGTTTATTCCGTGCTGTGTTTAAAAGCAGTGAATGTGTTTTCTTCCAGGCCTTGTTTTTCCTAGACTAAACAAGCCAGACACTACTGGGTTTGAGACTCTGTGAACCCTCTTGCCAAAGTTTCAGCCGAATTTGAAATAAATCAGCAAAGGGCTTATATGTTTTACTTGCTTTGGAATTTCACTGTCAATGTTTTTGTTTGGGAGAACCTGAAATTGAAAGCAAATCTGGGTTAGTATGACTCCACCAAGTCCAGGATTGGCATGGGATGTTGTTTTGCACGGGGGTGTGATTCTAACTTGTCTACCAGTGTCTGCTCCATTGGACTCATTAGTTTGGGTCTGGCATGGCTCTGTGGGAATGGCCATCGGTATGTGCTCAAGTATACATGGAGCAAGCTCTGGGCTCTTTGTGGAGGTGGGCTCAAAGCTGACATGTGAGATGGCTTCTGTGTCTTGGTCAGCGTGCTGCCACAAGGATTTGCGTCCCAAAGTACATTCAGGGCAGGAGGAACTGGGGCATGCCTCTGCTGTGCACCCTCATGCCTTCTGACTTCAGAGGGACTTCTCCAACTTCAGACACAGACCAGCAACGCCAGCGCTGCTGTAAAAAGGAGATGCCTTGCAAAAGCGCTGTGTAAACGTTGTTGCTGGTGAGCAGCTGCAGAAATGTGTCTGAGTTGTGCAGTCTTTCTGTTTTATTGACATAGCCATGGAGCTCTGGGAGCTCTGATTATAGGGTAGTAATACTTGGACTGATTTTCTGTGAACTGATGTAACTAGAAGTGAGCTAATAAATATTCCCCAATAAATAAGTATTCAACAGTAATAGAAATGCCAATTTTCTATTACAGTCCATTCCTAAGCTTTGCTCAACGCTTTCCATAGCTAATTATGTGCTGTGCTGTTGAGATACTCCCTGCAAAACAGCTTCCAAATTTCAAGAATGCTTATTTTCTTCTGAAGTTGCATAGTTTACAGAAAAACATAGCAGCCTTCTTAAATTCTAATAGCAACACTTCATTTTAATTTGGTTGAGGAATAAGAACTCTACACAAAACTGTAGAGAGGAAAAGATCTTCCAAGAGGAAGAAAGGAGAATGCTCATGGATGCTCAGTTAGCAATGCTTAAATGGGTTATAAACAACATGTATGCTCCAGAGTGTAAATCTAAGCCTTGTTCCAGCCCCAGAAGAGTGCAGTCAGAGTGGGGATCTGTGGGACAGTGAGACTTCTGCCCGCTGCTCCATTCAAACCGCTGCTGATGGTGGAACATGCTGCTTCTCCTCCCTTTTGAAGCCTGTGTCGTTTTAACTCCCACAGGTTTCTACAGGCGTGTGTATTGCAACTGGTGGCATTCCACTTCTGGGAACTAGTGAATCCAGCTCTTCTCATGTCAGATTCTTAAGATAAATTCAAAAGTGATTTTTCAGTTTGTTGGAATACTATACAAAGGGTTTTGTGACCAATCTGAAAATAGCATCCTGTTTAGTGTGTTTATTTTCCTGGGTCAAGAATCTTATAAGATAGAATGGTCTGTTAAAGGTCTTGTAATGGTTTCTAAATTTTGCCTAGTCTGATCTATTTTTCTAAATATTTAAAAGATGCAGTGGGAAAATGTGAGAATGAGTACAAATATTGGTCCAGGGTCTGCAGAATTAGGTACTATTCTCTATAAATAGTCATAACGTTTTGGAAACAATTTACTTTCAAATTGTGACTGTCAGATTTTAAAACCATGTTTCCAAGAGGGTGTTTGGAGTGTTTGAACTTAGAAACATTAGTGAAAAAGCTGAAAGGAATTGGGGAAGTGATTTTCTTACAAATGTTTCTACATGTCTATATACTAATTTTACACAAAAATGTAGAATTTCTTTTTCCCAGTGTCAGTAGTATAAGCAGTAACTGGTTTCCACAGAATGGTGGAAGGTCTCTTACCCACTGGGGCTGAGGGCCTCAGGTTCAGAGAATCACAAGGTTGGAAAAGACCTTTAAGATCATCAAGTCCAACCTTTCCTGTCCTATGCTAAACCATATCCCTAAGTACCACATCTACCCATCTGTTAAACACATCCAGGGTTAGTGACTTAAGGGTCTTAGGGCGTAAAAGTTGCCATTAGTCTTATTGGGCTCTGAAGTCAGAAGGAGAGTGTGAGGGCTCTGCTTATTTGTGTGTGTCAGGAGGTGAGAACGAGAGCACCGTGCAGCAGGTGAAAGCAGCAACAAATGGGAGGAGGAGACACAGTTCAAACTTGTGCAGATACCTGACAAGAGGACATCAAGTCAGTGCAGATGCATATTCATGTGCATCTCTAAAAAGCACATTTGTTGACGTCTGCTTCAGGAATGTGACGTGGTATTTGAGGGAGATTCATTTCAATCACTGCTTATCTTCAAGCATGGCAGCTGCCGTTTGGAATTCACAGTTAGGGTGCTTGAGGACAGGGGAGGCTTTGGTGTTACTGGGACTTTGGATAATGCAAAGTAAAAGGCAAATCCCAGCAATGTGCTCTCGAGCATGTTGCTGTAATCAGTCAATGAAAAAAGAAGTAGCATTTTGTGATGTAGCTGTTCCTGGTCTTGTGCATGTGCTGACAGATGACTTGCCAGAATCCACTGCAAATTCAGGCAGTTTTCACTTTTTTTTACTGGAAAGACCATTAAATATTGATGACTTTTCAATCTGAAGGAAACCACTAACGTAGTATGAAATGAAATCAATGCCTATATTAATTACACTTCTTGCGATGCTGGAAAAGCCTTTTGTTCAGTTTATGTCAGAGGCTTGTACACAGCAGCAGAGGAGGCTCCCACCACAGCTTTCTTCCTACCATCCACTTTTCAGAGGCAGAGGATGAAATCACCATTGTGTAGTGGTGTAAGGCTGTCAGGATGTGTTTCCTGAAACTAAAAGGAAAATAAAAAGGAAGATGTAGCTCCAGGCCAAGCAATACTTCACCCTTCTTAATGCTAGTGTGAATAAGCAAAGGTTTAACCACACATTTACATGTGACTCCATAAACACTGCATTTTTACAGTGTATGATTGTTTTAGCTTCCTAATCAATAGAAAAACCTATTATTTTACAGCATGGTTATTAAGAATTTAACCCTTTTTGTTCCTTAAATTGCAGAAAATACAGGTTTGTTTTGTTGGGGTTTTTATTACTGGGGGGCTTTTCCCTATCCCTTTAACTCTATCTAATCCTTTTTCTGATGGTGGTGCTGAAAACTTGCTGTTTGAAAGCAAAGTTCTTTCTCATGTGTTGCTTATGTGAGCTTACATCACTTCATGTGGTTCAATCAAAGTAAGTAGCTCTGCCAGCCAGAGACAGTTTTGCTTATCTTCAGCTTTTTCTGAGGCACGTGGTTGTTGGGGTGTGCCAGGGTCTGCTCTTCTCCCCCTACCACCTTTCCCAAGAACTTCTGGCTTCTTGGTGGCTGATAGTTTCAAGAAGCAGCATCACTTCTTCCAGAGAGACTTTTCATATGGAAAAATACGAAGCTACGGCACACAGGGTGTCCAAAGTAGATGGCATCTGCCCAGCTATCTAAACAAGGCTGAGCTATCTAGAAGACCTAATTCATTCACTCATCCTGTCATCTTTTATTTCCACGTTGATGTAGCAAACTTTTGAAACCTTCCAGGCTTGTTTGTACCAATGTTTCTATTTGCACAGCCCTCGGTGCTCTTTCGAAAGGCATGTTTCACATTTTTGTTATGATGCTATTGTTGATGTTACCATAGCAAAAGACTGTAAGCAGATTCTCATTGTGTGAATTATTAGGCTAAGGTGCAGAGAGATGAGAGACAGTGACAAATCAGGAGCTGGGAGTCATTATCTTAAGAAAGAATACAAAAGAATGGCTCAGTCCTCAGGATAGTCCCAAATTACATCTTCTCTGTCTAGATAGAATATGGAGGTGGCTTTCATGGCAGTGACACTAGTGCTGTGGCTTAATGATTCTACCTAAATTAGTCCATGACCTTTGTCAGACAACCACAGCACACTTCTGCGTTTTATTTATTGATAGTTACACACTCTGTGCTTTCCAGGTTGCTCTTGTGCTGCTGTCCCTTGTTCATGCAGTGGAAGGGACTGCCATGGGGTTCTGAAATTGCGTACCTACTGCCTTATGCATTTCTTGGTATCTTCACCATGGCTTTTGCAATATCAACAGGATGATAACACTTGATACAGTTAGAGAGCCATTTGTTTTGCCACAGCACAGTGCTGGGAGCGGGTGTAGTGATGGAGCGGTCGGGTCCTGAAGGCTGTTTTGTCTCTTTTAAACCAAGAACCTCCTAAAAGCACTTTAACAGTAACCTTTTTATTGTTTGTTTTAGGATCAGGATCCAGGCTGTCAATGAAATTGGAGCTGGACCGTTTAGCCACTTTATTAAAGCAAAAACCAGGCCGTTACCCCCTTCGCCACCTCGGTTAGAGTGTGCTGCAGCGGGTCCTCAGAGCCTGAAGCTGAAATGGGGAGACAGCAGTTCCAAGCTTCACGCGTCCGACGACATGGTCTACATCCTGCAGATAGAAGACAGACATAAAAGGTAAGAGAGATTAATCTTTTCCTTGTATTAATGAAAATTAATTCTGGTTCCTCACAATGCAGTTGTGAAACACAGTAAGAAAAATGTTGTTTACCTGTTCACCACATTCCTACCATGTACAAAATCTGTTTTAATGGGGATTCTGTGCATGTATCAAACCGAGCAAATGACATAATGATACTGTTAAAAGTCGTTCTAGAACCACCACAGTCAGTGCTGTGCTGTTGAAATCTTAGCAAAACCCTAGCCCCTCTGCTAATGAAGGTTAATGCTGAGTTTTGTGGCCGCAGTGCTTTTACCCTTTGGAATATGCAAAACAGAGATACTACACCCAGTGTGCTGTGTGTATTTAATAAAACAAATGGTTACAAAATCAGAGGTGTAGGAAAGGCAAAACTAACCCACACAAAGGTTTCTTTGGGCAGCATATGATGGTCAGGATTTTACAGCTGTCACAGTTTGGAGCATTAGAAAGTAAAAGCTTGGCATCAGCTTGGTAACTCCACAATAATTACGAAATAAGAATGCCAAAGAGCTCATCCACCCTGTTTCACTTCCCTGAAATTTTCTTCAAAGCCATGAGGGCTTTTGATATGTAAGACAAAAATGAACATGAAACAGTCAGTGCTCAGCAAGATGTATTTTCCCATGGAAGCTTTGCATAATAGCATTTGCTAATGAAGCTCCAGTGTTCTGATTGGATATACGTTCAATAAAAAAAGGAAGGAAAGAAAGACAGTATGTGAGTATTGTTTAACAGTCTGAGCTCTTCAGTGAATAAATATCATAAATGGCTCATAATTTACCTAGAAACACTCTCAACTATTTAATTAGGTAAAGTAACTGATGTATCAAGCAGATAATCCTTAGAGACCTTCAACACAGATCATAATTTGGTGTAAATTAGCATGATTCCTTTAATTTAAAGAGAGCTGTGCCCAAAAGGTCTAATTGTAAATATTAAAATCACCATGAATAATGCCTAAATACCTCCCAGTGTCTCAGCTACACTGATGCAGAGAGGATACACGCTCCCCTGTATTAATACTGAGAGGTGTCCAATGAATATAAATGCCTACGTGGAAGTCTGATTGATAAAACCAGTTTCTTCAGTGTGCAGTGATGCTTGGCAGGAGCCCATCACCTGCAGCAGCATGTGATAAGTCAGCTCTAAAGAAACATCCAGCCCGCTTCTTTTGTTTGCTTTCATGTAGCACTGTAGGTAGGATGGTGAAGAACTGAAAATTGTTTTAAACCTGGTTTTTATGTTGGAGGAAATAAGTTTCCTTGTTTTAAAAAAACCCAAAACTACATTATGTTACCTGGCAGCAGAGAAGGAAAGCTTTTTTCCCTCCTTTGCTTTTTCACAAATGTTTCCCACTGCAAATGCTCTCTTAAGAGCCGTTAATGAGGAGGATTATTACTCTGCTGGGTCGTCTTAGCTTTAAATTTGGCTAGGAGCTCCTGCTAGCTCCCAGAGATGCAGAGAAACTACTCATCTGTGTTGCTCTGTCTCCTCCTGCTTGAATGGCATCCTTGCATGGAGTGGTTTCCTTTGCTGCTTGGGGCAACATTTACTTGGGATAATACCTGGAATGAGCAGGAGCACAGAGCCCTGTGACTGATGGAGTGCATGCTGGCGTGGGCACAGCAGAGGAACAGGGTGGATGCGCTGCTGGCAGTGCCAGGTGCTGTCTCGGAGAAGAGTTGGACCTGGCAGATCTGTTTATTTGTTCCCTACCTGACAGTCCCTTTTTGCTCCCCATTGTGTGCATCGATCACAGGGAGGCATGTCCCTGAAGGGACACAGAGGTCAAGTTTTGTACATTTAGGAGAGCTGTCGCTCCTAATGAGCAGCCCACACGCAAATTGGAAGAAGCAGCAGTTAGTTACAGAGGTGGGAGTCTTCTCTTCGGTCGTTCCCACAGAATAAACCCTGTCGTGACTGAGGGGTTTAGGGGTTTCTCACTCATGTGTTGGAATACAGCTCTTTGAGCATCGCTGTCCTCTTCAATTGCACAGTGCTTGCACAGGCTAAACTGCAGACATCTAATGGGATAATCAGATAAAATAAGAATATTTCAGGTGGGAAGGACCTACAGTGATCATCTGGTCCAAGTGCCTGACCAATTCAGGGCTGGCCAAAAGCTGAAGTGTGTTATTAAGGGCATTGTCCAGATGCTTGGGACATCAACCACCTCTCTAGGAAGCCAGTCTCCAGTGGAAAAAAATTCACTGAAAAAATTATCTAGAAGGATGTTCTGGGGTCTCATGGTTTGAAAGGCCCTAGGAAGGTTGCACAGTGTCCCCTCTGTTGAGAGAAGAGATAGCACCTGACTTGAGGGAAGAGGCTGTGGTATAAAAATGGGTAACTCAAAATTCACTTTTGTCATGTCCTTCGTCTTTGAAAAGATGCAGTTACTGTATCCTTTGGGACATCTGAAGTTACTTTTAACAGCTTAATATCGAAGTGCCTCATCTCAATATTAGGCTTTTCCCTTTGGTGAATCTGAGCAGGCAGTTTGCTTCCTGTGTCATTGCTTACTGATGAGGCTTAAACCAGTGTATAGTTTTAAAACACCAGTGTAGCATTTTCAGTCAGAAATACAGTGATGAGCAAATTCTTTAGAAAAAAGAAAATCATGGGTAAGTCACATTCTGACCCCGACAGCTTTAATGGCCTTTTCACAAAGATTCAGCTCTGGTGCTGTGCAGTGGTAGCCAGCCAGTGCTCTTGAATATGCCCTGGTCATTAAGAATTGTTTTTAACTTTTCCGTGCTGTAATGAGGTATAACAGGCCAGTTGTTGGAGACTAAATGTTTCATCGATTGCAAGACCTGTGAAACAAAATACTTGGAAATCTCCTGATGCTGATTAATGTAGGGGCTTGAAAAGGTGTGCACATCAGAAGTGTACCTGCCTTAGCTCTCATTTGCTCTTCAGTGTGTGACATTTAGGAAGATCAAATTAGCATCTCTTGTCCTTTCAATTAGGTGTAGCATTAAGTGGAAAGGAAGAAAAATCTGTTTCTAGAAAGCACAGTACATGGGAACGGTGGGTGAGAGTAGTTGACCTTTATGTAAAGAGCACGGTAAAATTTTTCTTTTTAAAAAAAAAAAAACAAAAAAACCCCAAAAACCCATCAGTTGTGACTTCATTATCAAACTCTCATAATAACAAGAAAGTCATGTTAATCAAGTAGCAAATTTTTCAGGATACTGTGTTTTTTCTCCTCTCATAGTGAAACAAATAAACCTAATTATTAAAATGCATTTGGGTTTAGGGTTGGGTGGGTTTTTTTTCCTGTGCTGGTAATTAGTCTTTAGTTGTTCCTACAACTAATTATACCTCTTAGTGTCTCAAAGGTTTCACAGTATCCAGTCTGAAAGAGAGAATTAGGGAGTACCTTATTAGTGGGTCATTTGTCATTTGATTGTGTTTCTTTTAGGTGAATAAATGTTGCAGTTGAGCTGAGTTCTGAGATTTTTCTGTGTAAACAGAATCCAAATAAAAATATATATAATTATCCTTTTAAGGGAGAATCATTGGTGAGGTTGACTATGAAGCAACCAATTGTTGATAGATGTATTCTTTTAAAATACCAATGAAGGGTGATTGACAATGCTTAAGTCATCTTTTGTTAATTGAATTGCGAGAGAGGTGTTGACTGACATTCAAAACTGTAATTGCTTTTGTTATGGTCTTTTACTGAATAAATGAGTCACGCCCTGTGTCGCTGGGTAAACAGTAGTAGCATTTCCCTTTCATAGCATAAGAAAGATGATTTATGTGGGCACTAACTGTTAAAATACTTCACTAAACAGAAAGATTATTTATGTGGGTACTAACTGGTAAAAGACTTCACTAAACTACGTGCTTGCCATTTAAGGAGCTGCTGTTGTTCGATGCAAATGAAAAATTGACCGCAAAAAAGCTCCTTACTGACCAGGTATTTATTGGGCGCAGTCATTGTGCACACACTCTTTTCTGGCTAGGAAATAAATGTCCCAAAGGCCGTAGACATACATCCATAGAAACTTCTAGCCACTCCAAGGAAGGAATCACAGTTGTAAACAAATTACATAATCCCCTGAACTGATTTCTTCTACTTAAAGAATTTTACCATGACCTGAATATTTATTTTAGGAGGCATCACCCTGCACCTTCCTCATCCCGGGAGTGCTTGTTACCCTGTGCAGGCAGAGGACATATGAGCTCTAAGCTTGGTAGGCACTCAGTTGTCTTCAGGTTGTCTTTCCTCACTCCTATTGTGAGCGGAGCCATTAGAGCCTGAATGTGCGCAGGGAACAGATGCAAGCTGTTCCTGGTATCCAAGGAAAACAGGTATGCGTGTATCATCCCATCCATTTCCATGCCTGCTAGCCCAGATGTTAGTGGTGCTCCTGGCAGTACAGTCTTTCAGAGAGAAAAGTATCTTGGAAGAATTTATGATGATATTTTCCAAGGGAAGAGGAACCAAAAAACACTTGTCAGGAGGTGGTTTCCAAGGAAAATTCAAACATGCTTTCAACAGTCAACAGTAAAGCCAGTGAAGAGATGCAGATGAGCTCATTTTTTTTCCTGCAGAAGGGTTTGGTTTTTGGAAGCTTCTACTCCAGTGATGCCATCTTCACCTTGTGGTGCTGGAAACTCAAGCATGCTGAAGTTGTGTGTAGCAGAAGAAACTGCTTTCCCTTCCAGCACAGTTTCTGTGACCTATTTACTCCTTGAAGACACATAAGAAACTTAGAGAATGCACAAATAAAAAGGAGACAGCTTGTCCCAGTGTCCAGTGCGTTTTCTTTGACTGTGGAAGTGGAGTATCCTATCTTATGGTTTGGTCTGAGCATCAGTCTTTGCTGAGAGACGGTCTCCATGTGTGATGAAGGGGTCATACTTAGGAGTCTTGACACATATGTTTGCTCTGTGTTAACGTGAAGAGAGGTAGAACAGACACACGTATAAATTGCTAAGCGTACTGCCTCTGCCTGATGACTAGCATAATCATTATCTGGTTACTGCAAGTTTCAAGCAGTCTTAATTAAAAAGTTGTTTACACTCCTGATTTGATCAAGACAATTTACACCCATTTTAGCAGCAATTACCGATATATATCAGGCCTACTGGGTTGTGAAATTCTATTAAAATATAAAATTAGATACATTAACATATCCTTGCAAAAAACCTGCAGGAAAAATCATTGTCCTATTGGGTAAAACAATGAGGGAAGGAAATGAAGAATTAGCTCCAAGACGTATGGTGTGCTAGAGTTTACTCTGCAAGCCTGGCTAAATGGGAAGTTAACATTTAGGAAAGTCTTTCAAGTAGCCTGTGTTGGTCTCATTGCCTTGTGTAGATGAGCATTGCTATCAGCAGTAATGGTATTTGTGTTAAGAGCAGCATGCTCAGATTCTTGGAGTTCTGCAGTAAGTGCTGTGCAAATGAAAGAGAAGAGGAGGAACTGTTGCAAGGGTAAAAAGCTTGACTTGGTAAATGCCTTTCAGCTTTGTTCCTGGAAACGAGTCAAACAACATTGTTCGTAGATCTGAGTTGACTGTGTGTGCATCATCTTTTGAGGCATAAGGACAAAACAGTGTTACATGGTTTATAGTGAGATGCTTCAGATATTGGGAATCTAGCGAGGCACAGAATAAGATGCAGAGGTTAGTTTTAAACATACTATGAGCAAGCATACATTATAAGCTTTCTACAGAGTATCTGTTAGGAAACAGGTCTTCAGATCCAGCCGGTACTGCTTACAGGAGTGCTGATGGACATGGAGATCATAGAACCACCTGGATTGGAAGAGACCCTTTAGATCGAGTCCCTCATAACGGGGGCACTACAAGTGTCCAGCTTTTTTCCTTGGGCAGAAGAGTTTTTAAAACCAACAGAAATTTTAAAATTGTGCATTGCCTTTACTCCTGTGTCTCTGCCAGTCTAACAGAATAAAAGAGCACTCTGTACTTAAATGTGGATGGGAGAGACATCTCGAGGTGGTTACAGCTGGGGAAGGATTAAGTTAGCGGACTGTGAGAGGGGTTAGTTCGTACTTTCTACTTAGCTCCTGGCCTGGGTTCCTCTCCAGCCTCACTTGACAACGCAAAGTGGTTCTTCCATCTTCACCCTCACCACAAGCTCTTCTCATCACGTCTCTTTCAGTGAGCTAATTCCATTCGACTTCTGGCAGTGAGGTATAGGAGGGATTCATGGTGCTTTTTCCTTCCATCATCAGGAGCGAGCTTCAGTGGAAAGCCAAAAGGTGTGAAGCCTTCACATCTGCTCCAGCTCGGCAGGTTGGGCTGGAGGCAGCTTCCAATGTGCAGAGCATGATGAAGGAAACAGAGTGGGGCCGGGCAGCTAGCTCTTCTTCTGCTCAAGAAAAAAATAACCAAACCAACCAAACCTTATTTCCATATCCAAAATGGAATTTCTTCATCTCAGGGGGATGAATGGCGTGGTTTGGTTTTGTTTTGAAGCTTTGTTTTCCTGGGTGCCACCTTGTAACATAGGGAGCTGCTGGTGGGGGAAGAAAATAATATAAATGGGTATTGGAGAGTGCTCTTTAAAGAAAAGAGAGGACCAGTGTGAAGAAGTGAGGACTGTAATCGTGGAGATAACAGGGACGTTGTGACAGTAATATTAAGAGCTGTTGAGTTACGAAATTCACGTACTTTAGCTTCTAATTAGCCAGTTGCCCATGTGCGCTGAAACGAAGCCTGGGGTTGCCAGGTCAGACGGATGCTGTATTAATGATTTCTCTCCAGCCCAAATCCTGGCAGATGGACACATTTTTCTGGGAGGCAAGAACAGAGTTACTAGGATGGCTATTTTAGCCTTTGTACTTGGCTCAAGATTGCTGTCTTGAACACTGTATGGTAGGTTTTCTTTCAAATTAAATTGTTGTAAGGACAAACGGGTTACTAAAACATAAACAGAGCCCAAGAGTTTGAAAGGGAACCTGCTGATTCAAATGTGCTGAGCGCTAATGAGCAGAGGTAGAGCGAGAACATTCATATTCCTCTGCTTGACTGGAAGTGACTAAAGTGGAGGAAACAAAATAGCTGCAACATGTAAAACATTTCCAAGAAGATCTTCACTGAGAATGAAAAGGTATTGATGGAAAACTAACAGCAGTGGTGTCTCCCAAACAGTTGTTCTAGGACATCGTGTTCTCTTTCCTCCACTGTGTGCAGGTAAATGAATAATCCGTGACTGACATGAGAATGTCTGGGGAGAACTGGGATCGCTCCAGTGAGATGAGGGGAAAGCAGTCTCTGGGGAGTGTCTCCATTCCTAGAGAAAGTTGCTTTCTTTCCAGTTTCTGCTGTTACTCCTCTGGAGAGGAGAGGCAGCGCTGCAGCATGTTAAATTTGAATAATGCAGATTTATTTGTGGTTGGTACAAACTTAAAGCAACTGTATTGAGAATGCCAGGAAGGTTTTTGATGTCTGTGGTTTGTTAGTGATCATGCTTATGGCATCCCACAGCATCTGAGAATGAAAATTCATCATCTGTGTTCAGACAGAGGACTGAGTAGAGGCTGGAAGGAGGTGAGAGGGACATAGGGAGCATTGGAGATTTTCTATACACAGATTAAATCAACTTTGATGAAGTCCTTGCAGACAAGCTCAAATCTGGCTTGTTCTTCAGAAAAATTCATGGAACGGGGCTGGATAAAGCATGGTGGACAATGTCAGGCTTGCTAAGAAGGCACACGTGTGTAGAGCTCACATTTGAATGTACTTTTAAAATGGGAAGAAAAAAATTAAATCTCTGGATTTAAAAAATGAACTTGCAGTAATATGAACAAATAATCTTACTTTAGACAATTTTTAATGTATGCAGACATCACAGCAGCAACATGCAATCATGTTGGTTGATTCAACTTCAGGTTCATTGAAGTCCTTCAGCAGAAAGCCTGGGAGTCTGAAAAAGATTGTAGGATATATTGCTTCAAGTCTGGAGCCCTCTACATCAAATAACTACACTATTTTTAAAAACAACAGAAGTAATTCTGGAGGAATATAAAGGAGCTGCTTTAGGCATGAAGAAAATACTACATTATTATCAAAAAACCACTGCTATTTTGAAGTTTAAAAGTTTCATTATCATTATGTTTCTTGCATCATGATCTGCATCTTCAAACACAATTACAAAGCATTATTGTCATAGTAAAGCCTTACAGCAACTGGTTTTAATTGACATAGTAATCAGCCTTTCTTCTTCAAAATCGGAAGCCTTCTTTCTTCAAAGATGGTTGAATCTCAGAAGTTAAAGTGTTCTTCCATTACAGCCTTGTGTACTGAACATGGATGTGAGCTTTTCCATAATGGTTTTTCCTTTCATTACAGATGTTTTTTGAGATGGAGATAGAGAAGTAAAAACAGGGTGGAGATGGAAACCAGTATTAGTCCAGTTTCCAAGTGACAGGAGGAACTCAAGTGTTTTGCTGGATTGCTTTTTCAGCATTATGAAACCATAATCATAATCAAAAGGTGAACGTGTAGTAAGTGTAATTTCAGGACCAAGTCACTGGTTTTCACCATAGGAATCTGTCCAGCAAGTGTAGCACAAGCCCAATCTGGGCCATGGGTGTGCTTGTGTGGTAGCTGGTAAGGTATATTTATCCTCCCTGGCTCACCTAGCTTTGTGGATGATTACAAAGAGGGGATTAGTATAAAATACTGCATTGCATCTCTTTTGCTATCCGTTGCCCTTGGATCATGGTCAGAGACAATTCTGAGCAGCTCAGTGAGTACTATGGTGGTTTCTGAGCCAGCTCTCTGATAGACCTACAAGAAGTGGAGAGGGAGAGGCAGACTAGACATGTCTTTTCGGTCTTACTGCTGTCCTAAACACACGTGCTTCATTCATCGTGCAGGGAATCCCAAGAACTTTTATTCCATGAGAACAGGTCTGTGGCCATCTTTTGAAACATGTTGCAGGAAGTGAGATGGCACACAGATTTAAGGACTGCCTGAACATAAGGCTGAAAAATTGTGTGTTTTTTCCTTTGGAAATGCGCTCTAAAATCTCTTAACTTGTGGGCATGGGTCTTTGATTTCCAGTCAAGGTGAGGGGGGCTCACTAAAACTCAGCAGGGGCAGTAAGTCACATTAGTCCTCAGAGTACATTGCCAACAATTTAAATTACCTGAACATTTCTTTTTATTACAAATGATTCTTGATCTCTCTATTTGTACCTCCCTGGATTTCAGTCATAATGTAATATGAATTGATTTCTGTCCCTGAGAGCTAATGACAGACCCAGTTTCTCTGAAACGTTCAAATTGGTTATACGGTGTATCTCATGTGACGCCAGAGGACTTGCTATCCAGAGTAAAGCTGGCACCTAGATAGGGAGGTCAAAAACTAATCTCTTTGGCTTCCTGGTGACTTTAAATCCGCTGAAATGATGAAGATATTTGAATAAATGCACTAAATCATCTAAAAAACCCCTATGTGATCCTGCGGTGTGAATTTGGTGTTCTTCAGATTGAGGACTAGTGTGGGTAAGACTTGTTCCCCAGTGGAGAGCCTAAGCGGGTTGGTGCCAGATGCTGGGTGCTTCCTCAGCACCCCGGGGGGTCAGGAGCTCAGTCAGAAATTGCTGGCTAGTATATGACTGAAAAGCATTTATCTGAGCAGAGCAATTGAAGATAGATGTCAGATTCTCTCTAGCAGCTGTACTTGACGTTTTGGAGGGGTTTTTAAAATTAAGTGACATTGATTTTTGTTCTGCATTATGTTGTTGGATATGCTCGTGTGTGCTGATGTTTGGTCTTGTCGGTGGAAGTATTTTGGAAGTCACTTTTTTAGTGGTCTTGTGTCTTCTCAGCCCGCTCTCGAGCAGAGCTGTCAGTACGGGTGTCTCCCAGAGCCCCGAAGCTGCTATCCTTGTCCATCACTCATAGTCCCCCATCTATAATCATCTTTCCCCCATGCTAACAGACCACCGTGTGTTCTCTCTGAACCTGTTCCCATCCCTGCTGCTTGTGTCTCTTTGGTTTGTGAACTCTTCACACGTGTAATACATTATGCACACGCTATGCAATCTGTATCTTCTGATTTAAAGAGCTTTTTTCTGGCTTATGGTGGCACAGGTGAGTGTAAGATGTAGTCCTTGAGTCTTAATTATTTTACCTGATGCTTCACACCAGTCATTTTGCAAGGTATTAATTGCTGAAAGGGACAGTGAAGTTCTCTTTTCCCGTTCCTGCTAATCACCCTGTGTTAATAGCATGCTGCTTTTTTACTCACCTTGTGCCGGTCTGTGCAATATGGAAACCTCGCACTGATACACATAACAGCCAGAAATGTCAGTACTGCTCCAGTGTAACCCCATGTTCTCATTTATATTGCTTCCAGGTTTATTCCAATTTATAGGGGACCGAGTCACACTTACAAGATACAACGGCTGACAGAATCCACTTGTTACTCGTTCAGAATACAGGCGGTCAATGATGCTGGGGAGGGACCTTTCTCAGAAATATTTACCTTCTGCACAACAAAGTCTGTCCCACCTGCAATCAAAGGTATGCAATAGGTTATTTCTTGTTACGTATCTGTGAGTAATGGAATTATTTGGGTAATTGATAAGTATGCTGTGAGTTTGTAAGGGTTAACATAAGCATGTAGCACCATATGTGAAAGCACCATATGCTGCTTGCATCCTTCTGTCCTCTGTGAAGATACGTTATGGGGTGAAGCTAAATTACTGATATATATATCATCTAAACACTATAAAAGTCATACCAACCTCTGTTCTACCTGAACTGTTAACATGCTGCTGCTAACAATAATGTTCACCGGGGGTTTGCTCTGATTGCCACAGCGCTTCTGAGCAGGATGTAACAGCTGTAGTATTCACGTGTATCTATCAACTTGAGCTTTAGTGAAGTTTAATCTTGTTTTCAGTTGTGTAGGTGATGTTCAGCATAGAACTCAGGGTTTATTTTTCCTTTAAGGTATAAAATTGATTACAATATTTCACATGCATAAAGCATGAGATTTCGAACTCACTTAGCACGTGAGCACTGGAAGAACAGAAGGCCTAAAGAGAAGTTGTGACATAATGACATAACCTGAACTGAGATCAGATGCACCTTTTTAACCTCCTTTTCAACACACCTTTGTCAGGTGGTACCCGTTACTGTGACAGACAGCATCTGTACTTTGGCACTGAGGTTTCCTTTGCTCCTCTGTGTTTAAAAGTCTGGTGATTTTGACACCATGTATAATCAGAGCTTTAAGAGAGGGGAGAGAACACTCCTGGGGTGTAATGTCCCTGGTGCCCAGGTTTGGTGCTCTGGATCACCCCCAGGAAGAACCATGCACTTAAGCACAGAGAGGACAGACTGGCTTTGCTGTGCTAAAATCAGTGTATGCGAGAATCCCTCCTTCCTTTCTCCCTGGGTATCCCCTGGGTTTTGACATTTGCTTCAGTGCTGTTTCTGGAAGAAGATATCTCCGTGTGTTTGGTGTAAAGTTCAAGGGTAAATGTAGTTACTCAGCGGTGAGCTGCCCTGATTCACTCTGTTACGTGGCTGTAAGAGGGCAGCTCATGCTGGGTAAGCCCTGCTGGTGTGGGGGACGGTAGTGACGAGGGTGTGCATCACTGCTTAAGCATCCACAGGTTGTTGGAGTGTCTGGGCACAGGGGCGTCACTCATGGATGCCAGGTCCCTGTGGCTGTTGCTTCTCTTAGCTACACTGAGTGGGTAAGGGTATAATGGGGATGCCAGCATGCACTGCAGTCACATTTCTATTTTGTTGGGTAGAAATGCATTTTATTAAGTTCGGATCTCACCTAGGGTTTTGATTTGAACTCCTTGCCTGCTTATTTAGTTCCTGTTAAATATGACTCATACCTTGGACTGAATATTGAGTGGTTGAGGCATGAAGCAAATACAGAGTTGGTTGTTGGCTGGGGCCATAGGTACATGACAGAACACTGGCTGTAGCAGAGAGAAGGGCACAGCAAAAGATGCGGTAGGGCACACTGCTGTGGAGAGGTAATGGTGTAGGGAAAAGATCTGCTGAGGCAAAATGATGGTTTGGATTCCCTTCCACGTTCGGAGCGATACCACAGAATGCAGGTGATAACTGCAGTTTTTCATGTATCAGAAGCATGTGTTTGTCCTCCTATAGAGCATCCCCATTGCTCACTAAAAAAGCATTCTTGTTAGTGGCAGTGTTTTGGAAGTCTCAGACAAAGATCTGTGTGTATCAGGGTGAGGCATGGGAGGAGGCAGGGAAGTGAGGATGTTGTTGTCAGCTGAGATGAAGGCATCTGTTACCAGTCTCCCAACACTGGCAGATGTGCAGGGAGAAGCAAATCAATATTGATTACATCTGGATCTGCGTGTGATTCACATATTCCTCTTGAGTGGTAACAAATTAGTCTAAAATTCATGTAATGTATGCAACAGCAGCAGCATTTGCTTCTTTGATACACTCTCTTGTTGTCTGTTTTTATAGGGTGGGGAATCCAGATTTCCTCTAACAATGTCCTGGAAATGTTAACCACTTGGTAGAGCATTCAGCACTTTATTCTTTTGGTCATCTGCTTGCTTGCTCTGCCTGAGCAAGAGGCTGCTGGACCCTGGATGCTGTCACAGTTGTTTTGATGTCTTTGACAGCTGCTTATCTGTACATACAAAGGGGCTGCTGCTGTTTGTGCCCTGCTCAGCTCATCTGCATGCTTGGTGTGTGGCACAGTACAGCATCTTTTGGCTCTCAGCTGGTGAGAGGTCCTCACCCAAGGACAGCAGCGTTGTACTGGCTTACAGATGGACTTTCTCTAGAGTTCTGGGGAAAGCACTAGTCTAAGCCTGGCTGGATATAGCAGGTCTGGTCAGAATTAGATACGGGTCCAAGTCTTTAAATTATGCTTGTACTTTCACTTCCCAGGCTGGCCTTAATCTCTAATACAGAAGATTAGTTAGCTTCCCAACTGACACTCCTCCTGTTTTTCCTGAATGAACTGTTTGATATTACTTCTCTCCCAATGACGTATGGGAGGAATATGCAGGTGTTTGCTCAGAACTTTACAGTGCTGTTTTTATTAATGCCAGGGCAATTCATGTGATGGCTTCTGCTTTGAAAAGATCAATGCACAGCATTGCAATTGCATTTTAAACGTTCATAGTTTTCTGTCGCATCCACTCCCCCTTTCCAGCATCTCACACAGCTGAGATGCTCCAACAGTTCACTGTCCTTTTGTGAAAGGAATCTGGGTCCTGCAGTAAACTACTTAGGAGCTCATTAATTGGGTAAAATTTAGACCCGATTATCTGTGAATGATGTTTGTTGCTGTTTAATGCCACGAGAATCTTGAACTGGCAAGACTGAAATAAATGAGACTTCTGAGTGACTTAAGAGTTTTACTTCTTTCATCCAGTTGTAATGACAATTTGATTTTTTTATTGGTCACATAAACACAATGCAGATTGTGCTACTAACCCCTGAGATGTCCCAAAGCTCTTGTTAAAACATCCTTGTGTATATATTATAGTGGATTTAAAATGGGTAAGATTCCAGTGCAGTCTTTATATTAAATATTAACACATTGCCTTTGTTGTAGCCCCACGAGTGACACAGTTGGGAGGAAACGCCTGTGAAATTTCTTGGGAAACAGTCCCACCCATGAAGGGAGATCCTGTTGGTTATGTGCTGCAGGTACTGGTTGGAAGAGAATCTGAGTACAAGCAGGTAGGAAACCCATCTTGTTTTAATTTTGCTAAAGTGATGACATAATGGAGATGCCTTTGAACGTTTGCTGTGCAGCTTCTTTCTACTATATTGAATTAGACCCTGTGGTGATTTGTCAGGTGGACTTTGGTAAAGGCTGAGTCACAATAAAGGGTTGTTCTTCCCTGAGCCAGCGTATAGAGCATCGTAACCTTACTGGCATGATTTGTGCCCTGTCCATAATTAATCGCTATTTCTAACTGAAATAACCTTTGAAAAGTTACAGTTCTGCCCACCCATGCTTGATTCTTAACTGGCTGGTGCTTCCCACTGTCTGGAGATGAGAAGATGAAGTCAGTAGGTTATCATCCTTGTTCACTAAGCCACTTTCAAGCCCCTCCATCAAGGATTTCAGGCAGGTACATGACTTGCAGTGGCTTTGTTCAGCCATCCCATTCCTGCCTTAGGTCTCCATGCCAGGGTGTGTAATTGCTGGGCATCAGCTGCCTGCAGAGACTCTGTCAGCTCTTGTGCTGTGGAGACAAAGAGCATGAAGTAAAGCTTATCCTTCTTCCCTTGTCTGTCCTGATTAGCCATCACAAGTGGACATTTCCCCAGAGTACCTGAACAGATCAGGACATTCACAGCTAGATCTTTCCTCTGTCAGGCCTCTGACTCTGCGCTTTACAGCCCACTTGGTCTGCTCCTGGGCCTGCCTTTCATTGTCATATGGATTCCAAAGAAGTCCAAATTAGGGAATGAGATATATTAAACCTTAAATTAAATTCTTAAAGCTGAATAAGGTAGTACTCTGCAGCTGTCTTTGCTCCTCTTCAGTCTGTTTTTGAGTATTACTCCCAATTAACAAGCTATCAAAAGTAACAGAAATGTGAGACAATCCATGTGGGTGCTTAAGAGTCAGAAACCTGACTTGTTTTTGATGGGAGACATTTCTGGTGTTGTTGTAGGTAATAAAACCTCTGTGTACTGTGTTGGTCTCAATGTCAGTGGTAAGTGGATAAGTGGACCTATTTTGCTGTGGTCAGATTTACAAAGTAGCCTTGATGTACAACCTCCAGCTTCAGTAACCGTAACTTCAGTGCTGAAAATGTTCTGGATGTCCTTGGGGAGAATTGGGCACAGCTTCGTGTTCCTTTAAGGCAGGTGATGGCTTAATCTTCACAGTCAAGAAATTGTGGTATGAAAAAACACGCTAGTAAAGGAAATAAAAAGTACCTTCAGGGTCTTACACTGAAGGTCTTCATTTCTCATGAAGTATGATGCTGATGAGGGGTGTTATGCTTGAGTTTTCACAAGGAACTCGCTAGAATCTCCAGACTGGGATGCTCAAAGCTAACACATGGGCTGCCTGATAACCAGCCATGGAAAAGAGGAGAGAGTGCCACTCCTTCACCTTCCCAGAAATAAGTTTTGCCCATTAAAATGCTTCATCTCCATCACAAATCACAGAATCACAGAATCGTAGGGGTTGGAAGGGACCTCCAGAGCTCATCAAGTCCAACCTCCCTGCCAAAGCAGGGTCCCTAGGACAGGTTACACAGGTTGGCGTTCGGGTGGGTCTTGAATATCTCCAGAGAAGGAGATGCCACACCCCCCTGGGCAGCATGTGATCCTTTGCTACTGTTCAGCTGAAAAGTAACGTTAGGGATGTTAATTACATTTGAAGCGCAAGTCTCAGATTGACTTTTAAAAGGGTTTTGCTCCCTGCCAGTGATACAGGTGTGTTGCATACAGATCTGGAGAGACATAGTGTAACAGAAACGTTTTGCAGGTTGTTTTGAAGGGTTGCACAAATGAAAAATATTGTAGATTTTCAGGCTATGAAGTACACCCATGTGGTTTAAGTGTGTTTTGTGCAATCCAGGGATCTTACAGCTGTATAAGGAGGAGATAAATAGCGGCATGGCGTAATTTTTTGTGTCCCACTGGTATGGAAATCAAGCAACAACTAACTGTTTCAAGCTGTTTATGGGCCATGCAGGGCTTCTTACCACATGTAAGGTCGAGGGTCACTCACCCTGAGACGCTTTCCCTTTCACTCACCCTCCCAGACACAGTTGTGTCTGTTCAGCAACACAGAATTACAGAACATCTCAAGTCAAAAAAGAGCAGCGTGGTGTACACCAGCCCAAACACAGATGAGTTTCACAGAATAAAAAAACACTTCTAAAGTCACCGTAAAACGGAAACTTTTCAACTAAGGGACACATAAAACTGTTTCTCTGTTACAAGGCTGCAATCCTGCCAATGGTCAGATCGCTTGATTTATAACAATTTAAAGGCAGCTATTGCAGAGAAGGCATTAAACAGTGTTAACGAGGAAGACAGGTACCAACCCATAGAGCCGTGGCTCCATGTCTGCTCCCAGTTGACTTATTGCTGAATGCAGCTGATCCTTATTTTATTTTAAAGCCCCGATTCTTGTTTTCAGTGTTTAAATGAGTAAAGGCTTATGGGTGTAAGTTCATGTGCAGCACAAACCATGGAGCAGAACAAACCAATTAAAGGGTAAAGCTTTTATTAACCATTACTGCCTGTAGAAGTAACTGTGTATGGCAAAAATCCATCACAGAATCACTAGGTTGGAAAAGACCTTTGAGATCATGAAGTCCAACCATTCCTGTCCTCTGCTAAGTACTATCTCTAAGTACCTCATCTACTCATCTTAAATATATCCAGGGTCAGTGATTCAGTCCCCTCCCTGGGCAGCCTGTTCCAGTGCCCAACAGCCCTTTCAGTGAAGAATTTTTTTCTAGGTCATCATCAAGGTGATGATCACAGAATCATTAAGGTTGGAAAAGACCTCCAAGATAATCCAGTTCAACTGTTCATCTACCATGTATATTACTCACTAAACCATGTCCCTAAGTACCTTATCCAACTTTTCCTTGTACACCCTGAGGCCTGTGACTCCACCACCTCCCTGGGCAACCCCTTCCAACACCCAACTGCTCTTTCTGAGAAGAAATTTCTCCTCATTTCTAACCTGAACCTCCCCAGCACAACTTGCAGCCGTTCCCTCTTGTCCTGTCACTAGTTATCTGCGAGAAGAGCCTGAGCCCCAGCTCCCCACAACCTCCTTTCTGGTAGTTGGAGAGAGCGATATGGGCTCCGCTCAGCCTCCTCTTCTCCGGGAAAACAGTCCCAGTTCCTTCAGCTGCTCCTCATAAGACTTGTGTTCCAGCCCCTTCCCCAGCTTCGCTGCCCTTCTCTGGACACGCTCCAGGGACTTGATATTCTTCTTGTAGCAAGGGGCCCAAAACTGAACCCAGTATTTGAGGTGCAGCCTCACCAGGGCTGAGCACAGGGGGATGATCACCTCCCTGGTGATGTTATTCCCGATACAAGCCAGGATGCCGTTGGCCTTATCAGCCACCTGGGCGCACTGCTGGCTTGTGTTCCAGGTGAGTGTCAACCAGCACCCCCAGCTTCTTGATGATCCTTAGAATCATAGAATGGCATGGGTTGGAAGGGACCCCAAGGATCACAGAGCTCCAACCCCCCTGCCAGAGGCAGGGCCACCAACCTCAGGCCCGGATGTACACAAGCTTGCCCAGGGCCCCATCCAACCTGGCCTTGAACACTGCCAGGGACAGGGCATCCACTACTTCTCTGGGCAGCCTGTTCCAGTACCTCACCACTCTTCCTGTAAAAAACGTCCCCCTAATATCCAATCCAAACCTTCCCTCCTTCAGTTTTAATCCATTCCCCCTTGTCCTGCCATTATCTGCCTTTTTAAAAAGTTGATTCCCATCCTGTTTATAATCTCCCTTCAGGTACTGGAAGGCTGCAATGAGGTCCCTCCACAGCCTTCTCTTCTCCAGGCTGAACAAGCCCAGTTCCCTCAGCCTCTCTTTGTAGGGCAGCTGCTCCAGCCCTCTAATCATCTTCGTGGCACTCCTCTGAACCCTCTCCAACATTTCCACATCTTTCTTGTATTGGGGGCCGCAGATCTGGACACAGTACTTCAGATGGGACCTCACGAGGGCAGAGAGGGACAATCACCTCCCTGTCCCTGCTGGCCACCCCTCTTCTGATGGAGCCCAGGATACCATTGGCCTTGCGAGCTGCAAGAGCACACTGCTGGCTCATGTTAAGTTTCTCATCCACTATGACCCCCAGGTCCTTCTCAGCAGGGCTACTCTCAAGAAGCTCTTCTCCCAGTCTGTATCTGTGTCTGGGATTCTTCCAGCCCAAGTGCAACACCTGACACTTGGCAGTGTTAAACCTCATTAGGTTCACCTGGGCCTATCTTTCCTTGATGCATGTCAATCAATTTTTTTGTGTAGGGAATGAATTCTCCCTGCCCTCCTCCTCATAAATATTTCTCTGCTGAGAATTGTCTGGAAACCTGGATTTGCAGGAGCTACACAGATAACTACTTACCTCCCTAAAAGTGGGTTTAAAAAAAATGCTAAGTACTCATTTTCCTGTTTTCCAAGTGGGTGGGGAGGAGGGTGGGGGGTGGTGTACCCTTTGTGCGTTTGTGGGCTTTATCTGTTCGGATACTTCAAAAAAAGCAATGACATATGACAGCTCTTTTTAGGAAATTAAACTTGCCTTGTTTACAAATCAGGATGTAAATCATGGCAGATTCCTGGAATCAGTGTCCTGGATTTGTTTTTCAGTTTCTGGTTCTTTCATCCAGCAAAGCTTGCTCCAGCAGAATTTAGCTTTAAAGTGTGTTGACATTGCCTGGAGCTTTGCTGTGGTGTTAGGGGGCGGGTGGGCTGGGCAGTGCTGGCAGGAGCTGAAGCTCGGGATAACACTCAGGATAACGCTCGGAGCACTCGGCACCCTGAGTTGTAGTTTCCCACTTGAGCAGCTCTGGGGATGGAGTCACCAAGGAGCCAGTTCTTCATCAGAGCTGGTGGTAGGAAGTGAGATCTGAGTTCTAACACTTCTGTGTCCTGAAGTTGTGTGTCACTGAGGCAAAATGTTTGGTCTTTGAAATTGCTGAGAATTTCCAGGCAATACGGTTCCATGAGCTTCTGTCACATCTCTCTTGAGAGATAACTGTCCCAAAATGCTTTGGAAAAGAAGGAAGGATATGGGTAGGTTATGCTGGATGTGTAAAAGGAATTCCCCAGCAGTGCAGTGGGAAGCCTGCTCGAGTTGGCACCAAGAGGGAGAAAGCTGGTTGGTCTTACTAAGCTCTGACCTTATCACCACCTACAACTACTTGAAAGGAGGTTGTAGAGAGGTGGGCGATGGTCTCTTCAGCCAGGTGACAGCAGACAGGGCAAGGGAAATGGAACAAAGGTGCTCCAAGGCAGAGTCAGATTAGATTTTTTACAGAAAGAGTTCTCAGGACATGGAACAGGCTGCACAGTGAGGTGGTTGAGTCACCTTCCCTGGATGTGTTTTAAAAAAAAGGGTAGATGAGGTACTTGGGGATATGGTTTAGCACAGGACAGGGATGGTTGGACTTGATGATCTTATAGGTCTTTTCCAACCTTGTGATTCTGTGATTTTTATTCCTGTTTTCTCTTTGTCTCGGACTCAGTAGAGACACAGTCTCTGAAGTGTGTTCAGCATGCTGTTAAGCTATGTAAAGCTCTGATCAGCAAAACATTTGTTTCCCTTCTCTAGTTGAAATAGCAAGTCCAAGGCACTTGTGCTGGTTGTGTGCCAGAGTACAACATAACTCTTCAACACACACTGGCATTTATTACTGGTGCTACTGGCATTGAGTGTTTTCTCTGCTTCCTGATGCCAATTTAGCATTATAAGATGAGCAGATCATCTAAATTCCCTTTGGTTAGAGTTTCACAGCACAGCCCACCTCGCACAGGGTGATCCGAGGGACTCCTGTGTGCTTTGTTTAGGAATCATAGAATAATAGAGTGGTCTGGGTTGGAAGGGACCCCAAGGATCATAGAGCTCCAACCCCCCTGCCGCAAGCAGGGCCACCAACCTCCAGGCCTGAATCTACACAAGGTTGCCCAGGGCCCCATCCAACCTGGCCTTGAACACCTCCAGGGATGGGGCGTCCACTACCTCTCTGTTTAGGAGACGGGGCTGTCTATGCAGCTCTCGGGGTTCAGCAACATCTTGGCAGTGGAGCAAGTGGAGCTGATTGTGAGTTCAAATAAAATAATGAACCGTTTTCTTAAAGAGAAATCTGACAAATTACTTAAAATTATTTTAAAAGGTTTCAAATTAGGTTGAAACCCACCTCTGATTTGTGGTCATCTTACCAGCATATGAAATAGGGCTTCTATTATTACACCGACCATCGCAATGGAGTGCAACAACCAGCTATGACTGTCTCACACTTTACAGTGTGTTGCTTACGGGGCAGTTGTGGCTTGCTTTTGTTATTAGTTGGAAAAAGATGAAGAGGTTGGAATTATTTAATGGCATTGGTGAAATTGAGAAGTACTTGCCTCCAGGAATTCTCCGAGCTGCCTGGCTCAATCAGTAGGATCAAATGCCATAAGAGGCTTCAGCAGTGGGTTTTTTTAACTCATGATGATGTTGTCTTTGAGGGAGCCAGGCAGAAAGCTCATTGGGTTTATATTATGTTCTCAGGTGCCTAAGCAGAAAAGCTGTTTTTAGGAACTGGAAGTGATAAATCAGATTGCATTTTGCCTTGACTTGTTGGCCTCCAAAGCATAATGCGGTACATGTTAAAAAGTGTGCTGGTTGATGCTTACCTTTGGTTTCATACTTGTTTAGTGAATTTAAAGACCTAATACATGTATTTTATATATATAAAATAATTAAATTAATATTTTATATATATAATAAAATAAATATATATTGTATATATAAAAGATCGATATAATTTTATTTATTTATTGCTGGGTGTGTGAAGCCCCACTCACAGTGTGTAACTGTGGTCACAACCAGGCATGTGTCCATGCTGAGAGCATCCCACACTGGCTTAGTGTGCTCCCACAGACACCACTGTGGGCAGCATTGAGCTGGAGCCAGCCTGTCTCCAAGGTGCTTGCTGCAGCCAGCTGGGGGGGACACGGGGGCCACTGCCACAGCTGAAGGGCAATTATACACAACATTTTTTTTACCTGTTACTGGGGAAGGACATACGTGCTAAGTCTGGTGCTCAGTCCTCATCAAACCACTGAAAGCAGGACAGTTTCCACCACCTTCCTAGCTCCAGTGTGCAAAACACTTTGTCTTCATCGTTAGTGACTATTAATTAACGCATTCAGTGCACTTTCGTCTATTTTTCAGATGTTTTTTAAAGATGCACTCTCTCACTTCACTGTCTGGCCTTTTTCTGAGAAGTGCTGTAGAGAGCTGGCATGAGTGAGCGTGGTCATCTGTATTTATTAGACTGTAATGAAGATACAGGTCTTTGATTTAGCCAAACCTAGCCTCCAGTTACACTGGGTATTCACCACCCTGACAGAACAAAACAAGCAAAAAACCAATTAACTGGGCAAATCTTTTTGATACAAAGACAGGTTGGATATATCCCATACCCAGTATTTGCTAAATTTAATTTATGACACTCAGATTGTAAATTTTTAATTAAATGTCCTTACTTGGATTTTACTGAATCTTTATGCTGTTTTACAAGAGGTCATACTGGTTACAGAGGTTCCTTTATGGCAAAGCCCTGTAGAGCTCCTCCAGTTAAATGTTTTGCAATGAAATTAATGATCACAAGAGCATCAGAAAGCATCTTGCAAAACACCTGGAAGCAAGTGATCAGTGCTTTGAGTTACTATGTCTCTCAGGGTCTGAAGATATGGGAGTCAGGTATGTCCTCCAAGTAGAAGAATCCTGTCTCTGGTCCCATGGAAGAACATGTCCTTTTCTGATTGTTCACTGAACCCACGTGCTCGTGCCAAATACGTGCAGCTTTTCTTTTATACTTTTCATTTACAGCTTTTTCACTTATACTTTGGAGTAAACTGAAGCATTAAGATGTGGCATTGATGATGGAGTAGGTGGAGGACAGTTGCCCACAAAAGGTGGGTGTTAGAAATGGGGTTTCCACTGGAAAATAGAGTCCCAGGGATGCTTTTGGGATGAGGTGTGCTTTGCAAACAGGTGTTTCAACCTCAGCTTTATTTCTGTGAACCACTACAGCACTTGCAGTTTTGTTTCCCCTGGCATTTCTGTGTTGCTGTAATTAATGACTCACTTCTCAGTGGCGTTGAGAAGATGAGCAAAGACAACAAGAAGGGCAGCAGCATGTAGTTGTGGTTAATCACAGAGATTTATGGTATGAATTTGTTGTGTTCCTGTCACTTGAGCTAGAGTGAACTTCCTGAACACTGGGCATGCTTGAGGAAGGTAACATAATTTTGGTTAATTGCTTCTTGGTTTGTGCTTTGGGGCCAAGAAACACAAGCCAGTTAGAGGACTTCTGCTCAGTCTGGAAACTGAGACAGTCACCATCCTTCAAACTGTGTTTGGGAAAACTGTGGAAGTTCAAAAGAATGGGAATGAATGAAAGAACCACCTTAATCTGTTGTCCCAGCCCTTGTCAAGAAATCAGCGACTGGCTTGACTGCAGGATGAATCTCAGGGGCAAGCACGGGCAGGAAAGCTGGACTCTTAAGTGCTGCTTAGCTGAGCATGTCTCATCTTCTTCCTACTGTGTTTCTTCCTCCAGAGTAACGCACAGGAAGTCCTCTGTATAGGCTCAGGTTTAATTTCCCTCCTGTTGCCCTTTTCCAAGCTAAGCTCTTACCTCTGGGAGGACAGTGATGCTCTCAGCCTTCTGCTCCTGCAGCAAGAGGGAAACCAGCTAAAGGAGCAGAGGAAGAAGGATCCTGAAGATCAGGATGGGTTTTTCCCAGCAGACACAGGCACTTGATGACAGATCTTTTATTTCATAAAATACTGGTTTTGGCAGCCCTCCCTTATCTAAATTGTTGACTGATTATTTGTTCTCAGAGCTTGTATAGGTTTCCAGCGGACGCTTTTACATTTAATTCACAAAACTGTCTGTTAGATACTCTGTTATCTCTCTTCTTTCTCATACTCTGACTCATGCTCTGAGTCATATGGTACCCACATTTGGTTAACATAAATACCTGATGGGCTTGGATTGCTAGAGCCAAACACAAGGCAGCCCAGAGGAGCTTTTTTATACCTTAATAATATTTTATTGTTTCCACAATTCGAAACGTGTAATTTCTGGCAAGATTGCTGACTCTTGAGAGGAACGTAAGGGGAAAGTACGTCTTTGTAACCAATTTTATGATTATGCAGTAAATGTCTTCCAATAACTCTAGTTTGCAGCTTTTCTCTCTTTTGGGGCCAAACATGGTGTTTATGCCTTTGACATGCTTTAGGCATATAGTCAGAGTAGAGAAATATGTTCGTAGCATCCAACACACCCACAAAAGGTGGGTCTGGCTTAGAGTCGATGTGTTTGAAGTCTCGTTTGTCCTTGTGTGCATTGACACTGGGGAATGCTCCTTGTTGAGACCTCTCATGGCCAACATCACCATTCATAGCCCTCCACGTACCTCTTTTTTTTTTTTTTTTTTTTCCAAACCCAGCACTGACCTAGTGACTCTTCCCTTGAGAGCTGCAGCAACGTTTCCTTACAAGACTCAGACTTGGCCTTGCTCTCTGGCCCGAATCCTCTCAAAATCTAATGTCATTATGTGCTTGAATTGCTCGATGCTGTGAAAGGAGGAGGAGGTTTGTATGTGACCGTGCTTGCTATTTTGTTTTGAAGGTGTACAAGGGAGAAGAGACCACATTCCACATCTCAGGCCTTCAAGTCAACACAGACTATCGGTTTCGCGTCTGCGTCTGCCGCCGGTGCTTGGATACCTCACAGGAACTTAGTGGACCTTTCAGCCCATCCGTTGCCTTTATGCTTCAGCGAAACGACATCATGCTTGCAGGAGAAATGGGGAGCATAGATGATCCTAAGATAAAGAGCATGATTCCTACTGATGAACAGTTTGCAGCCCTCATTGTTCTTGGCTTTGCAAGTTTGTCAATTATATTTGCCTGTATATTACAATACTTCTTTATGAAGTAGAGAATTCCATGGAAGTTTGAGATACAAATTTAACTAATGCTACGCATTATAATCCACACATTTATTCAGATATTCCTTTTTCTCTTGAAATCCTTTTGTTCTACCATACGTTTTATATATTTCTCTTGGTTTTTTCAGTTCTAGCTTGAAGAAAGATAAATCAGTGTTTTGATGCACCTTTTTGAAATTCAAAACTAGGAAGTGGTCAAACTGGAGCAACAAGCAAACCAGATACCAAAAGCAAGGTTTTGTTATCCTTCACGGTTTCAAAATTGTCACCAATTTGCCTTTTCAACGTCATTTTGGGTTGTTGGTTTTGGGTTTTTTTCACTGACCTTCTTACAGTCGCTTATTTTATCTTACTTTTTAGGAAAATTTAATCATGAGTCACTTTTTTTGTCTCTTCTTTTTCCTCCTAAGCGTTTTAGTCACAAGTGTGTTTAGTGGTAAGTCTAGAATACAGTGTTAGGCAACAGTACCAGGTTTTCCTTGAACAGTATTAGCAATGTCACCTAGGAATTATTCACTACGTTTGCCCCAGGGTTGTTTTTTTCAAGATAAATTGTTATTTTAACCATTTAGTGCATTTAAATCAGAGCAATATCCTGCAGTCAAAAAAACCTTTTTGATTATTTGTTATTTTTACAGTTATGACACTATAAACTGCCTGTATAAGAAATCAAATAACCAAACTACATATAAATTATGAAGCATTATAGATTTTTTTACCATTTTGATTCTTAGCAGTAATTTTAAGTAAGAGGGCATTGTGCAATAGTTAGTTATTCCCATGTTCAGCTATTTAAAAGCTGCTTTAACTGTATGTCACTGTATATAACTATTCCTAATCTAATGCTAGTTATTATTCTATTATGTTCAGCCTGATTTATATGGTTAGAGCTGGTGACAGCTTGCTGCCTCTACTGATCTAGGTGAGTTTTACACTCAATGTAAGCAAACTTTACTGTCAGTTCATCTTTTTTCTTTTTTGGTTTGTTTTTGGAGGGGTGTCTGTTTTACAGAACTTTTTTGGACTTAATCAGCAAATCAATATCCATTTATTTTCAGTATGACAAATGGGTGCCTCTCCCATGGCTATTCTTACCATGGGGCTTAATTGAAATAACTTGGTACATGGCAAAATTCAGAGGAGAGTCCTGCAGAGGAATAGCCCCTGCTCACATGGCAGTGCCCCATCGTCCCCCCTGTTCCCCCCTGCCTGCCCCTTCCCAGACACACACTTCAATCCATCGAGATCCCAGATTTTTTAACTCTGGAGTCACTGGGTTATTTATATTAAGTCAACATCACACGAGTACCTCAGGGACGTAAATGAGCTGGAGGTGCAAATAGATTCCAAAAGGGTGCAACAGACACAGCGTATTTCCCTGCCTCTCCTTTTTGTATATTTTTGCTACTTGGTTTTTGCTTTTCTCCTAGCTTTTTTGTGCTCTGTCTCTCCATTGTCTTAAGATTCAGTGTCCTGTACTAGCATAATAGTCCCTTAACCAAAGTAATGGGGGGGAAGAAAAAAAAATACAAACCAACATTATTTTTGTTTTAGGTTTATTTATACTATATACTGCATACAGTACTTTAAATACCAATTACAGTGCAATCTTTTATTTATTGTTTAAAAAAAAAAAAAGATTAAAAAATAAAAAGTGTACTTATGTACTAATCCCTCTCCCCACCCTCCCCCTGTAGCATGTTATATTTTGTCTGTTTTATACTGTTGTACTTTAGGTCAACTTTTTACCTGGCAGCATTCCTAGTATTATTAATCTTCTTATTTTTTTTTTGTGGTTTTGAGGATGGGAGCATCTAGTACAATAAATGCCAAAAAAGGAAAAAAAAATTTTAAAAAAAAAATACCGTTATCAGTGATTCAAACGTTTACATGTATCCAAAAACATAATCATCTCTGGAAAGAAAGTGCTAAGATCAATGAATTATTCTGTGTGCCTCTCTAGATGTAGCAAATATTAGAAATGTTCTGTATTTTGTTATTGACTATAATTAGTTTAATTTAGCCTTGCAGACTAATGGCATTGAGCTAAATATATATATTTTTTGTTGTTGTTGTTGTTTGGGGGGTTTTTTTGCCAAAGTCATGGCTTTGTCAAATTTATTTACATCTTATTTAAATTTATTTGTGATACGAACCTTTGTGACCTTGCATCTGTATTTTGTGAGCGAAGAGTAGACAGCTGTTTTCATCAGGGGGAGGGAAGAGAGTGTATTTTTTAAAACAGTGAAAAAAAAAACCCAGACATTTGAATAGATTCCCCTTTTTTTTATTTTTTTGGAATATTGTTTCAGCCAGTGCTGCTATGAAATCCAAGCTTGACGCCTTTTTTTACAAAACAAACCTGCTTTAATAAAAAAACCACAAGAAAAAAGAAAGAAAAACCCCCAAACCCCACCCACCTTGCTTTAGACAATGTGATCAAGTTCGAAATACGGATGAGACCGAACGTGGCGAGCGGGAGCGCAGAGAAATCAGCTCCCCTTGAAGCCTTCCTGCCCTTGCTGATCTCTTTGGTGTCCTTGATAATCACGCTCAGGAGAGTGCCCAGCCCAGCCCCGAGGTTATCGGGGAAGGCGTTCCGCAGGAGGTGGGACAGGCCCTGAGTAAGTTCACTTGGCATCCTAGTTCATATATTCCACTGTAGCGATTACATTGTCCTTGGTGTATCAACAACAGCGTGAAGCCTGACGGATGTTAAGCCACCCCTGTTCCCATCGCCCTGACCCGCTGATGCCTTGTCTTGTCCCGTACGTCTTCATGCCCGTTGATCCGGCGGTGGCGGGCATTGACCCCGACCCGAGGGCTCTCAGCTCTCAAAGAAACAATGAACAACCCACCACCAAAAATTCAAAAGGTAGAATGAAACACTAAATATTTAAAGCCCTTAAGGAAGGAGGGGAGTGGTTTTTATATTGTTCTGCCTTTTTCTTTATGAACTTGAAATGTTTTCTAATCCTGTTGGTTGGCTACAGTAGCTCTGTATTGTGTCACGATTGATAAGTGCCCTAACTGAATGTGTATGAACCTTATTCCTTGCACAGTTCTTTAAATTGAAAAAAAATAAAGATATGTTTTTACCTCACTATGGGAACATACATTCCAAGCTTTTCAACTTAAAAAAAAAAAAACACATAAGTTTTCTTGTAAATTTTAGACTATTTCATATGCATTGTATTAAAACTGCCATATCAATTTTAATGTATAGATTTTGCAAATACTACACTATGTATGTAAGACTTAACTGTATCTGTAGTGTATATGTAATATATTTATGCCCAATAAATGTTTTAATTCTTTCTGATATTACCAGAAGTTGCCTTAATTGGGAAAAATATACAGTCTTCCTGAGGCCCCTTCTTCCCAGCATGTTGGCAGCACTGCCACAGCTGGCAGTGGAAGCCCCGAATTCAACTTGGGATGCTTCTGGTTTGTAAATGGAAACGATTTTGTGTTCTCCCTGAAGCAGTTCAGCAGTTTAAAGTGTAATTTTTTTTCTTAGACTGAGCTAAATACGCTGCAGATTGTTGGTCCAGCCCCTGGAAGGGCGAAGCTCGGCCCGGCTGTCACTGTCCCGTGCACCGTGAAGGCTGCTGATGCTTCGACCTTGATGTCGCCCAGGTGAATGCCAAACTCCTCCTCACGTGAGCTGGTTTCTGTAGCCCCCTCCCCATCCCCTTGTCTGTGGGAAGTCGGGGGTCCTTGCCTCGGAGCTGCCAGGTTTTAGATGGTGTCAGCTGTGACGGTGAGCTCCAAGTGCCACCCCTGTTTGCCTCCCTCAGGGGGGCCTGACATACTAGGAGCAGGAGTTTGGAGAAATATTCCTAAAGTTGGGTTTCTGCACTGTTTCAATCACGGCTTTTAAATAGCTTGCAGGAAAAATTAAGGATAAAAAAATACACCCAGATTTGTTAAATATCTTAGTAATTAAGCACTTGAAATATCAGAACTTCTTACCTGTTAATTACATGCAATAAGTTCAATTACTCATAAAGAATTAATTGTTATATATACACATGTTTCTTGGCAAACACATTAATGTTTTTTAAACAACTTTTTCTGCAGTGATTTGTCAAATAATACATCATTTTATTTGTTTGCTTTTTTAATTACCGTGCTTTACACTGTGAGTCGGGTTTTTCCTTGGGAAATACCATAAGTTTTTTCACTTGGCTGCTCAGCTTTTTATTTTTCACATAAACGGTGCTTGTCAGTGCGATCTCACTTTCACAGAGCATCCTTCAAACCTGCCAGTAATCAGTGCTTTGGTATCTGAAGAGATCCTTGTTTTACGAGGAAATACGGAGGATATTGTAACTGGGCTTGGGCAATATCGTACCTGACATCTCTACCATGCTGATACCTTCTGGGATAAGAGCATGGCCTTTGAAAAGTTTTGGGGCTTGTATTTTTAGATACTTTGGTGGCCTCACGGATGACCTCCAGGCTAGTAGGGTGGTTGGATATGGACTGCAGTGCATCTTGCAATTTGAGCAACCTCCTGGTCTGTCTGCAGCTAAACGTGGTCAGTGGCATGGTGGCTGCTGTTTCTATGGCAGCAGCAATTCTCTCTCTCCTTGGTAATCAAAGCCTGTTCAAAAAGGGATGGGTAGAATTTGTTTTGCTCTCAACTTCAGCCGCTGTTGTAAGTTCAGAACGTGTTTGGTTCAGTGGCTGTGAGTTGAGCCCTGTTTAAAGGGGGATGGGGGAGTATCTCTGCCTGAGAAACCCTGGTACCAAAGCAAGATGTGGTGGGATCTGGCCATCCTCCTCCCCGGGACAAATAAAAAAGCAACGGGGATCTGGAAATAGCATCCATGGTGTTCACCTCCCACAGAGCTTTTCCTTTCAGACTCATTCAAGTCTTTGAATTTTGGGAGATGCTCAAGTTCAGCCTGCTATACATAGCACACTCCTGAAGGGAGGCAGGTCCTAGCTCCAGCCCTGTCCGGACCGGAGCTCTCCGGCTCTTCTTCTCTGTCTCAAAGAACAGCAGAGGTATTTGAAAATACCCCTGAAAATGAAACTCTGGGAGCTGCAGCCAAGAGGGCTCCAGTGCTGGGTAAAACAGCTTTGCCTGAGCTTCTGCTTCCTTGGGGGCTGGGTCCTGAGCACAGTTTGCGTTCCCAGGCAGGGGGAGGCTGGCTGGATTGTCCCATGGGAATGCCACACACCTTGTCTGAGTGAGTGACATCTTGCACACGGTACCGGTGGCAGTGGTGGAAGCTCAGCCGTTTGTATTCACCTGAATAATGCTGGGATGCTAGGCTGGGCACCCATGGGGGAGGAGCAGGCCCTCCTCTTGTGTGGGGCAGGGCTGTCAGGGATGTGGGTCGGGGGTGTGTGGGAGGAGGCCGCGCCAGTCCGTGTCTGTCGTTCACAGGTGATGCACGTCACCGCTCTTCAAAGGCTTTGTCCTTTTTCTGAGGTTTAAGACTGCAGATGGGAGTTTATCTGAAACCGGTAGCAAGCAGCTGGGTCAGTCCTGAGACCCACAGCCCACCCAAAACTCCACATCGGCCACGGGTAAGCTGATGGAGCTGAACTGCTCTGCTCCTGCCAGACCCAGACAAAAACCTCTTTCTTGAGGTCTTCTTGCCCATGTGCTTGTTTGGGACTAGACATGTGGTACAAAGCAAGACTGGTTTGTGTTTTTAGAGAAGATTCCAGCTGCAATCTAATCCCTACCCCTCTGTGCCAAATCTAAACATAGCCTTTGAGATCTGAGCAAAGTTCATGGGCTAGGAAGATGGGGTGGTTCCTCCAGCGCTGACGGCACCTACATAAGCCTGATAGTTTCAAGAGACCCATCTGTACCCAAAGGTATTTGAGAAAACTTATAAAGAAATTGTTGCAAAAAAGTGATGTATAAATTATATTTCCTTTGCAAATCTTCTTTGAGAATTATTGCAGAACTCAAGTTGTATTATGGTTTATTGAAGCAGAGTAGAATTATATTGTCTGTCTATAATATTCACCTGCCTTGGAGTGAAGATATAAATGTCATCCCTTATTCTTTTCAGAAACGAGTACATGGAGAGGCAGATATGGACATTTTTGTTTCGGCGGTTTTATGGCTGAGTAGAAAAAGCCAGCTGAGAACTCTTGAACGGGCTATTTCATCAGTATTACATTTAGTAAGTTTTAAACGATTGCATCTGTTTCTGCTCTTGACAACTGCTCTCTCACAATGCATAGATTCTTGCCTAGGCTAAATAAATAAAGACGTCTTCCAAGATGCTTTCGAACACCGTGGATTAGCCTGCTGTCTGCTGTTATTTAGGTGAACATGCTCTTGTCATTCAGGTAGTTGTGTTTATCGTGCTAATTGGTGGCACAGATGATATTACATGCAATCAAAACTATTTTTAGGTCTGCTGGCAGGGTTAATAACTAACAGCTTGGTCAGCGTGCTCAGGGGATGTCATTTCTTGGTAATTTTATTAGCCCTTCTCTCACTTTCCATCGTATGAAAGCTATTAGTCTCTGCAAATGAAAGGGGGCAAACAGTAGGGACACAGCATCCTCGTGGAGATTAATTTGTGAATAGAGTTGAGAAATTCACCCTAATCCAGTGCAAATATTGTCTTTACCAATTTGTAGCTCAAATGCCCTTTTCTTTCCATAGAATGCTTGTGGACTGGCCACAGCGCCCTGGGTGTGGAGGACCCCACAGCACTGTATACAGGAACGTCCCTGGGTAGGATGCTGCTCGGTGCAGGATGCTGCAGCACACTGGGGTTCGGCACGCTGAGAAAAAGCATCTCTCTGCAATCAGTGGGGCTGAACGTTCCCCAGGGTGCTCCTGCACCGACTGTGTGCCATGTTAGATGCAGCTCTGCAGTTGTGATTGCTCTGGTTTGCGGTGTTAAGGGGCGGCTGCTCCAGCCTTCACCTCCTCTCCAGTACTGGGGGACAGTGGCTCTGCGAGTGGCATTGGTTAGGTGGTTGTGAGAAAGAAGCCACTGTTGCGATTCAAGTGTATCTGAAACCACTTTGTTTCCTTGGCATAAGGCAGGAGATGCTCAAGGAACCCCCACAGCAGCCCCATGCCGGAGCTGTGCTGTCACCTGAGGCACAAGGGGACTCTGGCACTGGCCGCCTGCTTCCCCTCTCACAAGCTCAGTGGCTTCCCAGCTAAAGCTCCCTTAAAACTAGCTCCGGAGATGGCATCGTTTGCAGCCCAGTGTGGGTGCCCCGGGCACAGCACAGCGAACCTCACCAAAAATCAATCGCGTTGTCACCTCCAGATAAAAACACCGAGGCGCTATCGACCAGGCAGGCTACACACCCACGAGTGATGGTGAATATTGGCTTGGCTTTCAGATGGGATTTGTGACCAGGGGCTTTGCTGATGCCTTTTGTAATGTTGGCAAGTTAAAGCTGTTGGAGTCTCTGCACCTCAGAGCTTGGTGTGCTGTGGGCTTCTCGCAGAACAGGCTCACAGCGTGTCTCTGCCTGCCTGCCCTAATGATGGGTGATTGGTAGCACCAGGTCTGTGGACAGAGGCTGCACGGAGAAGAGCAATGTGAGCACAGGCTTGGAAATCGCCGTGCCTTTTCCAGGGGCAGCCTTGCAATCATGTGAAAATCAATCAGGGCCTGAGAGAAAAAGAAAAGGGAGCAGCACTCTTCCCTCTGATCCAGCAGCATTCAAAATGGAGCCAAATGCTGGTGGAGCATCTCCTGTGCCCTCGGAGCAGCCTCTAAGTTGGGTAATTTACAGAGCGATTTTACCTTATGGACTCACAAAAAACCAAACCTTCATTTCACAACCGGTGAGGGAAACAAAGCAAGTGTGGAGAGTGATATAACACCTTAATTGCCAAGTGTTTTGTCTCCAGGTGCAGGTAGGGAAGCAGGCTGGGCTTTCAAAAGGATGTGTTTGTGCACAGAATGAGGGAGTAGAAGATTATCAACAGGGCAGCATCACCTCAGATGCTATGTAGGAGCTGGTACCCTCCCGATAAGAGGTGGTTCTGGGGTCCAGGCAGTGGTCTCGCCATTGGTGGCTGTTTGGAGCCTACCCCATGTGAGAAGGATGCTGATACCAGTCCATGGATGCCCAAAGCTACAGAGAAGACTAAAGAGACTGGGATTGCTTGTATCCCATCAGGTGTTTTGCTGGGATGCTGAGCAACGTAGAGAGTCTTCTGTGTGCACGGAGTTTCATGGCCAGCAGCGTGAGAGTGCCTTTGTAATGTGCAGTGAAAGGACCCAGGTAACACTGCAACAGCAAGTGTCCCTGGAGCTCTGGGCATCTGAACGTCACCACAGAGCCACACTCCTCTTGCTGGGCAAAACCGAATCAATGTGTTTTCAGGTCTTGGAGAACTTGCAGAAACTCACAGTGAGCATCACTGCACGGAGCTCTGGGGTGAAGCAGAGGCTGTTTTATTCTATTTATTTCTGTGTCCAGATATAGAGTTAATGAGCGGCTCTGAATTTTACTCTTTACTGACAAGTCATGGCATGCCCCAGTCTGCAGCTGAGATTGAGAAGGCCATTAAAACACCAGAGCTGGGCTTGGAGGGGGACAGAGCCCTTTCCGCCAGGAATAGCACTAAGTGAACCTGTAAAGAACCCACTGAGGGCATTAATTACATTTGATAACAGTAATGTGCAATATTGGGTGCTGGAATGACAGCCACAGTAAGGCCAAATAGCAAGCAGAAAGGACTGCAGCTCAGCAACCTGCAACCTTTGCTGACACAGGATGGATCAAATTTGTCTCTTCCTTCATCCTCTTTCCCTATACTTGTGTAGTCCTAATGTAGAGGGAAAAGATAAACTGAGACCAAACGTTCACTTTTCTTTATCTTTGCTAAACAGCAGCACCCAGGGCTTCTGGAAACCCAAACTATCATTTCACAATCGGATAGAGCTGGCAAAGCAGGACCCCTGTCATCTAACAACCTGCTTTTGGCAAGCGTTTGGCCAGGGGCATGGGATGTGAAGCCAAACCCTTAGTGGTGTCATCTGTTCCTCGCCAGAAATTGTGTTTCAGAGTGAAAAAGCCATTGGTGAGCACACCTGTGTGAGATTATTTTGCTCCTGTGAAGTTCCTGGTCTTTGTGCAGAGCAGAGGAGTCTGCTGCGATACATGAGGTGGGAATGCAGGGGTGGGAGGGGGGTGTCTGTGCATACCATTTGTCTACCTGTACGATGGACTTGCCTAAGAGAGCAGAGACTTCATGGTAATGCCCTGCGAGCTTCCAGCCCCTCCAGATGCTGCTTGCATTAGGGCTGGGCAGTGCGTGCCTGGGCAGGCATGTATCTGACAGCAGGTGATGTAAAGCAGTGTCCATCACACCGCGTCTTCTCAATACAGGCCATCTCCTACATCCATCTGACTTAGGCCCATCTGGATTATCCAGAGAATTTTCCAGGAATCTCCCGTGTGTGCGCAGGCCCAGGGCTGGGTGTGAGCTCTCATACATAGGTACAAATCCCATGGTGGGTGTAGGTGTTGCCCCAGCCGCTGGCACGTGTTCATGGGTTGTTACCAGCTGGGGCTGCAGAAGCTGGGCCTGCACAGCCTGCATTCCCTCTCTCAGGCTCCCGCGGGCTGTGAGTCCGGATCCTGCTGCGTCGGCCAGAGGTCACTTGTTTCCCATATAACACTTCTCTGGGGCTCCTGTGCCAAGCGCTCCAGCAGCACGGCTTAAGAACTGGGACAATACTCTGGGCTGCCAGCACCGGTCCCTGCAGGGGTCAAGAAGTCCCAGGCAGAGCGAGGCGAGCAGATCCACACCCCATTGCTCTCGGACAGGTGCTTGGACCCAGGGGCTAAAACATCAAGTGCTTTAGTTCCCTTCTTGTATAAACTGGGCTAATATTGTTCATTAAATCTACTTGCTGTGCTTACAGCTGGGAGGTGAGGAGGACAGCTCAGGGCACGTATCATCGTGGGGATCACCGGGATAGGAAGAGTCAGGTAGATTATTTTTTTTTTTTGGTACCAAACTTCTCAAGCCAGAATTTACCTCCTCAAGGCTATAGGAGTTCTGCAAGCGATACAAACTGTGTGGATGCCCATCAGGAAATACTGACTGACCGGCTCGGGGCGCTAACAACCCTGCAAGGCAACGAGCTGATCAGTGAGAGCAAGTGCAGGGATGTTTCGTGTGGAGCAGGACCAGCTGCCTTCAGGCTTGTGAAGGGACCATCAGCAACCTACAGCCACCCTCTCTCCTCCCCACACCTTGCCCCTCGCAGAGGAAGGAGCTGCTGCAGCACCTGGCCACAGCGGATGTGTGATAGAGAAGGAGGTTCTCCGGGGTGTTTAGGTATCTAACAGTTCCTGCTTTAAATAGGGCTTATGCATATGTCGCTTGCCACAAACTTACATAAAGACTGACTATCAACTCAGAATTTGACATGCAAGTGCTATTTTTCCAGTGTATTTTATTTTTTGGCAGGAAATACAATAGGGCATGATTTCTTGCCTGTCCATGCCTCCATCAAAGGTGCTTTTCTAAAATGAATGAAGCTTTCTGGTAAAGAGCTTTTGACCTATTTCATCACCAATTTAACATGTTGCCAAGAAATAAAATGCAGGCAAAGTGTTCCTGTTTTTCTGTGAAGCTGTGGCACAAGATGTGGAGTTAGAAAAGCTTTTAAAACTTTAAAAGCTGTTTAATGAATGAACCTCCAGTTATTTCCTCACACGTGAGCCACTGAGAACACAGCAAGATTCTGACTCCTAAAGCCCCTATACGTTTTTATTTTGGTTGGAACTGGTAAAGGCTGTTCTGCCAAGGAAGAGTTTCCAGAAATGCAGCCGGCAGTTCAGTAGTCTGTGAGGAATCTCCCTGCAGAGCAGCCTTGGCTGCCACAATAGCAAGGGCTCTTGTCTTCCCTGCATGTAAAATAGATCTCAAAAGCCATGTCCAGACCCAAAAGGGGGGGGGGGGGGGGGGGAAACGACACGACATGACACCCATGTTCATTCAGATGGGGAAGGCTTTGTGGGGGGAAGATGCCAGGAACATGAGGTGCTGGAAAAATGCCCTGGGAACTGGGGGAAAAGCTTTGTCTCTGCTAGGAAGTATTTGCCAGCACAGTCGCATGCTGGTAATGCTGAGCAGCTGCAGCAGGCCAGGCAGGAGACGAAACCAAGGTCAGCATTGCTTCTGCCGAGCATCCTCTGCCCACGGCATCTGCTCTGCCTGTGTGAAACCTGGCAGAGATGAGGCAGGAGGGACCTTGCCCCATGGTATGGCTGGAGACAAATTCCTTATACCCATCTCGGACTCACTTCAGCTAGCTCTTCTTAGTTAAAAAATGCCCTTGAAAGCTTAATTGCACATTTTTTCCCCCAGATGAAACTATTTCTTATAACTTGGGCAATAACCCTAGAGGCAAGCAATGCCACATTCCTCCATCAGTGCTGCTGGGGAGGTACAGATCTTTCTGGAGACATCTGACAGTGCTTGATTTTATGATGCAAAAGTGATGGTTATCCAGCTTTGGGCTGTTTTTTATTTTCTTGTTTTCTATATAAAAGCAGTTCCTGATACCCTGGTACCTGTCTGAAGCAGCAGACCCAGTTCACCCTCTGGAGCCAATGCATGCCTGGAAGTGTAACCCCACGGGCTTCGGCATTTCTGTCTAGAAAAGTGTGGATACTAGGGAGCAAAGCTAACAGACTGTTTAGTGCTAGCTGCAGTGTGTGAGGAATGCCTGGGTGTTCCCTGCTAGACCTGAAATATTTTCCTGCTTGCCCAAGAGTCTCTTCTTTAACTTAACTACATGTATTCTTTTTCTAGATTTGGCTAAATGCTAAATGACTTCTGGAAACAAATCCATTTCTGAACTAGGAAAAGAAGGAAGGTAGGTAGAAGTCCTGTCCTCTCTCCCAGTAAGCAGCCAGTCTCCTTTCTGACTTTTTTGGATTAAATGTGTTAAATTCTTGTCTGTACACAAAGTGGTGGCGTAGTTAAACTTTGTGGTGGTGGCACCTGACAAAGTGTTAAGTTAAATGAAATTATTAGTACATTTGTTGTTTATATGCAGAAATTGAATGCTTCTGTACAGGGCTTTAATGGTGCTCTGGCTTAATAACAAACAAACAAAAAAAAAAACCCCAAAAATCCCCTACAGCTCTCCCAAGAAAATCCTGTAACACAACTGAATGTGTCATGCAGGTTTGGAAAAAGAAATTCAAGCCCAACAGTGTAGCCTCACAGCTGGGTGCACATCTCTGGCGCTGTCTCCTGAACCAGGATATGGGTTTTACTTGCAGGGAATGGAGCAAGCCTGTCAAGCATCACATGCCATGGGTGACATTGGTACCTGTTTCGTCCCCGTCCCCATGACAGGAGGTGCCAGCCCTGCCTGTTGCCAGCCCTGCAGCCCCCTGGGGCTGTGCCCTGGGACCCTCCCGGCTCCCACCCAGTAAGGAGAGGCGTGCGGCAGCCCCCTGCGTGAAGCTGATAGAGACCATGCAGTCACACCAGATCCTCCACTGCTGCTGACCTGGTAGGCTTATAAAGGGTCTCAGCACTTTATTTCTTTTTCTGTTCACATTTAATACCACAGACACAGCTGGGATTTGAAACACTGATGTGACGCCAGGCGTTGTGATCAGTCCATTTACACCGACACGCTGTTAGGTGAGCTCATGTCTTTACGATCTCTTCAAGAACCCCAAATTTCCCTGAGTTGCATGACATCTGCCATCAGATCTGCTTGACAGTGGACAATGAGTGAGAGAACAACATGGACGAGAAAGTGGACATGGTTGGGGCTGATGGGGAGGTGGCCCTAGGGCACCTGCTGCTCGTTTGTCCCTTTGTTTTTTAGGTGTGGGTACATTGACCCTGTGCTTGCCGCATGTGCTGGAGCGGGGAGTGAGATAGGCTCGGGAGCCACACCGAGGGTGGGCCATCGGCCCCTGTCGAAGTGCTGGGTGGGATAAAACCTACAGTATATACAGGAGAGCCAAATTCTCTTTTCAGTTATACCTGAGCAGCACCATCAGCTAAAGGTGTAACGGGCAGAAAATGGACCATTGGTGCTGCAGGAGTCTGAAGGCAGAAGAAGGATTTCTGCTGACAGACCAGTTTGTTACAGACAGCCAGTTGTGGAGCAGCTGGTAATAAATACTCGAACGGCATAAACAGAAAGCTGCTACTGCACATACGTGCTCCAAAGCTCTGTTAGCTGCACCGCAAAATCTACTACGTGTTGGTGTGGCCGTAGATGCAATATAAGGCATACTTAGCAGCGTAAAGGATGGTGGGGTTTCTGGTTTGCCTATTAATGGCATACTTGAGTTATAAAAATCAACTGAGTTTAAGATTTTTGTGGATTGGGTATGAGACTGTGTCTGCCCATGTCTTGTAGGGCAGATATTTCCATTACTTTGTCGGATCACACTGGTTAAAGCACGTTGCCAGTGTAACACTGCATCTGCACACCAGGCTTTATGGTGGGACATGGTCCTGGGAACCAACTGAGATGCTCTGAACAGAAACAAGCAGTGGTTTTACAGGCAGGAGACCTGTCCTCAGCAAACCGTGGGGGTACAGCGGTGCACAGCACAGGGACAGGTAGCCACAGGCTCATTACAAATACCAAAACAACTGAAAGCTCAAACACATCAAGTTGCTCACAGTCAAGCTGAGCAGAAAAAGTCCAGGTGATTTAGCCAGTTCAACAAAAAACCCAAACCAGACTTTGGTGTGGGAGATTGCATTCCATGTTTTTATAGCATCACCACAATCCTGGAGTCAGCGCTGTCCTCAATTCACTGATGTATATTTAAAAAGAAAATATTTCAGGACAGTCATGTTTTAAGCCACTATTTTTTTCTATTTTTTTCGTTTCCTTTCTACTCAGCCATGACATGAAGGTCATCTATTTTTAGCATGTTTAAAAACTCATCCATTTTATGTCTCCTTTTTTTTTTTATAAGAAATCATTTTCCTCATTCGGAGAAAAATGTTAGTTTGCTTAAAAATCACAATTGTGAAAAGTGTGTCAAATTCTGTGTCTACTACTCCGAAGAGACAGTTTAATCCTCTCTCTCTAGGGTCTGCTTATATCCTAGCGAAACTCTTAGCAAAGCTGAAGTTAATTTGGGGAGAATTCTGCTCAAATCAGCTGCTGCTGAAGTCACACAGCATCTCGAGTGAACTGGGCTGTGTCCCCCTGTTAAGAAGGGTAGCCTAGCTCTCCTGTAAAGCCAGTGCTCGCTGAAAAACCATGTAGGCAGAAGCAGCAGAAAAATAATACTCAAGTGTTGCCGAATTCTGTGGCCACATGTCTCCTTCGACAGTCTCAGAGGTTAGTTGTGGGTTGTCAGCTGGTTTTAAGTCTTCAGCTGCTCTCGTTAAATCTTTCAGCAGATCCAGATGATGACAGAAGTACAGCCTTAAGGTTTCCGTTGGTGTTTCTTGCCCTCTTCCACTATGGCTTTCTCAGTAATCCTGGTAAATGATGCTCTGGAGACCAGGTGTCATGTGATAACACTGGGTTCTGTCCAGACACGTGAACTTTCTTGCTTCGTGCTGGAGAGTCTTTTCTTTGGAAGGGGTTTGAGTCCAAACAGCCGGCAAGCGGCGACTCGGTACTTCTTCGACATGATGTTGTAGAGGATAGGGTTGATGGCTGCGCTAAGGTAGAAGAGGACAAAGGACACCAGGTTGCAGTACTGGCTGATCACTGCTATCTCCAAGGAACCAGCTTCAAAGGATTTGGAAAATAAATATCGTCCTACGTGAAAAGGCAACCAGCAGAGTATGAAAGCAAATACCACCACAACTAAAATAAAAACAGCAGAAGAAACAGTGTTAAGTATGAATATTAATGTATGAGCGATTAAAAATCTATTATAGAATTCTATTCCTTTAACAAATGAATCTCAATGCCTGAAAAATGCATCCCTTAACTTCTGAGTTTTGCCTTGCTCAATACATGTTCTGAGAGTATAAGTTAGCAATACTTAATACACATCAATCGTATCTAAACAGACTGCTTGTGTATCGCACCACTGATCGGGTGTAGCATCCTTCTGACCTGTACAGCTTGTATTTTTGCAAATAGAGAATCAAAGAATTGAAATGATGACAAAGAACTATAACAATCCATTGCCTGCAGCATTTAACAGACACAAATTATATATAATGCGATATATAATGTACTCAACACTGTCGTTTATAATGGATAAGGAAATCGCTGGGAAGCAAAATTATTTAAGACAACCCCAAACCGTTTAAGGCAGAGGCCCCAGAGCAAAACCAACATGAACCTGATGAGCACATGTGCCAAGTGAAGAACAGAAGAGTGGTGCACCCCTCCAGTTTGTCCACTCTTTGGAACGTGAGTTACTCCAGAAGGGTAAGACTAAATATATAACTGCATAAATGATAGTCATACAGTGCATCCATGACACTGCACTCCTGCTATGGTTGCATTCCTATGCCTGTGGAATAACAAGAATGTGAGTATCTTTGAACGCTGGTCCATTTGAATTTCTACCCTAGAGTAGGAGAAACTTTTTCTGTTCATTTCCTGAGTGCTGTTGACCTTTATTATTTTTCAAATTGCTTCGAGTGTATCTATTAATATACCAGGGAGAGAAAAGACAGAAAGCTCAAAAAAAGTCTCTTGACATTCTTAAGTAATTTTTACTGGTTATCTTCTCTCTCCCATTAGCAATCCTGTTCGCCCATGTGAAGTCACAGCAGGTAATAAAATGAAAAGAGCTAAGAGGGATGATTATCAGCATCTTTCCCCAAAACTTTCTGCACAAGCATTCCCAAGTTTAAATGGATACTTCTGCAGGACTTGTGGTGGATGCTAAAGCACAGAGCTGAGGTTCAGAGTGTGTTTTCCAGCTTTGCAACTTCTTGAGCCAACCACTTCATTTTTTCCCTCAGTATCTTCATCTACAGGATTCAGGTACTGCTTCCCTAGGTCACGAGCGGAGTTTAATCGGGGTAATTAATATGACCGTGATGGCCACTGAGAACTGAATTTTAAGCATAATCAGTATTTTCACAGGTAGGCACGTGTCCTCATCAGGCTTTGGATGGTTTGATCTCCACGCATGCAGAATCACACTGACTTCAGTAAGAATGCAGTGTGATAGCTCCTTTGCAAGTCAGGCTAAACATTTAGGCATTAAATTATAGACCCAGAAGCATCACCTTTCTCTACAATTTAAAAGAAATATTGATGCTACTCCCATTTACTCGATGTTCCATAACGTGCTAAAAAGTCTTACAAAGCACTTTCTAAAACCAAGGAGAGCAGACTGCATTGAGTATCTGCCAGTCCTGGGCCCTTACTAACTCCTTTTCTTTCCATCAGGCTTATCATTTAGAGAACACTGGCTCTCTGTCAGAGGACAGTCTTGCCACTGTCTCGCTGTTCTCAGACCTTGTAAGAGAAAAACAAAAAAAAAGGGTCTGAAATATTGTAATGCTTGCAGCAATGCTTTAGGGCAGAAGTAAACAGTTATTATTTCAGAATTCTTTATGCTTAAGTATACAGGAATATAAACGTGGTAGTAATGTATGCTAGCAAGTTCCTTATTGTAAACAGAGATTCATAATCCTGAAACTCTAGAAGTGTAAATGATGAATTACTTCCAAGGTCACGCTTACCAGACTAAAGTAATTCTATTGATCATAAAATGTAGCTAGAAGGGCACAAAGAACGCTGCGGTTTTTATTATTCTTCCTGCTGTTGCATAGTAATAAAGTAGGACATGGACAAAAAAAATCCGTTAGGCTCCCATCTAATAATTAAGGTACTCAGGACAACGCTGCCACCTCTTCGTCTGGCTCATTAGCCCATCACTTCAACCTAGCCGAAACGAGCAGAGCGAGCTGCCGCCCGTGAAGACGGCTCAGTGCAAAGCACTCCTGTCCCTGCTGAAATCCCTGGGATGACTCGCACTGCGGAGGACTTCTTGCTTGAACAAAAGTCCCCGGCAGCAGCAGAAGGATTCTGCAGTTCTCAGGCACCGTGAAAACCGCACGGCAACTTTTGGGCTTTGCGTGCCCAGCGCCCACCGCATGCACCAAGGTGGGGTGCTACAATTTGTGTTTCCCTGTGCCAGCAACAACTTGTTAATAAACTGCCCAGAGATGTAAATAGGGAAAGTTGGGAATGACAGCATCATCTCGACCCTGTTTTCTTAAAGCCAGTGAGAATTTACAGGATCACAGACCTCAAAGGAGACACGATGCTCCTTGTTCAGCACATGCTGGTGTTTTGCTCGTATAAAGATGCAGATTAATTTTCATACCAGCCTGGTAAGTAACCCAAATTCAATTAAAACCTTGGTAGTCTCTTTGTGTGAAACTAAAAACTAAGTGCACATCACAGCCATAACTTTGTGGTTTGAGAAGGGTTTAGCTTTGTTTAAAAATCAAATAAACTATCCTTCTGTAAATAACATCGGTCTCCACAACCAAAGAGCAAAGCTGCTCAACAATCTCCAGGGTACGAGCTAATTGTAACTGTAGTATTTGTCCTTGTCAGTGATTGTTATTAACATTTGCTTAACTGTTTGAGAGTCCCCAGATCAATGCAGCTAGAAATAAATCTAAGGAAGGAGGAGAGTTACTCTACAAATACCGTGAGGTGTAGCCCTTTGTATGAAACACATTCAATAAATGCTTTCCTTTGGAAGCAATTGTAGTGAAGTACCAGAGCGCTCTGTCTTTCTCTTTCACACACACACATACACACAAGCACACACAACCCTTGGAAAAACAGAGCCAGAAGAGTCGTACCTAACATTTTCACAGTTTGCTTGTTGTTCTTGTCCCTGATGACAGCGTTTGGACCAATGTTCTTTCTCTTTCTCCTCCAGAGCTTCCTCCCGATGAGGCTGTACAGCACGGTCAGGCAAAAGACAGGCAGGAAAAAGAAGATGCTGGAGGTCCAGACCATGATGGTGAGGAGCCCCGAGCGGATGGCATACTCCGTGGCTCGGCACTCGTTGGTGCTCAGGGGGTTCGTGCCATTCTCATGCTCGACCCCCACCAAGACAAAGATGGGTCCGGCGCTAATGAAGGAGACGGCCCAGAGGAAGAGGATGACAAGCTTGACCTTCCCCTTGGTGATGATCACTTTAGCTCGGAGGGGGAAACAGATGGCGATGTACCGCTCCACACTGAGGGCAGTGATGTTGAGGATGGTGGAGTAGGTGCAGCTCTCGCTGATGAACTGGAAGAGCTTGCAGAGAAGGTCCCCAAAGTTCCAGGGCCGGTACTGCCAGAGACGGAAAAGGTCCAGAGGCATGCAGAGGAAGATGAGAAGGTCGGAGAAGGCCATGCTGGACAGGTAGAAGTTGGTGGTGGTCCTCATGTCCCGGAACCGCGACACCACCAGCATGGTCATGAGGTTGCCGATGATCCCGATGACGAAGAGGAGGACGCAGACGACGGTGATGCCGGTGAGCACGGGTGCGGGGAAAAGGTGCAGCGGGGGCTCGGCGCCCGTCCGGTTCTCCGCGCCGCGGCCGCCCGCGCTCCCCTCCCGCATCCTGCCGCCGCGGGCTGCGCATCACCGCCTGGCTCGCCCGCGGAGCCGCCCCCCCCGCCCCCGCGCCGCGCAGTGCAGCCCGGCTCCTTTGCCTCCGTGGGGCTGCGCGCCCTCCGCCGCGCTGCTCGGGCAGGTGCGGAAGGCGGGGAGGGAAGAGCGACCCCGCTCCGCCTCTCTCCGGGCGCCGCTGCTCCCCCCCAGGCCCCGGGGAGGGCTGGCACTCGCCGGCGCGTCAGAGGAGATGTGGGCGCGCCGGCTCCGCGGGTGCGGAGCGGCCCCGCGCCCTCCCGCGCAGCCCCGGGCTTCTCCTCAGGGCGAAGAACTAGCTCAGCCCCTCTGCGCTGAGCCGGGGCAGCTGGCAAATCCGTACCGGAGCATCCCTTCAACTTTGCCGGCGCAGGAGGTCTACCCCGCCGCGGTCCCTTGCCTGTTGCCGTCCGTCCCGGCTTGGTGGGGCAGGTGCGGCTCCCTCCTGCCGCTGTTGCAGAGGGCGGCTGTGGTCTTTGAAGAGCGGGAGGTGCCTTTTATCGGTGGCCGAACGTGCTCTCCCTGCGCCCATCCGAGCGGCGGGGCCGGGGATGCGCAGCCCGGCAGCGCACGTGGGGCGATGGGTGTGCATGGCTGCGGCCGCTGCCTCCCGGCTTTCCATCTTCGCTCTGCCCTTGGATCTTGGCAGGAGCGCCCGGTAAGGCTCCAGTTCAGTGGAGCCGCAGTAATCACCCTCTTCTATACGATTTTACCTGCAATTGAATTTTGATCAGTCGGACTTTTGCCCTTTGCAGACACAAGCGTCGTGGCTGCGGGCTTCCCTGGCTGCAGGCTCCTAAAGGGTAACGTTGCACCCAAGGAGAAGTAAGGTGGAAGCAGCACAAGGCAAGATCAGGGACAGTAAAGTGACCCCAGCACACCTGTAAAGGTAGCTCTCCTCCTTTCCAACTTGTCTCTGCGAAGTGTCAGGGAGGATGTGCTGCAGCACAATATTTTTTTCACCCATCTTTCTGCCAAGAGGGGCTGCACCCCTTCCTCCCCTGGTACCCCATCTCCCCGGTGTCAAACAGTGCCCTGAATCCACGCCGGGCCCTAGCTTCATTCCACTGAGGAGCAGGTTTACACTGTTTGTCCTGGTTGCACTTGCACACGTGTGTATGTACACCCTCTGCTAGCGCTGCTCTTCCATACTCACAGAGCTTTCCTTGCGGGCACCGGGCACAAGCGTGGTGTGTCACAACACCGTTCCTCTGCCTGTGCCTCCGAACGTGCCTGTTCTCTGCAGTTTGCTTTCTGTCTTCACCACACATGCGGTAGCCGTAGTGCCTTGTCGATACCCTAATTTGGATGATGTATTTTTGTGGCTTCCTTGGGATCAGTATTCATTATTCCTGCTCTTGAACCACGAGACAGTTCTGTAGCAAGTTCACTCAACGGTTGCTAAATTTTATGGCGGGGAGGGGTGGCTATATGTTAATTGCAGTTGAAAAGAAGAAGGAACCTAATGTGCTTCTGACTTTGTTTACCCAGCTGCCTATATAATTGGTTTAGATGCTTCTGAAGAGAAACCATGGGCTGAATGCCACCGATGTGCAGTTATTTCATATTACAGCTTTGTGCCCGGTCTAGTTTAAATGGCATGGCTTTATATTACAGAGGAGCTGGTAACTGCCTCTGTATTTAGGCTGCCAAATACTTTGTATTATTATAAAGAATTATTTCACTCTCCCCCCTCCCCCCGATGAATTCTCAGACCAGTGGCATTAGCTGCAGGATGTTGATATTTGGCAGAGAAAATGGCCTGAAGCTATAAATGTGACTTTTCTGTGCAGAGAGGATCCTTCATTCTCATGAAATTCTTCCGGTTTTTGCTGAGCTGTATCTTGTCAAAAATGACCATTTCCCTTTCCCCAGGGAGAGAAAAGCTTTTTCTCCTCTCTCTTCTCCTCTTCGTTTCTTTCCTCCTTGCCCTTCTTCTTTCCTCCTCTCTTCTTTCTCAGAGAAAAAAAAACAAACCTTATTAAGACAGCCCTAAAACTGAAGCGTGTGTAGCAAACTCAAACAGCCAAAAGTGAGGTAGCACCAGATCTGAACTCACTGGGAGTTTCATATGATGAGTGACGAGCCACTTGGATTGTTGTCCAGGAACAACAACCCTCTTCTTGTTTGAAGGGTATCATGAGGCAAGGGCTTCTCTGGCTGCTTTTCTTCACAGGGTCAGAAAACAAGTCAGCTAAGAGAGAAGAAAAGCAGCTCCAGTTTTCTGATTCTTTCTGATTTCTCTGGGAATTTCAGGCCAAGTTTTGATGGAACATAAAGAATTGGTAGCTCACAAACATGAGATGGGATGGTAATGAATCCCTGCATCTGCTTTGTAGATGCTGAAGGACAGTGGTGAAGGTAGTGGCGATAGAAGATGTACAAGCTGTGAGGGAAGATGGCCTTAGGCTCCAGAAAGTTATTTACTTGCCCTCAGCTGCGAGAACAGTACTTTTGTGTTGCCTTAACAACTGCAGAAAAGATTGAAGTCACTGATGTTATTGGGAGGAGAGAAAGAGGCAGAAGTTAAGTACTTCTTATTCACAGGTGTATCTGCTAACTGGATGTACAAACAAAACAATCAGAAAATAATTTTAAAAAGAAATATAAAGCATTTTAATAGACACTGGCCTTTCATTGAACCCTTAAAATATTGGTGCTTCTCTTTGGCAGCATTAAGGCTGTGTTGAACACTGGAGATAAGGTAGAAGAGAGCTTCTATTTATGGACTTTGAAATCTCTCTCCTATGTTCCATTCTTTCCACTTTCTTCTCATCCAATAAAGTTTTAATTCTTGTTTATATCATTGTTTGTTGTCATGGAAATATCTGAAGGCTTTGAATATAGAATGATTATGGTTTTATTGTGGAGAGAGGAAGAAAGTGGAAAACAGACTTCAAGGGAGAGATCTCCCATTTAAAAGTAATGCATCTCCAGCAATTCACAGAAAAGCAAGCACAGTTTTTTGATTATATCCAGGGGCAGATGATGTTTTGACTTTTATTATAAATCTATTTTAAGAACAGAAGGTAGCACCTGGTTTATGCTTTCAAAGGTTACAGTTTAGGAGCTATCATCAGCGAGCAGCGCTGATGAAATAGTGGTAATCCAACTTAATAACGTAAAACCCAGAATGTGCTCAAATGACTTTACAGCTGTTTCTATGGTGGTAAACATCTGCAAGCAGACTTCCAAACAGCACTAGCTTCTTAATCAGCAAAGCCAGGCTCTAACACCACTAATTCAGAGGCGTCAGGTGCAGATTTTGCTCTTTGCTGTGTTAGATGAGGTACTTAGGGATATGGTTTAGCATAGGATGGGGGAACAGTTGGACTTAGTGATCTTAAAGGTCTTTTCCAACCCTATAATTGTGTGATTCTGTTTCAGCTCAGTCACATCCTGGGCGTTGGTGTCCCTCATCGCTGGCTTCTTCACCAAGTGGGGAGAACCATGGTTCATCACTCAGTGGTATGTTTACTCCGGTTTAAAACTATGTAGTGTTCTAAATAATTTATTATTTATATAATTTCTAGCATGAGAGTAGTAGCTGTATGCTATACTTTTAATTTTAAATACCATTGGGCATTCTCTTAAAGGAGACCTCCAAAAGCTACCCTGGCTTCAGATGGAAACGTTCACCTGACTCGCATGTGTTTATTAGGTTTGAGTTCATTACAGTTTGAGTTCTGTCAGTGCCAGAACATGAAGGATGGGATTGCATAGTTAATTACTCCCCATCATACTTTCTTGTTGGTGCTCCTGTTAAAAGGACGAGTGGTAATTGGCTCAATTCACCAGCAATCCCCAGTTAATCAAGTTTATCTTCACCCAGTAGTTACACGTGCTGAATAACTGTGAAATGATAGAACTGAGTTCAGTTGGACAAAATCCAAAGTATCTCAAAGAGGAATTTGTGCCTTGGGTTCTCTTTGTTTAAACTGCTGGTTTCTGGAGGGCAACTGGGGCAACATTGGCTTCTGTGATGTTTGCTGATGCTGTGTTTGACGCTGGTGTGTTGGGTGCGGAAATTGCGTGGGCATCAAAGACAAGGAGGGTGATTTATATGAACTCTGGCAGCACAGCCCATAAAGCTGGGAAGTTGCTTGAACCAATGGGCTTCTGCCCCAAGCTGCAGCTGTGTCTCACTGGCCACGGGCAGTTTGGTGGCATTTGTCACAGCTCCGTGTCACTGCTGAAGCTTTCAGAAGTAGCTAATGGAAACGTCTCCATAGGTTTGGGTTATGAATGTCTTGGGGAAAGGCGTGGTATGACAAAGCAGCAGCAGAGGAAAAATAATGATTTCTAACACGTGATGTAGCGTGCAGTTTCAGTTAATACAGAGAGAAGTTGCCGAGAACCAAATTTTGGGTGATTCTGATGCAAACTGTTACAAACTTCTCTGTAACTTTACAGGGGGGAAAAAACCCAACCTGTGAAAAATGGATCAGACCCAACGACATCCTAATTTATCTTCCATTTCTGCTACTGAATGGCACAAGGTGCCTTGGAGGGATGAGTGAGCTCTTGTCTCAGTGTGCTTATTCATGTTATATTGATCATTGCGTTCAGTCTTTTCGCAGACACTAATATTTGGATGTGATCTGACAACTGCAATTATGAATCTTGAAATCTCAGCGTCTGAATCAGGCTTTTTAACTGTTTGTGTGGAGCACAGCAAATGCATTCCCAATCCCACCTGGACAGCGAATGCTGCTGCAACACAACCAGTAATAACCACATCTGCTCAGGCAGAGAGAGGCAAAAAATAGAAGCCAGTTTTCATGAAGTAATGAAAGGTACAATAAAAGTCAGTTAGCTGGCATGTCCTCTTTCCCATGGAAACACTGGGGAAGAGAGAACCCTCTGCTGAAATAAAAGCAGTCACGATGAAAGGAATGATTTCATTTTAAAACCCGTGGGCATCCCTGCAATTTGGGGCTGCAATCACGGGGGCTGCTCCTCCCCAGGCATACTGGTTCCAGTGGGGCTTGGTGTGTATGGGCAGAGCCACGCACAGACCAGCCCGTCTGATTACTGAGGCTCGAGGCATGCCCATCTATTCCAAACAAAGCCCAACACAAACACTGGGCTGAATGTATTTAGATTATGAGTCCATTAGGGAGGCAAGCATCCTTTCGTTAATCACGTAGATGTGAAGTATGTGAAACAGCAATGTGGTGGTCTGCCAGAGCCCAGTAACAGTGAGAATATGATACTGGGAACTGCTAAGAGGTGGTGAAGGAGTCACAGAGAGGTCCTTGGGGATGGCTGAGGTGGGGGCAATGCTCCTGTGGGGTCTGTCCCCCAAGGAGCAGCTGGCTTCCCTGCTGTGGCACATTGCTGCTGCTCTAGTATCAACCTTCTCTGCTGGACAAGCCCCCATCCCCGTATCCCAGGGCTGGTGGTGAGGTTAGCTGATGTCCTCACATCTCGTTGAGTTTGCAGGGTTCGCTTGGGTTTTGTGCCCTTTTTTGGTTGGGGCAAATTTCACAAGTGGAGCGAACAGACCAAACAATATCCCGCGTTTCCTTTTGGGGCAGGGAGTGTGTTTGTTTTCATCGTTGGGGGATCTCCACTCTACTGCTGCTTTACAGTGTCTGTGTAAATGGTCCTCGTCCTTCTGAACAGAATGTATCTTCTATTGTAGTTTGGTAAAGGGTAAGGCTCAGATGTTTTCCTGCTAAATAGATTTCCCGGTGCTTAAAGAATTGCCAAAGCCCAGAAACATGAGAAGAACCTCAAGGGAAGCGCTCGGTGTTTTGTAGTCTCTGGTCATAAGCTCATTTAGAGAGATTTCTTCAGTGTACTGCTTCCAGCCACTGCTTACCAACTTGGGTCTGGAAACCAGTTACATGGCAGCATTGCACAGAATGCCATTGCTCGGTGGTTTGCACTGTGTCCTTTGCACTGCAACTGTTTGCAGCATTTTGTGCCCCTGTACTTGGCATTGATGAGGCTGCACCTCGAGTGATGTGTCCAGTTCTGGGCTCCTCACCATTAAGGATGTTGAGGTCCTCAAGCATGTCCAGAGAAGGGCAACCAGGCTGGGGAAGGGGCTGGAGGGCAAATCATATGAGGAGCAGCTGAGGGGGCTGGGGATGTTTAGCCTGGAGGGAGGAGGCTGAAAGGAGTCCTTATCACTGCCTACACTGACCTGACAGGAGGGTGCAGAGAGGTGGGCAATGGTCTCTTCAGCCAGGTGACAGGAGATAGGACAAGGGGAAACGGCCTCAAGCTGTGCCAGGGCAGGGTCAGCTCAGATGTTAGGAAAAAGTTCTTCCCTGAAAGAGTTGTGGGGGCGTGGAACAGGCTGCCCAGGGAGGGGGTTGAGTCACTGACCCTGGGTGTGTTTAACAGACAAGTAGATGAGGTACTTAGGGATATGGTTTAGCATAGGACAGCAATGGTTGGACTCAATGATCTTAAAGGTCTTGTCCAACCCGGTGATTCTGTGATTTAATGGATTAGAGGTGATACCAACTGATGTCAGAGAATTATTTGACAGGGCTGCTGTTACAGAAGCCATAGAACGACACAAATAATCACCACAAGACTAAGCAACTATTTACAAAAAACGTTTTATATAAAATGAATGTAGAAAAAAAATGTCATGTTTACACGTTACATCCACAAACAAAAATTTGCTACATTTGCCATTCAACATAAAGTGATAGGAAAAGTATGATTCAGGGCCCAAAAGCACACACAGAACGTGCTGTGTCTTCCCATTCCACTTCCAGTGTGCCCTGTCTGATATTGCTTGACAAACTCACTCAGGATAGCATCTGGCAAGCATGCCTTTGGATTATTCAGAAATGAAATATGATTATTTGGTGTGATCCTGTCGCACAAAATGGTTCTTAGCCATAGGGCAAGTTTCTAACTCTAAGCTGCCACCGGTAAATCCAAAATACTTTTTCACAGTTCAAATCTACTTTCCTTCAAATAAGCTCCTAAAGTAACATAGCTAAAGAAAGAAAAAATAAAATTACCTTTTTAATGAAAGGCATTGCTAAAAAAACCCCTCAAACTTGGTAACATGGATCAGTCCTGTGCTGAGAGCAAAAAGCCTGGTCCATGTGCAAGGAGAACCTAGGGAAGTCTATTCCCCAACAGAGTAGACACACAGAGAATGGTCTGGTTCCCTCCTGCCTTTTCTGGCAGGCAGAAAATATTCTCAATTACAACACTGAAATCCAAAAGGAAACTGCAGAACTATTTTCTGTTCTCTGTTGAAACGGGTGGTTTGAGAACAAGACAAACCAAAGTCTTTCAGTCAATGCTGAAGACTTTCACATATTTGATTAGCACTGAACCCAGGATGTTAAAACAACGGGCTGAAGTTAAAACCCATCACGTCAGGCTTATGGCACCACGTTTCTTTGCCCCAGCCTGTCAGGAGAATATTCCTGAAATCCTTCTCTTGCTGCTCCAACGCAGGTATTTAAGTGAACCTGCTTTACTGAATGACAAAAAAAAGGCAGGGGCTCGTGCCTATTCATTTCCCCTTGTTGACAAAGTAGTAAGATGAGTGCTGAGTGTTTATTCATGAGGCCCCTATTCGAGGGCTTTGCAGTGATTTAATTACCAGAGTGTGGAGGTGAATGTGAGGGTTCCCACGGCAACCTTAGTGTATTAAAAAAAATTAGATAACCAGACTTTCTCTTGGCATCATTCTGTTGACGTAAAGTAACATTCTTAGAACAACTGTCTTCCTCTCCCTCCTATTTTCATTTCACTTTCACCTTCTTCTCCCTTCTCTTTTCTCTGAACCTGGGCAAAACGAATTCGTGATGCTAACTGGTATCGCTCCTCTGTCAATGGTGATTTATGCTACCTGACTTGTGCTGTGGATCTAGCCCATGCAGCTTATGCTCACAAGTATCTTTTTTTGTTTTTTAATGAATTTTTAGTATAAAATTTTTTGTATAAAATTGTCCACAGAGTGGAAAAAAAATTAGTGGTTGGCTTTTTTTTTAAAAAAAAAATTTTAAAAATGAAAATTTTCCGAACATTCCTAAAAATAAAATCAAACCAGCATTATCTAAATATGTAGCTCTTATTTGTGTACAGATTAGTTGTGTCTGTTTTCCTTAAAACATTAGTCACTGGGGTGTTATTCTGCATTACATCCTACCAAATGCAGGCCAGTACAAACAACTATGGAAGAACCATGTCATGCTTAATTTGAAGCAAATGTCTAATAGAATTCACTATTTACAGAAAAACACCTCTTTTTTTTTAATTTTTTCCCCCTGGATCAAGTACTTGCTGTCAACAAGTGTAACAGCAACTACATTACTGAAGCTATTGGAAGCCTGGTGAAATCTTTGCAGCACAGCAATTAAGTAAATAGGCACTATCATAATGTGCTGATCAAAATATGGACTGATTTGAAAACCTCTTCTGTGCCATTTCAGCAGCTGTTTTTATATACAATATCCTGATTAAGACAGACTAATGTGTTTACTCAAGCCACGATCTTGAAAAATGCTTAAGCACATGTTTAATTTCAAGCATGTAAATACCCTGGTTTAGTCAGACTGTTCGTGTGCTTAAAATTAATTAGGTGCTTAAGTGTTTTGTTGGATGAGATGAAGATGTGCAGATTGAGTTTCTGATGGCTTTTCAACTTTTGTAAAACTCAGGTTCAAACAAAAACTTCCAGAATAATTCCATGGGCACCTGGGAAGCAGTACTTATACAGGGTCCTTAGAGGAGCTGGGATAGTCAAGATGGGGTCCTAATGAAGACCACTAATAAAATTTGGTATTTAGTCTCGGCCTCAAGTAACCGAGCCCAGAGCATCCTTCATCCCACCTGCCATGGCTGAGCTGGTGTGGAGCATCTCTGCGGAGGAGGTGGTGAGCACTTATCTGCCTGGGGTTCTGCCAAAGATATCGTGTGTGGTGTGTGAAACCTTCGTGTATCCCAAGCCTGGTTGAGCAGCGAGCCACAATGCCCGTGCCTGCACAAAGCGTCGCCATCCACAGCTGCAGCCAGCTGCTGCTGCTCCTTCCCGGCTGGTGGGAAAGTATTTGGCATGGTCGGACCTCGTGCTGAGTGAGCTGAAAAAGGGGAGTCTGGTACTGTTGGTACTGCTTCGGTGTTTGCTGCTTTTCCCCTGGTTTATAGAATTTTAAGCTGGTCCTGACCAGGACAACCAGCTCCTTTGGAGCAAGATTTTCATCTTTTAAGCGATCATAAAAGCTCCAAAAAAACTTGCTTCTTTATCCATGTCCACTATGTCACTGTTGCTGACAGAGACAAAAATCCTGTCCTCTCTTTTCAGCTGAAACACACCGCCCTGGTAGATGGAGTAAAGTCCATATTCTGCCTTTTTAGACCAGCAGCTCGTTCTTGCACTTTTCATGAGCAAAATGGGCTCTGGATAATTAGTCAGTTTGTAAACATACTGGACAAGCTGTCTGGGGTTCCTCACTTGCTCCAACAAATCTGAATCCTCGTTCTCGTTTTCACGGAAACGGAAGTAAGTTTGTGAGTAGATGTAGTAAAACCCAGTCTGGGGTATCACTAACTCGCCATTTCTCAGCTCCACGTTGTACAGGAAAGAGTGGCCTTTCCTTGATGATTCCCAGTTGTTTATCTTTTGCCCATTCCCTCTTCTGGGTAAAGGATCTACTTGAGGAAGAGAGAAAAACGTTAAATTCAGAAGCCAGGTAGTGAAGCCAGGTGTCTGCTAGTCGGGGAGTCAGGTTTTTAACAATGAAGTAGAGAAACCTGTTCTTCCCAGATGCTCTTTAGGTCTGTTCTCAAAACAACCCAAAGGTCCACAACTAAGCTGTTTAGCTTGACGTGGGAATTCACATAACCCACTTTTATTTTTACCTTTTGTGCTCCCAAATAAGAGGAAATTCACCATGTTGTTACTTAGTAACAAAGTTCAGATATCCATTTGAGCCTGATAACCCACTGAAGCTGCAGAAACATTACCAAGCCTTTCATTAACATGGCCCGAATGTCAAGTCTCCCCTGCCTCTGTCTCACGTTACTAATAGGTCTGTCACCATAGCAGCTGGAGCTCACACAACTAACCGGAGGAAATTAAAGGAAAGAAAAGAGGAAAACTTAACCTTAGGAATAAAGGTGTTTTGTGGTGGGTTTTTTTTTCCCCCTCTCAATTAAGGTTCCAGAAGAAAAGTTGTCGAGGTACCCAGAGGGAGTGGCCTTTCTCCCTGTTCTACAAGAATTAGCTAAAAAGAGTATTGTCTGGGAGAAGAGGACTTTTTTATGACTTGTTTCTTACTGTCAACCCAAGAAGTGCGTGTAAGGACCAGGACAGTAGGGACAGAGTAAGTTCTGCAAGCTGGGTTTTAAAAGGGCTTTTTCCTTACTGCGTGGGGACAGGGAATTCCTCCTGTTGCTGTTGCCTGTCAGATGCGCCGCAATCCTGTTGACGGGACTGCGTGGTGGCTGCCCCTCGGTGTGTGACAGCGTCAGGGCTCTGTCAGCTGAGGCAGGACCAGAAAAGGAACCTCACGTTAGAAGCAAGGATGTTAGAAAGCACATCTGTCCCATCTGACCTGATTTTAAGGAATATATACGTCCCTTTTTTTTGACTAAGTCTTAAGAATGATTTATTGGCTAATAAGGCTCAAACTTCTCAATCGTTCTTGCTCTCCTTGAAATGTCTCTATATACCTCTTTGTTCTCCCTTTTTTTTTTCTCCCCCCTGCCCCAAAATTACCAATAGACTACTTAAAATAACCCACAGTGCCAAATTTTCACATTCACAATCAGTATCCTTCATGGTTAAGTGTTTCTAATCTTTACTCTGAATTCCCACACGGAGATCATAGCACTTGCGCTTGACATGTTTAGAGCTCGATGAGCTTCAGCAGAGCTATTCCTTAATCGACCCAGCAGTTCAGCACTGTTTGCTCCCAGGAGAGCAGGCTGCTCAAACATCCCAACATGAGAGGAGTCCTCTGCATCTACCTCAGTTACCTCACTGTAAGCACCTGATCATATTTCTGGCTCCTGAAAATTTGCCTCCTAGTTCCAAGCGATCATTTTTCAGTAACTTGCTGCTGAAGAACTGTGTAACTGTTTAAGATCCTAGTCACTGGTTTCTGCATGCTTAAAAAAGCTCCCCAAGCCGTGGCACATCAGGTGCCACTAGCAGCTCCTTTTTGCAACAGATAATAAAACTATTATAATACCATTGACTGCAGACATCTTTTCCTCGTAGCTTCTCGACATCATCTGCCAAAGAACACAGAGAAAACAAATTAGTCTGCCAGCAGAAACTGATAGGTGCAGGAAAAAGACACTCCTTTCTCTACCTCATTAATAAAGGGTATTTCGGATGTGATCAACAGGCAAGTTGGAAAAGCCTATAAATACATTGTAATAAAGTATTTCTATATGACATCTTTTAGGTAATGAAGTACATGGGAAAACATTTTCAAGAGAGCTCAGCCATCTGGGCTTTAGGTCTATTGGAAAATTTGACCCTCATGCTCTTCCTAATTAAAAAGAGATACAGCAGACAAACATCAGCTTCCGTCCGCAAAATACTTGGCAGTGCGTGCGGCCCTTCTGTGGGATCTTGGCTCTGGGAAATTAAATTGCATTTATTTTTATACCTCTACCTATCTACCTACCTAAGCTCTTAAGCCGGCATATCTTACTTTGTGCATGTCCCTTCTTTCTGTCTGCTGAGTGCTGAAATGAGCCGGTTTGGTTACAGGCAGTGGTGCAGCTGCAGCACGCTGATGGTTTGAGATGATGCGCTGGGTGACTCATACGGGCTCTGTACTGGCACTAGCTGGTGGGTTCTGCCCTGCCACATCTCTATCTATCTAACCACCTATCCCATCATCATTATTATAACTTATTATTATTTCTGGTACCCAAGCTATCATTTTTTTTAAGCTATCAGGGAGCTAGTAGGTATATTATTTGTGTTAATGTCCAGTAAAAAAACAATACTTTCTTTACGCAGAAGTTCAGGGACTTCGCTGGCAGAACTTCCACCGACGGAGCCCGGACCTCTGAATACAAATAGATCTATTTTGGGCTGCAAGATTTGCCACGCTAAGTTTCAGCCAGGAGTGGATTTTTATGGATAAGGTGGTTTTTTATGTGCTGGAGATAGGATTTTGAAAACCATTCCAGGGGATTTTAGCCTTCTTGATTTTTTTTCTTCAGCCAGGCTTTCTTCTTTGTAGCCCAAATCAGATGTATTGTGTGTAAGTCATGCAGGAGGTGGTGTTCTCTGAATGCTGAGCGGGGAAGGGGCTGTGCCCAGTGCTTTGCGTTTGCCCTCCCCTCCTCTAACACATCACGCAGCTCGTGACCAGACCATTCCTCAAGCACCCCTTCACCTCTCCCTGGGCAACATTTCATCTCGTTTTCTCACACCAATCTCCCCATTTCCAAAGAGGGAGTTACGTTGCACCTCTGCTACCACTATGGGCTGTACAATTAGGTAGGATACAAGCTTAAGTCAAGCACTTCAACCCTGAGGTCTTTCAGAGAAGCCAACCTACCACTGAAATTACTTTAATAGAAGCCAGTGTCTTTCCTTTATTATTACCTAAATCCAGTGAAACCACCATCAGGATTTATTTCTTTCCTTCAGTGTGAGCACTCTGCAACTCAAGCAGTTGCTTGAATATACAGCTGTTGCTTTGCAATAAAACAATCCAAGACACCCCCATCTCCCCCCCTTCATTCTGCTATTAGGGTTATTTGAACAGTAATATCACCAAGTGCCACTGTTTCAGCCTGTCGGTTCCTAAATACCTTTTTAATTAACTTTCCCAGGTGCCACTTCACTTGCCAGCAGGGATCAGCTTCTCTGTCTTCGCTTTCAATTAGATCCAAGTTTTGGATGAAATTTCCCATTTCCTCCCCGGTGAGACAGGCAATGCCGCTCTTGGAGTACGTGTCCCGGAGCTGCAGCAGAAGGAAAAGCCAGGATTTTTCACCCACGATAAGCTCACGGACGCTCAGCTCTGGTAAGTCACTACATTCACTACATTTAGGAACAGGCTTTCTTCTCTTTAAAGCATTTGTTAGTACAGTGTGAGTTGTGACCAGAAACAGCTCGAGTAATTCAACCCGATTTTCCGTATTTATTTAATTACCATGGCGTACCCAATATGCACCAATATACTTACATGTTCTCCACAGACAGAAATTTGGTATCCAGCACTCAGCTAAATAAGCCTTGTGGAAATTCAATACCCAAATCACTGACATAATGGATTCTTTAGTTTTGTTTGTTCTGCATAACAAATTGCTTCTGCACAGGGGATTTTTCTCCCCAAATTACTGAGGCTCAAATCAAATACCAGACCTTAATTCTCCATTCTGTCCTCTCAGACACTTGTAATGCAGGCTTTTGCTGACATACCATTTCCTCCTTGTACCCAGTTTGGGATGTCTCTGTATTTTACCTAGCAGTCCAGAACCCAGTCCAGACCCAGTCTGGGTCCAAATAGAATTATAATGCCAAATGCTTGTGACGTGGGCCAGCATCTAAACCCTCTAGTCACAGATAAAGCACCAACAAAGAGGAACGAGTTTGAAGAGAGTGGCAAACCTCCTGTTGACTCCAAGGGGGCCTGACAGGGAGAGTTTCTGTTCTGTGGAAGGCTCTTCCCGAGTCCCGCCGTACCTGCAGGGCAGGGAGATGCACACAACTCCAGCTGGCGCTGTTGTTTAATGTTAGGAGCAGTTAACCTGTCGCTTGAGTTGGTTAGCCCTGTGCTGCCTCCAGAGAATGCCAGCAGAGATCAGCCCCTCTGCTGCTGCATCAGCTGCAAAGCCTGGGAAGGCTTCTTGTGCCAGCAAAGCACTGCAGGATCGCAGCAGAAAGACCAGTCTTCCACAAACATGCACAGTGTTCAGACAGACTGCTTGAGAAGTTTAAACTTCTTACGCTAAAGAAGTTTGGTTTGCTGAGCAGATACATTTATTCTGCAAGCACCAGCGTCAGCTGTCCTTGAGACTGGTTACTGGGCAGTCACCTCCTCCCTCACACCCCATCCTTTTCCTGCCTGCTGGAAAACAAAGCCGTTTAAGAAGAGATTTCCTGCTCCAGGAGGATTAGGAGACTTCACTCATATAACCCTTCAAGTCCTACAGCACTTCCAGTTTGCAGCAGCAGTCTTCTGAGCTGCTTCTTGAAATGATTTTGTACCCTGTAGGCATCAAAGCCAACTGGGGCCACCACCAGGAGTGTTTGCAAAGGATTCTGTGTCCTTGCTGAGAACGTACAGGTATATTCTTGAATCATGTTTCTTTGTTTCAAGAACTCACTTCAAGTGATTAAAGCGATGCACTCAGTAAGCCAAAATGGCACTTCAGACTAAGAGCTCTGACAGATTTAACTGCACTAGCTTCTATGACAAAGTAGTTTTGATGAGTGTTTTAAAAAGCATGTAAGCAGATGAGATACTAGTGTACCTTCTTACCAGTTCTGCTACAGCTCACCTCTGGACTTTGCTTTCCAGTCTGGAAGCAATAAGTCCTGTGCTGCTGCCTTTTCCTTATCTGGCATCCTCCCCCAAACGGCTTCACTGTCCCAGCACAGGGACAGTAGTTTACGCTGCTTTGAATTCCTCAGGGAATGCAACCTTGCGGTATGGTACTAAAGGACTGGAATTTCTGTTTTATGTAGAGAAAGCAAGGCATTGGAGGGGGTGGTTTGCAAGACTTACTCAGGTGAGGTTTATCTGTAGCACTGTAGTTTCTGAGGACAGCAGTCCCACAGGAATGCTATCTTGTAAAGCTTCTTTCCTATTCTAGTAGTGCACGGGCTATGTTTTCCAAACAGAAGGTACTCTGAGGATGTTTTCCCTCTAGCACTGCATCCTGAAGCATAATGAACTTCATTGTGCTTGTGTCTCAGCACTTCCTCCCATAGCAAAACCCTCAAACAAATGGTCATATTCATAATCTTACTCAGATTGCTACAGCTGTAGAGGAAAAAAAAACCAAACCTGACAGTTATAAATATTCTTTTTGTGAAGACAAAACTATCTGCAGTCTCAGAAATCTGGTGAAGGTGTAGAAATGCTAATATTGTGAAAAACAAAGGGAAGAAAAATGGGCAGACAAAAATCACAGTTTCTCTTTCGAGATTTATTCCACATGCACCACGTGGATGTGGGGTTAGCAGACTGTTTCTTGATAAGCATCTTCCTTGTTTACTGTGCACCAGACGGCCCATGCAAGTGTATGTGCTTAAGGTACCCCCTCCAGAGCCAGCAACCTTACTCTGCAGCCCAGCAGAGTGGGCAGACTTAGGTTTTCACAGGAAATGCAGGCTGTTTTTCTTCAGCAACAGTGAGCAGTGTTTTGGGCAAGTTACCAGTTGTGTTGTTTCCCAGGCACATGTATTTGAATAAAAGGAAGGGATAGATAAGTACAGTTACTGATTACTTAGGCTGGAAACTTGTTAGCAAAGGACTCTGAACATGAAGAGAGATAAAAATGCATGCATGTATTGTTTTCCTCATTAGCTGTATTATTGAACCTGATTTCATAAACTCAAGGCATTTCTGTGACCCCCTGTCTCACCAGCTGTGGGACAGCCAGAGCTGTCCTTAGCAGGAAAATCCCCTCATACACTTCCAAAGTGTGAGCACTGGCTCATACGTACCCTAGAATAGCTCACACCCTTTAACACTGCCTTCAGAGGACTTTGACATCTCAGAAAGTGCCACCTATTAAATTTAGCATGGAATACATACACAGGTAACACGGAGGTCTACATTTAGGCAATACTTCCTGAAGTTGCATAACTAGGGTACACTTACCGGCAGTTAAGTTTGCCTCTGTGCCAGGGAGGGCAACACTTGACTATAACTTAGAGCAGCATAGTAAATTTAGGCAAAACCACCGGGGGAAACCCTGCATCATAGGGGGTCGGTGAAAAGCAGGACCACACGCAGAAAGGCGCAGGGGATGATCAAGTACATGTCATTTTCTTGGAAAGCAAACGAACTTTTTGCAGGAAGAGGAAAGAGTCCAAGGGCGGCTAGCAGGCTTGAAGGGTGGCTGTAAGGAGACCAAAGCACCCAGACTACACAATGGGTGTTTTATAAGTCATTCTGGGGAATTCAGCGGTGTCTGCCGTCTGGGTGAAGTTCCTTTGGGATTAGTCACCGTCTTAAATCTAGGCATTTCTTAGAGGAGGCATTTTAAAGGCACATCCCCCCCCCCCCTTCCCCCGGCTTTCCTCGGGCTTTTTATCCCCGCTGCTTCCCCTTTTCCCCGGCTGCCTACTGGCACGCAGGGGCCGTGGCCCCCAGGTCTCAGGCGGGCTCCGCAGTGCCATGCCATGGGATGCAGTGCCATGCCATGGGATGCAGTGCCATGCCATGGGATGCAGTGCCATGCCATGGGATGCAGTGCCATGCCGTGCGATGGGATGAGGCGAGCTCGCTGCCCCAGCGCGAAGCTCGTTTGCTACTTCCCTGCCAAATAAACAGGAAAAAACCCCAAGCCAACCCCTAAACAAACACACAACCGAAACCCCCAGCCAAGTCTAAGCTGAAAGAGAAAAATATTAAGGCGAAACCCTTGCAGTTGCTCTTGCCCTGCCCTCCGTCCCCTCCTCGCACAGCCCCTGCGAGCTCAGACAAAGAGGCAGGCGCGCACGGAGCGGAGCTCTTTGTCCGGGGCCGGCTCTGCCCCCTCCTCCTCCTTCTCTTCCTCCCCGCGCCCCGGCTCCGCAAACGCGGCCGAGCCGCAGCTCCGCTCGCCCCGCGGGGCGAACCCGCTGCGGGCTTCGGCGCGGAGCAGGGAGAGAGGCCGGGAGGGTTTCCGTCTGTCCGTCCTTCGCTCTGCCAAGCCCAAAGGGAGAGGGAGGGAGGGAGCGGGGTGCCCCGCGGTTGCCTGCCCCCCACCAACCTGTTTGAGCTCGTTGGTGAAGTAGAGGAAGGTGACGGCCACGCAGACGGACTGCAGGAGCACGGCGGCGACGAGCACGGCCCCGCAGGTCTGCCCGGGGCTGGGGCCGGCCGCGGGCAGCATCATGGCCAGGCAGGGCTCGCCCGAGGCAGTGCGGCGCTCCTCGCTCTGGAGGCTTTTCCCTCCCGGGGCGGGGGGTGGGAGCAGCCCGGGCTGGGGCTTCGCACGCCGCTGTCCCGCCACAAAGTGCAGCCCCCGCCGACCCGCCCGGCGCACACCCCGCCGCGGGCGCCCGCCTCCCCGGCAGCCCCAGCCCCGTCCCGCCGAGCCTGCCTCTCCCCGCCCGGCCCCGCCCCAGCTCGGCCCGGCCCGGCCCGGCTCGGCTGCCGCGGTGGTGCGGGAGCTGCCGGAGCCTCCCGGCCCTGCCGCCCCCCCTACAGTGTGGGTGTCACCGTCAGCCCTCACGGGTCAGGGCACTCCTGGGCGGCGTCCAACGCCGAGCGGTGGCAACGGGGTTGTAAGAGCAGTTCAGGCGGTGGCTCAGAGTAAGGTCATGACCGGAGTGTCCCTCTTCCAAGCCGCCTTACCCTGCTCTGCCCCTTCTCCCCAGAGGTACCCGTGGGTCATAACCCATACCGGTGCTCAGAGCTCCGGCCCCGTGCTGCCCAGCTCACCTGGGACCAGGCATGAGTGCCAGGTCCGCTCTGGCCTTTCTCTGTCCAAAATCACTCTGCATTTGGCTCTTTGCTTGGTTTCCAAACCTCTAAGGCTTTCCAACTCTTCTCCAAACTGTTGAGCCCTGACAGACGTTTCCCAAAGGCATGTGCATGATGTAGGCTCTGTCCATTGGCTTTCACTGGTGCTTTGATACCTCCATCTCTCACAATTGTGCTTTAAAATCAGCAGAGGTGGCACTGGTAAGGTGTGCTGGGAGTGCAGCCGTGGAAAACTGGGATTTCAAATCTCAGTGCACAGACTTCAGTTAGTTCACTTTGCTGCAGGGCAGTGTGAAATTTTGGCTTCCGCCCCACATCTGTCACCAAGTGCCAGGAGGCAGCTCTGAGTGCAATTACCGGACAAAATTAAAACAAAGATCTCTTCATCTCTCCTGACTATCAAGATTTTCAGAAGATGTAAGTGCTCTGTATTCAGCTATTTACAGGGAAATCACCACAGAACGACAGGGTTGGCAGGGACCCCTGGAGATCATCTAGTTGAACTCCCTACTAAAGCAGGATCATCTCGAGCAGGTTGCACAGAATCATGTTCAGCATCACGGGTTTTGAATGTTCCAGAGAAGGAGACTGCACAACCTCTCTGGGCAGCCTGTCCCAGAGCTCTGTCATTTTCAAAGGGAAGAAGGATTTCCTCATGTTGAGATGGATCTTCTTGTGTTTCAGTTTGTGCCCATCATTCCTTTTCCTGTCCCTGGGCACCACTGAGAAGAGTCCAGACTCACCCTCTTGACACCTGCCCTCTAGATATTTGGAGCATTGATCAGATCCCCTCTTGGTCTTCACTTCTGGCTAAGCAGCCTCAGCTCCCTCAGCCTTTCTTCACACCAATGATGCTCCAGTCCCCTCATTATTCCCATAGCCCTCCACTGGACTCCTTTCAGTAGTTCCCTGTCTTTCCTGAACTGGGGAGCCCAGCCCTGGACACACACATCTGAGGCATCCCCCGGGCAGAGTATAGGGGGAGGCAACCTGCTGGCCACGGTTGTCTTGATGCCCCATAGGTACCATCGGCCTTCTTGGCCATGAAAGCACACTGCTGGCTCATAGGTACTTTAAATTAATTGGGTTTTTTCCATCATCGTGTAGCAAAATGATCCCTGGATCCCTGTTCAACGTGGCAGCAGGCAGTTTATTTGTCTGGCTCTTTGCAGCATTCAATCTGTGTGCCAAAACAGTTTAAATCTGTGTAATTCCAACACATATGTCAGATGGGGAGGATTAACATTTTCTTGCAAGTGAGCTCATGATCTCCTCCTATGACTTCTCAGCAAAATAGATGAAATGTTTTGGGCTCCTGCGCTGTAGCATCCCTGTGCCTTTCTGAGCAGGGCTAGTGGGACTCCTGTCGCTTTTTGCTTAAAGCAGGGCAGCTCTCTGCATCAGCTTCAGAACAGCAGTTTCTTACAGCTTTTAGCACATGCACAAAAGAATCTTACAACCTTCCCTGCCTCCATCCTATCTTATTTATCATGGTTCAGAAATTCCAAAGAAGGCGATTTCATCTGAGGGGAACCATGTGAAAAGTCAATTAAAAGGTGGTAAACTAATTTTGAGTAAGATTCCTGCCTGTTGAAGAGAACTTGTGGGGATTTTCATGCCAAGTGTTCAGGGATGTCCTACCTAATTTGAAGGAAACAAGCTTCTTTGAATATTTCCTTTCAAAAAGAATGGAAATGAAAGTGAAAGGAAGCCCAGGGCAATATGGACCACTCCCCTTGTTCACACTGAGGTGTTGATCTTTATGCTGTGTTTTTCCATCCTCTTCACAGATTTCTCCCCAACCTATGATTTGTAACAGAATTATTTTTCAGGTTAATGGACCAAATAATGAAAGTTTTTTTTGAAGAACCGTGCACTCGGTTTGTAGATGTCTACCAGGCTTGGCCCAGGTCACCCCAACCCATCATTTGAAATCCTCTATGGATATCCCTTATGTCTCTGACTTAATATTCACTCAGAGCCAGTGTTGTAAGGTGAAATTAATGAAGATTGTTTTGAAAAGAACAATAGGGAAAAACAAGGAAAAAAAAACCTTGCTTGCCTCTTCCAAAAACGCTCATGTTGCATTTCATTCTGAAGTTTTCAGATCTTAACATATCACTGAGCAATGATAACATGAGTGAACCACCAGCCATTTTCACAATCAAATACACCTGGAAATCTTTGCAGCTCTCAATGCTTACTTTTCTACGGTCAATTTTTGTCTCTAGTAAGTGTAAATTTATAATGAAAATAATTTTTCAAGGGCTTTGAGAATGTAAAATTACTGTTCTGATCTAATTTTGCTGCAGTAAAACTGTGGGGTCACGACAGCAGCGGGAAGGAATGCCATTAGTGTACTTGTGTAGTGCTAGACTGAAGCAGCTCCCCAGCAAAACCTCTGATTCTTCCTGGCTCCTTCATCCTATTAAAGCTTACTCAGTGAACCATTTAATTAGAGATAAATGTTAATCTGGGCTCTGGATTAGGACTGTGTTGCTTGGCATGTCAAGGAAACACCTGGCAGTGGACCTGCGGTATTGCTCCCACCAGCAGCACAGGAGTCAGTAATGGCTCTGAGAATATATAAAAATGAAGGGGAAAGTGACTTGGAAAAATCCTTAGTTCTCTTTCCTCACTGAGTGCACTGATGGGAGTGATGAAGATGTTTTCAGAGGAGGACAGAGGTTCACATGTACATATAGCTCTGCCAGCGATGCCGGTGGCTGTTACTGCTGCCGCCGTCGCTCTCCACCAGCCCTGGCACAGCAGGGTTGTGCTCATTTTCCAAGCCAGGGAAAGCAGAGTTGACTTTCGGATGTAGCAGTTCTCGACATTGATTTCTCTGCCAAGCAGCAGAGGAGGTCGTGTTTTCCATCACAGGTATCTAACCACATAATTGTAGTGGTATAGTTGCAGAGAGGGAGTTAACTGTTCTGAGGAGGAGACCGGCCCCGTGCCTGTGCTGGCTGGCTGCAGCTTTCCACCTCCCAGGAGCACAGCTCACCTTGAACTTTATGTCACCAAAGATGCTTTGACCACTTAAAATCTTCCTTCGAAGCTAACTCCTAGCTTAGGTACCAGAATCCAGCAGACACCCGAACGCCTCTGTGAGTTTGGGCTCTGCCACTCCAGTCATCAACTCCTACCATGAAGGCATCGCATATTTGGCTGTAAGAGCTCAGGGAGAATGTGCTGTGTCTGCTCTCCTCCCTTGAGGGAAGGGACAGTCCTTGCCCATCTCCACAGCCTCCTGCACTGCTTCAGGGACACAGGCCATGACCAGCATCCCAATCCTCTCAAGCCTCCCAGTTAAGCAGGCACAGAAAGCATGGTTTGTGTCAGCCAGCATGGAGTTAAGCTGCGTGGTGGTCCTCATCCTTGTACATGTGCCAGACAGATCACATCTTGGCTCTTGCAGTTTTTTCATTCCTTCGTGGTCCCCATGCCAGATTCCGACCTCATGTTTTACTGTCACTTGCAAACCATTGCAAATTGATGAGTTAATTGGGATTTATACTGTCATGGGATCTAAACGAGCATCTGTTTATCAAGTTCAATGCCCTTTTTGCCTATGGTGTTACACAAACACCAGCAATGCTCTAGCTGGCCCAAAATGCATGTATGAGTTAATTTATTCAGACCTGACACGTCTCTTTCAATGCCCCAAGCAGTGGATTTGATAAATAGAGCAGGGAATATATGTGCATACGCATGCCATACCCATTTCCAACAATGCTGTAGCATTAGTGCTCTAGATCTAACTTTGGATCTCTCATCTTTGTTTGATGAAATACTTAACCTTTTGCCTGTTAATGTACTGTATATAAGCTTTTTCATTAATGATGTCAGTTATGTAGGGATCAATCCAATAGTTTAGTGTCCTTTATGAGCGTTCTCAGAGAGAATTAGTATGTCTCTGTCGTTCTACAAAATTGTACTTGGAAAGCCAGCTCGGCTCTTGAGGGCAGCAGGAGCAGTGACAGCAGTGTGTTCCAGATCTCTTCTCCTTCACTAGGTCATTAGCCATGGATTTAAGGTTTGTTGGTGGCATCTCTGGAACCTCAACATCACCCTGGGCAACCAACTTGGGTTTATGAAGTTGATGTGGCTTAAAAATGAAAGATCATCTTCCTGATGCTGAACTTCCCTGTGAGTTCTGGTAAAACTCCAGCTGTGGGCTGCAGTGCTGCTGCATGTGGTGCCTGTTCTCCTGGCATTCACCAGGGATTGTCACCAGGCACATCCCAACAGAGCACCTAGATGTTACTCAGCGAATTGGTGCAGTTGATTTCACAAGGGTGCCTTGGTCCAAGATTCCTTGTCATGTTTTTTTAATGTAAATGGTTTATTTGTCAAGGTTTCAATGATTATTTGTAGCGCTGCAACTCAGAATTTCAGTTCAGTGGGAAAGCCTTACATTTCAAAACGTTTATCTTAGAAGGAAAGATTTTGGTTAAAGGAAAGTTTCCAACCCCCCTCATTTTAGAACAGTTGAAGTGACTTTGTCGCTAAAGCAATGTATCTGTCGTAAGGGCTATCTGGCTACACTCTCCTGTATGTCCCTGGAGATCAATGAGGTACAATTACCTCATTTCAGCTGCAGATCCCAAGGCTGGATCTGGCCATGGGGCTATTACTTTATTACATGGCCAGGCCTGTGTGAAGCACTAGGTGATGCTAAGGGAGCAGAGGGGATGTTTACAATGGCTCTTAAGTCTTTCTCTATATTATGTGAACAAAATGATAATGGTGAAGTGGGTTTATTGCAGCCCCAACTCCAGAGGAAATCCATAACACCCCTAGCTGCTTCTGCAACATTTCAGAAAGAGGAAGAATTGGCCCTGGCACATAGCAAAGCCTTGCTAAGCAATCAGCTTAAGCCTTGAAGCATGAAATTTGATTATCTTTACCATAGGTGAGTGCCTTTAGCCTCCACTGGAAATGAAAGACAAATATTTCTCTTTAAGGTGCCAGATATATATGCTAAGAAATTATTCTTTTGTAGGCTTCTCCTTGGTAAAGCATTTGTCGTGTATCTGTCTGTCTTTGTCTGGGCTATGGTTTCCTCCTGGGACAGACTAAAAGCAGGAGCAAGGCTCTAGTTGGGGAACAGAATGAGATTGCTGCTTCCTTGCTGAGGGAACCCACCGTTTGCCCTCCCCTGGGCTGTCGGCATTGCAGCCGGGGCACCTGCTCCCATCTGTTCTCTCAGCTGGCAACAAAATGCTGTGAGTGCAGAGGAAAGGGGGAGAAGCAGCTGGGGATGACTTTTACTTACATGAAAACCCTTCCCTGTTCCGTAACCAGTAAAGAAAAAGGCACAATGGATTGGGCCCTATATTTGTGTTATAGTAATTGGATGAGCTGTTCTCTCTCGTGATTGAAAAAACTTGAAATTGAGTTCTCAGCACTCTCCTGCAGAATCTGGTTTCCTTCAGTCTTGGTTTGGTCTTGGTCTACACTGTACAAACCCATATTGAGTACGTGTGGCTTTGTATTTATACCAGCACAACCATCGTGAAGATACATTCATGAAAGTGAGGAATAGGTTTGCATTTGTACCCCCTGCACGTATGTATCTATGGCAAGAGCATCATGAGGTGGTAGCCACTGCTGTGTGCACACAGTCCAGGGGTATTTACCCTGTCCTACTGCTTGGGAAGTTTTGGGAGTGCTCAGTGACTACTTTGTTCTGGGAGGTGATTTTGGTGGCAGGTGGAGTGGATGCTGTGTAACTGGTCTCTGTTTGCATTAGCCCTGATACAGAGCCTGGCAGGTCTTGTGGACTGCTCTGATATGTGGCACATAGATCTGGCTCCTGGATAAGTATGATGAAGTGGTGAGTACTCTAAGCTAGATACTTGTTATTGTAAGACACAAAAGATTTTATACCATTTCTTTTATGTCTACTGCAAGACTTCGTGCCAGTAGCTAGAAAGACTCGTATGCTCAGTCTTTTATGCTGTGTGATTAGTATAAAAGTCAATAAATATGGAGAGAATCAGGCCTTGAATTTTCCAGCTGTTCAGCCCTGAGTGAGGGACATGAGGACTTTCTGGGGGGGGGGGGGGGGGGGGGGCGGGGCTGTGTTACTTCCACTCAGGAAACACTCTTAAATGCTTCAGTGGGGTGGTACCTGCCCCATCTTTTCTGATGGAGTGCCGGGAATTCCAGGGGATTTTGTGAGAGCTCAGGTACTACCCAGGTGAGTCAGGGCCAGGCAAGGCTGTGTTAGAGGGAAACTTCAGAGGCTGGTGAGCAGGAAACTTGTGGCATTGAAGTCAGGGCAAGACTGGCAGAACTGGAATTACTTGTGCAGATTGCTGGGCTATCGGTCCCTGGAAGCGAAGCTAAAAGGAAACACTGACCTGGGTAAATGTGCAGATGATACCACAGTGGTGATTAAAAACACACATGCTTTTATACTCTAGAAGACACCACATAAATGTCATGCAAAGTTTCTAATAGGGTTTTGCATACCTGAGAGTGAGGTGGCTGGTTTTACTTTCTGTCCTGAAAGCAGGGTCGTTACATTGTGGGGAGCAGAAGTTCCCTACTGGCAAACAGTGGATTAAACCAGCTCTGTGGTCAGACTGCCACAAGGACTGAGCTGGAAGTGGGCTGGTGATGTTTACAGAGGACAAACCTTGCCAGGTGCAAGGTATTTTCTTGGGCTTCTGGAGCACTGAAACTCAGTAAACAGAAAGGGCTTAAGGAAAAATAGAAAGCGAAGCTGTCTCCAGGGTCAACAGCGTCTTAGTTTCATCATTCCTACTCCAAAGTTGTGTAACATTTAACTGAAAAAACATAACTGTAATACTTAACTAAAAGTAAACTGCTGTGTACTTCACTGAACTGCTGTGTATTTACTCTTGGGGCTCATTTTTTCGCTTTTCTCCACTCAGATTTTTCAAGTTAAACTCAATCCAATATCAATTTGCAAAACAAGAACTTTAGCATCTGGGAATAAAAAGTATATAACAAACACTTCCCCAGCCTCTTCAGAGCAGGTTTTCCTTATTTACTTGGGAAGGAAGTTAGAAAACATTTCTGACAATAAATAGCTAATGTAAAAAAAAACCCTTAACGTGGAGAATGTAGCATTTTTAAGAGAATCAGTGGCTCAGAGCTGTGGTAATGACAGTGATTGCAATGTGCCACCTTACTCTGGGTAACCCACAGCACTTGCTTTTTTCCCATTAATTTTTGTCTAGCACTGATGTGTGAGTTAATACAGGAGTAGTCCATCAAGCAAACCCTGGAGACTTTTTTCATATTTCAGCATGCAAAATATTCCCAAGTTGTGTATTCAGCATTGTTTGGTCTTTACACTTATTTGTCTGAACATCACATCAGTATCAACAGTTCAACTACTCCTCTGGTCCCACAGGGTTGTTAAGTAATGTATTAACTAGGAAGCTTAATCAGGCAAGGCAAATAAAGTCCATCTGAAAACAAAATGTAAGGTGTCAACACTCAGAAGGGAAGAGCTTTCACAGAGGTGCTTTGAGCCTTACCAGAGTCTCAGCTTGCTTTATTCCAGGTGTCTCCTCAGACCAGAGTGTCCAGGAGTCAGGAACCCCTGTCATTTCAGGTGGTGCTTCCAGGTGGATTTTTAGAGTTGTTGGGTCTTTGTGTAGCTGGAAACAGGAGCTATTCTCATTCTCACCTTAGTGTAGGCACCATTTCTAGTTTGGGGAAGAGATGACCGTGTCATTAAAGGGGAGAGAGAGGCTGTGAGAGGTGACACATAGGGTGTGCGCAGGGGTCCTGTGTAGGGTCTGAAGGCTTGGAAACTCCCGGCTGCCCTTAGGACTGTGGAGGAGCCAGGCAAGCCTCATAACCCTGTGGACCCCCATGCAGGTGGCTGTTTTACCAAAGTTTCCTTCACAGCCGTGGCAACAGCAGTGCCCTGCCAGTCCTTCCCATGCTGTGCTGGAGCTATTGTGGGGCGACCATGCAAAGGCAGTTCACAGAGCAAGGTAAACCTCACTTTCTTACATCTGCGTTGATTCTGAGTGTTCAGGGACCTGTTTCACAGCAGGGACACTAAACCGTGTCAGGGGCACTGCTGAAAGCACTGCGTATGGGGCAGGAAAGGATGGGAGGAAACACTTAAAACAGTTTTTCTGCCAAAGACAATGTCTGTAAGCTGACATAATCTTGATATAGTTGACCTTTTTTAAGGCCCAGCTCCTAGAGTTTGTAAAGGTGTCACAAAGAAAAATAATTTTTCAGATTTTACAGCAAAGGAGGAAAGATTGGGAATCCAGCAAAGGCATATCCTGGGTACATAAACCCAGATATTAAAGCAGTATGGAATTGCCTGATCATGTTTCGCAATAGTGGAACCATTTCAAAACTTCTTACTGTTGAGTGTGGAAAACTTGGGTTGGCAGAGTCAGTGTATGAGACTGCCATGGAGAAGGCTGCAGAGGGTGTTTGTGTCCTTATTAAAGATACATCACTGAATAACAGAGCATTAGGAGCTGGAAGGGACCTTGAAAGACTCTCTAGTCCAACCCCCCATGCCAGAGCAGTGTCACCCAGACTAAATCCCACAGGAACACATCCAGGTGGGTTTGAATGTCTCCAGAGAAGGAGACTCCACAACCTCTCTGGGCAGCCTGTCCCAGGGCTCCGTCACCCTCACTGTGAAAAAGTTTCTCCTTATATTCACATGGACCTTCCTCTGTTCCAGCTTGCACCCACTGCCCCTTGTCCTATCGCTGCCATCACTGAGAAGAGCCTGTTTTTGTACTCCTGACTCTCACTCTTTACATATTTACTAACATTAATGAGGTCACCCCTCAGTCTTCTCCAAGCTAGAGGCCCAGCTCCCTCAGCCTGTCCTCATAAGGAAGGTGTTCCACTCCCTTCATCATCTTGGTGGTCCTGTGCTGGACTCTTTCAAGGAGTTCTATGTCCTTCTTGAGCTGAGAGGCCCAGAACTGGATAATACACGGACATACATAGGTAGTTATGGAGAAGCACAGCTTTAAGTCTATGTCGTATGTCAATACTATCTGACCAGGTAAAACTTGTATCCTTTTCTGGATGATTGCTGGACTGTGAGTACTGGTTAAGCTGGTTAAGGGTGTTGTGGAGTTTGGGATAAGAAAAAAATTGGAAATGTTGCAACAAAATGTTTATGTGGAAACTTAAATACAAAAGTAATGTCTTTATAACTGGGAAGAATTATCACCAAAAGGCACTTGAAAAATAATTGATGACAACTGCAGTCAGACAGTAAAACAGTTCTTCGGCTCAGTTAGATTGTAAAACTGCCTCCATGACTGACTTAATTAAAACAATTACCCAGGGGTTTGCCTTGGCTTAAAATAATATGTGCCTTTCTATGACTTTTGGAGGCAGCTGAACTAGATTTCCTTGGCTTCTAGAAGGCCACAGTCCAGTAATATATTTGGGACAATTAGGTCCTTAATCACCTAGAGAAGAAATATCTCCTCATAACAGCATTCATCTCAGCACAGAGCCTTTCCCAGCACAGTATGCTGGTGGCAGACAGTAGCAGTGAAACAGTGACCATTGGCAAAAGAGAGGGACTCAAGGGTTTAATTTAAAAAGTGGACCTTAATGTTACAGATGTGTGAAACCACAAGGAGACAATGATATGGCATCACAGAACTAACTGCTCCCTCTCAACCAGCTGCAGTTGGCATCAGTGTGGTAATCAGATAGGATATGATACCCATATACATGGCACAAATGGTGAATGATGCTTATGAGAGATGCACTGCGGTGTTAGATGTGTACACCCCTTCTGGAAGCAAAAAACTCTGCTGCCTTCTCAGTCCCTTCTTGCTCCTGGACCCATGAAAACTCTGCTGCTTTCTCAGTCCCTTCTTGCTCCTGGACCCATGATCTTACTGTCTACCTTGGGTGAGGTCTGATGATCATCAGAGGCAGTACAGCTCACTGACCTAGCAGAAAGCCAGGTAGTTATCTTCTGGGCTAGCTCAGGGGAGAGACCACATGTCCGGGGCCGTGCAAGGAGAGGTGGGAGCCAGTGCTGGGATGAGGAGGACCCTTCCCTGGCCATGAGATGGGTTCAGCTGTCCATCCAGCATCAGCCTTAGCTACTCCAGCATCTTTTTTGTCAGTGCAGAGGTTAGCTGTGGCTCATCTCCAGACCCTGGTTTCATTTGAGGAAAAGAAGACTCAATGGATGGCTTTCTATTCACCTGGCAGAAATTTTATAGAGTATTTTCAGAATGTCGAATCTCTCCTGTCAAACAGATCAGTGGGAAAGATCTCTGTAATGCTTACCTGTTATGAAATACTCATTTTGGAAAAGATCCTCTATTTATGAGAAATATAATACTAATTTCCTTCCAAAGTACTTTTTGGTTTTGCTTTCTTTTCCTTTGTTACCAACAGTTCCCTGTTTAGAAGTGCTTCTCTAAAAGAAACCGCAAGCCTCATGTGAACCTGCTTTCTGTTTCTACAACCAGATATGTTTTTGAGGTGCCTCCTGGGCACTGGGACAATATGTGCATGTCCTAGTGCCCTTCTGGGAGGTCTCATTTAGGGCCAAGCGAGGTATTGGTTGGACACAGCCTGAGAGACATCACCAACAACTTCTCCAACAAGGTGGTTTGACCATCCCAACAGCAGTACTGGTTCACACATCCCAGCCCCTTTTCAACCAGGTTTGAAAGAAATCTGCAGTTCCCAGGTGTGTTTTATGGTGTGGTAACATGAGGAGTTCTGTAATTAAGAGGTAAGGTGGTGCAGGGCAGCACAAGAAGCCTTCATCCAAGGCTGTGGCTCTGAGCTCCCCTTTAATGAGAGGGTGGGCTGGGATGGTGGGTCAATCACTCACCTCCTTCCACCATGGCTACTACTATTACTACTACTACTAATAGACTATACAAAACAAGTGATGTACAGTGCAGTTCCTCATCACCTACAGAGCACTGATGCTCAGCTGGTTTCCAAGCCATGGTTCCAGTCTCTGGCCAGCTTCTTCCAAGTTATATGTGGAGCATGATGTCATATGGTATGGAATATCCTTTTGTCTGTGTCCCTTCCTGGCTTCTTGTGCACCTTCAGCCTCCTTGCTGGTGGGGCACTGTGAGAAGGTGAGATGTGCAAACATTTACATGGTGTAAACATTGCCTGGCAATAGCCACCTTGTTTGTCAGTGCCGATTGCTGAGGGACATGCAGATTTCATTTAAATTATGGGATAGTAAAAAACTAGGAGTTGTTGTCACAAGCCTGGACAGAAGAGTTATAAGGGTTGCCTCCATCCAGATTGCCCATGAGGAGAGTGTGCTAGAGATGCTGGGAGTGGACATGCAGAGTACTTGGCTCTGCACACAAGCCACGTTTTCCACCACTACCTCCCTGCCAGAGCACAGAGGTGCTCTTCCTGATTTTCTGTCAGCTAAAACTGATGACCTGTCCACAAGCAATGGATGCACATCTAGACAGCTATTTGTGCAGCTTGCAAACAATTATTATTATGATAATTTAACAGCAATTTGCTCATCTTTAAAAAATATTCCTAGGGTGGAAGTTGGAAGTATTTTATAGATATTCCATACATCACCTGCTTTTTGGTGGTCATACCCTCTTTTCTTTGCTCAGAAATTTTCTTGAGGATGTATCTGCAGATTCACAGCGGCTCTCCCCAGACTGTGGAAATCTCAGACTTGCCACCTATGTCCACAACCAAAGCAAATCATTTCTTTGGGAAAGAGAATTGCAGACATTCCTGCAAAGTGATGTGTCCAGATATGGGAAGTCAGAGGGATCCTGGAAGCACCCGGCTGTGTCTGTGCCTGTTGTTTGTGTGTGCTGCTGAAGTGCTTATACTTCTAGTCTGAAAATTAGAATCAGAAAAATGGTGTTTCTAGCAGTGATTTGTTTGTTTTCTTGCGCTTGTCTTTCAGGGCATTTATTCTCCAGGGAGCACAATAGCTGGATAGAGATAGCAGAGATTGCAGATAATAGCTTACAAACCATTAGCAGGACAATGCGGTTCGGCCCTTTCAAGTTTCCCACAAAGAGCTCAACATCCTCTGAGTTAACCAAGGTATGTAAATATGCCCAGGGAGCCGGGCAGGGGCTGAGCCCGGGGGAGGGCTTCAGCAGCAGTAGATGGAAGTTGCCAAGAAGGGAAGTTTTGGTAGGGAGTAAAGCAGATGTGAGCACATTGTTTGTAAAAAACCCCTCCTTCCTGCCTGCAGATCAGGCACCCCTCTGTTTTGAGAGAACTGAGTCAAGTCCCCGTATTTATAGGGCTGCATTCCCGAGGTGGGTCACAGAGTCACAGAACTGTAGGGATTGGAAGGGACCTCCAGAGGTCATCAGGTCCATGCCCCCTGCCAAATCAGGGTCCCTAGGACAGGTCACACAGGTTGGCGTCCTGACGAGTCTCGAATCTCTCCAGAGAAGGAGACTCCACACCCCCCTGGGCAGCCTGTCCCAGGGCTCTGTCACCCTCACCGGAAGAAGTTCTTCCCCAGATTGGTGTGGAACTCCCTGTGCTCCAACTTGTGGCCATTGACCCTTGTCCTGTCCCCACAGACACTGAGAAGAGGCTGGCCATTTCCCCCTGTGTCCCACCCTTCAGATATTGATAGCCATTGATCAGATCCCCTCTCAGGCTTCTTAAGGCTGAACAGCCCCAGCTCACTCAGCCTTTCCCCATAGGGGAGATGCTACAGGCCCTTAATCATCTTCATAGCTGTCTGCTGGACTCTTTCCAGGACATCCCTGTCTTTTTTATCCCAGGGAGCCCAGAAATGGACACAATACTCCAGGTGGGGTGTGACCAGGGCAGAGCAGAGGGGAAGGATCACCTCCTTTGACCTGCTAGCCATGCTCCTTTTAATGCACCTCAGGATCTCATTGACCTTCTTGGCCATCAAGGCACACTGCTGGCTCATGACCAACCTGTCATCCACCAGGACCCCCAGGTTTTGATGCTCCAAGCACCCAGAGGAATCCCCTTCTCTCCACCAAACAAGTACCTGCTTCTCTGCCTCCGCTGGGGGCCACGTAGGAACCAGGACCAGTGTAGATGCAAGTCCAGATTCAAGTCCCAGTGTAGGTTAGCAGTGCTCCCTCCACCTCTGCTCCATATGCCCCCAATGCCGGTGTCTGACTCACGATGCTGGTGTCTGACTCCCATTCGTGCCTGACTCCCATCATCACAAACACTGCTGCAGGAAGAACAAGGGCGACAGGAGAGTTGTGGGAATTGGGTCAATTCTGTTGCCTTTGGGAATTTGTAACCCTGAATCTGCCACAAGAAAAAAGAGCTGGGAGCACTTGGTGCAGCCACCCAACAAGTTGCTTTGGATTTTAAGTTTCTCTGTGTTGGAAGTGAGGCAGTTTTCATCAGCACTGAATCTTTCTGAAGGTCAGAGGCAGTGAATTCACAGAGGCATCATCGCCTTACTCAGAAAAGAACCTGCTGCATATCCAAGTAGGTTTAATGGCCTCTTTCTTTCTTTTCTTTTGAAAGTCTCTGCTTCAGTCAGGGATGGGTAAAGTTGCCGGCCAGCTGACTGCCAGGGGCTCCCACTCATGGTGCTTAAAATGCAATATGGGAAGTCTCCAGAATTTTATAAATGTTCCCAGGGAGAGATCTGTAGGAGAAAAGCAATAACTTCTGCTTCATCTGCACTTTGTAAATCAGCACAGGCCCCTGAAGGGTCAACTGCATTCCACACTGGTTATCCTGGTTTGCTGGCTGTGTCTGATCCTCGGGACCACTCAATGGTTTTAAACCTGCAGAACTGTGCATGAACAAAGCGGTTCAGGACGTGAAGGCATGACCTACAACCAGACCTGCAGCCCTACTGTGAGGGGAGGTTGTGTCTTCAGGCTGCCATTTAAGCTGCTGGTGCTCATCTGCATCCTGTTAGATAGATCATTGTGAGTTACTGGCTCTGTCCATTCCCCTCCTCAGAGTCAGTGCAGGTGTAATGCTTTACACCAGGCGAGCCTCCAGAGTCTGACAGCTCTTGTTGCTGCTTGTGATGGAGCGTGTGAAGAGAGGAAAAAATTCCTTCTGACCTTATGATTTCATGGCTGGGTCTGGCTGGAGGCTGCGGGGCTGCATCCTCCCCTGAGCGACAGGCTGCCAGGTCCCCAAAGGTCTGAAGCGAAAACATCTGGTGTTCCCTTCCACTGCCTTTGGGCCTTGCTGGGCTCTGAACTTCTTGTCACAGCTTTTAGAGCTGGACACTTACTTTTGTTTTCTTTAACAAGTGTGCCTTTATTAACTGATGCTTGACTATTTCTATGACATGGTGTTGCTGTAGACTGCACCAAACTGATGGAGGTGTGTGGTTTAAGGGAGAGACCTTCCAGCCCCAAGCTCCTGAGAGCTACACTGGGCTCTTCATCACATTTCTTCTCTGACTGTAGCCAAACCATTCAGCTTCTCTACCTCAGCGTGTCCCCAGGGGTCCCTCAGGTGGGAGACATCTCGGCACCCATCTCCCCCACAGGCGGATGATGAATTTATGCCTGAAGAGCACTTTGTGAAAACTGCCTTTTAAGACTGAATTATTGATGCCCTGACAAACCTCTGCTTTTTCCTTTTTAAACAGGGAAGGAATGTCATGAGGAACAGATTACTTAAAACTTGTACTAATCAGATAATCCCTGCACATGGTGCTGCTCCAGACTTAAAATCTCCAGGCCTGCACAGACAGAGAGGTGTGTGAATGAATGCACACCGCTATCTGAATGTACACGTATTTGAATACCTTCACAGTCTGCGTGATTCGTACCAGCAAGCAGTAATCCTGGGGTTTGCTGCACTTAGCAAGACTTTGTTTATTGTGCTTTTAATACTCCAAAGGATGTTGAGTACTACTGTTGTGGAACCATTTATCTGTTTTACATACAAAATACCCAGTATTAGAAGTTTTTCACATAATATATTTTTCAAGCAAATGCAGGTTACTATTTGGTAGGCATGTAGCTCTGCAAAATCCTCACTGGGTCACTTCTCTGACAGCCTGGAGCAGAGCCTTGAACTATGTTTAATGTCAATTTACACTGACCTCCAGACTTGACAGTTCATCCAAAACCCATTCTGTTCACTTTTTTCTCAGATTCGTGTAAGTAGATGATGCATGTAAATGTCCAACCTGACTTCCAAAGATTTTAACCTAATTCCCAATGATTTCTTGAGGTCCCTTCCAACCCCTACAATTCTGTGATTCTGTGATTTCTGCTTCTCGGTGGAGTCTTGCCGTTGCAGCCAAGTGCCAAAGTGTTGTAGGGTTTAAGTGTTGGGTGAGCTGGGTCAAGGTATGTGTCTCCTGAATAGAAATGTCAGGTGCAGGAAGCATTAGCTCAAATAAATATAAAGGCCTTAGCTTGTGTTCATCTTAAGACACTATGAATTAATCTAACAGTATCTATGCTGCCAACTGTGTGTAGTTGCAGAAGGATCTGGATCCATGCTTTAACCCGACAGAGGCAGCATCAATAAAAGGTCAACTGGTGGTCAGCATCACGCTTCGCTCGTTGGGCAGTGCAGAGCCCAAGGCTTCCAGGGACTGAACTTTCATGCCCCAAGGAACACTTTTAAGGTATGTGCTATCTATTTCTGAAGTCTGCTTTTTAAAAGGCAAAATACATATTTCTGAAGCATTTCTTCCCAGCTGTGGTGATTTAACGTGCCTGCAACTTGGTTCAGAGTCATGAGTGCTCCGAGCAGAGGGAACACAGCTTGATGCTTGGGCTGTGCTGCTGGCAGCTGAAATATTCTAGCCATGACTTGCAAGCTAAAGTGTTATGAAATCTCTGATACTGGATAAACACGAAACATCTGGCTTTCATCCCTTCCACCACCACCTTTTTGACCAGGAAGAAGCGCTCGCAGTAACACTGATCTGAACTGATGATTGCAAAGTAAATGCCCAAGTGTGTAAAGATGCTCACAGACCTCTGCACCTGAGACATCGCGAGGGACCCATACCAAGACATGGGTGATCCTTCCAGAAATCACAAAGCTGACATGAAGGCACCATTTGTGCTTGGAGACTCACCCAGCTTAATGGGATTATCGTCAAGCTGCGGATAAAGGTCACGTGTTCAGGAGCAGGTCTTCATAATACTGTGAGGGACCCGCTGGAACAAGCACTGCAGAGTTCAGGTGCAGCCTTACATGAAAACAAAGTCATTACATGGAAGCAAAGTCAAACTGTGGCTTGATGATGCTGACAAGGGACTGTCCTGTCACTCAGTTGCTCGCTCCCGCTGTTTCCCTCCAACTCATCTGTCCTTGCCCTGGGCCAGGCCACAGAGCAAAAACAACTCCACGTACACAGAGAATAGATTTTTTTTTTCTTTTGGCACTTGGCTCCCTCACTGGAGTTTTCCCAAATATTTTGTTTTTGCAGCTGATGATTTTTGGGTTTGAAATATGCGTGAGTGTCTTTGGGACCACGCACTGGATGCGGTCCTGCCCTCGTTCCAGTTCATAGCAAAAAGCCACATGAACTGCAGCAGGAACAGGCTCGTTTTATGGCTTCCAGCCTGGAAATACTGTACTCAGCACAGTGTGGCTTTCCAAAACCGTAGTGTTTCGTTGGGTTAGGTGGCCAAATAACCTGCAGAGAGGCCAAATGCAGATATGTTTTCTTCGTAGTTAGTAAAAATGCTTAAAAAAAAAAGAGCTGACAAATGTTTGGAACTCAGAACACCGTGAGTAGAGTCAGCTGTCTGCTGGCATAGAAGGGTGAAATGCTCTCAAAGTTAGCAGAAATACCTCAGATAACACTAGCAAGGGATTTGCCCAGCTGCATTACAGCTGCTGCCATGCAAACCCTAGTGAACCAGGCTTTCTCCAAAGACACCCCACAAGTTCTGTGGTGTCCATAAGCAGGGATACATGTTTTTTTCCTATCTTCAACCAAAAAGTGCATGGGACTCAGGCAGATGAGCAAATTACTGTGCTTAGTGAATGTCAGCAGAATGTTTTGAAGTTATTTACTCTGTCTGGATTTGTAGATGAGGCAAGAGAAAACCTACCTTGGCTTCAAACTCAAGGAAAAGTACTTCCCTCTTTACTTATTTCACCTTGCCACTCTGATGGATGTAAAAACAAAGCCTTGGTAATGGATTTGGGTACTTGTCTGAGCCCATAAAAATAATCTTAGCCCTAGAGGGTTTGCAGTCAGACTTGTTACCTTGCAGCTCACTCCCTCTGTACATACACCGACTGAGACAGCATGATATTTCACCTCCCCATGTATTTCAGGGCTGATACCTTAAAAAAACCCCACCTGGGCACAGATAATAAAATCTGATGCTGCTCTCACATTTTTAGGAACGTCTTTCTGCTTTAAAAGCCTTTCACTAATTGTACCTGTAATCACAGAAGAATCTTTTAGTAATGCACCTTCAGACAAATGCAGGAGAAGGAGAAGTGCACCCAGCACAGTGGCTCCATCTGATCCTATTCCTCCCTGATCCCTCAGCTTACCAGCTTTCTCACACTTGTGTGAAGTGTTAAATGCGGAAGGGGGATACTGTGGCTCCAGTCCCTGCCAACACTTTTCAGTGCATTTCCCAGTCCTGCTTTTCCATCCTGCAGCGTAAAATTAATTTTGGCAAAATCTTGAGTGAATTAAACTGCCTCACAGTGATCTTCTTGCTCAACTCATATTTGCTGTCTGCCTGATTTATGTTGAAAAGAGGCACTTGGGCATGCCAATTATCCTGTCTTTTATTTGCCTTGTGCATTGAGCCTTTGGCTACTAGAATTAAACTGGAAAATGCAATTAAAAGCATTAGCTGTAGCAAACATACCACAAAATATCATTATATGCTTGACAATGTTCTTCTTCATATTGTTAATCCCTGCAGAGCTACCTGTGCTATTAGATTTCATATATGGATTTTATTTTTCTCAAAAGACCACATTAATTGGAAGGAGCAAGTTGCATGCCCAATTGCAGAAGGCAAGAAAAGGAAGGTGTCACCTTACAGGAAAACCTCATAGAATCATAGGATATACTGAGTTGGAAGGGACCCCTAAGGATCATCAACTCCAACCTCATCTGACTTTTAGTGAGTATTGTCTGAACTTGAATTGAACAAACATTATTCAAGCTTCAAAATGTTTTCAGATACCGAGACGATGCTATTAGATAATGGTTTTAGATAAACAGATGTTTGGCTTGGTGCACATGGAAATTATTGCTATCAATAAAGTTCTCATCAACTGTGATGAGAACAGAGGGGAAGCTCAGGTGATGGCGATATGGGCAGATCCTTCCTACCGCACACTGACACTCCACAGCAGGGAGCATGGGCTTGGGAGCCACGCTGGTGATGTCCTCTGAGGAGCAGAATTAGGAGAGGGCAGTGCAAATGTCCTGCACTCTTCATTCTCAAGTCAAAATAGATGATCAAAGAGAAGCAAAGCTCTTGCTCACAATGTAGTTACAGTAAGTTGGAAGGCCAGGAAACGCATCCCTCTTCAGCTCAGCACTCAAATTCCTGTGGTTATTTCCCTGTGAAAACATTTGTGGAAAAAAAAAAAAGAAGATAAAAAGACTGGGATGGTATTAACCCTGCAAGTTCTGGTTACTAGCATTTCCAGCCAGTCTGAGGATCCAAAAATGCCTGATGCTAACGCTTCGAAAACCACTGAGCATTATGGCCTTCTTTATGGTGAGAATATATGAGAGTCATGTGAATTGCTCACAAAATACTTCAAAACCACACCTCTTGACCTCCTGTAGAAACACACCATTGTGAGAGAGACTCACAGCTGCATTGTTGGTAAGACCTCACAGAAATCCCCGTCACCCTCAGTTTAAACCTCCTGTCTGCCTGTGACTGCTGCCAAGGAAGCTTTTTCATGGAAGACAAACATCTAAAGCACGGAGAGGTGCATGGATAAGAGAGAAAGATGAATCTGGAGAAGTCAAGCTCTGTGGTGACATACTTGCATCTCCAGTTAGGCGATAACAGACAGGTAAGCTGGCACTTCTGCAGAGTTAAAACAGACTAGGCTGGAAAAAGATGACTTCTTAATTTCATTAGCCAGGATCTGCATTTCCAGCCCCTTATTTCCAGCCCCACATGCTGTGCTGCTGTGCATGCAAACCTGTTAAATACCTGGTGCATTAAATCCCAGTAATAACAAGAAGCTGAAATTGCAGGTATAAAGTGGGAAAATGCTGTTTTGGAGAATGGTAGTGTCAGGGGTGGTGGTATCTCTGAGTTGATTGCAACATTTTACCCTTTGTTAGTCCTGATAAGGACTGTAAACGAGCTGTATAAACCCAGACAACTTTGCTGAGCTGGACTCTTGCGTTTAATGATTATTGCTCAAGATGGATCAGGGAGAAAGCATAAATGAAACTTCCTACACCAAGGGCAAATGAAACTTCAGATACACACAGTAATCCAAAGCAGCTGCGTACACGTGTCCTTAACTGAAAGGGTTTCGATTTCAGCTGGTGACATGTGGGTACCTCTAGCAAGGTTTTGCTGAAGAGCAAAACTAGTAGTTTGTACTAGTTCCTTGTATTTCCCAAGACCTCTTTTCAGTGTGTTTTTAAGAATGATGCTGACTTCTCCTTTATGGCAGCTCCAGAAGTGCACGGCAGCTCAGGCTGAGTTGGAAAGCAGACAGAGCACTTTGGCCACCCCCCTTCCCTGTTAGTTATGAGCAGCAGACTTGTTTAATGGTTGAAGCACTCTTTACTGAAACCACACCAGCTCATTTCGTCATTTTAAGGAGTGGGAAACAAACTGAACAATGGGGTGGAGTAGATAAGGGGCAGCAGTCCTGGGTTCTTCTTTCCTTGGCTGATTAATATATTGATCTTGCAGAACAGAGGGAGTCTGAAAGTGTCGACCATGCCTACATGGGTTACAGTTGCCTATTTAAAAGAGGATGCCAGGTTGGTTTGTTTGATCTACTGCTCTCCTTGCTGTGGTGTCAGAGGGTCCCTCACCAGACCGTTTGATGAAACAAGTATAAATACATGGGAACAAGTGTTATAGAGTCTTGTCAGAGTTAGCTGTGTCCCTATTCAAACCCCTCTGTGATAAAGCTGGGTGCTCATGGATCCTTTTGACTGGGGCAGCAGCAACTTGCTGCTGGGGTCTCAGGGCTCTCTCTCCATCAGACATGGCTCAAAGCTCCCTAGAACAACATTGGTCTCTCTGTTGGCTGCAGCAGACTGTAGCTACTGTCCTAAAATGCCAATACATGAGTTAATTTCTTCCTGATTACTGCGAGGACCATGATACTTTCAGAGGACTCTGTGCTCCCAAGCCTGCAGCAGCCTGGAGCTGTGGGACTCTGGGAAGGAAGCAGCAGACCTACTCAGCTAGTGCAAGCGCCAGCTCACAAAGGTTGCTGGTGCTCTAAAATCCTTGCCTGAACAAATACTACCGGCACTTGGTGAGCTGCTGAACTGGTCAGGGCCTCGCACAGGCAGCCTATAGACACCATATAGCTGTAGTGAACCTTGTGCAGCCAAGCACTGGGTTGGCTGTGAATCCCAGCCTCTGGCTGCTCCGGCTCCATTCAGGAGCAGGAGGGGCTCCACAGGCCAAGAACTAGCAGTTTGCATTAAACTCACAACCTCTTCCTGTAGGCCTAGGTGAGTAAACGCCCTCATTGTTTTGCCTTCTTGTTTTATGAAGAGCTGGCGCTCACCCAGGCAGGAACGAAAGGACCCAGGCAGTGGAATTCCCCACCGTCCTACCTGGGAGCCAACAGCTGCTGTGGGGCTGAGGACTGGCTCTGCCCATGGGAGAGCGGCTGCTGCCAGGGCTAGTGCAGGCATGACAGTTCAGCCCAGCTGATCTCCAAACCTTGCTGGTTTTGTTGCTTTTCAAACTTTCCTCCTCCCACCCCCTGCCTTTCTTCCCATGCTGTAAAGATCCCCGGGCTCCCCCAACATTACTTAGGGCAGGGATGAAGTAGATGAGGTATTAACAGGAAAAGTACCTTCTGCTTTAACTTGTTTTTCATCTAGAAAATAAGTAACTGCAGAGTTCTGTTACAGATCTTGGCACATAGTAGCTTTTGATGATTTCTGCTATGTGATTGATTTGGAAGTTGAAAGATCGTTTGTTTTGCTCCCAACTCCAGCTCTGGAAACTGAGATCTGGTCAAGCTGGGTTACTCGGGCACCTGCAAGTGTGGTGATTCCTGGCACTAAAGACAAAGAGGTGCTGAGTTAACCCTTAACTGGTTGCAGGTCAGTAAACAAATCAGTTGAGGAGGTTTTAGGAGGAAGAGCTCTCAGCTGCGTTGGCTCGGCTGGGTTAATATGCAAACAGCAAACGACTTTTCACAGCTCAAGAGATACTGTTCTAGGTAGGTGCCATGGTGAGAAGAATCTCTACTCAGGATAATGTTGCATTTCAAAGTGACACTGAAAAGTAAGTTAAAATTGGGATTTAGATTTTGAAGTAAAGGCCCCAAAAGGTGGGAAGGGTGGCTGGTGTAAGCATGCATGTGCTTACCTCAGGCTGACAGATTTGGAGACCTTTCCATTTCTTGTTTACACTGAGACACTCCTTTGCAAACTCAATCAGGTGAGAAGATCACCAGCCCAAGAAATCAGTGTGATAACAGACATCAAAATAGAAGGCCTGAACCCGAACTCATGCCAATAGCATAATTTTAGTCTGAGTAAAAAGCCCTTTACAAGCCTCAAGTCAGTCTATAATCTTCATGAAGCAGCTCTAGGTTTGTACTGTTGCAACATATATACGCATATATATGTGTGCATATAAATATAATATAATGAGCAGTTCCTCAGAGCATACTTAAAAATACACATTGACTCAGGCTCACAGCTTCTGTTTCATCAGCTGCACTGTACTGCTCAGGGTGAGCCACCTGTGATTGCATAGGCTATTTCCACATCTGTGGCCCCATCTTTGATTTTCGTCACTCTGCTGTGGAGTTAGTCAGCTCCCAAGGAAGTCTGTGCCTGTGTCCAAAGAGAGGCCTTGTTTCCAAGTCACCCTGTCCATATGCTAACCACTGTGGGGTTTAACACTGAAAACAAACCCATGATGTGCTCTCTGATTAATCATCTGGAATCTGAGCAGATCATACAGGACCTGAACTAAGCAGCTGGCTCTTTGTGCTCAAAGCCAGGCTTAGGCTGTGCCTCCAATGCATTGCAGCGGCGGTAAACTAACAAAGAATGTCTTCCCTCCCTTGGCCATCCATCCAGACGCATGATCAAAAGCAGGATTTGAGATGTAAGGGCATGGTATTTTATTTGGCAAGTGCTGTCCCACTTCTGCAGGAACTGCGGTGATGCAAAATGGGAATGCAAGAGGAAATACAGGAGTTTTTGGGGCCCAGGCACTGGGAGCCCTGGTAAGTAGATACAGTCATGCTAAACATATCCTGCTACTTTGCTGGGTTGTTCTTACTCTGCAGCGTCTCATAATGTCATGTTTGCATCGCAGGGATGAAAGCACTGGAGCGGGTGATGCGACAGCAGCTAACGCAGCATGGACTGTGTATGTGTGGCTGGATGGTGAACAACATCAAAGGTAATTCATCTCATCGCTAAAATAACCCAAAGCTCAGCTGCTGCCTATGCCAAGTAACACTGGCTCCCAGGGGCCCCAGAGCAGAGTGGTGGGGCTGTTTTGCCAGTGGGGATCTCGTAGAAGCCCTCTCCTCCTCCCAGCATCAGAACTAGGGTGCACCTGGCCCTTTTTCTTACAGTTGCCTTTTTCTTATGAGAACTTGCTTTATGCACCATTAAAAGACCAGAAATGCCATGGCCCAAGGGCAGAAATACCTGCCTACTCTAGGTGTTACCTTGGTGGTTGAAATGCAGCCATTTCCAGGGGCACTCCCAGCTCTCCATACATTTCTGGAGATGCTGCTGTGCCTCCATGCATCCCTCTCTGACAAAGCCAGACGTATATGAAGGCAGTGGATGTAGTTCTCAAAATATATCCCTACACAACCAGGCAGTAAGGCAAATGTCCCCTCCATGCACTCCCTCACCCTCTCACTTCTGCAGACTAGAAACATGCAAAGACACGTACAGTAAGACCCAAATAACCTCACACCCCCAAGCACTTTGAAAAGTTTGCACGAACAGCAGCTAGGCCGCCTTGAAAAAAATTCTTATGGCGTGCCAAGGAGTGAAAATGATTCATACCGAGCCAGAGGAATGGTTTTGGGGGGATTTCTCATGCAAGAAATGTGAGTAATTTCCCATTAGCACTGAGTTTTATGCCTTGTCAATGCATGAATTCACAAGCCAGGGGCGGGTTGCCATGAATGTTTTGGTGCAGTTTCCGCAGTAATACTTTCGGTTTTGTAATGTTGTTTTTTGAAATGTGCAGGAGCTTTGGGCAGGAGCCCTTGTTTTAAACGCTCCATCTGCTGGAAATAGTGTGAATTATCAGATCTTGATTGCAAACCTCAGACTGAGGTTTGATTGTAATGAAATCTCCATGCTCACATTAAAAACTGCTTTTCTTTACTCCTCCATCATACACAAATCCCACGGCTTGGTGGACCTGGGCATGCTGCACCCGTCCTAACATTGGCACAGCGCTTGTGGAGTAACGTTGGTAACACCAATAATTATTGCTGTTAAAAATACCTTAATACAAAATATATTTTTTGGTTTAGCAAACTCTGCCTCTCCTGTATCCCTCGACTGCCTTATGATGGGAAGTGCTGTGGTTTGTAGATATTCTGCTTTAGAAAAGAAGTGGTTGTGATAGAAATACCTGGTGGTCTCTAGCTTATATAAAGCCAGGAGTTACTCAACATATAGTTCTGTAGAAGTGAGTTTTAAAGGAGCTATTGCAGGGTTTCTTTTCTAGTTTCTTTTTCACGTCTTCCTGTTGAAGAGTTGGTAAACGTTTCAAAATGTGGTAGGAAATAATTGTGAAAAATCATTAAATTTATATTAGAGGTGAAATGTATATTAATGATGTGCCACCAGCTATTTAAAAAACATTTATAAAAGGAATACGTGTCATTGGATCAATGCCAGGAAAAAAAAGGAATTAAGATCAAGGAGAAAAGGTGCCTCTTCTGGGGTGAATAAAATAAAATGTGGCACAGGTCCAGAGTTTTCTCCCCTGAGTGTCAAGGTGTCAGCCAGCCCCTGGTGCATGTCTTGTGCTCAACAGCACCATAGCTCTGAAGAAAAAGAAGTGTGCTGTTACCTATGGCAGTTCAGCGCTTGAATTATGATGCCTCACATAGTCATCTGATGCTGTGTGAAGGTCCATTCATGGAGGGTTTTGTGCCAGACGCTCTGCAGTCTTTGGGCGGCAGCTCGGAGCCTGGGGAAGTGCAGCACAGATGAGGCAGCAAGTCCTGCAGTAGATGCTTGCTGTGCATCCTCCTGCAACAGCGCCTGGCACAGGGAGACACTGCCTGTGGCTCGCCAAGCTCTGTAGTAAAAGTCAGACTTCTTGCTAAACCTAAGAAAACCGGACTGGTAAAGAAAGTTCTATGAGGCCCAGGCTGTTTTAATATGTCCAGTTTAACGTATGACTCCTGCTGACATAAAAATGGGCTTCTAAGTCTTTTGAAGCTTTTTCCCACAGCACTTCTTCCAGCAGGAGGAAAGTTTTATACCCTGTGGAAGTCAGAGGATCCTGCTGGACCAAATGGCCAAGCCCCACATTAGGGTATTGCCAAAGTAATGCTGCTATGACCGTTAATAAAGGCGAGAGCAGGGGAAGGTGCTTACCTGTCCTAGGGAGCCTGCTTTGGGAAGGGGGTTGGACTTGATCTCTGGCGGTCCCTTCCAACCCCTAAAATTCTGTGAAACTGTGAGATGGGTAATGGTTCAGGACGAAAGTCTGTGAAGGGCAGGCAAGTAGGAGTGAAAGCAGAAGTTGGGACTTCCACTGGCTATGTTTATAGGTTAACCTATGTTTATAGGTTATTTGTATGTTTGAAATCCCTTTTACAAAACATATAAAAATATGTTTATAGCCCAGAATGGGGAACACGAGCTCCATTGTCTATCGTGAAAGAGCGGCACAGCAGTAGAGCAGGTATTGTCCATTATTCAGCACCAGCCAATGTAGTAAATGTTAATCATTTGACTGAAGGCCAACCTCACAGCCCACAGGTCTCCTGCTTTGAAAACAGCCACCTTGGCTTTGGTTCAGGATTTCTTCAGGAACTCTGAGGTCTCCCATTTTGTTTTCCTGACATCTGCTAGGTGAAAAAACAAGTTGGAGATGGTTTACATCAGAAAATAAGAAGGGTGGTCCTGGGGTGAAAACAAAACAAAACAAATCACAGATACATTTAACTTTCTTTATTTGTTCTTCATTTTGATAGCACATCTCAATCACAGTTGCTAATTAGATCTTAGAAGATCTTTCCCCGCACTGGGAAAGAAGCAAAAATGGTCATGCATAAGATATTGAATGCATTCCTATCAAGTATGTTGCACTTTGGTTTTTTGAACATCATAAATAACAAGAAACCAGCTGGTTTTGGTTTAACAACATTGTTACGGATCATAGCAGCTTGAAAGGTTTAACACAGGTTAACCTACTTCTAGTATTTTTATTTGGACAGGTTTCTAAGAAAAGTTGGTAGGATTAAAAAAACCCAAACAGAGGCCCAAACACTACAAAATAACTTTAAAGATAAAAAGGGTTTTTTTAGTTCTTAGGGCTTAAAACCCACAGTGGCCTTTCTGCTTTGGCTAAGGATGCAATTCTGGAATTAACTTACATGAAGGTCAGGAAATTCAACTCCTTTGTGACTTTTATGCACCACCAAATATCTTTACACAAGTCTGGGCTTTCAGAAGCAACGGGCGCCCATCCTTTAAGAGGTCCTGAGCTGGGGAGACAAAACCTCTCTTTATTTCTGCTAATACAGTTCCCAGGTCTATGAAAATAGGATACAGATGACTGCAGGTTCTGTTACGTGACCTTTTTCTCCCTTTTTTTAAAAAAAAAGCTTCCATTTTATTATTTTGAAGGTTGCATTTGAATGCTTTGATGGCCATCAGGAACACGACAGTCTTGCAATGGATAACGTCTAATTGGAGGAGGTGGGCAAAACCAGAAAAGCAGTCTTCAAAAAGCAGTTAGCCACATTTGATTATATGAAAAGATAAGCAGACAGGTTTATTGACTTATCTTCTTTTAGGAGACTGACTTTTACTCCGCACAGGTGGAATATTGTTGCAAATACCTGAGCTTATCCTACAAATGTGCAAAGTGTCCTGAACTGCTTAGTGAAAGCACTGAGGAATGAAGGTGTTACGCAGGCCCAAGGAAACTTCAGGAAGATGTAGGACGTGAACAAATCGGGGTGTTGTAACACGCATTAATCTTAATCTCCTGCTACCAGGCATCCGCTTTCTGTAACCATGCCTGTCGGCCGTGGTTCAGCACTCAGCTGAGGTAGCGGGAGCTCAGCTGGAAACAACCCAAAGCTTTCAACTTTGGGCAGGGGAACTATATGCAAAAGACACCAAAGCAAAGCAGGGGAAAGTTGAGTTTGGACTAACACTTACTTCAAGGTTTGCATTGAATTTTAATCAAGTGTCTTGTGCGGATATATATATATATTAAAAGGTCTTTTTATGGCTGGGACTCAGACCTCTTTTTACATGTTAAAGGATCCACCAGGTATCTTTGAGACTATCATGTACTTAGACCATATAGCGGCATGATAAGAGTAGTCAAGTTATTTTGACAGAACTAGTTAACACTGTTAACGTCTCACCCAAGTTGCGCTGCAATCTTGGATGTCATGTCAAGCTGGTGATGACTTAGTAAACACATTCAGTCCAGTTATATACTTACTACCATTTCTTGTGCCAAGACTTTAATGTGCTTCAGTGCATGAAGGAAATTTACAGCCAGCTCCAGGAATATATATTCCAGCTCTCCTTTTCATTTCAGTTAAAAAACCCCCCCAGCAGTAATTATATTATAGCTTCATAGCAGATATTTGTAACTTAGATATGAGCAAATGCTGACCTAAAGCTTTGCAGACACCTCTCAGGGAAATGTAATTGTCATAGAATTTATAGGAATATTAACCACTTTTTTCCAGTACGACAGTTACTAGTATCTTTTAATGACTGCAGCAGGATATAAGTTACACCTTCTCTGACACAGGTTTACTCTCTAAGTGGGAAAGCTAATAAGAAGCCTGTTTTTGCAACTCAGTGGAATGATTTTTAGGGTTTTTTTTTAGTCTTCAAGTCATAGTTTAAAGTCAGGGTAATGGAGCTGTCTCCATGCAGTGGAAAGGGCTCTGGAGCAGATTAATAATTTGAGTTTTGAATGGGCATAACTTTACTTGCTGTTTTAAGTGTAAATTGTACCTGCTGAAGTTGCATTTATGGAGGAAGGGAGGAAAGGTGGTTTAAATCCAGAAAAACGTTTGAATCCTTTTGCAGTCTTAATTGGATATCTTGATCAAAATTTGTTCTGATTCAGACTGGCACTTGGCTGCTCTAATTCCCCCAAGTCTTTGTGACAATCTAGATGTTAGATGACTCTAAGCTGCTGTTGAAAAAGCTTTGGCTTGTGACCTCTGTGTGAACCTATGCCCAGAAATGAGTTTCAGCTAGCACCACTGAACCTACCTGGGGCTGAGTTCAACAGAGCCCTTCTATAATTTAAGTACCAGTGGGAGCAGGCTGTTCTCTGTGTGTTTTAAATGACAGGAGGCAGTTTGATCTACCCATACCTTGTGCTTTATTTCAAAGAACTTTTCTAAATCCTGCTCTAAGAAATGCTCCAATGAAATTGCTTTTGTCATGGTGTCCCAATGGCCAAGAAGCCTCACCGTACGCTCCAGGAGCCAGGATGGTGATGAGCTAACTGACTGGAAGGACCCATTGTGGGACAGGCTGTTCCAAGACAGCTATCAAAGAAGGATGGAAAGTCACAATCTACAGGAGCAGTGCCTGCTGATCACCATCACATCCTTGTGCTTCCTCACTGCCTGTGAGCTCAGCTTCATAGCTCCTTTCAGAGGTAAGAAATTACTGCTCCCACTCTTGTAAAAGAAAAGGAGTCATAAGGAGGTGAAGTTGTTCTCCCAAGGTCCCACAAGAAGCCTGTGGTAAAGCTGAGGATGAGTTTAATTCACTAGGTTAGTCATGGGACAGCCATTCTCTTGTCTTTTCTAGAAACACTGGGGTTTTTTACACAACCCTCATTTCCACATGCAGTAACCATCCTGGAAAACATACACTGTTGCAAGTGGTTTCACTTCCTTGTCCTGCCTCCCTGGCTCAAATTGTAGAGATTTGTTGCACAACAGTGACATCATCTTACCTAGCATTTTGGGTCAGTCCACAAGACAGACAAAATTCAACTGCAAGGCTCAAGATTTACATCTTCAGTATAGAGTAGAGCCCACTTCTATTTGCTTGCTTCCCTCCTTCCAGGAAGCATGAAATATAACAAACACGACAAACACAAAAAAAAAATCAACAAAACTACTAATAATTACAAACATTAGTGCAAACCACACAGTAGATTAGGTTTTTTTTTAGTATGCTCAGTATTGTCTGTAAGGAGGTCATGAAGCTGAGGCTTTAAACGTTCTTTAGCCAAATAAGTAGTCAGCTTTGAAGTTCACCCACATAAATAACCTGGATTCTGCTGCTACACAGAGTATTTTATCCTATATATTTGTACCTATGCTGTAATACTTTTTACTGAAAATATATTTAGTCCTGTGCTTTTATAAAATATAAATAACTATAAAGCAATAAACACCGAATTCCAAAGCTGAAATCCATGTTTGGCTAGGAGACTTGTCTAGCAGCATCTTAACTGCCTAGAAGAGCTTTTTCTTTTCTTTCTTTTTTTTTTTAATTTCAGAGAGCCATTTTTCTATGTGCCCAAAAGCCAACACCTAAATCCATGCTTGACATTCAAATGCATGGCTCTGCTGTGAAGGTGAGAGTGATGCCAAGGAAAGTAGGAGCAAGTGGTCACTGCTGTTGAAACCTAGCTCCTGGTTTTACATACTTGGATGTAGGTGTAGGAGTGTGGCTTCACCTCACACCGTTAAAAAATTGCAGCCTTTGTGTCTAGTGAAGAGTCAAAGCTTGGAAGTTGCAGCCAGTTAAGAATGCTACAGGAATGCTGATCTCCCTGCTCAACATTAGTATGTTTGGCAGTAGTCACCTGAAAGAAGGGGAGAGAAAATTAAAGCAAAGTTTGGAAAAGTGTTTTTTTACTGAGCAAGGCCAATCAAGCTAGCAAATGCTGTAGTTAGTGGTCTGTAACCCCCAGCAGCTGCAGGGATGAAGTCTGAATTTGGGAAAAGTGCACTTTTTTTGCTCTTCAGCAAGAGCCGACACCTGAGTTGAGCACTCCGTGTCTTCTAGAGGGGTATCTCTGGTCAGAGGTTTTCATCCAGCCATTTGATATAGCTGTTCCTGGTCTGAACGCCCGCAGAGAAATCAGTAGGCCAAATGGTGAATATCATGCAGCCGTGAAAGCAGTCATCGAAGTGATCCAGCGTCACCTCCACGCCGGCCTTCTCCAAGCGCTTGGCGTACATCACCCCGTCGTCTCGCAGGACATCGTTCTCACAGGTCAGGATGTAGGTCTTTGGCTGCAGCTGCAGGATTTCATTTTCTGCCAGGAGTGGGACCGCTCGTACATCAAGCAGGGCTGGGATCTCCTGGATGATTTCAGCCTTGCCTGTGGTTTGTATTACAGGCTTGTAGTTCTTTTTGAATGAGGAAGGCAGCAGAGACGTCCAGTTCAGACGTCCTCTGAAAGAGAGGGCTTGCCCAACGTCAAGAGCAGTGTGGTTGTTAATCAGCAGTGAGTGAGCAAAGTCGTAATTACCGTTGAAATAATCTATCCAGTAGTTGATCATGACGTAACGAGGAAGAACAGGCATATTCATGTTCTGCTGATAAGAAGGTGTATTGAAGTCAAATGCCTGAAGGACTGGATAAATTAAGGCCTGCAGTTTTGGTCTGATGGTCAAATGCTCATCTTTGCTAAGCTGTGGGAAATACAGGACAAAATTCATATGGTAAAGAGAAGAAGCACTACAGTATCAACCTTGAACTTCGTACAAGCAATCAATCATTTGACAACTTTTAGGCCAAATTCTTCTCTTATGCATGTAATGTTACTCCTTTGTCTAAAATATGATCTTTTTCTTCTCTTCTAAGGATGGCCATCGGGGCAGACCAGTATTCTGTCTGATCCCACAGAAATCTGTGGTGGAAGTTTATGGAAGGGTGGTAAGAAGAAAAAAATATGTAAAGCAGTGTTTTGCTAACGCAGTTCCCAGTTTAACAATTTGCAACTAAGGAACTTTCTGAATCAAAGGAAAAACCTTTAATGGTTTTTCACGGCTTTTTCTTCGATGGATTTACCTAATTGTTTTTTTTTCAGCATCTACAAACTCCGGGCATCCAGAGTATTCTCTAGCAAAGGCTCATTGTGTGCAGAAGCACCTCTCTGTGTTTGACTGGAACCGCCATCCTCTTTTGATTTCAACCTACCAATTAGAGATTTGGTACCCCCTAATTCTTTTACTGGAAGAATTAGTAAACATTTGTTTTGCTTTATCTTTTACACAAGACACACAGTTCTCTCTCATATTTTGCCTGCCTCTTTTCCAGGCTGAAGAATCTTTGCATCTTTAACTTCTCCCTGAAAGAGTCCCTCATCACTGATTTAAAGAAAGTTACGCATCAGGGAAACGAGCTAGGATTGCTGTTCCCAAAACATAAATCCTTTACATTTATCAATCCTTGATATTGAAATTTTTTGTGTAATTATCCCTTATTAATTGTTTCACCCTAATTCACTATTGCAAGCTTGTCATGGTAATCAGTTGCCTGAACGTGGTATCTGCTTTCTTATCACCAATGGTTATAGCAGTACAAAAAAAGCTAATAATATTATTTCACTCAACCATGAAAGATATTATTACTTGCCCCAGGCTGCCTTTAAAATCTTTACTAGATTAAATTCAGATTACATTTAAACTGCAGATACACAAGAGAAATTTCCTTAAAATTGTGAAATGCTACAGGAAGACAATTTCACAGAAGAAATAAGCTTCGATTGTTATAGTTTTTGTCCTTCATTTGTATTTGAAAGAAATAAAAACATATTTTCAGAGACAAGACTCTGAAAATAGGAATCTAAAATGATAAATTATGCATGTACCTAGTTACCTACTTAGAAAAATAAAAAATTCACCAGCACAAGGGGTAAAAAAAGCCAGTTAGCTGCTTGCTCTTAAAATCTGGCCTATAAACAACTCGTAACCACAGTAAGACATTGCAAGCTATGTGAATGATGTTGTGACTGACTAATTTTTCTTCTGTACAGTGACAAGATGCTGGCTTTCTACCATTCTTTAGGGCTGGCACATCACCTTGTGATGATGACACAGCACGAAGAACCTGCCAACCTATATGCATCACTGAATTAGGGATTGCTGTGGTGTAATAGATGACAGACACTGGATGTTACCTGCTGACACACAGCGGCTGCCAAATTTCCACCTGCACTATCACCAGAAATTGCAATTCGATTTGGGTCAACTGAATACTCAGCCAAGATGTCAGGCTGCAAAAAATGCTTCGTAGCACGTAGAGCATCATGGAATTGCTCAGGGAAGCACACCTCAGGTACCAGCCTGTATCTGCAAGAGAAACAATTATTACCATGAGTGTATCTCTCTCTCAGGATTAATAGGCACTATCAGGTATTCCTTAATGTCAAATTAAGGATTTCATTAGGATAAGTTGTATGGGAAAAGTATAAGGTGTGTAATACTTATGTAAGACATAATCTTATAATTAATGCTCCAACTCTGAAAGATTAATATAAACCTACTAGACATGAATAATACCAAGATCATATAAAATTGTGCAGCACTTCCCTAGGATTTCCCAACAGAGGATTTAATCGCACATTACAAAAATGAATGAATATTTAAAGCATCCTTGGCAAGGGAGTCATTACAGTCAGCCTGGTTTTGATCCCAATCTGCACCTTACCTAGTACAAGGGAGAATATGCATATACACCCAACAGATGCTGTCAAGCCAAACACCAAAGAGTTCAGTTTCCCTGGTTTTTACCTCTGCTCAGAAGAGGATGAGCCTTGCTACACCTCCAACAACATGCCACAAATCCAACAACAGCCAAGGAAGTAAGGAATACCAATGTACTCCAGTGCAACAGATGCAATAATTCTTTTCCTTTGCTGAGGGGTGGAGCAGGAATATACCCATTGCACAGGTGGAGAGACTGAATGCAGGGAGCAAACAGTCTGCCCAGGAACAGGCAGCAGCTGAATCCCTTTCATGAGATTTTCTCAGCTTCTAAATCACAGTGCAGAAGTCTGTTCATATTTACTGAATAATTTGCAATCTAAGAGTTGTTACTAGGCCTTATGGTATAAAGCTTATCTTCGTAGTTTTCCAATCAACAGATTTTTACGTATTCTCAGTAGAGCCAAGCAAAAAAGCAAAACAAAATCCAGTTTTCTGGTGCAAAACATTTCCTCTCAAATCTAAGATAAAAAAAGTTATATATGCAGAATAAATGTTAAACTTGGCTTATGCAGAAAGTGTTCAGACTCCAAATCTGACCTGCTTTCAGAAAGCAATCTACATATTGCATCAACAACAAAGGAATATGAGAGAGTCCTGTGGGAATTCCTTGCAAAACTGAGTAACAGACCGTGTATGCATCATGAAAGTAAGAGGCGCAATTAAACCAATGAGCATCTAATTAGACTTTGCTAATTGGGTACAAACACCTTGACTGAGAGATACAATCACGAAGGAGAAGAGGTAAACCGTAACTTGAAGAGGCAGAATTATACCACCATGAACCAGAAAAGGAATAATAAGGAACTTTTCAATACTGTGATCACTGCTCGTCTGGAATAGCCAACAGTTGCTTTTTTTACTTTTCATCATGTCTACTAATAAATAACAAGGTAGTAAAAAAGCAACCCTTTAAAGTACACTGTAATATGTATTGAGTGAATAACAGCAACTCCATATAATTAAATTGCAATTAGATCACGGAGCTTGGTATGTAATCAGCTGCAGGTGGGAAACTGGAGTACTTCTATGAAGTTATTTGGTTTGCAAAAGAAAATATTGAAGTTGACAGTAAGCATGGGAAAAGTACCAATCAGGGTGGAGTCACCTAGGTAATGTAGTTAACTAGTCGAGAGGTTTGTTTACCTTAGGATTGTTCAGCCTGTTAAAAAAGCAGCCCTGCCTCTCTGTTGTCTGGCACCCCGGCAGTCATCTGCTCTTGAGTGGAGCACAAGGCTTAAATGAGATGACTGAACAGTGGGAGACTGAGAGAGCAGCAGGAAACTGCCAGACTCCACAGTGTATTCTGCTTAATGAGCAGGGGTAAAATGATTTCATAACTTTTATGCTGCAGACCCTTGCTCAGTATGACTTAGAAGCTCTGGCTTATAGACAGACTTGAGAGGGGTTCAGTGTATATATATATATAAAATTTAAATAGCATGTATTATTTTAACATAATAATTATCTTGAATTATATTTTTATAAATATATTTATTAAAAATATACCTTGTGGGAGTGGCCACTGAGGATGGGATAAATCCCTCTTGCCACAAGGGGAGGTCCAAAGCTATGTTCAGTCTATTTTCAGATATATATCTTATCCAAATGTGTTTGTTTTAAAGGCTGACAAGAATTTCCAGCATTGTAAATTGACACTTGAAGGGATTTAGACTTCAGTTGCACTCCTGACATTGCAAGAGGCACTAAAATTTGCATCTTAGTATTTGTCCAACTGAATTAAATCCTACTTTCTTTTCCCATATTTCTGCCTTCTAAAATAATTAAAAGCCCAAATGAATTTTTGCTATCATTCCAGTTTGTTGTAACTTTAAAAGGTTAAAAATATCAGACTGGCAAAGGAACTGGTGTCCAAGTAAAAGCCTTACGAGCAAGCTGACAACAAGGGAAAAAGCTAAAAGAACACTGCATATTTCTAATACCTTAAATTTAATTGATAAGTTTTGGATTACTCACTCAACTGAGACAATGACAGCATTGAGAGATTCGGCCATGATTCTGCAGAGGTTGTTGTAAAGGCTTGTTCCTGGAACGAAAGGACATGGTGTTAGGGACATACAAGTCCGTTTATGTCAGCAGGCACAGAGCTGAACGTAAGCCTTCTCAGAAAATAACAAAGGCACGATAGAAATATAAGCAAAGTAAATGAGATCAGCTTGCAATAGATAAAAAGCCAAACACATTGTAGCAGAAGGAACGTAATTCCTGCCTTGAGACGTCCTGCAGTCTAATGCTTGCTTTCCCATTGTTTCTTGGGGCTTGTCACTTCATCTACCTGTCACAATTCTCTCCGTTGGGGAAAATTTAAGGTACCCGGTGGCTGGGGGGCATTAGCATCCAGGGAGTTATCACTGTATGAGTCACTGCTTGCTGTTCATTTTGTTATAGCATATATTGCTCAGATTCAAATGAGCTGCCTTATTAACGTCAACTGAGCTACTCATTTAAGGGAGGATTAATCACAGCTATCCTATTTATCAATGGACTGATTTTCTTTAATTTTATTCCTTTCCACTTACTTAATTGTTGGTTCCCGGTACTATAAAATACACTAAGACACTGATCGTTTTCTAAAGTATCTAGGCTTATTATTTAATATTTAACTGTAATATTTGTGTCATTAACTTCTACATCTTGGACTTGAGGATAACACCCAGCAATGCCAAATTATAGTCATCAAACAAAGTGTAGTAATTTAATAGACACTTTTTGCACAAGAGTCAGATACAAACTGTTACGGAACCAAGGAGGTAGGCAGGACAGTAACAATCATCCCTTAGGCAGGGCTAAGAAAACCCATCCAAAGCACAATTCTTCTATATCAAGAGGAGCAAAACTTTAAGCTGTTATAGGACTATAGGACAGAGAGATTGGGGTTTCCAAAGGCATGTAAAGGCCAGATTTTAAAGTTTTTTAGGAACCTAAATCTCACTTAAATCATGATCTAAGTGACTTATGCGTAGTCCAAATGCAGTGAATACAGTTTTTGTTTCAGAACACTTCGGAAACCCTTGTTAATGTTCCTTTTTCTATAGATGAAGCCACAGAATGCTTCAGGGCTGTATGGACTTCATGTTGTCATGGGAGCAATGGGGAAGGAGATAGGGCAAGACTTCAGATCTGCATCTTGGAGCAGCTGTGAGAACCACATGCCCTTTCTCCTCCCAAAGCTTTTTTCCTCCTGTACGATGTGGAAGGATTGGTGGTTAGCTTATCATTGTGGATAGCTATACCTTAAATAACTTACATGTCACGTTTGTGGCTTCCACGTTAATTTGAGTAAACAGCATTTAACTGTCAAGGTAATTCCTGCTAGTGGTGGCAGTGATCCCTCAAGGGAGGTGGCCAGACCATGGGATGGGAACCAACCTCTGCCCATTTCCTTCATCACGCTGCCTTTTTTGATCAGGTACTTGTATCCCCAAGTGTGTGTTATTTAAAAACCAAACACCAGCAGTACTGTTACATGGACTGATTCTGGTCACCAAAGATCCACACTTACATATGACCACAGAAAACAGGACTGGCCCAATCAGCCCATCCAGGCATCTCAGGAATTTAAACAATAAGCTGTTTTTTCCTCTCAGGATATGACAAAATTAACTTTTTTCATCCTTTTACAGCTCATGTGCAGGTAAGATAGGATTTTTGCTGAATGTGTTCATGATATCTCCCCCTCACCCTGACTTCCATCCTTAGAGCTGATATTCCCAAATGGAGACGGTTACTACTGAATTCAGGTATGTTTTAGCAAAACTGTCATCCCTAGCAGGAGGAAGAGCTTTTGGCTTCTCCTGCTAGGAGAAAACCAGACCAGAATCTTATTTAATAACTGGTAGACACATACTTGCACTTGCCAAGGCCCAGCCACCTCCATGGATGTAAACAACGCTGCGCTTGAGCTTTTCATCCCGCTTTGCAGGAGGTTCAAACACTCTGACTTCCACACCGTCAAAAACAGCATCTGTGATGTTAATGTCTTCAGAGGAGACAGACTTCAGCTTGTCAAAGGTACAAATCAAATAATTCAGGACTATCAAGTGATGGCTGAGTTTCAGATAGTGAATCAGGTGACACTAGGAAAAAAAAAAGAAGAAAAAGGGAGGTTTGTTACTTCAGAGCATATCATGAGCTACTGCATTGATGTTTAATGCAACAGTCTTCAAAGGGCAGGTCCTATATAAAAATGAATATAGAATCTTATAATATTCACCGGAAAATGAATGATTATCAAAGACCTTTAATGCTTTTAAAGCTGTATCAAAACAAAACCCTGTCCATGAAAGATTCTCTGTTGTCAAAATAAATCAAACCGCGAGCACTACATGGATCAAGACAACTGTGAATGAGCACTCAGCTTCTTGTCTTTGAAAGAAACCTCCCCAAAGAGATGAATCACACCAGCTTCCTCCAGGATGGGACTTGAAAAGCTCTTCCAACCGGCACCAGCAGAAGGCAGTACCAGACAGGCAAAGTTTCTGTGGTAGTAATGTATCAAAACCGCAAAGTATTTCTCCTGTTCCACCCCAACGCACAAGTGTTTCTGCTTCCAAATTAAGAAAGTTCTCAAGGATTGCAAAGAAGTTTGAAAACCGCAGTGGCCTTAAAGGGATATACTGTTTCTTTATTGGCTTGTCCTGGATGTACCTGCTGAACAGGGAAGGATCTAAGAACCACAGCAGGTTAGGGATTATTTTTTCCACCCCAGGAATTAAAGCACATTCCTTTTTTGGGTGTGTGTGTAAAACACTACAAAAATGACAAATGACCCAATCTTTCTGTCCCCTTTAGTTATTGGCAGACCCATTCCTGCATTTGCCAAGGTCCAGCCACCTCTGTGGATGTAAACATCAGCAGTTTGTGTAGACAAGCCCCGTGGCACCTAACAGCACACCTTTTGCTCCAAGTATTTGGTACCTGTACCTAAAATGAAAAGTTTCAGCTGACAGCTCAAAGGGCAGGGCCTATATGAAAATGAATACAGATTCTTATAATATTCACCAGAAAAGGAATGCTTATCAAAGACTTCCAATGCTTTTAAAGCTCCATCAAAGCAAAACCCTGTCCATGAAAGAGTCTCTGTTGTCTAAATCAAACCACAAGCACCACATGGATCAAGACAACTGTGAGTGAGCACTCGGATCTTTGCCCCTTTGGCTACCCAAGGTTTTAAGGGGTTTTTGTGGGTGGGGTTTTTTTTTTGGTTGGTTTGGCTTTTTAACTTTTTTTTTTTTTTTTAAAGCCTTGCCCTGAATAGATTAAAAACCTGTTTCTCTCAGCAAACAGTACTGGCACTCCTCCAGCCTAAATGGTGATGACCTGCTCCACATGCACAACCTGCAGCAAGTATTACATGCTTGTTCCCATTTCCTAGGTTGTGCCAAATGGGTGGTAAAGTGTGAGCTACAGGGCTGCAGGGACTCCTGTTCCAGACTGGCCCTTAAAAAGCAGTGGAGGTCCATCCCCCTTCTGTAAAGTGAATTTCTATCCTAGTGATAAAGGCTGACAATTGGATAATCAACTAAGCCTTTTGTAACATATCCTCAGTCAAGGCACTGGAGCTGGGAGGTAAAATTATGCCTAATCTACAGCTCCAGGACCCACTACCATAAGGAAAATTGTCAGCTGTGACCTTTTATTTTAGGTACAGGTACTAAATTCTTGGAATAAAATGTATGCTGTTAGGCATCACATGGCTTTTCCACACACCATTGCATTGCTGGTTTAATTCTGCTGGTACCACTTAGCGTGGTGCAAAACTGCAAGCCTGAGTTATAGATGCTGACTCTTGAGGGTGAGTGGGGTCACCCAGGTACTAGGAGAATCACAGCCACGATAGTTGTCATCTTAGAGCTTCTATTATCCTCCCCTTCTGGTTTCTACTATCTGTTCACAAGGACGGCGATTTCATTCACTAGACCTGGGTGTCTCTACCGTACTTCTGAGGTACTGTTTTCACAGCCACTTTCTGTGCCAAGTATCAGCTTCTCTGCCAGGAGCATCTGCTCACAGCGAAGGAAGGGCTAACAGGGGCAAATACACCCTTCCAGAGAAAAAGCAAAGTCTGAAGTATTCAGCAGTCTCCATGCCAAAGATGCTCTCTCTCCCTAGGTCTAAAGCCCCAGCTCCTTACGTGTCACTTACTGTCATCGTTAGTTTGAAAGTAAAAAAACCCGATGAAATGCTGGCTTTCAGTCAGGTGCTGTAGAGAAAAAGCCCTGTACAGCCCCACTTCGACTGCAGAGTGCTGTAGAAAAAAGCAACAATCTTTGAAACTTAAAAATAAATCTATGCCAAAACAATGAGCTGCTATGTGAGAAGGGAGGGGCGTTCACTTCCAAAACAAGAATTTACAGAAATTACTTTCTTTTCTTGCTTTGGCTTGTGGTAGCATCACCCTGCTCAGATAATTTGGTGGGAATCCAAATTTTCAAATGTTTGCTGGTTTTTAGATGGAGTAGCATTTCTTTACACTGCCTGGGTTTTCTCTAGGAGAACAAACATCAAGTACCCACCCATGGGATGAAATGCTGAATTCCCAAGGCTGTTTGTATCTTCCAATTTCTGATCATGCTTTTCTCCCACTGTTACTTAAAAATTCCCCCAGGAAAACCCAGTTCGTGTTTGAAAACTGAAGAGAAATACATCTATTAATAATATGAGAGACAATTTGTTGGGCTGCCACTGATGAAACCAGCTACAGACCTGATCCTGGGGAAGGTAACTGCTGGGAATCAGTTTTAGAAATACCACCAGGGAAAACAACACTCTTCGGAGATTTTTTTAGCCTGGCTGTGCTGCAATAGCCATCCCATTTCAGTTTTCTCCCCCTTTAGTTTGCATTCTTTGTTGACAAGATTACCACATGTTCCCTGGAATCAGAAATGTTTTATTTTCAAGGCTAGTTAGTGTTGTTTACTGAGAAGCGTTCTGCCCTGTTCTTTAAGCCCCAGGGCACTGTGTCCATCTGCAGGTTATCACATGCTTTTTATGCCTTTCTCCCCACTCCTACAATAGACCACTCTTTCCAAGAATCCAAAAAAACAAACCCCAAAAGCCTAGAAGAGATTCTTTGTACATGAGGGCACTAAAGCAACAGTCCTAGTTTTTCTGTTAGGCATAAGCAGTGTTTTTGCCAAGCACTTATCAGATTCTTTGGAAGTGTATTTATCTATCCATCTATCTAATCAGCCTCTTTGGTTGTCATTTATAAAGCAAGAGGATTGCACTTTTTGCTGGCGAAGAGCTCGTCCAAAGTTCTTACAAATAAACTATTTTTTTCTCTACAAATAAGTACTTTAAATAGATATTTAATATTCTACCATTCTGTACTCTACCAGCAGAAGATGATGTGTTTAACAGTTGGCTAACTCTCTTCTAGGACTATGTTGCCACCCAAGGGCAGACCTGCCCATCCTGTTCTCTGGGCTTTCCTGGCACCTTACTTGTGTTGGCACTAAGGAACATGAAACCTCAGAGCATCATCTTGCTGCACCAGCTCAGCAAAACCACGAGAAAATACATTCAACTTCACCCAGATCAACTTCTTAGTGCTAATGCAGAGCAGGAAAGGAGGAGCTGGGGTGAAGGATGGGACCAGGATTAGCTTAAACCCATTATAAAAACTGTATTCAGTCACCTCATGTGAACGAGTTTGATTTTTGCTGATATTGCTGCAGCAACATGCAGAACTGTTGCAGACTATCAAATACAGGACTTAGAATATGGAAACTGTGTGTATATGCATGTGGAAAAGAGAAACAGCAATGTTCTCTGGTGGAAAGAGAGGGGAAATGTGCTGTAATACTAACAGCTAGTGAAAACAAAGAGAAGGCAGAAAGACAAGGGCTAAGCTAAGAAATGAAGGGATTGCAGGAAAATGCCAACTTCACAGGAAAAAGGAGATACTACGAAGATGAAAGCCCCATGGGCAGTTGGCCCAGAATGGCTGTGCCAGCCACAGGCATGGCACATCATGCAGTCAGGGTCACAGCCATGAGCTTCCCCCTGGAATGACAGGTTTGCTGCCTCTGTCTGAATGCATGTTTCTTTTCCAAACAGGTAACTCTGGGGAAACACATCTGGTGAACTTCACAGCATTATAGGCTGGACCAGTAATGGGCCAACATGCGCTGAGAGAGCTCACTGCAGGGCAGAGCTGGTGAGGAGTGGGACCCCAGGAAGGAAAGGCTCGGCAGGCTAGCCAGGCAAACGTGAGTATTTTGCTGGCTTCTGAGCCATTTCAGCAAATCACCACCGCTGCTGCACCCCTACTGACCATCTGCAACTCATTTATTTCTGATTGCAGCTTTTCACTTTGGGGTGCTTGGCTACCCGTGACCCATGGCTGCCTTGGCAGCACTGTGATTTATGCTCACACTGTAATGATCCACAGCTCTCCCACAAGTCAGGCAAAGCAATCACTACAGCCACAATCTCCTTCTCTTTTATCAGGACATTCCCATAACAGTGGTTTTGAGGTAGGGACAACCCAGGGACTCAGATCCTACTAAACTGTTCAAGACTGCCACCTTCCTCCTTGTAATTTCTTTGGTGAGGGGTACAGAATCACACAGAACCACCAGCTATCTATTTAACTGATGTAGGAGAAGATTTTCAACAAGAAAAGGAAGGAGTCAGGGTTGTGACAGAAAGCCAACAGAATGACCAAAGAACTGCTCTAGAGAGGCACCATTACTTCAGCTTTCATCACCAAGATCTGTCCCTAAACTATCAGGATTTTCCTACTGCCTCCTCAGCTGGTAATTCAATGAAGGAGCTCAAATTCTCACTACTGTTATGCTTACTTCCCTCATTAGTTGTACTCCATTAGCTGTTTGTTCTGTATTACAAAAAAAATTATATATATATATATAAAATTATATATATATTTAAAACAAAAAAAGCTCTTTTTCCTCACATCTCTTCACCCCTAACAGTACTTAGCACATTGCAATTCCCTGTCCTCGTATGACTTCTGTAGCTGACACTGTCTGGCTTGACATCTCCGACCTTTAGCCACGAAATTACTGCAACAGGTCGCATTCAGACAGCACAGAAAGGCAGCATGCCTCTGAAGACAAGCCGAATGCATCAGCTGCTTCCTCTGCTGCTATCGCAGCTGGTCAGACCCAAGGTCTTGCACTGACCTTTCAGGCCTCGGCAGGATTGGGAATTAAGCAAACAGCTAAGGCTCTTCTTGCATACAGCACTACTTGGGATGAAGCCAAATCTCACTTGTGACTCAAATGAGTAACCACGCTGGAATCGTGCAACTGAACCATCTTAAGGCTAAACTTCCTACCCTAAAAGATGCAGGCACTAGTGGCAATTGTGGCATCACCTGGAAAAACATGCTTCTGTAACATTGGAGCCCAAAACACCAACTACAGTATCTGCAGTCAGTAGTGGAGATTAGCAACAAATGAACAGGAGCATTTACCCATTTAGCTGTGCGCAAATCAATACTGGTTTGTGTGTATTTCAGGCAGTTTATCCTGTTTAAAAGTGAATGTCTATTTCTTTCTATTTTGCAGAACCCTTTCTTGATGCAGGTGCATTATTTCCCAGTAAAGAATATGTATTTTTAAGGCAGTTACATAACGACAGTCCTCAAAGACAAGTGCTCTTAGCTTTATAATGTCTTTTGGTACTGAAAAGAAACCAATATGACTCTTTTACACTTTGTTAATGAGAAACTAGATTACATTTTAATGTAAGGTTTTGTGCATATACCTGCTCACCCACAATGCCCTGCTTTTATCCGAGACAGAGGCAGGAGTTACCTGTTGCTGCAGCCTGGCGCAGTTTCTGCTCAGGTGCCCCTGCTGTGAGACCCCCCTGCCCCAGCTCACAACCTGGTTTACCATAAACCAGTCCCAAGACCACGCTCGTGCGTGCAAAATCACCAACAACTTACTTGTCTGGCTACAGCTATGATGTACATCTGTCCACATGTCACATACTCTGGGTAAAGAAGTGTTAAAACGTTAGAAAGAACTAATTACTGTTTTCTTTAATCCTTATGTCGATGTGCTAGATTTTTTTTGAAAGCAAATAGTGGAAAAGCGTGAAGGAATCACTTGGCTGATGGGGACAAATGGGGGTAGTTTTCTGCTCTGTACAGCTGTCTCACACATCTTATCTGATGGCACCTCTGCCAAAACATTTGTTCTTCCAAACCTCTGCTAACAGCTGTCCCAGCTCCAAAAAACCCTTTCTCCTTTGCCACACACTGAAATAGTATCAACAGTGATATTCAGAAATAACTTATTTCAAAGAGCTTATTAAATAAACATATGCTGCTCTCTTCACTTTAGGAAGGGATACCGGTTAGAGGAAGAAATTAAAAATGCCTGTATCAATCCTGCTGTAAACAGCAGAATTATGAAATGTTGATTTAGACACTTCTTGATAGGTGTGATGTAAAACAGTAACAAAGGTTTAACCTATGGCTCAATCCCATAATTAATTTTATGTCTTTGTCCAAATTTCCATGAAGACAAGTTCTGAAATACCTGTATACCTATGCACCTATAGAGTTTTAAATTTCGGAACCAAAATTGTGTTTGCTGGAAAAAAATGTCACCATGTCCCATTTTGAGACAGATGAACAGGACGAATTACTCTCCTCCATTAAGCTAATTAATAGTATTGGAGTCTAAGGCTCTCTGTTTTCATTCTGGGGCAACACAGGACATGAAAAAGGATGCAGGAGCAAGGCTCTGGAAACCCAGCTCAGTTTCCAGCTCCTCTACTGGAATTTTTGTGACTTCAGATAAGGTACTCCATCTCTTCCTAGATCTGTTCCCACCAATTTAAGATTACTAAGGGGGGACACAACACCAATACTGTTATTGTATGTATTGAAACCTACTTACAACACTGCCCTTATATACTATGCATTTTTTTAAACTATATAATTATACTTGAGTGTGTGTTGGTGTCTCAAGCTGAGCCAGGACACTGAGTCAGTCCCAAACCTGTAAAAAAAATTGCAGCTGACTGAGACAAAACTCCATAAAGAAATAAACCTTGTCATTAGAACACTGGAAGGCAGTGATGGTCTTACATTTTATTGGTAGCAATTATTAATGCACTGAAAAAACAAACACATTATCCCCAATTAGAAATTGTTGCATCAGTCTTCACAAACCTAGTGCAAAATAAGCAAAAGACACTGGATTGTATTTGAAGCACATGAAGCTTAATTCATGCTCTTGGAAAAAAGAATTACAATACACTTACGGGATTTTAAAATCAGAAATGTACTGCTGCCTGCTATCAAACCTACAAAGCAAAGTAGTAAGTAGGAAGCTGAAAATACATTCAGAAGTGGGTGAAAGTTCAATGGTCACATTTAGGAAACAGTTTAAGCATTTGGTCTTGCAATAGCTGGTACAGGAAGAAAGGAGATGCTGAGCTCTACAAAAGGACACACACTTCATTTTATGTACACACACGAAAGCTGTCTAACAAAGTAAATATGCTTAACTTTTACAGTCCTAGCGTCAGTTGACACAGTTCCTTCTTAATGGCAGTCACTTCTTCCGATGCTGTGCTATCTCTCAGCATTGGAAAGACCTCTGAACACTTGAAAAGTGTTTTCTCTTTGGCTCTGCAAAGGAGCGGTCCAAGGCTTACCCGCTGTGTGAATCAGGGCACCTCTAACGCCTCACTTCGTTCTGTGTGAAACTCCCTTATTCCTTCCGTGGGTTGTAAATTATAGTATAGGAACTGTTACCTATTTAGTAATTTTTCTCACTGCAGAAGTTCTTATTTCTAAGGCCAGAGATGTAAACAAGAAATTACTGCTTGTAATAAACAGAGACTTGTCCACCCCAGAGAGTGGGGACAGATGTGGGTGCCTCAGCCCTGCCTGCCAGCTTGTCCAGCTGCCACCCAGGCAGGCTCTGTCCTGCCAGCTCCTCTTGGAATTGCAACATCTCTAAAATATCCCAATAAAATCCCTTTAGCCTAAGCTGAAGAATTCATCTGACTATGCCCCACATACCACATAAACAGACTGGATGTGTACAGAAGCCAATAGCAATATACACAGATATAGCCACAGTCATATGATTTTCTAAAGATAGGTCTCCTTCAGTGAGAGGTTATGGCCTTGATTCAGGTGTTCCTGAACTGTTTGCAGGCAGCGTGCTGTGGGGCATTGTGGCCCATCCGCCCTTATCAGTGCATCTGGGCAGAATGAGCGCTTGCCGTTCGGTTACTGGAGTGCACTTGGAGCAAGGGAACAGCAAGCCATAGATTTTCCTAGAGAATGAAGCTATTGCAGGTGATGCCTGCATCATTCTCATAGCAGACACAGGGGATGGCATGCAAGCAAACAGGTTTTATCCTTTCATCTCAGAGATATGCTTCGATTCAGTGATACATTTGGACCACCAGAAGATGCCCCAGCAGCTCAGATGAGTGGTTTATCTCAGACTGTCTCCAACAGCAACAACCAGAGAAGCTATTCAGGCAGAATAGAGATGCATGGACACTGTGTAGTCCACTCTCCTCATGCTTCCTAGCATCCACAATTAGTGTATTAGGAACACAGAAGGTACACTGATGTTCTCATCCACTCAGAGTGCAGCTTTCTGTACATTTCAGAACAAACTTAGTAAACTGAAATGCTGCTAGGAAATAAAACCCCAAACCAACCACAAACAAAATAAAACAAACCCCAGCCTTGTATATACATAATACCTTACATCAGGTCTGACCATGTCTCATCAGTCCTTTAAAGATCTGATCATTCTAGAAGAAAGGGGAGTTCACAGCTGAAGCTGTCACCAGAAAGTTTGTGATCTCTCATCTGCCTCGCGTTAGCTCAGAAACAATGGCAGAAACTAAGTGAGATGTCATGGTGTGACATAACTGTGTCTTGTGAGACGGATCAGGACTTGAGTTTTGCTGAGCAATACACTTCCAGATCAAGGCGGTTTCATGTTTGGAAGACCATCCTATGCCTTTGATCGCCAATGTATCAGCATAAAAAGCACTGATATTGCTATTTATTTTTTGACTAAAAGCCTGCAAGTCGGAAGCCCGACCAGACCGCGTGGGGCCGGACCCGCGGCACCAGACCCGAGGGGCAGCTGGCCTCCAGCCTTACACCACATGCCCGGTTCACCGACCGGGACGACAGTAGGAGCAGCCTGGGCGGCCCAGCCCGCAGCCCTCACCGCGGTAGGCAGAGCCGCGCGTCTCACCCTCGCTCCGTCCCTCCTCCCGGTACGGCGGGGAGCGGCCCCGGCTCCCGCCCGCCGCCAACGCGGATGTCAGCGATGCTGCCGACTCCCCCCCTCCCCGGGCTCTAACCACAAAATGCTGCCTGCGGGCCGGATGTGCCGATGTCCCGGTCCACCTCGGCCCCCGGGCTGCGGAGGGAACCTCTCGCCTCCGGCACCGCGGCGGGGCCGAGAGGTGCCTATCCGCCTCTCCAGGGCCAGGGCCGTCACGCCGGCGGGGCCGAGCGCCACCTTACCGTCTGCTGCACTGCCCGGAAGGTGGCATCCAGCAGCATCAGCTTCCAGGGGTCCGACACGGTGCCGGGTAGCGGCAGGTACACGTAGTAGGCGGACAGGGCGGCCAGCGCCATCAGCAGTACCCATGCGGCCCGCATCGCGATCGCCGCTGCCCCCCGCGGTGCGCGGGGCCGCCTCGCCGCGGCTCCCCACCGGGGCCCTCTGCCTCCTCAGAGCCGGCCTCCCTCAGAGGAAGTCCCGGCGTTTCCGTCCCCACCGGCTGCGTGCCAGCACCGGGTAGCGGCCGCCTTATCTGCGCCTCGCCTCCGCGCCCGCGCAGCGCCGCCCCGCCCGGCGCGGGGCCCGCCCGCCCGCCGGGGAGGCCGCACCGCGGAGCTGGAGCCGGCTGCTCCTCTCGGCGCGGTACCCCTCGCCGCTGGGGCTCTGAGTGGAACACACCGGCTGGGGATCGGCCTCTCCGGTTCAGCCGCGGGTCCCTCGGAGGAAGAGGCTGGCCTCGCCGAACCACGCGAGGTTGCCTTGCCCGCGGCCGTGGCCTGACGGAACCCCGCCATGGTGCGCCGGGCCACCAAAGGCCACCCGGGTCTGCGGTGCCTCCTCTGCCGCCCCGTACCCGCGCCCAGGCCCGCATCCCTGCCCCACCCTGGGCTGGCAAAAGCATCTGTGCCCCGTGGGGCCACGACCCGAGGGCAGACCCCGCCAGTTCTCACTCTCGGGGGCGGCAGCGGTGTCCGTGGTGGCCTCTCTTTGCTGGCAGGGAAGGGGAACATCCACGTCTGGAAAGTTTGCCCTTCTCCCCCGAGCCCAGAAGCTGTGGAGAAGAGATGAAGGCTGTGATGGGATCAGCTTCCTTGGATCCGTGATCCTCCCGGATCCAGCGTGCTTCTGGGAGGAACTTGGGGATGCACTCACGTTAGGTGAAGAACTGTGCTGTTTCCTGGTTAACATCACAAAATAATTCCAGAAGGGCATTGGTTTTTTAAAGTACGTTTATTTTCTAATTTTACTTTGGACTGCAAGTTTGTGGGGTTTCTTTACCCCAGGTCAGTAACAAATTTTGGTTTAAGGCAGCAACATTTCTTGTACCCAAGAGAACAAAATTCTCTTAAGTCTTTTTCAAATCCCCAACGTGCAGGAAATAAAACCAGAGACTGGCCTTGACACAAATGACTCTTTAAAACCAAGTCACAGGGCTATGTTCAGTAAATTAAAATATTTAAATAGCCACATTCACATGCCGTATGAATCTAATGCAGAAAAAGGAATGAGCACTAATTTTAACAATAACATGGCTTTTAAAAATGAATTAATAATACCAAAAAGTCACATAGAAGTATAAATAGAGTCCTGGAAATGACAAGTTTCCTTTAAAAACTGACATGAAAAGGTAATAAAAGAAAAATATGTTTCTAAGAAGTAAAAGGTCAGCTTTTAAGCCAGCTTTACTGGAACTGAAGTCAAACCTTGCTGATTCTAAAGGTTGCAGAAGAACGTTTCTGCAATTTGTGAGGAAATAAGACTCTCAAGCATCTTTAACCTTTTTTCGTAACAGCAGCAGATGGAATTTCTCTTAATTTTCAGAGTCAGCTGTGAGTAGCTGATGGATGTGAAAGGGCTGTGGGGAAACAAGCGTTGTGAGAAAGCAGCACAAGGTGAGATTCCTCTGATCTCAAGCTTTGTACACCCAGTCGTTTCTTCTTATATTATTTTGTGCTCATACCTTCTCTGTGACCTCATGCCCTGCTCCCTGCCTTCCTCACTTTGCATGCTCCTACTCCTTGGCGTTCTGAGCATCTGCCCCTGAACTCCACACCCAGGATCCTTGAGTGCAATGATTTGTATCTGTCTCCTTCAACATAAACCACTGCTCCCAAAGCTCCAGCAAATCCAGGTCTAGCCCCATTACTTATTTCTAGTCTCATCTACTTATTCCTTAAAAGAGAAAAAGGACATAAGAAGGCTGCCTGGATATTTTTGTTCCTGAGGTTTCTCATGCTCCCACTGACCCCCATGTACATCTTGTGCTTCCCCTCACCCAGCTTCTTCACATTTTGAAAACTTGCTCTGGCTAAACTGAATCAATAGCTCTTTGAGGAATCTTTTTTTTTTTCCAGGTGCTCATAAAAGTCTGTTGGTTGAAAAAAACCTGAAACGCCCTTTTGCCTTGAGAAAGATTCCCTTCTTTTAAAACACACCGACAAATTCAATAAATCAAAACCTCAAACGCAAGATTTCTAGGGCACAAGTGGTCTGTGTGCAAACTCACAGCCTGAAGCCAAGAAATAGTTGCTAGACAGCCAAGGTCCAGAGCCCACGAGGGCTCCAAGGTCGTCTTCAGGCCCCTTGAGCTTCCAGCAGCTTTTCTGATGTGGCCTCATCCTCTTTTCCCACAAGGGATGAGATCTTTGCTCTCAGGAAGATGATGTGAGAGGGTTCATTTAATGATTTTTATCTCCTGGGTGTTAACTGCATAGGAAAACTACTCATTAAACAAGAGTTATACTCCTGGGGTACTGATGCTTAGATAACTGGAAGGAACAGCAAGTTTTAACTGTGTTACATTTTACACAACAAAAAATAATAGGTGATTCTATTTCAGAGCCTCTTTATAAAGCCCACACTTTGATTTTTAAATGCCAGGCATATAACGAATAGCAATTATTTTTGTCATCAGTCCTGATCTAAACTTTACTGAGAATAAATGCACTGATTTAAAAAAAAAATCTTAGCTGCTTTTCTTAAAGTGATTACTACCTAAAATTTCTCTTAAGTTCTGCCAGTCCTGGGAAGGATACCTTAAGGGGGGGTTCATCAGAATAGATGCTGTATGAGATTGTAGTTCTGGATTTTCAAGAATATTCAAAAAATGGCTAATGCCCAAGCTATTCTCCATATCCATAGTCAACCCATATTTATGTACTGAATGTTTAGGTATCACTTATATTATTGTAAACTTTTGGCTGAGAAGTGATACATACATCACCTGGGAATCCTCAGCCCTGATAAATATAGTTCGGTCTTTATAGGCACATTTTTTATGGCTTGTTTGAGGATCTAGAGGTTAAGTATGAATTAGAAATGAATGTACAGTCGCCCTACATCTTTTCTAGAAACCATACTGCAAAACTTGTGTAAAGCCTAAGAGAAACCTCAGGGTGTGAGGGAACTGAAGCCCTGAAAAGGACTTCTTAAAGAGTGCAAAGGAAGAAGCAAACGGAAAAAGCCAGTGAAGGTTATTCTGGCCTGGAACACCACCTGGAGGGTGATGGCCAAAACTGGTACTTCAGGGTGACAAAAGGACCCAGGTTTGGCTATATTTTGACTGAAAGTCATTGTGGCAATTATTCTCTATCAAATACAGTAATTGTAGGACTGTGTGGTAATTGGGTGACTCAAGTAATAACCTTAGTTTCCAGGCTTTCTGAAATCTCTTCCTCAAGAAAATAATCCTAATTTATATGTCAAAATTTCACCTAACCACCACCTCCTATATTTTTCCTATTCTGTTTTTCTTTCAAAATCATGAAGCCCACAGACTCTCCTTGGCGCTAATGGCTGCTGCATCAGTCATGGAGATACCTGAACTATTAGAAACCCTGTAGTATAAAAGAGTAAGATCTAAGAACTCAATTTAGCATGTAATAATTTAGCATAATACATCTCATTCTTTGTACGCTGGTGCATCAAGCCAGGCTTCAGTGATGCTGAGCCCGTACAAACAGCTCCCTTCCACACCGGGGAGTGTTAGTGTTGGAGGAAATGACGGCAAAGCATTTGGCATAATGACTTTGTTTCAGAGTGGGTACCACTGGGGCAGCCGCCTGACTTTCACCTCGGCCAGCGCTGTTTTCTCCTGTCAGCTCCTTGTCGGGGCGCCCTACGAACCGGTTGTTCTGAACGTACAAGGCACACGAATACCCTCGCACGGCAGAGCTGTCTAAGTTATTAACAGCACTGGCCACTCTAACTATTCCTCCCCGCTGTTGCGCAGTGCCCGAGGGTGGCCTGAAGGACAGCCGTGCCCGCGGTATGACGCTCTGATGGGGACACGGTGACGGGAGCGGCAGGAAGGATCCCGGCGGGCCGAGGAGAGCCGAGCCGCGCGTCTCCGCCGAGGGACAAGCCCCTCCCGCATATACTGCCATCGCCGTACGGCCACGGGGCTGCCGGTTAAAGCGGCTCCGCGGCTGGGGGGGTGCGGCCTGGTCTGGCCTGGCCCAGGGCCGAGTGGTGCCTCAAGCCGCTGGTGCCCACTCCCGTCCGCCGCCACCGCCGCTCCATCCGGGCCTCTCAGCCGCGGCCGTTGGAAGCGTTCGAAACACTCCAGCAGCCAATCAGCGAAGAGCATCCGACCCTCATTCACCGAGCTGCTCCGGGGTACCGCCGCAAGGCATGTTCGTTTGGCCAGGAAACTTCCCACAGCCAATGGGAGACCGCCCAGCCGTGAACGGCTGGCGCAACGTCCAATCAGAGTGGGACAAGGTGGAAGCGCTGTTCGAAAGGGGGAGGGGAGGAGGGTGAGACATACAGGAGAGGTGTCGAATGAGGTGGCGGCTTACAGATGGGCGGTGGGGTTGGCAGCCAATGCGCGGCGCGCTTCGTGCGGTGGCTCGCTTTTTGAATTGGTGCTGCCGGTCGCCCATGGCGGAGGTTGTTTCTGCGGTTGGTGGCAGGTGGCATTGGCGGTGAGGGGCGGGCGAGTTGGTCAGCTCTGGGCGCCAGCGGGGGTGCGGGGCGCGGCGCGGCTGGGACGGAGCTGTGAGAGCCTGAGCCTGAGGAAGACCGCGGTGGGTGCAGGCGGCCTGGGGCGGAGCCGGCTGGGTGGGTCGGGGGTTGTGTTTGGGGTACCTGGGACGCCGCTTGCGGTAGCCCCGCTGCTGAGCGGGGACCCCCTTAGGCCGCCGGCGGTCTCGCCTGAGCAGGGCGGGGCGCAGGCCCGCTGGCACCTGCTAGCTGCTGCCGTGAAGGGAGCCGGCGGTATCTAACGTTGCCTACGGCCGCTCCGGGCGGTTCCTCGGGAGGGAAGCGTGTACCGTGGGGAGCGTTTTAACGTTGTCTCCTTGCTCTGAGGGCGCCTGTTTTGCGTGTGGGCGTTCCGTGGCCCTCAGGCTCTCAGCGAGCAGTTCGGGGGTCGCTTGTAAGTGCAGTGCTTGTAAAAACATGCCCAGAATGGGACCCAGTGCATGAACTGGATAAGCCGTAAAGGGAATCGGTGCCCAGCCCAAAGTATGGTCTCCTCCCAAATGTGCTGTGCAGTTCTCTGTGTGTTCACATACATGCTCTTAGGTGTGACAGGAACTGTGTCTCCAGGCTTCTCAAAAATAGCAATACCCTTAACTGGAGACTTAAAAAAAATTATATTATGTCTATCTGTGCTAATGGTTTTTAATAATATGATTTGAGTCTTCCAAAATTGTTCCTTTCTGCCCTTACTGCCAAAGAAGAGGTAATTGTTTAAGAATTCCCTGTGGTATCTTTATAGCCTTCTGGACAGGTGATCCTTAAAGACTTCCTGGTTCAAGTTACTTTCTTCTCTTTCTAGGTCTTGAGCTATTCTGAGATAGAGTGAGTGACTGGGGCTTACTGCTAGGAAACTTAATTCTGTGGAGGCTGTGTAGCCTGTGTGTGATACCAAAATTGCAACCCAGGAGGCACTTTTGATACCTGAGTCTTTTCAGAATTATGATAGATTTGTAGTATTGATATAGCTCATTGCTATATCAGGAACAGGCATGAGTCTTCTCTGAGAGTTTCAAGCATGATCTAAACTCTAGAAGAGAAACTATTTTCTATATTGCTGTGATGCCAAAGCACAGGTTGCTTTCTGTCTTCTGATTTGTACTTTGCTGTGTAATTGGCCAAGCATTGCACAAGTTGAAAAATAGTACTTGTATTCTCTTGAGTGTTTTACTACCTCATGAGTCCTCTTTTGGTCAACACTTTATTTGGGTGGATACACTTTAAAGGGGCATTTACAGTCATGAGGAGAATGACTGTATTTGAAGTGATACGGGGGGTTATTGCGCTGCAGCAGTTTAGATGGAGTGGTTATGCTATGTAACTTCTGATACTCCTGTGCAAATATTTAAATTTGTGTGAATCACAGGAAATGCACATTTCTTGCTTCACACATGAAAGGAAGTGTGCTGTGTCTTAGAACAGATTTTTCTAGTACAAGACTCGGTTAGCTACCTGTACAGAGTATGAGAGGAATAAGAATTCTGCCTTATTAGTTTGTGAGAACTTTGTGTGGTGGGTGGGGAGAGCACAGTCAGACTGTATCTGAGAGAAGACAGAAGACCTTTATCTCATGCTGAATGGATGCTTCTACTATATTATAGTTAACGTAGGACAGTAGACTAGATTATATAAATAGATATAGATATATATAATTAACTTTGTAGACACTCTTAAGCATTTGGAGAAACCTATTTTTTCTTTGAGTAAACACTACCACTTCTGTTTCCTGGGCAGTCATTTTCATGCACCTGCAGTAACTCTACACAGTTCACCTGAAAAGTTTTAACAAGATGCTTTGTGTACCCTAATTCTTTTGCTAATGTTTCATTTAAACTATTGTAAACTAGATTTGAGGCCGAGGTGTTAATTATTGAACTAAGCAAGTGCTTTTAGTTTGTTGGTGTATTGAGGTGAATTCTTTTAAAATTAGCATCAGCTAGTGCTTCCCTGCTGTTCAGAGTTGAAGTACCTCTCTGCAGCTTTTTGTGCAAATGAATCATTTCTGTGGGAAGTAGTCTGCTTGGAACCATTTCTGTAATAGGTTTATTATCAGCTCTTTCTACCAGTTCCATGACTCATAATACTCTTCCAGAACTACTCTATCAGTATGAATAGGATTTTAATAAGTCTAAATGGTTTTTTTTTCCAAATCAGAACTTACTTCTGACTGCCTTAGAGAACTTTTTTATTAAGGAGCTTTTTGAAACTGTAACTTAGTTTAGCATGTCTCTCTTCTAGCTCTTGAAGAAAGAAACAAGACAAAATCATGGCTGACAACAGCATGCTAGTGTCTGAAACCGGGAGGAGCCTCTTGGCTGATTCTTCTGTTCTTGATTCAAAAATTATAGAAACCTCCAAAGACTCTGCATTTCCTGGATCTGTTTTGGATGTTGAAGGTAATGGTCGAAGCCTATTTTAGGACTCCTGTGTTTTTATAATGACTGTTTCCTTTCATAGACATTTGGTACTTTTGAAAGACTAAATGTGCTTTGTTGAGCTACAGAATTGTGTGTAGGGTAGCCAAAAGGGTGTTGGTTTGTTATCCTTTCGCCAACAAAGGTACAATCTTAATTTTTAACTCATCTTCTTATAAAAACTTGAGGCTACAGTCATCAAATCAAACAATCTTCTGCCTAACATATTGAGAGCTGTTAGTTCCATTTGATGCCTCTCAGTGGTGTAAATAATTCTCAGTGATGCTTTGATTCCAGCATTTGGAAAGTACAGTTGCTCAAGACTTGAATAGCCTTGAGCTTGAAATTGATTCAAGATCAAATTTTAACATTAAAAAAACCCAACAAAGGTATTTTTCTTTTCCTGCAACACAGTAGCCAAAGTCTGGTGGCAGTCTTTTGGTACAAATGACACGGAGGCATCATTTGTCTCTTCCTCCTATGTTTTGAAAGCTTATTAGTACATGGATTAAAAAGAACAAGATATCCCACTTGAGTTCCAATATTGCTTGGTGAAACTGAGCAGTTACTAGGAAGTGATAGACCTTGTCAGCCAGGAACACAGAAGTTAGCAGAGATACCAGCTGTCTATTTTCCAGCAAGTCTTGGTATCCGATTTGAAACACCCTCTTAGCTACCTTAAACACAATTCTGTAGCTCAGCAATGCACATTTAGTCTTTCAAAAGTACCAAATGTCTACAAAGGAATCAGTCATTATAAAAACAAAGGAGTCTTAAAATAGGATCTTGTTTCACCATATACTAGAAAAATTAGGTTCAGTGGTCAATTGGGTCTGTCTTAATTAAAGGACAGGCTTCTTGAGGTAATATTTGTTTTCAGGCTTGTTCCTCATAAACAAGGTGTCTTGAAAGTCTGCCTGTATTCTTCTATATATTTATTGATTGCTGTTTAGACTTAACAAATATTATCCTTGCTTCTCTATAAACAGAAGAAATGCCTCAAATAGAAACAAGAGTGGTTTTGGTTCAGGAAGCAGGGAAACGTGAGGAGCTTCTGAAAGCCTTGGAGGTACGTGGGTCTAAGATAAAACGGTTGCTGGAATGAGATGGTGCTCATTTAGGCTTCTGGTGATCAATTTAGTTCTGTACTAAAAGTTCTCCTCTTCCACAGACCATTAAGATAATGGAGGTACCAGTTATAAAGATAAAGGAAACTAGTCCTGGTAAATCAGAAGAGAAACTAATAAAAAGTATTGTTCATATGGTATGTCATGCAATTAAGCACATGTGATTGCATGCAGCATGTTGTATTTCACTGGGACTGAAATGTACACATGCGTCAGTTGGTATTAATTGGGCATAATGGTCACAATATATACTAATGTTTCTTCTGATAGTGTCACTTAAAGCTTCTCAAAGCTGTAACACTTTCACAAACACTTTCTCAAATGTAGAAGTAATATCTGCAGCTCTTAATCAGTGGAGTTTTTTAACGGGATAGAAATATCAATGGAGACATTCAATTGCATGCTTACATTAAGTCAATGCATAAGTTTTTGCTATGAACTGACTTCATAATTGATTAATTTACTTCTCTTTCAACTGTAAGTTGTATTTTAACTTAAGCATAAGAAGAGGCTCTTAATTTCTTGATGTGGAAAACCTAGAAAATAAAATTTGCAGCTAATGATCGAAGTTGGAAGAGACCAAACTTTTTAGAGCCCTTAAATAGCAAGCAGTGATCAAAACTGACTGCTGTTCTTTACCTATTCAGCAGTGTGGAGCTTGCAAACTGGATCCTGCTACTTTGTAGCATCCAGAAGTACCTTAAGCTGTTCTGACAGCCCGAAGTTCTGGGTTTTTTTGTACTTTGCTGCCTGTGGTTTTTTCCTATCTATATATATTCCTAATAATGTTATCAGTGTGAATTGCTGAAGTAAGTAGATTTCTTCAGGAGTAGGAGTTGCTCTAAGACATTTTTAAGGTGCAGTTCATAGCTATTCTTATGCTAGAGAATCTCATTCAGCTTTCACAAATCCTCTGAGTCTGTGTCTGTTGAAATCTGAGTTCTGTTTCTCTAATGGTCTAAAATAAAAATCACACTTCAAAAGTAGTGCAAGTATGTTGCCTGAATAATGCTTTCCCCTTCATCCCGATAATCAAGGAAATTAAAGTGCCCTACATAAAGACAGACACAATAGAAGAGCTTGGAGATTCTGATTCCCCAGAATTTGAGAATATCTTCGTTGTGTCAGACTTCCAAGATTCTATCTTTAACAACCTCTGCAAAGCAGACTGTCGTGTCATTGGCCCTCCAGTAGTACTGTACTGTGCACAAAAAGGAGAGGTATGTGCTTTTTGTTGCAATCAGCTGAACAGTTTTCTGGTGCGGTGAATTCTAAGTGTTAAGTATTCAAAGTCTGTTTTGCTTTGCCAATAAACCATAAATAATCTTGGCAAGAGAAGTTCAAGAAAAGCAAGTTCTTAATGCTGTGTTAGAATATTCCCTGTAGTGAGGAAGCACGGGCTGGCAGTAGTAAGGCTACAACTGCTGCAGTAGTTGTGGGAGTTGATCACCTGCCAGTTGGGATTGTGCTCTTAGGAAAGGCAATGTACAAGTGATGCTGCAGCAGGCACTTTATTCCAAAGGTTGTGACACAGAGGGGATGCACTGGGGAGGAAACAAAGGATGAAGTGCTACCTGTGGAACTTGGGGATGGATGCTGTAGGTAGTTTACTGGAATGCTGGTGGGTCTGGAGCTGAGTTATAACTGAATGCACAGACTTGGGCTAGTATCTGATACATTTTAATGCTAGGAACAATAGTACTATATTAAAGATAATAAAACTTTAATGGGAGTAGTATGCTTTTGACTAATAAGCTTGCTTCTTATTTTCAGCCTTTACCTTTCTCCTGTCGTCCACTGTACTGTGCAAGTATGTTGAACTTGGTACTGTGCTTCACGGGATTCAGAAAGAAAGAGGAGCTAGTAAGACATTTTCCTTTGGGTTGATAAAACTGTGTTAAGTTTATTTTGACAATGCTCTTCTGTTCTATCACCTCTGAGATTTAACCACAACTAGAGCTCTCTTTGGGGAGGGAAATGAATTGTTTGCTTTTTTGTTTTATTGCACGTCCAGAGGCAGTGATATTTGAGGATGAGAACAAAACTGTTTCCTTGTCCAAGATGTTTTTGGTCACTCTTGTTGAATAGCACTAAGCAGCTTTAAATCAGTTGGCCTTAAAGACTTGTTCAAAGCATTTGCAGATATGCCATCTTGCTACCAGGACTTTAGTCTTGACATACCTAGGTATGATGAAGTGTGTTGGGAAATTACAAAAAAACCAACAAACAACACCCCCCTCCCCCCCCCCCCCAACCTAAACAAAAGAACAGTCTTTGCCCAGTGTTAGGGATAGTTCGCTTTGATCTACTAGGTTCAAATTGGAGAAATCACAATCTTAAGGAACCTAATTCTGGCAATTCTACCTTCATGTAGAATTGACTAAAACAATGACATTTCTATGCCTTGAATTTGTTGTGTGTGAGAAAGTGAAGGCATTGTGTTTGATTATAGGAGTAGTAGTGGCTCGGGCAAGTCTTCCTCAAACTATGCAGCAAGGCTGTATTAAATGTTTCAAAAGTTAATAGTTCTGATATGTGAGCTATATCTTCTTTTGTAGATAGGTACAAATTGTTTTATGAACAAATCAGAGCGTTTCTGTTACCAGGTATTTAACGTAGCTTGCTTTGCAAACTATTTTTGCATGGGTCTCACTCTGCACTGTAAACTGAAAACTTATTTAATCTTTATTTTTCAGGTTAAGTTAGTGACCTTGGTTCATCATATGGGTGGAATTATTCGAAGGGACTTCAGCTCCAAAGTCACACATCTAGTGGCTAGCTCAACACATGGAGACAAATTCAGGGTACGTGAGCTTGAGTTGGTACTTCATGGAAACTTTTAGAACTTGGCTTTTGTAGAGTAGATCTGTAAATTGTACTTCAATTTGTAAATTGCTGTTTTTTTCCTTTACTAACATCAGTGACTCGTAATTGTGAGTTTATCTTTCTTTGGTGTTGAGCCTTTTTTTGGTGTCTGTTAGAGAGCTAACTTATATAGATTGCCTAACTGCAGAGGGTTTGAAATAGGCTGGTAAATAACAAGAACTAAATATTACTTGAGTATTGATAACATCAGTGCTAAAGACACACTGATGAATGTTCACTCATGAATGTTTTTTCATCAGTGAACAGGTGTTTATATATTAACAGAGGTATCTTGCAAAAACTTCAGTATTCAATGTGCATGTATCTCTTAAAATTTTTTTAACCTGTTCCTGAAGAAACATATTCAGTTTTTGCAGCATGTGTCTTGAAGAGTAAAAGTAAGATCACAAATTGTTCTTGGCATGGGAAAGACTTAAATGGAAAGACTTGGTACGACTTGTGCTGCTCTTGTTTTGTAGATTGCTGTCAGTCTCGGTACTCCTATCATGAAAGCTGAGTGGATTTACAAGGCTTGGGAGAAAAGGAATGAAATGTAGGTGTATATTTTCCTTCCACCTTAACCTTGCATCCTGTTTGCCTGTAGTGTTGAGAACTTCTGTTTAAACAATGATGTAGCACTGATTCAGTGACCTTTTTGTGCTTTTTTCTTTTCCTCTCCCAGTGATTTCTGTGCAGCTGATGACGACTTTAGAAATCAGTTCAAGGTTCCTCCCTTCCAGGATTGCATGTTAAGTTTCCTTGGATTCTCTGATGATGAGAGAGCAAACATGGAAGAGATGACAGAAATGCAAGGTTATATTAAAGTTGGCCTATGGAAAGAATGGGTTTCTAGTGATAAATACTTCACTGACAGTAAAATGCAGGATCACGAATCCTGAAGACTCTGCAACTTGGAGAGCTATAAATTGATTTTTAGATATTGATGTATGCATAGGTTCTGGTAGCTGCTGAAGACTTCCTAAGCTGATTGAAAGTAGGCAATTTAAAAGGAAGTAATTACAAGATGCTTGAAGATATTCTGGGAAACTTGCTGCATAGTATGTATATTCTGCTTCAGTTTCCATAATCATCTCTGTGGTATATGCATCTTCACATAATTCCCAGAAAGCATCTACAATGTTTGCAACCTTGATATGAATCATCACTGGTAAAACACTTGATTGGAAGTGTTCCGTTTTTGGATAGTGTAGTACAATACTAATTGTACTACACACTGACAGTAATGTTGTAACAGACAAAAGGCTGGAGATTTGTTGCATGTAACAGAACTATAGAAATGGGAACAGAGCAAGCTTGTATCGGCAAGGCTTTCTCAAGAGAGATGAGAGTTGGCTGGGCTTGCTTCCTCCACCTCCCACCTGAAATGTTTACCTAAAGCTACTTGTAAGATTGTGACATGCGCAGTTTCTAGCATGAGGATGTCTTCAGGGCAAGCATTCCTGGCTTGCTCTTCCAAGAAACAAGAAAAGCCTTCCAGAATATGCAGCTACTGCCAGAGAGGTTTAAATGTCCTCTGAACTCTGTGTACTCTTGACTTTTCAATGCATGCTTTGGTGCTGCATGCTACATGCTATTGCCTGAAAGCTGCCTGCTACAGGTACCCGAATTGTTATGGATGCCCAAAAACTGATTGGCTTGCTGAAGAGTTCATTGCTCTTTGGCCCATTTCCTGTTAATCACAGGTGCCACTGAACTAATAAGTGAGCTACTAATAGTAGTATTCTTTAGTCTTGATAATTTGCCTTTTTTTATTTTTATCTAGGAGGGCAACATTTACCAGTTGGTGATGAAAGGTGTACGCACTTAGTGGTGGAAGAAAGCACAGTGAAAGATCTTCCATTTGAGCCTTTAAAAAAACTTTATGTTGTAAAGCAAGAGGTTAGTATTGACAATTTTTAAAAAAGAATATTGCTATGTAATACTTGGTATGTGAGATTTTTTTTTTCTCTTTAGAATAAGCCACATAATCACATTTAGGATTCAAACTTCTGAATATTTTCAACTTTGGGTGAAGCCCTGTAATGTAATTTTATTGTGCTTGTCTTTTTTTTTTTTTTTTTTTTTTTTTCTTGTAGTGGTTCTGGGGAAGCATTCAAATGGATGCCAGAGCTGGAGAGTCCATGTATTTATTTGAGAAGGTATGTCACACTCTCTCACATACTGCGCAACATGTGTTGGATGGTAAAATTAGCATGTGCAATAGTACGTGTAGGGCCAGAGGAGAAATATTTTAAAGCATAATAAGATAATCCACTATAAATTTCATACTTAGAATACTAAATTGGAAAAATATTTTTTGTCCTTCCTAAAAGCTGAATTTATTTCTAGTCAAAATAGGAGCATGGTTTTTAGTTCAAAAAAAAGGTTCAGCTATTTTCCCTTGGCTTCCCAAAGAAGACTTGTGTTGTGTGCTGATCTCTACAGTTAGCTTACCTTTGCACTGACTTGAGCTGGTCACAGTGGGTAGAAACATTGAACTAAATTTTCTCTTCTTACAGTCAGAAAGTCCTGGGCTTAAGAAGTCTGTGTCGCTGCTTTCTCTGAATACTCCAAACAGCAATCGTAAAAGACGCCGTTTGAAAGAGACTCTTGCACAGCTCACCAGAGAAACAGACATGTCGCCATTCCCTCCTCGTAAACGCCCCTCGGCTGAACATTCACTTTCGATTGGGTCCTTGCTGGATATTTCCAACACTCCAGAGTCAAGCACTACCAATGGAGGTAGAGCTAAAAGCTGTCATTCAGATGCACTCTCAGTGTTTCAAGAACTCTCTGGATGAGTGGTAATGGTAGGGAAGTCTTAGAGGTTTTGCTGCAGATTTTCTAAGTAATTCTAGGCTTTCTCCATTCTGAAGTGTGCAGAAGCAGAATTGAAGAGTTCAGACACAGACAGAGGCCAGGCTGCCTCTTGTCATCACAGTAAGCACATTTGCACCTGAAGGAAAACAAGGAAAAGATAACGAGTTGATAAATACAAAGTACAATATAGTGTTACTCTGAAACGTTTCAAGTACTGTGCTGAAAATCTGCAGCAAATAAGCACCATAGTTAACAATAAATAATCTAAAAGCTTCTCTAGTAGGATACTTGGAGAAAGGAGGACAAAGATTCTTTTCTAAAGGAGTTAAAGGGAAAACTCCTATAAAGCCCACTGCTCCTAGGTCTCGGAAAAGTTCTGTTGAGGTAATGCTATTTGTGCCAGCACCCTGTCATGTCTAAAACCTCACAAGAACGTAAGTTGCCAACTGGCTTTATTCAGTTAATTATCAAAAAGCTTTTAATGTCTGTATGTGGTTCTTGGGGAGGACAGAAAGCTGCAAAATTTGGGATTAGTCAAAAGCTAGTGTCTGAGGGGTTTTTGTGTTTGTGTGGTTTTTTTTTCTTTAAGTTCCAATTCCATCAGATAGAAGAGGTATCTGGAGTCAATACTGGTTTTTAAAAGCCCCTGTGTACAAGTCAAATAAGTAATCTCAGTGAGGCACAGCTTGTAAGTGATAATTCAGAAGGAATGTGGGAAGGATGAGCTTACTCTCAAAGACCAGCTTTCTTAGAGCATGCTAGTGCTCTTGTAAAGCCCTGGTACAGAAGTTTCTTCTAATCCAACACCAGCAGACAGTTCCAGAAAAAGTCCTGTTTTGAAACAACAGGTAAAGTACTTAATTCATACGAACTGTGATGGTAATGAATTTTGACATCAGAATGAGTGAGCACAGGTCTCTCAGGTCCAATACGTGAGCAAGTATTTAAAACTAATGGACTGTTCCAGGTCCGCCTTGGCTTTGGTTTGAAGAGAAATTACTTTGTCTTCACCCTGTCCCTTCCTAATAGGATGTACAATGAAATAGAAGTGTTGCATCCAAGGGTGGATTTTAATAAATGGTTTTGAGCTACGTACCTAATGCAAGGATAGTAGGCAGCTGAAAGAATTGTTTACACAGCAAAGTGAAAGGAGAAAAATACTTTTGTACATAATGCATGTATAAATAATGTTTAGCACCTAATCCTTGCTTACTACTAAAAATATTAGTGTTAAGTCACTGATTGCCCATAAATGACTTGCTAGTTTCAGATTAATTTTGAGGAATAATATATTACTGTTGTACTATAATTAGGCTGTAACGAGAAAAGCTATTTTCTGGGGTAACCTATAGAATTGCTTTCAAAAAAACCCCAGAACAAACCCAAAAACCTGTTTCTGCTTAAAAACTCTGAAGGCGTTTTTTTTTTTTAAACTTTCTTGGAGGTTGTGCTGCTTTTTTTTTGAGGGACTATTGTAATAAAGCTCTCTTTTGGGAATATCTCTTCATCAGAAACACCCAAATCCTGTGCAAGGCCTTCCAAAAACTCAACTCCTCTTCCACTGAAGCAGTCTGCAAGATGGCAGGTTGCAAAGGAATTGTATCAGACAGAAAGTAACTATGTTGATATTCTAACAACAATCATTCAGGTAAGCCGGTTTTAAAGCAAGTACAGGTCAGTTGTAAAAAGACTTGTAGTGTTTACATCCATGATTATTTTCAGCCTGTGATCTGCAGGATTTTGAGGGCTTGGGTACATCAAATATTTGTAAAATCATGGCAATGTAAGCTTCTGGATAATAGGATCTTTGTGACTCAGATTTTTAAGATATTAATGAACAGAGAGAGATAGCAGGGGAAAAAAACAACCCCCTATTTTGTTTCTGTGTTAAATTATTCCAAGAAGAGCAGAATAGCAAAGAGTTTAATTTCTACAAAGTTTATTTCCCTTGCAGCTGATGATCTACTTAGCTCACTCTAATATACGTGTCAGTAGAAAAATAGATGAAAGGGGGTTATGCTGTAGTGATGTATCTAACTCAGTGTTTGCGTCTTAAAATCACTCCTCCGTAACCCACTCTTGCTAAATGGGAGCATCTCAAGGTTGTGACTGCGGGAAAGCATGATCTGGAAGGAAGACACTGTTGCTTTCATTACTGTTTCTAACAATGCGTGGCTGTTGGGAGGTCATTAACATTTTTGTCTAATTTATCAGTTATTTCAAGTTCCGCTGGAGAAGGAAGGACAACTTGGAGGACCAATCCTTGCACAGGAAGAGATTAAGACAATATTTGGCAGCATTCCAGATATTCTTGATGTGCACATTAAAATCAAGGCAAGCTGACACTTCTCCCTTGTATCAAAGCTTCCCCTACAGACTTTGCATGTTTTCCTGCGTTGCTTTAAGCTGTATCTGTTGGGTAGGTTTAGATTCATCCTGGTGCTGTTACGTGCTGTCCAAGCCATAGAATTCTGTGCTAATCCAAATTATGCTTTAGGATCTAACACGTAATTATAAATATCTGAAGTCTGATTATAGTACATGTAACTAATATTGCCATTCATGAACTCTCTCTTATGTTAGTGCCTCTTCCTGTAGGAGCTTTTCTGTAGCTGATACTGCTGTCCTCTTTAACCATTTTTGTATCAAATGGTAGTCTAATTCTCACAAGTGCTACTAACATACAAGTTTCTATAAAAGCAGTAAGCAAGAACTCTTGGAAGGATAGCTAAGGCTATAGAATTAAACAAACCCACAAAATAATATAAAAAAGGGTCTTTTCTTGCCTTTGGACATGTTCATATATGGGCACTATCATTTGATAGGAAAAAAACCAATCCCTCTTCAAATGGTGCAGACTAAATTGTCTGAAACTACCAGCTCTTAAAACAGTCTTGCACTTCAACCTCTGAAGCAGTTGACCTGGTACTGAGGCCTATTAAGAGCTGATTAGAATTCCCCATGAGATAGCTTGCTTCATTTTATATTTTGATATGGATTGCAAGCACTCTTTGAAGCCACCTCTGGGTTTCACAATAGACTACAATGCCAGTTTTACTCAAATACGGTCGTAAAATCTCCTTAAAATAACAGCCTGTGTCTGTTGCTGCCTGCTTTTCACAATAGGCTTTGGAAATAGAGGCACATGCAGCCTGTCTGCAACTGAGTGGTTTGAGTTTTTTTGGGTTTTGTTTTGCTTTTCCCAACTGTTTGGGAACAGTCTAGTTAATCATGATAGGTATTATGTGCCCAGTGAGGTGGAGGTAGAGTGTGTGTGCATCCATGTGTCAAGTAGGATGCACACAGTGTAGACAAAGTTGCCTACAAGTAGTGGTTATGTTTTCCTTCACCTCTAGTATATTAAAAATAAGAGAAATGGTAGCAACAAACCACTGTTAATGGTGAATCTGTTTCCCTTAAGGTGAATCCAGAACCTTCAGCTGTGCCCTCTTGTCGCTAGCTGACAGTGAATTAGCTTGATCCTTATCAAGCTGATACAGGCTTAACAGCTTGGTTGTGGTTTCCTTGACACCACGGTGTAGCAAGTGAGGGAAATCTATGCTAGTTCTGTCTCAATCCTATCTTATGACTGAAGAGTCCTATATTAGTTGTGCACTACTAATTAGAATTGGTTCAACTGTCTTCTATGTATACTTTTTTAAGAATTATTTGGTTATGTTCTGTAGTATGTTGGACACAGCAGTGTTCTTTTGTTGCAGAGTTGGCTAGTGCTAGCAGAGCCCAGTAGTGTATCGGCATTGATTCAAAATTATCTATTCGGTAAAGCAGAGTATCTTAACTTCAGCTCTCTGTTTTCTGAAGGGGCTTAATATGAATCATAGCATGGCATGGGTTGGAAGGGACCCTGAGGATCATAGAGCTACAACCCTCTGCCACAGGCAGGGCCACCAACCTCAGGCCTGGATCTATACAAGGTTGCCCAGGGCCCCATCCAACTTGGCCTGAACACCTCCAGGGACAGGGCATCCACTACTTCTCTGGGCAGCCTGTTCCAGCACCTCACCACTCTCTCTGTAAAAAAACTTCCCCCTGATATCCAATTTAAACCTTCCCTCCTTTAGCTTTAATGGCAGGACAAGGGGGAATGGATTATCTGCCTCTTAAAAAAGTTGAATCCCCTCCTGTTTCTCTGCTCCCTTCAGGTACTGGAAGGCTGCAATGAGGTCCCCCGCAGCCTTCTCTTCAGGCTGAACAAGCTCCCTCAGCCTCTCTTTGTAGGGCAGCTGCTCCAGCCCTCTAATCCTCTTTGTGGCCCTCCTGAACCCTCTCCAACAGTTCCACATCTTTCTTGTATTGGGGGCCCCACATCTGGACACAGTACTCCAGATGGAGCTTCATGAGGGCAGAGAGGGACAACCACCTTCCTGTCCTTGCTGGCCACCCCTCTTCTGATGGAGCGTACCATCTGATGGCCACCCCTCTTCTGATGAAATTGTACAAGTTTCAGGATTGCCTGTTTTGTTAGCATGGAAACATGTATCTAATGACATGTGTTTTGGCAGAACACAGTTCCCATCTTACAGCCTTTTGCAGTTCATGATCCTTTTTTCTTTCCCCATCCCTCCATGTATTGCAGGAAGATCTGGAAGATCTTATGATTAACTGGACTGAAAGCAGAAGTATTGGTGATATCATTCTGAAATATGTAAGATTCTGTTTCTTTTTTTAATGCATTAGAGCTATTATCTTGCTGTTTGTAGGAGCTAGCAAACACAAGCAAGGTACTGCTGAGTGAGAACACTAATTAGTATCATTGTATTTTCTGTTTAAACTTTTCAGCTGAGTTAGATGATACGCTTTGTCCCAGTAATCCATGTTAAGTGAATGTGTCTGTCCACTTATAAGAGGGGGGGTAAAGCTCAAATAGATATGATTTGAGAACTGAGACATGGTTTTCACTCCAACATTAAAACAGCCTCTTCCTGTAACCATAGCTATCTGCTACCTCTGATTAATAATAAAAAACTAGGAAAGTAACTTTTTCATGGAAACTTCTTGTGCTCTTCCTTCAAAGCTTTAAATATGTAAGAGAATAAGGTCTCCCTGAATATGCAGAACAGGAAAGCTAGGTCTGGGACTGCAGTGCCTCAAGTACACTAACTGCATTCAGTAGCCTGCTAGATGTATTGTGCTTTTGCTGACCTGATTGTTTTGAGGCAAAAAGTATTTGGCATTCAAAAGTGTTCCGTCTAAGGTATTGCTTCTGATGGTTTAGTGCCTTTTAAAGGTGATTGCAGTAACTAGAGCAAATACCTGTCCAAAATGTCCAGTTCTCACCATCTTGATAGGTGGCAGTCTGCCTTCTACATAGGAGCAGCTCCTAAGATTGTCACGTGTGTGCTTGCTGTTTCTGGGAGCAGTCTGCATTTCATCAGCAGCATTCAATCTTTGGCATCTGGCATGCAAAAACTTGTTCTGTGAACGCGCATGGGTTTACAACACTTCCTTATTTTTTTTGTTTTATTGAAATGTGCCTTTGAGCAGCTTTGTGTGGCTCGGGGCATATGAGCATATGTACAATGCTATGTAATATGTAAAGCAGAGTGCTAACAGTTGCTTCTTTCAGTCAAAAGACTTGTTGAAAACATACCCTCCATTTGTGAATTTCTTCGAAATGAGCAAGGAGACTATAACTAGATGTGAAAAACAGAAGCCAAGGTTTCATGCCTTCCTAAAGGTAAGTGTCTGCAGATTTAAGTCTTTGAGTAGAACATAAAGACTCTTTCTGAGTAAACCACTTAATACAGTAGATGGTAGAATGTGGAATTTTGGAAGTTTGGAAGAAGCTTGGTGAGACAGAAATAAGAAGGATTTGAAATTCAATCCTTCAAGCTGGTTCAAGACTCTTTCATGAGAGGCCCAAGTTCTTCTGTCATGCAGCTTTCAAGGTTGCTTCATTATCTGCATTTCTTGCTGGGAAAAATGTGTTCTGATTACCTCTCTGTGTGGAGGGGGAAAAAAATTAAATATATTTCCTTTCTCCTTTTCCTTTTCCCCAGATAAACCAGGCTAAACCTGAATGTGGCCGACAAAGCCTAGCCGAACTCCTTATCCGTCCTGTTCAAAGGCTGCCTAGTGTTGCTCTACTACTAAATGGTAATCTAGTGGTGTAACCTTTAACTGGGTTGTCTGTGAATGTATTAAAACCAAGATAATATACACTTACTGTCATAACTAGCAATGCCATATAAACCAGGTCTGCTACTGGGAGTTAATCATGCTTAACAACAGTCAGCAAGACCAAATACTGAAGAAAGCATGCTCTTGGCTAGATTTCACTCCTTCATGTATTTGTCTGCAGGGCACAGAAAAGTTTGCTTTGACAGGAGTTTTGTGTCTTCAAATACAACTCTAATTGAGATTCAGTTGCAGCTGGCATAAACTAGAGAGCACTTCATATTGACAAGGCTTACAGCTTCATGTGTTCCACCTGGTATCAGCCACTTGCTATAACCATGATTAAGCTAATAAAAATAAAATACCACACAGCACCCCCCTCTGCTTCAGGTAGAAAAAGACTTCTATGCTTGTCTCTGCATTTCAACCAAACCAGCATGGGATCTTGTGGGGTTTTTTGCATAGTTTGAGGATTTGGTTTTATAATGCAAGTGGGGTTTTTTTCTTAATGAGATGCATGGGCAATTGCTAGTCAGCCTATTTCTCTCCATAATCAAGGCTATTTGCTTCTATTTGGACTCCAAGGTAGCTGTGGGGTTTTCAGTCATCTTGTCTGACTTAAACTTTAAACTTGAAATTATTTCTTTTCAGGGATTTGTAACATGGGGTTTTTAATTTTTTGGTTTTAATTGTAGATATTAAGAAGCATACAGCAGAAGAGAACCCAGATAAAATAACTCTAGAGAGAGCGATTGAATCATTAAAGGAAGTGATGACGTAAGTGAGGCTTGTTCTGTGAAACATACTGTTACATGTTTAGATCTCTCTGTTCCTTCTAAATTGCTCTGGGTGTGTTGTTGCCATAACTTCAGTCTCCATGTAAGTATACATAATTGTAAGTGTTCTTCAGTTTCCCTGTTGTCACCCTGGCATTCTGTGCCAGAGCTGTTGCAGGAGCTTGAGTGTTTTTACCCAGCACTTCTACCTGAGCATCTGCTGCCTCCCTGCCTCCGCATGAAGTGGAACCTTGAGAGTCCTGTTCTGTTCCAACTCTTTCTATCCGTTCCCTCCAGAATGGAAGAGAGCTGTTTTGTCTCTCAAACTTACTTCTCTGCATATATCCACTGAAAGGATGTGCTATTGGTGGAAGATTAGTTTCTCTTCTGGTCCTGTATTAGTTATTCTTGGCACTGCTCCATGAGTTAATTAGCTTAAGGCTGAAGCTGTTTAGATTGTAAGTCTCACCTCTTTTGAAGTGTAGCGTATGTCTCCAGCAATGAGACCTCCTGTATTAATTGGGTAAATGTTTGTCTGATTTTAACAGCAACAACTTTTAAATTGTAATTATTCTTAGATCTGATTCTTGATGTGCTGCAGCCCTGACCTGGGGGGATAAAATGCAGCCTATAGAGAGCTGCTTTGGGTTAATCTCTAGTTCAAAGTGGGAAAGGGGAATTCTATTTTAACTGAATTGTGCACTAACTACTGATAAAATGACAAAAATATTGTTCTAGGTATGAAGTTTCCTATGTGCTTAATGTGTGGTATTTGGATGCTTCAGTGAGCTGGAGTGGCTGATTTTTGCATTTTCCAGTGCTGCTGTGTAAATTAGATCTCTGAAGGTTTAGCTTTGTTATTTTTACATGTCTTCAATGCAGTGTGTTCATTTACTGTTGCTTGATACTGATGATATATATAATATGCTTCCTTCAGACATATTAATGAAGACAAAAGAAAAACAGAGGCACAAAGGCAGTTCTTTGATGTTGTTTATGAAGTTGATGGATGTCCAGTAAGTAATTTCTCTGAAAATGACCATGTACTAGTTTGCTCCCTCTGCAGTTATGTGTGGTTAAAATGCAATGGTGGTGGTTTAAACAGATTTCCAGTGTTAAGTTGTAAGTAAGCAGTAATCCAGCGCTTGAATTAAATGCTTAATGAGCTTTTTGCTTCTATCAATTAGGCCAATCTCTTGTCCTCCCATCGAAGCTTAGTTCAGCGTTTGGAAACAGTAGCACTTGGCGATGACCTCTGTGACAGGGGAGAGCAGGTCACACTTTTTCTGTTCAATGATTGCCTAGAGGTAAGATGACTATAGAAGTGCTGCTCATGAACTGAATTATGAATAGCTTGGCACTACACACGAATATAAACAAAATTTTAAAATTTTGAAGCAGGATCCTATTCATGGGAAGCTGATAGATAGTTCAACACATGCTGATGGTGCCTTTCCATTAGCTGTTGTGTGAGCCAACACAAGGGCCTAGTTACTACTGGATGCTTCAGAGGTCTTAATGTATACTTTAATATCTTGCTGTGTGATCAAAAATTTAAAAGCAGCTTGATATGTTAAAAAATAAAGTGCTATTCAGATAAACATTTGAGTACTACCAATGGACCACTGGAGTCCTTGGATCAGCAGGACATTTGTCCTTTTAAACTTTTGTCCTATTTAATATGCGTGAATAGTGGGCCTCTGGGATAGGTCTGCCTGCTTAGGCTACAAAAAATATAAGCATTTTCACATACTGAATGCCTTAGACTATAACAGCATGTTAGGAAGAGCTGGGGGGAAAAGTAATCTAACTGGGTTTTGAAGATACGTGTGGAGAAACTGAGGTTGCAAAGGACGCTTTATGAAGGTACTTGTTACTGTTTACGGCAGTAAAGAACGCTCTTCATAGAAGGCCAACTCTAAAATAATCCAAAATGATTGCTGTTTAAGCAGCACTTAAAGACAGAAGCCTATTGTTGTGATGAGTGATGAACTCTTCCTGGAGTCAAGTTGACTCCGCTTCATTACTTCTTGTAAAAGAAGGAAAGGAAAATGAAAACACTTCTATTAAAGCTTCTCGGTTTATTTCTGGTACAAGATACAAGCAACGCCTTACTTTAACATGTGGCATTTTACACGTACTTCACATAAAATAAAAACTGACCAACCTCTGCTGCAAAACCTACTTGATGTCTGTGTGCACAAACAGCTCTTGTGATATTTCTAGGGCATAACACACCACAGCCTAGACTGGTTCATGCATATGGACATTGTCTTTTCTGTGTTAGGTTTCAAGGGGTCCTTGCTTGTTATGCAGGGCAGAATTGAGGTCTGTAAAGCAGAATTGCTTCCCCTCTCAATTTAAAAAACAAAATAAAAATTTCAGGTGAGTGTATTGATGCTAAGTAAAAATTATTGCTAGACCACTTCAACTGTAGAGAGTGAATACAGAGATAAGTGAGTTCCTTAAAGATTTATGTGTAAATAGAATAAAATACTCTTAGTATTTTTCTGTCTGAAGGCTTTCTGTTCCTTCCTGTATACTAGAAGGTAAAAGAATAGAGGAGAAACCAAACAATGGCGATAGGCTTTCTAACTCAAACCTTTTTGTCTTCTATTTAACTGCAGATTGCAAGGAAAAGGCATAAAGTTATCGGCACTTTCAAGAGTCCTCATGGCCACACGAGGCCTCCTGCATCTCTCAAGCATGTTGTTCTCATGCCTCTCTCCCAGATCAAGAAAGTCCTGGACATCAGGGAAACGGAGGGTCTGTATGGTTTGAAGTGCTGTGATAGCTAATGGAGGTGGTGGTTCAGAGTATAATGGATGAAGGTCTGCTCTTGTGGGATAGAATATGAAGGTGTATTTACTGTATGGTGTGTTAGGTATGTCATTTTTATATAAGCTCCTGTTTGAAGCTCTGCATGAGCTTCAGAATCCCTTGTGTTGACACCTTCTGGCTCTTCAGAATTGCTGCCGGATGCTGAATTTGGCAGAACTACTAGATGGCATTAGCACAAGCCAACCAAATGGCAGTGTGGGTTAAACAGCAGAGTATGCTTGACAGCTCTGGATTTACAAAACAAAATGAAACTTCAGCAATTAGACTGACCAGGGATGAGTGCTGTTCCTGTCAATCCGAATCTTCATTTAGCTGGTGATAATGATGCTTAGAGCTGCAGTGTTTAGCATCTTAAAGACTGAATGACTTGATTTCTGTGTCTGTTTTGCTATGCTGAGGTGATAGGGGTTTCACTGAAGTAATAATACACTGCTACAGCAGAGCAACTTGCACTACGATACTTATCCGGCCTTGCTAGTGGCTTCTTTAGAAGTCTGGTCAGACTAATTTCTAGATCTATGCTCTACTCCAGAAAGATAGATCTGGTACTTGACTGTAGGTGACAGTATGAGCCATACTTGTCCTGCTTTATGTTCTCTGAAGTACCTGCACATAGAAACTCAATCAAATACAGAAATAGCAAGGAAGGTAGGTAGTAAATGTGATTCCTACCTGCATTTTGAAAAGGTACTTCAGGATTTTTTTTCTTGGTAAGAATTATTTTTAAATTATTGTGCAGCGCTTAAGTTTACTTTGGGCTTGGGCAACCGGAGCCATTTGTAAGCATACCACTTAATATCTGCTAAGAACTTCAGGTCTTGGGAGAGGTCAGCTACTCTCTTCTATATCTACTTTCTTACAGGACTGCTGTTCCCATGCTGCTTTTCTGAATTGGCAGTGGGTTGTTTTTTCTTCTCTCAACTGTTTAGTGTGCTTCAGCTGTGTCTGCTATAAAGCAGTATCAGCAGTGGACTAATTTTATGCTATCAAGTGAGCAATCTTTGTCAAGTTTGAACAGTAAAACCATTGTAACTTGACAATTTTAATGTGTCATATATAGCACTGATGTTTTTGTAAAGCAGGAAAAAGCAACAAAATAGAGTAAATGTTGTTTTCCTTGTTCTTTCCTGACAAAGCAACGATCTGTCCAATGTTTCATGCATTAGAGAATTTAATTGACTTTTTACTGCTATATCCAGTAATGACTGACTAGTCTGCAGACACTACAGTATGCAGATTATTTGGTGAATAAACAGCTGTTACATGAACAGCTGATTGTAGCCCCTTGATGAAGGTTGTAGACAGAACTTGATGCTCTTGCAAGTGATACAACAGCTATTGTACAAGTTAGGAGAAAATCCATACACCAAGTCATGTTGTCTCTAACTCTAGCTCCTGGCAGATGGAGGGTTACTTCTGAAGGTTTCTCTCCTGAATTATATGAAAAATTACTACTCTCTCCTAACTAATTTTCTCTTCTTTCATAAACTGTAGATTGCCATAAAGCTTTTGCCTTAGTTGTGCGGCCACCTACAGAACTTAACAACAAGCTACTCAGTTTCCAGATGACAACTGAAGAACCTCCTAAAGAGGTTTGGTTGAAGACATTGTGCCGGCACGTGGCTAACACTATTTGTAAAGCAGATGCAGTAAGTACTCTGGAACCACGTGTCTGATTGGAAATAGTTCTCTCTTTATGGCTTGAAACACATGAAGCTGAAGAACTCGTTAATAGCGGACATGCTTGAGGTGAAGTAGAGCAGAAAACATTTGTGCTATCATGTCTGCAAGTGGGCGGTTAAAAGGTGGAAAGGGAAACAGCCTGGAAGTTAGTTTCTACAGAAGCTAATAAGTACTGAAAAATTGCAACTCATGTCCTTCCTCCATCACAAATTAATTATAAATAGCTTAAACCCTGCACTGCAGATCCAAACAGAATTGTTGTCAGCTTGCTGCTCTTGTAGCTATGTTTCATTTTACAATTCCAGCATTATAAATCATATATTTTGGTATAACTGTGTTAGGTTGAATTCTTTGCTCTACACCTTATCTGCATGGGTACTGTACTGTAAGAGATGTGTGGCATCTTCTTCCTAGGGATGTAAGCCTGCAACTTTAAACGAAAGAAATATGAGGTGGCCACTGCCTCCCTTGTTTTTAGAAGTTCAGTGTGTGGGCTTTGCACAGCTAGAAAGCTAAAAATTTGGAATGTATATCCTCTCCAATTAGGACAGGAGACTTTCAGCTAATGTTCTAATTATGTACAAGTGTATACATACGTCATCCAAATTTGCTGAAAATACATACAGTGCATATGTAACTGAAACAGCTCAGGTTCAAATTTGAAATGTTTCATGTTCTATGTTGTACTCCTACTGTACAATATTTGGTTGTCTGACTCTTATACATGCTTATTGCAGGAGGAGTAGTTAATCAAAATAGCATCTTAGTTTTATTTCGTTTGGCTTGTCAGCTTTTGTGGTGACTTCAAAGAAACTTGGCTTTGTGCTTTTCTTAGGTACTGAACAGAAAAAGTACTGAGTCAGAAGTGTTAATTTACTTTAATCTGTCTGCCTATCTTCAGTCTCTTCTGTTACATGTAACACAAAGGGATGGAAAAATGTTGGGTTTTTTAATATAAATTAAATCTTTGTGTAATAAATGTATCATTCCCTCTTGCCCCAGGACATTCAGAATCATATGCTGACAAATTGTAACCTACTATGCTGAATCCCATTAGTTATAATTTCGGTTACTACTGCTTTGTACCCACTATATAATACTACTTTCCTGCTGATTTAAATGTCAAATTGAGCTTCAATTTAAGCATGCTTCCCTCCTTTCTAGGCTTTCAGGAACTCTGTAGCGTCATGTGAGAATGAGCTAGCATTGACTTTGCCACATGGTGGCAGTGAAGGCTTTAACTACTCTTCGTTAGACACCAGTAGTAGCCATAGAGGACCTCTGCTGTCCTTAGGAATTTTTTTTCAGAACATTTTTCAGGTAAATTGTCACTTCTCAAAATAAAAACCCAAAGCAGCACACAAAAACCCCTCAGCAACTTCCCAGTCCCATGTGTGCCCCTCCCTGCCAAGTTCTGTAAGTACCTGGCCTGAGATTGCTTTGCACAGACTAGAGTGAAACCCAACCCAAACTTGTGGCTATTCTGAACCATGTATTTGGCTTAAGCTCAAAGGTTTAGTCTTAATGTTTGGCAGCTGGAGCTTTCAAGATCTCAATTCAGAAGAGTGCTAGATACGCCAGTGAAATAAAGGGGGTATATGTGTTGTGAAACTCCCCAAGTATACTTCAGAACTACTGCTTTTAATTGAAAGTTAATCTTCAACTTGCAATTGAATCAAAACGAATGTAAAACTCCTGATGAAGTGTGTTTGTTAACTGATCATGCCAGCAGTTAATGGCATGAAATGGTATGAAAGGAAATACCTGCTTAACCGTGTGTTAGGAGTTAAATATGGAGGAATATGGCACTTAAAACCTCTAAATCATACCAAATGAACTAGAGAAGGATTTTTTTGCCAAGTGCTGATTTTTGTCAACTGTTGTTTTGTCTTTAGGAAAATCTCATTTATACTGCTGATCCTGATTCAGTTGAAGTCAATACTAAAGATATGGACAGTACTTTAAGCAGAGCATCCAGAGCAATAAAGAAAACATCGAAAAAGGTAAGATACTGCAAAGATAGTGCTTCACAGTAAATCCCCTTTGGTGGGGGAATTGTGCTGGCATTCCTGTTTCAGGAGTTTTGTAGCACTTAGAGTAGTGGCAGAAAAAACTTAATCTGAACTAAAACGCTTAAGTATAAGCTCCTTAAAGGAGGTGGGGGAGTGTTTAAGGTAATTTTGGAGTATCTGTGTATAGACTGAAGTATTCTGTGGTTATTTCTGAGTCTGTTATGGAACTTAGGCTAATATTTTTAATCTTTTAAATGTATTACAAAAGCCCCAACAACCCTCACCTTTAACTGTTCTTAACACGTTGAATGGAGTTTTAAAGCTGTATGCAATTATCTAAATTCAGGTACCTTCAAAAGTGGGATGTGTGTAGAGCATACATGTCCTGGTAGTAAAAAAGACTTTGAAGTAGCAAGGACAGTAAGTGCTGAATGCTGGTATCTGCCTGTACATAGCTTCCTTTGTGCATAGTTTAGCTCCTTGAGTACTGAACTGAGGAACCATGCCCTGCTCTGCCAAGAGGACCTGCCCGGGAGGGGGGCTGCCTGTCTGCTCTGTCGTGTTGGCTGTGCAGTGGGTTTGGATCTGCTGAAGTTTGTGGCATGCAAGGAGGAGTGGCAGAGAATCATGCAGCAAGAAGGAATCTCTTCTCCATCTCAGCAGTCTTGCAGCAGCAGGCTAACTATATTCTTGATGATAATACTGTTCCATAGGGAAAACTGTAGAGGTTGGTATAGTTTGGAAGCTGCTGAAGACCAAATGGAGAGAAACATAAGGGAGGTGGGGCTGACTTTGCAGAATCCAAGGGATATGGGGAAGTCCAGTTGACCAAATCTTGTTTTGACTCCTCCGTCAATCTGTGTGCCCTCTCCACCATGTTGTCCTCATGTTTGGACAGTGAGAAGAGAGGTGAATGAGGGGCCTTAGAAGTCAGATCAACTTTGTGGGTGGGTATGTCTGGCTATTTTGGTATATTTTTGGTATATTTTGGTCATATTAACAGTTAATTCAAAATATGAATGGCAGCCTCTATTGTAGAAGTTATTGCAGCCTGATTTTTGTCAGTGTATAACTGCTGGTCAAACTCCTCAGGTTACAAGAGCGTTTTCGTTCTCAAAAACACCAAAGAGAGCTCTTCGAAGGGCTTTGATGTCACACAGTGCCACTGAAGGAAGAAGCCCCAGCTCAGCTAATGAGAATTACATAGGCAGCCGACTGACGAGTACGTCGTCACTAGCGGTAAGTGGTTTGGCTGTGTGGGCCAAATGAGTAACCTTTTCAGTTCTCAGTTGTTTTAATGTCTTTGGTGGTGATCTTACTTTAGCAATTTCAAGATCCACAGTAGAAAAGTTTATTTTTAACTCCACTTATAGGCATGTTATTTTCTGAGTCAGACTTGTTAAATGAGAAGTCTTACTGGCTGAAAATGTAGAAAAATCTGCTGTATATACTAGGAACTGGGAGTTGCTGTGTACAATTAAATTGGGGTGTATGTGGGGAAGAAAAACACCTTCTTTTGCTGGTGATGGAATATGTTATCTTCTTTTGAGAGAAGTTTCCAATGCAGTCTTGCATTGTGTCATGCATTTGATTTTTGGAATATATATGTACACACACACACATGGTGTACAACCCTGCATAGTATGGTGACAGTATCTGAAAGTAGTGAGATGATAAACATCCTGTGACACAAACCAGGATGGAAGGGTAGAGAAATATTGATGCTGTATCCTGAGAGTTTTTAAAAAGGCAAGGGAATTCTCTCCTTACACATTTAGGAAAACTTGCCAAAATAGTGTGGTGTTCTACATACTGTGGCTCTTCTACCATGCCTGGCTACTTACTGCAACTTTATGCTGCTGCCTTAGGACAAACTCTGTTTTCTAGTACAGTCTAGTAAAGCAGACAAGATTTGGAGGCAGTTTTTGATAATCTTCACTTTTATTCTGGTGTTTGGGTAAATCTGTATGCTAAGTAAACATCTATTTTAAAGCCTGTTATTAGTAGGACAGAAGGCTGAGAACAGGATTACCTGTGTATCTTTCTACTGCTTCCCGATATGTCAGTATCTTAATACAGAATCACAGAATTGCAGGGTTGGAAAGGACCTCGAGAGGTCATCGGGTCCAACCCCCCTGCCAAAGCAGCTCCCTAGCTCATACTGCACAGATAGGCGTCCAGATGGGTCTTGAATATCTCCAGAGAAGGAGATGCCACCACCTCCCTGGGCAGCCTGTCCCAGGGCTCTGTCACCCTCACTGGGAAAAAGTTCTTCCCCATGTTGGTGCAGAACTTCCTGTGCTCCAATTTGCAGCCATTGCCCCTTGTCCTGTCTCCACAGACTACTGAAAAGGGGCTGGCCAATTCCCCCTGAATCCCATACTTAAGATATTTATAAATGTTGATATACAGAGATCATTCAGCATGTATGAGTGGCCATTAAACTGTGCAACATGAAGATACTGCCCTGCTCTCCCACATAAGCATGAGAAAATAGGAATTAATAAGAGAGGAAGTGTCACAGTCTACCAGTGTGGCTACCCCAGACCTCTGTAGAAATGCTCTTCCTTCAATTATGATCACTCCAACAATTGTTCATGAATTCTAATAATGTTTTCATTGTGATAGAGCACTGGATCTCGTTTCTTGTGGAAAAGTGCATGACTCTTCTCTGTGTGTGTGTTTGTGTAGACCCAATACAAAACCAGTTTCTACTATTAAGTAGCTGTTGTTTTGGGGGGAGTGGGAAGGAAGAAAAAAGATTTTTTTCCATTTCAAATTTTTCCTGGAGTTCTTGGACCTCCAAGGTAGTAAGCTGCAGCTTGGCATCAGACCATATGTTGTGTGTGATGTTGTGAACTTAGAATTCAACCAAAAAGTTAAAAAGGCAAGTTAAAGGCAAAAGGGGGGTTTCAATTCCAGTCCCTCAAGCTGTGATACCAGTGCAGTTCTTGAGTAGGAACCTAAAGCTGCAAGAAACCTGTCTGAATCCTTTGAGAGAGTCAAAGCTGTTATTTGGACATACTGTTTTATTTAAATAAGTCCCAGCCTGTTCTTATGTGGGGATTTTCTGATGTAGACAAACTATAGAGTAAATATTTCAGTAAAACTTTTGATGTTTGGTTTTGGGTTTTTTCTTGTTTGGACTAACTTTTGAACCCCTTCCTAATTGTAGATTGCTCGTTCATCTTCTACGTGCAGCCTAAATGGACCTGTCAAATGTGTTGTTAATGTTCATCGCTCCAGTTCTGTTGAATGGAGCTCTCAAAATTCTAGGCTCCGACCTGTGCTGTGTCCTGGCTCTCCAAATATTCGTCTTACAAATATTATAGAAGAAAAAACCTCTTCCAACTTGGAAAGCTTAAATGGTCCAGCCTTGGACAGATCATGTCCAATCCCTATTATTATTACCTCTTGTGGTGATGCTGGAGATAACCAGTGTGGTGCTGAAAAATTGTGTACATCAAATCCTGAGTGCTAATGCCTGTCTTGCATGAAGTGAGCAAAAAATCTTGATTCCTCTAAACTAAGACAGCATGGTACAACTACATAAAACCCTGGAATCCACAGGGTGTTGTAAATGGTGTTGGGTTTTAGTTTGACCTGTTCTCATGCACAGGCTTGGAGTCAACACCACATGGTCTATTTCTAATTCTGGTTTGAGGTGTAAAGTCAATTCTTTCACAAATACTTTTATCTGTTCTGAGTTGTTCTTAATCTCTGTGTGACTAAATTACTACCTGTTTCAGTTCAGTTGTCCAAGTGGCAGCGTACCTCACTGGCCAGAGTTCTGAAGACTTGAATGACTTAGTTGCAGGGAACTCTTGAGCAGCTAATTTTACCTATTGTTTTAATTTTTTGCTCCTCTACCTGTGAATAGAAAAAAATACCCTGTATAAAATATTTTAGAGTCTAATAAGAGCCACTCTATAAAGAGGAGTTTTTAAGATTTAATCTTCAAATATTGCCTACAATTGCAAAAGGAACATGTGCCATAAACAGGCATTAGATTTCACAGTGAAGTGGTATATCCTTACCTGCTCAAAATGTCCCTATTTAGAAGATTCTGAAAGTGTGCAGGTGCAGCAAGGTGCCAAACTTTCATGACCTGCTTATATGCTGAAAAGCTTGGCTGTGCTCTGAAATGCAACAGAAGAAGATTGCTTGTGGAAGTATCTTGAGGTCTAATGTAAAAAGAATGTGAAACCTCAGCTGATGCGAAGAGGTGAACTTGTAGTGCTACAGTGAGGTGTTGTTTTTGCTACTTTAGTCCCACAAGCAGCCTATGCTCCTAGCACCAGAAAAGTCAGATTTTGCCTAGTTTATGCCCATCCAGGCGCAGCTAAAGCAAGCTTTGACAAATCATTGCCATGCCTATTGCCTTCTACAGCCAAGGCAGCATGTGTTCAGCATCTAATTTAATGCTCAAACTGGTAAAATCCAGAAAGTTGTAGGATCTGAGGGGACCTCTGGTTCTCCAAGAGATTATGATAATGTATTTTGCCTTCAACTTGGAGGGTTGTTATTACTGTAAAAAGTGTGATGCAAGATGTACGCTAATACTTGGTTAACAGCTACTCTTGAAACACGTGTACTGGCGTTCTGAATCTCTTGAGGCTAGTAACAAGGACAAATCTCTTATGCACTTCTTAAAAAAAAATCCCAACATTTTCTCCTGGCTTGGTGCTGTTTAGCTTTGCTGTTCAAAATCTAGAAATGCCAAATCATTCATTTCAAAAGCTGCCGATCTTAAATGTCCTCTTCACTGCTACATTCCTCATACTATGTGTCCAGGCTGAGAAATAATTATAGCTCTATTGACATTGTCTAATAAATAATTCAATAACTGTTTGGTTTTTTTCTTCCCCAATAGGGTATTCCTTCTCCTTCCTTGGTCAGCCTTCCCTCAATCTTTGAAAGGAGGAGTCATACGTTGAGTCGATCAACAACCCACTTGATATGAAGAAGGCTTCAAATCCAATGCTGTGTTGTGGTGACTGACAAACGGCTGGCTGTTCAAATGACCTGTTACTGACATTAATGGTACCTTTAGTCATTAACACTTAGCAATGATTAGCAAAATGTTAGCTAACACTAAGTTAATCACAAGGGGGTTTTAGTTGTGTTGAAACAGATCAGCTAATCAGTGGAATAAGTAACTTAAATTAAGGCAGTATTCCCCTGCACAGAATTATTTTCTGACCAGCATAATGGAGGGGTTTTCTCTGAAAGAAACTGTCCTCTCTAGGCAATAAACTAGTTTGTCAGATTTTGAAATGAAGATGATGTTCACATAACTTACTGCTCATTTGGATGACTCTTGTGCTTGCCAAAGCTCACCAAATGGCAGAGCATTCTAATGTTTGAGTTCTTAAGTGGAGATGCATTATGAAGTACCTGACCTTTCAAGTATGACAGTTAACCTGTTGTACAGCTGCTTATTCCAGATATTTTATAAATGTAGTTGTTTGTAAAGAAATAGAATTGACTTTCTGTGATTATGGTCTTCTGCAGCCTTGCTGTAAGACAGCGGTATGGCACATAGGTTTATTTGAACAGCAAGTGCAAAGGCTATGACGAGCTCTGACCACCAAAAAAGAACAATTGAGTTCTTTGAAGAGGAAGTCTGAAGAAAATAATTATACTGCCTTTTTGTAGAGCTGTTAAACCTCCAAACCCCTGCACCTTCCACATGCTTAGTTTAAAAAAGAAAAAAAAATATCATTATTTAATGTGTGGGATTATTGGTGTGACATTGTAATTTAAGGGCCCAATTTTGGTGTGTTGAATTTCAGGTGTAGTACTCCTGAAGCTTTTACCTGGCTTTCTCATGTGTTGTGTTTTCCTTCAAAAGTATATGTTTGGTTTTCATCTCCTTTGAACAATTAGTCTGATGCAATGCTATCTCAGGAACTACCTAAATATGTATATTTCTGCATTTCATTAACGGTTTAACTGTCTGTCTTAGCAGGAGTTCTCAACTCCTGCTCTCTTTTTAGCCACCAGTGTCTTGTCTTGTGTCTATATGTAACTAGTGATGCTTCTGAATGTGTCAGACGTAACTGGGTGTTTTTATATCTTTTTGCCAATCCAAGCAATGTAAATAAATTGTTTAAAATAAACACTGCTTGTGGCTTTGCTAAACAGGCATTTAGAGTCTACTTTTGTCTTCTCATGTAAGAAGTGTTGTGTTGGGCTCTAGCCTACAACTCTACTCTGAGCTATACACCTGTTCCTAATAAAGTATATAGCTTGGTAAGTCTGAATCTGCCCCACTCCTCTCCTTCCCTGATATATTCACCATTCTTTCCTCTTCCTCTGGGTCTGTGAATCCATGAGATTGGTGTTGTTTTTTTTTTTTGTCCTTACCTGTTCAGAATAAACATCTGAGCTAAATATGCACTGACATGTAGTAAAGTGGCTCTAGGAAACAAACTATTCAATAAATACTATACTAAAAAAATTCAACAATAGGCTTTTGTTTCTTTTTTGTTATTTCTGGAAGGGCATCTTCAACCAGGAAACCTTATGCAAACTAATGATAGTATATTGGCCTATCCTTGTTCCTCTGATCTTTTTAAATTTCCCAATTATTTGTAATTAGTTTCTATCTTAAGATTGTTTGCACTCAAAACCAATAGATCTTCAACTGTATTGCCTAATCTCCTCACTGCTGCTACTGCCCGGCTCTAGTCTTGCTAAATGACTGGAAAAGGAGAGTTCAGAGTCCTGCTGTTCTTTGGTTGGTGTACATACAGCTTTAATGGAGGAACTAGTTCTACTTGGTCTTGCTAACTCTTGAAGAATGAGGAAGACTATGCCTACCTCCTGTGTGACTGTAGTGCTTGTGCATTCTGGATGCATTATTATCTTAAACTGTTATGTCGAGTTTCAGCATGAGATAACTCTGTTTTTATTAAAAATGAGGTGTGCTATTAAAAAAGACAATCTTATGTGAGTCCTAAGAGGAAAAATGGCAATTGAGTCTCCTTGTCGTTTAATGAGGTGATTTAAAACAGACAATGTATTCATTACTTTGTCTACTGCTCCTCAACTGTGCTCCAAGGTGATGTGCTCTAGCAGTTAATTGAAGGCATGCTCTTTCCCGAATTCAGGAGAGCCTGCACTCCTACTGTGCATCTCGGGGTGTTACAGAAACCCTTAACTGCGTGTTGGATTTTTGACTAGAAATTTTTTTCAGTGAGAGAAAGGAGAAAAAACAGTGAGATTTTAGGTTAAAATATCAAGCTGATAGGTAATAATTAACACTGATTTGCTGATTTGACAGCTTGCTCTGTCTAATTACCTAGAGTGATGTAACAAGTCTTTTGGATACTGGAGAAAAAAGTAGGAATTGTCTGACCCAGTTTCAGTACAGCACGGGCTTGCATGCCAGCACTGTAAGTTTGTTAGTAGAAGGCAAAGTAGTGAGTGGGTACAAAACTGGTTGATCTCTACCCCTCGGACAGTAAATCTTGTTAGTAACCACTGTGGCTGTATTGAGTGGGGCTCTGCAGGGGTCTGCTCGGTGTTTCTATTGACTGAGTGGGTAATGGAGGGGGAGAGCATGCTTATTAGTTGTACAACTGTCACACAGCAGCAAGGACCTGGACTACATGACAGAGTGGAAGCAAGCTGTCTAAGTTAGGCGCTCTGCGGTAACAGAAGCAAGAAAAATAAGGAGTTTTTACTAATGAGAGATCTCTGTTCCAATGCTACATGCATGTGCTGTAGCATTAACACAAGTATGTAATTCTGGGGCGTGTCTTGGTTGGCAGTCTCTTCCATTTTGGGCAAGACTGGTTCTCAAAACTGCAATTTTACGTAATACTTGTACCATCTAGCCACTATGGGATGTGCCTTGTCGAGTAACAGTAGTCCTCTGGCTTTGTACAATACCTGGCTTCAATCATGACAGAGACAGCTCATATCTGAATCATTTTAAAAACTTCAGTGAGTTAGTTGAATTAAGTATAATTTTTAAGGCCTTTGTGATGAGGTTTCTGTGTCAGTAAAACTAAAGGATCTGTTTGGCAGCTCATTTAAGGAACAAGCTTTGAGGTAGAAAGGGCATTTCTTTCTAAGCTAGCTCTTCTTCCCTCTGCTAAAGAGTTGGCCAGCCCACATTCAGCATATGGAAGAATTGCTTTCATTTGGGAAGACTGGAGCTCCGAAGAGAAGGTCAAAAGATGATCTTTGTTAAAACACAGCCTTCTCTTCCTGCAGGCTCCACAAAGCCACGTGGTTCAATGAGCTTGTGCTACAAGAATCCTTACTGCTCTTAGCCATTGTTCTAAATTGGTGCCTCTTAAGATTGAAGAACAGCTGCCAAAAAGAAAGGGCCTTCTCTGGGGTGGTGTTAGGTGGGGATGTCCTGGTCTTCTGACCCAAACTTTCAAGCAGAATATGGTTTTCTAGCAGCATGCTTGCTTGCTTCCCTTGTTACTATGTGTATCTTGAGGTTCAAGGCAGTAGTGCTCTAAAAGAAAATTCCTTTGAGTAGGTGTGTACACTGCCACGGAGTCTGCCCTTCAACATCTTGAGAAAAGCATGTGTTGAGTTACTAACCTTTGTTGCTAGCTGAACTATGGAATAGTGCTCAGAAGTTTATACTATAAATGGTGTTGAAGAGGCCAACATCGCTCTCGGGTGGTTGTTCAGAGAGTGTACGTAGACTAAGGTTTGTCCTGGGGCAGGCTAAAGCATAAGGAAGCAAGAATGTATTTGCTTAATTAAAAAATTTGGAAAAACCCTACTGAGATATTAAAGAAGCCAGCAGTTGGCCAAGAGAGCGGAGGGAGTCTGGAACACAGGTTGGAGCTGAACCCTTCTCCTTTGGCTGATACCTGAATCACATGAACTTCATGTAGCTTGGTCTGGGCCATTCACAAACTGATACCTGGAATTCATAAACATCCACTCACGGCAAGCTGTTAGAGCATTTGTGGACCAAGATGATTAATCTTTTATAGGTTTTTGTTCAAAGAGGAAAGGTGGAGAGATTACAGCTGCTTGAGAGCATCTGTTTGTGAGTCTGTAGTAGATTCAACGGGACGGCTTGACCTGTATTTTGCAGGGAAATAGTTGCTGTTTCAAAAATAGGAACTGAAAACTCCACTGTGAGATGGATGTTTACAACTTCTGAAAGCCAGCCATCAGAGACAAAACATGGGCTAGCTAAAATGTACTTTAAAAACACAAAAGCTGTTGAGAGCTTAAAATGTTGGCTGAGTGCTCTATGCAGCTGACATTGGAAGGGTGAAGGCAAACTGGTGCCACGTTCTTTGCCTTGGGACGGGTTTTAAGCATGGAGCCAGAAACCTGCTCTCACCCATCAGTAATGAAAGCTAAAATGGAAATGAGAACACCACAAAAACAAACTAATTAAACATCTAGTGAAATAGATGTAACACTGTCAGAGTTAGGCAAACAAAAGTCATTCCGAGATAAGAACATTACCCTGCTATTTAGGGCTGAATTTTCAACTGGCACTGAGAACTCTCCCAGCCTCTCTGCAAATGCAATCATGCCTTTGTATGCCTAATTTAGGCAGTTAGAAGTGCAATTAGCACTCTACCTGCAAATTGTAATTAGTTTAACCTGTCTTGGTGCCTTTATCAGCTGGTCATACACTGATACTGACTTTAGGTGTAGCGTATGGCTTTAGTAGGAGCTGCCCTCTGTTGCTGAAGCAAGTTGTTTGTACAAATTATATGGTGTTGTGAAGAGAAGGTATTTACAAAGACATGTGAAGTATCTTTTCATTTTTACCCTATGTAGGGAGGCCTAGTGTGGGTACCTTATGCTTGTGAAATTTAGCAATTAACATTCTGATATTTATATTGAAAAGGGTAAAAAAAAAAAGGAGAATCTTTATATTGCTCCTTCCCCCTTCAGCACCTCAGTTTCTTTGAGGGCTGAGGAAGAAGGAAATGACTTTTGGCTGAGTGCTGGAAAGCCTAGCTTTGCTGCTTAGCTTACCTGGAGTGCTGTAGAGCCCATTTTATTCTGGGAGAAGTAAAATCCTGTGCCTACCAAAGCCCAGGAGAAGGCTCTGTTCTGCCTCACCAGCTTGGGTTTCCTCAGCAAGATCTGGTAAAGGATGACCAGGATGACTTTTTACATTTCCACCACCTCTTCCTTCACCTGGAGACTGAGGACAACACAACAGCCTGGTAAGCACTCTATTTATTAATGGATGCTTTAAATGGGGTTGACTGGAATGTAAACTGTATTATCTGAGCTCTGGGAGATTTTGTTTTGGGTCCAGTTAGGAACAGTGATGTTTGTTTGTCAGTGTTGGGGATACTACCTGCCTCTCATAAATATTCAGCTTCTGCCTTTACCCAAACAGTCTCTTGGCTTTGTTGGATTGTAAGCTCCTGCACGCTTTGTTCCACTCTCTGATGGTAGAGAAGATGTTTCAGTGGTTTCTCCAATGTTTCAGCCTGGAGGGAATGTAAATATATAAGCATAAATGATTTTGAAAATGTGCCTTTTTTCTGTGTTTCAATGGCTTGTGCATTAGAGTTGGTATGGCTGACAAATCAGCAGTGATTGCTAATTAAAAAGCTGAATATATTAAAGAGTTTCACACTTCCATTTCTTCCCCAGATTGAAACCTTAGCTGTATGAGTGAGTGCTAGTGAAGCTCTAATGGATGCAGTCTAATTACTTGCCATTTTTGCTTTGACTTAACAGTTCATGAATTACAGTAACTCTGACTGACAGATCATTGCTGATTACTAATTAAATGGCAGAATTCAGTTTTATGCACCTCCAGCTTTTACCCCCACAAAAAGTGGCACTCTGTATCTTAACAAAAAAAAAAAAAAAAAAAGGCAAAGCTTTTTCTCTGCTTGCTTGTTGATATGTAAAAGCTGATGGTCTCCTCTCTCTGGAAAACAAAAATCCTTACGACACGTTTAACAATAGCAGTGGATAAATATATTTCAAAAATAAAGTTACTGCTGTGTTGCTTATAAAGGAGGCTTTGGAGAAAAACTGTTCAAGGCATATAACAACTCAGCATGTTTCCTGGCACTCTCATTCTCTTACAGATCGCCTCAACCCTCATTTAGTGAGCACAAAGAACAATGAGGTTTTTAGTCCTTTATCTGCAGGAGGGGACAATTCATTCTCTGCTGTAGGTACTCCCTAAGTCACCCAGACAGTAGAACAAATGCAGGAATGGAGTGTCTTTCTTTTTCTTTCTCTTCGTTTGCCTTTTCTATTCAATATACCTGGAATTTATTCTGGTTCTTGACAGGATTACGGCCCTCCTAATCTCTGATAACTTTTAATTTGTGATAGTGATCTGTAGAAATGAGGTGGTGGGGTTGAGATTTCTTCTCGTGATGATGGTGTCCCTCTAGTCCTCAATGGCAGCAGAAAGAGTTATGGAGAGCTGGTAAATGGTGTAACTCTGCTATAACTTTTCCAACTAAATGCCCAGAAATGTTCAGTTCTATTCAAGGCTTTAAATCAGGTGTAAGGGCTCGCTAAAATTGCTACAGATTCTTTTCAAATCAACACATTAAAGATACTGAAGCCTGATAAACTTTTCTTTGTGCTGATTCCAGTCACTGAAATTGTCACAGAAACATGCTAAAACTTTTACCCCCAAAAGAGCCACTGCACCTCTGAAAGAAAATTCTGCTTCTCTAATCCTTCAGTTTGTGAGCATGCCCCTAAAGTGTATGAATATTTCAATACATAGTTTGTAAAAATCCATCAAAGATAATGTTCAAGAGCAAGGGTCAAAAGAAATGGTATGTAACTGGAGCTCCCATATATCAAAAAGCACAGTGTAAAAATCCTTGGCATATAGGTGATCGTAATGGTCCCTCCTGGACTTAAAATGTATTACAGAGAGAAACTACCAAGTCATTTTTATAATTTAAAGCTTTATCTTTTCTTTGTTAGTAATTCTTCCTGCCTGAATATCGCTGTTCACCTTAAGCAAAATAGAGATTCTATTATTGCTGGGAGATAATAAAAAAGACTATATTATTGCGGTCGATACCCATAATAAATGTAAAATGTGGCATTCTAACGGGCAGCGGAAAGGTCCCTTTCTCTTTGCCACCACTTCTTCCAGCTAAAGGAAGTATCTAACATCATTGCTATTAATAGTAACTCAAAGGAATGCCTTTGCACAAAGACAAGAGTGTGGCCTGAAAAACAAACTATCCCAGGCCATTGTGACTGGACCTCCAGAGTAGCATCTACAAAATCTTTACAAGTGAAGAAGCTCATGTGAAGTCCTGAGGTTGGGCCTTTGGACTAGAAGCCTTCAGGAAATGTTTTCTGATACTTGGCTATACGACTTTGTGCTGTCCGCACCGTCTTTTTTTCAAAAAAAAAAGGGGGGGGGGAAGGCAAGACTTTCCAAAGACGTACAAAAACCCAGAGAAACGGGGCAGCTGCTCGCACCAGGTGCTTCAGAAAATCCACCATGACCTACTGTGCATCATCTTCCACACGTGCCTGAGACATGTGAGACCTGCCTGCCCCGGTAGCCTTGGTGAATACCAAAGCTTTCTGCAGTTGACAGCCCACAGGATGGAAAAATTCCACCATTTCCTCCCTTTGACTAGGAAATGACTGGAATGACTCAGCTCACGTAGTTAGTGTAGCAAGTGTGACCTTTTTAAAGAAGACTGCCGTATGGAGCTTTTTCGCCTCTACTTTCTCCAATTTTCCTTTACTCAAGAATGACCAGCTTCAAAGAAAAAGTTCACTGCTCTAATTGAATATTCTCCATATTGAGAGGGGTAAAAATAAACATTCTTCTCAGTTTATTCATGCATAAACTAGAATCATCCAAGTGTGACATCTGAAAGGAACTACATGATTATAATCTGAAATGAGAACAAAGTTCATCTTGTGCGATTTCTTATTTTTTTTTCCCTGCAGACTTTGAAAGAAGAAAGAGATTTCAGAATCTTAATACCCATTAAAGCTCAAGAAAGCCAGGGCTGTGCGCTCCTGTTAACCTTTTTAGTATTCTGCTGGCTAATTGTCTGTCCGTTCCACCTTCTCCTCCCAGGTTAATGGGGTGGTTAACAGGGGAGGACAGGAATGGTTGGCCAATCACACTACAAAGCAAACTGAAAAGGTCAAAGTAATGCGCTGTATTATTCATGGATGATGCCTTGCAGAGGTATCTTAGATCTCATGTCTTCTCGTGATGAATTGCAAGGAGAACAAGAAACAGCCCAATGTGAAATTGGCTCTTGTGACAATGATTGTAGTTCAAATGGAAAAATGTAAAACTGTGGCCTGCTGTTGTTCTGTTTCTTGAGATTAAAGCTGTGTGATCACATCTAGCCCCGAATAAGCAGCAGGCTACATCTGTATGACTTCTCAGCTGGGCTCTAAGTATAATGCAGTGTATATGTACGTAAATTCATCTAATTTAGCTGGGGACTTTATTTTGGAAGTACTGCATGGTGTCTAATATCCCTCCTATGTCTTCTGTATCAATAAACTCATGATTGGTTTATACATTTCTTAATATGAGTTGTCCTCTTAAGTGGTGTTTTGTTTAGAAGTATTAGTGTTCCTAAGAGGCAACCTAGAGTTGACTGCAAGGCAGTCCTTGTTGCAGGAGCTTGAAATCTCAATAGTCAAATTTGAAGGAAAACTTGACATAACCGTTGTTTTCTTCTTCACCTTTGACATGAAATGGAGGTGGAGGGAGATACTGTCAGAGGCAGGAGCCTGACAGAGGTGCTCCAATGACTTTGAGCACTGTCCCTTTCCTTCACTGCAGAGGGAGGTTAGCAACACCAGACTACTAATTTAATCCCTAGCAGTGGGTGCTGTTTGTGCATCTCCTCATTGAGTCCTTAACACTGGACGTCACAAGTGCATCTCTTCCTCTTCCTCCGGTGAAGTGTTTAGTTTAATTCTTCAGCTGTAGACCCATTTTTCATCACTTTGACTTACAACCTTGTCCTTTTCAAGTGTTTTCACTGTACCCCTTTGAGAGAAGAAACTTCACAGATAGCAAAAGTGGAAAATGTTTTTTTACGACCAACCACTGTCTGGTGTACCCTCTCCATCTGGTAATTAGTGTCATGACCCAACAGTCAACATACACCTAACACCTGAAGGAGCTGACTCTGCTTGTGCTCGTTGTCCCTTTGAGGGTTTAGTGCACAAGTCCTGACACTTAGAAGGAGACAGGGATTGCCACAGCAAGCAGAAGGGTTACCGTCTTAGGGGAAGAGGGTATTTATACCTTCTTCCCCCCTTCTCTTCCCCCTTGGTATAGTGTTCTTTGCTTTTCGTTGAGTGGTTTCAAACTGACATGAGTTGCCTGGGGCTGCTGAACCTAGCTGTCAACAGATAAATCATTTCTGTGACCAAAAAATTCTGTGATGGAGGGAAACAAATCCCCATCATTCATTTGGAAAGGAGGCTTTGAAAGAGAAGTGACCTGAAAGTGGAACTCACGGGGAGTGGTCGCAGATGTGTCCCTACATATGAGACTAAAATAGCCAGAGACCGGTTTTAATGTGGCCTTAAAGAAGAGGAGGATGGGGAATGAAGTCAAACTTGTAATGATATCTCCTGAAGGAGAGGAGCCATGGCATGTGTCATTGCTCTATAGATATCACCAGTTAGGAGGCCAGAGGTTTGTTAGAATACAGCCTGCAATTTCCACAAGAGGCAAGTTGATTACTATTCTGTGTTTTATTTTTTTGTCAGCCATCCTAGTGAATCCCATGCTTTAGAATATATATGTTCTACACTGCATGCAGCAAGCATCAGAAACCCCGACTTGCTCCCTTCTTTCCCCTTGTCTAGTCAAAGTGTAGTTATGTTCATGGAGTAAAGTTGACTTTCAGTGAGTCCTGAATAAGCCACCATGCAGAAGCAGAGCTCTGGGCATGGGAACAATCTCTGCATTACTGATGGCTATTTTTAGAAACCAGCAATGCCCTTCTCCATGGCAGAGGCTCCTTTCATGTTTGCTTCGTGTTGCCTCAGAGCAGGCTTCATCTCCTGACAACTGCTTTACTCTGTGGCTTTCGGGAGGCTAAAGGGCACCATAGCCAGGTGTTGGCCTAGATGTTTCTGACACCTAATGAATTGATTTGGGCTATGACCTCCCTCTCTCAGTGATGTATCGATCTGCAGCACAAGACAGGTTTTTTCCGCCCTACCTGGTATCTGAAAAGTGAAATGTCACATCTTGTCTCGGATCTGGGCCTCTCACAAAGCTCTATGATAAGACTGGTACATCTTGTTCAGTGTGCTCAGATCAACTCGTTTGGATTGCACAGACAACTGTTTTTCACTGGTAGTGCTGCTTTTTCGTTCCCACAGATCCCCCTTTTTCAGAGCACTTTGTTATTTTTCATCATTCTAGGTAAAAAATACCTGATTTTGCATTAAGTATTGCAGAACTGTAAGCCAGCTTGCATCAAATTAAGAGTATTTGCTTAAGAGCCTGATGATTTACCAAACTGTGTGTTGACTGTGACTTGATGATCCGCGGGGAGCAGTCTTTCTGATTTAGTGTGTGTCTGCTCATCAAAGATGGATGATTGCCACTATGTGTCATAAAACTTCATCTGACAAAACCAACTCCATAGCAAAATAATGCCGTCTCCAAAGGGCAATAATTCTTCGTTTCTCTGTCCCACATGTTTAAGGAGCTCAGGCTAGCTCAGATTTTTCTCAAAAAGATTTCTTTGTATGTGTTCTGTTAACAGTGAACAAAGGACCATCAAAGCTTTTGCCGGTTCTTTCTTAGTTTTCAAAAATCTTTTATGCCAGCCTAGGAGGAGGGTCTCTAGCAGCTAAAAATCTGTAGGATTCAGCGTCCTATCTGTGCTAAATAGATAATGAGAATTAAGAGACTAAATACCTTTGAGGTCCTGGATTTTTAATTAAATCTCAGGGCAAGGTGGGCTGGAACTTTTCCTTTCTTCCTTTTTGTTTTAACATCTCCCTTGAATGAGAAAATGCAGCAGGATCCATGCCTGTTTTGTAGGATGAGGTTATTTTCTTACAAACTCAACACGGTGAACAAAAGAGAAATGCCAGCCTTAAAAGAGGCTATGCACCTCAGCTGGGGATGTCTGTCAAGCATTGTCGGGCACGGGGGTCTTGATTGAAAAGTAGGTGTGTGGTTTTGCTCGCTGATGATGGGTCTTGGGGGATTTGATCTGGGGACCTGCACTCCCTTGAAGACCAAAGCGGTGTAAGATGTGCCTATGTGACACAGGTGGCTACTGCGGGAGTGCAGGACGTGTTGCTGACCCTTAACCAAGAGATCTGCGCTGGAGTAGGCAGGTGCAGTTCATTCTCTTCCCTGGAGTGTTTGTTCTCTTGGAAAAAAACCCCAAAACCACAAACCCAAAACTATTACAATCTAATGGTGGGAAAAAAATCATCCTTAGGGCGCAAATGAGGGCGATGGAGTTTACATTTTGAAGCACAGGGCAACAGCTTGGCTCCTTTTTAAAAATTTCTTTCTCTTTCCACCGTGCTGTGTTTCTCTCACTTTTAGTTGCTGCAGCCCCGAGGTGCAGGCTGCCACTTTTCGCCTATAGATTGAACCAATACCTGTGGTGTAAGGCATTAACCTGGAAAGAGGGCAATGTGAGGCTGAATTCCTCTTAAAGAGGATGAAGGGACCCCTGTTTTCAGCTCTTCTTAGGCGATAATCAATCCAAGAGTATCTTGCAGAGTTTGGATGCAGAATACGCTTAGAGCAGAAAATACAGGCCCCCTTTTTGTCTGGGTGTTACTATTGAAATAATCAAGACAATTTAAAGTAAACTTTTCACAGACATTTATTCCAAGAAGTTCAACCAAGAAAGTGCAGGACTCTCTTGCTAAAGATACCCCAGAGTGAGGGGAAGGCTCATTAAGCGGGAAGGTGACTTTGGTTGACTTATCCATCAAATATCTAGAGTATTAATTTTGTTGTTCGCTGTGTGGCCGTGTCTTCAGGGTTGGCAAAGGGCAGTTTCGTATTTCCTTGGCTCTGTTGTTGCTGTGTACTCTGAGTCCTCTTCGCTTTCATTTTTTCCATCTTGGACTTTCTCAGCCTTTTGTTCTTTAAGTAATTGTCTTCTACTTGGTATAAGTAGTCCACAATTAGTCCAATCTGCAATTATAAAGAAGTGGTGTCAGAAACATGTCCCTTCCTCTCCACAAAAGCTTGAAAAACTTTTGTAATTAGTTTATTTCAAAACTAATTGTCATCAGAAAGCCAAATACATGAAGGCACCTCTCGTGCAATTGGCTGGGGTGGCAGCACCTGATTTAATAATTATTAATTTTTTTTGTTGTTCCTTTCCATTTGGATTCAATTACTTTACTGCTGTGGAATAGACTTTCATTGAAATCCGTACATTGAAAACAGGAATTTATCACAACTCTGTCTTTAAATGGCATTGAAAAACAGCCACTTTAAAAGGAAGGGATGATGAGGATATTAATCTCAGGCAAGTTTTTCTTGATAAGGAAAGAGAACAGAGGCTTCTGGCATTTATATGCCAAAAATCAACACATGGAGAAAAATGAGTATTCCACATCGCTGTGGCAAGAACCATTTTTCTATTAAATCAAAATGAAGTTCTGAATAAATATGTTTTTCCATGAATACAATACAGTAGAGAATACAGCAGAAGGATAGATGACCTTAGTGTCCCCCCAAAATAAAAATGTAATTATTCTAATAAGAGTACATTCAGATAGGCACGTCTTCCCTGCAGGGGTGATTTCAAAACAACCAAAAATATAGATTAATAGTACTGGGTACAGGTAATTCCACAAATACCAGGCATTCATAATTTTATGGCTATCTCTGCCCATACCTTACTTTTATTCATACCCTTTGTCAACTTTTGCGATACACAGCGTTTCTGTAAGGTGAGGATGAGAATCATCTCCCTTCACAGTGAGTTATACTCAAGACCTAGACCTTATATAATGCGAGGATTTAAAGAATCAATCTTCCAATTGCGTTTTAAGCTGAAATATTTAAAACAAAACAAAAAAAAGAATCCTAATCTATCATCCTGACGTGCATTCAGTGGAGCGTTGCTTCTTTAGGCACTACACAGAACAGCTGACTGTGAATTAATCTAAGCGTGGCTTCCTGTTGTGTTTATTCATATATTGAGCTGTTACTAAAGCTCTTCTCAGCCCTGAACTTGAAGCCATGCCATGTGCTCTGGCCACGGCTTGGTTTGGTGAGGGGTGTTGCGTGTGTGAGGGACAGATAATAAGGCAAGCTGAGAAGCTTATGGGCAATTTCATCTGTCTTCCTGCAGTGCTAGGGTGTGAAGGATGTGTTTGGGAGAGGAGCTCTACCTCCTCCCCCAGGAGCCTTGCAGGGAGATGTTTTTAGTGATCAGCTTTGCCTAGCACCGCACGTGACACCATGGAAAGGAGTGTTCTACGGTGCTGGTGAGCCTTGCTGGGCTCTTTTGCTCCCCTGTTGCCCAGAGGTCCATTGCCACTGGAGCTCAGGGAGGTTGGGGCTCTCTGAAGACAGCCTGGCAGGCTGGCTCTGCTGTGCTGTGCTCCCCATGTAAACACACAGGGGGATTAGAGAAAGGAATCATTATGCTAGCCTCATTTTTAAGAAGCTGAAATAAAAGCTTAGGAAATCATTGATCTGGCCAAAAGCACACAGGAAGTCTGAGAGGGACTAATTGCGTAGCGCCGAGCTCCAGTCCAGGGGTTTAGCCATATTAAAACCACCAAACCTCCAAGATTCTTCTGCCACACACTGAATTAAAAAGTCTATGTAACTTTCTTCTGTGCTTACGTGTAATCTCTGTTTAATTTGGGGGTAGTGCTTGTGTTTGGGTGAGCACAAGGGCGGTAAGATGAAGGGGAAATGGATCCGGGGCGGGTGAGTGGGGGGAAAGGGCAAAAAGGGGCACCAGGAGAGCAGCAATTTCTACTGTAGCTCCTTTAGGACCATCCAGTGGTGTCTGCTGGTGGAGTGATGTTCCTGCCTCGAACCATGGCTTGGCTGCTGTTGTGTGCTTTTCATATTTATAGAATACCTGTCAGCTCCAGCCCCCAAAATAAGTTCTAATATGGCATATCAGGGGTGGAAATAATAGCTGCTTACATAATTGCAATGTTACTGACACAGCTGATGAGCTGATGATGTTATTTGCACAGCAGTGATGGCATTCAAACCCTCACCGACTTACAATTACACTGTATGCTCTGAGCCTTAGCATGATTTAAATTACCATATGAACACAATGAAAATACAGTCTCTTGACAAGATAAGGGGGGGGGGCTTAAAAAAAAAATATCTCTCTTCGGTGGCTGCAGTGTTCAGTAGTGCTTATTCATGGCTTTTTATCTTGCACATTTCATTTTTGAGAAAATAAATTGGAACCATTATGTTCTGCCTTTTTGCCTTGATTTAAAACGTTCCTGTGCCCAGTCTTCTGCTGTCTGACTGCCGTGAGCTGCCTTCAGGGCTCTCATTGGGAGATGCAAATTTTTTAAATCAATAACTTCACATTTTTTTTTCCCCCCTCCTTTTCCCCCCCAATAATTGTTTTAAATAAGAATCGGTGTGCATGGGAGTAGGTGGAAGGAGGTAGTTTGTAACCAGCCCAAACAGAATTACAATGGAGCCACAGTTGTAGGAAAGTGGATTTTTGGAAAAGATTCGTGGCTTGTTCCCAAGCAGAACTATAGCTGGCTGCAGCCTGGTGCTAAGACCAGCCCTTGAGGAATTAAACTACAAGGGGGAAACCTCTAGGCTTGTGGCTGGATGAAAATGAGAAGCAGGACAAGAAAAGCAAACTTGTTTGGCCCACATGAAGGTAACGAATCTATCTTTTAAGCCAGAGGAATGAATGGGAAGGACAAAACCTCCCTGTGTGCCCTTGGACTGCAAAGCTGCCTTTGGCACAGCCTTTGCTGCGTTGCTGAGTCTCCAGCACAGAGCTGCAGCACCGACAGGCTACGTCTCAAAAGTGTTTCTGTTCTTTTATTCTCGAGGAAAATCAGCTGAATGAGAGAGGTTGTGTCTGCCTTTCCTCAGTGCCACACATCAAGGCATTTTTATTCTGACATGGAGTGAGGAGGTGAAAAGCATAATTAGTGCACCAGAACTACCTGGGTGGGCTGTAAGTCAATTATTCTGCCCTGAATTCTAGTTTGGGGTTTGTTGGGAGAAGAACCTGATGTGCGGTCCATGTGGATACTGAGGTGACTAGCTCATTCTTAACTGGAATGGCTTTACATTCTTCCCTGAGGTTGGGCAGAACCTGCAAATGCTTATGCTTTTGGTGCACTTGCCTGATGCAGTTTGTGTCTGCAATGAAAATGCAGAGCTCTTTGGGCAGCAGGCAATACAACGGGATTAGCTGGAGGGATGAACAGCAGCGGGGCTAATCAGGTGAAGCAATATATGGTTTCCCTTTGGCTTCGGATTTGATTCAGGCCTAGAGGAGTTTTTGAAATGACATTACATAGATCCACACAAAGATGAGGAACAATACTGCCCTTGTTTGGAGCATGTAAGAATATTTCTAATCCTGCCCTTTTGTATGCATTGTCCAGTGATGGATAAAGGGGAGAGGCTCACTGCTGAGAGTGCTCCGTCCTGCTCTCTGGATGCCATCCTGATTGATTCGCTCACGGCATGGAGGGATATATAAGCAGCACTCGCTGGCTGCAGCTGAATTACAATCACTGAAAGATTTCAGTGTAAGGGACCTCTGGAGGTCATCTAGACCAACCTCCTCCTCAGATCAGGGCTTTATGGGAGGTTCACATCTCCCTTCTGAAGCACATACTGCTTTCCTGGCAATTCCCTGTCTGTCACTTCTGAACTGGCCTGGATGCATCTGGTTTTGCCCTGAAATTCCACAATGAGAGTACGTTCATTGCCCTTCTATACACTTGTCAGGACAAGATGTCCCACATACGCTTCCAAATTACGTCATATATACAGGCTGTGATGAAGGAACATTGAGATGCTATCCATCATTCAGTGTGGTTTTGTCCAAGTCCTGATGGGGCACAGATGTCATGAAACTTGTCCACCTTTGCTGCAAGGGGCCGTTCCAAGGAACAGATGTCCATGGTTGATGGCTTACTGACGCTCCAATGGGAGCTTCGTGGCTTATCCAAAAACGGGGGACCTATTCTCGCCACAAGCTAACTTTAAAAGCACATGTACTTTTTAAAATATAGGCATGAATCTGAATACAATACAAAATATCAGTCAGAATACTTGGTAAAGAGTTTAGAATGGAATGAGAGAGAGCCAGGATCCCTCAAGAAAAAAGTCAGATAGGAAAATAACTTTGTAAGTAGATGGATAAGCAGCAAGCAGCCTGTAAACTACAAAATTATAAGAGTGCGTGGATGTCGCGGATCCGCGTGTATACACATGATATGTATCTCTATAATGCCTAACCATTCAAACTTCCTAAATCCCAGTACAAATCCGGGGAGTGAGCCTCAAACAGGAAACAAGTATTTTGGAAAATATATGCAGGGTCTATAAATAACACATAATGGTAAAAAAGATCTTCGGGCCTACAGAGCCTATTCTTATTACTTGTGAGCTATTAGTAATAGAAGGCAGATGAGCTGCCTTTTAAACATGAAGTGCCTTTCAGTGTTTCTTTTTGTCTCCTGAGCTACTCACTAAAGCACTCGGAGTGAGTACAGGCAAAGGAGACATACCTGAAGGGCCTGTGAGTGAGTAGAGGTGGCTGGGTAGGGTAAGGGGCACAAGCTGAGCACGTGCTTCAGGAAAGCTACTGATAGCTTAATAGAAACAAAAGCCCAATCTCTTCCTTCCATTAAGGTCAGCTAGAACAAAGGTTGCTCAGTATCTGGGAGGGAAAGAATCATGGTTTTACTGTTTGTGAAGTGAAGCACGTTTGTGCTGCTATAGTTGCTTTTGGAAGGGAGTGGGTTTACACAGTAGCATGTGATCTGAGCTGCCGTGGGTGGGCCAAAGTCATTTCCCTACATTTGTTTGGCGATGTAACCCAACCGACTGCACAATCTTTGCCTTGGACCCGCTTCTAGAGATGTTCATAGCTTCAGAGGTGGATGCCAAAGATAAATATGCTGTCCCTCGTGCTCTTTCTGTATTTGCACACGCCTCGTTCGTATGCGCTGCTTTTCTCTAAAGAAAGGATTCTGACAGCCAGCTCTGGCGTATATTTCCATCATAAAGGGATGAGTTCAGTGTGACACTGGAAACCAGTGCTCACCAGTAGGTCCTCAGCACGCTAGAAAAGCTCCAATGTTGAAAGCAGATGGAGGAAAGACTGTTTGATGAGGACCCGAATAAAAGTAATATTGATGATGGTAATGAATTACATTTATTAACTACCTTACAACTCAGGTGGTCCTTCTGTGCTTTATAAGCTCTCCTGAAATCACTGTCCAGTGTGGTGTTTACTATGAGCAGTCTTGTTGGCTCACGCTATTTTTCAAGGCAGTAACAATACCTGGTCGCAAGTGTTTATAGGGCTGGAGACCTTCTCTGGTGGAGGGCAGGAGGTAGGCAGACTGCTCGTTTATTACTGACAGCATGATTAGCAGGGGCTGGGGAAATGTTTATCCACATCCTCACATGGAGATTGTTAATGCCCAGAATGCCTGTGATTTAACTGCCAGGCAGCTACAACCAGTTACATTATTCCAATGTTTAGGACGTTTACTGCTCAGTTGCTAGATTTGCTGCTATTTAAAATTATTCCGGTGACTTATTGCACCCTATAGCTTGGTGGAATAGACCAAGGTCTTTCTCGTCACAAAACACTCTTTCCCAATAGCATTAGCAGTGTTTTGTGTGAGGGCCCCAAGAATTATGGCTATAGATGATATCTGTTATTAGACCAGCTGATTTAGCTGGGAAAAACCCCCCACGTTTTATGTATAAAACCTTTCTTTCTGGTGTGGAACAGCAAACTCAAAACTTCCTGCATCTGCTTCAGATTTTATATAAAACACTGTATGCCCAAAAGCTTGCTGTTTCTTAGTAGTCACAGCCTCTGTTTTTTGCTGGTTTGGCCATCATCAAGAGCTATAGCTGTTCAGTTTGTGGTCCCTAAATAGCTCAGTTCTTTGTCACGTTTTTATTGTCCCTACAGTGGGTCTGAATTTATTAATGGGACTATTTGGTTGCCTACACCCCTTTTTTTATCACCTCAGATTCAATGGGGTGGGTCTCATTTTCCACTCACATGCTCTCCTAACTTCCTCTGCCTGTTCCAAAAACTTCACTTACTGACAGGTTAGAAACCCCTGCCATGGTTTCTTCTTGTCCCCCTCAAGGCTGTTGCTGACTGTGAGTTATTCCTTTCTGGAATGTCTTAGTATGTTTTTTCTGATCATAGCATGAAGCCAACCTTTGGTCAACTTGAACAAAGATTTTTTTTTATTTCTTTTTTTTCATTTTTACCTGTTGCTCTGCTCTTTGTTTCCTTCACTCCCATTCTGCCTGAGTCAGGGCCACTGACATCATTTTCCTTTTGCGTTTGCACTTTCCCAACTTCATTACATGCTAAATATTTCACCTTAGACTTTGACTCCTGTTCCAGAAAATGTGCTTTTCCCATTCTTTCCTGCCCTTTGGGTTCTCTCTCCTTACAGAGAGTGGGCCTGTGCATTTGTGCAGCACGTGGCCGCATTGCGAGACCAAACCAGGAACCCCTCCCTTCTGTCAGTTCAGGAACTGTCAAGCCAACTCAAGAGAGTCCACCAAAACACATCATCTTTTGAATCCTGTGTGCCCCGAGAACAAGCACAGTTCCTGGTGGCTGTGGGTGACTTTACAAGATGCTACAAAGTCACATACATCAAATAGCTGTCCCAGTAGCCAGCATAATACTATTCGGCGACACGTCCGCTTTCCATCAACATACTATGAATCTCCCTCCCTGCTCCTCTGTCTGACCGAAAGCCTGGCAAGTCTATGGCCCTTTTCCATGGCTTGATTTTCAATTAAGAGATAATGTCAGTGGAAGAGCACAGTTCATCAGATAGCATTCCCCTGCCGTGGCAGAAGGCAGAGATGTAGTAAGCAGAGGTCAACCGCTGAAAAATCTGTGTGCCTGGCTAAAAGATTACATAATATGTTAGGCTAATTTTACTTCATTTCATATTCACATATATTAGTGCAGCTTTTGTTATATACTTATCCTTATGTAAGTTACATCTGTTCTTTTATTCACTCATCCATGTTTGCTCTGCTTTCAGATTTATGAAACCGGCATTCCACTGAGCTCAGCAAATGATGGGCATAATAACTTATCTAAATTGCAAAGTATGTGATGCCCTTGAGGTAAACTCAGATGTGAAGGTTTTATGAAGTGTCTCACATGTGGAAGTGTAGGAAAGTGTTTATTTGCCAACTCCTGTCTATCCTTTGGCTGTTCAGATGATGGTAAGAGGATCCTATGAAACTGCTATGAAAGCCTAGGGGCTAAATGGAGAAGGAGAACTGCGTTATTATCTTCATAGGGAAGCAGAACCATACTGGCACTTGCACTTATTTGGCTCTCCTCTCTTTGGATGTCAAAAGTTTCTGGTTGATAGGCTCTAAAGTATCTATTTATTTAATGAAATGCCTCTCACTGTAACAATGTTGTGAGGCTTTATTAGGGAATTTATGGTATAGGATAGGATAGTAATCTCTTTTTGTTTCTTTTTTTTTTTTTCCTGTTATGAGACTGCAGAGAAACAAAAGCTCTGTAGAGGAAAGGAGAAGCCTTCCTGCCGTTTTATGTATCTGAGACTCTAAACCCTTCTGCCTGTCCATAGCTGCTATAGAGTCCAGCAATGGCCATGCAGAGACCTGGTTCCTTGAGCTACAAATGGCCAAGCTTTTATGTTCATGGCAGATTTCACTTACATCATATGTTACTTGGTCAGTAATGGCCAGACCTGGCTATTGTTGTAGTGCCTCCACTTCTTTAAGATGCAGTGCCTGGACCGAGTCTTGTGGACCAAGTTATCAGGTTAATTCCCCTCAATCTCTCCTAGAAGCTTGCTGTTCATTGCTGCTGAGCCTTGTGCATCAGAGCTCATTGCTCAAACCGCTGGGGGAAGTCTTGTTGAAATAATTTTAATTAAGAAATGAATTTATGCTTTAATGTCCAGTAAGCAAAAATACATTTCTATCTTTGCTTCCTGGTGAAGACTTAAGCCTCTTTTTAAAGAGGAGGCTTGATGCGCTTGACCACAGTGTTTCCTATTGACTGCTCTAGAAGGGCTTTCCCTTTGTCAGGGTGGCTTCAGAGATGTCTGTTCTCATGAAATGCTGATGGTGTGATGTTTAAGTACCTTCACGTCTCCACCTATAGCACAATTTGGACAGAACCAGTAACTAAACAAAAAATTCCTAAACCCCAATATGGTGCTGTGCATCCTCTGCAAGCGCAGCAGTCTGGCTACCAGCAAGTTTGGTTTGCGAATGTCTGCCAGCTATAAAAAGAAGGAAGGTAGTAAATTTTGGGACGGGGTGTGTGTGTGTGTTTGTTTGGGGTTTTTTTTAGGGATTCCCATGTTCCTGATGTAAACTAGGTCCCTCAATTTCTTGAAAGGTTTTAGATGCCGGCGTCTGTTTCCCCAAATTGCTAATACAAAGATCACATTTTATCCAGAGGGCTGCGAGGAAAAGTGTTGGCAAAATCCCGGAGAACAGAGATTTGGGACACTGACCCAGCCTGCTTTTCCTTCTTCTGAGGCATTCTTTGGAGATGTCCAGTACATGAGTAATGCCTCTGTAGGAGGGGGTTTCTTAATCTCCCGAGTTAACGTAGGCTCTCCTGGGTCAACTTGCCCTGTGGCTGGGGAGTCTGTGCCCTGGTAACACTGACAAAGGCATCGCCTGTGCAGGGATGCTCTGCTTCCCTTTGCCCAGCTAAGTACAAAGCCACTTTTCATTTCTTTTGTATTTAAAGCTTCCAAAAATGATTACCCCACTTGATAAATATAAGTTCACATAAAAACATACATTTCCAAGTGAATTGGACGAGCAGTGCAGCACCCAAACCACTTGAAGCTACACATAGATTGCTGCTTTGTCGGTCCCGTAAATTCAAAACAGCCCAGATTAATTTCAGACTAATTTGATAAGCCCTCCACTGTGACGAAAGGAAGAGAGTTCTGGTGTCAGGCTCTGTGCCCTTCTGTGTTAGATTTCAGCCTGAATGATTTTTTTATGGCTGACTCTAGTATATAAAACTCTGAAAACAGTGGTTTGTAATGGCAATTCTGACAGACCCTTTAACCATTTGGAAAATAGGCGCTGCTATAATTCTGCTGCATTAGAGAAAAAATTTGAGTGCTTTCATTAGGTGCAACAGCTGTTTCTATTGCAAAAGCCAAACTTCATTGGTGGTAGCATAGCTGTCAGCTTTCCAGAGTCTTGTGTTTATAGCTGATTGTATAAACTCCTTTATGTTCTTTTTTGCTTTCCAATATATGTAAATTAATTCAATAGCAAAAATACAAATAACTACCTTGTAACTAAATCTATGTGAAGGCTCCTACAGCCAGCACCATGCGATGGCAGAGAGGAATATTGAACTTTTGGAGATGGTTCTAGCACGGGTGACGTGCTGTAATCCACGCCACATCAATTTTTAATCATCAGATTTAATCCTCCCTCTTAGTAATATATTAGAGTTCTTTAACCTAGCGTAACATTCTTAATTAGTGTGGATTTAAAGAAATCACAGCGCAAAACCACACAAACAAACCAACAAAAAAACCCCCAAGCTCCCTGAGTGTTTTCCTGTCTACAAGAGATGGGGTTTTTATCCCTAAGAACATGGTGAAATTAAAATTTGGAAAGAAGTAAAGTAGAAAATAAATATTTGATGATGCTTTGCATTTCTTTGTTCTGGGACAATATAGAAAAAAAATTTTGTTATTATAAAACTGTGAGTTCCTCTTGGAACAAGATGCCTCAAATCAAATAGTTATTTGGATTGTCAAAAATGAAATGCAAAATTATGTTCAGAATGCAAAGAAATCTTGAAGTATTGAATTTTAAAATGGCAGAGAACAGATTTTCAAGGATCCAGTAACTTTCATTCCCAAATATTGAATTATGCAGAAATTCATGAAGCATAATATGGGATACCAGTCAATTTTTAAATGTTAGCTTGACTACCATTAAGATTATACTGAGAGTAAAAATATCCAGAGAAATATAAAGGATGTACATACATACACATGAATACACTGAAAGAAAAGTCTTTGATTGACTGAATTTGCAATGAAGTATTATCCAGTGATATGTGAAACACTGCCTGTTGAAATATGTGGGAATCTTTCTGGTACCACCACCAAACTTTAATGAGCCTTTATTAAATATTTAGACATCTGTGCACTGGATCTAACTTTCAGCCACAAGCCTTCTCAACAACCTCTGGCTTGTGGCAACCAGGCTGGTTATTCAGACATCTAACTTTGGGTTAAAATCATGACTTTTGGAAATGCTTTGCAAAATGCCTTTAATATTAAAGTCAACCGTATAAGTCTGCAAATGGGAAGGATAAGTGCTAGAGAAATATGGGAAACAGGTTACTTGTAAATATATCATTCACTATTTACGTTCTACTCATTATCAATGTTTATTATATGGGGCAGGGAATATGGAATTGCATAAATAGATATAATTCATATCATACGTGGCATTTGTGTTGCAAAAGATTCTCATGTGATCAATAGGCAGGTGTGAGAGATGTAGAGACTGTCCTGGTGCAATGCTAAAGATGGTATGAATATTTATCCTTTGCTTTTCCTCACAAGCACTTGAAAGAGATACAGTGCTGTAATTTCGGGCATTCAGGTTTTGGTTACTTTTGGAAAACATTCTGTGCTTGGAAAAGTTTATTAGAAGCGTCTGATCTGGCAGCTGAGGGAATACACTTACATGGGCTTTCTCTTGGAGGAGATGCCTTCTGTAGTTTTAATTCAAATCACTTGGATACATGGACTCTGAAAGTGCCTTGACCTTACCCCACACAGGTGATTAGTTTGACATCTCTGTCCTATTTGTTATCTGTAACACAGACTCAATGCAACCAGGGTTTGGGTTTCCAGTACCTTCCCTGAGATCTGTCTATTCCCTAAACACCAAAGGGGGATCACGTCAAGCCTTTCAATTCAAACCACCTGTTCTGCAGCCTCCCACCGCAGTTGCAACCCTAAGTGAGCATGTGTCCATCTGGGATCTGACAGACCCATCAGATGTAGGGTAGGGCCAGTGCTCTGATATGTTAGCAACATTTTCCCTTCCTGGTGATGTGTTGCTATCCTTTTCCACAGAAGTGGCTGAATGTCAGCTGTGTTGAATGCCCAGAGCTGTGATTTGCTCTGGTTTGAAAGACTTTGTAAAAATGTAAGATGCTCCTATTACATCCCAGCCTGACCTATTATTCATTGCGTTGGGTCAGATTCATCTGTACAGAGAGGCAGCACAAGGCTCCCTGCATTTCAGAAATCCTGTAAGAATTAAATTGACTGGTTGCTGTGCAGAGACTCCAGAAAGGCATTTACATGTCTCTTACCTCTCACATCACCAAAGCCTCATTTGAGCTCCACTAAGGGACCTAATTTGTTGGGCTGAATTTTATTCCCTAACAACTCTCTCCACCCCCGCCCCCCCTTCCAATTAGCACACCACCCCATATGACAAAGATGGAAGAGAAGTGTAATTATCAGCCAAAAATAAGCTGTTCAGGTGATGATTTTTTTTTCTAACCACATGAGACTATTAACATGGACAAAGATCAACCATAGACACTAAAGCAAATAATAATGCTGCACCTGTGGCTAGTGCCTGAGCTCTAGCAGAGTTCAAGGAACGCAGTCGGCTTTCAAATGGCACCTACTTTCTTTTCTACCTCTTGAACAGATATGACTCAGGTGGACACTTACTCCCCAAGGAACAATATAATCTTCTGCCCTTTGCAGCAGGTTTTTACCTTCTGAATTTTATTCCACGCACATCCTTTATCACGACTTCCTCCTTCAAGGGTGTCCATGGCATCTGCCATTAGCGACTGCAGCTGTGGCACCAAGATAAAAATTATCAGTGTGGAATTCGCACAGAAATAACTTCTCTAAATACACAGATTAAAACCTAATTAAAAAATCATTTGTACGCTGATGATTTTATTACTCATCTTTCACACAATGAGTGCTGCCACCTCATCTTTGCTTCAGCCATTACATTGTATTATTGTGGATATAAAATACTTAACAATGGGGGGAAAAATCCTCTGGAAAATTTGTATTTAAGTCTACACGTTTTAATGCAGTAAATGTTTATACTTAGTAAAGGAAGACTTGGGTTGTAAAGAATAAAGGCTCCATATTTCATTCTTTAGCTGCCTGGGATATTCTGTGTCGTACATGAATGCTTTTTAGTATTTTCTCCCAAGGCTAATGTATCATAATTTAAGGCAGCATGTAAAACCTCACAAGAGGACAACACTAAAGCTGAGATGCTTTTACTGTAGCTGGAAGTATCTAGCTCATTTTCCTTGCTTTTACTATCCTTTTTCCTTGGCAAACCCTCTCTTCTCCCCATCATTCAGCATAACAGAGCATAAAAACAAGGCTGACAGTTTCTAGTGTAAACTATAAAAAGAGGCTATAGGAAAATACTTGCTAATCCTCAGCGTTAGAGGGAAGGCTAAAATTCAGGTTAGTTGTAGTATTGCCTCACTTGATACGCTTCTAGGTTAGTCGTAGCATTGTCTCCTCCTGCCCTTTCCCAAACACTTGGAAAAATGCTTCAGCTGCTAATAATTCAGTGACAGAGAAGGGGATTGGATCCAGGGTGTCCTCCTGCGAGCAGCCATTAGCATCAGTGTTTAGGAACAAATGGAGAGAGACTTCTATTTAATACCTGCGATGATGCTGTGCTCTATTAAGTCCATTCCAAAATGTTTGGCTGGTTAAAGTGAGTCCAAACAATAGTTTTTGATGTCTCTTCCCAAATTTGTTACTCATTACAAGTCATTGGACAGTGACAATTTCATAAAGAAATTGTCTCTCCTCTCTGTAGCTAAGCAGGCCGCAGTCTAATCCGAGTAGATAAGGTGACAGAAGTGAAAATGTCAGTGTTTAGGCTCATCTCCACAAGATATAAAAATGCTGCTTTGAGATTCAAGGAGAAGATCTGTATTTCTTCACGTTTCCCCTTGCATTCAGGTTTATGGAATTAAAATTCTTTGTCTGTTTCCCAACATTGGGCAAAGGATGTGGGAATCTTCTTTTGAATCTCTAAATAAATTTGCTATGGTCGGTCCCAGGCTGCTTTCTGCTAGTGCAGCCATTAAACTGAATCTTATTGGTCCAAACATTTGATGAAAACTTTCGTTTTTTCAATTCAAGCATCAGTATTCATGAAAAACAAAGCTGCAAATTTCTGCCTCTGACTCTGATGCAAAAAGAGTCAAGAACCTGTCAGAAATTTTCCATCACAATACTTTTATGACAGATAATCTCTTTCTATGAATCCAGAATAGACAGCCCAGAGATTAAGGGTATTAAGGGCAGAATGGGCAAAGCACAGATCCTGTGTCGAGCCAGGCAGAGAAGGAACTGGTCTGGGGAAGGGGTGGATTTTGCCATCACTTTTCTGATTAGAGGGCTGGAGCACCTCCCCTATGAGTTAGAGGCTGGGAGGAGCTGGGCTGGTTCAGCCTGGAGAAGAGAAGGCTGCGGGGGGACCTCATTGCAGCCTTCCAGTACCTGAAGCGATCAGAGAAACAGGAAGGTAATCAGCTTTTAAAAAGGGTAGACAATGGCAAGACAAGGGGGAAGCTAAAGTAAGGAAGGTTTAAATTAGATATTAAGGGGAAATTTTTTACAGAGAGAGTGGTGAGGTGCTGGAGCAGGCTGCCCAGAGAGGTGGTGGATGCCGCATCCTTGGAGGTGTTCAAGGCCAGGTTGGATGGGGCCCTGGGCAACCTTGTGTAGATCCAGGCCTGGAGGTTGGTGGCCCTGCCTGTGGCAGGGAGGTTGGAGCTCTGTGATCCTTGGGGTCCCTTCCAACCCAGACGATTCTATGATTCTTGGAGTGATTCTCTCTGAACCAGTGGAACAAGCACCCACCCAGAAAAGGACCAGAGCATCGGTCTGTCACCCCCAAAATGTTGCTCTGACTGACCTCACTGCTTTGGGCAAGAAGTTAAAACAAGAAACCTTTCCTGTTGAAGTATCACCAGTAGTGATGCATGCCAGTGAAAAGTGCCCAGTGTGTGCTCTGGCTTAAAATCTTATCACCAAAGATTTTCACCAGCAGCCAAATTTTCTGTGCTACACTAGTGGCCGTTGGCAAACGACAGCAGTTCTCTCAAAGCTGATGGTTTCATTTATCTATTTATTTTTAAATCCCCTCCAAGGAAAACTGCTGTATTTAAAAAAATGTCTTGTCCTCATTTGTTTTCAAATTGGAAGAGATTTCTGCCTCTTTTTTTTTTTTTAACAAGCTTTCATTTTGTTTTAACATGTAGAAACACAATGGCATTGAAATCATAAACCTTGGAAGGGTTTTCTTCAGGATTTGTCCCCACTTACATTCAGCTATTCAAGCTATTTTCTCAGGGTCTGTGAATAGATACTGATGTAAAAAGGCCTCAGTTGAGGTTCTCAGTGCCATAGATTAGGACTCTATTTATTTAGTTACAGAAGACTTTTACACAGAAGAGTTTCTAATTGAAATGCCTTTGGGATCCTTGCTGTATCAGTGCAAATCGCACTATTATAAATTCAGCATGTTTTAAACGTTACACAGCTTATACTGTATGTGATAATAAACATTTGGCATCTTTAGCATTTTCTAACTCTCGCACAATTTAACTGCCTTGCTTGGTCATAAAGTCTTATCTCAGTTCTACCACTGTAAATTCGGAATGACCTCAGAGGAATTACTTTAAATTTTTATTAGTACAAGTGAGAGTAGAATTTGGCCAGCTCAGTTTCCTTCATGGAAAGATTTAGATATCTCTTAGAAATGATGCTGTAGAGCAAAAAGCACGTGGCGTCAGCATGGGTGCTGTGATTCTGACCCCATGGGCATCGGGATTGGGGGGCTTTCTCTGTAGCATTCATGGAGGACTTTTGAATCATACCAGTACAGCCCAGTCCTGCAAATGTTTCATCCTGCCTGGACCCCAGGGATATGAGGAAGATGACAAGTAGGCTGAGCAAATGGTGATCTTTCACTTGCTTCCTGCCTGGTGTAGATGTGCAGATGCAATGATGAGCAGCAATGTGCCATGCTTCACACAGTTGCGATGCGGTAGGGAAATGGTCCCTACTGGTATAAGAGGAGCTGGTGCCACGCGGGCTGATGCCATCGGGAAATGGTCCCTACTGGCATGAGAGGAGCTGATGCCACATGGGCTGATGCCACCGGTAAAGGCAAAGCCCATTAATCACTCCCTAGTGAAGCCACTCAGCAAGTTCTTGCTTGCAGTCTTGTGCCTTAGCACTGTAGTGCCTGAAGTTCCCTAAAATATTCTAGCTCCAACGCATCTCAGGCTCCATTTGCACGCACAGGCTACAGATATATTTTACAGGAGGATGACAGGACAAAGAAAAATAAGTGAATTCTGAATTAATACATTTTAATGCTCTGGACAGGATAGCTGGTAGAGATTTTCTGCTTTTATTCTTTTAAAAAACATTTTTACCTTGGGCTCAGTAAACAAAGCGTATGCATTTCACTGAAAGATTTACAACCTATCACTTAAATCTCCCAGCACGGACCCTTGCTCTGCCCAGTCCTACCCCTAAGAGACTGAAGACCTTTGCCTTGGGTGGCCTACAGCCTCCCTCAAAAGCTTTCCAGGGAGGTCAGGCTTATGATTACTACATGACAAGATACAGGCAACAGTGTAATAGCCTGCGCCTAGCATGTGATGTACTGAAAATATTGTACCCTGGAGAAAAACCCATCACTGAAATATGTACCAATAACTCAAGACCCTTTAGTCAGCCTTGAAATGTGGGCCTGCTGAAGTTTAATACTAGAAAACTTGCATCAAAAGGAGAATGACTTTTAATAACACAGTTTCTTTGCAATGTTGCTTCCCCTTATCTCGAGCCCAGACTTCAAAGTCTGGCAACCACCTCCTGCAGTTGCAGGCCGCTGCTCGTCTTCCCTAAAGCAAGCTGCTGTGAAGCTTTAATTCTACAGAGCTTAGGAGCTTTGCAGGGCTGCAAACAAACGTCAAGGGACCGGCTTTGGGAAAACCAAGAGTTTTTAGTGAACCAAAGTTGCATCTTCAAAATTGGACTGCATTTAAATGCAGGCACTGTGGAGGGACGATTTTTTTTTTTGGTGCTACAATGAAATGCTTAAAATTTGTATGTATGTGAGGTCCGTCCTTCCCCCATCCAAAAACTGGGCAGCCTCATGGAAGAATAACCATAGGGTACTCTCTGATTGTAGGTTATTGATATACTATCAAGATATTAATGACTTTAGTCTTGCAACAGCCCCGCTAGCGTTACTGCTTGAAAACAAAAGCATAGCAAGTAGATAGGTTTATTCAGAGGCAGGGAGGAAGTCGTAAATGGAGTCAGGAAAGAAAACCTTTTCTCTCCTTTCCCTCCTCTCCTCAGCTTTGACTAGATTCTGCCCAGAAGCAGGTGTCTTCTGATGTTAGATATCTTAAAGTAGCACGATCTGAATAATTGCAATCATTTTCCCAGACTGATTTGGGGACGTTTTGGGGAAAAGAAGAGGTTTTAAAAATATGCCTACAGATGAGTCATGCTGGTTCTATAAAAGTCATCCTTGCAGGTGATTAGCACCTCCTCTGACAAGGCACTGCAGCAGGATTTTAAAACTACTTCAGGTCTGTGCATTAAAAAAAAGACTTTGAGAGCAAATTGCAGCGCAGTGCTCTGCCCCATCCCTTCCCTCCCAGCCTCCAAAGGCCAAAACAAGCATTAGAAATAAAAAACGTACCAGTTTGGCATCCTTCTGACTGATGTCCTGCAGGTAGGGAACGGTCGCTAGCTCAGCCATAGCTTGATTAATCACTTGGGACTCTTCCTCGCCTCTCTGCAAACGGCCGAGGAGGCTGGCGTAATGCAACTTCTCTATCCCACGTGAACACGCACAGAGATTGTCCTGTTTTCACAGTGAAAGCGAGCGGGTTAGACGAGAGGCACAGAAAACACACTTATCCTTTGAGTCCTATGCCTTGAGGCTTATCATCAAATATATTTGTGCTGGTAATACTATAAGCAATACGGCATCCAGCACCTTTAAGATAATGCTGCTGACAGTCTTTGGGGGGGGGGGGGGGGGGGGGGCAGAGGGGAAGAGAAAGGACTTTCTGCAATCTCTTCTAGTAGTACTAGAAAAATAAATTTGTAGTCATAATATATGTGAAGGGGAGGCAGCAGATAACAAACGTGAATGCAATTTTCTCATTTGGAAATGGCTTTTCCATAATCCCCTCTGTTAAATATTATCTGACTTTTATGGATTGCTTTTTAAGTTTCAGTGGAGAGGTTGAGGGGACTGGACAATGTGTCGGCTTATGGCTTGTTTGCAGACTAGGTGAATGGAGTTTTCACATATATAACCTTGAGGGACTCAAACCGGCTGAGGTGGTCTCTGATCCTCCAGGCACAGGGTAAATTTTAAGCACGTGAATGCAAAAACTGAGCCAAGTGCTTGCACAAAATCTCAGCACCTGCTGAAGTGTTTGATGGATGGCAGCCTTGCCACCATATTTTCAAAACTATTCTGATGCCAAAAATGCAAATAAGCACCCTACTGAGATTTTCAAAAGCAATTTGGCCCAGATTCCCAATGAGATGTAGCCATCGCTTATCTGAATGCTCAGCGCTTCAGAGTGAAATTTCCATTCATCTAACCGGGGTTTTGAATGTATTTTAAGTGCCTGAAATTCCAAGAACTGGCATTGATTTTTTTCCAAACCACTTTCAGTATTTTTAGCAGACCTTTGTTTTGGCAGTTGCACATGGTGGCACGCTGATCGTGCCATCTCTGTACGCTTGCAGGCAGGTGATTCTAGGTCCAATCCTATGGTGAGCAGGGTGAAAGGGAAGTTTTGAATGGCATTTATTTTTCAATAAATGGCATTCCACTTTTAAAATTAACTTTCTCTTGGCAAAGGATCTCGGTCATCTGGTTTGATCTTGGTTTTGTAGAAATTTGCACTAGGCGTGCGTGAAGCTTTCTCAAAACGCTGTTCAACATAGCTCTTGTATCAAGTCTAAGAATTTAACAACTGCTTTCTATATGCTTTCTATATTCTTAGGAGAATAATAATGGAAAAAAGCTTAGTTTTCTTTTAACCCTAGAAAAATCTAGAAAAATACAAATAATTCTGGTATATGTATTTTTATCCCTTTGAATACAATAATTAATATAATTGTAAAATGGTATAAAATAAAAGGCGATGTGTTGGTGACCAGTGGCAGGGATGCAGCTATAATCTGGGAGATCCAGACATGAAAGCCCCTGAAAATGAAAGAGCTGAGCTGAGGAGCTGGTATTTCCATTAGCTGAAGGAGAGATTCAGGCACTGCACAGGGAAAAGGAGCTCTGGTCAGCAGTTCTCTGGAGTATTGCAGATAGCTCCAGTCAGCTGTGTTTGGAGAGGTTAATTTAAACCCAAGCATCATGGAGCAGAGAAGCCAGCACGGTAGGAGATACCTCTTTTGAGAGAAGTGTGGTTTGATTAGTCTATTAATGAAAATGCCAAGAGATTATTATTCTTCTCAATAAACATAATGCAGGGCTAAATTCCAGTGAGAGGAAACAACTGAAAAGGGAAGGAGAGATAAAAGACAATGATAACAGAAGGGCCATTGTGAATAAGTAGGTTCAAATAAAGCTGGGGTGGCAATTAAGCTTCTTATAATTCAGGTGGAAGGTCTGCAGTGTGCTTTCAGCAAGAGTAGAAAAGGCAGAAAGCCTAACAAGTTCTGAGATGGATTACTCAATTTATGAACAGGGTATTATGTGACACAAAGGAATATAGTAGCAGGTGATTTGACTTGCGGCGTCAGGAGAGCCCTTGCAAGCCTACTTTCTCATGAACTTGTGTTGACCCACCTTTAAGAAGGGATACCAGGACAACCTTCTTACATACTGGTTTTTATCCATTGAGGACTCCTTTGCAAAGGACCCAAGCTAGTTATTAGTAGGAGACATCACTAGGAAAAAAAGATTTCTGTGATCTCTGGGACACGAAACTGTACGTCTGATGCAGTCTGGTTAGCAGGGCATGAAAGCAAGGGACAAAATGTAGCCCCATCTCCACCTGATCATCTGTGGTTGGAAGCCAGATAGCTGTGTCCCCAGGTAGAGCTGTGCGTGTTAAAATAAGGAGAAGCAATCAGTTAATGAGAGAGCTCTTATCAACATGAAATAGTCTCACAGCATTTTAGATGCAGCAAAAGGTTTTTCCCTGCTATTCTTGAAATCCGCCCAAAACCTTTCTGTGTAAGCACTAAGAAAAGAGGATATTGAGTCATCAGCTAAGAAAGCAGGTAAAAATCCTCTCTCATCGTGCTGTGTCTGCTGGGGGGCGAAGGGGGAGGGTTCTCTGATGATTAAGAAAGAAAAGGCAAAAAGAAAACGATTTTTTCTCTGCTTGACTCTCCAGAAAAATATGAGAGCGTGCCACATAACTATGGGAAACAAATTGGGCATCTGTGCCAATGTGCACTCTGTGGACATAACAATGCTATTTAAGTTTATAGTAGGTTGGAAGTAAATAAATAAATAACTGTCAGCAGGGTGGTTTTTTTTTTTAAGGGATTAGAGAAGGTTGAACATTGTCAGAGGTGGCATTTCAGTGACAATGAAAAATGCAGAAAGAGAAAGTAAATAACTGCTTCTGGCAGGAGAAAAAAATTCCACGGGGAGCTGAACCACATGATGAGAATTACATGAAGTATAGCAGAATTCAAGGGGCTACTAAGCTGCAGTAAAAAAACCATAATAAAGTGGCCAAGCAATCAGTTGAAGATGAAACCAGCTCAGGTAGGCACAGGGAAGGTTAAGTAAACAGCAAACTTAAATGGAGACTTCAGTGGAAAAGTGTTGGTTCCTTTAACAAAGAGAAGAGATAGCAAAGGAACCAACAAGTGCAGTATGCAGAGTCACAGTTGCACCCTGGTGAGAAATTCAGTAACGTATTAAGACAATATATTGATTAAATGATGATGCTGTTACTTTCTGGGTGGGCCTCACTCCTACTGTCTGGCATTCAAGGAAGAATTTAAAGAAAAAAAGTAAATGTGAGAAGTTGGTAGACTTCCTTTTGGGGACTTTATTCATAGTGGGCAGTCTTGCCTGTGGTGGGGGTACTCCCAGGAGAGACCTTTCCTCACAAACTTTTTGCTGCACAAATTCCATTTAAATGAGAAAGGTAAAAAAAAAATTCCCCAGAGGTGTCTTTGAAGACCTTCATTCTAGGAGAGAGATAAGGTCCTGATGCCCAAGGATCAGCCCTGTGACGTCCTTGTTCCTCTGACCTTGGGATGAAAAAGTGCCTACACAGAGCAGATCAGCCTGTTTGGGACTGAGCTTACCTGCTATCGCTAAATACCCAGCGCTATCAACCAGAGCAAAGATCGGACAGGCTGTTGATGCAAAAATGAGCTGGAGAACATGTGATACGAGTGAATCATGCATCCTTGTCTGTATAGAGAACTTTGCGATGATATCCCCCACTTTTTCTTTTCTATATAATCAAGACCAGAGTCCTCCCTTATGCCACATCTATTTATAAGTAAAGTTTAATTGTTGAGTGCTAAAGAAATAGAATAGTGGCTGGTCAGCCTGGATTTAAAGCAGTATCTGTCATTTCCAATACATGTAGCTTGTTTAACTCAGCTTTAAGAGCGCTGCTTTGCAACAGTCTGGAATGCTCCCCCAGTACATCTTCTCTATTGTGGAGCCTTTACTGCTATTTTTCAGCTTAAAACCTGACTGAAGTTATGCCTTGCAAGCAGCTCTACAGTGTATTGCAATAACAAATGGGGGGGGAAAAAATTTATCATAATGTTTCTTTAATGCCCTTTGCATCCTCCAGAAAACATGTATGCCAACATCTGTATGCGGTAAACATTTTGACTCTACTTAAAAAATAGACAACCAAACAATGAGAAGTGTAAACGTACGCGTCATGCTGTGAGTCAGATGGTAGGTTTTGTTCCCCTTTATAATATGAGCAGTTTAATAAGCCCCTATGGTCACTGTTTCTCCTGTTAAGTAGCATCATGTGCCATCAACGTGGGACTACAGCAGGAGAAAGGTGAACATGGTGTGTACAAAGCAGCAGAAATTGCCCCAGTGAAATCACTTGATAGAAAAACCACTTGTCAGTGCCGGTAACCTTGACAGGAATATGAGTGGCTGAAGGTCTGACTGATATATGCATGTGTATATATATAAAAGATAATAATGACAACATTATATATATAATATATGCATGTTTAAGGCAAATAAAATAACTTCTGTGTTGTGGTATGTGCTTCTGGGTAGATGACGGTACGCATTTCTGGGGAGATGAGGTTCATGGCATTTCCCACCCAGCAGCAGACGAAGCTGCGCGGGGACCAGACTGTGACATTCTTTCTCAAATGCTCCTTGTTTTGCAATGCCCAAATGTCCCCTTGATTTAAATGGGACTGGCTGTCCTTTCTGAAGGAGGGGGTCTAAGAGAAAACGCTCTGCTCTTTTTAACCTGTTACTTCACGTCTAACTGACAACAACGAGAGTATAAATCATTTAATTAACTCTGGGTTGTGTAGCTGCAAAACTGAGGTGCCAGAATTGACTTAAATATTAAGTGTTGCCAAGGCTTAATAAGCTCTGCTTGATAAGCTCTGCTTTAACCTAGATGTTTTTTGTCAAGAAAAAACCCAAAACCAAACCTCAAAACTGATTAGGGACAAGCATTTTTGATAGTACGTTTGCATCTGTAAATGATGAAGGTGGCTGAAATGAATGATTGTTCTGTTAAAACCCAAATATCTTCTTTTATCTTCTTAAAAAAAGTTGTGAAGCCGAGTCTTTAGCTGAAGCTTGTCTTGCAGAAGTTTTTAATTTAGTCTTCATATGATGGAAGTATGATGGAATCCTACTTCTAGCTTCAAGAAAATTTTGGAATACTTTCAAAGAAACAAAAGTGGCCAAATCTCTGCCAGGCCCATAAAGAGATTTCAGTTGACAGCACTTCTGGCTCTGTGCCTATCTGTACTATCAGTATTATCTGTATAATTGGCTTTGTCATTTGCTCTTTGGGTCAGAGATTCTGTCTTGCCTTGGGTCATTCAGCACTGTGACAACTGAAGGGGAAGCGAGTGTGTTTGCACCGATAATGGATGTGGAATTGGCAGATGTTTGTTCTAACTCAGTGATGATTTGTTCGATCTTGGAGTTTTCGTCCTCTCCAGTAAAGCTTCCATCCAGAGCTCCAAGGGCTGGCTATAAATCTATAGGACCATGATTCAGACTTTCTATCCTGTTCTTGGTGGTGCTGGAGGTAGTGCTTGGGTAGACCTTGCCCAAACTACGTGGATGCTACACTGACCTCCTTGATAAAAAGGCAAATTTGCCACTGACTTCAGCGGTGCTGGGATTTCACCCTGTATTTTTGGGAGTTCTCTTTCAGCAAGAATATTTAAATGTATAAGGTAAGGTCTAGAGCCAGTAGAATATATTGTTGTGTAGGGGCAGTGTAAATTCATACTGGGGACTGGCTTGAGTAATCCTAACACACCCCTCCGCTCTCATCTCTTACATGACCCATTTGTTTTCTTTTCCTATTCACTGGATAACAGATACCATGTATCTCTGTGGTTCCGTTCCCCCAAATTTGTTTACAGAATAAGGTAGATAAGGAGAAGCCAAAAGAAAAGAGACTTTAAAGTTTTTTCACTTCCTAATACCCTTTGGCAAGCAAATGGCTGCAACAGAGGTCTCTCACCTCTGAAGGCTCTGTGTTACAACCAAAGAGAGAACTGTGTGACCAAGAAAAATTTCTGAAAAATTGGGGTTTTACTGAGGCTTGTAGAAAGGCCAGAGTTTTATTCTGTATACAGTACCCAACCCACTGTCTGTTTATACATCTAGCTTCTTGAACGTTCAAAGTGCAGCACACACAGCAATAACTGGTATTTCGCTTTCCCAGAGATGCCACTTCTCTTAGTCCACACGACAATAATTGGGGCTTTTGGTCATCCGTAGCAAATAGCACATGGCTTTGGGAAACGGCTGGAAAGGAGCAGCTGTGCGCTTCCTTGGGGATGTCTGCCCTCAGCCTGCTCTGCCTGCCTCATGCTGATGCAGATGCTTTATGAGCACCCGTTTGGCGAAGCGCTAAGCACCTTTACCTCCCACGAAGCATGTGAGTTCAAGTACTTACTGTTGTTTCAGCAGCTGCTCTCTGAGAGTAAAGGAGATATAGCTTCCCCAAATATCTAGCTAATGTTTCTTCCTTGCTAGGGGTTGCTAAGTAGCAGTTTTTTGTCAACCTCCTATCTGGTATCAAAACCTAAGAATATAAATCCTGTGATTTGCTAAGGCACCCCTGACGAGGAAATGGCTCCGCTTCCTTCAACACAGAGAAAACGAAAAAAGTGCTATTGCTAGGGAAAAAGCGTTAACATTAGCATTTACAATCTGGGGAGGAGAGGCTTCTTCCACTTATTTTCAGGAGAATAATTTAAGAATTGCATTAAAACAGTCTAGTCTACATGCAAATTTGATTTTTGACCTTTTGTGCTAATCAAAAGCCATGGTGCTAAAAAGCTGTGTACATTATTGCAGAAAGTATGGAGTAGAATTAACTAATATACCTTCAATATGGTTGTAGCAGATTTGAAGGTTATTTCACATACTTCACTACGTAGGGATAAGTGTCTAAATCACTAGAAATGCTTCAAGTAGCAATTATTAACTCTTGAACAAGATCCTGGTGATCTCTATAGTATACCATGGGTATTAAATACAGCGAGTAGTTTTGGTGCTTGTGTGGAGTAGGGATATAATAGGCCATTAAGACTTGAGAAAATCGCATACAAAGTGATTTTTAAGTAAACTGGGTACACTGATAAATAATTAGGGCTACTTTTTAAATCTAAGCCCCATTTTTGAACTCTGTTCCTAAAGCAATTTTCTGAGTGTTTCTGGGCACGGGAGAGGCACGTGTGAAATTAATTACCCACCAGAAAACACATGTCATTCACACACACACACACACGGACCTCTGCTGCTGAGCACAGTGCACACCAGAAAGTGAATTTTATACTCACGGTTAATTTGGTGCTCCTTATAAAATCCATTACTGGCACAATCTTTTTCCCAGTGTACTCCCAATATTTTTCTGTTTCTTCATTAGTGGGAGAACTGAAAGGTTCTTTCCGGTCTAGGAAATGAAATCAGAAGACATTATACTGTGTTTATTTGTATAAATTTTCGATAGAGTGTCTAGCAAGACTGGGGGAGGATGGGGAGGCTGCCTGGACAGTCAGGGCTGCAGGCACAGAGAAATAGGTACTGAGAAACCCCCCGACCCCCCTCATTTAGCAAGGATCATGGAGGTCACCCCTGAGCTATCACAGCTATTAAGCAGGTTGGCGTACCTGAAAAGATTGGCAGTTTTCTCCTTGACCACCTTTCCAAGGTTTTTCCAATATATTTGTTTCTGAAACCCAGAGTCAGTAAGTAATGCTGTGGAGGCAGGGATGGCCACGCAGCTGTCTGTGGCAAGATGTGATGTCCATGAGGATCTGGAATGTGGAAATGAAAATAACAGTGAAAATAATGTCACTTTGCAGTTCTGAGAGAAGTTACTCCTTTTGAGGAAAAAATAGGAAATCTAAGGAGGAGCGAAAGGGAATCCAGAAAGATTGCCAAAGTGAAGGTGACCAAACCAACCCATCTGGCTACAGCTGAGTTTTGAAATTCCAGAATTTGCAACCTTTTGCATGAACAGCTTAAATTTTGCTGATGCATAAAGATAAAACATGTTCTTCCTCTTTATGCACTTCTCAATGCTGATCATTCAAAACATTAATAACTCAACACTTCAGTAACATAATGTCCTGATCTTTTAACTGCAAAAGAAGCTGCTCTGTTGTCCCCTGAATTTATGAGGCTTGCCTTCCCACAGATCTGTGCTTTTACCATCGCCATCACCATAATGCCAGGCTTCCTGCATGTCCTTTCTGAGCCACACAGCTTGCATGTGACACCCTGTGCTGTGGCTTGCCCGGAGTTTGTGACTGCTGTTGCTAAAACCCCCTCTGTATCAGCTGAGCTGGTCTGCCCTGACCCCAGTGAGGACAGATGCTCAGAGTAATTGTATAAACCACCTTTGCCTAGGGAACCAGACCAGTCCTCTCCTCCTTCCCCTTCCCCTGCAAAAAATAAACCTAGATTGAATGTCAGTGTCACTTTTCGCAAAGGGGTGCTCTGTTTTCGGTGAGCTCTGCTTTTAAGATGCCAGGCTGTGCGGTCACAGTGACAAATGGAGAACCCCACTCAGAGCTCTCCGGACTTACCCCTATATAAATCAAAGCGAGTGGACCTGATATTTCCCTTGCAGCATGTTCTGCTTCTGATGGATTCTCAATTTTTGCAACAGACTGCGCTGTACACTCAGATTTAAACGTGCATCCGCTCCTTTTCCTCAGCAGTGAGGAAAACTTTGAAATCAGTTCAGTCTTTACCCTCTAGGAGAACTTGGACTAAAATTGGACAGATGATTGTTACAGTAGAGGAAGGTTATTTAAAATAACATGTTCGTGAGACGTCTGGTATTTCACACCCACTGTTAAAATGGGGCTTAGCTCATATTTTTAATTTCACCTATGTGGGATACAGACCTGAGGGTTGAACGCTCAGTGGTACCACACTGACAATGAGCTAAGCTTGTTGCTTGTGATGGTTTTGGGTTTTTTTGGTGAGCAGCATGATTTTAGGTCAAATCTGAAGAGATAAGTTGAGTAACCCCCACTGCTTTGGTTGACTTCACCTAACACTGCTGTGAGTTATCTGAGTATCAAGGCTAGGAAAAAGAGCCACGTCTGCTCTGAGAGGGTTGCCAGGACAGAAAGGAGGGAGGTTGGGAAAAGTCCCCTCTGCCTGAGACCTCTCACACCACTGCACTCTCAAACCCCTGATCCCTGATACATATACTGTTCTTTCTTGGTTATCTCATTTAATTCCTTGAAACTTCAGTGATCCCAGAGCCTTTAGTCAGAGATGCCTGTGTAAAAGTGAAGCAATGCTTTTAATGCGTAGATTTTTGTAAACAAACATACTTGAAGGCAGATCTGTCTTTATTCAATCCGCTTTATAGTTCACTAAAGTACTGTAGGACATGGGGTCTTTTACCCCAGTTGTTGTTTCCTTTCTGGGAGGAGTAGGAAAATGACTGGTAACATTTTCAGTCATTCAGTGATTTATGAACAAAAAGTGAACTTCAGTGTGACGCTTGCACACTTTTGCTGCTTATCTGCTCCTGAAAGTCTCACCCTGGCTGTAAATTCAGTGGGTTATGTGAAATATGAATTTATCTCTTTAAAAACCCGATTCAGGGAGTTTTATTTTATGCTCCTTTTAATGCCAATACTTTTGTCCCAGGAAATTCTCCACAAAGTCACATCAGCAAGTAAACGGTTGACAGGGATTTTACAACCTCTGTGATAGATAAGTCCTCATTCTCCCTCATTGAACGACCCCAAAGCCACTTCTAGAAACCCAATACATGGATGCTCCGCAGCTTGCAAACCACCTTCTAGTTTTAGACTGGTTTCCTAATGCAAAATGAAACAAATTTTCTTGTGTTAAATATCTGCAGAGGTTTGTGGTAAACACTTGGCTTCCTAATTCCTGTTTGTGCTTTTCAAATAGATTTTCTTTTCCTCCCCAAAGACTCAATTCTTTTGGAAGCTTTATTTATCTGTGAGTGCTGGAGCTCAGCGGTGCTGGGAGGACTGAGCCATCTTCACTGACCCAGGTGTAAGTCTCACATGGAGCAGGCATCATCTCAGCCTTTTGGACCAGCCTGCTGGAAGCAGCAGTGAGAGGCGAGGTACATGTTTAGTTTGTATGATGCAGACAGAGCCTCTCCAGAATTTGACCTGAGAAATGTACTTTTCCCTTTATGTTTCTCAATCATCAACTCAAAGCCAAGCATCGTCAGGGTCAACTACGGTCCAAGGTGCTGGGTTAATGATAGTAAGAAATGCCTTTTATCCCCCTGCCTCTCTTTTCCAAAATGCCATACCCACTCTCCTGAAATGAGGCCATAATAAGACCAACTGTCTCACTAGAATTTAAGTATCTGTTTATTCTGTGATGTGCTACTTGAGTTCATTCTACTGGGAAATGACAAGAGGCTCGGCAAAACCTTTGCTCACTCTGGATCCTACTTGTTTCCAACAAGCTAAAGGAAACCCAGGTGTCTATTCCCATCTGCAGAGCTGAGATGCTCTCAAAGGTGTTGGTCAGTCCATTAGTGCTTGTAGAAGGGAGGATATTTTTGGAAAGTGAAGGCCGTGCTGCAGGGATGGCCATCAGGGCCTGATAGAAATCTATGGAGTTGGGAATGAACCTGGGTCTCACGGTCACCAGGGTACACCACAAATCTACTTTTGAACAAAAGATTTGTGGAATAATGAAATTCAACAAGTGAAGCATGAGGCTTCATGGATAAAAATACCTTTATGGGGATTTGCAGTGTAAAGCCTGTGCTTCACCCAAGTACTGATTTCATTATCTAAATCATATACAATCTTAGAACACATCTCAGGAGTTCATTTTCAACCCCAGAAGGCTCATGCTCCAGACTCTCTCAGACACTTTTTTTGTCAGCTAAACACATAGTATGTGGTGCTTAAAAGCACATGAAATCTGCTGTTACCTGTATATATGTGCTCCATGTAATCAGGGTGCCTTTTAGCAAATATGTCGTTTATCTTGTTTATTTTGTTAGCCTTGACTTCTGCCACAAATGGTGTGTACATAACCGAAAAGGATTCTTCTTTAGCCATGGTTTCTTCAATCATAGTCTAAAAAAGGGAAAGAGATGATAAGTTGCATGTTGGTTAACGGCTAGTTAAAAAAAAAAAAGAAAAATAATTACTTTCACAGTCATGCAAAGATAACATATTTTGGTCTTGAATATTAATTAGAGGGGAATTTAAATTAGTTCCAGAAAACACTGCCTATCTATACTCAGAAAATCAATTTAATGGAGAAAGAACATTTGTAAACAGTTTTCAGTGCAGCAAGCCTATGTCTTCAATGAGGAGAAAAGTATTAGATAAATTATCTTTTAGATGAAAAGAAAAAGTAATTCCATGCTCTCTGAAGGTCACATCGTTCATCTGAGAGTTTTATTCAGTCCTTGGGAGCTGGTTAAACAATACTAAGCATTCATATTACCCCTGGAGTTGGCATGAATCAGACACTGTGTCTATACGGAATATTAGTCTTAAAATATTGCATTTAAACACCATTTGCATTAGGAGTAAAATTCACTTCTGTGCAGAGGGCAACATGAAGCTTATGAACCATGTCATCCCTTTAAAATGACTCAAATGATGCATTGTGCTGTTGTTATGCAGAGAGGTGGATTTCACACTCGGTGGACCCCGATGAACTGGTGCTGGAACTGGCAGAGGGAACCACCAGCCTGGAAACAGCCTGGCTCGGTACTCGTATCCATCAGTCCAAGGGAGGCTGAGCTGCAGTTCCTCCTCAGCTGGCGTTTGGGTAAGACTGCATTCAGTGCTACTTTGGCTGCATCTGTGGCTAGCAAAGGTTTTGCCTTCCTAAGGTCAGCAATCCTTTCTGGAAACAGAGGAGACTGTGAGGGTTCATTAACATGTCTTGGCTAGACGTGGCTAATAGTGACAACACTCGCTATATTAGGTGTTATGACCCTCCCAGCTCACCCCATACACTGAAGAGACTCACAGAAAGTATCATTATGGGACTAGCCTGGTGTTCTAGTGACAGGTCTTCAGTTTTGTTCTCCAGTCTATCCTCCACCCATAGAAAATTATCCAAGATGTAGCGTGAGAGTTAACTTGTTTAGCTGACAGCTGCTCCCACCGACCCAGGATGGAAGGCTGAGTGCCAGTCAGCTAAGTGTCCTTCTCCTTAATGACTTTAGACAACGGGTCCTCTCATATGGTCTTACGCCCCATTTATTTCCACCCTGCTTATTGGTGTAGGGTGTGCAGAAATACCACAGGGATGCTATACTTGTTTCAAGCAGATATTGGGATAGGCTGCCAAACACGTACCCTGCATGCCTTTACACTGAATACTCTGCCTGGATGTGGAGGAGATTGCTGAGATTTGTTTATATTTTAGATATTTAGTCAGCCTGTTATCCTGCGTTTACTGGAATGCAAGCAGTTTGGAGTGGGCAGTATTTAGCCCTGGAAAATTAACCAGCTTCAAATGTGTGCAATAGTATCATGGCCACCTGGGGCAGCAATAACCTTCCCCCCTGGTGAGAAGTTCCATCTTTCCATGGGCACAGCCATTTTATCCATGGTTAATGCCACAGATCTGGAGGTATCAGACCAGAAAATAGCAAATGTGTCCTCCTGCCAAGAGCTCAGGGGCCCAAGAGTGGCTCCATGCCTGTTCCTCCCAGTGGGAATACTTACCGTTGTGCACTGATTTATAGGAAAGTGATTTTAGGATTTCATATTTCTATGGACTTTAATGACTTTGTTGTTCAAGGCCCTTAGCGGTTTTGTAGCAAAACAATAGTACCAACCTGGCTTTCCCAGATACATTGTTTAAAAAATGTAAAGGTCTACTTGTTCAAGTTTTACTGAATTCTGTGCGTTAAATATAGGCGCAGAATTAGGTCAGCCTTATTTTGTGGGCAATGTCATGTATTCTGCTGATTTTCTAGAGCTTGGCAACGATTTCCTAATCTGGATTAATATGAACAAGTGAATGTGGTTTTGGATGTATCTATAACCTTTATATTTAAAATGTATGGAGTCAGGCAGCGGGATGAACACGTGAGCAGTTGGGCTAGGTGAGCCTGTATTCCACCTGCAAAGTTCACTTTTGGCTTTATCATCCTCAAGAACAGTTCAAAGTCACACCTATAATATCTCTGCATCGCCATGTACCCATGGCTACTCTGCACAGCATGCAAATAGTGACTAGCTCAGAGGGCAATAACGGTAAAATGTCATCCAACGGGGAAAAGAATAGATCCGTAGTTTCTGGTCAATACTGCTACTGAAGGTATTATTATTACCCAAGAGCATTATTTTTCCCCAAGCTACTGACCCTGGGCATAGATGCTATTTGTTTTATTATCCTCTTGGATTTTTATGGGGTAAAGTCTTTAAGGATATAAAACTTCAGCCCATAAAAACTTTGGAGGAGAAAACTTTATATGATGAAACCCCTAAGGATTTTTCTGCTTAAGCCTTTATGCACTGAAGTCCATACCCATGGTTGAGCATCTGGCAATGTGTCCAGGAAGCAGGGATGCCTACAGAGCATCATCAGTTGTGCTGTACATTGTGCAGCTACTCCAGATAAAGTCACAATGGGGAGAGGATTGCAAAGGCTCCAGTGCACTGTCAACAGAGTCCTTGTGCAGAGCACAGGACAATACATTTTTCCCACTTGCATGTGTTTTGGTGTCTTTCCATCCAAAGGGTCCCCTCCCGCAATGTCCTCTCAGACATATCAGGTAGGATGTTGCTCTTCTGGCCTTGGAATGGATAAGTGTCAGGCTCTTTCATGAGTATGGGGGTAGCTGATAAAGATGATAAAGAAAGATGAATTTTTTTTGCCTATCTTGCAAGTGAGCTCTGCAGCAGTGTCACATGGTGTTCCTTCAATTCCAGCAGAGTGAGTCCTTGAGATGACCTTAAACTATAAGAAAGAGCTCATCTGGCAATGTATAATAATGTAAAGGGCTAAAACTTACAGAAGTCCACTGAATTTGGTGGTTTACCTCATCAGCGGACATAATCTATTGCTTCAGCAAAGATGGAAAGACTCGCTCCAGAAGAGGCTGCAGAATAACCTGATGATGGGGGGGGGGGGATTTCTTTTTGTGGTTATGGAACTGACATATGCTCTGCTATGTCAGGAGGTTTATATCCCTCTTTTGGAAGTGCGGGGAATCAGAGAAAGTCTGCAGAGAAACCATCTGGAGACAAAGTGTGTCGGGAAGTATTTATATTGTCAGCACTTCTATTAAAACACCAATGAAATCCTTTTATGAGACACAGGCATTCACAAGGTTTGAGGGATGAACGTTGCTAGCATGACAATTAAAAAGCCAAAAGATATTCCTAAAATCAAACTTTGCTTTGGTCAAGGGTTTAAACTTCTAGTTGACCCAACACCATGTACCCTCTTCTCTTGAGCTCCTCGGCTCTGCAATGTCCTTACATTCTACTGCATCTGTCAACATTGCATTTCACAGACCTTTTAATGAAACTTAAGCTTTAGCCTAAACAATCTTACGTTGTCCCTTCAGTACTCAGTAAAATTCTGCTAAGAGCTCAGGTGAATAGATGCACAAGAAACAAAGTCCTCCCATGCCAACTTTTGATGGCAAATGATATAACTACTTCGATATTTTTATGGAGCTCTTGCCATTTTGCCCGCTTAGAGCAGACACAGAAGAAAAATGGCACTGTAGCAGGAAATTCCTCATAACAGTGACAGTAGCTTTCCCTGCTACAATCCCTAACCTTAATCCTCTTTAACTACAGAAAGGTTTAATTTGGAAAATGCAATTATCTTGACATCTAGAATTAGACAAAAATTTAGATATCTTTCTAGTGCCTTATCTTGCGGCTGCAGTGCACACTCAGCCACTGTCTCATTTACAGTACAGCAGGAATTGATGCTTTTATTGATGGTTTTTATTAATGCAACGATATCAGTCAGGGTAAAGCCATTAGCCTCTTCTATGAACTGCTTCCACTCTTAGGCTGGTAGTTAGAATTATGGGTGCACTGCAGTGCAACCTATGTGCTTTTCTCTCTATCTTTCCAACCATAAAGAAGTATCTGGCAGCCCTGCCACTAAGTCTGTTGCTGTTGTGATATGAATATCTTCTCACCAGCATGATCTTCTTACTTTTTTTTTTTCCCCTATTTTTTTTTCCTGCGGGAAAAGTAAGTAGACAGAATGCCAGAGCATATCCTTTACTCAATATGTTTATGGTATGAATAAGTCATGTGTTATACAATAGATGAGAACTTTCTGCTTATCTGCCATGTAATGCCTCCCCATTAATGTAGGTCACATCAAATATCAGCTTATTTAGGTTCTTAAGTTATTAACGTATTTAAGTCTTGGCGAGTTATTTTGTATGCAGTCTATTTTGAAAGCGGATTTGCAGGGCGCCACAGTGATAGAGTCATGTATTCTGCTGACTTTGGGAAGGCAGAGTCAGACACGTTGCAGATGGGTTACCTTAGGCTTTGAGATGTATTTGATACTCCAATAAATATCTCTGTTTTGGGAGAAAAGAAATCCAGGCTTTATGATATTCCAAAGAGATGATTGTTCATTAAAGAAAAATCCTGGAATACATAGAGTATGGAAAAGGCTGGAGGCTGCTCTTGACGCTCTCTGTCCGTGATGCCAGCAGGTGGGAAAGCAGGGACTGAGCAGGAACATGGGAATACAATTATAGTTGGGTGGGAATATTATTCTAGTTCAGGGAAGCTCTCTGCCCACAAGCCCATTCTCCAATCTCAGAAATTCATGTGCCAAGGGAGTCCTCAGCTCTTGTATCACTTGTTACCAGCAGAGCTTCTTTTAATTTCATCCCAGCAAAAAATGGGAAGGATTTCAGTGTTTCATCATGTGGTGGAACTCTGAGACTGGCGGAACAGAGGTTATATTTGCTCATGCAGACCATTGGCAAGGTGAGCCCCTATTACTGCTCAAATGATGGTTTGCTGCCATCGGTAGCCACATCGGTACCAGATGGGAGCTCTAGCTCTGAGCATCCCTGCAGAGGTGGCTCCTGGCCTGGGCAATCTACCCCTGCCCCCACTGGGACCTTGTGACTCCCTGAGTCACTGCGTTGCTCCAGTGGAGCCAGCCAAGCTCCAGTGGACAGTCAGTGCGCCGTGGTGGCAGGCTCTCGGCTGCACAGCTAGCTGTGGTGCAGGCAGGCTTCCTTGGTAACAGAGGCAGACATAAACCTGCAACAAAGCAGTGAGGTAGTGGATGCAAACAGCAAAGAACCACCCCCAGTGAATGGAACAATTATACTCCACATGAAGCTACTGGTCAAAACCACAGCTTTTAACCAGTTTTGTTAATATCGCCCCTTTCTTGAGGATAAGAGAGTTTTTCATGGTGAGAAATACCCTAATTCCAGTAAGGCGATTCACTGTGACATCTCTAAGCAGCAGGACTGCCCTTCCAGTGCTGGGAGAAGCCTTTTGCTGTCACAAGTCCTCAGCAGGTGTTGGGTCAGCTCTGCATGGCTCCTGCTATGTCAGAAAGGGGTCACAGTTTAAACAGCAAGGGTTTGGATTGGGTTGGTTTTTTTTTTTAAAAACGGGATTATAAACTGTGCTCAGCTGAACAGCTTTGGTAGCCTGGGCTCAGACATCTTAACTCTGACAGGCAGAGCTGAGGGTTGAGCATGGCTGAGTGCTGTATGTGAATGTAGTCGGGCCCAACAGCCAACACCTACATCCACCTGGTGCTTTGGGCAAGTGTTTGAGACTCGTGGAGTGACCCTGGCAAGGAAACACTCTGTTGAGAAATGTGGGATAGTCACTGTAGGGGGTTTTCAGGGCTTTTAGCCCCAAAAAAGAGGTGGGGGGGGGGGGGAGGGGGGAACTAAAGTACTGCAACTAACTGAAGGGAGATGTCAGTTGTTCCTAGAACTGAGCTCAATATCTTTTGGGAACTTGACTTAAATGTGAAGAGATGAATCAGACAGCCAGAGATGGTGACTGATGTGCTTAGCCTGTAAAATGGACAGCGCTGTTCAAAGGGGCAGCAAAAAAATCATGCCTGAGTCATTGCAATAGCAAACTACTTTAGGTGTCTGAATGGCGGCTAATTTAGTAGAAGACAAGTTGACTGTATGTAGAGATGTTTCTGAAAAGTGACTTTATCTCCTATTGTGCGATGGCCTCTAGTTCTTGAGGAGCAGATGTGCTGATGGAAAGCCACATAACCAGTAATGATCCTAAGAACAGCACAAACCTCTGCCTGTACCTTCATCTCCCCAAAGAAAGGAGATGGTATACAAAGAAAGGGAAAGCGATCATGAATGTGTAACTTCTTAGGGACCTTTGCAAATCAAGGGAACAATAAGGGCCCTAGAACGGCACAAAATAGTTGGTTTCTTTTGTAAATCTTGAAGGTCTGCTTTGCAACCCAGCAAAAGCCAGAATGAATTGAAAACTATGCTTGGGAAATAACGCACATTAGTCTTGTGCTGCCCTGAAGAGTTTTTTAAATGGTCTGGAGCTTTCCTGGCCAGGTTGTTCGCGTTGAGTATCTTTGAGGCATGATTTATGGGTCTCTGTTAACAATTAAACCCCTAATTAGGTTGGTGTGTTGCTTCATTTTACGTTTTCAACAGCTACCAACTAAAGCAAGGTATGTGTTGCCTATTACATTCAGATAATATTAAATAAATCCATCTTTACTGAAATTAGAGACAATTAATCCATCTGTTTTAATAATTGTGACATTTAAACTAATAACTTCTCTTAGCATGTAAATATGACTCAAGCTGACTGTTATTCTACCACGAGAGATCTGGTACTAGAAAAATAGAAGCAGGTAGAAAATATGTGGAGGTAGATATCATTAAAGAAGAAATAATCCAAGAAAAAATGTTAAATTCCCTGGTTTTGTGCATGCAGAATTGTCTCTGGAATGAAAATATCAGCAATAACAAGAGCAATAAAAAGCTCCGAAATCAGCATCAATGTGATAGAAACTCTGTTATGTTATTTGCCTTCTCAATCCAGTTTTCAATTACTCCATATTTCTACTCATGTACCTGAGAGGAGAACAAAGCTGACTTCTGCAGCTGAGAGTTATTATGTCTTACAAATAGTGTATTTCAAACCCAAACAGGTCTGAATCCCTGACATGGCATACATAGGATGAGGCCCATTCTGTCCTGAAAAAACGTTAATAATTTTAATTATAAGAAGTTGCTTCAGCCGTGATGCTGTGAGAATGGAGGAAACCCACAAGCTTGCCAGAAGCTGCACAGAGATCATCTGGCTACCAGTGTAGAGTCTTAAGAGCAAACTGGTCTTCCTGTTTATAGGCCAACATCGTTTTGTTTTTCTAAAGTGCATTACCTCCCAATTTCCCACCACAAAATTAAAAGCTTGGTGCTTCAAGGCAAGTGTTGTCTTTCAAAATGGCCACAGATACAGAAAAAGGAGGATCACCTATTGTTTTTTTATAAAGACAGATAGAGGAGTGGTATCTCTTCTGACATGAGAAAATTTGAAAGTTAGTCCTTAAAGCAGCAATAAGTTCCACAGATCTCTGAGACACTAGATTTTCACAGAGTAGGCATTTACATCTGCCCGTACACACAGCAGTCATGGACTGTGATGGGATTTTCCCCCAGATTTGATTTAAAAAAGGGACTTTTCTTCAGTAAAATGTGGCACACAGCATGATCTGCTAAAATAGCCTCAAGAATTAATACAAAATAAATTTTCTCAGTGATATGATGTCCAGACTGCCCAGAGAGGCTTCCTGTCAGCTCCTATCAGTCATTCCATTAGGAGGATTGCAAAACATCCCCATCGTTGCCAGCTCAGAAACCTCCAGCTCTGTAGCAGGACACAGGTCAAGCCTGAGCACGCAGGGACTGCTGATGGGCATCCTCACCGGCTGAGGCTGCAGAAGAGGTTTTGGCTACCAAGAGCTTTTTTCTTTTAACTTTCTTGCCTTGGATCGTCACCCCGCAAGGTGTGAGATAAAGCTGAGCTCTAAAGGAGTTGACAGCGTTCATTGCTGCACCGTAGGTGTTCAGCCACCTTGCAGGGCTGGGTTATCATTTGCTTTATTGCGTGATGTGTGTGTTTGAAATGGAAGCACCTGTTGTTCATAACAGCAACGAGAGAGCAAAACAAGTGCCTGAATACTCAAACCTCCGTGCCAGCCAATGCATGTGCCACTGGAAACTCTCTCTTCTGATGTTGAGCTTAGCTGACAGAAATGTTCTTAGAAACACAAGTTCATGAGCTCCATGTGCAGCAATCACAGCACCAGTATTTTCAGTGTGCTAAGTGCAGCCCTGTGATGGCCAAAACACTGGGGTTGAACTGGAACTAAAGCTAGAAGCCCAGTTTACTCCACTGCAAAATAAAGGTCTTCACCTGAGCTACAGCAAAACCACACTGACTTACACTATGTAAAGAAGGTTTTTAATACTGATGGCTATGGAAGTGTACCGCTATGAACTGACTGGCTTTGATGTGCCTTCCTGGGGCTCTGTTAGTTTCTGTGATGTACATGTTGCTGGTGCAATGGCAGTTAGTGTAAGACTTTGGCTAGGTGGGCTTGGCTTTGGATGTAAGGGCATAACAGAGGCTAGAGGCAAACCTTTAGTATAAAATTGGCCATGTGATTTTCACGGTAAAGTAATAAAAGTAATTAAATTTATGGTGCACTAATGAGTTAAGCCTGAGATGTTTATAAATTGTGTAATAAAAGCACTTTATGCTAAGATGTCTGTGCCAGATCATGGTGAAATCAGGCTGTGACTTCAAGATACCTGCAAAGTTCACGTTTGAGATGGTTGCTCGTTCTTGATGCTGTAGTATGGGTGTGAAGTACTTGTTCTTTTTGATGTTGCAGCATGGGTGTGATATATTTTTACTCATGGAATGAAACTTCCAGCTTATATCACAGAGTTTTTAGCCAGCAGAAATAGTTTACAAAGGTGTGAGTGCAACTGGGCAGTTTGGAGAGGGACTCTTTCTGTGGGATGAAATATCTTGGGTCTGTTTGTTTTGCTATTACCAGCTGAGGCATTGCCTTGCTGACAATAAATACTTGGGACCTTACCTGACTATAGCAGTAAGTTAAGTTTAAACTTTGTCTTGCTGCTACCACTCTGTAGATATCTACAATATATTTAATAACTTTCACATTATTATTTATTATGATGAACTCTAATTAACTTGCCTATTTTTAATCTAACAGCCAATACACAAATCACCCAGTGCATGTTCTGCAGTTGAGCTATGAGAAAAAGCTCATCCCTTTGATTATATGTTAACTTGGAATGTATATTTTCAATCTGTGGAATAAAATATTTGAATAGAGGCACAACTTACTGAATAATATTATACACTGCAAATTACTTTTTCTCCTCTCATCAGTGTTACACCTTTATCTCTGAGCGGAATAGAAGGTGGGTATTAATATTCAAAACCAACACAGGGCCTCCGATATTACGTATCGCCGTACAGACAATCCCAAAATAGATGATTTATTTTAAAGGGGATAATCAAAGAAAGCTAATCAAAAAGCTCATCAAAAAGCATATTTAAAGTTGTCTTGATCATGATCCATAGGTTACGTATATAGAGAGAAGACAACAAGCACTTAAGGATCTTTAAACTTCCAGAGATGGATGAATAATACAAAGTGCTGGAAGTTTGGACTGGACAGGTAAGATCTCAGTTTGTAAACCGGGGGAGAAACAGCAGACCATGCAACGAATCATCTTTTAGATAGGTTATGGTAACTTCTATTATTGAACTGTTTAAATAGGGAATGGATAACTTTCTTGATACCAACCTCTTCTTTGCCTCTTTTGGCACCAATGCAGGAAGGTAAAAGTGAATTTCTGGGGTGGTTTTATGCAGGAAATCAGATAATTCATCACTATGAGCCCATCTGGCCTTAAAAGTCTGTCAGTGCGTACCTTGCAGCGTGCCTAAGAGGAGGTACATGGTCACATGGAACAGATGACTGCTGAGGAAACAGTATGTAAAAGGTAATAATGAGGAGGGGAGTGATTTGAGGAAGTTTTAAGAAGAATTTTGAAGAAAGAGGACTCCTGGCAGTTGATGTCAGGGTTGGAAGTTCAAAGGAAGGTATAAAACCAAAATCAGGAGAAGAAAACCAAAGGAGATACAAGATAAAGACTGCTCTGAGCATGAGGAATAGATCAGGAGAGAAAAACCAGTGATTTAGAAGGAGGATAAATAATAAAGAGCTTTGCAGACATGAATTAAGGGCCTGGATTTTTTGTGGTAAAGACGTCAGCTGAAGGATTGAAGCTTTCTGTACAACATTTTGAAGCTATGAAAGAAGTAGAAGACAGGTTGTGAGGAGGAAAAGCCTTTTCCAGCAGTTAAAAGAATCATGAAAAAAAGAAACAAAAGTAGTCAATGACACAGAGGAAGATTATATACATGACCCACTGATCAAAGTGAAGGCTGATATATTTTATCTAAAACTCCTCACTAATGTAAAAACCAAACCGCCCTGTTCACTCTCCGTTCCCTTCCCCCTCAGAAATTTTTCCTCAGGGTTGTGAGCCAACACTAGCTAGTTCTGGGGCAGAGGAGTAGGTAGCAAGTAACGTGTGCATCAATAGCTGTTGCTTTGGTTACAAAGGCACATGAGCATGTATAGTCGTGACAAGTTATTTTCAGCTTTACAGTGTGAAATAGAGAGAATATTAATAAAAAAAGATTATGTTACCTCTGCTTGGTGTCTCTGTGGTGGAAAGTCCCAGTGCAGTGTCACATGCTACATCATGGTGCGTAATTGTTGCTGTGTGCACCGATGACATTGAAGTCACCCCTGACGCTGAGTGCACAGAACTCATCAGCTCAGGAAGAAAAGGTTGTTACTGGTGCTGGGATATATCTTCATGAACAGTGTTTCTTAAGTGCTAGCTATTAACTTGAGTGGGAGCGGTACTGGGCACCCAGCTGCCTCTGCTGCGTGTGTGTCAGCATATAGATACCACTGAATCCTTAGCCTAGCCCACGCTAAGGCATACACACAAAAGGCACAAAATTGCAGAGCAATCTACGTCTCCCAGTGAAAATCAAGCACGGTGGGGGATCAAACAAACGGTTAGATCTCTACTGACATTTCAAAGCTTCTGCAGGCAAAGATGACAGCAGCTCAGGTTCAGGTGAAAGGTAGAGGAGGAGTGGGAATGGGGCACAAACAGCATGGTGGTGCCGCTGGGGCCCAGGGAGGCCCATGCAGGACCTCTCTGTCAGGAAAGGAGCTGTCAGCTCTGGACGGAAGCAGAGATGAACCACAGTCCTACCATGGCCAAAATAATTTCTTAAGATGATTCTAATTTTGTACGATGATGCTAATATTTGTAAGATAACACTAATGACTGGAAGTGATTTAGTAGCCCTGCTTCTGGTTTGGTCCATTCCCACCTTAGCCCAGGCACAGCTTCTGATTTGCAATCTCTGAGGAAGCATTGTGATGAATCTTGTCCTTCATGGCACTTTTTTTGGTCCTGTTGCATAGCAGGACAGTCTGAACCCCTGGGGGAGAGGACAGCTATGACAGCTTCTCCTTTAAAGGTTTGTTCTTTGAAGCTTTATGTCCGTGACATCGAGAAGGGAAGTCAATGGATATCAGTGTTAAGAGACAAAAAAAGATATTCCATTCGAAGAAATGACCCCTTCATAAAACCTGTTTGTGAACTTGAGATTTTAAACGAGTCTGACCCAGTGGGGAAAAAAAATCAAACTGTTCTGTACAGTAGAAATTCTCTGCTGGAAAGCATATAAGAAAGTTCACAGGCACTGCAAACACTAGCCCAGTGGGTAATTCTCTGAATGAGATGCACTTTGCACTCACAGCAGTACTGAAATTCAGCAGCTCCCAGGACTGAGATTTATTCCATTTTACCAATAAGAATGCAACTAATAATAGTTTTTAAAAGGCAGAATTTACCGTGTGAGTGAAGGTAAAAGACCGGATTCTGATTTTTGTAACTCTGGCTTATGTCAGATGTTATTTTGCACCACTTCATGTAAAGTACAGGTGTCACAGATGTTCAGAGAATAAACCCAAAATAAGCAGGATCTGAATCATACTCTGAAATTTTCATGCAAGGGATGTATATTGTTCTGAGTATCATTAAATTCCTTCTGCAGACAAGGAGGACCTGAGGGACAGGTCCACTCTGGGAAGGAGGAGGGTCTTCCACTGCTTGAGGACCAAATTCCGCGGTCCCTCTGAAATGCACTTTGGTCGCACTGAAACTGGGGCTGTGAAAGCTGGGACACCGCAGGCAGTGGTAAGATCCTGCAGTAGCAAGCATCTCCCGGCAAACGATCTAGCATCCATTCACCTCCAAGTGTGTGAAAGCTCTCCTCAGAGCAGAAAAGGGGTTCCCTTAAACTTAAATTTGTGCTGATGTGGCTGAACAGCCATCTCAGATAAGTATCACTCAAGAGATGAGTCTCATTGAAGTCAATGGTCTACTCCCCGCATAAGTAATCTTTGTGGACCAGGGTCTTACCCAGCCATCCTTCACAGAGCACTTTAGGTTCCTCTGAGACCATTCATTACAGTAATTTTTTTTTCTTCCCTTCCACTTGAAGAGTTTGGAAAGGTGTCAGAGGATTAGTATCATGCAAATTGTGAAAGGAAATTGTCACTAAGGTAGGAAGACTTCACAAAAAAATAGCTTAGGGGACTATACAGTATCCAGAATTAAATTTTATAGCAGTCCATAAAATTGAAGTATGAGCCAAGGGTTAACAACCTTGAATTTTGCCCTTAAAATTAGTTGAAGAAAATCTACTTCATTATAAATATGGTAGTACTATATAGTGTCCTGTTGATTGATATGCCCAAGAGCTACCTTTGTCGGCAGTCTTTTAAGCAGTTATCCTTCATTTTGGTCTTAATAGTGAGATGGGCACCTCCTTCCTCATTGGGCTATCAATTTTTACCTGCCAATACAGTTTGATGAGCTTGCTTATATGCTGCTCCGTGCCTCCTGTCAGCCAGTACATATAGTCAGCAATCATGGCGCTCCTGGTGACAAAAGCAGAATAAATGAGTGTCGAGGGAGAAAAGGATGTATATAACAGTATTTAAAAGAGGTAATATTAAAAGAGTGTAATGTGAGGTTTGTAGCAAAAGATTGCACATAACTCTCTGTCTTTGTCTATGACAAGCATCACTAAACAATTTTTTGCTAGTCAAACCTTCTGCAAGCAGACAGCCATACGTTTTCTTTAAATAACTTTTCCATATTTTAATCAGAGCAAATACTTAATGACTGTTACACAATATATTATTCTGGTTTTTCTTTTTCTTTTCTTTTTTCTTTAAAGTATTTGTGATTTAAAATATCTTATATGTAAGTACATTTCTTCTAGGACAGCATCAACACGTATAACACTCTGCATCTTGACAGACTAAGAACATCGCTTGTCTATGGCAAACTCATAGTTCACCTTTGATTAAACTGTATCTTAAAAAAAACCCCCAGCCCTAAACCAAAAGTAATCAGCTATCTTGCTACCTAATTGAGTATGCTTTAATACTCCCACTGTCTGTGACAATCATTGCATTCCTCTTTCTAGACTGAGGGATATTAAAAAACCTATTGTGCAATGGATATTAATGCAGAGTCTTAACAGACTTTAGAAAATCAGTTTGCTTTTATGGCTGCCTCTCCACACTGCTCTCCGTTTCCTTTCCTCCAGAGACTCCAAATCCAATTAAATGCGACTAGATGTAATTCCAAATTGTCACTTTAGTCAATTAAACATATAATAATCTTGTGTACCTAATTACTAGCACCAAAAGTTTATTTGTTGATGTAGTGCTATCAATGTGTACTTCTGCATGTTCCCCTTATCATTGCCTATATATTAATTGTGCTTTGACATTACTGTAAATTGAATTTCAAATTTCCCCCTAGTTAAAAGTGTCTCACAAACAGTAATCCCAATCCTGTTGTAATACCCTTTCAGAATGCACTTTCCAACGCTGTATTATGTTCTTAATGAGATATAACCAAAAATACACGGATTTAACAATAAACATTTCAAAGCAGGCCCAGTATCAGGGGGTAACATATTGTTACAAATGGGAATTAAATCTTCCCTTAGATGTTCTCACACAGCTTCCGTTAATTTCACTGGGAGAAAAGTAATTCAGTAGGATCCATGGATTTCTGCATAAGGACTGGATTTAGCCATAAGCTTTATCCAATGTTCATTCAAATCATTGGCAAAAATCCTCTTGACTGTAGTAGAACAAAGAGCTGTTTCTAATTGAACATCGTTAGCCGAGCCGGCACAGGTTGAACAAAGGATTAAATCCTCATTGCCACGAAAACGACTGGCAAAACTCTCATTGTCTCCAAATGGTTCCAGGGTTTAATCCCAGGAATGACATATGGGCCCTATGGATGAAACAGAGAAGGTAAGCTAAACGTCCAGCACTGCTGGTGATGTGTTTGAGGAAAGACCTTCACTGTGTCCTGAGGCATAAAAGAGAAATAAGCACAAATGGGGGAAGAAAAACCTGTCACGTTGTTCTGTCCCTTTGGTCTACTAGAGGTGGCCTGCATAGCTTCCAGCTCCAGTGACAGTCAGCACTGCAGTCCTGAGAAGGGGTGGTGGCCACCTCCTGTGGCTAGAAAGAAGGGACCATCCATCTAACTGCAGAGCAACTCTCAGGCATTCAAAACTTGTCATTTTGGAATTAAAGGACATTTGCAAGAGGTAATTTGCAATTTGGGCTCCTGTTGACACAGTGCCCATGACATCCAGCTTGCTACCTCCCACTCCTCGGTAGTAGCCAATGTTTTCTTCTCCCAGCATGGCTCTGCTATCAATGCTGGAGATGTGTGCAGAGCCACGGACAAATCTGGAGTCAGTTCTCAGATGAGTCACTTCACCTTTCCCTGTTTCTCAGCATCAGCTGTAAAATGCTGCCCATCATATTTGACCCATTTACCTATTTGGTGTGTGACTCCTCCTGGCACAATCTTTTCCTAATTCTTTGCAGCGTGCACATCACGGTGTTGCTCTGATCGTTACAGAGGTCTCCAGGCATCGCTGCACTCCCAACAAAACCCTTTCCTCTTTATTCTTCCCTCCTCATTTGCTCTTATTTAAATAATCAGAAGCACACTTAACATTTCAAGCATTCGTGTTTAGTATTTCAACATCTGCTTCTATCCCAGCTGGATTTCTCCTGTAGCGCCGTGCATTACATCGGGAATGGTGGGGCGCATACACAAAACCCCTCTGAGCCTTTCAAGCACCTCAATCCCAATTTTACTCCTCAGTTCCTTGGCCATCAGGGAGCACACATAGGTCAGGACAGATGCTTGCTACTGTGACCTCCAGGCTTATGAGGGACTTGAAAAGTTCCACTTTCAAAGGAAACACGAGCATTAAGGCTCTATGTGGACAGCTTATGTCCAGCCCCAAATGTGCCCAAGTCAGAGCGTTTTCTTTGAAGGCTTCTGAGGCTCAACTCACAGAACCAAAGTGACACATGCAAGAGAGAGCTGTGAATTTCCAGACGCAGGGATGCTGGTGAAATTATGCTGTCTGAATATGGTTGCAGGGCACTGAAAAATATTTAGGGACCTAACCATTCAGAAATGAAAGGACTGATAGAGGTATTTAGGCAGATTAAAAGCCTGACTCTCACTGAAATGCGTGAAGGCAGAAGGCACTGTGCTGGGTCCTTGGCTCCCACTGGCCTATAAAAATCCAGGTAAGATAGACTTTGAGTAAGAGACTTCTGAGCATGTGAGATGCTCTGAAATGAGACTTGAGTAAAATATTTGTTTGTGAAATTAAGCTAGTCACCAAACTCATTAGCATCTTTTCCTCTCATCGTGTTAGCCTAGCTGATGTATGATGTTTATCATATTAGTATATTCTATATATTACGAACGACTCAGGATAGTATATACACAACCCTATCAGCATTTCAGCAGCACGTGAGGGCCAGAGTAGGTCCTTCTTCCTATTTCCTGCAATCACGGGTGCCAGGGAAACAGGAACTTGTGAAGAGTGGATGGAAGAGGTTTCAGTACGGGTTGACTGGTCAGCAACAACCCCTGCTCTGATTTGTACTTCTGGAGTGACTTCTTAAGAGGTCAACTTTGAAGCTTGCTGAGCACTTGGGTACACAGGGTACCCAAGAATGGGAACACAGCTCCTGTTTAGACCTCTTTCTGGATGAAACGCCATGTTTTACTTTTACAGTTTTTAAAGACACTGGGATTAAACTCTGATAGTAAAAACCAAAGACATGTGCACTCTCTTCCTACTTCTGACAATCATTTCACAAGATACACGGAAATGTTTGCTTCGTATTTACAGACCCATATGCCAATTTTGAGTTACTGATTTGAAATGCTTAATAAGCATACCTGAGTTTCAGGTGATAGCCCACCAAAGAGCTCGGTTTGACCTGAGAACCGAAGGAGTTCTGATGTTACACCTTCAGGAAGATACTTAGGGGATTCCAGAGAAGATGTGACGTTTCCTTCTTTTAAAACACAGTATTTTAGATTCAAATGTGGGTTGTTGTTTTTTTTCCCCCTAGTTACCAGTTTGGGCTGGTCTGAACTTCCATAACACAACCAAAACCCATCTGCATTAATGCAGAAAGCCTCGATCCAGAGGTCTCTGGCAGGATCTGCTCCATCTGGCCACTTGGTGGTGCAGAACAATAAGATATATTTCTATACGTACAAGCAAGGAGTGCACACCACAGATCCTGAGCCATCTCCTCCAGCCCATCTCCAGACACGCACAGGATTTCTAATAAAAGAGTCAAAGGTAGGTTTTGCCATGTGACAGTTGCTGACACAGACAGCGTACAGCCAAATCCTCTGTGGCTGCCACGCAGGTCTGTGACGAGAAAATAGACAGTATGGGTGTAAGAAATACACAGTTTTCTGGAATTCAACAACATGTTACGTTGTCAAAGATGACAAGAAATCAGCATTGTTGCTAAATGCTCATATGCCCATTTACCACTGTAATCACCGGGATAAAATATGAGGGCAAGACTCAAGGTCAGCTCTTTTGGCCTTGGCGGCTTCCGTTGAGTTGCACAGAAAGGAAGGAAGCCCTGAAGGGGAGAGGAGGATGTCTTTGCAGATGGCAGAACCTTAGGAATAATCACAGCCGATGCACATTAGAGTAACTTTCCCTCTCCTGTGCCATTTGGCCCCAATGTTAAGATCAGGAGGCTGATAAGTGGCAGAAAATTACCTTTGCTCCCTGCTTCAAGTGATCTCACCTGGATCTGCAGTAAGTGGTACTAATAGAAGGCCTCAGGGGGTGCCCTACAGTGTTAGCCCTGAGTAGAGCTGCTGTTTGGAAAGGGTAAGTGTGTACCTATTTTTCCAGTTTAACAGGAACTTTAATATTCCTGATGCAGGCACCTGGGTTTTTGAGATCTCTTGTGTGGTAGTTAGAGTCTGAAAGACAAGATGCAAACTAAACTACTGCTCTCTTCTGGGTGATCTTTCTTGTTTTCTGCTGAGATTAGAAAAGGAAAATGATGTTTATGACTGGGATAAGTAGGAGGTAGTCATTTTAATGCAATTATCCTATTTGAAAAGTGAGCAAAACAGTAACAGTTAATTTTTAAACATATCCATACATGTGAAATAAATGTAAACCCATTGTTCTGAGGTTACAGAGACACTTGGAAACCAATAGGTGATGAGCAATAAACAGAATTCCAGGCTATAAAGCAGGAAGGAAATTTTTGGGGTTTACCCATGTGTTGAATAGACCCCAAATGGGGAAAAAAGTGACACTCTGCATGTAGCACCTTGATGTTCCTAAGTCCTGCAGGAACTGGGTAAAAAATTGTTTTAAGTAGGGAACTATAACTGTACTGGGCATCTGCTATAAAACTCTTCTGTCCTACCCAATCCTTCCAGGCTGGTGATGGGGTATGCACACTGTCTTTGTGGAAGTTTCTGGATCACTACTTCTTGCTAGAAAGCAGAAATGTTTCTGGAAAGGAAAAATGGCACCTGTATCTAGAAGATGTTTGTTAATATATTCTTATCTGTGCCATGGTTGCATGAGGTAAAAGTTGCTGTGTTGTATTCTGGTTACAGTGCTAATGAATATTGCTCACTTAATGGTGGCAGCTGCCATGTAAGGACGTAGGGAATGCTTTACAAGTGTGTGCTGAGTGGTGTGTGAGGAAGAGATGAGCCTTTTAAAATGACAGGGGATGCTCAAGAAAATAGGTTTCTAAACCAGGCAAGATGTTGGAATCTCTGTGACCTGGTACGAAACCAGCAGCAGTCAGCATGGATGTACCGAGCAGTTCTCTGGAGCCATGGGAGGCCACAGTGCCCGTGTGAGCTTCCCAATGAGCTGTTCGGAAGAGGGATGGGGTAGCTGGGATGAGGTACCACAAAGCTTACAGAGGGACACAGCCTGTGCTTGCTCTGCTGTCCTGTGTCTGTGCCTTGTGCTCCCTGGGTTAGGGACATACCTTGTACTGCAAATAGATTTACTTTTCTGGCAGGGAGTGTGGAAAGGCTAGTGTTGGAGGCTGCCTCATGTCGCTGACATGACCCTGCCTGAGCGAGCTGCTGTTTGGCACTTGGACGATCTCAAGTGATAAAGAATAATGTCTGTGGTGCAGAAATAATGGCTGGTAGTTTTAGACATAGACTAACATCGTATGTCGGTGTCAAATTAAATAATAGGTGGTGCGGACTTTCCTCTGGGCTTTGACTGATCCCGGTGCTTGTCAGAGCTGCTTTCATAGATCCGATTTATGAAGCGCTCCTCCTGTAGTGTTACGCTGGGGTGAGGAAGGGAGGGTGTGTCATGGACCCAGCAGAAGCCCTCGGATCCCTTTCCATTCCTCCCCATGCAATATGCTTCCAGGCAGTGGGGTGGCCCTGGGGGCTCAGTGGTCATGCGTGGGATGTTGGGGGCACCCAACACACTGGTGGGTCTGCAGCCCCCACCCCTCCAACCCCCTTCTCCCCAGGCAGCTGCTGGGCTCTGCCCCTGGCAAACCCCTGTGGCTGCCAGAGCCCTTGGTGGGCGTGAAGCCCTGCCCCCCAAGGGGATCCCAGTATGCATGGGGGTGTGTGTGTGTGGAGTTACATTGCTATGACAACCAATTAATCTCTTCCCTTTGCTTTTTATAAAATTGGGATTTTTTTTTTTTAAATTTCAGTTGAGGAGAGCTGAAACAATTAGGATAGAGGAAGGGTATAAACTCTGCTCTGGTTTGCCAGGAGGAAGCCTGGGGAGGATGCACAGATGCAAGAGGCAGTCAGCTGGTGGCTCCTGCAGTTTCTGTCCCCAACCCCAATTATTTACACATCTCCCCTTAGTATTACTGTGATGCTTAGTAAAACAGAACCTGTCACACAAACTCACCTAAATTATTCACCTACTTTTTCAAGTCACACCAAAGGGGAGTATGGACCTGAACTCATGCAGAGGGCTGAAGTTTATTACTTGCAGACCTCCTTTGCTTTTCAGCTGGTGGGATTATCTAGATTGCTGTTTGTGTTTTGTTTCCTTTTTAAATGGGAATGTCAAAAAGCTGAGTCAGCCATACCACAGCTATTAAGATCCTAAAACTTCTTCTTCCATAAGGGTTGCTTACCCCTACTCCATGCAGTCAGATGAAGATGAGTTGTTTGTTCTGGCAGAAGGACAGACAGTCTGTTTTCCTCTACATGTATACAACTAATTTCAAGTCACTAGTGTTCTAGCTGGTGATAAAAGAGCTATCTTAAGCTCTTCGCAGAACACAGTGACACTGTTAAATCAGCACAGCATTTTGATTAGCAGAAAGATGAGAGCTATGCAGCTTAATGACAAAAAGGGGGTAAAATCCCTCCTGTACTTAAAACTGGTTCCAAAGCAAATAGGTGGCCATATTTTTCTGTAGGCTACAAATTTTCATCTTACTACTGATTCAAGGCTATTCAGTGTCAGCAATAGCCTATGCTGTTTTGAGTAAAGAAGAAAAACGGCTTTCATGCCTTATTGCTCATCTGGTTAGACCTTTTCTTGTAGAAGCACAGCAGGCAGCTGGGGGGTCACAGCTTATGGGCTTAGTGACTTGAAGGATGCACAGGTGCTGATAATTTCTCCCTTGGGAGCTTTGGGGCTCAGCCATGGGTGTGAGTTTTCTTTCTAGCACTCTTGTCCTTGGAAGCAGGGGCTGGTGGTTTGTCTGCTCTGTCCTTGGAGGTTGCATGGCTCTTCAAGGTTCTTCTGCACCTCATGCATCCCCTTGTGCATTTGTGTCCTTTATCTCATCCTTCCTTGAGGTAGCAGTCCTTGTTCTGCTTGGAAGCTGAGTTCTCCTTGGCCCTCTCCAAGAGCTTTGGTTTTGGTAAGGATGGGAGTCCAGGACCCTTTTCTGAACTCTCGATTCTGGTTATTAAGTGATCTTTTGGTCTGCTGTAACTGTGTCCTGTGTCAGTGTACTTCAGTAGCTGCTATTGGAGGCTAATCCCGAGCCTGAATATCTTCCAATACCTAAAACTTCCTGGTTACTTCCAGGCTAAATTTATATGTTTATGCCCATTTGTTCAAGGGCCAACCAAGATAGTCTTCTTACTGAAACAGGTTTTGTCCCTTTGGAGATCTAATCTTTACTATGTTTGTCAAGAGCAGTCTTCTAACATCAGAGATACCAGTAGAGGACAAATATATTTACCAGCTGACATCTTAGCAAAAGTGGCTGTAGCCCATTGGAATTCATCCTTTGCAGATGCTGTGACCCCGTGGTGGTGTTTCCAGGATTGCTTTACAATGGCAAATGGCCTCAGGCTGCACTCTGTGGTGGCATCCTATCAGTGCTATCCTGAAGGAATCACTGTGCAGCTGGCAAAATCCAGCAGTGACGCAGATGAGGGTGTATCTGACTCCTTACATCAGTTCAGGTGCCTGTGCGTTAAGACTGCTTTACTCTTACTCTCCTGATCCTGGGCAGTGCCAGTGAAAATCACACATAGAGGAGCTTGAGAGATGCTTAAATTAGAGCTGACCCCACTCTATGACTTTCTCTGAACTGAGAATTTGGTCTGGTGCCTCCTCAGAGACAAAGTCTTGAGGGATCTTGGCTTGACAGGTAGGCTGAGTTTAATGTGATTATCTGTGCTGCTCATACCAAGCAGAACTGTTCACAACTGCTCCTGATCACATACCCATACAGTGTTCTGGATGTATTTAATGGACTGTGTGCTAACTTAGAAATCATATGAGGAGGTGGGAAGGCACAGGATGCTTAAAAGCAGAAAAAGAAATAGCAACCATGTTCTTGTGCAAAAAGCAAGCAGAAATAAACAGCTCATGCTAGCAAATTCCATTTGTACTTCCAGAAGCTGGAACTGAGTGTCTGTGTGCCATGGTCTGCCTGTAAGGAGCAGAGTACATTCTGCACTGTTAGTGGGGTTTGACGGCGACCAGTGACTCCAGTGGGATGACAGAAGCAGCGCTAAGCTTAGTTTAACACAATCTGCAGAAGCAGCTCCGCACAGTTGCTATAACACTATGTTAAACTAGGCTAAACTCTGAATACTGCTATAGTCACTGCTTTTGGAACTGCTCTGGAGTCTGTCAGAATGTTCCTCTCCTTTACAAAATACATAATCTCATTTAAAATCATCTAGTTTCCTGAAAGCTACTCAATGTGAGGGGAAAAAAGGCTGACACAGTTCCCTCTTGCCTGCTGAAGTAGTAAACTTACTGATTGCTTATCTACAGCAACACCAACCATTTTTTTTATTTTTAAAATAATATTTATGAACACCTTCTTGGTCCATACTGACTTCTCAAATATGGGCATTTATATGTATTGCTCCTTAGGGAAGATCAATTTCTGAAAGGTTTTGGTTTTTTTTTTAAACTTCTGTTGTTTAAAGTCTTCTGTGTGACTTTTTCAAGAGGAAAAGCCTCTTTTTTTTTTTTTTTTCCCCCTCTAGCTCTCCAAATGCTTCTCTTCATATCATTTCACCTGTTGGGATGCTAATGAATTTTGGGGGTTGAAAAGTATCCTGGGCAGGATTCCACACCTGTCGGAAAGCAACATGCTCCCCTAACACAGCTCTAAAATGTCTGGCTCATCAGCATACCTCAACTGTTGAGGATACAGTAGATAATTATTTCTCTGAATCAACATCCCAACAAGATTTTGGGAGGAAGAGACTGCTACCACTGGAATATAAAAGGAGATCTGGGAAGTTGTCACAATACTTTGTTTTTAAGCAAAAGGTTTCCCTTCCTTAGTTTGAAATGGTTTGCTTTGCAAAGTAAGCTGGGTTTATGGTTGTTGAAATATTCCAGGTTTATCTAAAGTCATGTACCTAAAGAAATTGGAACAACATGGGATTTTCGTGCGTGGTTTTGTTTTAGTTGTCTTTTTTGTCCTGGGGAACCAAATTCTTCTTCCTGTCTTGACAGGTGAAAGCTAGTGGGGTTTACTTTGACATAATCTCCAGGTCTGTCCTGCAGAAGAAGTGCTTGTCCTGGAGTTTTTTAGTTGAAGTCCAGCACAGAATATTGAAATTCATCTTCCCAAATCCTCTCTGTGACTCTGCTTGGATAAAGTCTCCTTTCCACTGCCTATGCAAACTGTTTTGCTGTGACTTGAGTAACTTCAGAGCTCTACCCACTAGCATCCATCTAAAATGATGAGCAAAGTGACCCCTTTGGTCTCGCACCTATTTTGCACTAACTGTTCTGCCATTAACTAGCTAATGATTTTTGAAATATTTAGTGATAAACCTTGTGGTCTTCACCTGAACAGTCCTCCCTAGATATCTAATGTTCGTAGTACTGATGATAACATAGAAAACCACCCTTGGATTTCCTCATGCAGTTCTCCCATTTAAGCACATTAAACAGTTAAAAACTTGTGCTACATGTTGAAACTTCTAGTTTTTGGCAGCATTAACACAAGCATACAAGCAGAGCTTCCTCTTGCAGGCTTTCTTCCTGCCAGCAGTTCCCATTCACACCAGCAATCTCATCAGCTATACGTAGGCTAAATTTTGCAGCATACCACACTGTACCCTGAGATCTTGATTACTTTTTAAATTCTCAATCTTTTTTTCTTTTTTCTTTTTTTTTTCCTTCCCCCATACACTAGAAGCACACCTGAGCTTCTGCCCAGGGTTATAGGGAAACCAGCAAATGGAAGATGCTTGTGTGTGTCTATCTGTGTAGCTTTTTTAACCAGGGCAGCCCTGCAATGTGACCAGGGCTCACCCCTGTGCCTGAGAACAAGTCCTCCTACAAGCCTTAGTCTGACTGCAACTAGGGACATAATTGGGATTATTCATGTTAGGCCAACTGGGAGGGTTGGAGCTCTGCTGCATGCAAGATCATATACACAAAGCCAATGCAAAGCTCCTGCTGATTTTGGAAAAGCCTGGATATAAGATGATATCCTTACTACTGAGAGCTGGAATGAAAGAGATATAGAGAAACCATTAGAAATCCATGAGCAGCACAGTACCTTGCAGCTTCAGAGTATCTCTCTAAACACCTAAACGCAGCAGCCTGGCGCAGGTGATTCCGGAAATAAGCTGGATTCAGAATAATGCTCCTTTAAAAAGAAGAGAGAGGAGCACATTTAGATTTCTAATTATTAAATCATTAAAAGCTACTAATAGTCAAACTGTGACTAAGACTCATACTGTATACAATCATATACATCTCAACACTGTACGTCTCAAATGTAATACGAACTATCACTTTCTCTTGACAGCTGTGATACACAAACAAGTATTATTAATGGTTTTATTGAGCTTACAGCATAAATGCAGTTTCATTAGGGTTTTGTGTATTGTTTCAGGAAAGAAGTTCCTCTGGTAATACTCTGTATTGCCTTTAGCTTGTAGAGAACATAAGCAAAAATCCTACAGCACAACTTCATGTTAACCCCTAGCTCCACAAATGTGGGTGACACTTGTCTGACAAACTCGAGTGACAGTTCTATGACCCATCTACCTGGAAAAGCTGTGCATCTACGATGTCTTTTAATATTCACTTGGAATATGTTAAAATACTTTTCTGTCTGGGTGATGGGTTCTACATGGATGGACCTTGGCATGTTGCTTAGACCCTTCACTTTAACAGATGCAATGTGAGGTGTAACAAATTACAGGCTTTAAGGCAATATCAGAAAGAGATGGAAGGGTAAAAATAGCATAAGCTAAGCAGCTAGCCTGGCAGGCAGGGCCTCCCTCTGATGTGAGTTGGGGGAGGTCAAGAGTGACAGCTCCTTCTACATCTAATTAGTTCCAGTTGAGATACCAACAAGTGACTGGCTTCTCTGGTCAGCACTTCTCCAGGTGTTTGGAGGAAAGGTACATACAGCATGTTCTAGCATGCCAAGTCTTGTATTTATCATTGCATGCATGTTTTATAAAGTACTTAATAGCAGTTTATGGCATCAACAGAGAGCTTAATGTTACATTCTGTTAGAAAGAATACTTGCAAACTGGCTTTTGTTTTCTTGTTGAAAGCCTTGAATGTCATGCTAGCATAGAAAACTTCTGCTCTTGTGATTTCAGTCTAATAATCATGGACATAATAACCAAATCATTTATTAAAGTTTATTTATCTGATGTAAATGAATAAACTGACATATATGTGTAAACACATTCAGCTATAAGTTCACATTTATGGGAACACCTAGTGCATTTTAGAAGACCCGTACCAGTCTTTCCTGTATGTATTCAGCTCTCATGGACTGTATGTCTGGCCTTGAGAAGGAGCTTCTCAAATAAGTTAAATCCTAAAAGTGTCTCCAGGATGCTGTAGGCTTGTGAGTCAAGTTCACCCTGCAGGCACTTTTTCTAAGACTTACAGCAAGCTCTGAATCTGTGAGTAATTGGATATGTAAGGAGTGGACCAGTAGATCAGAGAAGCTAGTGCTGGGGCCCCTACATCTGTTTTGTAGATGGTTTGGGTTTTGGTTTCAGATTAGACTTAGTGTGCTTCCCTAACTTCCCCGTGCACGTTGCTCAAAGCTTTCTTGGAGGTCCACTGTTGCTTTGGATTCCTGTGCCTTCCTTAGGTGGTACCTGTGGCTTGTGCACAGCTCATGCACTTTCTCTGAAATTATTCTAGTTTGGGAGTACTAAAACTGGTCTGCGCACCATCTAGGGTGCAGAAGTGTAGGAAACTGGGTTAAGTGCATCGCAATCCTACTATTCTGCCAAACCAAAATGGTACCTTCGGTGTTGCCAGGGCTGTTTCTTCTTCAGGCACAATAAACCTTTAGTCTGTATGAACAGAGCTGCTCTGTGCTCTGGAGATGCAGCGCTACTGGTCACCATCCTAAGGTAGTACAGGAATTGGAAAGCATCTCAGAACTATGTCTTGCTCAGAATGGTGGACTGAGCTGCAGCATTACCGTGAAGGTACCCTTCTCTCTGGAAAGGTGTGTGTGGAGAAAAACTAGTGACAAATAATATCCTTTAACTTAAGGCATTACTGGAGGAACTGCAGACCTTGGTGATGGAAGGCATGTCAAATGCTGAACTGTAATCCAGTGCATGAAACAGCATGGGCTGTTAAAAACCAGTTACTCTTATTGAGGAGAATAAAAAAGGTGATGCCAACAGCATATGCTGCAGTTGTTGGTCAAACATGGTTCAGATCTGACATTTTTGGTGACCAGTAGTGTCATCTAACTTAACCAAAACAAAATCATCAAAAGATCAAATGCTATTGGCATTTCTTGTTTTGGTCAAACCATTAATACTTTACACAGAAGACAACCAGTACTTCTGCAACCTACTTTGAAAGAGATTATTGCTGCTGTAAACTGTAGTCAACAGTTGATCATAGTAATATTGATTTTTTTTCTTCTCCCTTTTTTTTTCCTCTCTAAGCTATCAGTTCTACCACTGTAGCTCTATGAGGGGAAAAATTAAAAAATCAATAATTCTGTGGTAGTTAGCAACACATTTTCTGTAAGTCTTTGAGCAGGATGTGCTGTGATAGGCTCATAATAAATATAGAACTGTGGCAGACTTCAAAAAAATTAGATATCGGATCTCGGTTTTTCCATATTGTGGGTTTTTTTTATATACTAGTCTTAAAAAGATCAACTACTTCTCTTGAACTATAAATTCTAAACTGAAAAATATTATGGTGCACCCTAATAGCTTGAGCAAACATCAGGAAGCTACTTTTGACTCCTGGCAGTGTGGTTTGATGTTGCTAGGTTCTCTGTGGCCTATACACTAACAATATTTATGCTGTATTACTTTCCTACCCAAAAGCAGCCCTTTGCTGTATTGATGCAGCTCCTTTATGCAGAGAAGGGCAAATTTAACATTGGGTGCACACTAAAACGTGTGGAGCTATCTGCTTTTAAATCTGACTCAAATGTGTTTTGAGTGATTTTGGTGAAAAGGAAAAAAATCTGAATGAAAATAGGAAGCAAAGGAATTCTCCAAACAATGGTTAAGAGGAAAACCCTAATTCCAGGAAGTTCTCCTTCAAGAGCAGATGGGGACCCATCTGGTCAGCCAGAAATGTGCCAGGCTGTGCATACTGAGAACAAGTCCATGCTCCAAGATCCACCTCCAGCCATGAGCAGTCTTGATGCTAGGCTGGTTAATCCAGTAATTAATTATGAGGGATGTGTTTTGAGATGCCTAAAAGAAGAATTAGGAAGGGAAGAAGGTGGTGGATGCACTGGCTGGAACATGGTTGGGACACTCTGTGTGGTGGCTTGTGCCATGAGCAGAAGTGTTGGTCTGTTGGTTTTTGTACTTGTGTGCCTCTTGTGGCAGCTTCAGGTGGAAGTAGTTTCACCAGGAAATGTGTGAAAATGGATAGCTCTTATTTTGGGCAAAGGAAAACTCCTAATCCACAAAACTGCAAATAAAGTCACTACACTTGAAGATTAAAACTTGTGTTCTTGCCAGGTTTTGCCCCCATCTGTCAAATGACTAGGCTAAAGTAAACTTGAAATAGATTTTCATTTAGTTTTCATCTTCACTGTAATCCAAAGACTGCCCTGTTAAAAGCCTTTCGTAAATCATTTGGTCAGTTTTTCTCAACAAAACAGTCCTTAAGTAATGCTGTATATCAGCCTCTTTTTTGACATTTTCATTTTTTCATCTTGACATCTTCTCTTAAAAATAATACAGTGTTTGTTCTATTATCTTTTTTCCAAACTCTGAAGGGAGGGGTATGGGAGGGTGTTGAGAACAGGCATCCACTCTCTACCCAACACAGCAATTGGAGTGTGCAAATCAAAGGTGCATGCCTCAGTCTGTGGCTTTTTCTCCAAGTGTTTCTTTTGCTGTTACTGCCTGACGTTAAGGAAATAGGTGTGGCAAGAAACTCGGACTGCTATATCAAGCAGGCTGTTAGAGAAAAGGCAGTGTGATTTCTAAGGTGCACATTCTCTATTGAATTCCTTCCCAAATTCAACGGGGATTTAACTCTAATCTGACTGACGTGAAAAAGTGCCTATGCTACTACACACCACATCATTTGTGCTTGGCCTTTACAGGCCAAGGAAAAGTCGATGAGGTGATTCTACAGATGAAACAAGTGAAAAAATACACTTCACCGCTAAAGCAGATAAACTAATTTTTCTTGCTAGTGCTGTGAGTAAAAGATAGCTTGTTCATCGGGGTACGTGCAGTTATTTCTTTAATTAGAGTGGCAGAAACTGCTGCTTAGTTGTTCATGCCATCCCATGATACAGTGTGGTCTTCTGTACAAATGCATTTTAATAGTCAATTATAATTGACTATCGGAGAGGAATTCAATTATAATTGACTATTAGAGAGCAATTAGGTGATTTATCAGAAGTAAAAATGCAGCCTTACAGCAATACATGTAAGAGAGATGTAAAGCTGGCCCAGATAGGTATGACAGCATGCCGTGCTGGGATGTTCACGTGTCACTCGTTTGGAGTGACTGTACAAGAGTCACAGAATCATAGGGGTTGGAAGGGACCTCAAGAGATCATTGGGGCCAACCCCCCTGCCAAAGCAGGTTCCCTAGGACAGGTCATACAGATAGGTGTCCAGATGGGTCTTGAATCAGAGATGGAGACTACACAACCCCCTGGTCAGCCTGTCCCAATTGTTCTACATATTGGTGTCGTCACTGAGGTGTTCTTCATCACAACACTAAATGCAATGTCCGTGCAAGTGATGTGTCAACTAGTTTTTAGCCGAACCATGTATTCAGTGGCTGTAGACTAATACAATGCTTTTATCTTCAGTGAGTACTGTCGATCAGTACAGCTGGTGATCCAGCCCCAAAATGCTTACAATGAAGCTGACAAATCCTGTACAATTACACTGAATCTCAGCTTGCTTTTTTTCCCCCTTGTTTCATCTATATGGCAGGTAGCTTATCTGCTGTGTAGTGCTCATCTTACATTTGTTTGAGTCTGCTGTGCTCCGTTCTGTGATCCCAAGGGCTGGTTTAAGAGTTCAGCTCTACTAGAGGCAGCCAAATTCCTGATCTCTGTGGTATCCAGGAATCAACCTCGTCATTTTTTCCTGCAGTTTGCCTGTGCAGCTATGCAGTGGTTTTATTTAAGCTTTATTTGTGGACCTCATGGTTGTATGTTTGCTTGCAGCCAGCTTTGTATTCCAACCTACTTCTCCCAGTGCTGTTGTAGGGAGCCAAGAGGGATGTATCTTGGATACGCAAAAAGCCTTGTGGGCTTCCATGCTCTGTGTGAGAGTTTGCTAACGCTGGCACCCTGAAGAGGAAAAAAATCTCCCTGTTGCAACAAACATGGAAATACTTGGTAGGCTTGTGAAAGCAGGCATGCAGAAGCGCTTTCTCCCAAAGAACAAAGTGTGGTGGCTTCAGTGCTACAAGGCATGAATCATTAAAGGGAGAAGAGTGTCTGTGGTGAAGAGATAGGAGGGAGGCAGAGCCTTTCCTCAGCTTTGTTTTGCTTTTTTGGTAGCTGGACAAGTTCATACCTGCTTGGTCCATGGGCAAGTTTTCTTTCCATTGCCACCAAATGCCAGGCTGTGACTGTGCCCTGCTCCCTGGGATCTGCTTTCCCTGCGCTAGCACTCTGGTCCATGAAAGAAGGAGCACCCTTCCTGCCCTGGCCAATCTCTTTTTAAAGAAGTGACGTGATAAATTAGATAATGTCAATGTTTTACAGAAGGAAGCTAGAGGACAGAGAATCTAGGACCACTTGATAGATGTAGCTACATGAGTAGCAGTACCAAATGCTGCTTCAAGGCAAATTGGGCAGAGGCCAGAATGGGGGTCTCTAGTGGTAATCTGACAAATCATTAAAAAGCCCTTCCAAAATAGTTGTCACCACAGAACCAAACAGCCAGCTGCAAACAGGCAGAAAAGCTTCTATTAAACTTGGGCGGATCAAGGAACAGGAGCAAATTCTCTGACACTGAAGGAGGACACTTGACTTGTCTTCATGCAGCTGTATATTTATTTTTTTCTTTTGTAAAACCAATCAGAAATCAATGTGGTTATGGCATCTATGGGCAAGGACCTTCACTGCGCAGGAGAAATCATCTAAAGAAGTTTTCATATCTAAACAGACAGGAAGGGAGGAAGTGTGGGTTCCCAAAAAAGGTTTCACACAACGCCTTTTCTCTGTCAGTGAAGTGAAATATAACTGCCATGCTAAAAGGTTTTGCAGCAGCAATTTGCTTTGAATTGCAAGCATAAGATAAATGTGCTATATAGGTCTCGATTCCTCAGCTGTGAAGGTGGTAAAAAGGAGAATGTTCCCTGGTCCAGAACAAAAAGATATTTATAAAGATCTTGTTTCAAAACTCCCAAAACATCTCAACTAGAGATACTCTGCATTCCCTGCCTTGTTTGCATAATGTACTGCCCACTCGCTTTCCGCCTGTACAAGTAGTGCTTTCTTGACCACTGATTTTTCTAATGCTGCTAGGACTGCTGTCATGTATCTCAACTCTTATAAAACAGTTCAATGTTCCTAGACTTTTTGTTCTGCAAGGATCTGTGGTGTTTTGTTTTTTGTTTTTTCTTCTTCCAGGGTATTTCTGTTTTCCAAATAAGCTTTTCCTAAATAGGATCCCACCAAGCATTGTGTAGATGAATGTTTTTTGCAATATAGCATCACCAAAGTCAAGGAAAATGCTGCTTTTGGATGCCCAATAGAGGAAGTTGCAGACAATAAAATAGTAACTATGTCACTGATCCTCAACTCTGAATCACTTGCTGTTTCCGGGTTGGTGTATCAGAATCCATACACTTCTCATTTAAAAAGTAATAAAAACTTGAGTTACAGAGGAGTATTTGAAATGCTGCATGAGAGAAAATTATTTTAAGGGTATTTCTGGTTTATATTATCCAGAGCATCTCAATGGAATAGCTTTGTATTAATAATATCTCATCTATTATGTATATTGCAATATGCCTAACACAATTGCTGAAGTAATTAGGTGCTGCTAATTCTTGTCTTTCTTTTCTCTTCCCTTTTCTGAGGAGGTAAAGAGATTAGGAAAGTAGTTTAGAGCAAAGTATACATTACACTACAGACTTCCCACAGATGAGGAGCATCAGCCATTATGTTTCTCAGTTGTGGGGCTTTTTTTCTAATTCCAGCTAAAAATCTATGCTCTTTTGAGTTCTTCTATCTCTGTTTTAATGGTCACTGACTGCACTAGATCATAACATCATTGCATTATTTATGTTTTGTTTAATACTTGATTAGAATTCCATCTTCAACTTGTAAGTAGTCCTGGTTGAAAGGTGTGAAATAAGGAAGTTGGGGAATGAAGAAGTATCTGAATATTGGCTACTTAGTCTGAAGGTTCTGAATTAATCTGGATTAATAAATCCTGATTTATCCTGTCTATAGTACACCGACCAAGTTTTGAGATGCCTTTTTTCTGAGGGATACTACATAAAGCTCAACCATTAGTAATTAATTTAAACCTTTTGTAAGTGTTCAAAATGTCACCGGGAACAATGCAGAGGATTTAGAATTAAATCTGTAAGGCTTCAGCCTCTTTAGATTATTATTTTTCCCCACTGTGCCTCCATAAGAGATTCTCTGTTAAGTCATCACTAAAGCAATCGTGTACTTCTTAACAGAGGTGCTATTTTCTACTTCATGTGTCTCCCTATGAATTGTGCAAGAGGCATTAGAGAGCCCTTCCTTCTACCAAACGCATAAAAAGGCAGAGCAGAAAAAGCTTACAGATTTATTATGTTCTCTGCATTGCCTTTCTGCAAGGGAGGGAGAGAATTGGCAGCAGGTTGTGCTGCGGAGTTGAATCTGCAAGGACACAGGAAAATCTTTGCTAACCCCCAAAGATTTTTAATAGTTTGGTACGGCAGTCCCTGACATTACAAACACATTTCTCAGGCGTTACTGAGGGATAATGCTAAAGAAAGATGCCACGAAGTCTGATTCTTTTTCCTTCCCTTAGCCCTTATGTCCACAACTTCCATATGGAGCGAAGTAGGACAGGGAGCGAAGCCCATAAATGCTCTAGGAGAAGGCAAGTAGTAAATCTTCCAGGTGGCAATTCCCAATGCACATCCCACCACCAACCATAAGCTTCCTATGGCATGGTGGCAATTCTGCTGGGAAGAGGTGTGACCACCTATGGTAGGCAGTCTTGCTGTCCTGCTGAGGAGCTTATTTCCAGAGAAGCTCTATGCCACCAGTAGCCAAGCTCCAGCTGGGCAGGGAGTGATGAAAAGTCGGCAGAGATGAAATAAAATGCTTTTTCTCATTTGCTGCTGGGTGACACCTTTTCCATGCTTTCTAGTGCTTGATCCACATGTAGGATATCTGCAAACAGCAGCCTGTGTTTAGGCAACTGGATCAAGCCATGTGTCTGCTGTTCTTTGAATATTGTGTGCCATGAGGACCATGGCAGCTGAGGAAATGCAACTGCAGCAGCAAGGACCATATTTCCAATAAAAAGCTTCTGTGTTATTTTCCCATGTACAAGCAGCAAGTCACATACTTTAAATGTAGATTAATTTTAGCTTGCTTGGAGGGGAAAAATCAAAATAAACAAAGAAACTGTTAACGGGATATAGAATCCCAACAACAAAGTTGTGTATCATGTCTTGAAGGATCCTACATGTTCAGTTGTCGTGGAGTTCAGCATTACTCTCAAATTTCAAACAAAATTGACTCTTAACAGTTGCTGAACCACACACATGATGCACCATGGGTTGTTTTTTCCCCATGCCACTGCAGCTTTATGGATTTCTCTGAGCCTGGCCCTCTGAAGAGGAGGCATAATTGGGGGACTGCTCTGCTGAAATCCTGTGCTCTGCTTCAAGTTTGTTTTCATTTGGGGGCAAAAATTGAGCCACTGACATTATTAGGCTGAACAACATAAGGCCTAAGTACTAATCTGAGGTTTCTTAGTCAGTTCTTGACTTCTCAGACCTTCACTGTTTTGCCATCTGCTGTAATTGAAAATTGCCTTCTGCAACCAAAGGGAAAATCTAATTTCTCAGCAAGCCATATGGGGTTATTAAGATCATTAAACCCCGGTATGCCATAATGCCTGGGCCAAAAGGACCACAGGGCATGTAAATATTGTGTGATTCATTTTATAGCTTCAGACTGCAAGTTAGGAATTATTTTGATGGCTATCTTATGATGAAAAATGGTGGTCAAGTAGGTTACTGCAGATGTTGCTTGGTGAGGTCAATCCATGGCATGTTTGTTCAAAGCTGTGACAGATGAGAAGTTGTTTTAATAGTGTTTGATTGCAAAGGGTAAATCTTTTGTATCAGCCTGACAAATGATCAGAACCCAGCCTGTGTCCTCAATTGTGCTGGTGATGCTAAAGGCAGCCCTAATTTTTGATATTAAGAAACTAGAGAATACAATTTCTACTTTGCAGAAGGACCCTGACTTGGCTTCTCCTACAGGATCTAAAGCTGATGATACAAATTGTACTACCTTTCCTTTCTTAAGAATGGGAAAGCTATTCCCCTGAAGATGCCTGCTCTTGAACACTAAAACCAAGCTGCTGGAATTACTGTTTTGTTTTTTTTTCCGATTTCTCTAGTTGTGATACTCTGAGATTTCCCTCTAGCAAAACCCACCTCTATATATTTGATACAACTATGTGTGAGAATACTAAAGCTGATTTTTTTGTTGTTGTTAATAAGGCTTCAGATATGAATGCAGGAGCTGTGAAATTTACATGAAATTAAGGGAAGAATAGTTCAGTAAATGCAAATAAATGCAGAAACGAATATTTTAATTTGGATTCATGATTAATGCCAAAGGATTACCAGCAAACCATTACAATGTGGTGATGACATAAAAACTCAATGGGAATAAAAATTCTATATGCACTAGTTAACTGATAGCAGTAAGCTATTTTTAGTAGGAGAGCTTGAAGTAATTTATTTTTCTTTTTGAAAAATATAGCTATTGATTATATTTCGCGTTCTAGCGTTATGTTAATTATGCCTCGGAATATATATATATATTTACTGGTATACTATTGTATCTGTTCCTGCATTTTAAATTATGACAACCACGGTCAGTAGATTTATTCCCATTCTGCAAGTTATTAAATGAGTTATATTGAAAATAAGTATTACTGATTGCCACTTTGCTTTGTGCTATGTAACTGGAGGAGTTAAGAACAAATTGATATAATTATATCTAAGAAAGAAGAGTGAAGACTTTGTTTTCCCTCTGCTTCAGTTTTTCCAGAGATCTCAATCTAACAACATGTATTTTCTCTGTAGGTCATGAGTTTCTGTAGGTCATGGTTTCTGTTTTAAGACAACTGAGACCAAAGCATGTCTCAATCAGCTTTAGTTTCTGTAGCACTGGGGTCAATACATCTTATTATTTTGAAATCAAGATAATGTAAAGGAGGTAAAGAAAAGTATTTATTTCCTGTCCTAGTTATAAATCTAAATAGCTTCCTCATTTTAGTGTTCTTGGAAACCACAGTTAGAAGAAAAGAGTGATTGTCAGCATTTTTCCCAAAGTTGAGAGTCAAATTTATATGTGTTTGTTTTCTTTTCTTACATGGTCACTGAGATGCCATACAAAAATGTGGTTGGTCTTTAGTTTGCATGAGGAGTGCAGTTTCATTGGTAGCGTGTTTCTTATTTATTTATTAAATACTCTACCTGAAAAGGAGTACAGCTGGTATGCCCTGGGAGAGCACCTACTGCTCTCCACCCCCTCAAGGGTATTCAGGCCTCCAACCCAGGTAGTATGTGGAACTGGCCTGGAGGATGCACCTCCATGATATGGACAGGCTCACTGTGGGCACAGCTCTGCAGACAAAAAGTGCTTGGTATAGGGAGGGGATGGGAGACAAAAACCTTGTCATTACCTCAGGGTTTTCAGACTTCCCATGACTTTGTGTATAGCTGAATGAACCTGCTGCTGTGATGGCATTGCACTTCTACACCAGCACATTATTCTTCACCACTGTCTCCTGTGCATTAGGTGCTAGCAAGTGCCTCCTTTCTGTTGTTGTTGTAGTAACTACTCTTTTTGTAGTTACATTCATTTGAGATGATTGTACGAAGAAATCCTCGCCCTGTGCTAATTGCAATGTCCATCCTAATACATCTCATACAAGAGAGAAAGTGAACAGAGACCTCAGTAATGAAGTATTGCTGGCAGGACATGCACGTGCTTAACAGAAACCATCGTTATGCCTGCATGCTAATTAAAGGCAGCACAAACCCAGCAAAATTCCAATTCATCTGAAACTAATGGGAATTTCATCTCCACCATGTACAAGTTTTGTTTCTGGCTTCTTTATGTATTGCTGGTGGTGCTGTTCTTTTTGATGTGGATCACAAGGGAGTCTATGAGGATTTATGCAATGAAAATAATTTTAAGCCATCCCCGACCTAATCTGGCTCAGAGAAGATCAAGAGCTCACAACATTATTACTGTCATATAAGGCTCAGCATGTTTATATTTGTGTAGCTTCAGTCTTAAGGGTCCCCTCCACCATGCATGTGACTAACCTGCACATCCTTCCCTACTGCATTATCCAAGCAGTAAATGTATATGTGGCTATTGTGGCTTAATGTCTCAAGTTTTGAGAATTAGTCCAATCTAAACCTCAGTGCCATGTGTTAGTTGTATGTTATTGATTCCTCTTTTCTCCTTATTAGACTGAGTTTTCCTGCAAAGGACTTTTTCATAGTCTTTGCTTATTTTTGATGTCAGTCTTAGCAATGCATCCGATCAATATTTATTTTTACCTGTGTGAGTGACTCAGAGCATCATTAGGCTTCTTCAGTTTTAAGTAGCAGGTTGCAAGATTTGTCTCGATAAAACTGGCGATACTGGAAATATCTTCTGGAGATGACTCAAAGGGAATGTCTATAGCAGGACCTTTACTGCACAGCTGTACAAGAAACAAAAATGTTATTTACTGATGTTGTAATACACCTTTTGTTAGGTAGAAATGCTTTTAGTAACTGATAAATGGAGAAACGGACATCGAAGTAAAATATAACCTGACTTTAACTAGAGTTAGCACTACAAAAATCAGTAAAAATACATGTGAATATAATACAAAATGCAGCATTGTCTTCCCAGAAGAGTGAGTCAAGAGAGGAGATAATAAACTTAAAAGCACTGTTAGGAAGGGGACTGTATTTTTCCCTATTTTTAAAAATAAAGGCTCAACTTCAGGCTCCCAAAATCCATGGCTATCTTGAGATGGAGGTCAAAGGAGAAGTCTCAGGCAGCTATTTACTTGTTTCAATAAGCCAGTGGTGAACTCTGCCTTAGAATCTGCTGCCTTTGTCCCAGGGGTTGGACAGCAGAGAGTGGTACAAGGCAAGGAAACTGTCCCCATGTTTAATGGAAGGACTCGTCCTTCCAGAAAACTGCTATAAAAATGTAAAGAGGATGAGCCCAAACATCTTTCCCATTTCTTGAGCCATATAGAATTTGGCAGAGAGAAACTTCATATTTTCTGTTTAAAAAAATAATAAAATACTCTTTTCCTGCTGGATAAATAGCCTGCTGTTCATCACAGCCAGCAACTTTCTCATTAAATAATGTTCTATTCAATAATGTGCATCATTAGACTTGGATAACCCACAACTTAAAGTTTCAGAGAGTCCTCAGCACTCACGGGGGGTGAGCATTACAAAGAGCTGCAATACCTTCAATCCTCAAATCTCTGTTTTATTGATTGACGGGTACCCTGATTTTGTAATGCCAAAGAATAGATAAAATTAGCATTTAGTACTTAAGAAAATTCAACTGTAAGCAAATAGATGGAGTCAAAGAGCCCTCTCTGTAAGGGCAATAAGCCTATAGTGCTTCTAATGAAAATGCAATTCAATGTCCCTTGCTTGGATAAACATCCCTAACAGGATTGTTTAGTGTGCAATGATTTAATCTGACTGACTTCACCATGAATCAGCTTTAAAAGTAGACTTCTAATAATGATTAGCAAATTAATATTTGTCTAGGCTGTGTGTTTAAGGTCTTGTACCACAAGGAGAGAAGTGCTGAGGACCCTTACAGCTCTGATTGGCAACTCCAGCCTAATGTGCCTCTGCTTTAATTGGGGTGTAACCAGGGGACTCTCACGACAGTTCAGTTTTGCCAGTCACCAGAGCTTGAAGATGGAAGGAGGATGACCTGGCCCGTCTACCTAGCTTCTCATCACTAGTAAGTTTGGTCATAGTAATTATTTTCTTGTGCCTACATAGTTGAACTTTAGGAGGTGCAATGTCAACTCAGCAGTTTGAGATCTCTTTAGAAGATTAAGTCTGTCAAGAAAAAAAGGGCTTCTATAGATGCATCTTTCTTCCCACGTGTGATCCTTAAAAGCAAGAGGGATTACAGACCCACATCTACACTTGGCACCTACAAAGCTAACCCTATCTTTAAGCTTTTTGTGCACTGGTTAGAGATCAGCTCAGTTCTTTACAGGCAACAAGGGTCACTCAATGAAACGTCCTCCTAGTTCAGGTGTGGTAATACTTTTTTCCTTTCACATTCCTCCTCTGCTGAGTGAAGTTACACAGTGTATATAATAAACTCCATACATTTAAGATTTTCTATCATCTTGTTATCAGTAGAAGTTATAAATCAGGGAATTCATCACTCTTAACTTTGCTCGTGGTACCGTATATATCTGCTGAAGTGTCTCTATGGATAAGACATGTGATATGTAGCTAAAAGACCCAGAGAATTATGTTCACATCAGCGAACATAAAAGTATCATCAAGTTTTTCTGTAATAACACTTTTCAGCTGAATTGGCCATGCTGTGACCTCTCTTAAATTTATGGGAATGAGAGATTTGAGGCTACTCCCTGGACTTTCAAGTTCTTGAATGATTGTGAGAAGAATCATGTAGGGATCCCTTCAATATAAAGCGCATTTCAGAGTTCCCTCAAGTCTTACTGCTGATGTAAGAGTTATGTTTAGAGCTGCGTAAACCCTCAGTTATCTTTGACAAAAACCAAGATATGAGTCTCTGTAAACCATATCTGAACAGATAAGGATTTGGAAAATGTTTAAATCCAGTGAAGATTGGGCTCTGCCAGGTCTTCTTTCAGATGTCTCAGTAAGAGTTCAAAGACATGAATAATAACTTGATCTTTTAATCTCCTGCAATCAGAGTAATATTTTAAAGGGATGTGCCTGTGTCTGTGGCCATCTAGGCTGTGTGCTTTTTATGTCCCGAATTTTGGGTAACATTTCTACAGTGGATCAAATGTATCTGGGATAGACTCCTCCACACTAGTTCCACACCAACAGCAGCAGGAGCTAGGAGTAAGATTCAACTTAATTTTACAGAAATGGCTCCTTTGCACTAAGCAGAAAAGTTATATGAATATACAAAATAGCCCTTGTGTCTGGTGTTAGTGAGGTGCACAATTAAATGTGCTCACTGGTATAAGGGACTCTTTTGGCAGTGATGTAGACACCACTGGAGAAGGCTTCTGTCAGGTGATCCATCTCTGTGCTGTCCAAAAAGCACATCATTGTATTTTAAGCTCTGATGGAGACTTTGTGTGTGCTTTTCATCACCCTTCATGGTATTTTGCTGGCCTTTCTGATAAAAGGACTTAGCTGCACAGCAGGAGGAGGACTGTTTCCTTATGTTCTCATGTCTGTCACTGAATATTGGGTCTGACTGTTTTTTTGGGGGTGAGGCCAAGGCAGTGCCAGAAAATACCTGGACAAACTCATTTGGGAAGTTCCCGGGGAGGAGTTGGGCAGGAAGGAGATGGCGAGCTGGGCTTCTGCAGCACAGGTGGGGAAGTGGAGGAGAGTTGTAGAAAGACTCACATCCGAGTTTCAAAGGGGAAGAGCAAAAGGAAAAACTTCCTGGGGATCCAAAGGAGCCTCTGTAACTACAGATTGTTGTAACTTTGGGAAACCCTGCTGGACTGAGAGCAAGGGAAGAAGAAAGGCTGCACCACACACAGACATAATGAGCAGGGAGGAGATTTGTTTGCAATTTTCATGTTTCACCTAGAAGAACCGAGTTTTCTTTATCCTGCTGTAGTCTGCAAGTCCGATAACACTACCTTTGAAGATCAAAAGGGCTGTTGGTGTTTTTGGAGTGCTTTAAGTAAAAGGTAAAAGCAGCTCCATCTCACTCCTCTGAATGCATTAAGGTCTCATCGCAAGGACATTCAAATACAGACATGGGCTTGGGAGGCAGGCACATTTTGTACCACTGAGGGCTTCTTTTCCCAGAAATGTCACAGAATTTTATTTTAATTCCTAACTGGGAAACTTGGGCGTACATCTGATCTAAGACTTTGAGCTTTCAGTTGCAATCTTTGCAATAACTCAAAGCTTATAGAGACTAGAAGTGAACAACTTAAACACTTGAAGCTTTACAGCCAATCTGGGGTTAAAAACCTGTGGCCATACCTAGCAAATCTAACAGTATTTTTCAATTTCAGGCTTAGCCTACTTGAGAGTACCTCTGTCAGTAGCTAGGATTTTTTTTTTTTTTTTTTTTTTTTGAGAAATACTATGTAATTAAAAAAATCCTGCCAAAGGATGACTATATTTTTTGTAGGGGCCCTTGTTACAACTGGAGGCTTTCATGCAGCCTTTGTGTATGGGTAGTATGCATCCTTTAGAAGACTACTGAGTTATTCCATTCAGAGTTACTAAGTGTATGTATGAAATATAAGGAATGAGAGCGTTACCTGTGATTTTTGTGTTCGCAGTGAACTGATGCTAATTACATTATACTTTCACTGATAAAGGAGAAACGTGTGGGACCCTGTAAATATATTCCTGAAACCACAGCCATATTAATGATTGTGATAAAATACTTTCTCAAAGGTCACAGAACGAATCTGTGACACTCTGAACTTAGCATAGATTTTGTTGTGGTGTTAAGGTTTCAATTTTGGCAGTAGCAAGGAGGGAAATTTTATGAGGAAAGACCTCCCAGGCATTTGCTAGTAAGAAAGAGGGGAAGAGAACTCCCTAAACCCACCATGAAGATCATTGGAGATGCCAATTGTTGAGGTCGCAACTTCTGTTATTTGGAAGAATAAGATTAGAGCTTCCGTGTTCTGTACATTTGCACATTGGGATTGTTTTCAGTGAAAACAAGGTGAAAGGTTCAGGTCTAAGAAGCTGGCAATGGTAACATCTTGCTAATTGCTGCTATAGGCCTGGTGTATGTTAAATTCAGGAAGGTGGTTTGCCCTAAAGAATAAGATGCCCAATAGATACTCATCCACCTGTGTGTATAGAGATACATATTTCATAGGAAAACAAGTAAATTTGATCAAGAGGCATGTGTCAGTGAGATTCTTTGGCAATTACCAGATCACTCATTCTTTCCTCTGTTGGAGTAAAGAGGTTAAGAGTTAGTTTGAATACACAATAACCTACTAGCCTTGCTGGAGCTGATTGATTTGCTTTTATTTTTGTGGGGTTTTTTTGTTGGCAAGGGACTGTTTAATCATGCCTCTGCATTTTAAAGATAACTTTGTGGTTTTCCTTGGAGTGATTATTTAAGAGTGGCTAATCAGAGGGACAAACCTGAAAAGACAAGAAATATTAATTAGCATCTTTTCTTCTGACTAGCCAACAGTCCTAACCAGATGCCTTCACTTCAGAGCCATCCAAGCAATCAGCCTGGTAAGGTCACTGCATTGCACATCAGGCACCTGGCAAGTCTAACACTAACTGTGTCCCACAAAGTGTCTGCTAAGGAAGGCTACTTTTGAAAATAACTTCAAAGCCTGATAGCAAGCCCTGCACAGGGCTGAAAACAAACTGCTTTTGGTATATTGCACTGTATTTCAGTCCTTACAATGCTTAGGCACTATCAAAAATTTTGCAGGAAACCAGCATAACAAAAAAACCCCAGTTAATGGTGATTTTGTCTCAGTGGAGAAGGAAAAAAAAGTCATCAGTATGGAGAATGAAAAGAGAGGATTTTTCTCTCAATGATATTATTTCATGCAGCATAACTTTCCAGCTTCTATTCAAAGTCATACTGACATCTTGGTATGCAATTTTAGTCAGCAGAACAGGAATTGTATATAAACCCCCTGTCTTTATTGTTAATGAGATTTGTGTAAATAACCTGCTAGAAAACATTTTCAATATATAATTCACTACTAAATATGAATGCAGATGTCAGCTAAGAAGAACTAAATTTACTAGGCTTCCTGCAGTCTGCTCTGCAATAGATAATTCAAATTGTATGTGCGTATGATATTTTTGGCATATTAGCTGCTCTGTGCAGAGTTAGCACTGGATTCTGTAGCAGTAGTGCATGCGCAAGACCCATTTGCTTTCTTGGGCATGTTATTGGCTACACGGGGCTGGCTGAAAGTCAGATACACTAAGTTGTGAGCAATGAGCCCTATTTCTATTCAGCTTTTGTCAGAGAAGCATGTATCTGGCTCCTACTGACTTTACCAGATGAACTTAACAGGGAGGTTGCCCTTGCTGTGGAGTCTGGTGGGGTGGGATTCAGCCTCTTCTGCCCCATCTCTATTGGGGTCATCTTAAGCATAGACATAGGCAGGGCTTAAATTCCTCCTTTGGCAAAACTCAGCTTTGTTTTTCTTTTTTTTTCTCCTCAGTAACCAGAGGTGTGTGGAAGGGATTTGGTGACCAGGCAGGGCAGAACATTAGAGAAGCTCAAAGCTAAAGTCTAAGCTCCCCAGAGGCTGACAGGTTTTGCATATCTCTCACTGTTTTTGAACTTTTCTGGAGACAAAAGCCTTTCTGTAAAAATGAGATTTCGAGGGCCCACAAAATTCAGAGGATACAGCATTTTAGTTTGCGCTCATTTCTAGGTGGATGCTGCTTTATAAAAATAAACTTGACGTGAGTCTTTTCCCTCCCACAGAACCTAACGACATTCCCTGCAGCATTCCTAAACTGAAATAATTACGGCTTATTAGCCCAACTTTCAGATAAAGGCTTTACCTCCCCCCAGTGCAAACTTCAGGGTCTTTCTCATATATTGTAAATAATTTGCTTCTGAAGGATTAAATTAGGAACAAAGGCTTTAGGAAAATGCCATCAATTTGACATCAGCTTAATCTGTGCACTGTGCTATAAATCTGTGCCTCTTGTTAACAACTCCTATTTTATGGAGTGTTTTTGTTATCAGTACTGCCAGGGTGAGAGGAGTAGTCCAAAAAACCCAACAAAACAAAAGCCCAACCCAAAACCCCACAGCCCCAAAGCTCTCTAATAAAACATATATTGTGGAATCAATATACTACAGTAGTTTCCAAAGAACTTTGTATTCTGTACAACATACTGAAATCTCCTTTATGGATTGCCTTTGCAATACAAAATCTGCCAGTCCTCCACTGTGAGTCCATCCAAGATGGAACCAGACTGAGAGGATGGTGCAACTATTCCATGTGACAAACCAAACAATCAGACACAAGTCAAAACCAATATGAGTACCTCCTCTTGATTGGATTGTAGTTCAAGATGCTGATTGGACCTAGAGGCAGGAGCATCAGTCTGCTGATAGTGTTTGCGGGAGGAGCTGGCCAAAACGAATGTTTTCTGGAGGCAACTGTCAGCTGGTGTGATGTGACTATATTGTAGCAAGATTTTGAGAGCTGTCATGATTGCTTGGAAAAAGCAATATAATTTCAGGCCAACTAATTTAATCCCTTTGATGCCAAGAGATTTGCTACTGCTAAGTCCGAACACAGAGATATCTCACCAGCACATTTATTAAGGCAAACTGTGTGGAAAGGTTCACTCCATTTTGATGGACAGGATTATTAGGGAACAGCAATAATTTGCGGAAGCTTTATTTTCATGCCATTTCTGGATATGATATTAAAGTCAGCTGCAAGGCCAGCTCTTCCCTCCTCCCCACCCCCCCCCCCTCCCCCACTTCTCTCTTCACCTCAGGATGGTGTGGATTTGGTAAACTCCTCCAAGAATCCTCCCAACACTATTGTCAGCATTAGAAACACAGCACATATCCATGCCTCAGGAATAAACAGAAATAAAGCTCTTCCCTAAAGTAACCTAACCAGAATTCATTTCCCCTTACTTTTTATTGTTTGGTTCACCTCTGTAAAGCTTTTCAGCATTTATATTCATTTTACACTGTCAAAAGCTGAACAGGAGTAAGATAACAAATGGTTCTGGTAGCAGCTGTCACCACCTACTGTCTGTGTATGCCTGTGTGAATCCCTAAATGGAAATAAAGTACTTTAATAACACATTTTCTCTAAACTGTCCTCATGGATAAAGTTACTCTCAAATCAGTCCATGAACACTTTCCAATTCGGTGCCCATTTCAGACTGCATCTCTGTCTCTGCTCTGCAGAGCCTGTGTAGGTATGCAGCAGGGTAATTTAAAGATATTTCAGATAAAAAAGAAAAAAACAACCACCCCAGCTTTAACAGCACACCTTCTGTGGCTGTTGCTTGCCTGCATTAGCTGCATTTGGTGTTTGATCCTTCTCCTATCCTGCCTAATTTTCTTGCTATAAATTAAGCTGACCAGCCATTGCAGTCTTGTGCTGCATTGGCTGTAGCTGGGAAGTGCCCAGAGCCACAAATTAAACGGGAATCACTCTGCCCTCCCTCTTCCTGTACGATACCTTCCAGGAGCAGATGGCAGCTGGGAGGATAAATAGCTCCAATTTCTTTGGGCCCTGAACATAAAGGAAACTCAACACCTCAGAGCCCATCTGGAAGCAGCTTTTCCTTGGGAGAGGCGTTTGCCTGTCCCTGGGTATCCTGGAGCCTATGACACATGCAGGGAGCAGCAGGATTCAGGCACCTAAATGTTTTTAGCTACCTAGCTTCCAGAGAAGCCCTTTATGGATCCAGCCAGCAGTGACATGTCCTGAGCCATGCATGATGTTGAGTGTTGAGCTGAATTCTTAGACTGTGTCTCTTACGCAGAGGTGGCTGGTGCCACTTTTGAGGCAGTCCCAAGTAGTTTTGGGGTGTTTTTTTTCTCTGTTTCTATATATTATTTTTTTTTCTTCCTTGTGTTACCTACTGAGGAATCTACTACATGGACCTTGTCTCCATTTCTCAGTGATTGTAAAATATGTGGTTTGCATCCGTTTAGGTCAATGAGGCTTTTGATTGTAAGTGACAAGTGCTAGGTGATGATTATTTTTAATCAAATATACTGCTTAACATTTACGAAGTATGGAGGAAATGTTTTGGTGCTTTTGAACACCTGTCACCTCCAGGTAAATAATTTAATAGCATGTAAGGAAGCCAATTAGAGCTAATTAGAAATTGAGTGATCTCCTTTGGCACCAACAGGACTGGAAAACGTGGCCTGTCCTTTCTGGAATAAGAATTTTGCTCTTATACGCACACATGAATGAATAAATATATTGTTTTGTGGTCAGCATGTTGTATTCCTTTGAGGAAAAAACCACTTTATAAGCTAGATATGTAACAGCAGTTCAGGCAGGAAGAACAAGGGCACGAATCCTTATAGACAAATAGCTGTGCAGTTCCTTAGCTTTATTTCATGGTGATGGGCATGCTGGAAATGTCTAGAAGATTAATAGATTCAAATTCAGTGATCAAAAAATGGGAGCATGTCCAAATGGATCATTATAACAGATTCCTACTCTATCTCACAAGCCAGATTTGAGCCATCTGTAAGCTTCGCATTCCCAGTCTAAAAATCTTCTGCAGCCATAAAAGACAGTAAGTATCAGTATGAAAAAAAGAAAAAATCAATTTCTTGGCTTTTCAGCCTAAAAATACAGTGATGGGACTATAGGGAGAGAAAAAATGCTGATTATCAAGGTGGTTTTTTTCCCCCCCAAACAAGTTAAATAACTAGACCATATTTAGAAAACTACTTAGTTATTAGAGGGTAAAAGAATATTTCTAGAGAGTAAAGTGCGCATCTCATACTCAAGCTTTGGGGCAACAGTGACTGTCATATTTGTTATTTGTCCTGCTTTCAGCTAGGATAGAGTTAATTTTCTTTCTAGTAGCTGGTATAGTGCTGGGTTTTGGGCTTAGTATGAGAATAATGTTGATAACACACTGATGTTTTCAGTTATTCTGGGTAGTTGTAGTGTCTACACCAAGTCAAGGACTTTTAAGGTTCCCATGTACACCCCCGCAAGGTGCCCAGGAAGCTGGGAGAGCACATCCAGGACAGCTGGCCCAAGAGATGTTCTGTGCCATAGAACATCAAGCCCAGGATATAACTGGGGAAGCGAGCTGGAAGGTGGGATCGCTGCTCAGAAACACACTGGGAATCAGGTTGTTTTTCCATGGGCGGCAAACAATTGCAGTTGTGTGTCTCATGGTTTATATATGTTGCTGTTATCATTCTTATTCTATTCCTTTTTTTTTTATCTTGTTAAACTTTTTCCCTCTCGTTATCTTCCCCGTCCCACTGGAGGAGAGAAGGGTGAGCTGGCAGCAACGTGGTGCTTGGTTACTCACTGGGGTTAAACCATGACACTGCCCAACACCTAGTGCACTCTTGGGAAGTTTCTAGAAGATCTGTGCTGACAATAAGGATAGATGACTTAAAAATCTGATTTCTAGCTCCAGAAAGTTGGTACTAAAAATAAGTATTTAGCCTTTCACATGCTTTCCCTTTGGGGATTTTCACATTCTTAAACTGTGTCTGATCCTTGCATTGGTAAAGACGGGTAGGGAAAACTTTACAAAGTTGTACTTTCTGCCCCTCTCATTCCAGTGGATGACCAGGAATTTCAGTCTCCACGCTCTGTAAAGCAAGGGATTATAAGTTGTTAAACATTGATGGTTTCTCGGATATTATGACCCACATGCATACTGAAAGAGACAATGTTGGGTGCAGAAAGGTGGGCAAAAATGTGTCTGTGCCCTAGTCTTTCTGCAGCAGCTAGCACTGATCCAACAGCAGGGAGCACATCCAAAGTTCCTAGTCCTTTTCCACCTGTGCTTTTCCAATGTCCTGTACCAGTGGGTAGAGTACTCTTCTCACATAGGTATTTACAGAGGAAATACTAATTTTCTGTTTCTCATCTGATGAAATTGGTAGAAGGCTTGGTTGAACCATGCTGCCCAACTCTATGTTGGTATGTAATTATCTCCACAAGGCCCTGCTGCCACAGCCACTCTCAGAATATTTGCTTTCTGCAGATATTGTTGCCTGAAAGGGGGAGTGTGGTCTTGATAAAGCTGTTTCCACAAGCAGTGATTCACAAGGCAATGATCCACAGGAAAGGTTAATCTAAAAACTCAAGGTGCACAAAAAAGATGGCACTAATTTTTATCTCCCTGCCATAGGAACAGCGCCCATAATAGCCATCTGTGGAAAATGGAGATATTCCAGCTTGTGGAAGGCCCCACAACAGCACTCTGGTGAATTAATCGCATGCTGTTGGAGGCCTTCACCTCACACGTGGGATGCATTTCATGTCTCTGAGATACTCTGTGCCGAAAGCTGTGTGCTGAGATACTGTGGACTTCTTTCTGTGCACAGCAGTCATGAACCCTTCTCATTTCTTTCTTTTTTTAATCACAGAGGATTATTTTCAGAATAACAAAATGTGTTCAGGTTTTAACCAGGCTGATGTTTCTGAAGTCTTTTACGTTCACTGATGTTAGGAGATTAGTTTGAGACAAGATCTTTCTATCCTCATAAAGGTTTAATGTTATTTTGTAGCTAAGCTGTTAATAATTGGCTTGAGATTTTATATATATATATATATAGTTTCCACTGAGGTTTTAAGCTAAAGAGTGATTTCTCATAGCTTTCATCTCCCAGTCCAGATGTTCAAGTCCTATTTCCCTAATTTCCAACAGATCGGTGCCAAAAATTTAGGGAAATTTACAGTATTTCCCGAGGTAGTGTATATAATACACTGTATTATTGAGCTAGGAGGTAAAGAGCAAGGACTATTGCCCCAATTTCTTCAGCTATTTTCCTCACTAGCAACAGAAAGCACTTCATTCTTAAGCTCTAATGGTGAGACTTCTCCAAGGGAGCATTATATTTTCCTCTCCCAGGCCAACTATAATGCAGCTGACTAATGCTAAGTCCCTCCTGATTAATTTAATGGTAGCTAAATAGTGCAGAAATAGTGAGAAGCCACCGATTCTTCTCCTGATAACACTGCTTTCCTGATGCCTGCAGTAATCGGCAGCATGCTGTCCAACATATAAAAGTTCTCTAAATTAAACAAGCATTTCAATTTTTCTGCCTGACTAATAATTTTCCTTTTCTTTCTTTTTTTTTTTTCCTTCCCAAATCCATTAATTTCAGTGCTAGACTTTCAGAGCTTCCCGCTATTTGCATGCGTGGAGAGAAACACAATCTAAAGAATGATAATGCAACATGAACATGTATAGCTGGATCTAGAAAAGACGAGCCAAGAAATGTATCATGTTTGTAATATGTAAGGTAGCAATAATTTTAGTGAAATTACTCAAATTTATCGCAATGCACGTGCTTTTCTGGATCAGGGTGTGTAACTCAAAATGTTGCAATGTCAGACTAAATCCTTAGTTTCCTTCAATCTCAAAAATTTCCTTAAATCTGAAAAAAACCCCTAACTTTGAATTTCCTGACTGCTGAGCTCATTACATATCATGCATCTCTTCACCTGCATGAAATGCAGATGAATTTTTGTTTATTTCTTCAAAAAGTGATGGGCAAAACAACCACAATCCTAATCTCAGGAGTTTAGGTTTTCCTTTTTTTGTTTAAATTGGAAGAGATGCAAATAAAAGCAACCAAAACAATACAGGGGTTTAGAAAACATGACCTGGGAGGATATACTAAGAGAGTTGAATTTATTTAATTTAGAGAAGACCAACGAGGTGTGCTAAGAGGTCACAACTGCAGAGAGAATAGCATAGTCAAATAAGGATGCAAAACCAAAGAAGGTATGGGCTGTTTTGCAGCATGGAAGGTGTGGAAGAACTTTACGTCAGCTTGCTCATACAGATAAGAAGTCCCTCTTACTGGAGAGTGTTAGAAACAGGCTACAGAAGTGTCTCTTTAGGAATACTCTGGTTTTTGTTTTTGAGGAAAGCTGTATTAGCAGGCTGCTGAGAAGCCCCAGCCCTACATATGCGTGATTTCCCCATCACACATCCACAATCCCAGGAAGGAATTCTTTAATCTCTGTTTATTCTTTCACCAGGATGTCTATTAGCCTTTCTGTTTCCTCTTGGGAGCAGAAAAGTAATTTCCTCTCAAGTGACAAGTGTTTTTGTTCCCATCAAAGCCCATTTCTGAATGTAGGGTGGTGAGGAAGCCTAAAAAGGATGAGGTTTCTCACTTTACTCACTCACTGCTATAATATTTACTGTTTCAAAATAAAATGCCTTCAGCATTGTTGAAAGAATAGGAGGAGATTTGCTTGTCATGAAAACCTCTAATGTTTTACAAATGCTTTAGAATTAAGTTTGGCAGTACACCACTGGAACAAGTACAGCTGGACCCCTTTTCTGGATGTCAAGTGCATCACTGAAGTGATTAGGGTCAGAGTGAAGATAAAACATTAGGGAGAGTCCAGCTTGCAAGTCCTCTGTTCTAATCACCAACCATATTCCTATAAAATGGAAAGTGCCTCTCTTCTGGGTTTTTTTTTTAGATTTTATTTGAGAAGCAGACACTGGCCTTAAAAATCTTTACTGCTGCACAGAATGGTTTTTTTTGGTTGGGTGTGGGGTTTTTTTTTTGCATCATGGAAAAAGTCAAACCCTCATCTGCACAATAAATGTTAGCAGCTGAGTTAATTGTGAGGGTACAGGACATCTTTCAAGGTTTATAAGATAGCTATGCTCTTGGAGAGACTCTTTTCAAAATGCCCTAATGTCACCTCTTTGAAAGCAGCCTTTGGCTGCGGAGTGCTACTATTTAACAGGTTTAACATGACCAAAAATTGAGATGCTGATGCCATTATTAAATTTCATTCTGCACACAAGCAAACAGTTTATCACAGTCTGTTCCCAGCAATTGTAATCCAATTTTTGTTATCTTACAGTGCTTTAAAAAAAAAAAAAGAAAGATACCGTACATCAATCTGATAAAAATGTTTAAATAACTGGTGCTTTTTTGTGATTATGTCAGTTTTATAGCAGCATTATGGAAACATGACAGGGTAACTAAAATCTGATTACGTCTAAGTCCTTGCCCATTATGTGATTATTATGAACCATGACTTCTACTGGCACATTATGAATTACATGGTCATAATACAAGGGATTTCCAATATAATTAACTGAGATTAGCAGCACTAGAGAAATCTGGGAATAATGATACAACTTTGAACAATCAGTTTTACTGTAAATGCTGCTAGCTCTGTCTTCCAGGAACCAGGAGGCTGGTGGATGTAACAGTGACCCACCTGCTGATGTTTCCTACATCTCCTTTCCCTTCCCTCCCCCATAAAATTCATTGCAACCTTGCTAGAGCATTAGGAACTCCCTCTTTTACTCTTTTCTTCTCATATTGTACTGATACAATTCAAGGCTGGCTAAGGTTTTAAAAAAAAGTTAAAGGGCTCTGCTTCTGAAAGCACGGAAATGTCTACTCAGTGGTGAACAGATCCATTTAAGACAGCTTGAATTTGAGCACTTAAGCAGAAAGTCATGAAAACCACAGATCGCTACTGGACATGTCCTTTCTCATGTGGGGGGTGTGTGTGTGTGTGTGATTTCTACACAGATTTAATAGCTATCTTCTGGATTTAGAGAGAAAAAGGAAACAGAGCAAGTGATGGAAATGCTGTAGGGAAAAAAAGAGACTAAATTGGACCTTCTGTTTTGCTGAAGGGTTGAACCTTTCACCCAGTATCGTGCAGGCAGCCAAGGTAGAGTGGGAACTCGCCTGATTATAGAGATATCGTTTGCCCCTAGTAGAGCTGGGATTAAAAAAGAGGATTTTTTTTGTTTGTTTTTAAACTCTGTGGGTCTTGAATTTCCTTTATATACATATATCAAGGAAAGTTGAAGACTTAGAGAAAAATACAAAATTACCTGAAACTTTTTGGTTAAGTCCAATGCACACCCTTCTCATCCCCTGCTTTATTTTTAGCTCTTAATTTCCAGATTTCAGGTGAAATTGCATCTCAGGTTTTTTATTAAACTATACACTTCCCAGGTTGTGCTCCTTGTTCACTTTGATATTGCTACACCCAGGCAGTACACCACCAGCCTTTCATTGACTTTGCTATAGTGATTGTTATTTCTTTAACCCCATACCTCCAGTGCTGCTGAGAACAGTTCTGTTGCTGCTGCGTAGTTCCTCTCCCTATAGCAACTTCTGGCTTCCTGGAGGGTCATCTGAAGCTGTCTGTTGAGCTGGGGCAAAGCACTGCCATTAGATGTGCTCAGAGCATCAGCTTCTCCACAATCACCCCATGATGGTTGTGTGCTTGTAGACACCATGGGCTCAGCAAACTCAAAGGAAATGTCCTCTTCATCATTGTAGACCAACTCCATCTCTATGTCCATTAGGTTTTTCAGAGGGATATGAGATGGAGGCATCAGGATTAATGGATCATCAGTATCCAATGTTGTTTCTTCTTCTGTTGGGATCAATAGATCAGCAGTATCCAATGTTGTTTCTCCTTCTGTTGGGATCAATAGATTGGCAGTGTCCAATGTTGTTTCTCCTTTAACAGGTAGTTTTTCATTGGTTTCTAATTTGTGTTTACATTTTGCTCTGTCTACATGTTTTCTTTGTTTTTTCTTCATTTTCACTGGTATTCTTATTCTCCTCAATTTCTTTATTGCTACTCCATTCTCAACCACATGCAGTTCTTCTGGAATATCATTCAATCTATTTGCTGCTCTATCTGACTCCTTAATAGTACGCTTTCTCTTACAGGTTTCCTTTTTGCCATCCATGCTTATGAGGTTTTTTTGGAAGTCACCATTGCTTTTTAATGCCATAACTTGAGCAAAGAAAAAGCCCTAGGAAACAATGCAGAAATGTTAAGAGTATTCAGTTGCAAAGCCAAAAAACCTCCAAACCAACATGAAATGCTTTCTTCACTAGGTATATCATAGACACCAGTATGAGAAAATAATCTTCAATAGTTAGTACACAGAATATCAGACTTGCTGTAATTAATTTGTGTAAAAGTTTAAGGCATCTTAAATATTTCTGATAGCTCTTGATAATGGATGTTTGTTGATGTAAAGCAATGACAGCATCTCTGTTTGTTGTATCTGCAACAAGAAGGGAAAATCTGGCTTTTAACCAAAAGAAAAACTGAAACCCTGTTACTGATTGACTTGTGTTGTGTGTTGTTACAGGGTGCAAAAAAAATCACTGTGGCCTGATTTCTGAGTGCTGATGAGCACAGTGACTGAAGTCAGAGAGCAGTGTTCAAAAATCAGGCAGAGTTGGTGTGTTCTGGAGGGGTGCAAGCTCCAAGTCAGGTCCCGGTTTCAGCTGCATTGGAGCAAAGTTCAGGTCTGGCTTTGGTTTGCAAAGCCATTTCTTCCTGAACCATCTGCAAAGGGCATGAGTGTTAGTACTAAGAGACAACCCTCCCCCAGTCGTTAACAACCTAATTCTCAGTTCAAGGAACTGGTAGTGAGTTCAAACTGGTACAACAAGGTGCAGAATCAAGTTCATAAGCCACCTCAGAACACCAGTTCCTGTACAATGGGGGAAGGTGGCTTGATCTGCATTGTAAGCTCATAATTGTGCTCAGATTCAAAAGAAATGTTGATTTTTCATCTGCCCCTGCTGACTTCAGAGTGGAAAGGTGGAAGGCAGAGGTAATTTTCTTCTCAGTTTTTCTATCACTTCTGAAAAGTTTAGTTGTAAATAGCTTTAATGATGATCGTCTTTCAGAGCAGTTTGTTAAGCACAAGCACTCAGCCTTCCATATATTCAGCACCAGTTTAATGTACTTAACTACAGGTACAGGTTGTATAAAGTAAAGATACATAATAAGTGAATTTCTGTTCAGTCAGAATCAGGTTTTAGGGAATAAGGAACTCTGAGTATTAGTGAGGCCCCTACAGAACGCACTGCTGCACTTGTGAAAGCTGCCTGGATGTGTCCTGGATGCTGTGGCATAGTGATCCTTTACTCTTCTGGGCAATGGGCATTAGGCCGCAGGCAGAAATTTATGCCAATAGCATAGAAATTTATAGAGGGGGGTAAAGGGAAGAGGTGAAAGCAATTTAGACCATATGAGAAGCTGACACTGAATCTTAATGTAAATAGAGTTTCCATTCTTTGTCATGATTTTTCTCCCCTTCCCTGGCTAACCCAGATTGCAGCCAAGACTGTCACCAGCCCTGAAACAGGGAACTTGTTGATTTTGACATTTGTTCACAACCTCCAGGTGGAAGACTTTACTGTAGCAGAACTGCCTGCGGAGAAACTTATTCCTCCTTCCACGACTGCAAGAGAAGGAGCTAGAGGTGAGGGGATAATTGTGTGATTTAAGGTAATTTCAGCAGACTTTTTTTCAGCAATGTGCTGAGCAATCACAACTCCTACTGAGTTCAATGGGGATGGAAAACCACTGGCCCTTCCCAGATAGTGCTCCGCACTTGTCAGAATAGAGCTCAAAGGAATCATATTTATAGCAAGCTATTTTGAATGGCAGCAGTAAAGCAGCTGGAAAAGGCTAATGTACTTGCATCTGGCAGCAATTTTACCTGTTTGTAAGACATTCAATCCCTTTTTAAAACAAACCATAGCATAGCCTAAAGATTGGAAGCTGCTTTTTTTCAGTGCTGGCTTCAGCACTAGGTAATTTAGGAAATTATGATTTATCTCCACTGTGCAGTGGAGCAGATACTCCAGCCAGCCCCAGCCCCAGCTGAGGGGATGAGCCGGATAATTTTGGTGCCATGTCATGCCAATATAACTGTCACATATAGGACCTGTGGCGAACCTCCATGTGGTCCTGCATTATATGGCCATCCCAAGTTCTGGAATGGGCAATGCAGGACTTACACAACCTCTTGGATGAGCTGGTCACTGAAGGTCCTAGAGAACTCTGAAAAATGAGATTTAGATGTCTACACCAGATACAGATTTGTGGGAGTTTTTCTTTGAGCAGCTCTATAGTGAGAGCCCTCAAGGAAAATTAATGGAGTCTTCTCCTCACCAGAAAGCTCACAAAATTAAAGCCCTATATCTGATGGGGGTTGATATCAGCATGAATAGGAAATTGGTTGGACCAATCTGTTTGCTGTGAGACTGTCTTAAGAAGTTCAAAACGATTTACTATGGAATAATAGTAAAAAGTCCCACCCAAAAAACAGAGCACAAACTGAAACACAGACCAATAATTCTTTAATTGCTTATGGACATTTTTCTGGTGGGCCAGCACCTGAAATGAACTTTGCTGTATGAGATGGATTTATACTGCTCCTATTGTATTTTTGGTATTGAAGCTGATTAACATGACTTTGGGTTGTGCAATGGAAGCACATTATAACTCAGGCAGCCTCACTTTAATCACTGCCTCAATAAAAAAACACTTCCAGGGAAAAGCTTTTAGAAAATCATTATCTTTGTCAGTTAAGTATTTTCTTGAGACTTTGGTTAAAATGTCTGTTTTTTATTTTGGAAGCATTTACTGTAAAATGCTTCTAATGAATCACTATGCAGGGGAATAGAGATAGACAATTTAGCGCTATAGTCAGAAGGAAACTAAATTTGTGAGCTCTCAGGAATCATCTTCCTGATCAGTTGTAAGCAAGTGCAGCTTTCTGCATGTCTGAGGGTTAATCGTCACTGAGAGACCTCTGTCCATAGCACTGTCAGCCAGTGCAGCCAAGTATTTTGTTTGGCCTATCAGTGAGGAAACCGTATCTCCTCAAAGGGAGAGGCTTACATGTAAAAATATGGAAAAAAGGAAAATTAGACCGTTTACCTTTTAAAATCTGCTGGGTTTGTTGATTTCCTGATAGAGCTAGGAAAACCTTCCTGGGGAGAGTGTCCTGCCTACGAGATAACGTAAATTTCCTCATGTACGTGATCTTATGAACCCTATTACTTATGCTTTTTGTTCTGTATCTAGTTTGATGCTGCTTCAACACCTTTATTATCTCACATCAGATTAGAGAAGAACCTGCTGATAAATCACACTAGCACTTCAGCTGGCACCTAGTTGTTAAATTCTTTGCCAGTTCTTTGATGAGCCCTTTTTTCTTCAGGATTTAAACTTTGATTTCCACCAGAAAAGCTTTTGCCCTTATAGTTGTGAAGTAAAACCTTTCAAAACACCAAAGACTGCAGTGCTATCTTCCTGAATCTGCATATAACAAGGCAGAACCACTGGACCACATTCAATATTGATTTAAGCAGAGGGACAGGAGAGGAATTTCTTCTAGTCATTCTCAGAGGGGATTAAGCTGCCTTGAAACTGAACCATTACGTTGCTGTTACCAGCCCTCTGGGACATGAATTCTGTGGGGCTGCACTTCAGAAAAAGCTCTGTTTCCCAGTTTTGGTAAAATCTTTCCTTAGATGCCCCACAAGTCACTGGTTCTGGGGATCACAAGTGCCTTTTATGGCACAGGCTGTGGAGAAAGAATACAAGGAGAGATTCCCCAATGGTGGCCTGCTGGATCATTCACTTCCATGGCTCAGAGGTCTAGGGGGACTGTAGGGAAGCTAGAAAGGGGACTCAATGATTATGTTTCTTGATCTGAACCTGGTTCCTTACGCTGAATATTCAACAGCAGTCCAGGTGGACCCATGCACTGACATTGAAAGTGCCGTGCTAAGCTCAGAGACAAATTAGGCATCAGATCTGGAGACAGCAATAATTGTCCCTCCCCGCATCCTGATTAGAACTGGCAGAGATTTCTGTTGTCACTGCTTTGTTTTATTTTCACTTCCTCTGCAGCATAAGGTACAAGCTGCCTCATTCAGCATGGGCTTGGCTGTACCTCATCAGCTGTCCCAGAAGCTGTAGTCATTAGCGATCCATCTGTATCTTGCACTTTTTGCTGTGAATGTGCAATGCTGCAGGGTTTCTAGAGGATAACATCACAACATTTTGCAGCCAGAGCATGACTATATCTGCAACACGCATGCATTTCATGCAAAGATCCCCCATCTGCCTTTCAGTGTGCTTGTTTGTGCACCAGTAGCTGTATAGTTGTGTTAGCCTAGTACTCCACCCAGGCTATCTCACCCTGCTAGAAGACGCACATAATGACAATGGCCATACTAGTGTACTGGCCAAGTATACTGTTTATGGCCAAGTTAGTATACTGCTTAGGCAGTGGTGGGACTTTTCCAGAAAGTTATAGGAACCAAACTCTTCCATCTCTAACACTCCCTTTCTCCCAGAAGACCATCTGAAGTCACAGGGCAGCCATCTGCCGCAGTTCATTTCAGTGCAAATGTTGGCACAGACAAAGCTGCATCCAAAACTATGGAGGAAGCATAAGAAAACTGTACCACTGGTACTCGTACAAGTGATGTCCCACTCCTTCAATGTCCTCTAGTACAGACAGAGAAATAGTACTATAACAAAATACAGCCAAAGCCCCACAACAGATAGGTCATTAGCTGCCCTCCTCTGCAATAATTTCACTTATATTGAATTCCAGATATGCTGACCCATCGCTAAGGTGAGGATGCTCCAGTTTTATCACTTAAAAATGAAGCAAGATTTATCTGTATTAGATTTACAGACAGACTTTCTGAATGAGCATGTGCACCGACCACAGCTATGTGGAGATCTGGAGATTTTTCCAGTCCATCTTTCAGCAGGATGACTTTTTAAGCACTTCCTTTACTGCTGAATACCACAAAGGCTCAGACAATCTATTGATGACGAAGGTCAGCACCTTCTTAGCAGCCCATAAAGTGAGTCTCTCACAATCAGGTTTCAGACTTTTTAAGATTCTAGCCATTTCTTTAGGCAATGAAGCAACCTAGTTCTTTCATCTTGCTATTTTTATTGTTTGAAAGCCTGAGTCACATCTGATCTTTTTTATTTTTAGTTTTCTTTTTGGGGGAGAAAAAAAAGAAGCCCTTAATGTATCTTTTTTTTGTTCAGTACTCTTATTTCTTTGTGATAGACATAAGTAATGGCTCATTCAGTGCAAAATCAGAACTCCTTACATTTTTCTTACTGTGATAAGGGCACACTTGCCATTATTACAGCTGCATTGTCCACATTGCTGCAGTAAAGGTTTTGTCAGCGCTTCTCCTCTAAACACTATTTTCACTCACTATATTTAACCTGTTTATAAAAACGGTAATAATAAATTAAGATCTAGGCTGAAATTTGGCCAGGTTAATTGTGGGTTTTTTTCATAGTAGTTTGCAGGGGTTTAACCATATTATCCTAATTGCTCTTTGAGGCTGAAACTCACATATTAATTGTTTATGTGGTGCTGAGTACAACAAAGAACTGCTCGCATTAGGCTATAGACATAAGAGAAATATTAAACTGCATTAATAATTACTGTTCACAGCTACAGAGATCTAGTTCAGTTGCCACTCTTACACAATGATAGTAAGATTAGGTTTACTGTTGTCCAAAGTAACACAACTCCAATTCCTTCCACTACTCACAACAGCTTACAGAAATTAACTGGACTTGGAGGTAAATTTGACAGAAAGGGAAGGTGAGAGATAAGTCCTGGTTAAAATACTTATTGTGTCTTTAAGGGCAATGTGCAAATAGAAATAGGAAATACAGTTAAAATGATCAAGAGAAGTTTGGACAAGGTATGTTAATATGGGTGTCATTCCCTTCTTGGATGGTGTTTCGAGGCAGGAAGGAAAGTATGGCATGAAGATCACTATCCTGCGTCCAGGAATCTAGGGGTCTGGGCAAAAAGAAAAGAAAATGGGTAGCTTGTTCCTCTCACTAGTTTAGTTTTGAATAATAATAATGAGGTCTGCTTCCTCTTTCCTATTTCCCCTTCTTCGTTCTGTGGTTGGTCCATCTTACCTTTCCTGTTTGCCTTTCTTGAAGTAAGGACAGAGACAACCATGCTTCTGTAGAGCTAGCCTGAGGGATTTAAGAGGCTGCTTCTCCTAGCTGGTCAACACTACCCTTCCCTTGAACTGCTGCAGCTCCAAGTGCCTTTCTGTGCAAATTAGAACAAGTTAGGATAAAATGATGCGCAGAAATACCTGAGGTCTGAGCTAGTCCACTTCATTAGGGACCCAGCTGGCTGGAAATGTATACCACAAGCAAGGAATACCCGATACATCAGCTATGGGAATGGGGAGAAAGAGAGGGGGATACGCAGGGATGTGAATTTCTACTCTTCCTGTCTTCTCCAGCAGTAGTCCACATATATTTATGTGGCTTGTTGGCTTAGCCAAGACTCTGTGCTTGGGCATGTGGCTGCCAATCTATAACCAGCGTTACGGCAATTTTTTTAAGCTTTAAGGCAGCATCTTAAAATGTTATAGTACTCACTGCAGTGGGTGAGCCAATCTCATGAGACAGTTAAAACAAGGCACTTGATGTTTTCCATTTCTTTGGGGCTTCTTCCCTTCTACGTATTCTTCAAAGCATTATTTGGAAACTTTACATCAGCGAGTATCAGAGCAAAAGTTAACTGCCAACAATTCAGCACAAAATTCGGCACCTCAATTAACTATTTATTGCCATAGAGGTGCACAAAGATCTTGTTAACAAGTTGTTTGATTAAAATTAGAGCTGTAAAAGGACAGTAGGCTTAACTACCTACTACCATTCTAACTCAAAATCAAGAAGGATCCAGCATCTCCCCAGCAGTACAGCTCCAGAGCATGAGGGAAAGCAAATACAGAAAAGAAGCATCAGTGCTCACAACCTGGAAGAAGGAAAAGGAAGATTGAGTACATAGTGAGGGCTCAGGATGTGTGGTTGGTAATGAGTGTGACTAAGAAAAAAGGGAGAGAGAAATTGAGGATGTTTTCTGCATATGTGTTTTAGGCAGCGTGTAACAGTCTTCCTCACACTTCTTCCTAGCAAAATGCTTCCTCTAAAAGTGTGGGAGAAAAATACTGAGAGACAAAAGAGACGGCAGGGAAAGCATTTCAGTTCGGTGTAATGATGTCATCCTATTAGCACAAAGCCCTGCATTGTCAATTAGGAAAAAAAGGTCAACGCTGTGTCTGATGGGGATGTGAAGCCTGGCCAGGCTTCCTCGATTGGATTCAGCAGCTCAGCACTGCAGGAGCAGAGCGGTTCATTTTCATAGCTAAAGGACCACTGAGAAGAAAGAGGGAGAGAAAACGGAAATTTTAAAGTGGTAAAGGTTTCTCCAGCAGGCTCCTGAAAAGTGGAATTGTGAGAACAAATATTTCCTCTGTGTGAGGAACAAGGATGGATGTGTGTGCCTAAGGTATAAACAGACCAGTGAGCTTAGGGTAATCCCTAAATGAAAAGGAATGCAAAGATTGGTCCTACAACTGAGACCTTGTGCTGAAAAAGCTCGAGGTTTTTTTTTTCTTTTTTTTTTTAATACTGCGATATTTCCTAATTCTGTTGGGAAGACAAGAAAGCAATTTTTGAAGAGATTACAAAGCAAACGTCCAAGTGTCCTACTTGCTCTCATTCTGAAGGAGATGAAGAACTATTGATTTTCTGAAAAGATTGCTTTGAAATGGTGGGAGCTGAGTACTTCTAAAGAACGAGTGCAGAGGGGCAAAGTTTGGTTTAGGAGGGTTGCTGCAGACTGTGCTGTGGGCTTGATTAGATCTGCCAACATGCTATTAAGAGGTCTGCATCTCAGAACTGCTCTGGGCAGCCCTGCTTCAGGGATAAGGCAGGAATTCAATGAAAGCTCGCAGTACAGAGAGAGCTCCCTTTCACTTCACAGAATTACCACGTTCCTATGGGACCAGGCCCTCGGAAAGCCCAAACCTAAAGGAGACGTTAACAGACCTCTAACAACTTCCATTACCTATTGCATGGTACAGAAACCGTATCAGATGCTAGATCCACAGCAAAGAAGGTGTCTGATGCCTTGCAGGGCATTTAGATCAAATGTACAGCAAGTGAGATGTGGCTGAGGGTATAGATCCTTTCCTTGCTCTAGCTCTACCAGAGAAAGAGGTTACCATGATCCCACCCAAACCTATTTGCTGGCCACCACCCCAGGATGAATGTCCCAATGCTGTCCTCTCAGTTCTGCTCCTTAACTGGTGTTTGTTGAAAAGAGCTACATTAAATGACAGCTACCATTTTAGCTGTTGTGTTCCTGCTCACCAAAGGTAGCACTCCACCATTCCCTCTTGTGATGTTTTACCATGTAAAAACATCAGCTGCAACACCCAAGCTCCTTGCTAGGACCAGCCCCATTTGAACAAAGAGAACTTTGGTAGCAATCCTTCTGTTCAGGAATACTAACTATGTGAGTAGGTTAAAGCTGGGTGTACAGAAACTTGGCAAGTTATTGCTAGAGCTTCCTAGGTCATTAATTTTATTGGATGCTTACTACAAAATCCACTATCTTTTCTTTTTGTGTGCCTAATTCTTTGCTCTAGGAATAATGCAAAAAGCCTCCCCAAATCAAAGTCGATCAAAAGGAGCAATGGGGAGAAAAGGTTAGGTGTGAGGAAGGAAGGCAAGTGGAGCTCTGAGAAACTAAGGAAAGAATTAAGAAGGCCATCATATCAAGATGTAAAGGGAATTTTAGTGGACTGAGGGGCTGTCTTCCTTCTGAATACCCGTTCGTGTTTCTCCACTTCCCCATAGGAGGAAGCTCTCTAGGTAAATGTCATTAACCATAATTCCTTCCCCCCCCCCCCCCACCCCGTCTTTTATAGTTGTGGCTTTTATTTCTTTGGTGCTGTTGTTCTTTATGGCTGTTGTATCTGATTTCCAATGTAAGGGCAATAAATGGAAGAAAAAGAGTAAAAGCAGTAGAGTACAAGGCAGAGTGAGGGAACAAGGGAGCAGAGAGCAGGTGGTAGAAGTCCCTGCTGCTCTTCTCGTAAGAAGGATATTCTTGCAGCAGGGGACCCTAGAGAAGACAGTCTAGATGAGAAGTGGGAAATCTTAAAGATCTTGACCAGATCTTCCTCTGGTTAAACTAACTCTAATCTGTCCCAAAGATTTTAGCAAGTCTGGAAGCATGGAAGCTGATGAGCCTTTTAATCACAAACAGGTTCCTGTGATCAGAAATTCATCTTTGGAAACAAGACCATGCAAACAATATGCCTCTGCCTAAGCAAAAAAACCCCAACTTAATCTTTCCAGTCAGCTACTGGATTTCTATGAACCCAGCAATACAATTTGTCTTGAAGCTTCTGCTCTCATGACCCTTAAAGGCAGTATTGAAATTCTTCTGCTTGGGTTATGGAGGCAAAAAAAAAGTCTGATAACTGGTGGGAGGGCACTGAAGCATTCATGCATACGAAATCATACGCGCATCTATAACCTGAGATTTTTCTGATGGTATGAAGAGAAACACAGAACTACTGTTCTTAATTCTCTCTGACTTTCAGAGCTGTTTCTAGACTCAGTCATTCTGGCAATGAGGGATGGTTAAACAGGATGTTTATAAAAAACCGAAGTGGAGATGTTTCTTTCCAAACCAAGGCTTTTTACCTGCAAAAAGCTGTCCTAATTACTGTTCATTGGAGGTAAGGGCTAACCTGCAACCTAAAGATGGCTTTACTGAGTGGATTATATGTACAGCAATGAAAACTCCAGGGTGCACAAGAGCAAAAGGAGTAAAATAGAAACTTTTCTATTAGCAATGAGACCTGTTGAAGTAGCCAAAGCATCGTTGTCAGGGACTAATCTGGCTTGGAGTCTGCTTGATTAAAAATAAGAGACAATAATTTTCTTATGGCTCTATAATTCAATTGAATAACTTGGTTAGTTATCTAATACTACTTTGTCATACAGAATGATCTGTATGTTGAAAGGCCTGTTCAGACATAAACTAATTAATTTTCATGGCAGGACCAGTCCTGTGAAGTGCTGTGCTTCTCCAATGTAAGAGAAATCAAGGAAGCACAATAACTCACAGGGTGAGTCTGAGTTCCCCATTAGATATGTAATTAAATATTATGAGTCCCACCGGGACACAGAGATGTTAAGCAGAGATATTAAATGAGTTAGCCATAGCTGTGCATCGGTCCTTCCTTGGCTCCTGATTCAGAGCACAGTGGTGGCAGCTATCATTGACCCATCCTCTAAACTCCCTCAAACTACTACTACAGCTGTGTTATATTAATGATATAACTCAAAGGGATTTTGTTTTAGATACAGTATTTCTGCAGTAATGCTAGACAGAAGGTGGTAACAGAGGTCAGAAGATAGGATAAAACATGTAGATAATTTATCCACCTTCTTATTTCAGTAGCTGCTATAGCAAATACTCCAGTTTCGCTTATTCCCTTTCTCACGGTGCGAAATAATGAACTTTAAACATTCCTGGGCACAAAAAAAAAAGCATGGGAGAAAGGAAAAAGAGAAGGGTGGAAAGATTAAAAAAAATGTATGCGACACCAGGTGAATGCACATGCCAGTAATTTGGGGATTATATTAATTAAAAAGATATTTAAATACTTTCCAAAGTCATCATTACAGACATAGATAATTTAGAGTTAGGGTTTCTGGAGGTTTTTTAACCCGTGTATTACAACTATGCATTTCACCCTTAATTGCTTTGTAATTTGACATGCAGTGGTTTAATAGTGGCAGCTGAAGCAAACCCATAGTAACAACTGAGAGCTAAAGCATGCACAGATGAGAGCTCCTGACAGGCAGAGCTTCAATTCAGTAACTTTGTACAGGCAATAGAGCTGTAACATGAAAGTTAGCAGGGAAGAAAAGGTTGTGAAAAAGGACTGGCTGGAATATCTCAGATTAACATTCAAGGCAGTTCTTTTGCTTTGACAGCAGTGAGTTTCTTAGTATGGTTTCTGGTTTTAGTTTCTTCTTTTAGCTTTGTGTCTTCATTTTCCAGTGAAGAAATTGCCTTTTGTGCAATTGTTTTAATCTCTCTGAATGTTTATTACTTCTGCTGCATTATTTTTGTCAATAAAAATTTTAACCTTGAAGTGCTGCTGGGAACAGTAGGGAAATTTTTCTTCCCCTGATGAATAGGAAGGCACATGGCACAAGTTCTATAGGTAAGAATTTCCTACTCAGGAAGCCCAAGTGAACCTGTTTTTTGACATGCTTAGATGCAGTGACACAAATTCATAAGCAGTGACAGCCAAGGGAAATCCAGTGAGGGAAAAAACCCCAAAACACCACAACAAAGAAATCTGATCCATCAGCTGATTCTAACGTGGATTTGTTCATTTTATTAAATGTGTGGTTGGTTCTTGCCTTTATTTCCTCTAAACTACCCTGGGACCAGAGCCAATGCTGTCACAGACTAATGCTGATTCTGTAGCCCATGCTTTTGTAACCTTTAAGTTACACTACTCTAATGTTTTATTTTATGACCTTCCTGAGAAAATTCTGCAAAGCTCCAATGGATGCAAGATATTGCAACCTGAATATTAACTTGTAATATGGTGACTGAACATGTTACATCAGTTGAAAGAGAGCTACATCACTCCCTTTTATCCAGATCATTTTGCAGGGAAAAATTTGTAGTGTTTGGCATGGTACACCTGGGACACAAACATCACATTCCAAACTTAGGAGAGATCTTCCAAGGTGTTCCCCTAGCTCTGAAATTTAATGTGGAACAAGGGTTTCCAGTTGCTTTTGTGTCCTGAGTCCAGGTCACTTATGGCCAGTACCCCAGTCTATTGAATTAACAGGCTCCTGTTTGTTCAGACTTGGAAGGTGAATGATGCTGTGCTGCTTTGTCATCATCAGCTACTGTATATCTGGGGACTAATCTTCTGGAGGTCTTAAGTGGTGACTGAGAAAAACTGATGTGACACATTCGCACAGGTTTTAAGCTACATGTAATGCTCTGTTTCAAAAATATTTTAAACTGTTTTTACTTAATATCAGCCTGCCCATGAAAGAATCAACAAGAACCAAAGTGCTGGATTTGAAAGTTAGGAAATAGGGAGAGCATGGTGGCAAATCCACTTCAGGCTTACCAAAATCTGGCTTTACCCAGGGCCCAGCGCTCTGCTGCCGTGATTTGTTCTTGTCACACTCGGTAAGTCCTGTGTGGAAGGCATAAGGAAGAATTAAGGAGGCATAAGGAAGTGTAAGGGCAGCTGCTAGACTTGCACTTTCTCCAAACCTGCCCACAAGCTGCATAACACATGTTTCAGGGTGGCAGCCCATGAGTTCATCAGCTCCTCCCCAGGGGTTTAGATGTTCTTTCAAATATCAGAAGCACGAAGATGCTCTTGCACACCTGTATACCTGTGAAGTATCTTTCCTCCTTTTTGATGCTGTGTTTTCTTCCTGACTATTACTGTCTTAATGCTGACCAACTGAGAACTGTTCCTTTTGAACAAGGTTTTTCATTTTCTGGGGCTAAGTAAAACCATTAAAGCTTTAACCCTCAGTTATTCCCAGCAAGGCATCATTTCAGAGGATACTGGAATTAAGCTAATAAATAAGTAGGGGAAAACCCCCCCCACAGCAGAAAGCTAAAGCCAGGGACTTTGGGCAGGGCCTGCTTTACATCCTGGCTTCTGTGAATTCTTGCTGCAGCTGCTCTTGCAGCTGCATTATTTTCAACATCAATCTGAGTGATGCTGTGTAATAGCCTCGTTACAGAGGGACTAAAGAGCTAACAGAATCCTAAAATCTTCAGACTTCTTTATAAAATTTACATTCCGAAATACCATATTTAAGCTATTTTTCAATGTTTGAATATAAATGGGTACAATTAGACTTGATTTTTATTTTGTTTTTCAACTGATAGTTATTACATTGAGCTAGCATTCCTCATGGTCACGGTCCTGCAAACACACACATGCGGCATCTTAATTTTATAGGAGTAGTCTCACAGAGTCACATAACATTATACATGCAAACAAGCAGTTACAGAGCCAGGGATTATATTTGTAGTGAAGAAGTGTGGAATGCAGCACAACATTTTACATTGAATTTTCTGCATGTTCTTTCAAAACAGCAGTAATACATGGCGTTTCCTCATTGCTGGCCTTCCTTAGCTTTTCAATCAGTGGGTGAAAACCCTAATAACTTTGTCAGAGAAAAGATAAACTACTCCCAAATACTTTAAAGGATTCACTTTTACCTGCATCTGAAGATTGTCAATAAAAGTTTGTCAGTGGTCACATTTGATTACTAATGCCACAGTATTTCATTGGTATATCCCCAATAGTTCTGTAAGCTTAGGTGTGGATGTCCTGGCAATGCCACCAACTTGCACAGATATAACTAATAACCATTATAGGATTAGGCATCATAAGGGGAATATATCTAATAGTTCATTCATTTATTCTAATGTGATGCATTGTAGTATTATAATGCCTGAAAACCATGCACGTACGGAAGGAGCAGTGTGGCCACCCTGAAATACAACAGACATCTTACTTAGCAGGCTGCTTAAAATTCTGCTTCTAGAAGGTATGCAATTAGATGACAGTCTCAATGTTATTTTAAAATAGTGTCTCTAGCCCTCATGGCTGCAGGAAAAAGCTTGGAAATATAACTCAAATATCATGTAAACGCTCAGGAAACAAAAGGAAAGAAATAAAAGAATGTATTTGTAAAAAGAAAATACCATTTTTATCTAGTTAGATGTTCCTGGTTGCCTGCCTGAGGATATTTAATGTTTAAGGTTAGCAATATTGAATGACTGAGGGAGCTTTTTATTGGTTGAGTACTGTAATGAGAGCAACTTCTTTTTTTTTTTTTTTCTTCTAATTATACTGTACATGCATCTTTCTGGTAAGTGTGGGCAGCTCATGTGATTTCTGTGCCTCATGGAGCTAATAAGACTTCACTTCTTTTCAGTGCTGCACGGATCAACTTAGTAATATTTGTGAAACACAAAGGAATTAGAATGATGAATGTCCTATAAATAAATAAATGTATCTCCATTCATTAGCCCAGGAAAGCTCTGCTTTGTTTCAAGAAGTGATTACTGAAAACGCTTTACTGTGTATTTTATCAGCAAACAAGATGACATTAAGTGGCAATATGTTAAAATTAGTTGCCTTCCATTCTTTCAACTTTACTGGAAAAAAGTTACATTTTCTTTTCAGATTGTATTTCCCCAAGTATAAAACAGATGCATTTGGATAAATAGATTTGGAACATATTATTAAATTAAATGAAGTAAAGGAAACATAATGAAATAAAATCCAAGTATCTGAAAAAAAAAGAGTCCTTTTCACAGGCCTGGACTTGAAATCTAATGTTCCTTCTCTACTTTATCCTGGTATGAAGATGATAGGTATTCTATCATCTTCCAAAGTACCATCTGAGATGCCACTTCTGATCTGAACAAGAATAGGTGTCCATTCATGGGGAACCAGTTTCAAAATCCAGTTAAATGTATTAAATCCCTTTCTACACTGAGCATGTTGTTTGTGCTTAGTACATTTATTACTATTACTACAATATGATTAGATGGTGCCATCTGAGATCAGGTTCCTATTACACTTGTGCATATTCATTGTAAAAGACATTTTTAAATAGACCAAGCAGAGGAAAGAAGTATTTTTGGGGGTAAAATGGGGTACAGAGGTGAGGTACAGAGGAATGAATCCTCCTCAGGGGCATGCAGGGGACCCAAGGCAAATCAGCTTCTCGCTATTAGGGTTCCTGCAGTTGCCTTCCCTGTGTTCCAGTTAAAAATGGTACTGAGCCAGCTCAGTACTACTGGACTCACCTTGGACTCTCTGGAAGAGCATCCCCAGCAGGGAGGTGTTTTGGAGGTAAAGCACTGGTCTGCCTAACCCCTTTGGCTTTCCAGAGCCTGTGAGTATGAGCACATAAAGGGATTGCGTGGCTGTTCCTGATGCAGCCACTCCTAAATGCTTTACAGCATGCCCCAGCTTAGTAATTCCAGCTCAGCCCTTCCTCACCTCCTTGTGAATACTTTCTACCCAGTATTTTGAAAAGGGAAGAAACTGAACCTGCTGGAAGGTGTTGTATATAATGGGAAAGCTACACCCCGCAACCTGACTTCTACCACTTGCATCCAAGAACACTGAGTGTAAGCAGAAGTTTCTTTCCACATCAAACTGCTTTCCTCCTACTGAAGGAAGCATCTTCATGCTAATCAGGACCTGATTCTACTATGTATGTGATTAAAAAAACAAAAGAAAAATGTCTAAAATAGGTTGGCAAAAGAGTTTTAAATCAGGGCCATCTGCATTTGTCAAGAGACTAAATTGCTGAACTCAAGTCAGAGAAACTTTTTAAACTTATTTTCTAAAGAAATTCTGTAGATGCATTAAAAAAAAAAAAAGCAGTAAAATATGAAGTCTCTGCTGCTTCTAACCCAGACAAATAAACCTGGTAACTGCAGGCCACAAAACAGAGCTGAGGGAGGAAGGCACACGAGTTATGGTCACAGCAAGGCTTCAACAAGCCTTGCAGAATAGCGTAGAAAGTGGCATAAGCCTCACAGACACCAGGCCCATTGCAGTGCCAAGCTGTCCTCGTAGGCACCCAGGACTAAAGAATCCCATGAGCAGGGGGAGACGAGCAAATAAGAAACACTATGCAAAATCAGCACAATTAATCATGTAACTAAGATACAAAATATCAAAACAGAACAAATGTGCCAAAAAATGTTGTTTTGCAGATTAAAAAATTTACTTCCAAGCTAGGCTTTCCTTCCCCCCTCACCCCCCAGCAGCTTCAGCTTTGTTGCTTCCTCTGCACATTTACTTCCCTAGGTGCAACTTAGATATTGCATCTAAATTTTCCTACTTTAGCTCTGCCGTTGAGATGAAACCTAGACGAATGAATCACTGCATCCTGTCCACACTTACTGATCTGCTGGCTTGAAAGTGCAGAGCACAGCAAAACAATTTTGGGGAAAAGTGCAGCAGGGCTAAAGCAGCAAATGGGGAAAAAGAAATAAAATGGAAATGCCTAGGGATTCGCCAACAGGGGAGAGGCACTGAAGATCTGAGGAGGGAATAGAGAAATATGGTAAGATGATAGGAGCGTGGTAGTTGGAGGATGAGCAGAACTGATGAAACTGAGTTTCTTGAGCCTTTGTAGCAGGGCTGTCTGGTGGCTAACAGCATGCAAGCTCTGAGCAAAGCTTTCCCTGGGGTTGGAGTATTTATTCACAGTTTCTCCCTTGTGTGGATTTTCCTGGTGTCTATTTAAGGGATTGTTGATAATGCAGTAATTTGGAGATAGGATCCAGGGAAATCCAGATAAACAACATTATGCACTTAAAAAAAACCGAAACAAAACAAAAAAACCCTGCAGTCAGAATGAAATGGGAGAGGAAGGAAGAAACAAAATGGAAACAAAAATTAAATAAAAAAAGAGAAGGCCTTTCTCCACCTACACCTTAAAGGATGATTTCTTTTAACAGAAACGACTGATGGGAGAGGAAAAAACTTATGGACGGACAGAGACTGGAGAGCAGTTGAGACAAGTAGCAAAAAAGCTCCCTGCTGCCACGAGGTCCCTGAATGGAGCCGGCTGAGATGTGCAGCGGCAGATTTTAGGTGATAGAAAGAAACGAGGCGTTTTGGGCTGGAGGAGAGGGGATGGTTGGAAAAAAAACCCGTTGTGGCCTCCGGAAAGTGCTAAACCTGGACTGCAAATCTGGGCGAAGAGAATGAAAAGCTGCTCCCTCATTAGTCCCCACCCAATTTAGCATGATAGTAACAGAGGAGAAGAGGTGGGCTTCCGGTGTGATGGTCAGGAGCCCTCCGTTCCCCCACGGGACCACCGGCACTGCCAGCACCGAAGCTGCGGCCAGCTGCCGAAAAGCGAATTGTTAACCCCGTTCTTCCCCGGGGGGAAGAGTCACAGATGTGATGCCTCGGCCCCGCCAGCACCCCTCTGCGGCTGGTAGGCAGGGAGCAGCTCTCACTTACCGGCCACGTCTCCGTCTGCAGTTGCAGCGGCCGTCAGGCTGACTGTTTGGAACGTCAACATTCCGGGTGTCCTTGGAGACCCAACCCTCACCGCGTCCCACACCTCTCCGCGCTCTAACGGCCAGCGGTCCCTGCGCATCTTCACCACCCTGTGTCGACCCGGGTCGCTGGTGTTCCTCACGTCTTTACCAGCCCATGTCCCCAGCATCTCTGCGTCCCTGCCTCGGTCCCCATCACCTCCTGTTCCCTACAGCCTCCGGGGAACTCCCCATTTTGGAAGAAGCCAGGGTCCCCTGTATGCCCAGCATCTCCAAGTGATCACCACCTGCCTGGTGCCACTCCTAAGCATGTGAGCCACCAGGCTTGGCCATGACTGTGGTTAAAAGAAATGGTGGCAAATCTCTGCTGTAGATGAGTTCTCCCAGGCTAAGTAGCAAGCGCAGCCCACCCGGCTTGCATTATTTATGATGGGTGATAGCTTTGTATGGGGTAACAAATTGGAAACCTATAATATACTTGGTTGAGGTTGCTACTCTAAATTTTCTAAACCAAGATCTGCTTGGTTTTTTTTTTAATATTTTAACACTGTGCATCTTAGTATAAGAGAAATGTGAAACAAAAAATGAAGCAAGAATTACAAAAGGTGAAGCAATCTGCAGGCTTATTATAGACACTGTCAGGTTGCTCAAGTCCCCTGATTTAAGTTAAAACAGGGAAAAAAAAGTACTAGTGCAGATGGATTGCTCATAAGATGTATTCAAAGTTGCTAGTCCAAACAGCATAATTTTTAAGGCTAAGCATTCCCTATACAGCAATGTTTGAACCAAATGCTTTTTATGGATGCGATTAGTTCGTATAGTTGTGTGATTATGCACATGGGATCTGATTCACAGGATTGCTTCTCTCTTCCTTGACAAAGGATAGATGTAAGAAAAAGCCTAAAAAGGTTTGTGCTGGTTAAAAATATTCATGAAAAGTAAAACTTTAGGTTTAGAAAAGCCACATAAGGAGAAAAAAATGGAGTTTCTAGATCTTTTGAAATTTCTGGTTGCAAAGAGTTGTAGTGTTTAAGGCTCATAAAATAGGTTAAGAGTCCAGTGACTTACATGAGTGGGTTTTTTTCTCTGCTCTCTGTTTGGCTATATATCAGTAGGTCTTCTAGGTAGAAGAAAAGTCTTGCTGACTACATCAAAGATACCTTACAGAGAACAAATGTTAAAAAATAAAAAGTAGTCCTACTTGAAAAATGTTCGCCAGGTATTTTTTAGTGGAGATCTTGTTTCTTCACCAAAAATATGCTCCCTCCCCAATATTTCTTTGATAACACCCCCCCCCCCCCCCCCGCCAAGAAAATAAAGTAGTTGTGTTTGATTAAAATCTGACTGATCTGAGAAGCAGGTTGTATTGGTCTCTGTGATACATAGCCCAAGAAGGGACTGGAAACTAAGAACAAGGATATTGAGATCGCATTTTTCATGAGACACTGAAAGAAAATTCTCAAATCAAAAATCTTTGTCTTTTTATCTCAGATATGGCTAGTCTTAAAAACTTCCATGAAAAATTGTAGGGAGCCAAAGGCAGGCAGGGAAGGGCTTTGGAGAGTGGCCAGGACAAATGCTGGGTGTTGACTTCCAGCACGGGCAGCCTTCAGACAGGAGTAATCAGGGCCATTGGTGAGATGACAGTCACATTGCCGCTGCACCCCTCTGAGTGCAGAACAGAAAATAAGCACTGGCATCACATCCTCTGCAGTTCTTTCCTGCTCAAAAGCTGGGTTGCTGCCTTATTTATTGAAAACACGGTTTTTACATTTCTGGGATGACTCTTCCACCTCTGAAGAGATGCCACACAACATTCATGTGTTCAAATAAATCTTAAAGAACCACAGGAGAAGACAGTGGTTTGGGAACTGGGGAGATGTGCTGGGCAGGGAGGGTCACGGATGTTTCCTACTGATCTGTTTGTTTGCTTTTCATTTATAACTTACCTTTTCCCATGTCTAACCAGGTTAACTTTTCCTAGGTGATTTCCATGCAGGTACGTGTTAGAGTCAAGTCATACACTAATGGCAACTTTTGTCTGGACTAAGAGCTACCTGAAAAGCTGCTGTAAGAGGTCTGCTGTTAGGATATTTATTGAAGGTTGATCCCTTCTCATATCAAGATTGATGAAGATGAGCAGAGGCTCATACTGTAGAAACCATGGAGTTCCTCAGCTACTGTTAAATCTGTAGGGAGCAGTTACCCCTTGTAGCCATGCCCTTCATAAAGCATAGGCTCTTGCTTTATTGATAGACTGGCATGTTCCCATAGCCAATAATGAAGTGGCATATTTACAGCACCTATCATAGCATTAAGAAGAGGTTTCTGCCATGCTGTGATGATGGAGAAAAATTTGTGACAGCCTTGATTTGAATCCCCCTGTTCCAAACATACCATCTGGCTTCTGATACCCCCATGCTTAACTTCCTACAAAACACATCAGCATTATTTGTTTTAATGCCTTTACCTGCCTACGTCATTCCTGAGAAAGGATAAAGCTGTGATAATGTTGGCACATGAGTCTAAAAATCAAGGTAATGCCAGACTGAGGTGAAAATGAGAGGTATCACTAGTGCTTGGGCCAGTGCTGGGAAGAAGCCTGAGGAAAAACAGCAACTTCTGTCTTTACAGCTGTGTAAAAACACAAAAACCAAAAAACCAATAATAAGACCAACAGAAAGTAGGAGGAATTTAGTCCTTAATGCAGCCAGGCTCCTGCTCCTCCCCTCCCTGCTATTTTTAAACAAATTACTTTTAATATTACCTAGACATTAATGTTTTAGATTGGGTACTATTCATGCTCCATAACTGCTTTTCATAAATATTTTAATGGGTCCAGGCCCAATTCCACTGAGGTCAATTAGATGATTCCAAATAAATCCTTCCTTCCCCTCCTTGCATTAGTATGCAGCTTGTAAGAGGACTGACATTGGACTGTGCTTTTATCTTAAAATAATCCAAAAGACGATCTTCCTATGGGAAGAACTATCACTATGTAATTTGTGGGTGGTACTTAAAGGGATGCTACCCAGGTAAAAACACTTACGTTTAATTTAGGGTTCAATTTTCAGACATGCTGAACACAATTCTACCTGAACTTAAATATAGGCTTTGCTGGTCAATACCTCGGAAAACCAGAACCATAATTTTTAACATATCTCATTTTGTCTCAGGCTTGTATTGTCCTGAATTAGGTTTGGAGTAGTTTGGAAGTGCATTTCAATGTGTTCTTACTCCAAATATCGCAGCAAAATAAAGTAGCATATTACAATAAAATATGTTCTGATTTATTTATATCTTAACTTCATGCCTATGAATATCTAACTTTAATGAAATTCATTCTTAAATGGACCTCAAACCTTAAATAACTAAAAGCATCTTTCTTCACAGCAAGAATATAGTAGGTCTTTGGTCTCATGTGCCATAAAAAAATGGAAGATGAGATGTAAAATACCTTGGAAAATATTGGATTTTATTGTTTGTTTGTTCATATTATGGACTGCTAACTGGATAAATAGCACTATGGTTTGGTGAAGAAACCTGAGTTCAAATTTCTTTTTTACCTCTGAACTTGTAGTATGGTCTGGGGGCAAACAGTTTACTGAATAAAACCCTAGGATATGCCTAGGTCTCTGAATCCCAAAGGTCTAGCTCTACTCATAACTGGTTTGAGAATATTCCTTTAATGCTCTTTAAATGCAATTTTTATAAGCACTTTTTGGCACACTTTAATTGCAGAGTTTCACATTTGTCTAGGATGTTTTAAGAAATTGGAAATGATTTCTGGTATTTGAAACCAAGCTTGAAATTGTGCTGAAAACACAGTTCTCACAGACTTTTCAGCTGAATTAATTACAATACAGCCAAGCTGTGGCATGTGGGACAAGAAACATCTGGTGATAACCTTGGCTGATCTTACTCTAGATTGCATTCATGAGTCTGAATAGGTTTTGGGACATATTGATATTGCCATTTATGTACTTGTGATGGTCTTGGCCATCTTGACAAAAAAAAAATAAAATCCCACACTTAGGTCAAGGACCCTGGAATGGTTAGATTTCAGTGAGAAATTACTTGTGGACTCATTAGATGTTTATTGTCTAAGGCTCCTTGTAATAGGAAATCTGTTTTGTACATTAGCAATGTACATCATTAGCTTTGTATATTCCGACTGGAACTATTAGAAACACATCTTCCTCCAAGAAGAGAACTTGAAACAATCCAACAAAAGAAATAAGAAATCAAGCTGTGCTGTTCTTTTCATTGTCTTCCAGTTATATTGTCTGTGTATGCATATATGTATTGAGGAAATTTAATGGCTAAATTGCTTCAAGAGAATTCTAGCTTTTTAAAAGCAAAGAGAAAATCATCACACTGTGAAGCTGAACCAACCATACAGCACTGGGGAAAAAATCCACATATGCCCTGTACATAGCTCTATTGCTTTTTTTTATTGTCAGCTGCCCTGTGCCTAAGCAAAATATCAATCTGGTAACATTCTCTGTCTACTCTGATGAGGATAAAGTATGGGCAGGGCAAAACTAAACTAAGCTGCTTTAGATGTTGATGTCATCTAAGTGCCAAAATTATTCGGGATTGATAGAGTGTGTTTTAAATTTTAGGAACATGTAGTGCTCAGTCTTAGATTGAAAAGAAAGAGTAGCATATAATAAAGACCTCCTGACATTAACTGGAAGAAATATTTTCAGTTGATACAGCCTCTCAGAAAATAAGGAACAACTTCATCATACTGTTCTGTTTTTCTGCAACTCCATCCTTGTGTCCACTTCTGAAGCGTGAAGCCTTCCTGACTTGGGCAGATTCCAGCTGCAGCATCGACGGGCACTTGACAAAGGAGGAATTTTGTGAAATGACTCCATTTGGGACGTATCTCTGACCTCTCTGCTTCCTTGTGCATGGCAGGTTTACAACACAGTGAAGTTATTTCACAGCGGTAGGAGCTCAGCTTCAGCCTCCCCATGATGTCTTCCTCCCAGCGCTCTGCTGCACAAGTCAGTGCAGAATTGATTCACTATGTGTGTGGTTTTACTGCCTACCTGCTGCACTTCTCTTTCTTTCCTGACACAAAAAACAGCAGCTGGGGTTCTGCAGAAACACCAATTTGGATGGAATAGGTTCTAAAGGAGTATAACAAATATTACTACCTGTTTGCAACAGGTGACACACATAATGTTCTTTGTGGTTTCTAGAGGCAATTGGAAGGGGAGTGATCTTGGCTTTGTAGAGAAAATCTATACAAATATTGTCTCTTCTGCCAAATAATTCTTTTCCTTAGATCTTCAAGTCTTACCTTTCTGTATACCCAGATTTATGGCTCTCTGCCACTGTATTTATTGTAAATTGTGAGAGTTTTGCTTAGTTGTAGGTAGCTACAGGGCTTTAACAATCTGTTGAATTTGATCACTGAAGCACTGTTTAAATAAGGTAAAAAAAGTCTATAAAATCCTTTTGACCTTCACGGTATTCACAAATACAGCAAACTTGTTTTACATTAGATTTTAGAGATACTCGGGGCATATACATTTTAAATTTTTCAGTCAGTCCAGAAGAAAACAGGTTTTCCCTCCCTATCGGGTACATCCAGACATGTATTAAGCGTCTCCTGAACCAGCAAAGAAATATTCTACTTAATAATTGGGAGCCTGATTCTCTTACTTTGAGAGATGTAATTTCATTGACTGCTACAAAACGACGACTGCGTCGTGTCTATGAGAATGATAAAGCCAGGAATTTTGTTGATCACCGTGTGCAGCCTTTACTTCAAAGTCTCATGCCAGTTGCATTAAATCTTGGTGTAAAACTTAAACTTATTCTAAGAAATGTATATTATAAATATTTTATTAAGAACTTTTTTTTTCTTCTGTTTAAGCTCCTGGCATTCCAGACTTCATATGATCTGTGAGATTCAACATAAAATTCCCAGTGTTAATTTTTCCCTGGGGATTTTGTGTATTTATGTATATGCAGCCTGTTTTCTTTAGCTGTAGTTGAAAGCTATTTCACAGTACAGTGAGGTCCTAATTCTTAGAGCCAATCAAAGCTGTGCCTTCCATGTAATCAACTGTTTGCTTGTATAGCAGAACAAAGCAATGCCCTATGAAAAATTAAATTATATTTATTTTTTAATATAGCACTCAGAATATTAGGTATATGAATCACATAAACTAGAATCTAATTAAATTATCAGTTCCCACAGCAAGTTTTGCATCTTCCACAAATACCTCTGAAATTGTATTAATCATATCCCTGCTTATGAATTCCCCAAGCTAAAGCTTTTGATGTTGCTTGCTAAATTCTTAACAGAAATTACAAAAATCCAAACACTAACAGGGAAACTGTTACTTAACAGTGGTTTTCCATGATAAATTCTGACTCTTAAAGACATGTACCTGTTTGACTACCAACAGGTATTTGCAAGCACGGCAGGCTATTCTGCCCTTACTGGGCTTATGTCTGACACAAAAATGTGCTGAAACTGGGAATGAACTAATCAAAAACCCATCCAGATTTTTATGTGTGTTTGTCAGCCTGCATTTTTTTTCCCTAGGCCAGCAGGATTTGCTGTTAAAAAGGTATTTTGGTAACTGAAGAGCTTCTTCTCTAACATCATCAATCACAGCTGGATATGTAGCAGATAACTCACGCCACACCTCATCCAGGATGCTCTCTAGCAAAGGAGATACAGACTGTCTCCTGACCTCCTGCTCTGAGCTAGCAGACGACGTGTCCACTTGGACTTTTCTTCTGGACCCCTTCCATCATCCAGTAGAATTTAATGAATTGGAACAAAGCTACCCATCTGGTACTAGCCTAGCACTGATTTTTCAAGTCTAAAATTAGAGGGAAAATGTCTTCTGAAGCAAATCTCTTCTCTTGTTTTCCTCATGATTTATCTCACAGGTAAGTACAACAGGGTTTTTGTGTGGTTTAGGCCTACTGTTCAGGTTTGGAATTTGCTTGCCTTTGCAGTGTTAAGCCAAAGTCAGGAGAGGACAGCTTCAGGAGGCAAGAAGAAATTCTTCATACATTTCAAATTCTTGAAGTCATTCCCCTTGTACACAGATAAAATTTCTGTACAGAAAGTACATTCCAGTCATAGATACAACCTGAACATAAAGCCTGCTGAGTCACAGAAACAAATGTCTCTCTGATAGACATGTAACTGCTGGTCATGCCTGTACAATGAATGATGATGAGACCCAGTGGATGCACTTAAATGAAGCTCTATCTATAAAATAGCTGCATTACAAAATATAGCATATAAGTGTCCTTGTCTTGTTGACCAAATATTACAAAAAATATTTGAAGTGTTCTTTCCTCTTTCAACCCAATATAGCAAAAAGTCAAGCTGCTAGCAATGGAACTGTCTGCCTTGATGTGGCATTAATGTGTATTGAGGAACTATGTACCTTGCACAAGGAACTATATACCTCCATATGTGAGTTACAAGCAGCTCACAAATATGATAGAACCCAAAGCCCAAGCTGATTAGGCTGCATTCAAGTTCTCATAAATGATACTGGCATACTGAATTACTCATGTTTAGCCAAGACATGGAAACCAGTGGTAAGTCTGCAAGTAATGGTAATTTGGTCATTCATGATCACTCATGATGATTTGAACATACATACCTTCAAATAGCATTGTCTTGCAGCAAAGATAGTTTGGGTTGTTATTTAAGGGCTGCCCTAAATAATATTCTGTCTGCTGGCAAAACTTTGAATATGAGTATACTGTTGCTGTTAATTTGATTTGGCTGGTTTCTCAGAGGGTGTGAACTAAAGCTGAACTTACTATTACTCATCAGTGGCTAACACAAGCTCTTTACAACAAATAGACTAGCTTCATTTGAGTACATTTCAGGGATTTCCTTTGTGTATTCAGAAAGGACAGGCAAATTATTTCAAAATTAAATGTGTAGAATGACCCAGTTTATTGCAGCTTAAATAACTGTGGAACACATCTTTGAGAAATCCCAGCTCCATAGAAAAATACATTACCTACAAGGGTGTAATAATGCTGAAGGGTTGGCTATTTTTCCTAAGCTAGGCTAATTCAAGAGAAGTAAAGTGAGTGCTGCTCACTTGCGTTTTCTCTGTAGTATAACATAGCCTCATCTGCCTGTGGTCACACAAAAAGTCTGTGATGGGGCATGAAAGTAAATCTGTAGCTAGGTCCCTCTGTAGCATCCTAACCACTGAAAAAGAGAAGCCAGCAAAAAAATGGAGGAGAGAAAGCAAGTAGAGAAAAAAGGAACTTCCTCCCTAGTTATCTCCTCACTTTACATTTTTATGTCTTTTATGTTTTGAAGTCCTTGCAAAAATTTTTCCTTGTAGCATAGTTATCTTCAACACAAAATAATCTGATATCCCACTTATCTGCAATTTTAGAAGGCTTCGTGCACCACATTCATATCTAGCGATTGTTAGAATGATGACTTTATCAGATGCCAATATTTGTTCATTCAATATGCAACAGAAAGTAATCTTAGCTCAAAGAGTTTTTAAAAATATTTTCCATAGAAGTCAATGCCTGAAATACATGAAATAAAGTTCAGTATAATTAATATAGTAAAAGTCTCAGTCACCAAAAGGAAATTGCAGAATGTGGGTGTCATGCTGCTACCTGTTGCCTAGCAATATTGCATACGTGTGGCACAAGATTGATAGATATCACCCACTCAGATCGCTGGATTCAGACCTTCACCACCGAGTTGTCAGTTGGAAAAACTGCCAAGAATCAGAGAGAGAAATAACAGATGGGAAGAGAAGCAGCACGGTGTAACTTCGTCTCTGTGTCCAGCACCATACAACCCCAAGGATCAGGGAAGTGAAATTTCATTGAGTGTGTTTTTCCAAGGGTCTATGTAAATATATACATGTATATATAAATATATGCATCTGTAAAAGAACTTGCTTCCTAGCTAGGTATATCTGGGTCGTGCAAGTTGAGGTAATGATATCCTGAAATCAAAATGGCAATTCAATTTCATAATTTTTAGTGACTCACACTACATTACCTTTAAGTAGGATGAACAGAAAATTCTCTGATATTATAGATAATTATAATGTTATTATAGCATTCCTGATAGCAAATGCTAAAGTTAAGATTAAGATGCAACACAGTGTTTTAAGCAACTCATACCTTCTCAAAATATACTTATTGCTAAAATTTTCCATGATCTACTTGGCTTCAAAGTCTGCTTTTTCTGAGAAATCTTTCTATGGAATTAGTTCTGCCATTTTTGAACCAAGTCAAGGAGCCTCCATATGTTCTATTTTAAATTCTGGACTTGCATAATTCCAGAAATTGTCTAAAGATAGAAGCCCCAGACCTGACAGGTTTCATAATTCTCATTAGAGGAAGAAAATAATCATGGTTCGAAGAGAATTAATTAAGTGTTTAAAAATAATGGCATCCAAAACGATTTCCTGAACATCGACAAGGACAGTCTGAAGATGTTTTTTTTCCGGCCAAAATGGTTTGAACTACTGTTATATAAGAAGGCACGCTCTTAACTGCTAAAAATCATTACACTTGAGGAAAGCCTTATTTGTTTAGCCCTATGCATAAATAAGGATTCATTAAAATAATACAAAGCACCAGAAAAATCCAATTATAAAACGACCAAACAATCAATCCAATAGAGCATGAACCGAAGAGCCATCTGTTGAATAGTCCCATTTGCAAAGAATTCAACATCCATCTTAGTTGTGGAAAACAGAGAAAATAGCAATACAAAGGCCAAGTAAGGCATACTAAATAACAATGAATAAGACAAGTGAAAGAAATGGGAATTATAGTTGATCTTAATGCCCACGAAGGGCATGGATTACTTTTTTTTTTTTAAACTGATAACACCAGCAGACCATTGATGGATGCTGAAGAGAGCTAGATCACCAGCCCAGACTAGCAAAATTTACTGGATACTGTGGAGAGGGATGTGATGGCATGCAGTGCAAGGGGCTAGTGTCATCACCAAGCTTCTCTGGGGCCCACGGTGGTAGAGCTGCACTACCTGAACAAGCTGCCAAGGGAGGTGGTTAAGTCAACATCCCTGGATGTAGTTAAAAGATGGGTAGATGAGGTGCTTAGGGATACGGCTTAGTAGAGGACGAGTACGGTTGAACTGGATCTCAAAGGTCTTTTCCAACCTAGTGGTTCTGATACAAGCAGCAAGCCCGGGCCCTATGCCTCCATGACACTACCATACAAATATCCTCTCCAGCTCACTTTAAGGTGTAGGCACTTCCTGAATGACCCACTCAGGAAAAGGTTTTTTTGAGTTCAGAAGAAGTATCTGTTTTGGTGTTGCTCAGAGCACTTAGATATGATTTTCAGAAGTATCCAATTAAAAACTACAAGTATCAGTAATCATTCTGCTGCCTCTCAGCTCCTGAAACACCCACAAAGCAGTTGCTGCTCACTACAGCCAACTCCCACGCTGAGATTGGGACTTGGGGTCTCTTACACAGAGCCTAAGGCCCAAGCAAGGCAGGTGCATGAAAAGCTATTTAGAGCTAATTAACAGAAAGTGCTAAAAGGAGAGGTGTGGGAGGCTTCTTTCCTTCTTGAAGTTTGGGTACCTGAAGATCAGAAGCCCAGCTCTCCTGTTGCAAGTAGGTACCTACTTTGCAATTTTGAGAGAAATGGGGAGTTATGTCTTTATAGTCTTTTAAAATATAACAGGAGGAAGCATTTGGAGAGTTGTTCCCTTTTATGTAATGATTTAGAGGTAGAATGGCTGAAAAGGGAAAGGTTTCAGTTGTTTGCGCATGTCCTGAGTGTTTCCAAATTGTACATTTGAGTATGTGTTTTTGCTTATGAGGGAAAATAAGGAGTCTGTCTTCTTTGATGAAATGCACAAGCTTTGCATCACAGAGTGAAAGCTCATGGGCTTGGAGGAAGAACACCCAGGAGAAAGGAAAGGAGGAGCTGTGGTATCCTCTACCCTTGTTTTAGCTAATGCTGCTGTAATGTAAAATGTTTTTGAGAGTTGTGAGAGTGGTTTTAGAGACAGTAAAACACAGAAGTACAGAATTATGAGGAAGAGGGCTTGGGGCTCTAATGAGAGGTTTTTGCTGACTTTTCTGCACTGTTTCCTGACCTCAATGTGACATTTGTCATTTTTTATCAGTAATGTGCATCTTCTTGGCAGTTGCTGATGCAAAGTGATGGCTTTTTTCCATGTGACAAAGGAGAAAGTATTTCTTTTCATTTATAGCTAAGAGAACAAGGCAGGAAGCCTAGTCTTCTTCCCACAGCAACGTGGGCATCCTGAGAAAGACGTGAGCTGGGAAGCTCTGGAAGAGCGTGTGCTATTACTCTTAATCTTCCTGTGGGTCGTCTAGTATGGCTAGGCTGAATTCCAGTTTGGCATTTATATTCCACTCAAATGTTGTGATAACATTTACTTTGAGAAGAGCCGAAGTAAGGTAATGGTCCAGTTCAATCTTGCTTAAGCCTATTTAAAGATATGCACCTTTCCAGCTTAAGGAATGTAACGTTTTAGCTCCGTTCTGACTATAAGGAAGTCTTTTCTCAACTAAGAGGGTGGAAGGGTGCCAATAGCAGCCCTATTATTTGGCAGGCAGGAGGTAACCTTACAGTAAACAGCTGTCAACTTCACAGTCTAGCTGAATTTTAATGGCTCAAAGACTAAAGAGAGTTACGATTTTGCCTGAACCCTTGGGGTCTGGGCTGAATTACTCAGGCTACATTTAAGCTATCACGTTAGGGTCATATGACTCGCCTGTATAGATTCCTCAAAGGTGCCATTAAAACGTCAGTTCTTAACTTAGCTACAACTATAAACCACTTCAGCACAGTTTAAATCTCTGATCCAGTATAAAATAATCAAATAGAATAAAGGGAATATTGTGTTGTTGGAGGCCCTGTTACTTTTAACTATGTGAATACATATGCTATCACCTCCTGTCATTTTGGGTTAGTCTCGTTCTGTATGCAACAGAAGCTAGGTTTAGCCTGAGTAAAACATCAGTGTTTACTGGGAAACTTAGTGTTTGGTCTCTAACTTAACTTCAGCGTGTAAATGCTACTCCTTTTTTTCTCAGAATGTAGGTAACTGCTTAACAAAGTCCCTTCAGTTTTAGAGAAATGCATATTATGATTATTAGTGGTGTCAGAAAGCTGACGGGGATTGGAAACCAGAAAGGATGCAACTTTTAAATCAGGCCGGTGGCAAGTGCCCTGTGAATCACAACTTGGGGGAAAAAAAAAATATTCCCACTGTGTGGGGAAGACTGTGCTGAAAGAGTGATTTATGACCATTTCTTATGCATAAAGAAAGAACACTTAAATCTGTACTGTAATTCCGCACTGAGGTGAGTGCCTTTGGTCGGTACTGTAGACTAGGCACATGCACTTACCTATCTGTCAGTGACAGCAGACAATTAAAGCAGTAATTTAATTGGGGATTCTGGAGGAAAGAGCGCTGGGATGAATATTGATACCTTAATGAAGGATCAAGCTGCGGTAATGTGGAGTAAGATGAACTAGCGTTTGGATTTGAGGATTTGGAGATGCAAAACTATGAGTTAGTGAAAAACTATAAATTACAGGTGGCTAGCGATGTGCAGTTTGAGTCAAGCACATGTGCCTACACCTGGTATGCCTCATGAATATATGCCTGCATGACACTGATATTTGTCCTACAGATTTGAGTGAGGCTATGCTTTTTCTAATAGTGTGGCTGGAAACCAAAGCGCAGTCTGTTACAGAAGGCAAGGGCAAATATACTCTGCTGTACTTAGGTTTTAAACTGTAATCTTTATATTATTTTGTTACTCCTACTCCATAGGAGTCAGAAATCCTGCAGCACTGATCAAAAAAAATTATACCGCAGTGCTGATGAGTGTGTCTTCAAAATGGACGTTGTTTGGAAGATAAACTTGTGCCCTGCAGAGAAGATAAAATGTAGATTTATTGAAGCGAATGACAACAAAAAGCTGTATATTGGATTTTGAGTCCTTTTTATATTTTAGGGTCTATAAAATCAGGCTCCTTGCCCTTTATATTGTAAGTCAAACAGGAACAACCCTTGAAAAGTTTTCTTGATCATCCATCTTTAATGTCCCCTGTAATCAAGCATATTCCGTAATAATTTGAAGATAAATACCATATTTCTTTACTAAAAAACAAAGAGAGATGAAATTGCTCCTAATGCCTTATCAATAACAGCTTTTTCTTGATAGGAATGGAAGTTCATTTTCTTGACACCTTACCAAAGGCATGGAGGCACTTTCAGTACATTCAAGTTTATTTCCAAAGACTTGTACCTCTTCACTTAGGACTGGATTTATTGCCTCTGCAAAAACACAGGTAAAGCAGGCTTTATGCTGAAGGAAGAGGCGAAGCAGGAGGATTGGATAGAGCTGCTCATGGAAAGAATACAGAGCAACTCCTCCACATCTACTCCTCAGTCCCCTGGCTGAAAGCAGAAGTGATTATGTCTATGTGCCCATATATTAAAGTATAGCACTGCTGCTTTCAAGAAATTACTTACACTTCACGTGTCCTTTCCCAGCTGGATCCAGGCTTCCCACTGTGCTGCCCTGTGTGGAGCTATGATGAGCCTTGGTGTTGCGCGCAGGTTGTTGTGCTAAACTGGATGTAATAAATCAGAGTCAGTGCAAAACATTGAACTGTCAAGCATTAGTTGGAAGTTCAAATATTGAGAGCTTAGCTTACTTATTGCCATGGCAATCACTATTAAAAATATTTTTAGCTTATACTAAAGGTACAAAGAAGAAGGAAAGCAAAAGGCATTTGAAATGTGAACTACAAAGACTTTAATTTTAAAAAACCTTTCTATATCCCTGCAGTGAGAGAACCTTTTATAAGAGGACCCTGGGTTTGACAATCTCTGATGATTAAACTTGATATTAAGTGTCTTCTCAGTGACAAAGAAAAAGTGCAGCTAGGTGGCTGCTGCTGCTGTTCATGGTCTGATCTTGTTTTTATGAAACAACTGACCATGGCATGAGCATCATGCACTATCTCTGCCTTGATAACTCTTGTGGCCCATTGCTGCTGCTGCCACCTCCTATATCTAAATACAGAAGCTTGCAATAGCTATTTTAACTTGTTGCAGTGCTCTGTGGCTTAATTAATAGCACTTTATAGAGAACTCTAACAGTATTTGTCAATATTTTTGCTACTAAACATTGCACTTGCTAATCCAAAGCTCATAGAGGAGAGCTGACGTCCCCACAAAGTATTATGTAATAATGTAAAAATACTAAAGTTAGGTTTCTGCGTTCCTTGTTACCATGTCTGTGAAAGTTACTGTCTAAGGGGTGTGATAAAGAGAAGCCTCTTATTAAGGATGTCATAATGGAGAGACTGGTAATTACTATTTCAAGTGTCTAATGACCTTTTCACTAAAGCACAACAGACCTCTACCTCACTCTGTTGCTTTTGGTAGAACTCTTGTTCTTCACGCGTATGGATGCACAACCATCTAGCTTCAGTTTGAGTAATACAATTAAAGAATTTACATTGTTGTCGCTGTATTTTCCAGAGTATGGAGTGTGAAGCTTGAGAAATAAATGTTTTCATTTTGTTTTACTCAGACTGTGGCCAGAATTTGGAACGTGTGGTGTTTCTACATCATCTTGTGTGAACACAGTGAGAACTGATGCATGCCAGCGTAAACTGTAGAGAAGGCATTGATGGCAGAAGCCAATCAGCAGGGATATTTGCACTGATGCAATTCTCAGTTCTTGCATGGAGATACGTGAAACAGCAACAGGTGAAGCATCTGCTCAATGGAATTTTGTAGTGTGGCAGGCAGGAATACACTTCAGTTTACCCCACAACAAAAAGTAGTTGGGGGAGGGAGTAGTGTTCAAAAGATCAAAAGTATTTCATCACTGTTCAAACAACAAGGCACATGCTTAAATATTGAATTAAAAAGGAACAATAGAAAGTTTGTGTTATTTCGTGTTTGGGGACATCCTGGGGAGCCTAGACAGAAAATCAAACATGTTTAGGGCTTTTGTGCTCCATTTCTAGGGGAAATGACTGTACCTATTGTTGCTGTGTTGTGAAGAAGTCAGCCTGTTGATTAGGAGGCACCAGACCCTGCCAGGAACATTAGAGCACTTATTATTCAGAAATGTCAGAGCTACTCAGATGGTTCTGACTGGACTATTTCTCTTTCAATACCAGCCCAGGGTAACTGGGAAAATATAGGTGGAAGCAGTGTATCCTGGTTGAGAAGAGTCATTTTACTTGCTGTTAGATTAATCGCAATATGTTTAGGCTAAAGAGCTTGACCATGACTCAGTGTGTGGGAGAGTTTCTTAAAATCACGTAAGATTAGTACGTGGTTTCTTCATTCCAGCTAGTGTTGTGCTCACGTGGGATTACACAGCAACAGTCTCATGCCTTTCATTAAAGAAAAAAAAGTCTCTGACTGTCATAATGTAATGTTTAGAAAGTGTGTGTGTGGAAAAAACCCAAAGGATATCTCACCTACTCAGAAATGTGCTCATTATCTTTTGGTTCTTGCATCATGCAGTGAGAACTCAAAAAGCCCTCAACATGGGCTGTTTGGTGGTAAATGTAGAGCCACAGCACTTCCTGTTTTCAATACATGAAACAAAGTTGGAAACATTTGCAGTATTTATATTGAGACTGGGAAGGCAAAAGGTGTCTTGGCTGAGTGGTTTCCCTTCATCCCTCTACGTTGGAGAACTATCTATAAAGACTCTCTGTAAGGTGGTGATTTCTGGACAAAAGAATGAATTGAGTTAATAATCCAAACAGTAAGCTAAAAAGTCATTTACAGTCATAGGTAGTGTGAAAGCCCTGTTGTTTCTTTAACTAAGGTATTGACTGAAGCTGGACTGCTATAAATCTTCCTGCAAGAAATCTGGATGTATACAAGCTTGGAAATTAAGTCTACCCTGTTGTGATTGAGACAGAAAAAGACCTGACTCTCAGAACTTCACTGGTCTGTAAAATAACTAAAAAGTTTGCCAGGAAGGAGACAGACAGTGTGATTTGATACATGTTTTTAAAAAGAATATTGAAGTTATACTTCCATTTAATTGAGACATTAATCCTAGAAAATTGGCTCCTATGTGTAACCTGAAACCTATATAGCATTCTTCACATTGTTTTCTGATATCACCAATTGGAAGTATATCACGGAAAATAAATCTGTTTTCTTGTCCAAAATATGAGCAATTTCAAGAGAAAATAATGTGCTGAAGAGAAATAAGAAGGAACACCCCCCTATCTCCCCAGTAACCGCAACAGATAAATAAATTGACTGCCTCTAACTAATAAACTGGGAACCCGAGTACTGTGTTTGACAATAATATAGGAACTATAATTTGGCTCACAAAACTCTCAAGAAGTAGTAAAAACTGTTATGTGTTCTCTTGATGAGAAGCTGGGCATGTTGTTGACCTCATTGTTCCAAGATGTTTCTTCTCTGGATATTCAGAGCACACAGCACTTGCGCTGGAATCTCATTCTGATTGCTGAAGTGTTATATAGCTGTTTTCTTGTACAATTGAACCTATGCAGAAACCAAAGCGTAGATCCCAACCATGCAGTCATAAAGGGTCTCAGGGAAACATTCAGATAATAAAATGTGCATTACAAATACTGAATGTAGCAGTGAAAAGTGGTCAGTTGTCCTTACGCTGGTAGTCCTCACACTGTCTGTAAGTGGTGGTAATGAACTAGAGTTAGTTTACTCGCTAGTAGGGTAGTCACCAGACCATGCTGTTGGGCTAGCAGGTGCCATGTAATGGCTGCATGCGTAGAGATAGGGTTCTTGGATAGATTGCTAATTGCAGTGTAATTCTTTCTGCTTGTAACAGCGTAACTTCTACAAGCTTTTCTCATACAACCAGAACTAGACACAGACATTGATAAAACAGTCATTGCAGTAACTGAATCTTAGGGTTGAGAGTTAGCGATTTAAGTGCTCTAGGCGGAGTTTTAGCTTGCAAGCTTTAAGGATGCTGCCAGTCAGCAATGCTGTGCAACGGCATTCCAGGGTTGGTCAGGCTGGCAGGAGTGTCAGCTAAGGAAGGAAAGTTTGTGGTGATGCTGGAGAAAAAGTTGGCTCTTTCATTGCATTTTAATGACTTGCATAATTTTACTTGGCACATGGTTTACCTTTGATCCACCCAGTTGCTTGTGATCTTGGCCCAAATCTCAACTCCTCTCTCTGGGGTGACTTTGATTCTCCTTTATAGCTTCTTATAGGCAAAGGGTGGGTTTCTTTCCTGGTCATTTAATATTGGATACTGAAAGGTATTCAGGCACCTAAATTTAAAGGGAGATTACATATGTTTAAAAATTCTGGCACTTAGTTTTTCAGGTCATTTTTACATTGGGAAAATTCCTCACTTTGGAAAAATTTCAGGAAGAGACACCTGCTTTGATTCTATTGTTACTTGGGGTAATTTAATCCATGTTAAAGTATATGTGCATTTACTTAATTTGCATGCTGTGAATTGCCCGGGGTTTCAGGACCAAGCCTTTAGCTGACAGACATCTGGGAAATTTTCTGTATATTTCACAGAAGCCATGTCAATTTATATTAGTGGAAGATTTGGTCTTTAATTTTTTTCATAATGGAATATCTGATCTGAATCCAAAGGTCTGTAAATGACATCCCCAGGTGGGGGCAGGGCATCCAAAGAGACTCCAATCATACTTTCCTGTCTATCTTTTTATGCAGAAGTATGTCGCTGAACATTTCTCTAAATGTGCTTGGAAAAACTGAGCAGCACATAGAATCTATAGTGGAAAGACAGTTGTGTATTTTCATGCAGAATTGATGACTAGTTATGGGAGGCAGAATTACCAACTCTAGAGAACACAGATGTTAACTGGCATAATGCCCTCTTGATGCAAATAAATACATTAGAAGCTATGAAAGATTTTAAAACAGGAGAGCTCATCTTGGCAGGAGATATATTTGCTGGATTTGTGCTATTCATTTTGTTTTATAGAATTGCTGTGGAATTGGAATAGACTATTTGAGGAGCTTCTAAATGCACCAGTGGAATGAGACTTTAAATTCATTTTATTTCTGATGTTTTTAAAGGAACAAAAAAGTGCTTAATCTGAGCATAGACACTTCACCTTCCTTAGTACCCAAAGGTTCTGAGCTACATGCCTGGTAAACTAAGCAACAGCATTATCACAAAGTGATGAAAGGCTGGACAACTGTTCAAATGTCCAGGGTTGTTGGTGTGTCTAAGTACTACAGAAGGGAACTTTGAGTTCAGAAGCAGTGATATTTGCATTCTTCATATACCATTAATATTTTTTACAATCTGGGTCTCACCACTATCCCCACTAAGTTCTCACACCTGTCACTCTCCTGAAATGCTTCCTCTTATTCCTATGTGATTATCTGAATTTCTTCCTAACAAAACCTGACAGATCATAATGTGACCTGTCTCTTCCCTTTCTGCCTCTGCTGCCCATCACAAAAATATTGGAGGTTTTATGAGTCCACCTGTTTTACCTCCTTTTATAACCACACAGACATCTACTTAGGGGAACAGATTTTAAGGTTAAATAGCTGTTGACGTACCCTGGGAGGTGTTGCCAGGGTAGTTCAAGGAAATGCTATTCCCTGATTTTTGCACCAGGTATTTGTTGTACATCCTTTTTATTAAGGCAGCGGAGAGGACCTGCACTTCCACCACTCAGTTCAGTCCCAAGACATGAGTATCATAAAATCACAGAATGCTTGAAAGGGACTTCAAAGCCCATCCATCTCTGCCCCCCCTATCACTGCCCTCCTGTCATGGGCAGGGACACCCTCACTTGACCAGGTTGCTCAAAGCCCCATCCAACTTGGCCTTAAATGCCTCCAGGGCTGGGGCTTCCACACCCTCTCTGGGTAACCTGTGCCAGGGCCTCACCACCTTCAGAGTAAAGAATTTCTTCCTCTTTCAGCTTAAAGCCATCACCCCTTGTCTTATCACTGCACTCCCTGGTGAACAGTCTTTCTCCCATTTTCCTGTAGGAGCCCCTTAAGTACCAGTACACTGCAATTAGGTCTCCCTGGAGCCTCCTCTTCTCCAGACTGAACAAGCCCAACTCTTACAGCCCAGCCTGTCTTCATAGGAGAGATTCTACATTCCCTTGATCATCTTTATTGCCCTTGTCTAGATTTGCTCTGACACGTGTGTCTTCCCTGTACTGGGGACCCTAGAGCTCGATGCAGTATTCTAGGTGGGGTCTCATGAGAGCAGAGTAGAGTACCAGCCCAAACAGAGGATTTGAAGAGTGCTGGAGGAGGTGGACACTGCTCTGATTTGTTACAGCATCACCTACCACAGTCTTCCAACTTGTGATGATCATTAGTAAGTGTCGGGGAAGACAGCAGGCCTGCTGGCAGCCTAGCTCTCTTCTCCCAAGATTTAGGCCCTGACAATATTCTTCTGTTCCCATGAGAGAGGAAAAGTTACTTATACTGAGAGGATCTTAATAATCACATTCTCAAAACAAAAGAAACTGGCAAGGGACATAAAGGGCAATAAAAAGAGTTTTTTCAGGTATGTGAAAAGTAAGAGGATGACCAGGGATAGTGTAGGTCCCTTGCTGAATAAGGCGGGTGTCCTGGTAACGGAGGATGATGACAAGGTGGAGATACTAAATGCCTTCTTTGCCTCGGTCTTCACTCCAAAGGCCCCTCGGGACCCACAGATCCTGGATGAAAATAGGAGTGTTTGGGGAATGAAGAGCTTCCCTCTAGTTGAGGTAGGGGAGGTCCAGGAGCAGCTCAAAGAGATTAATGCACACAAATCCATGGGCCCGGATGGGATGCATCCACGTGTGCTGAGGGAGCTGGTGGAAGTGATTGCGGAGCTGCTCTCTATCATGTTCGACAGCTCTTGGAGAACAGAAGTGCCTGAGGACTGGAGGATAGCCAATATCACTCCAGTCTTTAAAAAGGGCAAGAAGGAGGATCCTAGCAACTATAGGCCAGTCAGCCTCACTTCTGTCCCTGAAAGTTATGGAACAGCTTGTTCTGGATGCCATCACCAAGCAACTGGAAGAGAAGAAGGTCATGAGGAGTAGTCAGCATGGATTCACCAAGGGAAGATCATGCTCAACCAATCTCATAGCCTTCTATGATCTCATCACCGGCTGGGTGGATGGAGGGAGATCAGTGGATGTCATCTACCTTGACTTCAGCAAGGCTTTCGATACTGTCTCCCAAGACATCCTGATAGAAAAGCTGAGAGAGCATGGGATAGATGAGTGGACAGTGAGGTGGGTTGAGAACTGGCTGTTGGACCGAGCCCAGAGAATCGTGATCAGTGGAGCAGAATCTGAATGGAGGCCTGTGACTAGCGGTGTTCCCCAGGGCTCAGTGTTGGGTCCAGTCCTGTTTAATATCTTCATTGGTGACCTTGATGAGGGAATAGCATCCACCCTCAGCAAGTGCCGATGATACAAAGCTGGGAGGGGTGGCTGACAGCAGGAACACTGCGCTGCCATCCAGCAAGACCTGGACAGGCTGGAGAGCTGGGCAGGGAGAAACCTAATGAAATTCAACAAAAGCAAGTGTAAAGTCTTGCACCTGGGGAGGAACAACTGCATGTATCAGTACAGGCTGGGGGTTGACCTGCTGGAGAAGAGCTCTGTGGAGAAGGACCTGGGGGTCCTGGTTGATGACAGGTTGGCTATGAGCCAGCAGTGTGCCCTGGTGGCCAAGAGACCCAATGGGATCCTGGGGTGAATCAGGAGGAGTGTGGCCAGCAGGTCTAAGGAGGTGATCCTCCCCCTCTACTCTGCCCTGGTCAGGCCCCACCTGGAGTATTGTGTCCAGTTCTTGGCTCCCTGGTATAAAAAGGACAGGGATCTCCTTGAGAGAGTCCAGAGAAGGGCTACGAAGATGATTAAGGGCCTGGAACATCTTTCCTATGAGGAAAGGCTGAGAGAACTGGGGCTGTTCAGCCTGGAGAAAAGAAGACTGAGGGGGGAACCTAATCAGTGTTTATAAATATCTTAAGTATGGGATTCAGGGGGAATTTGCCATCCCCTTTTCTTTGGTCAGTGGAGACAGGACAAGGGGCAATGGCTGCAAATTGGAGCATAGGAAGTTCCACACCAACATGCGGAGGAACTTCTCCCCAGTGAGGGTGACAGAGCCCTGGAATAGGCTGCCCAGGGATGTGGTGGAGTCTCCTTCTCTGGAGATATTCAAGACCCATTTGGATGCCTATCTGTGCAGTATGAGCTAGGGAGCCTGCTTTGGCAGGGGGTTTGGACCTGATGACCTCTCTTGAGGTCCCTTCCAACCCCTACAATTCTATGATTCTGTGATAGGGGTACAGGCTGCCCTAAACCAAGAAGCAGTTATGGGAAGGTATTTGGGAGTAACGGAACATGTTAGGAACGAACAATAACAAGAGGTTCAAAACAGCAGGTGTGTGGATGCTTTTAGGTATTAAAGGTAAACTAATGATATTTAGCTATAAGATAGGTTTATCAGAACTCATTATAATTACTAACCAATTGATACGGTGTGAACAGTGTGTGTAACCAATTAGCAGTTTTTAGCTTGCCACGTTTGCAGTAATAAAGGTATAGAATCTGTGTGATTTCACCTAATAAAATGGCTTCACCTAAAATCCATATTGAATTGCGTGTTGTGCTCTTCCAGATGCCACAAGTAAGAGTAGAATGGAGGGCAGGAGGGAAAGCAGAGTGTGAGGTTTCCCCCTCTCTCCGAGGTGACTGTTGCGTTCTGCAGCAGCTGCTTTTGTATCTTGCAGTCACTTATTTCTTTTCCCCCAAGAAATGACCCTTTTAACTTCCTGATCTCATTTTTCAAGCATTTTGAAGCATTTGGCCACCTCCCTTTTTCCCTCCTGTTTTCCCTGATGTTAAGATAGCTTTTTTTATTCCATGCTATTGTTTTATGAAGCCTTTGTCTCCTTATAGTCATCTTTCTCTCCTCTGTGTGCTACTGTGAGCTCCCTTTACTGGTGTCTGCATTTCTGCGTCACATCAATCTCACAATTTGACAGATGCAGCCTCTAAAATAACCTGTGCATGATGCATACAACCTGAAAAACCCCATTTATTTCAGCGTTAGGTGCGTCATACCTGCAAATAACCTCGTTTATCTAGACATGTTTATTTTAATGCTTATTGTATAAATACCAGTATCTTGGCATACTCTACAATACCATCTGTCATTTGCTCTTGTATTATGCATAATTTAATACAGCCCTATGTTACTCCAATTTTTTATGTTGCCAAGTTCATAGGTAGCTACATACTTGGACAAGGATACAAGAGTGTTATAAAGATTACAGAAAATATTGCTCTGAGGTTTGAAGTGGCTGTTTTGGTCTGGAGAAAGTTAATGCTGACAAGATATCTGACACAAGCCATTGCATGGTGCGGATTGGTGAGGTATTTTTTTTTCCCCTGTGCTTCTTTTGAATCTTCTCTATAACTTAAATAACCAAGGGTAAAATGACAGAATTGTATGATAAGAAATAAAAGTGCATCCCACCTGTTTGCTGATTTGAGTTTTTCAGTTCTTTCCAAGCTAGAGAAAACCCAATTCACGTATTCATGTGAAATAACCTATAACTTGCTGAATTGCTGGAGTGTTTCTGTGGTCTGTTATCAGTGACAGGACACTGAAATGGCTATATTTGATCAGACTGTTACTGTCTTGCTTCTAAAGAAGCCAGTATACTCACTGAGGAGAAATAGAAGCCCTGTGCCAAGCTGTTGTGTGACCAGCATTAGTTTCTCTTGACTTCATGGGCTAGTTTGATTTTTGGAGCCTGAGATTACTTTGAACGTTGTTTTGTGTTCCAGGACATACTAAGGTATTTCCATCAATTCCAGCTTTTCTAGAAGATAATAATTCCATATTAATGTTTTTGCAACAGCTAAAACTTGGTGCTTGGGCTTTTTTTTGAGTTTTTTTGTTGGGCTTTTAAAAAAAATCATTCAGTATCACGAATCTAGCCTCTAACCAGGATTTATTTTGATTTCTCCATGCCCTTCCTCTGGATATCACCTCCCTTCCCTAATTTCCCCAATACAATTCTTAAAGGCTGAGAATGTCCAAGGACTGAAAATAAGCTAAATCAAATCAGTTCCCACCATCTTGAACACCTCTAACTACTTGAAATATTTTTTTTTTTACCTCTTTGTGGATTCTGGCCTCGTTGTCTAAGGCCATAGTTAAAATCCAGCAAAGCTTCACCATGACAGGTTACCTGTGAGCCGCTGTGCTGAGCCCTCCTGAGAAATGCCACCCCCTGAGCTCACCAGCAGGCTCTTTGTGACATGGGTGGCTGGCCTTTTTAGCAATACTTATGCAAAGCCACCCTCCATCAATTCTGAACCAATTTGTGCTTGATTGCGGGTACTTTCTCATATTTAGGATAAAGCAGTTCTCATTACCCCCATTTTGCAATCACAAATGCTTTTTTGGTCAAAGTGATTTTGGAGGAATTTGAGAACATTAGTTCTAATAATAATGAAAAAAGCACAGAGTATTTTATTGTTGAAGCAGTAGTAGAACTACTGTCACTGATATGGAAAGGATTGACCGGATCCAAAGCCACCATATAGTCTGTGGAACTCAGAAACAGGGCTTCAGCACTCTTACCCTCATTGAACTCCCCAAAGCTTGTGCTTTTCGGGACTCTCAGTAGCTGCAAGTCTGAAAAATACTCATGTAAACTCAGTGCCAGCTAAGCTGTGGGTAGGTTTGGCTCATTTCAGAGCCCCCATCTTGTTAAAGAGAAGTTATATACATCAAGCAGATTTTTTCAGAGCAGGCCATGAATCTCTGGATATCAAGGTGCTCAACTGTCACTTAGCTCTGCTGCTGTTGTTGTCTTTTCCTGTGGCCCAGAGCCTCTGTTGCTATTCATGATCCACCTCAGATCTATGGTGGATTTTATGTGTAACTTAGTGTCCAGAGAGAAAAAGCTACTATCAAAATGTAAAATTGAATTATGGTGCATGTAAGATGACTGGGATGCACTGCTGTTTAACAGGGATATTTCTTGAGGAACCTGGTTTATCCTTAAGAGATAGAGCAGTGATAACTGGATAATTAGCTGGAACTATATTAGAATAAGTGGAGGCAGGGAAGACTAGCCTAATGGTGACTACCATAGATGCTGAACTTTTCTGTCCTCTGTATGTACTCGAGCTTTTTTGGACATAATGCATAATTTCTCAAGTGAAGAAATAAAATACATGGTTTTTATAAACTTAGCTATGAGTTAGCATCTTTTAAGACTCTAAATTACTCTGTGTGCTGATGCTGAAATCTATGTAAGTAGACCTACACAGAACACTGTATCTATAATGAATTATCAGAAGCTATGGATTAAGATAGGAAGAACTGCAGACAGGTTTTCCTTGTTGTTTTGCCCCCTACACTTTGTGAATTTTGCACTTTGACCAGTACTGAGGCCGCTCTCGCAAGGCAAAATACAAAGACCATATGCACAAGGATTGTTGATGGCCTGTGCTGGTGTGTCCTTTTCTGGGTCTGGGTTTTGCATGCCTGTTTTACATTACTTATTGGGTTCTTGTAGCACCTATTTGTGATCATTACACACAACCTTTCTGTAGATTTCTGGTTTTTGGGGTGTTATTTTGATGATGTGTCCTAAGACACCCTATCTTATTTTCAAGGGGCTGTCACTTAAGTAGAAGGCACTTGAACTGAAATGCTGTTTTGTGGGCTCTTGGTCTTTTAGGTGATGAGTGTGTGACCAGTGTATGTGGCAGGGGACATACCAACAGGTTTTGTGGAATCAAAGGCTGGCTGTCCCTGGAATTTCTGTGGTAATCACAAGTGTATACAAATCTTCCAAAAATTGGAATTTAGTCTGGTTTTGATAATTGGCTTAATTGGAGGTTGCAGCCTGCTTTCTACAAGGGAATGAATCTCATTTTACTTAAAATAGAAAGAAATTTGTTGTTCTCCTTCTGTTTTTGATAGGGTGCTTGACTACTTTATAACCCTTGTGGGAAAATATTTTGCTTAAGTTCTATTTTTATCTCCTGTTTGTTTATTTTTAATTACTACTTCAGTACCCTGGGATTTACCATCGATCTTCATCTGCCTACGCAATTATCCTTAGCTTGCTGAAGGGTTTGTTTATTTTTTAAGCTATATGTGCTCTTTTAACACTTGTGTGTGTGTGTGTGTCTTAACTACTTGTAACTGGGGAAACTTTACTTGAGGGAAAGGTGGAATAATGTTACTGGAGTTACAAGGGCGTAACACAAAGGGAGGATGTTGTCTGAGTGCTCTTGCTGTCTTGGGGTGATCGTCTTTGTAACAGCTTCTCGGGGGAATGTGCACCATGGAATGAGGTGTTTCTGCCCCAAGGTTACCTAGGGAACACGAACATAAAATGTGGGAGGTTAATGTCTCTGAGTGTTTTAAATGCACTGAAGTTCTCTGCAAAGCAGCTCCCACTAGTTTGAGAAATATCTCTTGAATTTATGAAAAATTAATCCGCAACTTTACTGGAAGAGTCAGTTTGTACTTGTTGCAGTTTTGTGTGACTCTGCTGCTTCAATGGCTTTTGTAAGCCGCAGTAACAGCTTTCTGCAAGCCCCGTATTTTGAAAACATGGTCAGTTCAAGGCCAAGTTCAAGACTGGGCCTATCAGAGCTGGTCATAGTGCCTCTGTGAATCACATAGGAGAAAAAAAACCTGCTGGCAGGCGCACTTTGCCACCGGCGTGCGAGGGAGAAGATGTAACAAGCTGCACAGACACCAAAGCCAGGACCACATGAGGGGGAGGGTGGGGGTGGTGTGAAGAATGTGAAATGAGAGTTTTCCCTGCAGCTCGTGGCGAAGACCATGGTGAAATGGGTGTCCCCTCGAAGCCCATGGATGAGGATGGGGAGCAGAGACGCCTGTGCCCTGTGAAGATTGATCCACACCTCAGCAGGTTTGCTGGGGGACTTCTGACTTTGCAGGGGACCAGGCTGAAGGGGGGTCTGGACCTGGATGTCAGCGCCCTATGGAGGGGAGTCCTGCTGAGAGGCCTGTGGTGAGGAGATGGCTCCCTGATAGAGAGGACTCGCGCTGCAGAAGTTCGTGGATGACACTCACGTGGGTGGGACCTCACAACGCCGCAGGGGAAGTATGCGTGTGTGTGGAATGCTCCCCCCTCAGCTGAGATGAAAGACAACTTGGGAGGAATGGACTGAAACCCCAACTCCCCATTCCCTGCCCCTCCTGGTGCTGCAATGGGAGGGAAGGAGGGAGCGAACCTATGATTCAAGAGTGCGAAGAGGCGAGGGGTGGGGGGAAGGAGAAATGTTAAGATCTTGGGAAGAAAAGCAGCTTGTGAGGGATCACTGGAACCCCACTGCCCATTCCCTGCCCCTCCCTGTGCCATGCTGTGGGGGGAAGAAGAGAATAAAATCGTGATGAGCTTTAAGTGTGCTAAGAAGGGAGGGGTGGGGGGAAGGTGCTTTAAGACCTGTCCGCTTCTTATCTCGATCTGGTTCACTGGGTGTATTAGTTTTAGTAGTAATAAATCACTTTTCTTTCCTTTATTCTGTGCTGAGTCTTTGCCCATTGCGCTAATTGGAGAGCGATCCCTCTGCCCTTATCCCAGGTCCTAAGCCTCCTAATATCTATTTTCTCCCCTTTTCGGCTGAAGGGGGGAGTGAGCAAGCGGCTTGGTGGGTATTTGGCCTCTGGCTAGGGCCAAAACCACCACAGTACTTCTCGTGGTACTGGAGGAACTGGTCTCTATTTAGGTTTTGCAGTATGATTTAAAGTTCTGTCCTAAAATGTATTTTTCCTCTATCTCTGAAGAAATTACTTTTCCCGTTTAAGTAAACAGGGAAAACACTTTCTGTCCCAGTTAAAAACAAGATTGGCAGCAGAATTCCAAACTCTTCTTCAGCACCAAATGTGTTCAGATATCTGCTAAAGATTTGATATGTTTCTTGCTAACTTTTATGTAAATATTGTAGAAATTTGGCTGGTATTGAAAAATGATGAAATGTGAACGGTGCTGTTTGAACCATGCAAGGAGCCTCCTGCACCCAGGTGGATCTCCCTGATGACCACTGTTATTCTCCTTGAGTTTGTGTTGGTCATGTGTTTACTGGGAAGAACCTTTGGCTGGGAATGTCAGCTTTTGGATATTGCATAGTAATCAATAGTAACTTTTGGGTTGTGAGTAACCTGATAGCTGCTCTGTGTCTCTCATGTTTATTTCCTTTTCAAAAGTATGGGCTGAACAATTTCCAGTAAAAGGTCTGAAGAAGAAGGATGATCATTGAATCATCCTGTGAAATTCAAGAACGAACTATAATTACAAGCAGTAGAGCAATATCTATAGAAAAGAGATAATTTGCCATTAAATTCAATAGGGCAGTTGTCTGCTTATGTAAATCGGTGAATTTATTGACTTCAGTGGAGCCTGCTTACACAGTACGAGGGTTCTGCCCCACCAGTTCTTGAAGCAAGTTCTGTAGAACCCATTTCATGTCAATTGCTTTCATTTCTAATCTGATGTGACTAATTATTACTGTTCTTTCTGGGAGAATGGACCAAACGGCTCTTGTCAGAGCCTTCTGCTGAAATGAATCATTTGAGAATGATGAGTAGTGACAGATCTTGCAGCTTATCAGTGAGGACTGAGGAAATTTGTTGTTGTGAGTGGTACCCACACGTGCTGGAAAGCTCAAGTCACTCAGGCTCCCTCTGAACTTGGCTTTCCTGCCTCACTGTATTAAGTATTGCCACAGAACTACAGTCTCACTGCAGGCTGTAAAGGTCAGTGTGCTGTGCAATTAATCTAAATTACATGCACATTTCAGAATATGCCCCATTGCATCACTTTAGCCATCATGCAAGCAATTACTGTAGTTCAGGTAGAGTTCACTTTGAAAGTTTCCATTGGCCTCAAGTAAGAACCTTTAGTTCTGTAAGGGAAACAGTGGCATGACCCTCTTTACTTTCTCCAGCGTATGAAGTCTGAAACAGTTACAGCTTTACCCAGTAAATATTTTTTCCCCTCATTTTCTGCAATTCTTGGATTTCCTTATGTTCTCCCAACTCAGGGAAAATAGTCATTAGGACAAGCATGTACAATTCTCTTAACTATATCAAGTTTGAATTGCTGAAACTGGTGGTTGGTATAACACTTCCACAAGTTTTGTAGGGAAATGTTTAAAGAAAAGCTGACAGCTGACCATGCAACCTATCCAGATTTTCATCCTAAACTCGGAGAAGATAAGTTGGCAATTTAACTGTGTCCCTGAATTCCCTTTCCCAGTGTTTTATCTGGGGTAAGATGGTTTCTTTCCCATGCATGTACTATTTCAGGCTGTTCTGAAGGGATGCACAGTGCTTTAAAAGCCGGTTACTCTTCCAAGGCCTGAGTGTCTACGCTGGGGGATTGTTTGCACACTTGCCTCTTGCAGCAGCAGTATTGGGAGGGGTGGCTGTGGGAGAAGTGTTTGTGGTTTGCTCAGGCTGGTCCCATAACAGTGTTAAGGACACCTCCAGACTAAGGCTGTTGTAATCTCCACTGAAGGGTGCAGCAGCGAGCTTCAACCCTGCATCAGTCTTTCTGTTTGCTTGAACCTTCTACTTTTTTTACTCCCTTTTTGTCCCCTAGTTAGAAATATGTGTGTTCAATGCAAAGGGAATTGAACTTCCCTTTCAATTAGATCTATTTCACAGATGCAAGAAACGAAGATGGAGAGCTCTGTGTTACAAGGTGACTGCCACAGTCGTGTTATAGCTGACTTTGCATTTGCAAAGACACTGTAAAGCAGATTTCACGCTGCTGCCAACTCAGTGAACAGGCCATGATAGGTAACGCCTCACAGATGGGTCACTTGGGTTGAGGTATGGGATGAACAGCGCAGGGCCCGCACCACAGATGCTGAGACACATGACCGTGGCAGTCTGGGGTAACGGGGTTGTTGGATTCCCATTTGCTGCAAGATGTGCAGAAGACAGGGCCTGAACTGTTCTTTCTCAGGCTCCGTGCTGTGTTAATGACAGTGAACAGCTGAACTCGTGTGTTGCTGCTGTAATTCCTTCTCCAGCAGTATTTCCCCATCCCTTTACTGCTAT